>OY757242.1:57348919-58598919 GCA_963583935.1 Diaperis boleti | reverse complement strand
ATAATAGTCGCAGTTTTTGAGAACTGATATTTGAAAATATCAGAAACTGAATACCTGAAAGACAGACAGCTTGAAGATCTGAAAATGGCATGACAACCTGAAAACCTGGCAACCTTAAAACGTAAAAGTCGCAAATTCTGAGAACTTGAAAGTCTGAGAATTCGATCGAGAATTTGAAACTTCTAGTATCTGAAAATCTGAAAGACAGACAACTTGAGAACCCTAAAATGACCTGACCTGCCAACCTGAAAACCTGGGAATCTCAAAACGTAAACGTCTGAGATTCTGAGAACCTGTAAGTCTGAGAATTGGAAAATTTGAAGACAACAGAACTTAAAAATCTGAAACATGGATACCTGAAAATATTTTGACCTGACAACCTGAAAACCTGGGAGCCTCAAAACGTAAGAGTCGCAGTTTTTGAGAACTTGAAAGTTCTATAGTTTGAGTATTTGAAAACATCAGAACCTGAAAATCTGAAAGACAGACAACTTGAAAACCTGAAAATTACTGAATTTGAAAAAAATAGAAACTAAAAAATTTGAAACATGAAAACCTTCGAGCCTTTTAAGTCATCATTTTCTCCATAATCTCTTCTATTTTCCGCCCTATTCTTCCCGACTTCTTTTTTGCGCTGGTGCTCTTACTGTTTTCTTGATTTTTGGGATACTTCTGAGGGGCTTTCTTTGAGACAAGGGACCTCAGAAAGGGAGTGTGGTCTCAGACGTGATCGAAAAGCAGGCTGTCGTGTAGATGTCGAGGGGGCTGCAGGACGATGGGGATCAAGTGAAAAAGTGTCGTTGAAAATAAAATGCAGGCAGGAGCTTTAACTGGCCATTTCCGTTGCCGGAATCACTCCATTCTACGCTGAGACCGACCTTTTATATCATTACTTACTCTTACTTTTTACAATTAAAATAGCCTGAGAAACAAATAAAACTACAGGGTTGAGAGGCGTATTAGCGGCAGACTGGCGACCTGACCAGCACTAACATCACGTGCTCCCTAACTTACTATATATTAATACGCAAACACATTGGTACACTTTTAAGCTATTTTCACTCAACACGCCTAAACTATATATACACCGTTGGAAAGGTCTTGACCTGTAGATGTGTTTAAAAAAAAACTACACAGATCTGTGAACTCAAATTTCGAGTGACGGGCGATCACTAGTCTTAAATAATTGCTATCCTAAAAACTAAAACCATGTATTTGTGCGGAAGGGGCCATGCTACTGGTAACATGTCCTAGCTCTCTTTCTATTTTAGCTTGCTTGTCTTTGCCTTGTCTCATTTCTGTTCATAACCCTCTACACTGCGTGTAATGTTAGTTTGCAACGTTCTTTGTTAGAGTCGTTGCCATTTTCCCCCCGTGTTCTCGTGTCGGTTGATAACCTAGGAATCAAATTCCAGACAAGTAAATTATGTGTAGGCTATTGTTTAACTATCCGGAATTGTAGAAGAATAACAACATAAAAAATATAACAAAAATTCGGGGTATGTGACCAGTAATACACCTTACAAACATTGATGCAGAAAAATCAAAAAGAATCAAATTCGTAAAAAGTTCGACCAAATTTGGGAAACTATCGACCAATGGGAACAATGGATGTGCTTTAAAGATGACTGTCTTGTTAGAATTAAGCAGAATTCTGGAGAAATAGTGAGCCCAACTAAACATAAAACGCAACTCAAAATACATGGGCTATATTGGGTTGCGTTATTATTCAGATAGCCTCATTAGGTTTATATGGAACAATGTCTTTAAAAAATATAACAGTTTCATTAATAAACATTTTATTAAAAACAACAAATAAAGTGTATCAACCCTCTCTCAATACCCCCCTATCTGGGACACATGGCATGCCTACCCCCATCCACCGGAATAGTCGCCCCCGTGATAAAACTGGCGTCGTCACTGGCCAGAAAGGCAATCGTTCTAGCCACTTCCTCAGGCTGTCCCGGCCTTCCCAATGCATGAGTTTCCTGACTCCTTTTTATAAAGGCCTCATACTGCTCCTTATTCAACCCGCCCCTTTGATGCAAATTCGTTACAGTCACTCCTGGATTAACGCAATTGACCCTGACTTGCTTCGCCGCCAAATCAAGAGCAACGCATCTTGTAAACTGATCAACTGCAGCCTTTGACACACAATAGGCCAGAACTCCAGGGAAGGCCCTCAATCCATTCACACTCGAAACATTGACGATGTTTCCTTTGCTCTCAACCAAGTGGGGCACCGCCAGCATCGTTAAATGGTACAAGGAGCGGACGTTGGTGTTCATCACCTTATCATACTGTTGCAAATTTGTTGTTTCAACACTTCCGGTTTCTAGAATTCCGGCGTTGTTGACGAGAACGTCGAGACGACCGTAATGTTTGATGGTCTTTTGGAAGATTTCTTCTGTGTCTTTTTCGTTGGTCAGTTCCCCGGTTAGCAACAGCGGTGTGGCTTTGTTGGAAGGACATTGGGAGGCCACTTGTTTGAGGTTATCCAAGTTTCTGCCAGCTAGTGCCAGATTGGCTCCCAAACCGGCGAAATGTTTGGCGGTCGCGGCACCGATACCGGAACTTGCACCCGTTATAAGAACTACTTTTCCGGCGAAGCTCATTTTGCGAAAAATGTACTTGATCAAGTGCTAAATGTTGTGGAGGTTGATACGATGAGACACATTCAAGGTCGATGAGTGATATGAGTAGAAAACACTCAACGGTGATAACATTATACTTAAGAAGTGATAAGAAATGTTTTGTTTATTATTGGAATAGGAATTAAATTCAGGCAAAACCAGAGATTAACAAAACATTGTGGCGTAATATATGTTGCCTATGTTTACACACTTGTACAGTGGCAGACAAAGTCTTGGACGTCATTTTGAAAATAACTACCCCGACGAAAAAGACATCCGATGGTGAAAACCGGTCATGGGTCGTATGAATGTCAAAAATCATCAAAATAAAGTGACATTTCGAACCTTTTCGAACATTTCTTTCAGGTTTTGACAGCGCGCTAACTTCACTTCAATTTGCGGTTTTAACTACCAACAGATGGGGCTGTTTTTGCGCAAACTTAAAATATGACTTTATAGTTTAGTGGGCAACGGTTTGACAGTTTAAGTTACAGCCAACAAATTCCATCTTACAATTTGCAATAATTTTATCAGTTTGATAATTTTATTCTCCAGAGAATAAGATGCATTAATACAATTCAACAATTCAGGTAACAAACACAGAAATAACATATTAGAGGCAATGGGGGCAAGTGTAATATTTGTTTTATTGTTAAATTTCCGAAGTGACCACTAAAGCTCTCAACTACATATTCATATTTTACATTAATCATGCTGAAGGTCTCCGAAAGAATAAAGCATAAAAAATAACAATAACATAATTAGTATTAGAACTCATAATCAAATACAAATTGGTGATTACAATACAATACAAACAAACCAATAATACTTAATATCAGGAAAGAGTACAATGAATTATACTAAAGAACAATTAAAAAGCACATACATGTACACATAAACCCCAAAAAATAATTAGACTTATAAAAATTTGGAAGGGACAACTGTAAAATCGCGAACCTGACTAAATAAGAACGTGAAACTTTTAAAATTGGAAACCAACATTTGCGGAACTAGAAACCTGAGAATTTAAATTAAAAAGTGAAAACCTGAGAATTTTAAAATCCACATAAAATTAAATATTAAACCTAGACCATAAAAAACTCAGGAAAAAAAACTGAAACCAAGAACCTAAAACCTCTAAGTACAAAATGCTGCGAACTTGAAAAATACGAACCCGAAACCATCAAACCTGAAAAAGGTCTATTCGGAAATCTCATACATACTGTACCTACAACTCCAGAGCCGCAAGAGTGTTCCCATACGTCCCATGTCACTATTTGAAAATAAAGGCATTTTAAGAAAATTTAGGCCAGCGTCAAGCAGTCAAGCTAAAACTAACTGAAGTACTGAAGTAATTAATTCGCAGTCGTCTTTTTTTGTTTAGGCCAAGGGATCAGGGTTTATTTACTAATATATCAAGAATTCAAAATTTCTAAATTCAGCAATATAAAAAATTAAAATTCTCCAAAATCAGAAAATCAAGATTTTATTGAATCAAAGTTCCCAAATTCGGGATTTCAAAATTTCATAATTCAACGGTTTTCTAATTTGTCATAGCAACCAGTTCATAAGCCAACAGTTTTGAACGTCAAATGAACGTCAAAATTTTTTGGGTTTTGATGAATGTTCAAGAACTGTTACAGAAGGGGGTGTTGGATAAAACTATGTATTACACACGTGTCTTAACAGCAAATTAGTCATTCAAGAAAAACATTTCTTTCGTGACTTATTTCCCTTATAAGACACTAGTATAATAAATAGCTATTAAGGGTTTGCAAATTCCAAACGCGAAAATTCAAAATTTCAAAGATTGAAATCGAAGTTAACAAAATTCGAAAATTTGAAACATACTGCAAGATTAAAATTTGGCCAAGTGAGCGTCGGACAAGGAGATGACAGTCAGAAAAAAAAAGCAAAGCGAATGCTTTGGAAACCCTCCGTTGTGTTTTTATTTTTTGACAAGACAAAGCAGTGGTGCGAAATTTAATCGAACCTACCCAAAGCAAAAAGAAATGTCAAACAACCATGGCGTGAGCAATCAGGGGTAGTGCTCAAATGGATAACACAAAATTACGTTTTGTTGATTTAACTTTTGAGATTGTGTACTTTGATTGAAAAGTACTAGTGACTTTTTTCGTTTGGTCGGTAACGATTTGAGAACTTCATAACAGTTTGAACTTTATTAGAAAGAGACTTCTGGTAAATTTGAGACACCTGGTAATTCTACAAACCAATAAACTTGAAAATATTTAAAAAGATTGCGAAACCTAAATCCCATTATTTATTTACACACTAGATACAATTAATTTTCGACTTCTTATACAACAATATTTACATTACTTACACTATTTACAAATTACTACTTTACCGGCTGACCACTGAGACTGATCACTAATCCCCGATTACAACGTCCTCCAATAAATATATCGGCTACATATTTCTAGGCGCCCCCAGGTAATCCCATCGAGTTCTCGCGATACATATCGAATCTTCTCGACAATTATTTCAGGCGTCAGACTATCTCGAATATATTGTAGTCTTTGATGAGGTCATAATCTCGATGTGTACCGAATATTCGAGAAGAAGATGGCACACTATCTCGAGCACGGCAGTCACTGAGGGTCCACGTTTGTTACACTACCTCCTCCTTAAAGTTGCGTCGTCCCGAAACTTTCCAACACATCACATTCGACTTAACATTGACACAAATATATATTAACTTGGTCCACATCGTTGGTCCTTTCGGGTTGCAGCAGTCACCACTCTCACCACCACCAGTTAATTCAGCGTAACGGAAGATTTCCTCCAACATACATATTCCACCAACCCAAACAGTCGAATCTTCAAGATGGCCATTTTCCTGATACCCTGCGATGAGACAGTCTCCTTCAACTCTCATAAGGTATCTCAAGCGCTTTGGTAGGGGGTCTTATTGTACACGAACCTCTTCGTAACCACTTCTTGTTGGTTCCAGTCGGATGTCTGCCAGGAGGAGTACTCTTCCAACTTGCGATCTTTACATCTCCAAGTCGACAGGGGGCCAAAAACCGTCGCAGTTTCGTAACTCGCTAGGGCATTTGCTGAATCTCACTTGATGGAATATTCTATAACAACGGCTTTGTAACAATCTGAAAACCTAGAAATTTGAAAAAACTGAAAACATTAGAACCTCAAACTTAAAACACAGAAAATCTGAAATATGAAATTATAAGAATCGAGAGCCTGACCACATGAAAATCTGGGAGACTAAAGACCTATTTTTTATTATTATTCTGAGAACCTGACAACCTAAAAACCTAGGAACCTGAAAACTTGATTTTTTTATACCGAGACGCTAAAAACTCGAAAAGAGGAGAATTGATCAATCTGAGAATCTGAAAAACTGAAAACATTACCTGAAGGGCAGAGAACCTGAAAATATGAAATTATAACGCTGACAACCAGAAAATCTGTTAATCTTAAAAAAAAATGGAATCTGACAATCTAAGGCATGAGAACCTGAAAACCTAGGATAGAGTTCGAGAAACTGAAAACATTAGAACCTTAAACCTAAAAGACAGAGAACCTGAAAATATGAAATTGTAAATTGCTTGAAACACCTAAGAAGCTTGTGGAGCCTGAGAAATTTTAAGAAACTGAGATATGTATCTGAGAAACTAAGTGAGAAACCTAAAAATTTGAAGAATGTTGATACACCTAAGACACTTGAAAAAGCAAAGAAATTTGAAGAAATTGAGATCATTGATGAGGAAGCAAAGAAATGTGAGAAGTTGAGGCACGTATTTTGAGAAACAACAAATTTGAACGTAATTATTGAGAAACCAAATAATGACAATTTGTAAGTGATTAATAAAAAAAAATTAAGACGCGACACGTAAGAAACTTGATAAACCAAAGACAATTGGTTGGCATCTTAGAAGGTTGAGAGATTACAAAAAAGATACATCATGGTGTAGCCCATGTTTTGAGTTAAAAAATTGAGTAAATTGAGTAAGTTGAAAAAAAAGATTTCTGAGAAATGTAAGAAATTGAAATACCAAGAAAACATTGAAAAAGCCGAAACACATGAGAACCCTAAGAGGTTTTATAAAATAAACAATGCTGATATTGAGACATCTGAGAAACTTGAACAAATTGAGATACATGAGAACTTAAGAAATTTGAAGAAATCTGGAGATGATGGAAAACATGAGAAATCCAATCTCAGAAACTGTAAGGAATTTGAGAAAAACGAAAAATTCAATAAAGTTAAAATCGATTTTTTTAATTCTTCCAACTTATTCTTATCTGCTTCTGGCGATCTTGCTGTTGTTTTACTTATTTTAAATGTCCTATTTTCTTCCTGTTCTTGTCTTCCTATTCCGCCCTCCCTTGTTCGTTTCCTATTTTTCTTTTCTTCCAGGAATATAGCTAAGCTTCCCTTGCTAAACGGCCGGTTTCTACTTTCTTTGTTCATAGGTTTGCTCCAATGTCTCATTGATGTCGCTACCATCGTAATGTTGATAAAAATATTGACTCGTCTTCTTTCCCAGGATTTTTACTTCTCACGCGAACCACTTTATCCCCCTTTCGTTGGTATCTCTCTTCTCCTTCTATGGTGTTTTCTTCAATTTTCTCTGCCCTTTTCACTTTTATCTGCACCACGTGTTTCTGCATTACGGTACTTCCTTCTATACTGAATACTGTTCCTTTTGAGAATCTGAATGAATTACGAATTTATAAACGTTTTTCTTCAGTTTTATCTCTCGTTGATGTTGTCAAAAATTAACAACGTATGTATTTCTGAAGAATTACTTGACAATTATGTATGTAGAATCTAAAAATTACTTCTATACAGTTTGTTTCGGAAATCTGAATTAATTAGGAATTTCTGAGTGTTTTTTTCCAATTTCGTTTCTAGAGGACAAAATCGTTGATATTTCAAGAATTGTCAAAAATTAACAGTGGATTTCTGATAAATTACATGACAATTTTAGAGACCTAGTGTGTGTACAATCTAAAAATTTATTAGTACATATAGTTCGTACAACAAGTGTCACTCAGTGGTGGCCATCGACGGATAAAATACATTGTCCTTTCTCTTTTCGACTTCGAACAAAATCTTCCTCTGTAAAATTTTTTCTCTTTGTTTCACTCCCAAATTAGATAATTTTGAGGTTTTATTCAAAATTATTCAAAATTTGTTTTTTTTTATCTAACGACAGAAAACCAGACCGCTTGTCTCAGATGACGATAACAACAATTTTAATTAGTAATAGTTTCGAAATAAGAGTTGTCAAATGGTGGTAAGGCCTCCACAATACAGACTGTCAATTATTTGGGTCACTGTCCGTTTTACGACATGTCGCAAACCTAAAAACTAAGTAATCGAAGGAACTTGGCAAGTGTGCAAAAGCTGGTACTGAAAAATTGTAGAAACCTGGACTTTAAAAATTTGAGAGTAATAAAAAAACAAGAAGAATTAAGAAATTCAAAATAAATAAATACCACGCTTGAGCGTTAAAATGTTTGTAGCAATTTGTCAAATGATGTGGATGATAAGTATTCTGGTCCTATCCACACGTCACTGGAATTTTATCTGGAAAAATTACGAGCTATAATTGTCTTGTCACGACTCTTTGATTTTCAATTGGCTACTAGCCAATTGAGCCAATACTGTTTTATAGTGACGTTATGACCAGCTGTTGATGTTTCAAATATTTCTATCTGAATGTATTCGAACCACCCTCGTACATAGAAAAAATTTCTTTTATCAATTTGAGAGACATTTTAATTTCAAAAATTCAAAGAACGACGATTTATTGCCCTCTGACGTCGAGTCTCAGTGTTGTCTCACAGAACAAACATTTGTACTTAACACGTGCTTATATCACGTCCAAAATTCCTTTCTCTCCTCATCCTTCTTACGTTCTTGATTATTAATATAACTTAGTGATATTTTTAAATAATTTAGTAAATCCAATCGCTTTTTCCCCGGTTTCCGCCCACCCCGTGCACTCCACAGTTGCAACTGTTTGAAAACGGCCTCTATGGTAACACACCGTATGGAACACGGCTCCCCAAGAATGTGCCTGAAAATTGTACATGCGCCAACGTCAACGCATCAACCGGCAAGTTTAGATGCGAATGGTCGTCGCCGCTGCGTGTGTTCCTCAGACTACTTTAGTGCTTCACTTCGTCGTGGATGCTAAGGCTTATTTCGTAGTGCGTTATTTTTTCGGTGTTTTTCCCAAGACCAGACTCACTTTATCGAAGAATTTGGAAAGAGGTTGCTTCTACAGTTTCCCCAGTTTTGGCAAATTTTAATATCAGCACTGATAAGGGAACTTCTGTCGAACAGAATATACAGGACAACCACAACTTGTCTAGGTGAGGCTCTTTTGATTTTAGCACTAATTTTTGAAAATCTTCATTCCAAAAGCGAATGCTATCTAATAATATCCTAACATCTGTTAATTTTAGTCTCGTCTTCTTGGTGTTGTATTTTCTGCTAGGTCTACGCGTTTTATTACCGAAGTTGCGCAAGCAGCGAAAAATCAATAGCAAAGCCAGAGGCGTGTGGTTTTTCCGACCCTTTGCTGTTCCAAATGTCATAAGAAAACTCAATTTGGAAAACATGTAGTTCACTTCAATGGACAATTAAAAATTACGGCCGTCCTTGGACGGAGGCAGTTAAAACAATTTAACTCATTCTATTGTTTATACAATTAAATTGCTTGATTTGATTCATTCAATTGTTCACGACTCCAGT
Organism: Diaperis boleti; assembly: GCA_963583935.1. Classification (NCBI taxonomy): domain Eukaryota; kingdom Metazoa; phylum Arthropoda; class Insecta; order Coleoptera; family Tenebrionidae; genus Diaperis; species Diaperis boleti. The sequence continues at coordinate 58,589,535 of OY757242.1, read as the reverse complement.
ATTAAGTTTCAATAAGCATAAACGGTGCCGTATACGGGCTCGATCACGTAACTGCTTTAGTGCCCATAAAGGATCGAATTAGCAAGTTTATTTACATGGAGATTAACGTTACGGCGGCAAGTGCTAAACAGTGATTGCAACGGTTGGTTTGTGTAAACGATTTATGCAGCGATTAAAATTAACTAATCCAAGATTAAAATTTGCACAAGCAAAAACAATAGGGAACGATTTGATGGGCTATTAAATTAACGTGTCGTTAAATGTTGAGACTGGCGTTTTATTTTCGACGGTGTCATGTCTAAGAGGGGGATATGTGGGGGGTTTTCATCCTCCAAAAAAAGGGCAAAAAACAAATCCTTTTCAAAGACTAGAAACTGAGAAAACAGAAGTTTTAAGATACTGAAAAAATCTTCTAAATCAGCAGGAATCTTCAAAAGCTGAAAAACTGAGAAATTAGTAAAAGGCAAGAAAACGCAGAAGTTTTAGAATTGCTATGTATTTATGTTACAAGTAAATAATGCGCAGTTCTATTGGATGTGCCCTAGTTTATGGCCGAGCGAGCTTGCGAGTGAGATCCAAAAACTCGGAACATAGAGATTTAAAAAGTAATAAATTCAAGAATACACGGACGCAAGGATATTCAGAGAGTTGGATCCAGAGATACAGAAAGTGAGGGAACCAGAGATTCAAAGATTAAGAGATTCGGAATATTCACATCCAGGGATTCAAAATTTGGAGAATCAAATTAATATGCAGAGAGTTTGAGATGTAGAGATCCAGAGATATAACGATCTGTGGATTCAAAGATTGCAATATCCAGAAATGTTCACAGGCTCTAAGATTCGCAGATTCAAATATGCAAATATTTAGAAAGTCAAAGATCGAGAGAATCGGATACAGGATCCAAGGGATATCGTTACTGATTCAAAATTCGGAAATATAAAGATTTCCTCATTTAGAGATTGAATATTCAGAGATTTAGAAATTTAGAAATTTCTAAACTAGTGACTAGACTTTAGAGACATTTCCAGAGATCAAAAAGTCACACAGAGTTTCACAGATTCAATGAGTCAGATCCGGAAATCTTAAGATCCAGAAGCCAAGAATTCAAATCGTCAGATATCCAGAAAGTCAATGATTCAGAGAATCAACCAGTCAGAGATTTAAATTCAAATTTAAATTTCATAGAATCGGAAGTAAATATTCTGAGATCTAGGGATCCAGAGAAAGATTGAAATTTACAGATAATCAGAGATTCAGAGACTTGGAGATTGGAGTATAGCAGCTTCTTTTTAACCGACTTCAAAAAAGGAGGAGGTTATCAATTCGGTTGTATGTTTTTTTTTTTTTTTTAATGTTTGTTACCGCAGAACTCCGTCATTTATAAACCGATTTGTAAAATTCTTCTTTTATTTGAAAGAGTATACTTGCAGATTGGTCCCATTGTCACCATTTCAGGATCTGATGAGGGGATCTCATGGAAATCGAGAAAAATCCTCAAATTTTCGCTCCCTTTAATTAACCGACTTCATGTATGTTTACCGATTTCTTCGTCAATTGTGGACCGATTTACAAAATTCTTCTTTTATTTGAAAGGGCATACTCTAAAGGTGGTTACACTGTTAAAAAATCCAGGATCTGATTAGGGAATCTCATGGAAATCGAGAAAAATCCTCAAATTCTCGCTCCCTTTTTAACCGACTTATCATGTATGTTCACCGATTTCTTTGTCAGTTGTGGACCGATTTACAAAATTCTTCTTTTATTTGAAAGGGTATACTGTTGACGTGATTCCATTGTCAAAAAATCAGGATCTGATCAGGGAATCCCATGGAAATCGAGAAAAATCCTCATATTTTTTCTTCATTTTATGTATATAATTATGTTCATACCGATTTCTTCGTCAACTTTATTGAGGACCTCAATATTGGAGAAGCGTCTTTACTAGGTATCACTAACTTATCACTTAAAATTGTAAAAAAATTGCTTTTAAAAAAAAAGAGAACCGACTTCAAAAAGTGAAAAATAATTGAATACATGTATTATTACATGTACTACCCAATGATCTGTCTGAAGTCGGTGCTAAGCCAAATAGGTAGTAGATAGATAGGCTGCCTACTCCAGCCACATCGAAGGTCTCCCGGCGAACGCACCTGAATGCGTGAGCGTGGGTGGGGGGCTCGTGCTGAGCAAAACACCCCAAACGGCAGACGTCGTTGACGGTCGTCTCGAATGATTATAACGTTGTTGATATTTTTGTATAATTACAATATGTTACAAATTTGTAACCTATTTGGCTTGGCACCGACTTCAGACAGATCATTGGGTAGTACATGTAATAATACATGTATTCAATTATTTTTCACTTTTTGAAGTCGGTTCTTTTTTTTTTAAAGCAATTTTAAAGGATATTTTTAATACTTTTACGTAGTTATGTGTAGACAGTAGAGCGTAACAAAACACAAATGTGGGTGAAATTTTGAAATTAAAACTTTCAAAAAATATTTCTCGTTAGTTTCGGCTTAAACCTCAAAAAGTCAACTTTTGAAACTTTTGTTAAAAAGTACAAAAGGATTTTTTTTAAATATTTCTTAATCTTTACTTTTTTTTGGACACTTTTGACTTAAAAAGTTCAAAAACAATGGTCCTTCCTTCTTGAAGTTCGCTATATGGAACAAGTATACAGAAAGGACTTTGACTAAAGAACACCCAATCGGTGGTGTAGATACAAGATAAGGGTCCAATATAGTCCCTTATCTACAATGATTTATCTCTAAGCCAAAAGTATATAAAAATGAGCTTTTTAATGATACATATAATTATGATTTACAAAATTATGCTAAATCATCAAATGTCACAAATGTCAACCTAACCTTAAAAATCTGACAAACACAGGCATACATATGCAATTATCAACGACACTCGTGTTTTAATACGTACTTGATTTCCATAGGTGTACGAAAAAAAAAAAATATGATTGAGTTAAGACAGAGAGAAAAGAAAAATTTTCAGACAGATTAATCCTTTCTTTTTATTCGAAACTATTCCACAGGAAATCGTTTAATCACATATCACATCACTGGTGATTACTCGGTCCGTTTAGAGTGTTTGTGAATTTTTATCACAGTTATTGCACTTTGTTATCGTATCGTTTACTATCGATGCCTTATCGAAAAGATTCCATAAATGTTGTTTCTATTTGTTTGTCTACCATTTTTAAAATTTTTGGCACTCGCCTTGCATTAATCTCGCAGATGTTACAAGCTACAAGACGCATTAAATTTTTGACCTCAGGTTTATAGGTCCGTTGGCTTTTTATTTTGAGTGTTTGCTATTTATATTGAAATAACAGGAAAATAAAACCGTAGACGTAACCGAGTGCAAACATGTGAGCTGCTATCTATATACAATATTTTTATTAGCAATTATTGTAAACAGGTTTTTGAGATGCTCTTGCTTTCCTGTCCATTTAGACCAAATATATTTTTTTATCCACTTATATTTATTTATTTACAACTCAATTCTACTAATTAATTTGTTATATATTCTATAGTCTATACTAATTTTATTGAGTCCGTGACCAAATTAACACCTTTTGGTTTTTGCGTTTTAACACATTGTTCGTCGACACCAACATTTGGTAATTTGAACTCCTCCATATTATTCATTCAAAAGCAAATGTTGGTATACTAATCAGTACATTTTGAATTTATTACCTTGGACTCTCGGAAACATGGTAAATTAGGGCATAGTTTTACATGAATTACTAGCTGACCCGGCGAACTTTGTTTCGCCTCAGAAACAATAAATGTTGTGTTAACTTATTAGCTGAATTCACTTTTTTATCAAAAAGGAATGCACACAACGCCATCTCCTGGCATTGCCGGAACCAGCATATAACGCCATGATCATTTTTGTTTCTGCCATGTATTCCAATGTTTTAATAGTTATTCGCCCCCGAAAAGAAAAAGAAAAAAATGTGTGTGGGGTCCACGCGCAACAGAAGTGAAACTTTGGAGTTTACTCCTTAAGAATCGATTTTCATTTTTTAAAGCCCGGACGACAAATTTTGATGGCCGTCGATATTTGTTATTGTCGTGCCAGGGGGGCTTTGTTATTGTCGTTGCCCTATACCAAGTTCCCCGCCCCCTGTAATTTTTCCGATGTTTTAATATTTAATTTGCTATTCGGGGCGGAGGCAAATCCAACAAATTAAAGACCGCTCCAACCATTCTTGAGTTATAAACCAAAGGAGGCCTCTGAGCCCCCATGTCCATGTATTTATAGTTATTCTGCTATTCGGGGCGGAGACAAATCCAACAAATCAAAGATCATAAAAATCCGTCCAGCTGTTCTTGATTTATAAACCTAAGGGTTCCCCCTGAGCCCCCTGTCCATGTTTCAATAGTTATTCTGCTATTCGGGGCGGAGACAAATCCAAAAAATCATTTGTCATAGAAGCCCTTCTTGAGTAATGAACCCAAGGGCCCCCCTGGGCCTCCATGTCCATGTTTTAATAGTTATTCTGCTATTCGGGGCGGAGGCAAATCCAACAAATCAAAGATCATAATAATCGGTCCAGCCCAAGGGTTCCCCCTGGGCCCCCATGTCATGTGAAAAATACTTTACGATCTACACCCATACCTATCAAATATACAAAAAAAAATTCATAACAATCGGTCGACCCGAAATATCGGTGCAACCCAAGGGGGGGCCCTGCGTCCCCATGTCTATGTGAAAAATAGCTTACCACCTATTCTCATACCTACCAAATATACAAAAAAAAAATCATAAGAATCAGTCGACCCGAAAAATCGGTCCATCCCAAGGGCCCCTCCTGGGCCCCCATGTCCATGTGAAAAATAGTTTACCACTTATTCTCATACCTATCAAATATACAAAAAAAATCATAAGAATCGGTCGACCCGACAGCAAAATCCCCATTAACAAAATGATCCGCCATTTATTGAATTCATTTGTTACAAAACCGAACAAAGACTAAACATTTGGTTTGGATAGGTGAGCCCGTTCTTGAGTTATAAAATTACAACGAAAAGTGGCATTGATTTTTATATATATGTATAGATTATTATCTAGTTATGGGAACAAACAGTTTATTAAGTAATCTGTTGACAAACTTTCGAAAACGAGTTTGAATATTTGGACTATAATGAAATCTAAATAGCAAATTGTCTTTATACCAAAATATCAAAGCTCACATCAGAGCAATATCGAATTTCAAAAGACAATACGTAAAATTAGCGAAATAGCAAAATATCAAATTACTGACAAATGATATTAGAGAAATATCAAATCAACAAACCATCAAATTGGCGAAATTAAAGCAGGCAATATTTTAAATTTACGAAATAATATGACATATGATATTGATGGAATATCCAAATATATTAACGAAATATCAAATTAGCGTAATAACAAAACATGAATATGTATTATTAAATTGGCAAAATATCAAACGCAACTGTAAAATAATTATAATATAATTATGGAAATATAAATTTACCGAAATTACAAATTTAACAAAAAAGAAGCAAAATAAAAAATTAAGGAAATATTGAAAAATCACATTAACCAATTAACAAAATATCACATTAACAAAAGAGCAAATTAACGAAACAAAAAATATGAAGTTAACGAATTTAAAAAAATATCAATAGCTAAACAGCAAAACATGAAATTAAAGTAATTATTGTAATACATATGTATATCAAACTGATAAAATATAGAATTGAAGCAATATCAAATCGCGATACGTAAAATTAACAGAATAGCAAAATATGTATATGTATATCAAATTTATGAAATACATATGTAAATATCAAACGAAATGGCATCCTCACGAAAATTATCAAATTATGGAATTATGAAATCAATGGAATATAAGTAACGAAGGAACGCAATATGAAAAGTCAGTTCAAATTAACAGAACGTCAAACTATCAAATGAATGAAATATGACAATATCAAATTAAAGCATTATCAAAATATGGAGTGGATGAAAAACCAGTACATATATTATGGAATATCAACTTGAAATTAACAAAACATCAAAATATCGCAACGAAAAATTAAATTAACGAAATGACACAATGGAATGTTAAAACATCACCATGGATTATCAATTATCATCATAGGAAATTATCAATCAATGAAATATCAAATTTAATGAAGTTTAACGGAAAATCAAATGATGAAATATTAAAATATCAGTTTGATACATGAAGATGAACATGAAACTAAGGATATCAACAAAACAATTCCAAAATTTCAGATTAACGAAGTGACAGAGTATAAAAAACCCGATTAGTCAACGAAATATCAAATCAAATACCAACATGAAATTAATGAAATACCTAAATGTCAAGTTAACGAAATAATATAATACTAAATTTGCGAAATGTTTAATTAAATGATAGGCAAATCAAATTAGCGAAATATCAAAATATCGAATTAATGAATTATATCCAAAATTTCCGATTTACCAAATATCAAATCAACGAAATGTCAAAATATCAAAGTGTTATTTTTTAGTCATAGATTTTAAATTTAGCGAAATAGCCAAATACCAAATTAACGGAATAGTAAAGAAAGTTACATTTATATCAAATAAAGGAACAAAACACGAAATTAGCGAAATATCAAAATTTATATTAAAAATATCAAATTTATTGAATTATCAAAATTTCAGATTTACAAAATCAAATTGAAAGCAACGAAATAGCGAAGATAAAGTTCATGAAAAACCAAAATCTAAGATTAACAATACATATATCGGGTTAGCAAAGTAGCAAACTGTGAAATTGATGAAATATCAAAATGTCATAACGGAATAATAAAATCACATTAAAGCTTCAACGAAAATATGTTATGTTAACGAAAGAGCAATTAAGAAAATAACAATCTAAGAACTGACGAAATAGGAAAATATAGTCAATTAAAAATAAAAATATCAAATTAGGGAAATATCAAATTAACGAAATACCAAAATACATTAAGAACTCAATAATGAAACGTCTCATTATAATATTCAAATTCAAAAAATATCATATAAAGGAAATAGAGAAACATGAAACTAAGGATATCAACAAAATTTAAACAAAACAGTACCAACATTTCAGATTAACAAAGTTGCAGGATATCAAAAAAATCCAATTAATGTCAAGGAAATATCAAATGAAATACCAAAACACGAAATTAACGAAATACCTAAATGTCAAATTAACGAAATAGTATGATACTACATTTGCGAAATGTATAATTTAATAATATGCAAAATCGATTAGCGAAATATCAAAATATCAAACTAATGAATTATCAAAATTTCTGATTCACTAAATATCAAATCAATGGCCGAACATAAAAAAAACGAAATATCAGATTAACGTAATAACAAAAAAATAGTGTATTAACAAATTGGCTAAATTATAAATTTAACTTAACACCACATTTATTTAACACCACATTAACAAAAGAGCAAACTAAAGAAACACAAAATTAGCCAAACAGAAAAATATGATGTTAACGAATTAGCAAAATATCAAAATATCAGATTAACATAAAATCAAAAGAAACAAATAACAAAATAAACGAAATAACAAAACATAACATTAAAATAGCAAATAAGCTAAATCAATAAAAATACAATATAAAGTTAACAAAATAAGTTAAAATTTAAGCAAAATTAAAATACTAAAATAACAAGACTAAAATATAAATTAACGAAGAATCATATCGGAGAAATATCAAATTAGCTAAACAGCAAAACATAAAATTAAACAAATTGTGATCCATATATGTATCAAACTGATAAAATATAAAATTGAAGCAATATCAAATCACGATACGTAAAATTAACAAAATAGCAAAATATGTATCAAATTTATAAAATATATCTAAATATCAAACGACATGTCATCCTCACGAAAATTATCAAATTAAGGAATTACATATTAAATCAAGGGAGTATAATTAACGAAGGAACGCAATATAAAAAAGTCAGTTCAACGAAATATCAAATAAAAAAAACGTCAAACTATCAAATGAATGAAATAAGACAATATCAAATTAGTGCATTATCTAAGGTCTAAGTGTCAGTAAGGGGAGCCAATTCCCTAACACCCCTCAACACCTAATCCAGTGCATTATCAAAATACATATCGAGTGGATGAAACATCAAAATATCACAATGAAAAATTAAATTAATGAAATGACACGTCACATTAACGGTATATTAAAACATCACATTAACTAATGATCAAACTAGGAAGTAACGAAACAACAATCAAACGAAATGTCTAATGAGCGATACAAAAAAAAACATGAAGTGAAATAACATGAAATCAAAAGATGAAATCAAAATATCAGTTTGACGAAATTTTGAATTTAACGAAATAGCAAAATACCAAATTGACGAAATAGTAAATATGGTTACGCTTATATCAAATAAAGGAAATGAAAAATTAATAGATTAATGAAACATTTAAAAAGCAAATTGTCTAAATATCAAAACATGAAATTACCGAAATACCTAAATGTCAAATTAACGAAATAATATGACACTACAGTTCAGTTAAATTATATTAAATGATAATTATGCAAAATGTCAAATTATCAAATTAATGAATTATGAAACATTTAAATAGCAAATTGTCTAAATATCAAAACATGAAATTACCGAGATACCTAAATGTCAAATTAACGAAATAATATGACACTAAAGTTCAGTTAAATTATATTAAATGATAATTATGCAAAATGTCAAATTAGCGAAATGTCAAAATATCAAATTAATGAATTAACAAAAATTTCAGATTCACTAAATATCAAATCAACAAAATGGGTGAATATCAAGTTAGCGGAATAGAAAAAGGTGAAATTAACAAAATATCAAAATATTGCATTAACGAAGAAGCACACTTTTAAATAAGTTTGAAGTTAACCAAATAGCAAATTATCACATTTGGAATGAAATATTAAATTTAACGAAATGAAAAAACATCCAAATATTACATTAACAAAATATTAAAACCCCAAATCAACGAAATATCGAATAAACGAAATAGTAAATCTCATCAATGAAATATTGAATAGAAATATGTAGCAAAATAAATATGTATCTATTAGAATTATAGTTTGACAAAGGAGAAAAATATGAAAGTAACGAAAATTCAAAATTTTACTAAATAGGAAAGTAAGGTGACATAAAATTAACGAAATAAAAATGAAATGAACGAAATAGAAAAACATCAAGTTAGCAAAGTATGCAATTTACGGAATACATAGTAAAATATCAAATTCACAAAATAGCTAAATCTCAAACTATATCAATTTAACGAAATTACACAAACTTCACATAAGAGAACATAAACGAAATACCAGTAGGTATATCAAATCATCGAAAACATCAAACTGGTGAAATAAATAAGTACTGATTATTAGTTATTCATGGCAAACCTGAATAAACAACATTTTTTCATTTGTTGTTTTGAGGTTATATCGTGGTTTTTTAGATCACACTATCATTAGCTTTAAATTACTATATTTACATATAAATTGAATTAGAAGGTGGAAAAAATTACTATAATTATTATGTACCTTGTATGGCAGACGTCTGTGTATACGGTGTGATTCAGTTAAATTTTCCCTATCTGAAGCATTAATTCCCCGTTATTTTGTAATACGTATCATTTTGCAATGATCCATATCGATCTGTTTTTAAACGTTATCACACTTACCTAACAGATCGCTTGACTAAAATGCCGCATTTCCGAACAAAATCAGACAATAAATTTAAAAAATATTGACACAGTTAATCTAATCAGTGTGACACAATTGTTTAAACAACGCCGATTTTTACAAATTTACCACAGTATCACCTTGGTTTTCATGCAGTTACGCAAATTGCAACTTTGCTAACTACAATAATTTTTTGCGAGTCGCGACGTCGAATTTAACAGCTCCCGGACTAAATTTAGTGTACTCGATGGAATAATAAAGTTTTTCAGACAGGGTGCCAACTTTCGTCATAGTAATATAACATCAAAACACGTGCTGCCTCTCCGTCATGTTTATTTGTGCAGAGTTCAAGGATACTTATTGAATTTTGGACCCCGCTGGGTCCCCCTTGTGACACCTCATCAATGCAGAAATTGACCGTTCTAAATCGGGCGCTATATCGACCAAGTAATTGGTCGTTGGCGTCAAACCATAATCGCACTTGACCCGCGATTAATAAAGCCCAAGATAATTACTTTTTTGCATAATGTGACATTGTTTGTCTTATTTTATCGGACCCCCTGCCGACTCGTGTGGAAGTAATCCCTCGTCTAATCGCTATCTCAAACGCGAAATTCATCGTACATTCCTTTGAAACGTGTTAATTGTTGTTGTTTTGGTTATCGCTGGGACCGACACGAGTGGTGCGAAATTTTCCGCGATCACTTCCAAATCTCATGAGAGCGATAGGGCTGTTTTGAATCTGTATTTGACGTCAATCAATTGCAAAAAGTCTCCGGTCCCGCGTCGCAGTAGATGAAAGAGGCTATAAATAGTAAGGAAAAGAGGTTGCCAAAGAGGTTTGCAGGACACGAACCGGTGCTGACCAGGTGCAACGACGATAATTTTAAAGTATAATTAGTCCACACGCTTGCACCATCTGTATACTCTTCTTTGCAAAATGTTAAAACGGCGATAAGTGGGTAAAAAATATTCAAACTTTGACGCTAACAAGCAAATCCTCAATCCACGAGTTGCAACGGCTCGAAATTAGAGACTTATTCGCTTTAAACAGTCTAGACTTTAGACTATTTGGGTGGAGGCGATTGCATAATGTTACAACAGAAACATTGACATCGTTTCGTAGTTGTAATACTTATCTCTAGAAGTTAGTGGGGGACGTGGAAATGCTCGGATGATAATAATATTCTTTAGTACATATAAAAGATCCGGTCCGAGAAGCTCTATGTGGTTTGTGTACAAATTGTGGTTTGCTTTCGGATAGTGTTATATAAAGGTAAATAGTTTATTTTTACAAACATTTATATTCAAATTTGATCGTTATTGTACAAGTTTAAAAAGTGACAAACACAAACTGTTCAATGTTTAATAGTCAAATTTACCATCAACACATATCTCGAGTGTGCAAACTAAACTAAAAATTCTCAATTCTCAACTAAAGTCAAAATTGTAAAATTTACTAAATGAATGACGATAGATCCATTCAAATATAATTATTTTATCTTCATCAATATCAGTTCTTTTATATTTATCTCAACAACTGAACATGTAGAGTACCCACTAGAGATTGAGAGAACTAAATGACTAGAGAAATGAAAAATTACTGAATTATAGAACTACAGAATGGCAGATACCAAGAAGCTGAGCAACCCATGAAAATTAGAACCGTACGAATATAGAATTTGAGTAATAGAAGCTAAAAGTTTTATTTTGACGATATACTGATAACACTTGGAAACTAGCACTCACTATAACGACTGGGACGTCCTAAAGTAGACTAAATTGTCCTGTTCTGTCCTGACAAGTTGCGCAGCACCGACCTCCTTTTTAAAGTGTAGCTTGAAAAACTTTATTCCCGCCTCCCAAACGCCTCCGAAGTTAGGAGCTCTGGGAGGAATGTACCTCCACTGTTTTCCTTGATTCAACATTCACTGATTAGGAGTTGTACAGGACATACAATTTCAGTTGGTCGCGTTGTTAGACGTTATTCGCATGGGTGATGAAGCGTCAAGTCACAAGAGATTTATGTATCGCTTTTGTAGTAAAGCATACGAAAAGCACGACGTAACACTTTATTATCCGTTTACTCTTTCTTTGGTTGAGAATCTTCGTCATCTTCCGCTGTCTGTTCGATGCTCTCAATGTTTATTTGAATCTCTTGAAATTCTGATAGTAGACTTCCCAAACGACTTGTTCTGTTTTTGAACTGAACAAGATTGTTGCTCTTGTAGCTTGAAATTTTTGATTCGTGTTAGAGAAGCTTTCTGCGTTCTGCGTTGAATTTTCAAGCGTTCTATTTTAATTGCGGTAAGTTTAAACTCATTCATCAAGGTAGTAAGATAAGAGACAGATGATAAATGGATTCACTCGCGAATAAATCTGTCATGAAGGTCCATATGAACAAAATAACGAACGAATATGTAAACATGTAAAATGTAACATAAAGAGCTTGAAGGATGTGCAGGACATGAAGCACTTGAAAGAGTCGAGCAAGCCTAACTAAAGGATCCGAAGAATCAGAAATATTTAAAGGACATGAAGAAATCAAAAGTGTCTAAAGGATCAAGATTTGAAAGATCTAAAATTCCAAAGAGCCTGAAAGACAAAATGAACCCGAGGTTCTGAAGCATCTCAGACACTTAAGTAACCCGAAGGACTCGAAAGATTCCCAATATCTGAAAGATGTGGAGCATCTCTGAAACATTGAAAGAATTTGAAGGTGCAGAATCTGAAAGGTTCTAAGACCCGAGAATCTAAGAATAATTTTGAATTTCGGGAAGTGTTAAAAAATCCGGGAGACATAATGGATTTGCAGTACCTCATAGACCAGAAAGACGAGAAGGGCCCGAAGATCTATCTGATATAAAGGATCTGAGTAATGATTTGAAATATCGGAAGGATGTGAAGGAAAGACATAATAAACTCGAAGAACCTGAAGATGTGGTGGGGCTAAAATATCAAAAAAAAACTAAAGGATCAGAAATACTAGAACGACCTGAAGAATTTGAAAATTGTAAAAAAAAATGCAAAAACATCCACGCGAGCTAAAGAATCTAGAGGACCTGAAGGGACCAAAATATTTAATAATAGTACACATCTCAAAGGATGCGAAAGATGTAAAGCATCCGAACACAGCACTAGACATTGCAGAATTAAAACGAAAAGTGGAAAAGTATAATTAGAATTGTAAACCTAGACATCAAAAACTTTTAAATGAACAAATTAAAGACGTAAATTCATTGTTTTTAATTCTCAAATCTCAAATTTCTCAAGTGGTTCAAGTGTACACTTTTTAAAATTTCTTTAGTGTCTCAAGTCCTTCAAATTGCTTAGATTTAATTGTGTAAAAATTCTCAAATTATTGAGTTCTCAAGTTTTCAGGTTTAAATTTCTTCGGTGTCTTAACATTCTTTTTAGTTTCGCAAATTGATCAAATGCCTTTAAATTCTCAATTATCTAATTGTTTAACGTTCTTCAAGTTTCTTCACTTCTTCAAATTTTCGTCTCTCTCAAGTCCTTCAAGTTTCCCAGGTAAGATGTTGAACTTTTTCTGTTTTTTTTTTCAATTGTCGATGTATTTTTTCAAGTGGTTTACCTTAAAATTTCTCAGGTTTCACAAATTTCTTAAATTCACAGGTTTAAAGTATTTTTTTTTATTTCCCAAGGTTCTGGTATCCCAACTTAAAACTTCTTTGAACTTCTTGGGTATTTAAAAATTTGAGATTATTATTATTTGTCTCAAGTTCTTCAAATTTCTATGATCTGTCACCGCCATCGAATTTCTCAGCTGTCTCAACTTAAATTTTTGAACGTCTCAAATTTCACATGCGTCTCAACTTCTGAAATTACTTATATTCGATGTCTTGACGTCAAGTTTTTCAGGTGTCTCAAGTTCTCCAAATTTCCCGGGTTTCTAAGTTTTCTTAAATTCTCAAGTAGTATCTCAATTAGTTCAAGCAATACAATTGATATTTCGCCCAAAAATCACATTTTTCAGATAGATTTCTCAATACATATTGATAAAATTTTTGGGCTTCCCAAAGTTTTCAGGTTCCTCGAACGTTTATTGTCAACAGTTTCACAAATTTATTATTTTTCAGGTTTCTCAAATCTTTCGTGTGTCTCAAATACCCCAAATATCCCAGGTGTCATGTTCAACTTTTTTTTTCAAGTTTGTGTTCCTCAAACTTTTAAGTTTCAGCTTTTCAATTATAATAACTAGTTTCTCAAATTTCAAATATTCATAGGTTTCTCAAGTGTTTCCATTTTAAGTCCGTTTGGTATTTCAGCTCTTTCCAGGATGGTGAATTTTTTATGCGTCTCAAGTTCTTAAATTTCTCAGTTGTATCAGTTTCTGAATTTTTTCGTGTGCAAACATTGTCAATTTCTCTGCTTTATCAGATTTCATTTTTTTTAAATTTCGTATCGCACTTCTGAACTTCTTTCCTTACACCCGCCTAAATTATTTCCAAATGTCAGATATCTCAAATTCTTCAACTGTTGAGGTGTCTCAAGTTTTTCAAATATATCTGGTTTCTCAAATTTCCAATACTTAAATGGGTGCAAAAATAATCCAAGCAAATTAGACGAAAAAACGCCGAATAGAAGAACTAATTTATGAATTTTAGAAATTTTGGTTACGAACTCCCAACATGGACTCAAATAAAGATCCAAAGAGTTAAAAATGTATAGAAACAAAATTGTGGAGCAGTTTTTTCTGAATTTTAAAACTTTATAAATTATTTCTTCCAAAAGTTTGATTTAGGGACAGATGGGCCTCACCTCTCCCCTCCCGCGTTTACCGATGTTTGACGACTAGGGATGCGTTCACTCAATGAAATATTCGCAAACAACCTCTTCAATGATATGATAATAATAATAATTAATGCATATTTATTAAATTTAGTTAAATGAGGCTCAAAAAAGAAAATGCACAGGTATAAACAATTATTTTTTTTTGACCAATAACAATTTATTGCAAATGTTTTACTCAATACGGACCTTGCACAGAAAAAACTGCTCAATTTTGTTTCTATACATTTCTTGCTCCCACTAAAGGTTTTCGAGATAATTGCCGCAGAAAACGGGGGTGGACTAATTTTTGCCTTCACGCTGAAAACTATACTCATTTTCCAACGCCATTCATGAGCGTTGGGTAGAAGATAGGCGAAAACTTCATGAGACCAATTTTATGCAGAATTTAAGGGAGAACATAATAAGTCCTATAACATTTTCTCATCGGAGTTACCGTTTATGAGAAAAATGCAGAATAGCTTCATGACGTGACGCCCAGGGGCGTTTTTTTGGGCAAAAGGGGTTCCCCCGGGGGTGGGAACTCTTCGGATCTTTATTTAGGTCCCTTCTGGGAGTTTATTACCAAAATTTCAAAACTTTATAAATTATTTCTTCTAAAAAGTCTAATTTACTTGGACTAAAAATGCCTTGTTGCACGATAGTAGAAAAAGTTATTTGACACCCGAACACAAGATCTTTGTAAAAAATCGTTTAATATTACTTATGTCCTAAGTCATAATATTGTATTATATAATTATATACAACTTTGGCGCTGTTTGATTTCTTGGAAGAAATAACATTGTTGTGACCCGAAGGTGTATGCTGGTGAATTGGGTGACCCGAAGGTGTATGTTTGTAGATTTGGGTAACCCGAAGGTGTATGTTTTGAATGAATTAAATGATTCGCTGTTGCTTAAACTATGGTTTATTCCATTGCAAGTACTGAACAGGAATGATATAAAATACAAAACTATGGCTAACTACGGCTACCCTGAGTGGCAGTGGGGAGGTCATCCCAGCTACCTGGACACCCCCAAACCGGCGCCGTATTTCTGTACATGCTGCCCCCCTTGAAGTACACTGACTTCAAGCATCAAATAATAACAATATCAGGGACTTATATACTACTATAGTATACAATAACAATGATTAACTAGAATTTATATACAACAATAATACGACTATCAAAAAATTAACTAGAAAATTAACATTAAATTTAAAAATTATTAGAAATAGAAAAATAACTCGAATCTATAATGTAAGAGTACAATATACAATAGTAATAATTAACGACCGAGAATTACGAGATCACCTCACTCATCGTCCTTAAAAAACACTACACACTGTCTTCTGTGGGTAGCAAGCACACCTTCCTGATGGTGCGCTTTAGTACTCCTTGGGCTGTGCGTACGCTCACGACGCGGATTCGTCCGTCGTCCCCTGGGTGCACTTCACACACTCCACCTAACTTCCACATCAATGGAGGTAGATTGTCCTCCACCAGTAGCACCATTGCCCCCTGAAGATTTGGCAGAGGCTCATCGCGGAACCACTTGGTCCTGTTCTGGAGAGTGTTCAAATATTCCCGGCTCCACCTGGACCAGAAATGTTGCCGAAGGCGCTCAACATGTTGCCACCTCGATAATCGATTCATAGGGACTTCTTGCAGGTCGTAATCTGGAACGGACGTAAGTGGCTCTCCGATGAGGAAATGGGAAGGGCACAGGACTTGAAGGTCATCAGGGCTGGTAAACATTGGAGTCAGAGGCCGGGAATTTAAACAGGCTTCTATTCGCACCAATAGCGTGTATAGTTCCTTAAATGTTAAATTCGCGTTACCTGTTACTGCCTTTAGATGTTTTTTCATCGATTTTATGTTGGCTTCCCAAAGTCCCCCCATATGTGGCGATTTTGCCGGTATCAGATGCCATGTCGCATTAAGTTTTGCCAATTCGGCGGAAATTTCGTCGTTTTGATTTTGTAAAAATGTGTATAGTTCCTGGAGTTCATTATTTGCCCCAATGAAATTAGTTCCGTTATCCGTATAAACGTCACTAGGGTGTCCGCGTCTGCTCATAAATCGCTTAAAAGCCCCAACAAACTCCTCAGTGGTCAGATTGGTGACCATTTCTATGTGGACAGCTTTAGTCGCGAAACAAACAAACAGCACCACATATGCTTTTAGTAACCGTTTACCGCGCGCCCGAAACTCTTTAACTAAAATTGGTCCGGCGTAATTTATGCCCGTCGTGGTGAAAGGACGTGCGGGTCGTACTCTAAGCGTGGGCAGATCGCCCACTTTAAATTTTGGTATTGTCGGGTTAATTTTGAAACAAACGTGACAACGATTTATGACTTGCCTTATTACACTTCGCGCCGAGACAATCCAGAACCTTTGCCGAACGGCCGCCAACGTGGCCTGCGGGCCAGCATGAAGATGGCGTTCGTGTTCTTCCTTTATTATAAGTTTTGACAGTTTATGGTTTTTCGGAATCAACATCTGATGTTTTGCATCAACTGTGTATGTTTGTAGATTTGGGTAACCCGAAGGTGTATGTTTTGAATGAATTAAATGATTCGCTGTTGCTTAAACTATGGTTTATTCCATTGCAAGTACTGAACAGGAATGATATAAAATACAAAACTATGGCTAACTACGGCTACCCTGAGTGGCAGTGGGGAGGTCATCCCAGCTACCTGGACACCCCCAAACCGGCGCCGTATTTCTGTACAAACATCAAATTTAATTTTTAGATTAGAAGGAATTAGAGAAAAAAGAATAAAGTGAGGTCGGAGGAAGAACAAAAAGTACGAAAAAGAGAGTAGAAAAGAGAGAAGTAGGAAGTAAGGGACAAAAAAAAATTGGAGAAAGACATGCAAAGGGGCGACAAAATTGTGAATACGTAGATAAATTTGTAACCGTAAAACGCACAAGAGGCTTATGAGGTACAATGAAAAAAAAATGATAAAGGAACGAATAAAGAACGATGAATAACATAATGAAACGATAAAAATGTGACAATAAAAAAACAGTACACGGGATTTGTGACAAAATGAAAAATTGAAAAATTGACTCATACATCAAGTTGCCTCAAGATTACAAAATTTATGTTTTTATATTATTTATATTTATATAGAGCATTTTGACGTTTAAAGCCTATTGGCTGTATCAAGATTCAAACCGACTTATTGGCAGGTTTCCACATTGACAGTACCCTGGATGTAATATTTTTTAAAATTTGGGTTAGTTCCAGACTAGAATTGCACCCGATTTGAGAAAATACAAATGGAGGAATTATACAAGATTAATACGCAAATGGACAAAATTAACGAGGCAAAACGAAGTTTAGAGCCAAAAATTATACCAGCCGATTTATTTTTAGACACCGAATCGCAGTTGAATAACAATCAGTAATCGTGACACGAAAACACAAAGGTTCTAATTTCCTACGTGTGTAGCGTGTTATTCATATTAGTCTACAGGTGTTAAAAGTGATAATTTTGAGTAAATAACGACACCTTTTTATCCAGAGTTATTCAGTTTCGGTTTCGCAATGGCGTGGATGATAATGGGCACTCTAAACGAATCTTGTACCAGTTTCAGCGCAAAAACGATGGTACAAGGAAACATTGCCCCTGCAGCTATTTATAACACCTAACAATTTCCTAAAAGCTTCTAAAAAAGAGGTCACGTTTATTTCAAGGAACAGATACGAAGACAACGCAGTAGAAACTTGATATCAAAAACGACGTTGTAAACAAGCAGAAAATTAATATCTTGCAACAGGATCGATCCGATTTCAGTTCCATCAGTTATGTATGTTACCGTTATCACTTTCGCACCCCATTATGCACAAGCCCTGCATATTAATTGAGCATCACCTGGTATCAGCTACTAGCCTGTCACATAGGACGTGCCATCTAGCGAAACAATCCGGTGACACCTTGGGGGGCGCTTGTAGTTTGTACGCGCCTGCGTAGTTCAGTTAGAAATACAACATGTTCATGTTTTGCTCGGTGTGGTGGTTGGGAGGCTAGATTATAATAAAAACTCTTGTTTGTATTTGTTGTTTGCTTTGGGGTTGAAACCCCGTCGCTGGTTACATCAGAAGTGGGATCTCTAAGATCCAAAGTGCCTCAGAAACGTTTTTGTGACGATTTTTTTTTCTTGAGTGACGCGTCCTGTTTTTCATCATGGCGGACAATGAAAATAGTGCGGACGAATATGAACCTAGTGAACCCCCGTCAAGCCCAATCATTGGGAGCCGGGCGCCAAAACGTGCAAAAGTTGACCTGCAGGAAGCATTGGTCACGCTAATTGGAGTGCAACAGCAGGTGCAACAACAATTAGCCGAATTGACACGCCATACCAAGATGGCCGCATCCGCGCAGCCAACACCCATGGAAACCCAGATTGAGTCACCACATCCAAATGCGCAAGCGCCATCCGCAAATACTTCATTTCGGTTGGCAGATTTTGACCCGGACACCAGCACATATTCCATCCGAGAATGGTTAGATGACGCCACTCAGCTAAAACACGAGTTAAATGTGACAGACAATCTTATGATTGCAAAGGCCGGGGAAGCACTGCGACATAGGGGTCATCGTTATTATTGTGATTGGCGACCCGTGCGACGCTCCTGGCAGAACTTTTGTGCCGACCTGGAAATCGCTTTTCCAGATCGCGAAACTCTTGGTGCCCGAGCCTACGTGGCTGCGACGATGAGGAGTAAGGACTGCGAATCCTTAAGTGACTACGGAATTCAAAAGATCCGTAGCATCCGAAGATTTCACAGTACTCTACCTTGGACAACCGTTTTAAGTATGGTAGAATACGGTCTCGATCACTCTGACGCCCAGACCTCCATTCGAATCCAGCAGCCAACATCAGAGCACGAGATCTTACGACTTCTAAGTGAATTCGATGCACGTCGTAGGCTCCGCCGACAAGCCACAAGCTCGAGAAGCGCGAATGGTTCTCAATCACGCTCTACTGAGAGACGATCAACTGAACGGCATTCACAAGTTACGGCGGGTTTTCACGGAAAATGTTTCAATTGTGGTCAGCGTGGCCATCGCCAGGATAAATGTCCATCTGGAAATCGACAGGCATCCGAAGGAAGCAGATCAGACAATTCATCGTCATCGACTCCGAGAATCAAAACGTGCAGCATCTGTAAACGACGCGGGCATTCCGATGAATCATGCTGGAAGAAAAATGATACTTCTAAACCCAATAAAGTTGTGTTGATTCGACGGGGCCGCAGCCTTGCCACGTCAGCTATCGCTACTTTATTAAATAATAACGAGTGCGCGTCCTTCAAGTACGTGACTGATAGTGGTGCGGATAGATCTATCGTGTGTGAGACCGTGGCCAGACGACTCGGAGCCGTAATCAAACCAGACTCCCAATTATTCACGGGTTTTGGGAGTAAAAATGTGTATAGTCTTGGAACGACCAATATCATTGTGATAATGCCGACAATAACATTAGATGTCTGTTTCACAGTGGTTCCACAAAACGTGCTACCGAACGATTTGGAAGTAATCATTGGCTGGGACGTAATGAGTCGACCGAATGTGCGCGTCGAAAAAGATGAAAACGGCCTCGTACTCAAGCATCAATCTCTCAACATTCTGAGCGTAAAACAGAATGAAAATGATGAGATAGACAGTCTTAAATTGTCAGGATTAGACGAGCAACAACATTTACGGCTAAAAAAAATATTACGGGAGTGTAAGCAGCAGACACCCGACCACATAACAACCGGACAGTTGACAATCACCTTAAAGGATAATGTTCCCGTAGCTTATCGACCACGGCGACTGGCCCACTCCGAAAAAATACAGGTCAGGACGATCGTCGACAAATTAATGAGTGACGGCATAATTCGTGAAAGTCATTCTCCCTATGCGAGCCCTATTGTCCTAGTGAAGAAGAAGAACGGTGACCTGAGACTTTGTGTCGACTTCCGTGATGTGAACAAGAAAGTTGTGAAAGACAGATACCCCTTACCCCGCATCTTGGACCAAATTGATGCTCTCTGCCATGCGAACTATTTTTCAACACTTGATATGAAAAATGGATTCCACCAAATGATAATTGACGAAAGTTGCAGACATATCACCGCATTCGTGACCCCTGAAGGCCATTTCGAGTACAATCGGATGCCATTTGGCTACGTCAACGCTCCCGCTGTATACCAGCGTGCCATCGACAAGGCCCTCGGGAATTTGAAGGGAAAAATTGCCTTCGTCTACATGGATGATGTACTGGTGCCAGCTACAACCATAGAAGAAATGTTTGGAAATTTGGGACTTGTCCTGGGCGCCCTGGCGAAAGGTGGTTTTTCATTACACTACGGAAAATGCACTTTCTTTGAACAAAAAGTTGAATATTGTGGTTTCATTGTCAGTCAAGGACAAATACAACCAAGTCCCAGAAAAATTAACGCATTGACGCAGACACCTCCACCATCAGATGTAAAAGGCGTTCGCCAGTTCATGGGATTAGCCAGCTATTTTCGTCGATTTATTGAAAATTTCTCCACGATGACTGCACCGATCACAGCACTCTTACGTAAAGAGGCAGTGTTCGTCTGGACAGATGAATGTGAACACGCACGACAGCTGCTCTTGACAAAATTGACCAGTAAGCCTGTTCTACGCATATTTGATCCTTCCATTAGCATCGAATTACACACGGATGCAAGTTCTATGGGGGTGGGTGCAGCCCTACTCCAACCAGAACACGGTGTGACCCGCCCAGTTGCATTTTACAGTCGACGGACAACAGAGTGCGAATCGAAGTACCACGCTTATGACCTGGAAACGCTCGCCATAGTTGAAGCAGTGGAACATTTTCGTGTGTATTTATATGGACTTCATTTTACTATCTACACTGACTGCAATGCAGTTCGAGCAACGGCCTTAAAAAAGGATCTACACCCCCGAGTAGCCCGTTGGTGGGTAAAACTTCAAGACTACGACTTTGACGTTGAATACCGCCCTGGTGTAAAAATGGCTCACGTCGATTATTTAAGCCGCAATCCAGTGGATATCGAAAAGGTGTTGATTGTTACGAGTCCGAAACAGCTTCCTAAAATATCATCAATCGAAACATTGCCTGAATACCAAAACGCTGATGACTTCTGCCAAAAAGTGAAAAGTAACCTCAGTGATAATCCAAAGTTTCGGGTAATAGACAGTGTTGTTGTAACCTGTGATTCACCACCACGATATTATGTGCCTGTCGCGGCGCGCCTTCAGGTGATGAAGCTGTACCACGACGAGTCCTCTCACATTGGATGGGATAAGTGCGTTGCGAAAATGCGCGAAGATTTGTTCTGGCCGAGAATGGGACAGTGTTTAAAAAAATACATACGAAATTGTGAGGCGTGCATGCTGGGGAAATCACATACAGGCCGCCGTTCCGGATTTTGGCAACATGGCGAAAAACCCACCGACATCCTTGAGACTTGGCATATCGACCATGCCGGACCGTTGGCGAAGTCTAACGGTTGTACCCAAATTTTAGTCATCGTTGACGGATTTTCTAAGTACTGCTGGTTAAAACCTATCCCGAGAAAAACGTCCGAGGACTCGATCCGGGCGTTAATGGCCGTATTCGAGGATGTAGGCAAGCCTCGGCGCATTATTGCCGATAGGGCCACGGCTTTCACATCTTCGATGTTCAAATCGTTCCTGAACGACAACGATGTTACCCTACACCACATCGCAACCGGAATGCCTCGTGGGAACGGACAAGTGGAGCGCCTTATGCGGACCGTTTTTAATCTCATGAGGGCAACACTAACAGCCGATAAAGAAAAGACATGGGTGCAAGCTCTAGCGAAAATAGAAGAAGATTTAAACGCCACTATTCACGCAACTACAGGCTTTGCCCCAGTCCTCTTGCATATGGGTGAAAATCGTCGTCTGCCCGCTACCATGCCATTCTTAAAAAGTTCAGCCGATCATTTCATCGATCCTGAATCAGCTGTGTTGGAGACACGTGCCCGCATCTTAACTGCAGAACGTGAACGTGCTAAATCATTCAACGCCAAGCGATATGCTGCCCGGTTGTTTGAAGTGGGTGACAAGGTCGCCGTCGAGGATTCCCAGCTCGCTGGTGGTGGAAAGTTAAAGCCTCGATTTTCAGGACCACACACAATTACAGCTATCTTGCCAAACGAGCGCTACGCGCTGAGAAAGAAGGGAAAACGCATGACAGTCGCTGCTCATGAACAACTGCGTCCCTGGCCAGTCCTATTGTAATGTAACGTATACCTTCTACTATTTTCTATTATTTTTTTTTTATTATTATTCTATTTTATGAAATAAAGGCCTAATTATTATTATTATTGTTATAATCTCGCAGGCGGGAGTACCGCATGGGAGGCGGGAGTACCGCCTGGGAAGCGGGAGCACCGCTTAGGAGTCGAGAGACCTGCTCTCGGATGGAATCGTGGCAACGCCACACAATGTTGCGCTTAGTTCAGCGGGAGTCCCGCCCTCTTTTGATATCTCACATGGGAGTCCCATATTTAAACGAAACACCAATTTTATTGAGTTGTTACCTACATATACGAGAATACGCACTGGTTGCGACAAACATGTTTCTGTTACGAACGTCAGCAACAACAACCTGAAATGTATCCCTGTTTGTTTTCCCACTTTATTATTTCAGCTAGATCCCGGTCATGGTCAAGGACATCTGACCTACGGTACACATTTTTACGCCGCTTTGTTTACTATGGTCCCGAATAGGAAGTATCCACTTACTGATTTGTTTTTGCTTGCTTATTGCCGTACATCTTGTCTTGTTATCGCTCTACAAGACATTAGACCACCTCGTTGTTTTCTTTGTTCCTAACGTATTTTTCCAGCTGGGACTGAATGTGGTTTGCACCCTTTTGGTGCGTGGCCACACCAATTGCAGGATGACCGTGTTACCGTTATCACTTTCGCACCCCATTATGCACAAGCCCTGCATATTAATTGAGCATCACCTGGTATCAGCTACTAGCCTGTCACATAGGACGTGCCATCTAGCGAAACAATCCGGTGACACCTTGGGGGGCGCTTGTAGTTTGTACGCGCCTGCGTAGTTCAGTTAGAAATACAACATGTTCATGTTTTGCTCGGTGTGGTGGTTGGGAGGCTAGATTATAATAAAAACTCTTGTTTGTATTTGTTGTTTGCTTTGGGGTTGAAACCCCGTCGCTGGTTACATGTATTATTAAACGATAACCATAGCTAAGATCGATCGGTTTTTCGAATCAGTAATCAGGCCAAGTCGAGCCTCCCATCTCCGATCTGAGGATAATCTTATCGAGTGTGGCCGCAATCTTCTGAAATTTCCATTTCCATTTTGTTTATTTACGAAATTTCAATGTAAATAAGTTTAGCTGGCGTTCGTTCATCGGGAAACGCTTTGGCGCGATTCCAGCAGACATCATTCCGGTTGCAAATTCCGACTTTCATTTAAATTGTAAATGGAAAAGTCGCGGCGCCAACAATTATGAATACATAATAACTGCGTTGCAAATAAGTGGAAGTTGGTTGATTGAAGTCTGCTTGTTGCTCTATTTGCACTGGTCTTGTCATAGGACAATTAAAAAAAAAACCTATACCAGTATTCCACAATGTCCTATAGAGCCAGTGGAGCCACTATCTCAAAAAATAAAGACTGTCCCGACAACTTTTTGTCTTGTGCAGGTGTTTGTATATGTATATGATAATTTGCTTTAGAGCCGAAAGATCCCTCAGACAAAATCTTGGGATCTCAACATATCGTAGCGTTTACGGATTTACAATTTAAATATTGAAGTATTTACAATTAATTTTAGTATAATAGACCTACCAAACACTGCGATATATCAGATGCTAGCAACTCTGTAAATGCTTGGGTCAAAACAAAACGTAAGCGATCGCTTTTCGAGTGTGATTCTAACAGTCGCCGGGTTATTACAATCTCCCGACTCACCCGTAAAGACTAATTTACAAGGCTTTTCCCGTAAATAACTATTTCAGGCTTTGCAAATGATTTAGATAGAATAAAGATCTGGCTTCAGCTTTTATTTTTAATCTTATATGCCGAAAAAAACTAAAGTACAGTTTATTATGCTACGCCACTGTCGGAACGCTTGGGGCAAACACAGCTGTTATCCCCACTATCCGCTCTTATTCAGCTTCACAACAAACTGTACTGGTAGTGCCGCCGTCTTTTCTTCTCTTATATATTATACCTCCATGGTAGGTAGCCTTCTCGAACTGCTTCGTGACTTTTTCTTCTCGAATCCTGCCAAATACATGCCAGACGTAGCAACGCTCCAACTTGTGGGTTTTGCTTTCAAAGCTCGTTAATTCTACTAAACTTCCCTTTTAACATAGTGGCGATCTCTTTAGAAATATCCAGGTCTTGACCGAGCTTTCTAGCATATTTTTTGCCTAAAAATGAGAACACTGAAGAAGACCCCAACTTTCTGTGAGTTGCGTAAGTTTCTAAGTTTGTAACTGTCGGGGCGCGCTCGGGTTAGAAATGGAAACTTGGTGGGAGATGAGCACAGCAATTTATTCACTTGTTACACTACTTGGAGCTATTAGGTCTGCAGAGCAAAGCCGGCTGGTTTTATAGGGTTCAGCTTGCGCAACGGGTGATACTTCGATGAGGTGGTGGTATCGGGATGGGGTGAGACCAGTTACAGGCTGGTGGTGCGGCGACTCGTAAAACCATGGGTACGAGCCATCGGCTTCGGATTAGAACCACGGAGTTTCGGCCGGGAGTTTCTCCGTCGAGTTCCTAAACGGAGTCAGCTGGGAAACGTGATAGGTTCCTATGAGTCGTGGGGGCTGGTCCAAAAAAGTCGATTTCGAAGCTCGTGGGGCCCTTGCTATTTCGTCGGGGCAACAGTTTGGCGGAGAGCTCCTGGCGGGCGTTGCTGAGAGCGTGAATCTCTACTAGGACTAAGGTGCCGCTCTGGGGTTGGGGCTGGGCTGTAACACCTCGTTGGCGACTCTTAATAACAGGGAGTGGCTTCGGCTAAAGTTTTCGGAGGGTGGGATGGGGCCGGTCGACAATCTGGATGGCGAATGATTGGGTTATCCCTAGCCCAATCCCTAGGAATCTTGGAGGTTTTAATGAACTGTGTTCCGTTGTCGCTGACGATACGATGTGGTAACCCGTACCGGAAGCCAATTTCATTAACGAGCGCCCAGGCGCACTTCTCGGCGGTAGCCTCGGTGAGGACGAATAATTCGAGTTCCAGGGCAGATAATTGCTCATTGACGTGTCTTATTTCCGAGTCCAGAAGTTGTTCTTCACATAGTTCTTGGGTTCTTAGAGCAAGTCAGCGAGAGCGTCGGCACGTCCTGGAGGGTGTTCGTTTACCAGGTTATACGGCTGTAGCTGCAGGGACCTTCGTGAATATTAACAACAAAATTAGTTCGTCGAGATAGGCTAGAAGGCTTAGGCCAGGGAGGTCGGTGCTAAATCGGTCCATTCGACGCTGGAATCTCGAGAGCGCGTTCCTTAGTCCGAAAGTCATTTTTGTGAAGCGGTACCGCTACCTGCCAATAACCTGTCTATATGTTCATGGTGCTGATTTAACCGGAATTGTCCTGACATTTGTAGTAGGTCATCAATTCTGGGCAGCGGGTAGGCGTCGGGCCGGGTGACGTCGTTCATACGTCGGTAATCGACACATAGCCGAAAGGTGTTGTCCGGTTTAGGTACCAGAACGACAGGCGCGGTCCAGGGACTGTTATATTCCTTACACAATTTCAGCGCGTAGGATCTCTCTTTTTCGCGGTGTTAGTCGGTATGAGGGCGCCTATATGGGGCTCGTCTAGGTGGTCTCGATGACATGCTCTATGAACGGCGTCGGGGGGCTGTTACTCCGAAACAGATCCTCATATTCTTCGAGCAGGACGTCGTAATATGGTTTGTCGGGGGCGGCGGATCGTATCCCCTCTCGAATTTTACGGGAGCTTTCGCGGCCACTTCGTTAGTGGTGACCTGGGCACTTATTGCATCGGGGCTTATTTCCTGGGCGATGCCCAATCTTTTGGACTTAATCCTTTGGTGTGAACGTGAAGGAAGCGTCTGGATGATCTCTGAAGTGCTAGCTCTCACCAGCTAGATCCAACACCATGCCTGCATCCTCAATGAAGTCGGCCCCAAGCAAGGTTTTCGAGGCGGGGCTGTCGGACAAGCAGATGAACGTGGTCGTAACCCTGTGGTGGTGGAGTGTGGCGTTTACCATTTCTAGGCTAACCGGGTGGTAGGGTGTGACGGTTTTTTATTTTGCTTCTTTCTGCATTCTTCGACCGTTTTGTGGTTATTTCTCGTGCCGCTCTTTCTGATGCGACGTCTTCAGAGACCTTGATTAGCAAGACGTCGTAATTGGTATTTTTTTCTCGTTGAAGGCGGCTCCTGGTCGTTGGCTTGATCAGGCCGAATATTATGTCTAGCTGCCAATTTTCGGATAGGTCAGCCTGCCGAAAACATCCGTCTTGATCACGACATATTTATCAATCGGCTTGTCTTCGGGTTGGGGGCACATAAAATTCTCTTGGAAAAGTCAGTAGTTATTTTGACGGGGTATACGCTTTTGATTGACTTCTCCTATAAGCAGGAGCGGTATATGGTTTCTGTTTTGATTAATTCTTCGCCCTTGTTGTACTTCAAGCAAGCATCTTACAAGAAGTTGCCTTCTAGGGTGTTGTTGGGGGTTTTATAAGATCCAGCTTGCGCAACGGCTGATACTTCGATGCGGTGGTGGTACCAATTCTTCGGAAAATACTATCGGCAACACTGCACCGACTTGGTTTTGGGGAGTTTGGGGAATTTTTTTGACATTTAGATTCTTGAGGTTATGTTAGAAAATATTGGAAAATAGCATTGTTTTTATTCAAAATACAATAAAACTTACGAATATAATAGAAAAAGAAACAATACCAAGTTACTAATGGTGCATTGTGAACTTGTACCGGCTTGAGAATATTCTACAGAAATTTCATCGGCATCGTATATTTCATGAACGTCTTCAGTTCCGTCCTCATCATCGTCATTATTATTGTTACGTCGATGTCAGAGTCTGCCAGAGAAATTATGACTGGTGGAATAATGTCCAAGAGTATTTTCCGTTCCAACTTACTGTAATTTGTAATGTACTTCCGAAAAGACGTTCTTCAAGTGTTCCTGTATTTTGCGCCCAGTAATGGTTGGCTTATTAAGTTTTCATAGCAGTTGATAACAGTTAATAAGCGCTATTTCGATTAATTTTTGAAAACTTTGAAATTATTTACTGACGGGTTGATCATGCGTTGTCAAAAAGCAAGCGCGTAGGAATTTTTGAATAAAAATGTATGTATGTTTTTTTTTTATTTTACCAACTAAATGCAACAGGTGGTGAGTTTTAAAAAAATAAATAGCTTTTATCAAAGTGATGAATGGACATTGATTGTTACAAACACTGTAAGTCCATACAAGTTTGCGTAATTGGAACAACCACTGAGACCAGTTATTTTAAGTGGTCGCAATATTCATCAACTTGGAAATGCTTAATTTTTTGCTCTGCTTTCACTGTGGGATCAGACGTCGAACAATTAAAAACTTGAGTAATAAGAAAGCTAAGAAAGTCAGCAACAGGACAGAATATTATAACAAACTACCCGAAAAAAAGGACGTAGGATGAATATAATAGTAATTTGTGTATCGAGGCCGTAAAAGTGATCTTTTTTTTGGCCAAATTTATTTATTCAGATAAAGCACTTTTGGCCGAGGGCCACACAATGTTTTTTGGGCGATGATCACAAAGGATTAAAAATTTTGGTCATGTTATTTTTAGGCGATGATTACCGAAAGGGTGAATCCATGGCCTCTCTTTTGGAACCGTTTTACTTTTTTGTAGAAATTCTGACAGATCAGTCACAAAAAAGTATAGTTTAAGGTAAAATCACTCACATGGCCAATATAATTTTCACACATGTTAAAGATATAAAATGGTATGAAGCTAGATATACTTTTTTAAAAGAAAGTCAGTCACTTTACAAAATAAAATACAATATATTTTTTCTTATTTTTCTACTAGATATGTCTCTGCATTTCACGTCAATGAATTTTTTACATCTTTATGACCACTTCATCATCGAAGATAAAAACTTGTGCAAAGTTCGTGCAACGTAAAACAGTCCCATGTCGTTTACGATACTTACACGGTAAATATTTACTCTTTCTTTAACGCTACAACCGAAGAAGCCAAAACCCAATTTAATCAATGTGTCGTCTCAACAATTACTCTTTGTTAGAACCAATCACCAAATCGTGCTAATTCACCCCAAACTCGTACCTTTCCGCACAACTCGCACGTAACGTATTAGCACACGTCTATCACACCTGTAATTTATGACATCGCAGGCTCATAAAAGTTTACTACGTCATAAAAGTAACTGAATAAAGTCGCACCGATAATCGACTTCACTCTACTAATTTCGTGTGTCTGTTGCAGTGGTTAAATGGCTGAAGCGTGGCAAGGTCCGCCAAAACAGGGCTTGTACGACCCTCAACTCGAGAAAGAAGCTTGTGGTGTTGGTTTTATAGTTGCTATAGACGGTCGTAGGTGCCATAAGATAGTTCGCGATGCCGAGCGTCTCGCGATTTCTATGAACCATCGTGGCGCCTGTGCCTGCGACAACGACACCGGAGACGGCGCCGGAGTGCTTACCGCCATCCCGCATGAGTTATATTCCGTCAAACTTAGGTATGTTTTTATTTTGTATATTTTTATGTGTAAGTGTTATTGTCGTTATCGATGTTTTCGATCGGTTGTGATGATCTCATTCTGCGATATACGCGTACTCGAGGGACGTGTAAATAACCGTGAAGCAGCAATATTAAATTGTAGAAATTGTGGTATCATCATAAAGTAGTTTTCCACTCACCCTTTTTTGTCGCTATCAGTACCTTTTTAATCTTTTGTAACTCAAGTTTCTCTCATTCTTCTATTTTCTCATACTCATTACCACAATCTCCTAAATCTCTTTCGGCTTTCTTTATATTATTTTGAGTTTTTTGTAGTGTCTTTGAGCCTTTTACTGATTTACAAATTTATACAACGCTAATTTCCATCAATGACAAACATGCATCTACACTAGTCCGATGACGTCACAAGCAAAGCAAATGCAGCACGACAACACGTACAGACATGCTCTACCCGTTGTGGGCTCAACCGCAGTTAACGCATTATTAGTCTCGTAGTTATTAGCGATTCAAATCTATCACTAGAAAGTTCGACCGGCTATCACTGAACTTGACTGTGAATAGTGGTTTTCACGTCAAAAATTGTGCACGATTCGAATCATCTTGCACAATTTTTATAAGTGACAAAGAAAGTGGGTGCGTGTAATTATGTACACGCGTCAGAACTTATACTTCTTTGACGTGATCAAAATTATTTTAATTTGCACGAGAATAATTTATTGAAATAAAATAAAATAATTTGACCGACGACATCGACAGGAGAATTGCCGGCTAAATTTGATGCACATGCGCAATGTGAGAGTGTGTTGAGACCTTCCCCTCAGTCTGTCGTCCCCGGGGCGCATCCACAACCTTCGTGCTGCCGATTTCGCAACCCACATGGTGTAGACTTCGCGGACAGAAACCAAATAAATCGTCGATAAATTGTTTCTTATGACGATAATAATTAGCACAAATTATTCAATTAAGCTCATTAACCTTATAAGTCCGTTTTTCGTCAACCTGATATTGTGTCATTTCGTTGATTTGATATTTTGTGTATCTGAAATTCTGATTTTAAAATTTGATATTGTGATATTTCGTTTATTACACGTTCGTTAGTTAAGAAAGTTGATATATTTTACTATATTAATTTTATTCTATTTCGTCATTTCGTTGATTTAATATCTTCTTAATCTGATATTAAATTTCATTCATTAATTCGTTAATTTTTTATTTGGAAATTTCTTAAAATTGTAACTTTCGTTGATTTGATATTTTTATCATTCGTCAATCTGATATTTTGATATTTATATAAATGAATCGCTTATTATTAAAAGGGACTAAGACATTTTTTTGAAATTTTGAGTTACATATTGCTCTCTACCAAAACGGCCAAGACAGATCATTTGATGACTGTATTCTAATTCGAAATGATATTGATGATATGATGATATTGCTGCAGTAATAAAAGTCTTTCCGTGTTTCACAAAACCTGATAAAATGACTTAGTTCCTTTTAATAATAAGCGATTCAATTAGTATATCCTTAAAATATCTTGTGAATCTGAGATATTGATAATTCATGAACTTCAGATTTTTATATTAAATTTCATTCATTTGTTATTTCGTTACTTCTGTTTTTCGGTGAACTGACTTTTCATTAATTTAATATGTATTCCCTTAATTGGATATTTTGTTAGGTTGTCATTTCGTTAATTAGATATTTGGATGTCTCATCAATTTGATATTTAGCTATTTCGTTCATCTTTCGTTTCGCCATTGCCATAATCGCCATTTGATATTTTATCAATTTGATATAATGTATTACAATTTTCCTAACTTCATCTTTCGCTGTTTCCATATCTTGATATTTCCCTGATTTGTCTTCGTTAATCTGATATTTTGGTGTTTCAATAATTCGGTCAATTCAATAATATGTAATGAGTAATTAAATAAAATTATGAAGTAACAAAGAACTAAATGAATACCCAAGTTCAAAAATAAACAAATATTGCAATAAGAAAATACGAAAGACGTATAGGAATAATGATGTTGTGAAATAAAAAAAATATCAAATTGTGAAAAGACGAAATTGCAAAATAATTACAGGATGATTGAAGTAACGAAACAACTAAATGATGAAATAACGCAATACTCAAATGGAAAAATTACAAAATAGTAAAATAGTGAAATAATGTAATTCGAAAATTATTGAAATTTTGCTCGCTTTCAAAATTCTGTTTTTCCAAGATACAAAAGTTTAGAGATTTCAAAGACTTCCAAAGTTATAATACTTGCATGGAATTTATTTTGAACAAAATTGTTCATAGAAACCATCTATTGTGTAAACAATACACGAAAGTGAAATGAGTTTATTTAAAAAAAACTTTTTACTGATAGCTTCGCAATCCTTCAACGTAACCTCCTACACGCGAAAGATTGGGTGCTTGGGTTTGTTTACTGATCAGTTTCCGCGCGAACTTTGCTAGGTTCAACTTAAATTTGCGATAACTTCCTGACGCGGCTTCTAAATAAAAAGAACTGAAATGAGGCTTTATTTTTTTATGGAACAACCCTATGCTCCAATATTAGAAAATCGCAGGAACTTTTAATGATCTTCTCTGATCTATGTCTTCATCAAGGCACTTTCTATCTTCCAAGTTTCTCTTTTCCCATAATTTTTGTCTTGTTTTATATTTGTCTCAGACATGTCTTAGTATTTTTTGTTTTTCTGTCAGCGTTCAAAGCAGTACACTAGTTTGCTAAACACTTGGACGTTTTTTGGAATTTCTCTGTCTCAGTATGTTTAATAATTACGCTCATGATATTTGTTATTTGTGGGAAGATTGTCTTCGTTTACCTTTTTCTTTTGGGTCCATCAAGAGAGGATACCAACTAGGAACAGATGCTAGAGTTGTACAATCAGATGCAAAAAGCTCTAATATTGTTTTGCTTTAGCATACATCATGTTACGTATAGAAAACAAAATTTACATGTTCAAAGCCTACTTTATGAATCATTTATAAAGACACTGTGGATCCTGTTTTGAATTTCTATTTTATTGTTATTTAGGCTTTCCCTCAGTGTTTTCTGTGTGTTTATCATGTAACACGTTGTTTTACTATTTGAAAATATACTGAGTGTTAATTCAATTATACTGAGTGTTAATTCCCATTTATCAAAATTTGTCATTACATCGTGTGAACAAAAGGCCTAACGTCTTTAACACATTAAAATTTTAATATTAAGTGCTTTACCTGTTTTACAAAATTACTCCTTGGATGGCCAGTTATGTTGG
The DNA here is from genome assembly GCA_963583935.1 of Diaperis boleti. Lineage (NCBI taxonomy): Eukaryota > Metazoa > Arthropoda > Insecta > Coleoptera > Tenebrionidae > Diaperis > Diaperis boleti. Next base: position 58,556,940 of record OY757242.1, on the reverse strand, counting down.
TCGAGAGAGGTATCGAGTATCGAAAGGTCATGTTGCAATTCTGTGTGGAAAATGATTTATGAGCAGCTAATCCTAATTAGATTCGTCAATCTTAAATTGTAACCTTTTCTGAGTCTTTCAAATCAACAGATTAGAATGATTACTTTAAGTTCGTCATTTACTGATCAACTGATGATACTGGTCTGTTTTAGAACCTGAATACTTAATCATATCAATTATCAATTGTCTCAATTATCAAACATATCAATTATTAACATTTCGATTGAGCTCTGCCTAGGTAGTTAGGAGACCTTAGACACTCAAGTAATAGCAAGCAGTGCAATGGAGCTGTGGGAGACCCCAAACGTACAAACGCGGTCCTTCTTTGACCGGGGAAACCCAGAGCTCATGCCTAGACTATTACTGAAACGACTAGAAGTGAGTCGTGCAATGGGCGGTACCTGAGCATCATAACGATACCCCTGCTAACGATGGCACGTGGTGACATGCTGATGATGATGATGATGGCAAGATGGTAGAGATGATGATGACGAGATGGTAGAGATGATGATGGCAAGATGGTATAGCTGCTGATGTAAGAACAGCTACTCTTCAGTCACCACGGTGTAGATATCTGAAATGTACCACCCCGCTCCATCTTAACTAGTCTTAGGCCTATCAAAAGGATGTGCAATACCATCACGGGGTATCCCCTGATAGAGCCTTTGTCCGCGTGACCGTCTGGGCTTTACCCTACCTGAGTCATGACTAACTGGTTCAACTCCGACAGTAGTATCCGTGCAATGGATTAAACTTAATCCGGACTCGTACTGCCAGCATACTCAACGAGTACAAAATCAATACAAATGGAGAACTCTAGAATTCATCCTGGAGATATCATAAATCTCCCCAAAGTGCTGATGGGCCAGTGCAATGATAAACGATCTCCCACCAGCACCCCCAGTAGTCCTTGGATTCACATTGGGAGGTCGGCAGAATAATTACAGATTAATTAACTTGACGTCAAGGCTCAATCTCAATAATATCTCTTGTACAAAACTCATAACACAACAATGACTCATTTAATGAATCAACCAGTACTTCATTATCAATAATGTCTCTTGTACAAATATCATAACTCAACAATGATTCAATTAATGAATCAACCAGTACTTCAATCTCAGCAATATTGCAAAATAACTATAGTACTCTCATGATAATATCAACTTGCAATTGGTTAACAGTTAAATGTAAATTAGAACGGACTCACCAATCTGTTGTCTGGCAATTTCACACCAATAAATCACTCAAAACACTTTAACTTAGACTCAGAAATGATTACAAATGCACCTGGATTATTTGCTCAGTGAAAACCTCACCTCAATCACTTTTGAATTAATCTTAAAGCAAACCTCGATAATAAACACTTGTTCGAATGAAGAACAAAGCAAGACTGACTACAGTTTCTCAATATGTGTTAATTTTGGGGCGAGTCGCCGAATACGACCCTCTTAAACATTCCAAAGAAAGCTAATTTATGGGTCTGGGAACGTTATGTAAACAAAACTCGCCTCTTGGGTGATTTTTATCGTTGACAAGCTTATTTTCTACAGGGCGAAGTTATTTAAAAATTACAAAGTGACTAATTAAAATTGGGTCGGCCGGGATGGTGTTACAGATTCGGCCATCCTGCAAACGCCTCGTCCCGAGGTGCACCTAGTTGTCGTCTGCTAACACGACCCCGTCTTCTCCGCTCTCACTATCCGTGTCATCTGACACTCCACCTGGTGGACACAAAGGTCTCATTCGATCCACGGCGATGATCTTCTCATATACCGCTTTTCGACTGGTTCGATGACTTCCTTCCATGTCCTTTATGATATAACGATCGTTTGGTAGGACAGCTTTTACTTGCTCATCCCAACGATCCTCCTCTAGAGTGGTTGCCAACAATGCATTTAGGATCGTTCGGTTGAGTCTCTCTACTTGACCATTTGCTCGTGGTGTGGCGACAGCGTTCAACACATGCTTGATATTATTCTGATAGCAGAATTCTTCAAACTTTCTTGATGTGAAGGCACTACCTTGGTCGGAAATTAAGATCTTTGGCACTCCATACGTGGCAAAAACATCTGGCAGGTACTCGACCACGAATCCACTATTTGTCTTAGTGAATCCATCAATTCCGGCTCTTTGGCAAAGGGCCTAAATGGTGTAGATGGATGGTGTGAATAGGCTCAACCGTTCTTTTGATAGGGTGGAGGAAACCTTCCTTTTTTCCTGAGTTTCTCTTGTTATACAGGCATGGAATGCAACATGCGATGTATTGTTCCACATACTTTCTCATACGACGAGGGAACCAATAATGATCTGACAGACGGTATAGTGTCTTTTCGATAGCAAAGTGACCCGATTCATCATGGGCAGCACGGACGACCTGGTGCCTCATGCCTCTGAGCACTACCCACTGAATTCCCCGCGCGGTGATGCGGTAAACTCTACCGTCTCTCAAGGCATAATCCTTATAGACTGATCGTTCTTCATCAGTTACCGGCGGTCTCGACAGAATCCTGTGGATCTCCTGGATTCTTTGGTCGGTGAGTTGACCTGACAGAACCCAATCGGCCTGGGTAATGTGGAATACCCGTTCATCCTTTTCCGGACGTACAGGATTGCGACTCAATGCGTCGGCATGTTTCATCCGCTCTCCTGGTCTGTACTTCACCTCGAACGTGTACTCTTGTAGTTGAAGCCACCATCTTGCAATCCTCGGAATTATTTGTTTTTTGTTGCTGGTAGCCTTCAAGGCATTGCAATCTGTTACAACCGTAAATTGGACTCCCAACAAATACACCCGAAACTTCTTCAGACTTTCCACTACTGCGAGCGTCTCTAACTCGTAAGAGTGATATTTTTGTTCGGTGTCCGTAGTAAGCGATAGGATGTGAACGCTCGTCCTGTTGCATTTGGAGTAGAATTCCAGCCAAACCCATCATACTTGCGTCCGTATGTACTTCCGTTTGGGACTCAGGATTATACAGGGCCAGCGTCGGTTTCGCGACCAAAGCTTCTTTCAGTTTATCAAAGGCTTCTTGCTCTTTAATAGTCCATTGCCAAGGCACAGTCTTCTTTGTGAGATGGGTTAGTGGTTTGGCAATGATGGCGTACTCCCGAAAGAAATGTCGGAAGTATCCTGTCAGCCCAACAAATTGTCTAATCTGGTGGACCGAGTTTGGCGGCGTATACTCCTGAATTGCACGCGTCTTCTCCTTTCCAAGGCTTACGAGTCCACCTTCGATATCAAAACCCAGGAAGGTCACAGCCTTCATTAGGAAAGTACACTTCTTCAGATTCAAGGTTAAACCCTCCCTGCGGAAGAGCAATAACACCCTCCTCAGGTCCTCTAACGCTTCTTCAACTGTTTTGGCATGTAGTAAGACATCATCGAGATAGACTGCGGCAGAAACGCGAAAAGGGTGGAGTAATTTGTTCATAAACCGCTGAAAGGTTCTTGGGGCGTTTGTCAGACCAAAGGGTACTCTGTGGTTCAGGCTCAAAACTCTGTCGTTGAGATGATGTTGCTGGAGTGTTGACAAAGGTCAAATAAGGCAGTAACGTCTCCGTCTCGGTGTGGTTGCCGGCCTTGGCACCCATCTTGACAACGTTGTCGTCGATACCTCCTCTTATGTAGGCGACAGCATCCGTGCCCTTGATCTTACATGCTGTTAACATTGCCACGTTCTGATGGAAGTAGGTGGTATACGACTCATCTGAGTGTTTATGGCGACGTATCATCTTGGCTAAATCCTCATGGAAGTCTCTTTTTGCCATGAACACTTGTTGAAGCTTGAGCTTTCATTCTTCCCATGAGAGCTTCAGGGTTGTTGGCTCTTGTACCAAACCTCAGCCATCTCGCGCAATTTTGACAACCCGTAGTAGATCGTCAATTTCTCAGGCCATTGGAACACCTCCTTGAATTCATCAACTTTATGACATCACTTTTCGGCGGTCTCTTCGTGGTCCTCAGGGTTGAACATTGGTACGATCTCGCCCCTGGTAGCAAAGGGAGTCGTGGGCCTCTTCGTTTGCGTTTCCACAAAACATGCCATCAGTCCGGCCAATTGATCAAAGAAGCATGAAGTGGCAGTTGATGAGGTCCCGCGAGATCGATGTTGTTTGTGATGACGCTTATGGTCTCGATGACGATCATGACGATCATAACGTTCATGACGATCGTCTTCAGAAGGAGATGATTGTGGATTATGTCTCCTCTTGTGTGGACCCATTTTAATGTTTTAGATTACGAAAATGAACATGAAAGCCCTTTTTTTTATCACCTCGACCTCATAACACTCTCTGACCTTAGATGTTTTAAGAACAAGTTTTAAATTCAACTCAAAAGTGCCTGATCTTAGGGACAAATAAGTATCTGATCTGCTCTTAGGGGCACATAAGTATCTGATCCCACTTCTGAAATTTGTAACACGTTGTTTTACTATTTGAAAATATACTGAGTGTTAATTCAATTATACTGAGTGTTAATTCCCATTTATCAAAATTTGTCATTACATCGTGTGAACAAAAGGCCTAACGTCTTTAACACATTAAAATTTTAATATTAAGTGCTTTACCTGTTTTACAAAATTACTCCTTGGATGGCCAGTTATGTTGGTCGAGAGAGGTATCGAGTATCGAAAGGTCATGTTGCAATTCTGTGTGGAAAATGATTTATGAGCAGCTAATCCTAATTAGATTCGTCAATCTTAAATTGTAACCTTTTCTGAGTCTTTCAAATCAACAGATTAGAATGATTACTTTAAGTTCGTCATTTACTGATCAACTGATGATACTGGTCTGTTTTAGAACCTGAATACTTAATCATATCAATTATCAATTGTCTCAATTATCAAACATATCAATTATTAACATTTCGATTGAGCTCTGCCTAGGTAGTTAGGAGACCTTAGACACTCAAGTAATAGCAAGCAGTGCAATGGAGCTGTGGGAGACCCCAAACGTACAAACGCGGTCCTTCTTTGACCGGGGAAACCCAGAGCTCCTGCCTAGACTATTACTGAAACGACTAGAAGTGAGTCGTGCAATGGGCGGTACCTGAGCATCATAACGATACCCCTGCTAACGATGGCACGTGGTGACATGCTGATGATGATGATGATGGCAAGATGGTAGAGATGATGATGACGAGATGGTAGAGATGATGATGGCAAGATGGTATAGCTGCTGATGTAAGAACAGCTACTCTTCAGTCACCACGGTGTAGATATCTGAAATGTACCACCCCGCTCCATCTTAACTAGTCTTAGGCCTATCAAAAGGATGTGCAATACCATCACGGGGTATCCCCTGATAGAGCCTTTGTCCGCGTGACCGTCTGGGCTTTACCCTACCTGAGTCATGACTAACTGGTTCAACTCCGACAGTAGTATCCGTGCAATGGATTAAACTTAATCCGGACTCGTACTGCCAGCATACTCAACGAGTACAAAATCAATACAAATGGAGAACTCTAGAATTCATCCTGGAGATATCATAAATCTCCCCAAAGTGCTGATGGGCCAGTGCAATGATAAACGATCTCCCACCAGCACCCCCAGTAGTCCTTGGATTCACATTGGGAGGTCGGCAGAATAATTACAGATTAATTAACTTGACGTCAAGGCTCAATCTCAATAATATCTCTTGTACAAAACTCATAACACAACAATGACTCATTTAATGAATCAACCAGTACTTCATTATCAATAATGTCTCTTGTACAAATATCATAACTCAACAATGATTCAATTAATGAATCAACCAGTACTTCAATCTCAGCAATATTGCAAAATAACTATAGTACTCTCATGATAATATCAACTTGCAATTGGTTAACAGTTAAATGTAAATTAGAACGGACTCACCAATCTGTTGTCTGGCAATTTCACACCAATAAATCACTCAAAACACTTTAACTTAGACTCAGAAATGATTACAAATGCACCTGGATTATTTGCTCAGTGAAAACCTCACCTCAATCACTTTTGAATTAATCTTAAAGCAAACCTCGATAATAAACACTTGTTCGAATGAAGAACAAAGCAAGACTGACTACAGTTTCTCAATATGTGTTAATTTTGGGGCGAGTCGCCGAATACGACCCTCTTAAACATTCCAAAGAAAGCTAATTTATGGGTCTGGGAACGTTATGTAAACAAAACTCGCCTCTTGGGTGATTTTTATCGTTGACAAGCTTATTTTCTACAGGGCGAAGTTATTTAAAAATTACAAAGTGACTAATTAAAATTGGGTCGGCCGGGATGGTGTTACAATCATTATCTTAGTCTTATGGCGAAATGAAGTCTTTGTATAGGTTGTTCAATTACATAATTAATCACTAATATATGACCCATTCTGTGGTTGTTCCTAATTGAAATTCGGTAAAATAAGAGTTACATAATTTTCCTCATGCAAAACAACGAACCACAACCACAATGGCGTTGCGCAATTACCGTTAAATTCGCCTCAAAATAAATATTGTGGGAAAATTAATGTAAAATTTTTTAATTAACATCCATTCTTGTAATGACATGTAATACAGCATGTAAAAATAAAAAAATATGCAGAAGCCGATTGTTACGTCAAACCATGTCCTGTTATCAGACTCATCTTAAGTGCTTACAGCACATCGGCACCACAAAAAAAAAAACACAAGTGGTAACACTCAAAATCTCGTTTGTGTTTGTAAAAACATCTCAATTCCCAGACAAATGACTAACATTATTGATATCAACATAAAAGTTTGGGTGCGATTACCAATCAAAAAATATAAACGAGCTGTTTGTTTTCGTTAATAATATGTAAACATTACATTTTTCTTCGGGCTAAGATAAAAGCAAATACAATTACCAAAGGTCACCAACAGCATTCCTTAAAAACGAAAAAAAATCGCTAAGTGTGCGAACACGTTTGGACTTTGTTTTGTTGTGTTTATGTAATATATCGTACCTATATATGCTACAGTGAGAGTCCTTGAAATTAAATTAAGAGCGATAAGGCGATTTATATCACGTAGACTTACCACGTAGACTTAGCAATAAACACTGATCGAATCTGATGGTGTATTTAGTATTTAGATTTTTTGGGTACCTGTTATATGTACATAAGATTATATCTAGCAAAATCAAGTAGACTAAGGGTCCGAATTTTGTATCGGGAACGCTTTCCGGGTAGAGCGCCTTTACAAATGTAGTACCAAACTACGTGACTTTTTGTGGGTATACTTAACAAAAGAAATGTACGAAAAATTTTCAAGAGTTATCAACACTAGCGTATCGTTGACGAGTTCTTAATTGCGTTACACCTAATAACCAATATATCTGTGTTTTTCCAGAGATGAGCAAAATATCGAGCTGCCACCCTTCGGCACCTACGCGACCGGAATTTTCTTCTTGGATAAGCTCCACCACCAAGAATCCGAAGAGAAGTTCGGGTCCTTGGCAGAGGAACTGGACATGTCCGTGCTGGCGTGGCGTACCGTACCAACCGACAATTCCTCCATAGGTACCGTCGCGAGGAACACCGAGCCGTTTATGAGACAGGTTTTTGTGATTGTTAAGGGCGAAGTCCCCGAAGAAGAGCTGGATAGACGTTTCTTCATCTTGCGCAAACGCTCCACCCACACTATTCCCGCCCCCGGAAAGAGGTTCTACATTTGTTCGTTGAGTCGAAGAACTGTCGTTTATAAGGGTCAGTTGACCTCCGATCAGCTTTGGACGTACTTCCCGGACCTCGCCGATCCGTTGTATGACACCTATTTGGCTCTGGTCCATACGAGATTTTCAACCAACACTTTTCCGAGTTGGGAGAGGGCCCATCCTCTTAGGATGTTGGCACATAACGGAGAAATCAACACCCTTCGTGGAAACGTCAACCTTATGAAGGCCAGAGAGGGTGTGATGCACAACAAAGACTTCGGCGAGAAGCTGAAGAGTCTGTATCCTGTGGTGGAGCCCAATTTGTCCGACAGCGGGTCCGCCGATTGCGTCCTGGAGTTCTTGGTTCACGCGGGCAACCGCAAGCTTCCAGAGGTACACCCATACAGCTTGTGGTAGGTTTAGTTGAGTAATGATAATTGAATGGTAGGCTGTAATGACCATGGTACCAGAAGCGTGGCACAACGATCCTACCATGTCGGAAGAGAAGAGGGACTATTACCATTGGGCTGCTTGCATCATGGAGCCGTGGGATGGTCCGGCTTTGATCTCCTTCACCGACGGGCGGTTCATTGGTGCCACTTTGGATAGGAATGGGTTGCGTCCTTCGAGGTTCTATATTACCAAGGACAACATCATGATCATGGCCAGTGAGGTAAGAGCAATTTAATTATCCTGATATCTTGTTCTTCATCCGAATTCGTCGGCATTTCTTTAGGACGACCGATGTAATTTTTATGATTGTTTGAAACGCAGAAGTTTCCAAAAAAAGATAAAGTTCAATATACTAAACATTTTGCAAGATTTTTTTTTACGTTCTTTCGACATCCCTGTACCTTTTCAAATTTTCTCAGCCTCAGACATACGACCTTTTTTTCATAACTCGAAAAGCATCCCAATTCGTCATGACTTCATCACATGTGTGCCAAATTTTGAAGCTTTAGCACGACCGATGAAATTTTTATGATTTTTGTCTAGAAGTCCAGAAGTGTCCCAAAAGATAAAGCTCAAGAGTCTCAAAATACCAAACATATTGCAATTTCGGTAATCCAAATTTGTCGCAATCCCCGACGTACGACCTTTCTTTCAGTAGTTTATCGACACTCTTAAGATCAATGAAAATCTGTTTTTTATCATTTGGAAGGTCATAACTCGAAAATTAAGAAAGATATTGTGATTGTGTTTTTGGCATCCGAATTAGTCATCATTTCTTCACATGTATGCCAAAATTTGAAGCTTTAGGACGACCGATGAAATTTTTATGATTTTTGAAGTCCAAAAATGTCCCAAAAGATAAAGCTCAAGAGACTCAAAATATCAAACATTTTGCAAGATGTTTCTTTACGTTTTTTGACGTCCTTGTACCTTTCTGAATTTCTGCAGTCCAAATCTGTCGCAATCTCAGACGTACGAGCTTTCGTTCAAAAGTTGACACATCGGGACTCTTTAGATCAATTAAAACCAGTTTTTATCATTTGGAAAAATTATTTGGGATTTGGGAACTCTACGTCTTTTGAAACACCCGATATACAATTATATTATTTATACTATTCCTACAGGTCGGAGTCTATGATGTGGACCCCGCCGACGTAGTCCTGAAAAGCCGTTTGAAACCCGGAAGAATGTTGCTGGTGGACACTCAAGAAAAGTCCTTCATTCAGGACGTAGAGCTAAAGCAAAACATGGCTCATTCCAGACCGCACTCCCAATGGCTGAAAGAACAGGTAATTTCAAACCAATTAACAATGGACAATAAAAATCTCAGGTTGGTCAGCTGCCACCCGACATTTTATTGACCAGTCTTAACATGGGACGGAGTAACTCTCATCATTACAAACTTGAAATGTCCTTCATATTAATCGTAATTTATTTTTGCATGTTTTATGGCGATCTACAGATGGTGAGTGGAATGGTTGATGGTTAACTTTTATTTGTTCCTTTTGGTTTTAAAGCTTCTTTTCCGATACCTAACGATGGTAGAGTTATGTTCACTAATCTGTAGTGGTAGTTAGCTCATTCTTTAACTTTGTGTGATTTTGTCACTTCTTCTTTGTGTGTTTTGACACTTTTCACGAATTTAGATCACAATGGAAGAGCTGAGACAGGCCCACTTAGCAGCCAATCGGCCCCCGAAACCGAAGTACGAGCCGAGTGGCCTGGGAGACAAGCGGCTGTCACTGTACGGTTACTCCACGGAGACGATCCACATGCTGCTGCTCCCCATGATAAACAACAAGTAAGTACTCAGATAGTGAGTGAGTGATGCTTGTTTATTGAAACATCACAGGAAGGAAGCCTTGGGAAGCATGGGTAACGACGTTCCTCTAGCCTGTCTTTCAAACTTTGCTCCAATTCTCTACGAATATTTCAAGCAGCTCTTCGCTCAAGTCACCAACCCCCCGATAGATCCCTTCAGAGAAAAAGTCGTGATGTCCCTGCAGTGCCCCATCGGGCCGGAAGCCAACATCTTGCAGCCGGACCCCAAGCAAGTCCACCGCTTGTGGCTCAAACAACCGGTGATCTCGATTGCAGACCTTGAGGTCCTGAAGCTCACCACTCACCGAAACTGGAGTGCTCACGTCATAGATATCACTTTCCCTGCCGACACGGGTCCCCAAGGATTCCTGAAAAAGATTCAAGACATCTGTGAAGAAGCCTACGAAAGCAGCAAACACAATGAAATCATCATTCTGTCTGATAGAAAGAGTGGAAGTGACCGCGTTCCTATCAGCAGTTTACTGGCTTTAGGTAATATTAGTGGGTGAACTCTAATTGTGTGTAAGTTAACTAATTGTTCAGGGGCTGTTCACCACCACCTCATCGAGATGCGCGCTCGCATGAAGGTGGCCCTAGTGGTGGAAAGTGGGGAAGCCAGAGAAGTCCACCACATCTGCGTCCTTCTGGGTTACGGAGCTGACGCCATCTGTCCTTATCTGGCCCTAGAGCTCGCCTCAAGTTTGAGAGACCAGGGAATTCTTGACACTTCTCTTACTGATGAGGCAATTTTCCAGAACTATGCACAGGCGATGCAAACGGGCATCTTAAAAGTCATGGCCAAGATGGGTATTTCGACTCTACAATCGTACAAAGGCGCGCAGATCTTCGAAGCTGTCGGTCTGGCTGACGACGTTATCGATAAATGCTTCAGAGGGACACCCTCGCGTATTGGCGGAGTCACTCTAGAAACCCTGGCCCAGGAAGCCTTTGCAAGACACTGTACCACTTACGGCGTAGCTACAGACGCTCTGATCTTACGAGACACTGGTAACTTCCACTGGAGAGCCGGTGGGGAAAAACATCTCAACGAACCCGCCAGCATTGCAGCCCTACAAGTACGAATCGTACCACCAACAAGGCAATAAGGTATTCATTGTCGTTACTTCCAGGAATCTGCAGTCAATAAGAACCAAACCGCCTATGAGAAATTCAAGGAGTCCACCATGGAGTCGGTGCGAAACTGCATGTTGCGCGGACGTTTCGAACTGCGAACGTTGGATCAACCGTTGCCTCTTGACGAAATCGAACCGGCTGCTGAAATTGTTAAACGATTTTCCACTGGAGCTATGAGTTTCGGGTCTATCAGTTTGGAGGCTCATCAGACTTTGGCCGTGGCGATGAACAAGATCGGAGGCAAAAGTAACACTGGGGAGGGTGGTGAAGATCCGGAGCGGTATTTGGATCCCGAGAAGAGGTCCTCGATTAAGCAAGTTGCTTCCGGTCGGTTTGGAGTCACGTCGTCGTACCTCGCTCACGCTGATGATCTTCAGATCAAGATGGCGCAGGGGGCCAAGCCTGGAGAGGGTGGAGAGCTTCCAGGGTGAGTGTGCCTTTTGTAAGCATTGGAGAAATCTACTCATAATCTCCTATTTTTCAGATACAAAGTCTCTGCCGAGATCGCCAAAACTAGACACTCCGTAGCCGGAGTAGGCCTCATCTCCCCGCCGCCCCACCACGACATCTACTCCATCGAGGACTTGGCCGAGCTGATCTACGACCTAAAGTGCGCCAACCCCCGAGCCCGAATCTCCGTGAAACTCGTATCAGAAGTGGGAGTGGGAGTCGTAGCTTCCGGTGTTGCCAAAGGCAAAGCAGAACACATCGTGGTTTCCGGTCACGACGGTGGCACCGGCGCCAGTTCTTGGACCGGCATCAAGTGCGCCGGTCTTCCGTGGGAACTCGGAGTCGCTGAGACCCACCAGGTCTTAGTTCTAAACAATTTGCGATCTAGAATCGTGCTCCAAGCCGATGGCCAAATTCGAACAGGGTTTGATGTGGTCGTCGCAGCTCTGCTTGGAGCAGACGAGATCGGTTTCAGCACGGCGCCTTTAATCGTAATGGGTTGTACTATGATGCGAAAATGTCACCTTAACACTTGCCCAGTAGGTATAGCCACGCAGGATCCGGTACTGCGAAAGAAGTTTACGGGACAGCCGGAACACGTTGTTAATTACATGTTCATGCTGGCTGAGGAAGTGAGGCTGTTGATGGCAAAATTGGGAATTCGCACGTACCAAGAGTTGATCGGTCGCACCGACTTCCTCAAAGTCTCAGAGAACGGGTCTGCTAAAGCTAAGATGCTTAATCTCAATTTGATCTTACAAAACGCGTTGCACATGCGACCCGGGGTTAATATTAAGGGGGGATCAGAAGTGCAAGACTTCCAGTTGGAGAACAGGCTGGACAATGTGCTCATTGAGAAAGCCAAGGGGGTCATTGATGGTACTGAAAAGAGTGTCGACATCGAACTGAAGATCCACAACGAATGTCGAGCCTTTACTTCGACGCTGAGCTACCACATTTCTTGGTAATTAGAGTGTAATGAGAGGTCGTCAGGTGTTAATTGTTTGGTTGCAGCAAGTACGATGAGCAAGGTCTTCCGGATGATCGTCACATCAACATTAGACTGACTGGATCGGCGGGACAGAGCTTCTGTGCGTTCTTAGTGAAGGGAGTCACTGTAACTTTGGAAGGAGATGCAAACGACTATGTTGGTAAGTAATTTTATCATTGGCTGACTTACTCTTTATTTTACTTATATCTTAGTTAGGATTGACTCAAAATAGTATAAGAGCTAGGCGACGTCGCGAAAAAGTTTATTAGGTCGGCTCGTTTTTTGATATTTCCTTTCTTATGGATGGGTTAGGTCTGGCACCTCGGAGCGGGTGCGTTTACCTGTGAGCATCCCCTTTGTACAGGTAAAAATTGTGAATTTTGAAATCATTTAGAAGCCCTTAGTCTTTTCTCGTCAGTTTCGTTAATCCTTGAAGTCCTTAGTGACTGTCTTTCCGCGTCTATTGCATTAATCGCTGAAGCCCTTCGTCACTATTTTTTCTCGAATGTTTCGTTAATCCCTGAAACCTTTAGTGACGTCTGTTTTGTTTATCACTGAAGTCCTTAGTGAATGTCTTTCCTCGTCTATTACGTTAATTCCTTAAGCCCTGATTAACTGTCTTTCCTCATCTATTTCGTTCATTCAAGTCCTTTATCACTTTTTTCTCAATTGTTTCGTTAATCCCTGAACCCCTTAACAACTATCTTTTCTTTCATTTAACTCATTAGTAATTATTTATCTACCTTTCTGTACCTATTTCGTTCATCGTGGAAGCCCTTAATGACGGTAAATGACTGTATTTCCTCGTCTCTTTTGTACATTTGCTTACCTAGTGACTATCATTCCTCGTCTTTTCGTTAGTCCTTGAAGCCCTTAGTACGTAACTACCTTTTCTCGTCCCTTGCATTTATCTCTGAAGCCCTGATTACTTGTCTTTCTTTATCTATTTCGGTCATCCCTGAAGCCCGTGACGAATTGTAGTAATATTGATCGCGGACAGCACCGTTAGACAAATACGAAATCCAGTTCAATGACTTAGTATTGGTTTGGACCGTATCTGCTTTAAATTTTGGTGGGAAATACTCGAGGTTTCGCGCGCTTTTGTAAGGAGCATCTTGATGAAAGATAATCATAGGAACCCAACATGTAAACCTTGCCAGATGTTCACATCTAACTACAAAGGGGATATTTATAGGTTGTGAGTGGGAGATGGGGCCCATGCGAAAGGCAGTGAGGTTTTTGTTTACCGGAGTCCAAATTGTGTTACATATTTGATGAGCTCCTCCGTGATGTTCTGACGCTGCCGAAGAAGAAAAACAACCTGGTTTGATATACCAGCGGCAGCGGTTTCTATTGAACCGCAAGAAAATCTGGAGACGGAAGAATTTTTTAATTAATTTTGTGGAGAGGTGTTCACATTCAGTTTAGTGTGAAATTCTAAAGATTAAATTCTCTTCCAGGCAAAGGTCTCTCGGGTGGCACCGTCATCATCTACCCCCCAAAAACCTCCCCCTTCGAGTCCCACTTGAACGTCATTGTCGGCAACGTCTGCCTTTACGGAGCTACCTCTGGCCGGGCCTACATGCGCGGTATCGCTTCTGAACGTTTTGCCGTCCGGAACTCTGGAGCAGTCGCTGTGGTGGAAGGCGTGGGAGACCACGCTTGTGAATACATGACCGGGGGCACAATTTTGATCCTGGGTCTAACCGGAAGGAACTTCGCCGCTGGAATGTCTGGAGGTGTGGCCTATGTTTGGGACATCGATGGTAAATTCTCGACGAAGTGCAACCCGGAACTGGTAGAACTCTGTAAACTGGAAGACAAAGAAGATGTGGAGTTGGTGCAGTCGCTCCTTCGGGAGTTCAAAGAACTGACTGGAAGTATTGTTGCCGCGCAATTGATAAACGAGTTTGATGAGCGTCGGAAGGAGTTCGTTAAGGTGTTCCCGTATGAGTACCAACGTGTCTTGAAACAAAAATCTGCAGAGCAGCAGGTTGTTAATAATGTTAGTCAGAACCACGAGCCTAAGATCCAAGACATTGAAGATGCTGTTACTGATGTGGCTTTGGAGCAGAAGAAACTGGATAAAGTTCGCGGATTTATGAAGTACCCTAGAGAGACTGGAATGTATAGGCCTGCGGAGAAGAGAATGAAAGACTGGGATGAAATTTACAACTTCGGTCACGTCCGGAAAGGTCTAAGGGTCCAAGCAGCTCGTTGCATGGACTGTGGAGTACCATTTTGTCAGTCCAACTCTCATGGCTGTCCTCTAGGCAACATTATACCAAAATGGAACTTCCTAGTCTTCCAAAACCAATGGAGACAAGCCTTGAACCACCTGCTCCAAACCAACAACTTCCCAGAATTCACCGGAAGAGTGTGCCCAGCTCCCTGCGAAGGTGCCTGCGTCTTGGGCATTTCCGAGCCTAGCGTTACCATCAAAAACATCGAATGCGCCATCATCGACCACGCTTTCGAAAACGGCTGGATCACCCCGCAGATTCCTCAATTCCGAACCGGAAAACAAGTCGCGGTCGTGGGCTCTGGACCCTCCGGATTAGCTTGTGCCCATCAACTCAACAAAGCAGGTCACACAGTCACGGTTTTCGAACGAAACGACAGAATCGGAGGGCTGCTCCAATACGGAATCCCTACCATGAAATTGGGCAAGAACGTGGTACAACGACGGGTAGATCTTCTGGCCGCGGAAGGAATAACCTTCAAGACCAACATCAACGTCGGCAAAGACATCTCCGCCAAAGAACTGAGTGAGGAATACGACGCTGTAGTCCTTTGTACAGGTGCCACATGGCCCCGAGACCTTCCACTTCCAGGCCGCCAACTAAACGGCATCCATTTCGCCATGGAGTTCCTCGAAACATGGCAGAAAAAACAACTGGGAGCGACACACAACGGCCCCCACGCAAAAGACAAGAACGTGGTCATCATCGGCGGAGGTGACACCGGCTGTGACTGCATCGCCACGTCGTTGAGACAGGGCGCCGCCTCCATCACCACCTTCGAGATTCTACCAGAGCCCAATCCCAAAAGAACGGCTGATAATCCATGGCCACAATGGCCTCGGATCTTCAGGGTTGACTACGGACACGAAGAAGTGAAAGTACGATTTGGAGGAGACCCGAGAGTATTCAGTATTCTGACCCAAGAGTTTATCGATAACGGCCAGGGGCAAGTCAGCGGTGTTAAAACTGTTAACGTCGAGTGGACCAAAGATGAGAGTGGGCGGTGGCAGATGAACCAGGTGCCGGGAACGGAGAAGGTCTTTGCGGCTGATTTGGTGCTACTGGCTATGGGATTCTTGGGGCCTGAGAGGGCCATTGCTGACCAGTTGGAGTTGACGCTGGATGCGCGATCGAACTTCAACACCAAGGATTATAGGACGAACTTGCCCAACGTTTTCGCTGCTGGAGGTAAGAAAAGAAACGTAGTAAAGACAAAACTGATGAATTATCATTCCAGATTGCCGTCGCGGCCAATCGCTGGTCGTCTGGGCCATCTCGGAGGGTCGCCAAGCCGCAAGGCAGGTGGACGAGTTCCTCAACCAAGGCCACACCGTTCTACCAGGCCCCGGTGGAATCATCCAGCCCAGCGCGAACCCCATCCCCTGTCCGGTTTAAGGAATGTCAACACTTCGCCGGTGGTGAATTTATTTTGCTTAACGTTTTCGTTGCCAAATGAAATTATTGTTACAATTGTTAACGGATTACAGTCGATGTTATTAATGTTATACTTGTGGCAAAGTCTAATGTACAGTCAATAACATATCGTCCATTTTATTTTCCAACACATCTTCCATAGTAACATATCCAGTCCAATTGTTTGAAATCAACTTAGTACTTCTTGAAGTAAGGCCAGTTTCCGCAACTTTATTAACAGCCTTAGTTTAAAAGACAATAAGGTTATTAAAATGTGATGACGTAGTTTTAGAAGTTGAAACAGAGAGGTTTAGCCAAATTGTTGTTTTTCGTTTTGTTGTTGTTTGTGTTTATTCTGTGTTGGCGTCATCAAATGCAATTCTAAAGATACAGTTGTTTTGGATCCCTGTCAAGAATTTGTTTGCACAGAGGTCATTGTTTATTTTTATAATTCACCAACTTCTAAGCGGTTGTTTGTAAGAAAGTTACTTTGTCTGTTTTAAGACTATTTTTGCTAAAGTATTTTCGTTAGTGGAGTTACAAATTCGGTTGGTTGCAATCGTCTTGTAGTCAATATTATTCAATAAATAGATGTTGTTACTGCATTTTTTGTCAGTACCTTTTACTATCCTTTTATTTCCTTCTGAAGAAATTGGAAAATGAACTACCACAGGGGACAGGTAAGACAGAGGGACAAGCGAGAAGTAATTATTTTTGAAAGAGGTGAACGAAGAATTTCAGTTGTGGCATTTCGAAATTTTCGTTTTTAAAAATGAATTAAACTGAACTCATCAGATCAGATCTTAAAATCTTCATAAAAGAGGATTATCTTCCAACGTCCTGTACACGAGTGACTTTTCCTTTCCTTCCAAAGTGTTTCTAAGATTCTTTTATCTCCAGAAAACAGAGCCTCGATCTCTAGACCCCGTCCTAGAACGTTCCGGAATGATGACTCATCCGCCGCGATCAGTCGAGGATCTAGTTGACTTTGACCCAAAGTAAGCAGTTAGTTATAAAGAGGCCTCCAATTCCTCTCAAATGAGGTATCACTCGACCCATAGTGCCATTTAAGATTTTGGGGCCAAGATCCCCCTCGCAAATAGGGCGAAATGCCGGAACTTGAAAGGAACCTGAAAAGATGTGCCCCTCGCAAACAAACTCGACCTGTTCGAGAATTTTTCAATCACAATAATCAATTCTGAAATCTGGACTGGGGAGTTTTAAATGGGACAGCCTGTATAAATATACAAATAGCGAAATGAGAAAATGCGTTACGAAATCATAAAAAGGTGAAATCAGGAAATTTGTTATGAAATTATAAAATAACGAAATATCGAAATGAATTACCAAGTTGCAAAAAAAATAACGCCATAACGAACTAGAGCACATGACGACGGAGATAAAGAGATGTGAGATTTGAATTTATAAAATGGACCCATTTACTGAATAGAAAAAGATAGTTGTCTGAACGGCAAAAATGGGGGACATTTGAAATTTTTTGACAGGCTCAGTACTAAACAGACCTTCTGCACATGTTAAAAAGTGACAGCAACGTCAGTTGTTGTATAATTCTTCGGTATGCTTTCGATTTGAACAAAGGAGAACGAATCAGTCATACACCATTTTGTTTTATTTATATATCTGATGCTTTCACATTTGACCAAATTATTATTATTTACCAAATTAAATTTAGAAATGCCACTTGCCGTTCAGATGCGCGGGCAGCCCAGGTAAAAATACATGGGTCCATTAGAGAATACAAAAAAAAGTTCTAAAAGTTTCAATTGAAGAAATAATGAACTTCTAAATATTCAAATTTTGAATACTTAATGAAAATATTTTATACCTGAATTCGGAAATTTTCCAAATTGTATTTTTTTTAATCAGTCCTTGACATTTTTGAAAAATTTAAAACTGGTACGTTTTCTGACTTTTTAAATTTTGAATAGTCAAGCGGTGAATTCCGAAATCTGAAATTTGCGGTGAGAATTGTGAATTTCGAAATTATGAGAAGTCGAAATCTAGAATTCCTGAATTTCGAAGATCAGAATTTTCAAAATTTGTATAGATGCAATAGTAAATTCCCCAGTTTTAAAAATAGCAAATTTTTAATCGTGGAAACGCACAAATTTTGAATTATTGAAACATTGAATTCCCGAATCTTCAAACTCTGAATTGGCAAAATCGTAAATTCCTGAATTTTCAATTGTCGAAATTCCTAATTAGGAGATTTCTCAACTTGCTGAATTCCTGAATTTATAAAATACTAGCTGACCCGGCGAACTTTATTGTTTTTTTTATCAAAGGATAATGCACACAACGCCTTCTACTGGAATTACCGGAATCAGCATACAACGCCATGTTATTCGCTCCCAAAAAATGTCAGTCAATCCGTTCTCGAGATATTACCAAAAAAATTTTGTGTGGAGTCCACGCGCAACAGAAGTGAAATTTTGGAGTTTATTCCTTAAAAATCGTTTTTTATTTTTAAAGCCCGGCGTTATTTCTTATTGTTGCCCTGTACCAGGGGGGCTTTGTTATTGTCGTTGCCCTGTACCAAGCTCGCCGCCCCTGTAATTTTTCTTATGTTTTAATAGTTATTCTGCTATTCGGTGCGGAGGAACATCCAACAAATTAATGATCATAAAAATCGGTCCAGCCGTTCTTGAGTTATAAACCCAAGGGAGCCCCCTGAGCACACTGTCCATGTTTTCATAGTTATTCTGCTATTCGGGGCGGATACAAATCCAACGAATCCAAGATCATAAAAATTGGTCCAGCCATTCTTAAGTTATAAACCCAAGGGGGGCCCCTGAGCCCCGCTGTCCATGTTTTACTTCATAAGAACCTCGAACTTAAAGGAATATTTAAGAAAAAAAAAATACCTAAATTGGTCTAGCCGTTCTCAAGTGATGGCGTGACCAAGGAAAATAGGGATTCATTTTTATATGAGGCCCTAAGTTCCAAAACTTGTTCTTTCGAAAATTTATGAAAATCAAGGTGGCAGTGGATTCTGATAGTGTTTACCGCACCGGTTCTATATCTAATATCGGATAGTGATAAAAGTGGTTCTTTCTAGGCGAAAAACGCATGTAATAGTATTTAATGTTACAAGTCCGGTAGGTTACTTGTAACGAGTCTAGAATGTCTAAACGAGTTACAAGTAACTACCGGACGTGTATCGTAATGCATTTTATTTCATACTGTAAGCCTGTTCTTCATTATTTTATTTCAAAAATCAAAAAATCACATTTTGAGAAAATCGCATCACCTTTGTTGTACGTGTAAAACTTCAGCAATAGACGACAAATACGTTTGAAAATGTCAGATTAATGTGAGATTTGATTTATAAAGATGAAACTGTCCGGTAAGTGTTGCCTAGCGACACTTACCGGCTCTGATACTGTAATAGCTCAACTACCGGACGCAAATTGATCCTTTAATGAAACATCTACCGGACAGTATGAAATAAAAATACGTTCAATTGCAAAACTCGTTCTTTCATATAGTCTCTTCAGATGATAATTTTTTTCAATTTCTAACCTATAATAAGTATTCGCGATTGATAAACAATGTAATCATTTACCTAATATTGATAATTAAACAGTTTAAACAAATAAATATCGAATATCAATATCTAGTAAAAATAAATAACAAGATCATAAATTTGATGTTTCATCATTCATTTTATCAATATTATGTTGTCAAAACTAGTTTTTTTTGAAAATTCACAGTATCAAAACTGCTTTTTTACGAGTATTAAGTGACAAAACTCGTTCTTTCAAAATTTGGAAAGGCTCTAGTTTTTTTTTAAGTAAGTAACTTTAATTCTTATTCTGCAAGTTAGTTCAGCAGTGTTAGTTACGTAAAGAGAAAATATAAGAAGTAAATACACCTTCAAGTTTTTTGGTAAACAGTTTTTCGCGTTTTGCGAAAAATCGCTTAGAACTGAAAGAACAAGTTTTGGAATTAAGGGCCTCGTATATAGATAGATTAATGGCTAGAAACTTGAATTCCTAAATTTGCAAATTGTGGATTAGTCGTCAATTACAAAATTTGCTGATTTTAAATTATTGAAACTTTGAATCACTGAATTTCAAAATTTTGAATCGTTGAAAACGAATTCCTGAATCTTCAAACTTTGAATCAAATTGCAGACTTAAATCTTTCAAATTTTGACCGGTCAAACACCATAATATTCCTGGATTTGTCAATTTTAATCGCTGAAATTTTCAGTTCCTGAATTTTGAAATTTCGATCGACAAAATCTTGAATTTGTAAATTTAAAATCGTAGAAATTCTCAAATTGGAAATTTTTGTCTGTCTCAAATTGACAAATTGGTAATCGTAGAAATTCCGAATTTGGAAAACTTCCATCTCTGAATTGGAAATAATTATGTATTGCAAATTTTGAATATTGACGATGCGGCTTTTGTAATTTTGATAGCTTGAATAATGGGAATTCCGAATTTGGAAGTTTTGAACTGTCGAAATCTTAAATTCCTGGCAAATTTTTAATTGTAGTAACTACTAATTTGGGAATTTTGATTCATGGAAACAGTGATTATGTGAATCGGTAAAATCATGAATTTTCAGAATTCAAATTCAGAATTAGCAAAAAGTCGTAAAGTTAAAATTTTGAATTTGTTAACTTACAAGTTTTGAAAAGTTGTGTTGGTGAAAAAGTTTTTGGTCAAACCGTTTCGTTGCATCTCCGCGCGGCAACTCCTCTCAGAACGTGACGCCATGGGCAGTGGCCAGAACCAAGAAGAACACTGAGATGGAAGTAAAACAGAAAGACAGAAATATCACTAAAAAGAAACAATGCCTGCCAATTTATTCATCACATCTCAAGTTCGTGTAGACAACCAAATTCAATATAATCTCAATACCTAATTACTGTAAAGACACATAGATATACGTTATAAAATAATAACTTTATAATTTTCCTCAGGCAAATACAAATTCTCCACTTTGGACTACATCTAAAACTAAATAACAAATATAACAGTATCATAAATATCCATTTATTAACCAGACTCTTCAATTTGGAACATCTCCAAAAAGCTCCTTCATCAAGTGATCCTCTCGATCCCCATCGAAGGTGTCCACGCTGTCCCCGTTGTCGATCGCCCTCAACGTCGCCAACAACTTCTTCTTCTCGTTACTCCTCACCGTAAGTTCCTGCTTCCCGTTCTTCCTATCTTGGAACTTCGCCTGAAACTCGGCCTCTTCCCTCAAAATCTCACTGACAAAATCGAAACCTTCACCGGAGGACGGCTTTTGGTCCAGCGAAAGCATCTTCGCTTCTGCTTTCAACCGCTTTTCTATACTTTCTACCTCCTTGACGGTCTGCGCGATCGATTCCGTGTCTTTCTGAGCGAGAGACAGATTTTCTTTGTGGATTTCGATACTCGCACTGCAGTTCTTGATCGTGTCTACGGTTTTTAGGCAGTAGTTGCCCAAACGCACGTTGAAGTCGTCTTCGTTTTTGTTGCTTTCTATTTTTCGGATGGTGTTGTGCAGACTGCTTTCGATTTTCTCGAGTTTGTGGTGCGATCCGGGGCGACTTGTGAAGTCTTTTTCGTTGGAGGTATCGCTGCCGCTTAGACTTAGTTTGTCTACCGGCAGGTCGTCGTCGGTGTCTTTTTTGGAGTCGGCGGATAGTCGGGCCCTTATCTTTTCGGAAGGGCACTTTAGGATGCCTTTGAAGGGCCTGCCTATGTGGTCGTCGTCCTTAGGCTGAGATAGAGGTTGCAGTTTCACTTCGGTGACACCGGAGCTCAAAGTGTCGGTAATTTGTTTGTTGCCATTTAGGGAGGTTAGGGAAATTGACTGTCGTTCCATCAGGTTGGAGAAGCGCTTCTTTCCATTGGTGGCAAAAGATTTGTCTTTGGTCTAAAACAATCATAAAAAGAAAGACAAAGAGTTAGTAATTAGTGATACCTGCAGCAACGTCGTGAGTTTACTGATTTCATTTAGCGACTGTGCCAGTTCCCTCTGACACTGCTTGTGCTTAGCCATTTCCAGATTGAGTCTTTGCTTGGACGTCTTAGTCTCCAAAGTCAGTTTTCTGTTTAACGTAACGATTTCGTTGTCTGCCTTCTTCAGATTTGCTTTCACGTCACGTAACTCCTCCACTAACTTTTCCCTTTCTAAGAGGTGCTTATCTCGGTCCAGTCTCTCGTAGTGTCTCAGCTGCTCCTGAACACTTTGCAACTCGTCACTCTTATGCTTCAACTGTTCATTCAGCTCTTTCATACTTTTCCGCAACAACTTGTTTTTCTCCGTTAGGAACCGGATTTCCTCTTCGTGAGACTGAATGAGTCGTGGCAACTCCGCATTTTCACCCTCGTATCTTAAAAATAGTCGTAAGTACGAATTGGAACAATTGGGATCTTACTTCGATAAAGCCCTGTCCTGACGCTTCTGTAGGTTCTTCAGGGCTTGATTCTCCCTAATTACTTCCTACCGTGAGACCCATAAATTTCCATTGTATTGTCAGTATTTACTTACCGCTAAATGGTAATTGACATCATTCAACTGGTTTTGGACACTCTTCAACTTCAACACTTTCGCCGACAACACCCGTTGCCTTACCGAGTTGGCCGTATTCTTAGAGGTGATACTACGTACTGAGTTTGCCAAAGGATTGATGGGCTTTCTCCTTTTGAAAAAACAACTGGAATTTGACGAACATGCTGTCTCGCAGCTTTTGCTTCTGGAACGTCAACGTGGTGTCAAGCTGTACGAAACACGGCGATCGTTACCTCTGGTCAGACACCTTTTGGGGCGTGGAAACACTACTGCTTGCCATCCCACGTGAAAATCTTAATTAAAAAAGTGTAAAAACGGGTAAAGTTACTGATAAGAGCTAAAACTGCATTGCAGGACCATATGTTTGTATGTGTATAAAGTGGTTGCCAAGGAGATGTCACACAACAAGGGTATAAAAATGAAGGGTGAAAACAAGCTTTTAGGTCGTTTTATTATGTTTTACATTGTTATTTACAATATTTACATGGCATTATTTACAACTCTTCAAATTACAGTGGGCTGTGAAGTGACATTTACTAACCTAACTATGTAAATTGAAATAATGCTTCAGGACGTGAGTTTCCTCTTATATCTACACCCAGTAGCCATAAATAAACCTTGTTAAAGTTACATCGCTCAAATTGTCCTAATTTATATTTTGCTATAACTCTTGGCTCCTAAACCAAAATCTTCATGGTTCTGAGCCTTCCACAGCCTGTGGTACAAACTGTTTGAGTTCTGTACCAAACTGGCGTGGGTCCCCTTCTCAGAAACTCTCCCGTCTTCAAGAACTAGAATCTCGTCGGCGTCCATCACCGTGCTCAATCTATGAGCAATGCAGATGCTAGTCCGTCCGTGAGTGGCTCTTCTCAACGCGTCCAAGATATTCTAGAACACCACGTGTTAGCTAAGCCACCATCCTACCAACATGACTTACATGTTCAGTGAGTGAATCCAGAGAACTGGTCGCTTCATCGAACACCAAAATCGGCGAGTTCTTCAAAATGGCCCTCGCTATAGCCACTCGTTGCTTCTCGCCCCCCGACAACTTCAGCCCCCGTTCGCCCACTTGGGTGTTGTAGCCTTGGGGCCACCTCGTGATGGAATCGTGGATGTTGGCCATTTTGGCGGCGTCTATAACTTCCTCTTCGGTTGCCGAGAGGTCCCCATAGTGGAGATTGTGTTTGATGGTATCGTGGAATAGGACCGAGTCTTGGGGGACGATAGAGATGGCCCGTCTTAGACTGTCGAGCTCTACGTCGCGGATGTCTTTGTTGCCGATGAGGATGCGCCCGGATTTGGGCTCGAAGAAACGGTAGAGGAGGCGCACGATGGTTGATTTCCTTAGGGAACAAGTCAGTTATAGACACCTCTTTAGATGCGTGGTGAAAATTACCCTGATCCTGATCCCCCCACAATGGCCACCTTCTTGCCCGGCGTTATACTGAAGCTCAAATCCTTCAAAATCTCCTTTCCGGGGCCGTAATCGAACGACACATTTTCGAATTTGATATCCGACGTTTTGGAATCAACATGTAGATAAGGTGCGTGCGCTTTACTCTAAAAATTTCACTCAAAAAGGCAAAAATCTCACACAATAGTCACCTTAATGGCAGGGTCCTTAGTCATAAGCGTGAACATAGTCTGCATATCAATCAAGGCCTGTCTAACTTCTCTATACACGCTACCCAAGAATCCCAAAGGCACCGACAATTGAAACAGTAGTCCGTTTACCATGACTAGATCACCTACTGTCATATTACCTAAAGGAACACACATGAATTTGGTACAATAATTGTGTTTCGATAAAATTACCCTTTATGATCTCGTTGGCTGCTAAAACCATAATACCGCTCAGAGCTGCGCTAAAAATGGCATTTTGTCCAAAGTTCAACAGGGCTAAACTGGTGCTAGTTTTTAAACTAGCGACCTCGTATTTCTGGAGAACCTTGTCGTATCGATCGGCTTCGAATTTTTCGTTATTGAAATACTGAAAGAAGAACAGGCTTAAGTCACTGTGAGAGACTAGATATATTTTTGGTGAAAGGGGGACTCTGAAAATGTCTCATTCATTCATCATATTACTTTTAAATTCTAAAAAGCTCATCAGAATGCTTTAATCTGTTAAGAAGTATTATCCCACACTCCTAAAGTTTTGCTTTGTTACCTTGAACTAATCACTGCATTTAACACTTTTTTCTGTACATACTGATTATAAAAATCTCCCCCAAAAAGCAATTATAATCTCAATATAAACAATATAATAATAATCAGTTTTAATATCACAACAGCATCGAAAATAATCGATTGTACGAGACGTATTCCGCGAAACACCACGACAGCGCAAGGAAAGCTTAGTATAATCGGATTATTTTCATTTGCTCGAGTGGTATTCGTTACGATTATATAACCGAAGTTATCCAAAAAATGCGAAATTTTGACGGAACTTTTTTTTCTGACGTTTATTAACTGACGGGATGTTTTATCTCTTTCATCCCTTCTGTCTCTCTATTTTTATTTGTTATCTTCCTCTTTGTCTTCTATTTATTATATTTTGTTCGTATTCTTTTCCTGCCTCTTCTGTTTATTATGTACCTTTATTCATTTGGTTCATTTCTTTTATTTATTTATCTTTTTCGTGTATTTCGTTTCTACTGTTACTTTATTTCTTTTGTTTAGTTCCTGTCTTCGGCTTGTTCTCTTTATTATTCATCTGCTTCTGTCTCTATATTATATTGGAATTCTTTCTTTGGTCTCTTTGATTTCTTTTCCTTATTATCATTTGATTTTTTGTTTACTTAGTATATTTTGAATTGTTCCGTTTCTCTTTTGTTTTGTGTTTGTTTTTTATTCTTTTTTCCCTCTGTGTCTTTACTGCCACCTTTGTGTTTATGCATCCTTGATTTCTGTCGTCTCTCTACTTCTACTTTTGGGAATCTCCTTACCTGACATTTTCTTCAGTTCTTTCGTTTCATTCTTTTGTTCCTTTTGTCTCTTTGTCCTATTTGGTCTCTTTGGTCTTGTTTGTCTGTTTTATCCTTTCTGTCTCTATATTTATATTTGTTATTTTCTGTCTTTGCTTTTATTTGGGAGTTTGCCTTCTATTTCTTTCAGTTCGTACGTTTCCTTCTTTGGTTTCTCCTGTTTCCTTTGACTCGTTTATTTGTTTGCTTTTCTTCATTTCTTTTTCTTTACTTCTTGTCTTCGTCCTGTTCTCTCTACTATTTATCTGCTTCTGTCTTTTACATTCGTTTAGTTCTTTTGTTTCTTTTGTCTCTTTGTCCTCTTTGGTCTCTGTGACGCGGTCTTCTCTTTAGTCTCTTATTTATTATATTTTGTCTGTTTTTTTTCCTTTCTACTTTTCCCGACTCTTATGTTTCTTATGTATCTTTATTCATTTGGTTCATTTTCTTAGTTTATTTACCTTTATTCATGTATTTTGTTTCTCCTGTTTCTTTATTTCTTTTCTTTACTTCCTGTCTTCAACCTGTTCTCTTTACTTATTTATCTGCTTTTGTCTTTTACATTACATATATTGTAATTCTGTTTTGTATCTTTGACTTGCTTTGTTTATTATTTGAATCTTTTGTTTGTTTTTTTATTTTTTCCTTTGTATCTTTGCTCCTGTTCTTTGTTTCCTTGCTTTCTCTCGTCTCTTTTCTTTTATATTTGGGAATCTCCTGCCCTTATATTTTTTTCAATTCTTTCGTTTTGTTCTTTTGTCTTTTTGTTTTTTTTTTGTATCTTTTGTCTCTTCTGTCTTTACTGTCACCTTTGTGTTTTGTGCTTCTTTAATTTTTCTTCTTTTGTCTTTTTTGGGAATCTTCTTTCTATTATTACTTTCAGTTCTTTCGCTTCCTTTCTGCTTCATTTGTATTTTTTTTTGTTTCACTTGCCTCCTCCGTCTTCTAGATCTTTTACTGAATTTTATATATTTCTTTGATCTTTTGCATGCTTTCAGTAAGTCTCTTTCAGTTCTTCCATTTGACCTTCCATTACTTCTTTTATTTAGTTATTGTCTTGGGCTTGTTTTATCTGGTTTCTTTATCATTTATTTCTTTTGTTTCTTCTGGTTATTCTTTTGTCTCCTCTGTACCTTTTTATCTTTTGACTCTTTGTTCTCTTTGGTTTCTGTCGTCTCTTTAGACTCCTTTATCTCCATAATCTCTTAAGTCTCTTTTATTTCTTCTGTCTCTTTTGTGTCTTTTGACCTTTCTGTGTCTTTACTGTCACCTTTCTGTTTTGTGCTTCTTTGATTTTTATTGTCCCTTCCTTTGTCTCCTTCTCATTTACTTTTTTTTAAGCGTCTAAGCTGACTTGTGATAAGTCATGCAAAATTTTAATAAAACCAAAAATCGCAAAAAAATTTAACACTAACTTAGTATTAACAATATTTTTTCTATAACTGTCATTTTATCAAACGTCCTTGCACACCATGTAATTAATTACTTGAAACTTTTTATTTGCATATGTCTGCTCTCTTTACTCTCTTTTGTATCTTTAGTTTCCTTTGTTTTTTTGTTCTGTTTTGTTCCTTTTATCTCTTTGTTCTCTTTGATCTCATATATTGACGCAGATGGTAAGATGTCAGATGGAGTCATGCAAGATTTTAATAAAACCAAAAATCGCAAATTTTTGTTTCTTTAATATTTTACTATGTACTTATTGTTGGTATTAAGAGTAATAGTAAATAAAACAGTGTGAGATTTCCGGCGAATTCACAGAAAATTCTGTCAAGATATATGCGCGGTATCGCGAAACTTTACGGAAGGAATTGCAGAAAATTGGATTTAGGTGGCGAAAACCTAAACAAATCGAAAAATGTTGTGTGAAAAACATGATATACATCAGCTTCCTGTAAACTGTTTGCGGTAAATTAAAAACGAATTCTAACTGCACTGATTTTGATGATTTACTTTTTCCGTTGTACAGTACTTTTTATTTTTGGAGAGGCGTGAGCAAGTTGCACTGACCGTGCTGCACATGTTATTATTTAGTTCGTTTTGAGTCCTTGGAGAATGTTAGGGTGTCAGAAAACATCGAGATTTGTTTTGCCGAATGCATTGCAACAGTTGTGTAAACATTTTTTTTTCCTTTTTGTTCGATTCCTTTGTAACGTTGGATTATTCGGAAATGTTTTTAATTTGGATTCCGCCTGACATCGATCTCTGTTCAAGGATTGCCGATTGCAATTTTTAATTTTACTTTATTCAATTCAATATTTCGATACAAGTGAGCTGCCAGCGCAGTTTTCAGGGGCGAGGGCAAATTTTTGCAGCACGAGGCGAATGCCCAGTGTTTGCGTCGCATTTGCGATCGAGCCGTCAGGATTTATTCTCGCAGCGGTCGGGAAAATGCATCTATTCCGATTCCGCTGGTCAAACGGGAGGTTGCACTGTTGCACTGAACACTGTTTCACAGGTGTGGCACCACCTGGAAACCGTGAAAAAGCACTGGAAATTCGCTAAAGTCACTTTGACACTTTTGACATTCAAATATTAAACCAAATTGTCAACAGTTAGTAGTGCCAAACTAATTTAAATTTCACAGCCTACTCTAATTTATAATTTAAATGATCGCACGGTAATCCTAAACAGCTGTAAAAATTGATTTTACCTCTTGAAAAACATTTGACCACACTGTATTCAATTAGTTTCACTCCATTATTGCCTGGTGTGTAAAAATGCATTAGATGACTCACCTCTTTTTGTGTACTTATAATAATCCCCCCAACAAAACAAATATAATCACAACATAATTACTCCATTATTGCCACTCTAAAAAATGCTGAATCACCCATTACCTTAACAGTTTCATAGTTGATAAGCGAGTCCACGGCCTTGTTCCCCGCCTCGTTTTCAGCCTGGTTCATGTAAACCCTAAACTTGGTCCTCCACTGGGTGATTCCCAACGTGAATGCCGCATATACGCCAACACAACCCAGAGAAATCCCTACAAATGTCACATTTAAATCCCTGGTAATGCATAACTTTAGTAATCACCAGCAAAAGCAGCCCCACATTTTACTCCCAAAATTGTAGAGACCAGTGCCAACTCAAACACAGTTGGGACAATATTGAATACCATGGCAGACAAAACAAAGTTAATTCCCCTGGAGCCCCTGTCAATGGTTTTAGATAGAGCACCTACATTAAAGCTCAACAGTTTAAACAACTTCACACTGTTGATGCATTACCCTACCAGTTTGTCTAGACAAGTGGAAGGCCAAGTCTAAATTGTGCAAATGTAAGAATACATTTTTGGCAATCTTTCTGATTGAGTGTTGGGCGACTTTGGCAAAAACGGCGTTTCTTAGCTCGTTGAAACCGGCCGCGCCGGCCCTGGATATACCATCTGAAAGCCTGAATTAAATTTGTTTACATTGTACATCTACACACATACATCCAATTAGTAAACTGGTGGTGACCGCAGCCACCGTCGCCGGCGCAGAATCCAAATTCAAAGTCCCTGCAGAATTTAAGTAATCTATAGAATATTTAAAAATAAACGGAACTGATACGTTTAACACTTTGGCGCCCATTAGCAACCCCACAGCTAGTGTTACCCTATCTCTGATTTCTTTGTTATCTTTTGGCCAAATGTACTGCAACATGCCCCGGATCATCTGGGGGCCCGTAACGACATTGTCGCTGTTTATCGGAAGGGCGTCTCTGGAGAGGGTGGACGCCCCGGGATGAAAACATCCTCGCACCGTCTGGCTTTTCGGTACTTTGTTAAATCCTCGAAGGGTCTTGGACAAAATTCCACCGCTCACTTTCGGTTTAGATTCAGTTTCATTGCTAGCGTACACCTACGAGTTATTTATAAAACGTTGCATCATTTTGATTTGTGATAAGGATAACCTCAAAAAGTGTCGGTACTTACCCGTTGGCATTGGTAGATGACCGGAAAAAGTCTGGCTGATTTTCGCTTGGAATGTAAATAACCAAAGGATCTATATCCACAATATTGCACTAAATGACGATTTGTAAGGGTAAAAACATTTAAAAGGGATGACATTTTGACAGCTGGTGGTGTCAAATCGCACGTGTACCAACTGTGATCTGTGAGATCGCAGTCGATAATACAGGACATTCGGGTCTGTAGATCTTTTATTTAGCGGGCCCCCACGTTATCAAGTCTCACTAATCTGATTAGGTAAAATCAATAACTACAAACGTTTTAAGATGATATAATGCGCAGTAATAGTGTAATGAAGTAATATATTTACAATCTTCTGATCATGTAAAAGTGTAACAAATTTTGTTCGATTGCAAAAGAAGGACCTTAACCTCATGAATAATAGCGTAAATATAATACTTAGTAGTGTCTTTCGACAAAGAAAAATGTCGCAAAATAATAAATAAATTCTAAATAAAAAATTATTCCTCCTCAGTTTCCCCCTCCTCTTCATCATCTTTCTTTTCTTCAGCGTCGCCTCCGTTTTCGACTTTAGATTCGCTGTTTTCTGCAGGCACATCATTGTCTTTTGATTCCTCTTTGGTTTCATTAGTTTCAGGTGTCTTTTCTTGGTGGACTTCACCATTGCCAAATTTAATTTCTGCATTTGATGTGACATTTGTGTCACTGATTTGTAGTTTTAGAAATTTCTCCATTTCATCAACTTCATTTGCCATGTCAAACTCGTCATAGTCCTGAAAATGTGATGATGTAACTAATTCAGTCTTGGTTTTATGACAACAATGAGAAAAAAAATCTAAGAAAGAAAAGGTCCAATCTATTTTGAGTCAATAGAGATATAAATACCCAAATTAGAGGGATAACTTTCTTGTTCTGAAGAGTGTATTTTTGGGACAAAGAGTGGGGTTGCAACGTACCCCGCAATAGTCGTCCCCGTTGAAAATCTGTGGGGGCAGGGGGTGTCTCGGATTAGGGTCGCTGATTGTCGCCCCAGAGGACTTGGAATTGGTCTGCATGAAGTCTTTCTTGTCTTCATTCTCGGGCTCCGCTATGTCGATTACCTCATACTGAACATTCTTTGAATCTAAAATCAGAAGGACCCTTTGCTGTCGTTTCTTCACCTGTCAAAGAACAGGTGTATTTTTATAAACTATACCAATTAACAACAATAACAATAAATCACAAAATCCTCACCTCTTTATTACCGGAAATCCCACTAATGTATACCTTGACTACCATTATTACACTCTTTGTTATTATAAAATTGTAAAAGCTCTAAAACTACTTGACAGCTCCTTTGGCAGTGTGGCGCCACACCTATTTTGGTGCAGGTTGATCGGTCGAATTGCTGCAGCACAGAAACGAACCAATTAACGGATTAATTCTAATAATTCTGGGAAAGTATAAAATTTAATTAGTACTTTATTAAAACGGTAAACCGTTATTACTCTCAAGTGCAGAAAGCAATAATAGTGATGGCTTGAACCCACGTAAGTCATGATGTTATTAATCACTTCATGACTCATGGGGATACGCTGTTTCCAAATTACTCATAATTAAAAACGGGAGCTTAAAAGTTCATTTCTGGTAGCACAGATTGTTAGAGTGAAGGGGCATTGTTAATAATTAAATTAAAACCGGTAAAATTCCCGTTTGTTCATGTGTATAATTGGCTTTCTACTTACATATACTCGACAGAGGTGGCTTCCAATTTTCTGAGAAAAACAGGATTTTCATAAATGATTCATACATTCAGTAGGCTGTGAACGTCAAAATTCTGCATCCAACTAGGTCAAAATTATGTTTTCCACAGCCAACATGACGTATGAAACATTTATGAAAACTCGATATAAGCTTTGACAAAATGAATGAATTTCACACAACTGCTTTTTCCTGTAAGAAAAACACAACGTAGGTCCTTATATTTCTATTACTTCTTGGCCAAATTTAATTTTCGCGGGTGTTTCAACCATGATCAGTGGTAGCAATAGAAAGGATCGGCCTTCGACCATATATCATATTCATATTTAGGTCCATCTTCAGTCTATTTCCTCGTAGATCTTCAGCATTACTTAATAGAAATCGAAAAGCAAAATCACGAAGAAACAACATGAAGTTAGCCTTGTGGATGGACCCAACTTCACGATAAGACCGCAGTCACATTTGCAGGAAATTTAAATTAAAGGTAAACGTAAGAAGATAAGGTGAAGCGTTCAATCTGTAACGCTTTCAACCGTCGGGTTGACTCGAGCGCCAGTTTTTACGTGGTATGCTCCACGAGACCATGGGTAGACAGGGAAGTAAAACAAATACGGTGTTCGAACTTTATTTATAATATACAGGTGTCCCACAATTACCGCGAAGGGCTAATAGTCTACGATGGGCTTGAACAAAATCTGCAATCAAAATTCTCCAGGGTAGCATAGTTTAGAAACTACAGAGATCTAAACTTGACCAATCAGGGTGCTTATTCAAAGAATGCACGGTATCAATGATATCAATAATTGTGAAGCATACCTTGCAAAAAGAAAAAACGGTTACGAGTAACGCAACCAAAACTTCAATGATGGCAGTTGGTGCACAACTGTCACTGACTGGTCACTATTCAATGCTTCTTTTCCGGGTGGTGGCTGGTGCATAATTGTTTTTCCTACTGAGCGGAGCTTCTTTTATAGAGACGCTGGAGGGGAGACGGTGACGTTGGCTGATGCTCGCGGCCTGCTGCAATGTGGTAGAGTGAGGGTCTTATCACTGCATTCTCACCGGAGCGGTGAAGGCTCCGGGCAACGTAGTGAATCTGAAATGGCAACGTCTAGAGCGCACTTCTTTACTGGATAACATTGGATAACATGATGCAAGAACCATCCCGGTACGACACCGGGAAGCATTTATTTTCGACGGATTTCTGGTTCGATGCGAAGGGCGTGGTCCGACGTGACAAGGGCAGCGGCTGGGGGTGCTCGTAACGACTCCGGGTTAGTTTCATTCGCAGCGCTCTATTTTTCTGATTATGGAGGTGAAAGAATTATTCCGCTGCGACACTGGGAAATATTTTTTTCGATGAGTTAAAGGTTTCAATTTCGGCAACTTCGTTACAAATCTTACATTTCAAAAGCAAAATAATATGAAAATTAAAGACAAACGGTTACAAAACAAATCTAAAACAAATATGAAAAAAATACCCTAGAATAAATAACCAAAAAAAGAAATAAAAGGGCCAAATGAACAGGAGAGAGGAAGATAAAGATCTAATAACAGTGCTAATAGTAAAAGCGAAAGATGTGAAATAAAAACCAGACCAAACTAAATTTAAAAAATAAAAGTAACTAATTAAAAAGACTAACTTTAAAAAACAAACAAAACTGAATAGTAACAATATAAGGTTTCATTTCATTTCCTCGATGTTCTTTGATTCTTCCCAACTAGATGACCTTGAGAGATTCCAAGTTTGACCATTTCGTGTATTCGTCGTTGCAACACGGAACCGGTAATTCACAAAGGAGAAATTCGGATTGCGCTCCCGACCTGCTGGCTGATATGGTATGACAGCTCTCACCAGGAATACAAGGGAACCTCTTTACATTTATATTTCTGCCGAATCTATTATTGTAAGTACACAGCAACTGTAAACGTTTCTTTTTCTATTCGCATATGAAATTCTCAGCTCAATCATTTAAATTTTACCGTTGTCTTTAATCAAGTGTTCTAGCGGCGTCATGTCATAAACGTAGCCGCTATCTTTTTATTTTTATAGTCCTGCCTTTTTAAAAGCTTACTTGTTTTATTCGTACCAGAGGCTTTGATTATTTATTAGAATATTTAAATATTGCCATATTGAAATTGTGTACATATATAAATCAACGCAACCTTCACAATTATGGGTTTCATGTAGTCGCGAGTAATTTATTCTTGAAGAAACTATATATTTTTTTAATCTATTTTAAATGCAGTTTGTCAATTGACACTTTGACGTGTTTATATAAATATACGAGGGCCGTGGTGAAAGTTCTCGTGCTGCTGAAGTACGAATCTATACATACCGTAACAATACTATTCAATGAGGGTTTTCACACAAACAACTTGTTAAAAATAAAATTTATTCCATACTGCATCAAAACGTAAAGCAACTGCAAGTGTTGTGTTAAATATATTAGTTGTCTCTACCTTAACTTTTTATTTGTGATACATTAATCTTTAACATAAGAAGCAACACTAAAAGCCTACTCTTTACCATACTGTAAGAGACTCAAAGCCTTGCTGAGATTATCAACAGCGGTTTTAACATCATCGTAATTCAGCGCCGACGTGGCATATTTACAATACTTCTGGGCCTTCTGTATCTGTTCAGGCCCCAGAGCGACGCCCCCTGACGGAGTGGGTGTGGAAACGGACGGCGCTGCTGGCTCTGGTGGGGGCACAAAAGGCCGCGGTTCTGACGGAACGACTGGTGTTACAGGGGATGAAGCTGGAGCTGGACCTGTTGGCAAGTTGTACCCTGGATCTGAGGGAATATCCCTGTAAGAATGGGGAGAAATGACTAGGTCGTTTTGTGGCGATTCTTCGTCGTCTTTCGTTATGTCGATGACGTTTTTCAAGTGTTCATTGGGGCCCCCGGATGTGGGAGTGTCGCCGGACTTGAGGCAATTGTGGATGTATGCCGCCTTCCATTTTGCATATTTCTTCTTTTCAGTGAAATCTTCAGAATGGTCGCCAAATTGTTCCAGAATGTCCATTAGGATTCCGGCTGTGTAAAACGCCTTGATCATGTTTCTGAAAAAGTGTCTTCAGATGTGGTTGTTGTTATCAGTGTACCTACTTGTTGAAGTTCTCAGCCCTATCTTGTCCATCGGCAAAAGTGAACAATTGCATTGCATACTCTTCAATCATTGCCTGAGCCACAGTCTCGTTAGTGATTCCCTCCAAGTCCGGATTTGCTTTTTTTGTCGCCTCCAACCAATCCATGAGAGCTATCAGTAAGGTAGAGACTTCAGGGGGTTTCTTTCCTGGGATTAGCTTCATTGCGGACTGACATGCATACATTCTAGCTGCAATTAACAATGATTTACAGTGGCTAAATAACCAAGTTTAGTTACCCCAATAACTGACGACAATGTTGCGGGTGTCATGCTCATCTGCAACTTTTAATACATGGGCAATTGACTTTATTACCGGAGGCACTGGAGGAAAGCCCATTTTTGCACAAAACTAATTTGAATTATTCAATATTTGCGCTAATTCTGTGTAATTTACGGTTTTAAAATTGCATGATTGGTAATGTAATTGTTGATGACAACTGACAACTGTCAATGTCAGGGTCTAACTTATAAATGTCTTTATGTATTGTCTTAATATTTATTCTAAAATAAATGTTAATCATCAACCAAAATGATTTCAACCGCAATTTAGATTAACACATTACTTTAACAAGTTTACATTGGCAATTGTTTTTTTTTTCAAATAGAGATTAGTAACCAGTAGCGGCTCGTAGTTGTGGGACTGAACTCTGGAATTTGCAGTAAATTACTCTAGCCAAATAATCTTTTGGAACTTTAAAGTTTACTGTTGAGGACAAAAACGGTTTATTAACTAATTAGGTATAATATGTCATAGAATGACAAGACAATTAATATTGACAGTGACGGCAAATAGATAAGGTTATTATACAGGCTGTTATGGAAATCCTAGCAGAAAATTTAACAAATGATTAATTAATAAAAAAAAATCGCAAACGCTAGAAAGAATAGTTTAACCCCTAAAACCAATTTTAGGTAGGTTAGTACATGCAAATGGTCCCAATTTCATTAATTGTGAGGAATCCACAAAAACGCTACCCAATAAACGAACTGTTTAAATGGAAATATGTATTAACCTACCACAATATGCATAATATTGAAGGGGTTAGGTTTGTACCGTGCGATCATTTAAATTATAAATTAGAGTAGGCTGTGAAATTTAAATTAGGTTGGCACTACTAACATTTGTGAATCTTATTTGAAATTCGAATGTCAAAGTGACTTTTCAAAAAAGTGGCAACAGAATGGTGAATGGAGTTAACAGCTGAATTGAAGATGCGGGAGAATACTTTGAACATTTGCTGTAATTCTCAATTATTATACATTATATTTGTTAGTCTTTTATTTTCATGAGAACATAAACGTCACAATGTTTACGATAACTTCAAATTTTACTGTCAGTCTAAGCCGTCAGTCAATTTGCAGGCTGGGCCATTGCATAGTAAAAAAGCCGCTTACTCTAATTTATAATTTAAATGATCGCACGGTATGTAATAAACTCTCTAACTTACGATAAATGTTGACACACCGACATCTTCCACACATCTTCGAAATTTTAGGTTCAATTTCCAAAACATTTTCGTGGAAATTATAATGAATAAATTCTTAGTATATGCTTAAGAATCGATCACAGTTAATTTCTTAGCGGCCGGCGCGACACAACTGATAGAAGGTGTTTACCTCGTTCGGCAAAAACTCTCTCATGCATTCAAATTCAATTTAGTCATAGGCGGAGGGTGAAATAAGGGGTCAGAATAATGTTCAAAAAAATTGCGGATTTCAGCAGTGGTAAATAGAAAAAAAAAAGTTTATTTTAACGAGTTCTACTTGTGGTTAAATTTTCTGCTTGTACTTACATAACACGCTGTATATACAAGCTATTGTGTGGAAGACTTCATAAGTATCGAAATCAGAAAATAATACTGAAACAGTCAAATTTTAAGCAGATTAATTTGTTCTTCATGAACATCTCCTGACAATAGTTATAACGACAGTTGACATAAATTAACAAGTCCGATTCACAGTAGTGAATTATGTGAATTTTGGAAGTGTACAGGAAATCAATTGAGTGTGGATAAATGAGTAATTAGTCCCCCAACAACTTAAATTAATACCACAACATGTTTATTAAAATGACAGCTTAAAATACATATAAAATAAATTAAGGAGCCCACTTGCGCAAAGATTCGATCTGACTGGAATGATGACCTAACTGATTTAACAGACTGCTAAAATTCTGAAAAAGACAACCTCAGTAACATCTTCATAACTAATGATTGTACATACCACGTCAGTAAGTCCACCTCCGTCTTCATCATCCTCGGACGAATCATCTAAAATGACGCAAAATTACAATGATGAATTGTTACAAAAAACATTACCTTCATCGCGTTCCTTTTTGACGATACTTGAAGGCTCATCCTTGACAGACACTATTGAGCCATTTGGCCCAACATCATTTAGTCTAGGGCTGTATGTCACAGGTACACATTCAACGTCATCATTAACTTCTGTCTTGATTTCCTTCTTGATCATCATTGGTTTGTGCTGCTCAAAGGCAATGTTGATGGACCCTGGCATGAAGGGCGACTCGTAGTCTTTTGATAGCGATTTATGTTCGCCACTCTGCTCATCATCTGAGCTGTTGATTTCCTGTTTTACAACACTAAGATCCAGATCAGAGAGCACTGAAGGGGTGTCCCTGGCTGTTGGCAATTCAGTAATTGTACTGCTGGTGTCATTTGTGTCTTCAGTCCTTTCATTAATAGTTGGTCCTTGTGCTGGAATTTCATCTGGTTTCTTTGTAGGGGTTGATTGTGGCTTTGACTCCCCAGGCATCCCCACAGTGCCATGTAGCCTCCTAAATCTCACAATCAAACTTTTGGAATACATTTGAGTGCTGTGAGTTTTCTTGAAGGCCTCTATGGAATCACTGACGTTTTTAAATGAGACAAAGGCGTATCTGGTGTACTTCATTTTCTTTGCGTAGCCGATGTCGATGCGCCGACCTTTCGGGTAGGTTTTCACCATGTCCTCTTTTGTGATTTCTTGGGCGAGATTTCCAACATACAGTGTGCAAGGGTCAATGTCTTCAGGGCCTACAACTTGGTCTTCTTCTCGGTCTCTCTTGTATTCAGCTGTTAAGTAACCCTCCCCAAACTTAATTTTATTTAGCGTCTCTATTACCGTATCTGCGTCGACTGTCTCTTTAAGGGTGACAAAACAGAATCTTGGGGTTGAAGGCAGCTGGAAGTGCACACTCTCTATGCTGGGATGGAATTTGGAAACTATATCTTTATTGAGTTCCTGATCAGGGAATTTTATTACTAAAGAGTGATTTTTAAACCTCTTGTTGTACTCTTTCTCCACAGACAGTGCCATTTCTGCCTCCTCATAGGTCCAGTCTTTCTTACTGGGAATGTTCTGTGATAGTGGTTTTTTCCTCTTTTTTGCCTTTTTATTTTTCAGATCCCCAAGGTCTCCTAAAGACTCCTGTTGCCTAGGCCTTTTATTGTAATTATTTTTCTGCCAGGGTTGTTGCTGTGGTGGCTGACTGTTAAATCTGCAAAACATTATTATTACAAGTGGACTTCAATCACACAACTACCTTCGCTGCTGAAAGTGTCTGTTATTAGGATTATAGTAATTCTGAGATCTGTTGGCTTGAGTATATGAGCCTGAATGATTGTATTGCTGTTGTTCTACCAACCAGTCGTTCCAAGTTTGGTTTGGGTCCTGTAAATAAATAATGCATTTTGAAAGATGTTTGGGTCAAATGTTGGGCTGTATTGAACTGACCGCTGGGAAATTTTGGGCGTTTGAAGGATAATAATATCCGTAGCCATTTCCGCTCATGTTTTCTTACGTACACACAGGATTTAATTTAAATTATTTGTTTGTTCATTTGACAGATACGAGCCTGGATTATAACCTTGAGTGATGTTTAGAAACAGTTACGTCAAAATTGGGGGGGGGGGTTCGAGGTGGGAAGGGATTTTCGTTTCTTTGTGTTGGTGGAATATGCGCGCGTCTTTTAAACAGTGGAATAATTCCTTCTCCCGACTTCATCACTCAATCACCTAACATGTAATTTTCTTTTTTCACTACTTGATGTAAAATGTACCATTATATAGTTTGTCGAGGATGTGTGAAGTTGTTTTTCTTTCCTAGTAGTTAATAATCATTTCAATATTGACTAGTAGTTAATAATCATTTCATTATTGACTAATAGTTAATAATATTAATGAAGAGACCGGATTTCATGCAAAATGCATAATTATCTAATAAATCTGGTAATACCTGGTAAGGTAGAACTTCATGAAAAAAATGTCTTTCTTAGAAATTGGCAGAATATTCGTGAAATTGTTTATGTAATGGGGTCGTCCCCCTCAATTAAATTTGACAAATTCCACTATAGCATATCGTAGACTATATAACAAGAAGCCCTAAAACGTGTTCTGTTGTTTAATAAAGTTGTTTTCTGAGATAACAGAGCGTTTCAAAAATCGCAATTTCCGCTAGCATTTTCAAACGCTGTACATTTACCGCCTCTTGTGACGTCATTTTGGGGGAGCATTCTTATTGGTTCGTGCGTTTCTAATTAGTCCGCGCGTCTAGTAACTTTCAATTTTGCCTGGTGAATTTTGTCCCGTGTTGACGTCACAGAAAGGCGCGTGTTTCAAATAAGACAAATGTTTCGGATTTTTTTTTACCTAGTAAACGAGTGATTTCGAATAAACAAAAAAATAGGGGTATAATATTTTTTCGTCTAGTTTCTAGAAAAGCTGTTTTTGAAAATTGTGGGACGACCCCCCTATGAATATTTTACAAGAATGGACAGAAAAATAATGTTTTATAGGATTTAAGCTGCTAGTAGTGAAAAAAATATGGTAATATACAGAGTGAACATAAAGTTCCGCACAAAATTCATAATTTAGTTATGTAATGTTCTTGCGAAAAACGCTCGAATTTTGTTTTCAAATTGCCATTTTTTTACATAAAAATTTTGATGATGACGTCATCTGTTTCTGAACTATGACATCGTCATCATTTTTTTTAAATGGCAACCCCCAACTTTTTTTTGGGTTTTAAATGCACTTTTCAATTCTCTATTCAACAAGAGTAAAAAAGTGATACCTTGCATAACTTTTTTTTTTGAAAAAATTACAAATTTTACTTCAAAAAATTAAATTTTTATTCCTTGAAAAAGTACTATTTCACTACGAATTCGTGGTGAAATGGCGCAGATTAATCCCGAAGTGATTGAACGAAGTGTTCAAAGCGTTAAAACACGTCTGGGAATGTGTCAAATAGTTGGCGGGTGGCAATTTGAGCACTTGCGTCAAATTTTATTAAATGGTTTTTCATTTTTCGTTGTTTGCTTTCCAAATTTATTGTTATTTTTCGATTTTTTTCAAGAAATAAAATTTTTATTTTTGATATAAAACGTATTTTTTTCAAAAAAAAGTTATGCAAAGTGGCCATTTTTTACGCTTATTGAATAGAGAATTGAAAAGTGTATTTAAAACCCAAAAAAAATTTTGAAGTTGCCATTTAAAAAACTTGATGACGGTGTCATAGTTCAAAAACAGATGACGTCATCAACAAAAATTTTATGTCGAAAGATGGCAATTTAAAAACAAAAATCGACCTGTTCCAGCGTTTTTCGCAAGAACATTACATAACTAAATTATGAATTCTGTGCGGAACTTTATGTTCACTCTGTATAAACCACGGTAGCTTCGCAACTTAATTCTTACATAATACTGCTCAACGAGAAAAAGGTGTATCAAAAAATCCAAGTTGTTACATTTACATTTACATGAAATACATTGATAAAAAAAACATTTGATCGCTTTATACAGAAAAACGCACCACGCTATAACTCTGTAATTAATAATCTGATTTCAGAAATTCAAAAACTGTGTAAGTCATTTTTGTCAAGCGATAGTCAACTTTTTTTTTAAATAGCAAAGCGTATATTTTTTATTCATTATTATAAATATTGTTCAAAATTCCTTCTACTTTGCTGAATACAAAGCTGACACCTTTTACACGGTTTTTGAATTTCTGAAATCGGATTTATTAATAACAGAGTTATAGAGTGGTGTGTTTTTCGTAAGACAACCTGTATAAATATAATAATAACTATATAAATACAATGCGCTCTAAAGAGAGAATGAATATAAACAATAAGATGTAGTAACCAAAAAATAATTAACACATATATAGAAATAAGAGAACCACTACCAAACATTTAATAAAGATGAAAAAATTAAAAATGAAAAGTATACAACGAAAAAACAGGAATGACCTATTCGAAAACGGTCCAAATTACAAGGCAATACATTGTTTGTTAGGGGAAAAAAACAAGTATCGATATTTATCATATAATTTTGTAACAGACATTATTGAAAATTAATGACAGGAGTGCAAGCTAGTTTTTTTGTAATTTAAATTTCTGTAACACGCCACTTTAAATATTATGTAATTGTACTAGTAAAAACATTTCATAATAATTCATAATTGACCAAATGTGAGCACAAGAATGTTCCAGATAACCAATAAATAATTAATTACAGATTATACCTATACAGTGGAATCTTTATTTTGGAAAATACGTAGTAGACACTCAACCGGAAAATTTAGTGCGTAACAATGCCATCGATTAAATTCCATTGTGTTTATACTCCTTCAAATTTTTCGCTCGTTACAAACGTAAATAATAAATCATTTATTAAAACAATTTGCGATCCTTTCGACGTTTGTTATTGGACAAATATACACATCAGGGCCAATTAATGTTTATATAACAAGAAACATTTGAAAATGTAGCTTTCTTTCCTCATAACAGGAAACTGGTTTTAAATTTGAGTGACCTCTCAAGGTGAGGAGAAGATTGTTTTCTTTTGATGTGTTTGTAGGCAACATTGTGCGTCATAGAGAGGAGAAGATGTAGGTAAAAAAATGTATGGGTTTGGGTCACTAGAACAGTTTATACTATCAAGAATTCGTTAAAAAAATAGGTATTGTTAAAATACTAAATTGATTAACTGTTAATACAAAAACTTTCTAACCCTTCAAATTGCCAAAGAGTTAAGTTACATAAGATGGTTTGGAGCCATTTCCTACCTTGGCGTGATTCTTGTGTGAACTCTTATTTTTACTTCACTTTGTTAACATGTGACAAATAGTTTTATTACAAACATTTACATTGTTGTGTTATAAAATTATGAGTATTTATTCTGTCAATATTATGAAATGGGCTATTGTGTGCACTTTACACACGACGTTGTTCAGTTTACCTAAACTTGGTTGCGGCGTGTGCCATTTTACACTTATAACTCGGAGCTTGGAGACTTCAGTCAATTTTTGAATGCAAGAGATCGGCAAAAATATACAGTGTGTCATCAATAAATATTGAAACTACCATTCAACCTTGATTTACACATATCGTTTTGGTCCTTCGAGCCGGATTTCTTGGGTTCCAAATTCAAACGTCCAACAAAATTAGGACCTATTTATGAT
Organism: Diaperis boleti; assembly: GCA_963583935.1. Classification (NCBI taxonomy): domain Eukaryota; kingdom Metazoa; phylum Arthropoda; class Insecta; order Coleoptera; family Tenebrionidae; genus Diaperis; species Diaperis boleti. The sequence goes on along the minus strand of OY757242.1, from coordinate 58,514,984 downwards.
GAATTCTTTGACATTCAAATATGCAAATCTTTTGGTAACCAAGCTTCTACTGCTGAACAAGGTACGACTTTTGATAAGGAGTACCAGTGTTTTAACACATTTACGCACTTTGGAAGCCAAAAATAATTATCGCAAAATCAACGAACTAATATTTCATTTCAAATTCTAATGAAGTTACATACCAGAATTAACATTATCTTCTTTCGATGGTCCATATTCTGATTGGACCTCTTTTTACAACAGTGTTTCAAGTAAAGCAATAAAGCAATCGAAACATTAAGGGTATAACGGTTGAAAATTATTATATTGCCTAGGCTCTTCTACAAAATCGTTACAGTAATCAAAGATTAATTGTTCAAGAGCATATGCAATTTTAAATCATAATAATTTGAACAAATTATCATATCAAGAATTCAGAAAGTTATTAGATACAATATCAAGTCATTTAGAAGCTCTCACTGTACACGATATTGACCCAGAAAGCTTCCGCGACGTAATATTAGTTGCAATCATTTCAGAAACATTGGATTTTATATCTAAAAGAGAATGGCTGTGAAACAGAAACAGTACATCTAATGTCTAATAAATTATCTACTAATCATAATTACGATAACAATAATTCAAAAATGGGACACCTAGAGCACTAGTCAATTTGTTAATTAACAAAAACAAAACATCTGTAATGAATTGGGGGGTAGATTTGTATTACTCGAAGGACCATATGTTTTGGATTTGTATTGAAACACTCGCGAACTTAATAAACTTGTATATTACAAATAGTTGCAGATTGATGTTGAACGTTTCTTCTCCCGGATTGGTTTTGTACTGAATTTGAATAAAGGAACCGTGTCCTGGTTTTAGATTGAATTATTCCCTTGCGGCTGTTGAATAGTGAGTTGTTGTCTGAATGAGATTTGGATTTTGACTTGTTGTTTGATTGGGAGTTCGTTTTCGACTTGTTGTTTGATTGAGAGTTCGTTTTCGACTGGTTTGCGATCGTGAGAGGTGCCAGTCAGGTAAAGGTTTTACGACCCTTTGGGTTTTCCAACTGGCCGACGCGACGGCCGCCGCAAATATTTCTCAACAAAATCATAATTTATTTCATTGCTCGAAATTTCTATTTAATGGTTAGAAACTGAATCAATTTTGTACAATTAAAAAACCTATGTAACAATAATTGTTTTCGCGATCATTTATCGTTAAATTGTAAATTTGAATATCGATGCAAAATTTGCAAGGAACTGCATAACAGTTTATTGCATGAAAAGCATTCACTATCAAATGAATTAGAGTATACAAGTACAAATAATCAAGTTGTAATTTACCTCAAATTTCCGAATATGTAAATATATACCGAAACCAAACTCGGTTGGATTGTTATAAATTCCTCTTACAATAAACAGGATGCTCCAATTCAAAGTTCATGCCACTTTGTGTAACCCACCCTTGAACAAATTCTGCGAATTGGATTCTTTCAAAAACGAAACGGTAACAAATCAAGATGACGCACTTCCTGAGCGAATGTTTAATGACGGTCATAAACGTTCGAAAACTGGTAAATACGTGGTCCCTTAACCATTTCAGTAGAAAATACCTAATTTAGGTACCTCTCGAGGGGGTGATAAATCACTAGAATGTAAATTTAGAACGAAGGCACGTTTTAAAACGGGTTGCACAGAAGTAATAATGAAAGATTACCTCCAACAAGCGTTAATTTCAGTCAGTGTAAGTGCAAAAATGAGTGATTCAGAGGAAAGTTTGCCTTTTGATGTAAAAGGGCGGGAGGAAGAAAAGAAGAAGTTGCGGCAATCGTTCATTTTTTTAGGGAAGAGAGAGATGGAACGGCAAATTCAAAAATATAAAGAAACAGGGCAATATTTTAATTTAGATACTCTTATGGTCACAAAGAAATAGGTAATTTTCCTTTGGACGATATTCCGCCAGTTATAATTTCTCTTGGAGGCTCTGAGACCGAAGGAACAGATGATGACGATGATGTAGAATATACTCAAGTCGGTTCAAGTTCACAATGCACCCTTAGTAACTAAATGTTATGTAATATAAATGTCAAAAAATTCCCAAAAACTCCCCAAGACCAAGACCGTGCAGTGTTGCCGATAGTATTTTCCGAAGAAATTGCGGCATTGGCGAGTTTTTAAAACATAAACAGCTTATAGTACCGTTGAATCTGGCACTGCAGTACATAAAGTGATATGCTGAAATAGCCATTTTCGTTTGACTTCTTGTGCTTTTTTCCAAGCCTCACGTTGGGCGCCAGTTGTAGTGCTGGGATTAGAAGGCACTGACCAAGAAAAGTTGGATGAAGTAACAAAATACATACGGAGTTTAGAGTAAATCTTTGGAGGCCTTTCTCGTCAGGCCATCAGTCCTAACCCAGAGACCTGAGAAGCCACGGTTCTCACAGATGATCGTTCTGATCGTTCTGCTGGCAGCGCACGTCCTTTTATTTGGGTATCCATCAGGGGTGGTCCTTGAGGATTGAAGCGCGAAGTGGTGGGAGTACCGAGTGGGAGAGCAGATCCGCGTGGGGGTGAGATCAGCAACAAAGGGCTAATATGGGGGGACGTGGAGAACTACGAATTAAAAAGAAAAACATCAGCATTATGTTACATGTTGTTTAATGCATTTTACGACAGTAATTTTTTTTATTTAAAACATACAACATATTTAGTTCTCTTTAATCTAGACACAGTTTCATCGAGAAAAATCTTCTACATTATTGTAATTCACATCCTTATTTTTATTATTACTAATACTAATACCAAAGTTGTTAGTGTTAGTGTTAGTAACGTTATATTTATTAGCTCGGTTTTCGCTACTGTTAATAGAAATAATTCTTCGAAATGATTCGCTATGTATGGTCGTCCCCGGTCCGTAAACATTTTCTTCACTGTGAGGATACTCATTTAAAACCACATCTAAAAAAAACATTGCCATAAAAAAAATTATTCCTTGTTTTCATACTTACTTTGAGCGTCCAAACAATAAATGACGGTATTTAAAGTTTTCTTGTCATCACTGGTATCAACTAGTTTCCTGCAAGCAACTGTCGTGCTAGGACATTGTTTCTTGTAACATTCTAAATAAATTCAGAAATTTTACTACTTTTTAAAGCTATCACAGTTTATACATACCGTTTATGGATGCAGATAGTGAGATTATAGTCAAAAATAAAAACAGAGTCATTTTTGACATTTTAAGCAATGAAGAGATACGTTTTTGGTCGGCGACTGCAGCTGAATGAATAACATGCTGGCGATCTATTTACTTATAATGTTATATTAATTTACACGATCTGCATTTTTTTGTGAAAAAGTTCAGTTGATTAGTTATCAAACTATACTCATAATTTCCTGGAGTTGTCATTTCGACAACAAACTGATTATATTTAAAGCTTGTTATGATAACCATTGCAACGTTTTAACATTCACAGTTTTTGCAAAAAATAAAAATTAATCTCTTAGTTTTGTGTGATAAGTACAGATATTTTCAGTTATTGTGTCTCCGCCTACTTGTGTTAAGCGTAACAAAATGCCTCTAGTCCGAAGACATCAACAATATCACCATTTTAGTGATTTTGACAGGCGTACAATTATTGCCTTTCGAGAAGTTGGTTTGTCCTATCGCGAAATTGCCCGCCGTTTTAATTGTATTTCAATGACGGTAATGCGTGTGTGTCGAGTGTGGACAGAAGAAGGTAGAGGAACACGAAACAGACCGACAGGTCAACCGAGGCGTACCAGGAGCGTCAAGATAGGCACTTCAGACAACTAGCTCTGTGAGACCGTTTTGCTACTACGCGCCAATTCTGTGACCAATGGTTTGGAGAAGAAGGTCGACTTGTTAGTATGCGAACATTATTATATCGCCACATTTGAGCTTTTAGACTTTTTTCATACCGTTCACGATTACGGCTTCCTTTGACTGCGGAGCACCGTCGTCAACGTTTGTACTGGTGCAAGAACGGCAGCGTTGGGAAGCAAAATGGCATAATTTCGTATTCAGCGATAAATCGCGATTCTGCCTAAGCTTGCGTAAACATAAAATAAAAACAAACACAAACTACTAACTAAATGAGTTACAGACAGTAGACTACCAGAAAAATGTGGACAATAGAGTATAAAATAAGAAAAGTGACAAATCAAAAATGAACGAAAATATAATAATCAACGAGAAAAAAAACTTTTAAATAGTGGTGGGGAGAAATTGCTGTAAAAATTATTAATTGAAAATGAAAAGCAAAACTGTTGAATCATACATCCAGTAGTCTTTGGACGTCAAAATTCTCCATATAACTACAAGTAAATTTTGTTTTCGTCAAGCAACATGATGTATGAATCATTTATGAAGACCCAATAGATGCAGTAAACATTATGTTTTTGCCTTGTCATTGCCTACTTCTTTTTATTAAAGCAAACATGATGACATCGTCAATTATTACTTGTTACAAATCTAATTGAAGAAAAAGAAAATATGGTTGAAGAATAACAAATAGAAAGAAGAGCTAAAAATCAAAAAGATATAAACAAGAAGAATTTACAAAAAAGAGATGTAATCAAAAACGAATTTACAAGGTACTCCCTGAATTAACATTTATTTTTTATTACATAAAGGATTTGATAAATTTAATATTCTCTTAATTAAAAATGTTAATTGAAAATTATAATTGCAGTGTTACATAATCACACTTCACTTGGCTTTTTTTCAAGACTAACTTTATCTCATATCGCACAGTCATAAGGGTCAACATAACAACGAAATAAATAACATGACATATTATTAATTACATACTAAGTAAACTTTTGGTACCACCGAAAGCAGAAAATATAGGAACAGCGTCATACTGTAGACACTTTCAAATTCACATAATATATTACATAGTACATATAATATTCACATAGTATGCATACTATAAGTATCTAGTATTTTATTTCATTATTTTATAGCATCCTGGTTTTTAGAACAATACCTAAACTGACATGAGTCAAATTGTAACTTGTTATAGGCTTGTCTATTTGACAATCACTAACTTGCCAAAAAAATTACTGAGAATAAATTATTTTTTTCACTACTAGCTGTAGAATGTACGATTATATAGTTTGTAGAGGTGTGAAGTTGTTTTTCTTTCCTAGTAGTTAATAATTTTTTCATTATTGACCAGTAGTTAATAATGGGCAGAGACCGGATTTGATGCAAAATGCATATCGTTTATTATTATTTTATCTACCTACTTAACAACAGCGCCCTTCGATTTTCACAAATTGCACCAGTTGCAAATATTAGACATTAATTAACTGCAATTTATGCTAAAAAGTTAAATTATTACAAAAGCACAGGTATGCATTGTGCAGGTTTTCACGAAAATCCGGTCTCTGACGGAGAAATGTCAGAGAAAAAATACATAACCTTTATTTTTGATAAAAAGCGTCTAGCGGGTGCCAGTCACAGTTGATCCTGTCCAAATTTCGAGTTTCACGTACAGGAAAATATGAACTTCTTGGAGTAGGGGTTGAGCGCGCAGCGCGAGCCAAAATATGCAATGATCCACGGAAAAAAACAAATGTTCACAGACGGCAACGTCTATTCAGGATTAACTGTGACCTGGCACCCGATAGACGATTGTATTTTTGATGCTTTATTTATTTAACGATTTAAGCTGCTAGTAGTGAAAAAAAAAATATAAACCACGGTAGAGAAGCCCTTTCTCAGCTTCGCAAATTAATTCCCTCGATGCTTCGCATCTCGGGAATTAATACTGCTTAGCTGAGAAAAATTACTTCTCTACCTTGGTTTATAATATACTATTATACAGGGTGTCGCAAAATTAGCGTATTCCGAGTCCAGGGTGTTATAGGGGGCACTCTCTGGATCAAGAATAAAATTATAAAAAAATGTTTGTAATCACTCTTAAGAAGGTATAAGCATTTCAACTTTGTTCAATACGGCAACATTGCAAACTGTATGTCTTACCTTTTCCTTTTGTTCGAAGCGTTGCTAGGACAATGTTGAAAAATGAAAGTAACAAAAATCGAGAATGTTGTGATCAACATGATACAGTTGAATTGTTTTGAATTGATCAACATTTTTACGTAACATAGATTAATTTATTTACAAATACATAGTACCTAATTGTTAAAAATAATATAATAAGTTAAAAAAAAATTTAAATTATGATAATTACTAAAGAAGTTGCTCAAAATTTCTGCCGCCTGCATTTATGCAAACTTGCGCCCTTCTTGTAACATTTTCTGTAGCTCGTCCCAACATTTCGGCATTGATAGCTCCAGTTACAGCAAAAATTCGATTGAACAGATCATCAGCATTTTTGGGAGGCGTTTCATAGACTCTTTCTTTGACATGCCCCCAAAAAAAAAAAATCCAGCGGGTTTAAATCAGGGCTCCTGGCGGGCCAAAGAAAGGGACCATCGCGGCCTATCCATTTATTCGCATAGTTTTGGTCCAGCCATTCTCGCACCGTTCGTTCCCAATGTGGTGGAGCGCCATCTAATTGGATCCACATATCCCTTCGCAAGTTGAGTGGCAGATCCTCAATGAGTACTTGAAAATCATGCGTCAGGAAATGCCGAAAGTTTCTGCCATTCAGCCTGTTAGGAATAATGTGAGGTCCTATTAAATGTGATCCCACAATGCCGGTCCACACGTTAAACGCGTAATGGACTTGGTGTCCCCTGTTGTACAAAAGGTGTGGGTTTTCCTGGGCCCAGTAATGCAAATTATGGCAGTTAACAATTCCGTCCTGCGTAAAAATGGCTTCATCTGTCCACATTATTTTAGAAACGAAATAAGGATGTTCATTACTCTGATCCAATAACCATTGACAAAAATTGACCCTGGGTTGGAGATCCCGCTCTAAGAGAGTGTGCACCTAAGGATTTGATAAAATAAACTTTTGAAATACCAACATTTATCTAAAAAACCTTTTTGAAATGATAGGGGTGCCACCTTTCACTCTTCAGCACTCTGCCCACTAATGAATGATGAATATTCAACTGACGACCCAATTTCCGGGTACTTGTTCTTGGTTCGTCACGTGCAGCGGCGAGAATCTCCTCTTCCATATGAGGAGTCCTCATAGTTCTCGGACGTCCAGCGTTATACCTTTTAATTTGGAATTCACCGATGGCTCTAACCCGTTCATCTAGACGACGAAACTCTTGGGCACTTGGATGACGCCGATTACGATATTGTTGGGCCTACAGCCGAGCAGCTACTACTGGCCTGTTATTAGAAGCCCCCAATAACAGATACATGTCTGCGTATTCAGTATTTGAATAATAATAATCCATTTATTTAAAAAATGTCGACGGATTAAGGTTGACAGATTTTGTCAGATAGAATTATTAAATTTATTGTTGTCTGTCGTATCCATAGTAATAAAATAATATTCAGCCATGTTGCCGTTCCTTTTTGAAGAAAAATTTCAAAAGTAAAATATTTATTTACTCCAAGATAAAGCTATTCTTTCAAGTATCTTTTTTGAATCATTATTTTATATGAGTAGCCTAACCATAAGTAGAAATAAACGCTAACATTCATTGCCTTTATTTGAAGAAAAGATGATGCAAAGTTTAGACCTTGAGTCCTATATATTTTGGTAAGGGAGCTTCTATATATTTTTTATTAATTTTCTTCGTACTTCTGGGATGATCCGCTACAACGCTCCGAACTCGGAATACGCTAATTTTGCGACACCCCGTATTATCTCTGTTATCTCTTATGTTATCTCTGCAAGTTTATTAATAATTACCACACAAGAAATGTCTCTAAATTCACGAAATTGTGGGGCCCTATTTCTAATCTTTTCAATTTACATGCGGGGCTGCCGGTGATTAAAGACATTTGACCAATGCCCGCGGACGACCTTACAAATATTCAACTAAACTGTTTCCAAATAAAAAACAGTCCAGAATTCATGTCTCAACATTTGTGACAAATTTTTTGTTTGTTTTATGTTACTTGACCCCGTAATTATATTTTTGAAAATTTTATCATCCTCGAAGTCGAAGTTGCGGCAGACACCGATCGATAAATAGTGTTGTCATCGATGGTAATCGTGTGACAAGCTGAACACGCGACTGCCCCAACCGCGAACCCCTGATCTCATTCATAGGAGTCGCGTAACCCCCAGCCCCCAGAATAGTAATATGGCCATCGGAGAATAAGACGCCGCCGTGGAGAGCGACTTGATATTGGATTAGCTTTTGAGAGGCATTTGAACAGGACTGTTGGAGTAATTGTTTGGGGTGATATTGCCTGTGGTAGCCGATCACCTCTTGTGCTTATTCGAGGCAGTTATGTTGATGACGTCCTATGAACCATTTTATTGCCTTATCTAGATGATCGTCCACACGTCCTTTTTTAGCAAAACAACGTACATCCACATATTGCTTGTCGAACTATGGACTCTCTCCAAGAAGTTAATGTTTTGCCGTGGGCACTCCGTTCACCGGATTTAAATCTCATAGAAGATAATGAGAGAGGAGAGAAGACTGTCCACTTTGCGCCATCCCCCACAGACTACGGCACGGTTAATCTACGAAGTTTAAGTTGCTTGGAACGATTTGCCACAAGCAGACATCGACCACCTCATTTGGTCGATGCCTAGACGTGTACAGAAGTGTATTCAGCTATGGGGTCATGAAACGCATTATTAATTTTTTTCGAATTATGTGCTATTAAAATTTCTTGCAAATCTCAATCGTTCCATTCTTGATGTAAGCTTAACACATTGCCAAAAAATCACGTTCAAAAAGTTATTCCTTCTGGATGTAACACTTTTAATGTCACTGAGTATATTTATGCAGAATTTTGTTTGTCTATACATATTAATATTTCAAAGAAAATTGAGATTTTGCTTTCTTTTTATACATTACTGTTTAATTAAAAATATTTACCTTATAGTGTCATAGTCAGTTGTGCGGATATTATAATTTATAAATTAACGATCGGACGAAAAGTATAAGGCAACAGAACAGTAATACATATTACTTTTTAAATAAGCCTTTAATATTTACAATAGTTAAAATAAAAATTATGTTGTAAAATTAGTAAATATGTATTGAGTTACTCTAAAAATCTAGTAATTTAACCTCTTTAAAAAAAGATGTTATATTTTTGATACTAAACCAAAAACTAACAAAAAAGAACTTTTTAAAATTCATATTTATGTAACGTTTCCTCATATTTCGTAGACATTTTATGTATGTCTAAAATAGGACTAAAATATACGTCATAATGATGTATAAACGGTGTTTTCCAGTGGTGACTGAAACAAAGGAAAAGAAGGAAAAAAATTACATAAAATTATGTACATACAAAATAATTGTTCTAAAATTATTTACGTTATTAGTGATTAAATAACATTTAATCATATGAAGGTTTTTATATATAAACTTAGTCTGGACAATTAGAATGTCGGCAAGTAATCTTATCAAGCCTGGCGATAAAAAAATGCGGTAAAGATATCAACGGAAAATTTGAACTGGGAACAGCAGATAATAGATGATTCAAAAATAACAATCTGTAATTGGAGTAAAATTTAAAACAAAAGTATGAAAATATGTACTGGTTTAAATAAAAACAAACAAAAGATAAAGAAAATAAAAATAGAAACACATGATGTGTCTAATTAGGTAATTGCGTAAACATAAAATAAAACAAACACATTAAAGTACTAACTAAATGAGGAAAGAAAAGAAGTTGCACACAGTAGACCAACAGAAAAATGTATAGGGTATAAAATAAAAAAAGTGACAAATCAAAAATGAACCAAAATATAATAAACAACGAGAAATAGAAGTTTCAAATAGTGGTGGGGAGAAATTGCTGTAAAAGGTATTATTGAAAATGAGAAGCAAACTGTTGAATCATACATCCAGTAGTCTTTGGACGTCAAAATTCTCCATATAACTACAAGTAAATTTTGTTTTCGTCAAGCAACATGTCATTGCGTACGTCTATTTATTAAAGCAAACATGATGACATCGTCAATTATTACTTGTTGCAAATCTAATTGAATAAAAAGAAAATATGGTTGAACAACAAATAGAAAGAAGAGCTAAAAATCAAAAAGATATAAACAAGAAGACTTTACAAAAAAGAGACGTAACCAAAAACGAATTTACAAGATATGTACTCCCTGAATTAAAATTTATTGTTATTACATAAAGGATTTGATCAATTCTCTTACTGAAATGTTAATTGAAAATTATAATAATTGCAGTGTTACATAATGACACTCCACTTGGATTTTTTTTATGACTTTATCTCATATCGCACAGTCATAAGGGTCAACATAACAACGAAATAAATAACATGACCTTCAACATTTAAAAATTATTAATGTCAATCATTATTAATTACATACTACGTAAACTTTTGGTGCCTGTTAGAGGTTATTAAGATCAGTAGCTGTCACTTTTGACAGTTCTACAAGAACAAATTAATCAGCTCAAAATTCTGCTCTGGGTGGTACATAACATACATAATTATGCATAAGAAAATTTGATTTCAAAGTTTTAGGTGTTACAATGGATACTTCACTGGTGTCTAAAATCTCATCACATTTTATCATTACATATACCTAATTGTTTATTATGAAGTGGATGAATATACATAGTTTTTTTTGTGTTGTTGGCACTAATTTTAAATTTTATGTTAGAAATCGTGATTTTAAAATTAATACCAACCTGTCAAAGGGACTAAATTCTGCGGTTTTCTTTTTGCATATTTGCTCCCCGATCAACTTCGTCCCTCCCAGTTCAGATAAAACAACGTATACAACGTAATACAACGTAGTTTTTATTTCATTATTTTATAGCATCCTGGTATTTAGAACAATACCTAAACTGACATATGTCAAATTTTAACCTGTTATAGGTTGTCTATTTGACAATCACTAACTTGCCAAAAAAATTACTGAGGATAATTTATTTTAATAAAACTGCCAAGTGTTATCTCTGCAAGTTTATTAATAATTACCACATAAGAAATGTCTCTCAATTCACGAAATTGTGGGGCCCCATTTCTAATCTTTTCAATTTACATGCGGGGCTGCCGACGATTAAAGACGTTTGGCCAGGGGACGACCTTACAAATATTCAACTAAACTGTTTCCAAATAAAAAACAGTCAAGAATTCATGCCTCAACATTTGTGACATATTTTTTGTTTGTTTTATGTCACTTGTCCCCCGTAATTATAATTTTGAAAATTACATCATCCTCGAAGTCGTTGCGGCAGACACCGATCGATAAATAGTGTTGTCATCGATAGTAATCGTGTGACAAGCTGAACACGCGACTGCCCCAGCCGCGAACCCCCTGAACTCATTCATAGGAGTCGCGTAACCCCCCAGAATAGTAACTGGTTGCGGTTATTACCGGCGCGAATTCGGATCTTTACCGCACAAATTTGGCGAAAAGAGACAGACCGAGCTGCGCATCGGTCTGGTGGAAGGAGGAGGACGATTCTTGAACCCACTTGAACCTCACACGCAGGCGCTGACTATGGCGGTGTGGTGAGTTTGGGCGTGCGGTGGTCCGGTCATCCGATATATCCGACAAAATTCCTGTCTCGTTTGCAGAATCGAAAGTGCAGCAGTGTGTGCGACGAGGCGGTGTGCTAATAAAAGTGTCACAATGAAAGAATACAACCAAGTTACGCTTCCGAACTATTCGTACATCTTCAACTTCGAATCCGGCTTTATACACCAGGAAACCCGCACGTGGATGAAGGATAACTGGACCATGGGCTTCTACTACGTGGGCATCTACATGGTGCTCATCTTCGGCGGGCAACACCTCATGCAGAACAGGCCGCGGTTCGAGCTCAGGGGCGTACTCACTCTGTGGAACACATTGCTGGCCACGTTTAGCATCATCGGTGCCTGCAGGACCGTACCGGAATTTTTACATACGTTGACTCATCACGGCCTGTACCACTCCGTGTGCGTGCCCAGTTTCATCGAGCAGGACAAGGTTTCGGGATTCTGGACTTGGATGTTCGTCTTGAGCAAGCTGCCCGAGTTGGGCGACACCATCTTCATAGTTCTAAGGAAACAGCCGCTGATCTTCCTGCACTGGTATCACCACATAACCGTCCTGCTGTACTCCTGGTTTAGCTACACCGAATACACGGCGAGTGCTAGATGGTTCATTGTGATGAACTACTGTGTCCATTCTGTGATGTACACTTACTACGCGTTGAAATCGATGGGCTACAGCCCCCCGCGTCAAATCGCCATGGTGATCACGTCTTTGCAGCTGCTGCAGATGATCGTGGGGTGTGCCGTGAACATTTGGGCGCATCAGCTGCTCCAGAGCCAAGCTGAATGCCATATAACCCCGTTCAACATAAAACTGTCGATCGCGATGTATTTGAGTTACTTTGTGTTGTTTGCGAGGTTCTTCTACAAGGCCTACATGTCTGGGGGCAAGAGCAGCAAAAGGAGAAACGCCCCCGTTACGGCAGACTACCCCCTAATGAAATCAAAAGTTCACTAGTTCCAAAATAGTGATCGATCATTCCAGTTTTGTTTTCTTTGTGGTTGTGATATGTTTTCAATAAAATGAGCTCCTTATGATTGTTCCAACTGTATGTTTGCAAATTTTATGACAAACGTTAAAAATTGTACCTATATTTTTTTATACTGTTTACGCATTTCGTAGGGCATTTACTTTATCTTGTGTAACAAGAGATATCACAAAACCGACATTGTTTCCTCGTACTTACAAGCTCTGTTGTGCTAACTTCCAACTAGTGTTAAGAACATTCTTGATTCTGTGATAGCATAAGAGGCAGACTTGTTAATTTTTATTGTCTTCGCTTTAGTATCGTGAGCGACCACAAGCACAATCTAGGATCTAGATATTAAATCGTTTTGTGATATCTAAAAATATATTTGTCGGGAGGGAACGTAAGAACTAGTCATTAGTTTGTCGAGTTGTAACCATTGATTTAATGTAATGATGGCTATTTTATTTATTTTGTATTTTTAGAATTTATATGGACAGTATAAATGCTGTTAAAATTTCCCGCAACAGTCGTTTCAATAAATATTTTTTACGGAGACTTGTTCATTTTTCACTCGATTCCTGTAATGAGATTTTTGGAAGACCAAAGGTTTTATTCGGTGACAATGGTTGTTGTCCGGCATTGAAATCCATAATCCGAGGTCTGAGAATTGTATAAAGTTTACATATGACATAATAGTCGTTATCTGTAAATTATCAACGACCTTGAACCGCATTCGTTTGCTGAGGTAATAATAATTATAAAGTTACATTGTGTCGACCCATTTCGATTATGCGTTTGACACTCTTGTAGGTTTTATATATTTACTTGTGAAAAAATGAATAATTTATAAGAATGACACGAAAAATTGCACTGTTAGAAGAAAGTACGGGAGAAAGTCTATAACCATATCGAAAATGATATGGTTCGACTTTTCTGGGCCAATAGGAATATGTCGCACATGTTTATAAACAAGCCGTGTTTAGATTTATTTTGAATGTTTATTCTTGGACAAGTGATTGTGGTTTTTATCTCACTTTCCACCAGAGCCACTCATCATTGCTGTTTTATTGTGGCTAATATTTTCACAATGTCAGTCACTAATTTATAATCCATTCTTATATTCCTACATTTCAGTTCTTTGCTTAGTAATGTTTACTTATATAAAATTTCCAACTATGTACAAATTAAATTAACTTTGCAGATATTTAATTTTCCAGGTTTGTCAAACTGTTTATTACTTTCTCAGTCTAATTTTTCTTAGGTTTTCCGTTTCTTAGCTTTTCAGTTTTTCGGTTATTTGGAACTGAAAAAAGGTATTAAAAACGTTAATATTGTGTCCTTTGCATTTTTGCTGATCAGTTCATATATAATCATTATGGTCGATGCTAATATAATCGTTATTTTCAGAACTCCTCAGTACTCTTTAGGATTTTTTAAAGTAATTTCTCGGGACGTTTTAACACTTTTTGAGAGGCTTTAGATACTTCCAGACCTTCTAGAAATAATTGAAGAAGGTATTTTAAGAAATTCGAAACAGCTTAAGAGGGTTCTCCAGTGGTATGTACATTTCTGCCGGTCGAAGTACATTTTCCCGCAATATCTTTTTATTAATTTACAAATTTCAAAAAATCGCTCTGAAGCTGCAAAGATCTATATTTTATCAACACGCCCACAAAATTTCAATAAAAAATCTTCAAAAATAAAAAAGTTACATTCAATGCCGCACATTGCTGTACATTTTTGCGCGCCGTTGAATATAACTTTTTTATTTTTGAAGATTTTTCGTTGAAATTTTGTGGGCGTGTTGATAAAGTATAGATCTTTCCAGCTACAGAGCGATTTCTTGAAATTTGTAAATAAAAAAAAAGATATTGCGGGAAAATGTACTTCGACCGGCAGAAATCTACCTGCCACTGGAGAACCCTCTTAACCTTCGGATGACCAAGGTATCTGAGCCAACAAGTTAGCTCAAGCGAGGTCCGCGACGGACCCCATTAAAAATTCTCATGTCAAAAGCTTAATCAATCGCCAAAGTCAAATTAAAAGATTTATTTAGTAAAATTAACAGTTATTTTCATAAAAAAAATCAACATCATTCGAAAAGATAAGTTGAAAGCATCAGTAAAAGTCTCTATGTGTTTGCTGTGGTTGGTCAATCCAGGTCTTTTTTGAAGAATATTTTGCTTCAATCTTCTCACGCGTGGATTAGCAGTAAATGCTTTCCAACGCGTACCATCTCTGGAAAAATATTCGCTATCTGCAGAGTTCGGTGATTCAGTTGAAGCATTGTCATCTTCAAAACTTTCCACCTCGCCGCCAGATGATATTTCCTGAAGTTCGTCTTCAGTCTCCGACTCTACTTCCCCGATCTCATTATCACTAATATCACTAAGATGTTCTGCCAAATACTCTAACTCTGCAGTAGTCAAACGCCTGTTGCTCATAATTTCAATCAGAAATGTTCACTTAGCTGACTCGAAATATACTGATCCCTAAACAAGTCATCGAATTATTGTGAAAATGTTTTTCCAAAAGTTGTAAATTCAACTCCGACACAGCCAGTTCGTTTCCCAGAATTTAAATACGAGCAATTCGTCAAAACAATAAAACTCTATCGGCCACAAATAATAAAGTTTTTTACCAAGCGGGGTCCGCTCCGGACCCCACGTCACAGTTTTTTTTTATTGAACAGGAAACTAACAAAACCTAAAAAATATGTTAAGAATTCTACAAAATATACAAAAAAAGTAAGCTAGAAAAATAATTAGTTTGATACAATGTTTATTATCTGAAATATAGAAAAAAAAGTGGCGCTGGGGTCCGTTGCGGACCCCCCTTGGTCATCCGAAGGTTAAATAGTGTCAACCGATCCAATGGATTTTGAAAAATCCTGAAAGATTTTAGAAAATCACTGAACAGCCTTGACAAATTCTGAGTTACCTGTAGGAATTCTAAAGATTTCTGAAAAACCTTAAAGGAGCCTGAAACCTACTGAAGGCTCCAAAAATGACCTGAGCAAGCGGGAAGAGTTGTGAAGAACCCGAAAGAGTCCTGAATCCTCTGAAGGGTTCCGAATAGTTCTGATAAATTTTAAAAACTATGAGGGGGAGCTTAGGTTCTGAAACATCCTGAATCCTGAGGAATCCTTGGGCATCTTGAAAAACCCTGTAGTATTCTGAAGCGTCCTAAAATGTTCTGAAAAAAAAGACCAGAAAAGATTGAAGACTAACCAAAAAAACTAAAACTGATTCAGGAGACTGAAAAAATAAAAGAACTGACTGAAACAAAACTAAAAATAATAAAAACCTGAAAAAAGAAAACATGAGAAGAAGCTGAATAAATACTGAAACAAGGCTGAGTAAAGGGAGATACACATTAAAGAAAAGTTTTCTTTTCTTTTCAATTTTTCTGGCATATCTAGAAACAAACACATCAAATAGTAAAAACCGTGAAGATGTCACTGGTAATAATTGAATTGAGTACTTAGAAAGTTCTTAGAAATCAGATGATAAGCAAAACAATGTTTTGTTTGCTATATTGCATGTTGAGCAAAGATGGCTATCATTGTTGGATAGCAGCAAAAAAGTCTCCTTCATTGGTATTCTTAAATATACTTCCTCTACTTTAAACATGTTTTTTCAAAATAATTCTGTCTTTAATTGCTTGTTAACATTACTGCTTGTTTTTCTTTTTAATGCTTTTTTGCAATTTGCTCTTCTGATAAATATGTTGCTTTTGTAACGGTTTTCAGACCTCAAAAGTGATCTTGAAATCATGATCTTAGTGCAGCTTTAGCACTCTTACCAAGAGTGTCTTCAATAATTTATTATGTAATGATGGATAACGACAAAGGTCAATGTTTCTATAATAAAATAAACCGGATAAAAGCCATAGCGATAGCCCATAGGTGTAAAAATGTAAACAGAAATCGCATGATTTTCCTAAAGACATGCAGACGAGTGCCAATGACAAATGATGGTCGACTGTCTCCTTAGAAACATATTTAAGTAATCACATGTAAATGTTGGTCCAACGAAAAAAAAATTGCTGTAGGAAAATGACTTGCAGTGTTTATAACTACGTAAACAAATGCGAGAGATGCTGTTGAACTTGACCCACTAACATTGGTGCTCCGAATCAACAATCAAGAATGTAAGAATCAACAGGAAGAAAGGTAGAGATTTTTCTGCGTTTTTTTTTAGATACATATTTTTATTTCAGAAGGTGAAAGATCTCTCTTGTATTGCAATTTGTGGTATGATTTTTATAGGGAACACTTATAATTCTTCACACAAGACTGATTTTGTTGTATACTGTAAATATTGTTCCGCCATTTGAACATGTAACTCCATATATAAGACATATCCAGTTATCACTCATTCAATCACACTCGTTATTTCACAACTGTTAAACGCCCTAATTGTAAATGTGACTCATTATACGAGTGTAAATACTCATTGAAAGCTTTAACAATTAATTTTCTACTTTTACTTGTTATCAAACAAGTGACTCAATTAGTTCGGTTATTATCGATGGGTTTGTAACAAATTATCCAGAGAAATTAATTGAAAGGTTTTTCATTTTCTAAATTTCTTCGGGAACGTTCAATCGGGGCAATAATCATGGCGTATAAATTGGAAATTAAATTATAAAGAATGAAAACAATTCAAACAATGATGTAAAATAGTGACAGATTGTTATGTAAGACAGATGTGAAACGATTTATTTGAACCGCTTTGTCCTATTTCCGGACAAATTAATTTAAAATTCAGGTATATCAAAGCGGTGCAAATGATTGAGTTGGAGTTATACACCATAGATCCACAAAATTCGTCAACCCATGGAATTCAAAGCTTTTAAAAACGTTTCAAAATACTATTCTTGCCTTTTTTTAAACATTAATTTATTGATACTGTTAGTCACATAAATAGTGAGGTAGTCGTAATTGCTGACGAGGACGAAAATCATAATTATTATTTTAAATATCCTTTTTGAAAGTGCAACACTACAGACTATCGCATACGGAAATCCTCTTCATTGTCGCATGCACTCACCAACAGAGGTCGTATGTGATAATGTAAAGTGAGTTGAAAACTTGGACCCAAGAACATAAATGGAAATATCAGATGCTTCATATTATTGATATTAGTATTGTTTCCGTAAACTTATAGTTCACCTCAGTTCTTTTTGCTGATGATACGACCATTAACACCACAGCAATGTATGTATTGTATTGTAAAATTATATGAGTCGACACATTCTGGAGCCATGTAGTGGCTTTCTTTCTTTAACTTATGCTTAATCAATGAAAAACGTTTTGATAAGTTTACTTGGAAAAATACTCAGCAGATTGATGCAATTTGACTTTCTCTTGTTTTTTTGTATTGAAACTTGTAAACTAATGAATTTTCTTTGGGGTTTTCTGTCTAACATATTTTTGTTTCAAATTTTAGTCCTGTTCTTCCTTTATTTTTTCTACTACTGTCACTTCCAAAACTGTATAATAAATATACATAAACACTTGAGAACCGCTGGACCGATTTGGCTATTTTTTGTCTACATAATAGTCGATGTAAGGTTCTTATGGAAACAAAAATTGGAAAAGTTTCCCAGAAAATATGAAAGTGCTTTTTTCTATGGGATTTCTGTATGAACTCAAGACTAGAACTCACGATTCGAATATGCGTAATTCTTTATTTATTTTGTTCGTTATGGTCCTGGAAAAGTTTTCAGGAAAATCAAATTGCTTAGATTCTTATAAATGAAAAGAGAATATTAGATGTAACAGAATCATTTTAGAAAAGAGCTAAAACTAGTATACCAAATAATGTACAGAAAAAATACCAAAAATGCCCGATACGCATAAATTGCTATTTCATGATTATCTAAACGCTTAGAAACCCCAATAATAAATTTTATAAACAGTTGACACACATGCATTACATGCAAAATATTATATCAAACAGACTAACCCTTTGACTATTCCACCCTCCATATCGACATGGGATGTGTTCTCGGCACTGCACTCACCTATCACTCACTTTTAAATCAAGCGTTTGTGAACTACGAGATTTAGTTTAAGAAAGGTCCGCTCTGTACAATACATTTTTGGTGATTTTACAATAAATAAACGGACGTCTCCGGACAAACGCCCAGAGAAAACTGACTAAATAACAACGGACTAATGAACTGGAAGGACAAAAAAGTGTTAGATCATAATAATTGTGGAAATTAATTAAGGTGTATACAAAAACTTTCTCAAAATGGTTCTCATTTGAATATAAATTTGGTGTCCAGGCGAAAAATGCCGATTAACATAAAAATTACGGACTGATCAAAATTAAAAATTAAGTTGGTGACAGATTAATAAAAATGTATTTTCTTTGATTTTTAGTTGGCGAAGGTTAAATCTTAAAATTAGCTGTCAACTGCTGATGACAACCGAATCACAGGCTTACAAATTTTGTTGTAAACTGTATTATTGCCAACTCAAATTTCTAACCTTGATCTGCACATCGGGCGGAAAATTTATATTTAAATTAGAACCGAAGTTTTTCGCAGTTATTATGATCTAACATTTTTTGTGACGTCCTTTGTTCATTACTCAATTGTTATTTTGTCAGTTATATCTTCGCGTTTGTCGGCAGATGTTTGTTTATTTATTGTAAATTCGCCAAAAATTTACTGCACAGTGCGGACTAAATATTTGACTGTTTTAGTGATAAATATTGTTGTTCACAAACGTTTCAATTGAAAATGAGTGATGATGAGTGCAGTGGCGAATCCCATGCCATAGAGGGTGGATTACTCAAAGCGTTAGTCTATTTGAAATATGTATATGAGTGTTAGTTGCATGTAACAGGTACATAGATGTTTTAATTGCTTATGAAATTTATTACTAGTATTAAATAGTTCCCTTTCTGTTTTGAACAAATTTTTATCACCTGTTTTCTAAAGTTGCATCATAGTTTGAATGATTCTACACTAATTTCAGAATTCCAAATCGTAGACAATAAAATCGACAAGTTTAGAGGTCAAAGTTTGACGGGTCGACCAGTTTATCACCTCTAACGTGACACAACGGTGAAAAAGGATCAAAATAAAACAACAGTCGCGGACAGAAAACCTTCTACGTCAATGTCATTCCAATGTCACAAAGTGTCAAAAACATTTGTTAGTTTTGTCACTTGTCATGGAACACGTTGACAGATGGTTGACAAATCTTCAAACATCTAAGTTTACGTATAAAGCATAGACTACATCAAACACTTCTAACTATTACTTGTACTTAATTTATGATTGTTATTATTGAACATTTTTATTTTAAAGTGCAAGTATTTTCAAAATACTGCATTACCAGATTATCTTATTTTTTCCTTTTAATTATATCCGACATTTTCAAAATCAAGAGGTCATTATTTGCTTGAAAATTACTTACATAATTAAGTGTTTTTTTAAGAATTTTATCTATCTACTTCTGTTTGGAACATGATTATTTGTGCATTCTTTACTCACGTGTATCTACGTGGTAAGCAGTTCCACGAAACATGAATTAGAAGGATTTAAAATATAATACGTAAGTACAGAGAGATCTAAAACCAAAATAGTCAAAGGTGGTCATACACGCAAAGCCGCTTGTCGTAGATTAAAAGAGAATTATTTGTGAAATGTTAATATGAATTTCATAAATAATTCGATTCAACCACCAAAAAATTTTTCTCCAAACAGGCGGACACCTTGTATATATTACCGTGTAATGTACTAATTTAAATATGTAAAGTGTTAAACTCCACTACAATACTTTAATAGATTTTTAAAAATATCAAATCTTTATACATACCGGGTGTCCCAACTAAAATTTGTGCCCCCCAACAATTCCAATTTCGAAAGACTCAGAAGAAAACGCTGAAACAGGTCAATTTTGTTATCCAGGGGAAACAAATTGTACCAAACTTTCAAGTGTTAGATCTCACCCCTTTAGCCTGGGGAGCCACAGACCGCTCTTGATGAAATTTTTTGTTGGTATTTATTGGGGTTCCCTGGATGGTTTTTAACGACAGTCGGACCCGGTAGGTGGCGCTGTTGTCGAGATCCAGAGTTTTTTTTTAATTTTCTGACCGATCTTGATGTTTTTTTTTTGTATTTATGGGGTCACGTGGATGATTCCTAGCTACAGTTGGACCCGGTTGGTGGCGCTGTTGTCGAGATATATTGATATTACATACTTAAAAAAAAAATTCCTTTGCAAGTTCATTGCATAGTAGCATCGTGTATTATAGTGTTACATCGTAGCTTGACATCGTTTTGATATTTTGATTTCAGATTGTTGAAGTCATCGTGCAGTAACGCGTTCTACATTTGTTTGTTTTGCGTTTGCATTTAACGCATCCGAAAATTGACCACCCAAACCAATCCGAATCAAAATTAAATTCGAGACAATTACAAAGGAAAGTCGGAAAATTCGGACAAACTGAAAAAAATATAATTTTTGTATCGACTCTCGATCATAACTGACGATAGGAACGACATATTTGGTTGATTCTTTTTTTGTTTTGTTCGTTGAATGTTTTCAAATGAAAAAAGAAATCTGAAAGATCTGGAAAAACACATTCCAGCCTAAATCTATATAATAAAAATTAAAAATTAAAATAAAATTACATTTGTTTTTACTTTTGTATTGTTTCGCGATCTGTGAAAATTTATTGAAAATTGGACAAGACAACGTCTGTCGGGTAATATCAAATTAGCAAAGTGTAAAATTTACGAAATAAAATATCAAATTGATGAATTATCCAAAAGGAGAGTTCATTTATTATGTAATCATAATTTTGAGATCTTTATAAGGAAAAATAAGAAAATTCCGAACACAAACATAAATTGCCAAATTTAAAGAGGTAGATGTGTTTAACCAGGGAGTAAGTACATATACACGTCGCCCGTTTTAGGATGGCGAGTCCCGGCGCTGGCCGAAGGTACTTTCGGAAATCGTTCGGGAAAATGTAAGCGTGAATGCAACATGCAGTGCCGTAGCTCGTGTAATATAGGTAATATAGGTATCGAAGGGTGTGTGAAGGGTTAGGTAACTATCTAGTCATGATGATATTTATTATATAATGGATTCACTTGACTATATAATTAATCAAGAATTATTTTTTAAATTATTTTGGGATAATAAAAAACGTTTATAAAATACAGTGTAGGTGTTAACTATCTATGTTACAAAAATTATAAAATATGTACAGAATCATTTTACAAATCTTCATTAACCATATTTTATTATTTCAGTGGGATTTAAATCCGGATGATATGGCGGAAGGCTTAAAATGTGTGACCGCTTTCTTGAAAAATGCTATCAAATTTGTACTACATGTGTTTCTTTTGTAATTCTTGATTATTTGATACAGTTATATTGCTATACTTTTTGTGTCAACCATGATATACTTTCTGCTTTTCGAGAATTGCTGTTTGGTGGGTGATTAATACTTGTGTACCTACTTTCTGGTTTAACCATACATATATTTCGGGGAAGAATGAATCGAATGAACAGAAATTGATTAAGATG
Organism: Diaperis boleti; assembly: GCA_963583935.1. Lineage (NCBI taxonomy): Eukaryota > Metazoa > Arthropoda > Insecta > Coleoptera > Tenebrionidae > Diaperis > Diaperis boleti. The sequence continues at coordinate 58,492,865 of OY757242.1, read as the reverse complement.
CGACAATTTAAAAAAAAACTCAAAACAACATTATACAGGGTCTTCATAAATGATTCACCCACATTCAGTAGGCTTTGAACCTCAAAACTCTCCATCTAACTACAGGTATATTTTGTTTTCCAGAGACAACATGACGTATGAATCATTTCTGAAGAGCCGATAAGACCATAATAAGACTGATCGTCACGTATGCGTTAGAAACAGCAATAATGAAAAGTATCAGGCGGGGAGAAAGAAGACACCAACTAATGCAAGAAAACAAAAGTCCGAAATACAAAAGTTAGAAGACTAAATGATATCATCGGATCTGAGGAAGGCCAAGGCAAAGATGTTGGAATGAAGTGGAGAAAGATTAAATTGAAGGGCGAAATGAAAGAATAGAATAGAACACAGAATGGACAAAATTTACGAATTTACACGTTTATAAAATTAATAAAACGAAGAAAAGCAGTAATAACAGGATTCATAAAAGGCATCAGCCATAATTCCCTAATCGAAAGATTATGATGATGATCATGATGATAAATAAAGCAAATGTTAACAAGTTACGTACCTACGTATGAATATTGCTACTTTGAGTTATTAGCGGTAAATCAATGAGAAGTAATTAAAAAAAAATACGCAAGTGGATTACTCACATTTACGTCAAAGTAATTTTCTCATGTTTTTTGCAAACAATTTCTTGACTTATTGCAAGTCTTCTTTAAGTAAGAGTAATTAAATTAATGTCACTGTCAAATAGTAGTAATGGAATAAGTAAAAAAAGTAAAGATTTAATAATAATTGTTACATCTTTATTTTTTTAATAATTAACATAATTAAGACTTTAGGATAACATTATAATATATGGCCATAAATTCTAAATATGGTATCTGCAATCATATACAGAACAACCTTTACCTGTTATTATTAAGAATAGGAAATTGTACACTTCGGAAGATTGTTTTCCCCTACAGTCCAGTTGTCTTCATCTACAGAAAAGTATTGGAATGCACATTTTGCATACAATGCACCAACTGTAGAAAATTAATACACGGTTCTTTTGGAATTGTACAAAAATTGTTTTTAATGCTACCTGGACCTAATATTTATGTGAATTATCATGTTTTTAACTTGTGAATTATTGAAGAAAAATATTTACAAAATAAATTATTCAGGTTAAGCTATACATAATTATATCGGTTGTTTACAAAGACTCATGCACCATGTTGTCCGTGGAAAACAAAATTTACATGTTAGATGGAGATTTTTATTGTTCAAAGCCTACTGGATGCATGAATCATTTATGAAGACCTGTAGAAAAAATAATGTAATAATACTCAGACAAAGTTGGAAACAATGTAACAATATTATAGTGAAATAATTTATTCTAACTACCTAATATTTAGTGTTTGATTAATTAATTACATTTATAGGTATTTTCATGTAAAATAAGAAGAATTTTGTTAGAATATTTTATTGACACGTGTTAAATAATTTATGTACTTGTAAATTACAAATTTTATAATTTACTGGCTTTTTGCAAGTTGCTCTAAGCGATATAGTGCTATTAAATAAATTACAAACACATAAAGTGCACAATTATGTGGAACTTTATGCTTGGCCATTAAATAAACTAAATTTAAGAACATCATTAACTACAACCTCCTCCGTTCTTTTGTCAGAATGGTAAAAAAAATTATTATGAAAATTAGTGTAATTTTGCTTTATTGTCCATCGTTAGATAACATAAATATTTTAATGGTCGTTGCGGTATTTGTAACTTCAACAAACTGTAACGAAAATAAACAGCACTGTCACTGAATCAGGTATAAACAATAAATTTACAGTGTCTGTTACTGTTTAAAATTTTAATTTTCTTCACATGTTTCATTAATTAAAATTTTAAGGTATGCTGTAAATATTTATAAAAATGCATTAACTTTTTAGCATATAGACCAGTGACGTGCAGTCATTGAAAATAATGAAAAACATGAATAGGAATGAGAGATACAAGTACCTACATGTGTGATAATAATTACGTTTGCCAACTTAATACCGGAAAAACATTTGAATTGAAAAAGAATCACGCCTGTGACACATGGTTTTTGTTAACATGCGATTTTGATGAAAGAATTTTAATTTGTAAAATCTTTTTAAAGACCATCAGTACAGTAACGTGAAAAAAATTCAGTAGGAAGTAAATTGACCCATACTGTGCGTGCTTCGTACGCATACAATGAAAATAAAAAAATCCACTCAATTAAAATACCAGTGACCGTGTCAACAGTAAATGTCTTACTGGGTCATTATGGATTCTTCATAAATGACATTGTAAAGCAAATGAGGTTCAAATAAGGTCATACAAGTTCCTGGGGTAATATTAAGAAAACACTGAACTCTGAAGTCTGGTGAACGTGAGCCCTATCCAAACTCTTACCAGTGCGGGCAGTTTTGTGCCTGAGATTCGCGATGTCTAAATAAAAATCACCACAATTTCATCCGTATTTGAAGCTTCTGGCTCATATTGTTTTCGTTTCAATCAACAATCATTTTTCAATGTATAGAATATTCAAGGTTTGTTGACAAGTTCATCAGGTAGTTTTTCTTGTACGACTGAAAACATTTTTGTTTGTTTGTTTGTTTCAGACACGTGTATGTGTTTTATAGTTTTTAATTATATGACAGATAAGCATGTGAGTGAGTTGACAAATTAATAGTTAGGCGTTTATTTGTTTTAACAAATTAACATTCATCAGCCGTTTATTATTTTTGCAGTCTTCTTTTTTTCTCGATTTTGTTTCTTTTCATTTATTTCGTCATTTTTCAGTCATTTTTAACCAGCTGCCAACATGATCCAACACAAGTGTCAAAAATGAGAAAACTAAAATAAATGAGATTACACTAATTAAATAAATGTTTTACAATTTGTGAAGTGTGCACAACTGTATATCTATATACAGACCGTTTCAATCGAAACGAGCCACCCTCAATAACTTTTTTGGAAAAGATATTTAAAAAAAATCTAAAAACAGGTCATTTTTTATCTCGAAGGGGACATGTTTTGATGCAATAGTAAGCAGGCTTGGTGCAACCCCATACGCCTGACAGGAGCAACCTCGATTTTTTAAATAGGGAATAGGGGTCGAGTGACACGTCGTTTGAAAGGTCTTTTAATTGTCTTTTTGGCCACATAATTATTTTTTTATTTGTATAGTCTATAAGTTAGTAATAATTAAAAATGAAAAAAAAAAAATTACGGATTTTTTTGTATTTAGGAAAGCTTGCAATAAACATTATTAAACAATTTATTATTGGTCTGAATAATGCTGTAATCAAATTTGTCGTCATCCATACTCATTTATACCAATCCTTAACAATAAATAAATGTTCCCATTGTAATTTATTAATGTTTGTGGAGTTCGACTTAAATATATTTAAATTTTAATAAGTAAATAAATAAACTGAAAACAAAATAGTCGTGTTTAATTTCCTGAGCGATAAAGCAACTGTAGCATTGAACACTAAATTTGATTTCATATAAAATGTTCAAAATGATTTCCATCGACTTCCATGCACTCATACAGACGATTATGAAATACGCTTTTTAGGTTACGCAACGTTTCCGGTGTTATTTGTCGAGATTCCAGGATAATCTTTTGTCGCAAATCTTCCAGAGAAGCTGGTTCTGTCGCAAAAATTTTGGACTTGAGGTGTCCCCACAAATACAAATCCAGGGGAGTCAAATCGGACGATCTAACTGGCCATTCTACAGGACCTTGTCTACCAATCCAGTGGTCGGGGAAGTTATTGTCCAGGAACTGCCGTACTGACGCAGTATAATGAGGTGGTGCTCCATCCTGTTGAAAGACCAACGCGTTCTCTAGCTCTAGCCAAAAACCGATAAGATAATAAATACGCAAATAATTGTACAAAAACACAGATTGTCTAACATTGTTGATTGCAAGCTTTTTATTGTTAATATTTGCAAGCATGTCTAAATACAAAACAAATCCGTTAAAAAATTGTTTTATTTTAATTACTAACTTATAGACTATGTAAATAAAAAATACTTATGTGGGCCCCCCGCCCCGTTAATCTCTGTATCCACGGAACCCACTCCAATGAAATTTTGCACGCTTACTGATTTCACCACCTAAGCGCCCACTAAGAAACGGTTTTTCAAAATTCCATCCCTAAGGGGGGTAACGGGGCGGGGGAGTTAATCCCTAGATCTACTAAACCGATTGCAATGAAATTTTGCACACTTACTTCTTTTACCACGTATGAACTCACTAAGAAACGGTTTTTCAAAATTCCATTCCAAAGGGGGGTAACGGGGCGGGAGATTTAATTCCTAGATCTACTAAACCGATTGTAATGAAATTTTGCACATTTACTTCTTTTACCACGTATGAGCTCACCAAGAAACGGTTTTTCAAAATTCCATTCCAAAAGGGAGTAATGGGGCGGGGGAGTTAATCCCTAGATCTACTAAACCGATTGCAATGAAATTTTGCACACTTACTTCTTTTACCACGTATGAGCTCACTAAAAACCAGTTTTTCAAAATTCCATTCCACAGGGGGGTAACCGGGCGGGGGATTTAATCTTTAGATCCACTGAACCGATTGGAATGAAATTTTGCACACTTATTTATTTTACCACGTAGGCGCTCAATAAGAAACGGTTTTTCAAAATTCCATTCCAAAGGGGGGTAACGGGGCGGGGGAGTAATCTCTACATCCACTGAACCGATTGGAATGAAATTTTGCACACTTACTTATTTTAGCACGTAGGCGCTCATTAAGAAACGGTATTCCATTCCAAATGGGAGGAACGGGGCAGGGGATTTAATCTTTAGATCCACTGAACCGATTGGAATGAAATTTTGCACACTTAGTTATTTTACCACGTAGGCGCTCAATAAAAAACGGTTTTTCAAAATTCCATTCCAAAGGGGGGTAACGGGGCGGGGGAGTAATCTCTACATCCACTGAACCGATTGGAATGAAATTTTGCACACTTACTTATTTTAGCATGTAGGCGCTCACTAAGAAACGGTTTTTGAATCTTATTAAAGTAGTAAATAAAATACTTAATAAAATAAAATCACCGTACGAAGCCGGGACGGGTCAGCTAGTTATATATATTTAATCGTTGAACATGAATCGAGCGGTTTCAGATAAAATCATGTCTACTCCACCGATTTTTATAATTCACTGCGTGACACGATTTCGGTACCCGAAAACTGATTGCTATTATAGTTTTCTATTAGTCATTTTTTCTATTAGTTTTCTATTAGTATGTAGGCAGTGGATGTCTTTTGATTCTATCACGTCTTGTTTTTGAAGTACACATCGATAAGTGTTTTTGAAACGACCTTCATTTTGTGAAGGAAATGGATAAAAATGGCGAAGGATTTTGATATTTAAAGTATATTTTTTCAAAATTAAGTGACGCAAAGTTAAAAGAAGGGATTTTTATCGGTCCACAAATACACCTATTAATGAAGAATCAAAATGTCGATCAAAAACTAAATGCCAAAGAACTATGTACATGGACATTGTTAAAAGCTGTGATAGAAGCTTTTTAGGTAATTACAGAGCCAAAAACGGGGAACTCTTGGTAAACAATATATTAAATGCATATAAAAAGATTGCCATTAAAAATTCATTTTCTCCATTCTCATTTCACTTTTTTCGTTTCAAATTTTGGAATTGTGAGTGATGAACAAGAGAAGCGGTTTCACCATAATGTAAAAAGGCTTGAAGAAAGGTTTCATAAAGGTTTCAAGGTCGTTGGGACGCACCTATGTTAGGAGATTACTGCTGGCGTTTAAATCGAGAAAATATTTCCCAACATAAAAGGAAAAGTTAAATATTTTTCATTTTTTGTGTAGAATATATACATATTACCATATACTTTATAGTTTAATGTGTGCAAATATATTAATAATAAGTTTTATCGTCAGTTTTACTCGAATTATTGATAACTAAATGAAGCAATGTGTTATACTGGTCGTTAACTTTATTTTGTACTAATAAATTGTTAGTTACCATACCTAAAAAACAGTACGTGATAGAAAAAAAAAATACGTATGTATTCGTATTAAGCGATGTGTATGAATACATAAACAGGAAAAATTGAAGTGGGTACTATTACAACCTAAATTGTTGTAACGCCCTGACAAAATTGTGAAGTGTGGATGGTGACACAAAAAAATACAGTTATGTCCCCAAAAGTCATATAATGAACAAATAAAATAAATACAGAAGCTTTTTACAATGAAACAATATTAAAACAACATTGTGAAGATTGAAATTAAATTGACTGGTACAAGTTGGTTAAATAAAAACTATATGAACGATGAAATAAAAATGTCACAAGTTAAATTATGACTATTGCACTATACTTAAAGGTTAAATTACAGTAAATGATCATTGAAGTTTACAATTTTTAAATGGCACGCTAATAAAAAAAACTAGTTGAATACGATATGATAACACAAAAAATTAAAAAAATTATCTACTACTTATCTTCTGAACAGTATTACGCTAACGCGATTGAACTTGACTGAACGGGTATATACCAAAAGCGCCAGTTATACCTGTAGTAAACTAGATGCCCGGAAAGGGTCATCAATCCGACGGTCCACTTGCGCCGGCTATCGGTTTAATGATCCACAGCGGGGTGTCGGTGCCCCGGGTTGTAAGTGATGTTATTAAATGACATTATCTACACAATTTTATACAGATAAGGTGGAAACTACCCGTCTCTTTACTTTTCTATAAATAAGGACTTGTACAAGAACAACTAATCAGTATTGACTTATTTCTGTTTTCATCACAAAACCATGTTGGAATCTGTGTAGAGTAATAAAGAAAAAAAGTTAATTATATTTGAAAATTTTAAATTTCGTTCATGTGGTTTTACAAGGCAGGGGTTAAAATGGAGATGTGCGAATAAAAGTTGTGCAGCTAAGCTCTACACCGATGAAAATGAGAAGACTGTCTTAGGTAAACATACAAAAAATACGATTGTCAACAATTTTGAAATTTTTGTTTGTTCTATAAAAACTGACAATATTTCGCATAAAGTTGACAAACTAAAGATCACATTATATTTTCGAATATTTTATTATTTCAAACCAAAATTTATATAAAAATAAACAGTGTGTGTATACTTACAAAACTAACTAACCAACTATATAAACAAAGATTACAATTTTTATCAGAAAAAGTCGAATTATTTAAAGCAGGACATATCCAAAGATTTGAATTTGTAAAATATGTATCATACCACTATAATAAAATTATGTAAAATTTTCATATTTTTTTCTATAACCTAAAAAATTACTCCCTTGATAAACAGATTCTTCGCTTATCTACCAGACGTATTTATCATCATTACAAACAAGCAACAAAGCCCAAGAATTTCATTGAATAAACCTTCTTTAATTCCGAACAGAAATGAACAGAAGTTGCTTAGTGGATTATGAAGAGTAGGCCAGGTATGTACCTACTTATCAGTACCACGCGTTGCGCCCTCCCGTAGAGGCAATTGGCGCAAATCGACCACGGGATTTTAGTTACCTGAGTTGGCTCCGGCGCAAAAGGACTATGACATTGTTAAAATAATTATCAATCGGCGCATTCGGTCTATGCCCGACTGAACACCCCAGTCGTATTATCCGTATTTACGTGATTCTCTGGACCTATCTCTTGTCAAGAAGAAAAATTACGCTGAGATGTTACCTCGGTCAGATGTCGAACGAAAAAGAGGGGTGTAGGTTTGTTGCGCGGCATTTCAAGAACTTATCGTGTTTTTTTTTGTATGTGCCGGTTATCTCTAAACGGTGATTCGTTCCTGAACCTGGATGGTGAATGCGAGGCAAAAATCAAATTGTAACAGTACTTATATTTTTTTTTAATTTGTAACGCAGTGTTATTTTTTTTAATTAAATACATAGATAAAATATACCAGTAGATAACTTTTCATTTCCAAAATTTCACAGGTTCATTGATTATTTAATTTTTTTTTTCTACGCACACCAATCCATTACAGTCACCAGGTCAGGTCAGGTCGTCTGAGTAAGAAACTGGCGAAATGGAGGCAAATAGCACGTTGATGCAAGCATTAGAATGCTGAATGATTGATCACTAGTGACAATAAATTGACAGTCTCATATGTCTCTTCCTGTATTATTCTCAAATTTAATGTTCTTTATATAATTTGAATTTATTTTTCCTCTCTAGAAACTTTTATGTTCTTCCTTCTTCCTGTCTTGGTTTATTTTTATTATCACTAAGGAGTAAACTTGATGCACGAAAATTCACCAAAATATGTATATGTATATCGCTTTCCACTGTTTTAAGCCCTCACTCTCTCAATTTTTCGTTCTTAATTTATCAGGTTCTCAGTTTTTGAGTTTTGCAGGTTCTCAACATGTAGTTGGATAGATCATTTTGACGTACAAAGCCTATTGGATGTATGTAATTATTTATTAAATTAGATCTCCCTTCTTCTTCAACATCTGAAAAAAACATACCGAAAAATTTATGTTTAATCTATCTTGAAGACCGTCACTTGTTACATTTATTTGTCTCCGTTCTCTAGGTGCTAAGGTGCTAAGAAAAATTAAACAATATAGAGAAAAAGTGGGAGAGGGATAGGGCTGCGTAATTAAAAATCAACCGCAGAGATGAATAATAATTGTTTGCACTCCTGGCTTAGGACTAAGAATTTGACAGAACTTAAACTTCGATGGCCATTTCATGATGTCTTGTTATTTTGTGTATTGATTTACCTTGTAGAAGACACGCTAATTTCTCTAATCGTTGCACCAAACAAATTTAATATTTCTTGGAACTGTTTGCAAATTCCAAGGAGTAAATTGTGAGTTAACGATTCATAATATTGAGATGAATAATTTTAAAAGGGGGTAATCTCTAACAGATTTTTGGGTACCTGGTAATTTGAGGAACCTAAGAACCTGAAAACTTGGTAACGTAACGAACCTGAGAATTTGAAGATTCTGAGATAAAGAGAAAAAGCTAAAAACCAGCCTAAGAACCTGATAGCTTTAGAGAATTAACTTGATAGTTCAAGAGCTGGTGACAAATTTTGACTACAGATTTGATACAACTAGCAATAATGCATAATAGTACTGTCTATGATAGTTGTATAGGGAATGTGACCAGTCTGGCTGTTAAAAAATATATTGATTTACAATGAAATTCCAAAAAAACTAGTAATCGCCCGTCACTCGAAATTCGAGTGGTATGTATTGAATTGGTAATCAAATCAATGTAAAAATTAAAAAAAAAGTGAATACTTACGTAAATAGTGTTGAATAAAGACTGGTTACCATATTACATATTACAATTTTTAATTTGCCTTGTCTGAATAATAATAAAAAAAAAATTAAGACACTTGTTTATTGTGCGGTATAAGATGCTCCTGATTGAATTGTTTGCTAATGTAGAAACGGAGACCATCGAATGTACGAAACAGAAGACATCATTACCAGTATTGTGTTGAAAAACCTCTTGAAGTATATGATCAATAACGGCACGTTGTTCATTATTAGCCGTTTCATACATTTGATTCCGCTTCTCGATTGATTTGTTGAGAAAGTCGTAGGTCAGTTAAACGAAAATATTGTGGAATTGGTAAACCAATTTTTCGGCAAGAAAAATTATGCGATAAAAGAATTGTATTTTGCACAGCTTCATTCGTCCTCTATTTCACACTCTTCACACCCCGCACCCAAACATCCATCCAGAGGTATAAATGTCTTAATAAGGGTGTCTTAAGTTCCTTACACAACTTGCTCACAAAACCTCAGGGGAGGGGCTAAGATAACTATATTTAGCTACAGTTGTCCAACTTCTCACTTAAAACGATTCACGACCATTTAAATCGATGACTATAATGGACCGCTTTTCCCCTAAAATGATTTGCAAATAATTAATGAACCTGTGAAATTTTTGAAAATGGAAAGTAGTCTTCACATAGAATTTGTCAATGTCTTTCATTTAAAAAAACAATTATCAAAATCGGTGCAGTCAAGACTGTTTTATTTGGTTCAAATTGATTCATGTTCAACGATTAAATATATAGATTATAATTTATAATCAATTATAAACATAATATATTCACCCCAGACCATTTAGTGGGGTGACGTGGAACTACCCCAATGAGTATTTTCACAATATGAAAAAAATATAATAAATAAATATAAATATAAATAATAAAAAATAAATATAATATAATTTTGATGCACGCTGAAATTTTAATAGCATGTTTTAAGGTTGTCATTTACTGAGAGACAAATTTCTTCCGATGTTTAGTGTGATAAAATTTAGTATGTTGGTCGTGAGATGCTGTAACCTCGTGCAGAATAGTGGAACTAAAGTGTCGGTGTGATTTTGCTTTGTGATATTACAGGGTCTTGTTGTTTTTAGGCACCAAGAAAAAACCCAAGCTGGGGTGACCATAATTATCTCTTTACAACAGGGTCCAACGTCCCACATTGTACCCACAATAAAACTTAGTAATGGGTACCTAATTTTTTTTAAACGTTGTTGAGCGAATCCTTTTTCGCTTGGTGCATAGTATTTATTGAATAAAGAAATTATGATAAATATAAAATAACAATATTTATGGTGGAGTAAAGAAATGTATGTATTATAAAAATATAATATTCTGAGAATATAATTTCGACAAAAATCAACAAAATGTAAATTCACTGTTGTCGTTTGTTATTGACAAGTGGCAATACAATACTGCGGTAATATGTGTGGGACGCACACTTCATTACCCTTGATAATACATGATTTATAAAATACATTGCCTCCATAAAATTACTTTTTTCCTCCCTAATACATACAGTGTGATGATAGAGTTTGAAACAATTAATTATTATTATTAATTAATTGCGTTATGTAATGTTTTACTGACAAAGTAGAATTTTTACATATCTACGGTCTACGGTCGATCCGTATTTTGGGAATTTTCCAATTTTGGTAATCTGGAAGCTGGAAAGCATCATAAAAACAACCTGCTGTGCTTGTGTTCTCCAAATTTTATCATTTTATGGTGGGTTTTGCCGAGAGGAAGATATCTTACCTGACCTGAGGATTTTTCATAACCGTATATTCAAATAATAATCAAAACTAAACCCGTGAAGTTCAATGTATCCTTTTTCTCTTGGTGCGTAGAATTTATTGAATAAGGAAATTATAATAAACATAAAATAACAATATTTTGCCTAGAGGATCTATCTTACCTGACCTGAGGCTGATACCCCCCTGTAAAATACGAAAAAAAATTCCAAAGGCAGCAAGCAACTTTGTCATTTTTGTATGAATAAACAAATGCTAATATGGGCTTTGTAATACCGTCTTACCCTGAATTAAGATGTCCTTTATCGACTTTTACTATCCCTAGTAAATGACAGTCTTAAGTAAAATTTTATAATAATAATTCCAAAAAGCCAGACCGTTCGGGTGGTGTTAAAAATCTAAAAAACATTCCATGGGCTAAAGTGAGAAAGGCTACGCGAAAGAACGAATGTGAGAGGGTTTATCTGCAGCTTCTTAGTGCCCCGATGTACTGCGTTTTCATTGGCTCTGAACGTTTACGTGGTTTAACCAAATGTACTGACCGTACTGACTCATCTGAGAGTTTTTTATATGACCTATAAAATAATAACCTATAAAATCATAAAAAAAATTATCTTTATCAAACACTCATTTACAAATGGATGACGAAGAATGGAACAGTGATAATGAAAAGTAAAACTGTTTTTTTTTTTTTAACCAAATTCAAAATAAATATTTTGAATATCATGCATAAGTAAGGATAGTAATTAAATAACACAATAAGCATTTTTTATTAAACAGTTTAAATTTTTATGTACATACATGTATAATAATCAATTAAATATTAACATAAAAAGTTATTGTTCATTTATTAAACTGGATAACCTGGAAAAACTTATAACGGTATTTTTTTACTTCAAAACATTTAGATGAGCGTCAGTACGGTTAGTACATTAATTTGTTCAAACCACGTCAACGCTCAGAGCCAATGAAAGCGCAGCATATCAAGGCTCTAATAAGTCAGATAAACGCTCTCTCTCACATTCGTTCTTTCCCGTAGCTTTACTCACTCTAGCCAATGTTTTTTATCGCTTCTGGCAGTTTGCCGTTTTTTAACACCACCCGAACGGTCTGGCTTTTTGGAATTATTATTATAAAATTTTACTATTAAAATTTCAGCGTGCATAAAAATTATTTTATAGTTCGACACTGTCAGAATTTAGAAGTTTTCGCTTGTGTAAACACTCTCTGTCATGTAATAATAAAATGTCAGATAAACGTCATACTATTTTTATGAATTTTAAGCAACGAATTATTGCTAGTTGTATCAAAACCGTAGTCAAAATTTGTCACCAGCTCTTCGACTGTGAGAACTCTGAAAAAGGAACCTGAGAAGTTTTGGCTCGAGTTTTGGAGCTTAAGTAACGGAACATATCTGAGTATTAGAGAAAACTATTTTGAGAATTGGGGAAACCTGATGAGAATTTGAAGACTAAGATTTTGCAAAACCTGGGATTTTAAGAAACTTCATATTTTTCAGTAACCTAAGAACCTGAGAACAAGAGGGACTTGAGATTCTCATTTCAAGTAAGTAATGTCCATTTTGAAGCATTTGAAATCCAAGAACCTGAGAACTTGGCAATTCTGAAGCAATAAAAAGTGGGAAATTAAATAACTTGAGAAACGCAACATTCCTAAGTATCTGAGAAACCTATTTTGAGAATTGGGGTAAGCAACCTGAAAATTTGAAGAACCTGAGATCTTATCGAAGCTCTTATACTTTTAAATTTGACATTTATAGAAATCTTTTGACTCTTGTCACCCTGTTTCCCATAAATTTGCAGCTTTTCATTCTTTTTTTCCACCGATTATTTTCTATACCACTATCAGATTCATCTTTTCAAACAGAACTTAATAACATTAAACAAATTGCTTCAAATAATGGATATTCTTTAAAAACTATAAATAAATTATACTATAGACACTATAACAAATTCAAATACACACACCACTGGGTTAAAAATCCTTCAGAAACAATTTCCTTTTCAAATTCATTAACATACTTTGGTGTCGTCTCAGAGAAATGTTCTAAAATACTTAAGAAAAACGGTTTTAAAGTTTCATTTAAAACAGATAACAACTTATCCAGATTTTCGAAACATAGTTTTTCACCATCAAATTCCAAATTGATTCATAAATGCAATAAAGGCCGGAAATGAGATTTTCTTGAGACTTTGGAAATAAGGAAAGCGTTGAAACTGGAAAACAGATCTTGCTTAAACGAACAGAATAACTTCAATAATCCCATTATTAATTCACTGTTTTAATTTTTTACCACTCAAACAAACTTACCAGATTCTCCTTGATCCATTTTTAATTTTTACATTTTATAAAATGTTGTTTTTACGAAATCTTAAAAAATCATGTAACCTTTTCAAAAACGTCAAATTTAATTCAAAAATAACGTCATAATTTTAAATATTCTTTAAGGTAAGAACCCCTCTGTAATTCATGAGTTGTATCGTTAATCTCTTGTTAAATTAGGGCTGATGATGGCAGTAGTGTTCATTGTAATTTTGCGCTTATTAAAGTTTGTGGAGTTAAATATATTTAAATTTTAATTTTATAAAATTTAAATATATTTAAAATTATAATCTTGTAAAATTGTTTGATTATTTTCCCAATAGTTAATACATAATTCTAAAAGTGTTCCTGTTGCCAACAGAAAATAAATATATGGGTTCCAGACAACAAAATTTAAACCCACACCTCCACACTGAAGAACAATACTTTGATATGCTTCGTCGATAATCCTTATCGATTCGCTATGGAATTTAATTACCGTAATGCTAGAAACCCACTTGTCCCATGCCATGCCACGCCATCCCATCCCACGCCACGCGACGAAAGTGTACGCAGAAATTTAACACATATTCAAATGCAATGCGTACACCCTTGTCCCATGCCATCCAACGCGACGGTATCCCACCTATTGCATTTGAATCTGTGTTAAATTTCTGGATCGCGTGGCGTGGGATGGGTTGGCGTGGCATGGCATGGGACAAGTGGGTTTCTAGCATAACTTTAATTTCTGTTTGTAAAGGTGGACTTTCGTTGCGACGTCCAGCGTTCGCGTCCGGCCGCGACGTCCAGCAGTAACGTCCGGCCGTTACGATAGCGTGATTTGGTTGCAACGTCCGCGTCTGGCGTCTCGGCAGCATTTGTGTTCCTAGTTCTGTAACGAAAGGTGTTTTTATGGATAGGAAGACGCTAGCGGCATTACTTTTACTACAACAAGAAGAAGATGATGATATCAGGCTTTTGTTATTCATTTGTTAAGACACTAGCGAATCTGGTGATTCTTAAGGTCTTTATTTTCATGGTCAAAAATGCAAGAAAATTCCCGCACTTGATCGACTAATAATTCGTCATCAATATGGGGAAACTTTTACGACATTTTTATTTACTCAAAAATTCTGCATACAATTATCCAACATTGACCGTCGGCGTTCGCGTCTCGACATAATTTTGAGCAGTCGGGACGTAGCCGTCGACGGCTGGACGTCGGGCAGTCGAGACGCGCCGCCTCAACCAAATCGCTTCCATTTAAATGCATTGTATGACTGCTTGATGGTTGGACGTCGCGGCCGGACGCGAACGCTGGACGTCGCAACGAAAGTCCACCTTAACAGGTCCAAATCATAGGCGACGTTTCAATTCGTTGAATGTCGATCAGAAATTTGGCCCCGAAATCTACCTAACATGATCAATAAATAAATAAACGAATTTTCTTCATTTCTATACTTTGACGTGTACGGGTACATACAGGCTGTCTCATTTAAAACTCCCCAGTCCAGATTTCTCCGAATTGATCATTGTGATTGAAAAATCCTCGAACAGGTCGATTTTGTTTGCCAGGGGCACATCTTTTCAGGTTCCTTTCAACTCCCGGCATTTAGCCCTCTTCGCGAGGGGGCTGTTAGCCCCAAAATTTTAAATGGCACTATGGGTTTAGTGATGCCTCATTTAAAAGGTATTGAAGGCCTCTCTACAACTAACCACTTACTTTTCAATATCTTGCAGTTTTGACCGTAAAAACAATAATTTCTAATTTTAAAGATAATGCACATTTTCTCATGCTATGTCCCACAGAAACCACAAAGACCAACATGTAATTTTGAAATTAAATTTATTGAAATTTTTGGGTCATAAGGTTGTTGATTTTGATTGCTAAATAGCGCAAAGGAGTTAAAAGTGAATGTAGAGTATGCGACACGATTATTTTTCAATAAAATGATCTAATTAACGTAATAAATGTTGGATATGGCCACCATTCATTTCCATGCAAAAATACAGACGATTTTCAAAACTGTTCGTGATGCTACAATTTCAATAAGCCTAATTTCAGCAATAACATGTTTGTCTTTGTGGTTGCTGTGGAACACAGCATCAGAAGATGTGGATTATCTTGAAAATAGAAAATTTTCGTTTTTTTGCGGTCAAATCACCAAAAGATTGAAAAGTAAATGGTTAGTTGTAAAGAGGTCTCCAATACCTTTCAAATGAGGTATCACTCGACCCATAGTGCCATTTAAGATTTTGGGGCTAACAGCCCCCTCGTGAAGAGGGGGAAATGCCGGAACTTGAAAAGAACCTGAGAATATGTGCCCCTGGCAAACAAAATCGACCTGTTCGAGGATTTTTCAATCACAATAATCATTTCGGAGAAATCTGGACTGGGGAGTTTTAAATGGGACAGTCTGTATAGATGAGCATTACAATGTGAATGTCCTGAATTGATGCGCTGCAAACAAACAAAAGACAAATTAGTTTTCTAGTGTTTAGCATAAATTGCTGTTTTCTTCATTGTTAGTACTTTTCCTACAACTATCAGTGATGAACATTATTATTACATATTATTATTATGAACTTGAGTTATTGTTTTGCATATCAGAATTATGTACACATGTTATCAATACAGTGTGTTTACTTTACCATGTTGGTCCAAAACGTTGTTAAATACTTTCCAAACAATGGTGCTACGACTAATATCTGCTTATCTTATTAAATCGTATTTATTTATATTTAAAAACACCTGCGTCTGTGGTAAATATGAAAAATTGTTAACATTGTTTTGTTTGTCGTCAAACTCAATGAATGGAAAAACCAGATGCCATAAAAAACAATAGTGCTACGATTAATATCTGCTTATCTTGGTAAGTGTAAGTAAACATCTGTGTGTCCTCAAACTCAATGAAAGGAAAAACCAAATCCTAAAAAAATCATTGTGAATTGGGGAAGATTCTTTGTTTTCTTACAGTCAACTCCCTCGATATCTACTCTTGCATTTCATTTTCCATTCTTATCATTGTTTTGTTTTCCGTATTTAAAATATAGGTAAATACAGTTTTTGTAAACGATGTTAACAATTCATTTTAAAAACTAAAATTGACATGTCCGAGGATTTTTCAAGAAAACGTCAATTAATGGAATTATGAATTTTATGCGGAACTTTATCAACACTGTATAGTTGTTATACAGATAGAGGTAAATTTGAATAAACTTAAAAAGTTAAGATCGAACAAATTACATAGACAGTAAAAATTTAAATTGACTCCATTAATTGATTTTACGCTTTTTAGAACACAATAGACATACTAGCAGGTACGCTTATTAATTGCTCATCAGTTCATTGGGTGAAGACAATAAGATTACATGTTACAATTAAGTATTCTTTCCCAACATTTTCATCTGACATCTGTCACATTAACATGCTCACTGCTAATCAATTAAGATAATCAATTTTACCAATTGTTCTCAAACAATACCATAAAAACGGTTTCTTTTAATTACTTAATTATAATTTTTTCATAAGAAGAATTTAAAGTGTTAAGAATTAAGATTTATAATAGTAGATTATATTACAAGTGACAGAAATGCTTCATTGTCAGCGAGTGATACACATCTCACGAGCTTACAATGTCATTTCGGTCACGTGTAAGATACGACGTTTTATGCCCGACGTGTAATTTCTTCTAAAAGTTAAAAATCAAAAAATTAATGAAAGTGTCAAAATGACGTTTCAAAAAATTATTCATGTCTTCCCATTGTGTAACCATAGTAATTCACCCCTTTTTATCATTATATCACTTGTGAGAGAAATACTCCATTATATACTTCCCTTTTGCGTGGCAAAAATAGGTAGTCATCTAGATGTTATTCGGGTATAATAATGATTCGAAAATTACTATACCTACTGAAAGTTACAATGTTAATTTTTATCTTGTTTTCTACATGTCTAATAGTCGTGTATACGTATTAAAAAAATTCATACGCATTTACTTATCAGGACGTGTCAGGATTGTTATGGGAATTTTTCAATAAAAAAAAAACAAGCGTAATCAAAGCTCAATATATTTTTATCACAAGACGTCAAATAGATCAGGTTTACACTTTTTTATAAGTAACAACGCTGCAATATTTATAGATAGTTCAACATGATCAAAGTATGTATCTGAAGTTTTTGAAAACATATCAGTAAGTCAAATACAGATTATGGTAGGTACATATATAGGTGCGTTGAGAGCTTTAATGAAATTGGGTGTTCCCCTAAATATCTAATTTGGATGATACAAGTTCAGTCGTGTGTTTCCTGTGAGTGCTATGGTTCGATAACACTGGTCTGCAATTTTTTTCCTCCTTCTATTTATTATGCATGATTTTTTTAGATTTGATACTTTTGAAAACAGCTATAGCATTAAAAGTTATGTACCACGTATACTTTTTTTGTAATTAATTTTTTAATTAAAACGTGTTTCTTGCTTGAAATTCAAGTCATAAATGTATTAATTGTGACAACAGTAGACAAAATTCGTCCCAAAATGTTAAAAATCATTAAAACAATCTAATAACTTGTTATTAGTAATTTCATTTTGTAGTTTTCTTCATTTTCTTGCCTTCGATCCAACCTCTCAAAGTTCTTGAACAACCTGTTACAGCATTTTTTTGGGGAGCCACTTTTTATACCCCTTTCATCGACAAAATACCCAAAGTAACGTTGATAGCACTTTTAACTAAAGTAGCTATTGCATTTCATTGAGATTTTATGGTAAATTCACCGCAAATGTAGCAAAAGACGTCTGCAAGTTTTTGCAAGTTCCTGGTATTTTGTACCTACAGCAAAATTAAATTTGCCAGAAAATCAAAATATAATCATGTGATTTTATTTCGCTCTATAGTTGAGAATACACATAAATTTTGGCTACATGTAACAATATAACGCAATAATTACCAAAAAATACCCTTTACAATTGAAACAATTACTTGACAACTTTTTTACGTACTGAGCGCCACAGAGTCACAGCAAGAACTGCGCAGGCGCTTTCTTTCTATCAATTAGCACTGTTTTGTATATACAAATACGATCTAAATGGAATAAAATAGCGTTGATGCGAGAATGAACCACAAAAAAGACCGAATTTTGAACAATTATATAAAAAAAAACATTAAAAAAATATATATACGTGAAAAAAAAAATCTGATTTATATTTAGCACGTTAAACTCTTCATATTTATCATATTTTTATTCGAAGGAGGATTTCATTGCAGACCAAAAAGACATCAATGTATTAATGTTGGAATTTTAATGTCAATTCAAAGAGACAAAAGTTAATGGTAAATTTTGTAATATAATTGTAGATGTTTTAGCATAACTATTTAGACTGGAGGCAACATTTTTAAATTTTTGCACCAACTTTGATCAAAAAGAGTGCTGAACCGTAAATACCCCCGGATAAAAATAATAGTAACCATTTAAACAAAACTTGAAACGTTGCCGAAATTTGTCCATGACGAAGTTATTACATATTGAAATATTGTTTTATTCGAAATTCCGAATACTTCTCGTCGAGTTAGGTTTTACATCGGTTATTAATTTCAAAACGCTAATATTGATTAACAACATATATAGGCAACCAACTATGTATATCCAATTATTATTAACTCTGATGTTATTGTACATATTGTTGCATTGTTATTGTCTCTGGTGTGACTTCAACCTTTGTTTCTATATGTAATTCCGGCATTTCTTGTTGAAGTCTGTTTTGGTTTGTAAATATTTTTTCATTTGATTTCTTTTTTGTTTTGTCATTTTTCTCTATTTGTAACTTCTTAAATTTGTTTCTCAGAACCAAAAAGAAAAAAAAAACACGAAAAGCCCAAAATACTCAAAATCACAAAAAATATCATAAATGCAAAAATTCAACAATCCAAAAGTGATCACATTCCAAAAAAACAGTCATGAAAAGCAGGCGATTTTAAAAATCCAAATTTGAAATTATTTTCCCACATCTTTGAGACGTAGAGATGCGCGTTGACATATTTTTGAGAAATCTAGTGGCCGTATGTATAGTGACGTCAAGAACATCATGTGATTTGTATTTCCAATTATTAATATTATTATCATAATTAATTTTTATGAGCCCCCACTCTCATTTATCCCTTCAAAAATTAACTAAATATTGTCTATGTGCTCTCAATTTGCCCCCATTCACCCCCAATTATGAACTATGCAGAAAATTTCCTACCTTGCTGTCTAACCTTGACAATCGGATATGGCCCATTGATCCCTCTGCTTTTATTCTTAAACACAAAACAACACAATAAAAGTACAACAATTGTATAAACAACAGTTGTTTAACAATTTCAATCAGATTTTTAAACACATTTCCACCGTCATCGCGCAGAAACTTCAACAAACGAACCAATAGTTGAAGGGTATGCTATGGAAACCAATCAATGCCGCGAAATACAAATCGAAAGTTTTACTACAAAAACAGAGCAAACCATCAGCCTGCGAGAATCTCATCATTTAACTAAATATACTGTACCACTATGACCAGTATACCCAGTAGGTACAATTTAGATATACAGACCTACTATTATAGTTGCAGTTATTACGATATATAGATTAGAAGCTAAACTTCCAATGTGTAGCGTATTACTGGTTGTCTAAAATTGTAAATAGATAATTATTTTGTATTTTATAAATAATACACCCAAATAAATAAATCCTGGATTTCCAGCTCGTTATAATAGCAGAGTTGTGTTTGGCTATAAAAAGATTTTTGAAGCAATTATTACTCTACAAGGACAAATTCTAAATTAAAAATGATTAGATAAAACAAAAACTGTAATATCTATAAATATATTCAGAGAGTAAGTAGGTGTTAAGTTTCGAAAAAGAGAAGCAAAAAGTAAGAAAGGATCTTACTGTTAGTTTTAAATTTATTTTTGTGTTCTACCTGACCTTGTCCAAGTCACGTGACATTTATGACGACAGAATGACACAATATCGACTGTTTTTGACAGTTATAACATGTTTTAAAACAAATTAAACAGTGATCCTGCATTGTAAAATTAGACAAATTTTCTATATCCGTTCGTGACGTGTTGTAATCATGTCCATTAACACGAATTATGAAACACTATGTAGTCGTTTATCTGACGTACCTTGCAGTGACGAAGAGCTGAAAATTCTAAAAGATAGTTACTCTTCAGTTGTCAATTCCAAAAGACGATTGAATGCTATAACAACAGTGGCGGAACTCCTCAAAGTACTACAAAAACGAGATTACATCAACCCAGACAAAACAGAGGTGTTGTTGACAATTGCCTCTTTGTTCAAAAACTTCCAACTAGAACCCATTCAAAACCATAATTTGAAGAATCATGTGCGTACAACAGATACACAAAGACAAGGTAGCAACACTTTCTTCACCAACAAAAGTCTGACTTAATTGTTTGTTTCAGTAATACCCAGACTTCCAAATGATCCCAAAGAGAGGGTCTATAAGGTCATCGCTACAGACATTGGACAGAAATGGATGGATCTTGCAAGAGCCCTAGGTGTACCTGAAGGATACATAGATGAACTACATTTAAAGAAAAATATTTCAGACAGGGTGTATGAGATTCTTTCATTTCATGAAAACAATCATGTTAACAGCAGGTTCTGGCGGAGCAGCTTGATGGAGGCGCTTACGGACGCCCGTCGCAATGATCTTAGAAAGAAAGTGCAAAATATTTTTGACACATATTCACCTTAGGGATGGTGGTGTACACCGCTCCCCCATTATCAGGCTAGTGACATTCTAATTTTACATATAGACATTAGGAAGGACAAATTGTGGAAAACTATTGTACACAGCAGTGAAAAAAATCCTTTATATTACATGCCCAATCTGTATAAAATACAACCAGGGTATAACTGCAGTCATGAAACATGTCTAGATGAGTTTTATAATATATTATGTACAAACATAACAATATGACTGCTATTTTATACTTCATAGAAAATGGGAAGATTACAAGCATAATGTAAAATAAAAAATTAAATAAATATGTTCAAAGCAATGAATTAATTACCAATACAAAAAGTAACAGAATTCTCAAAACAAATTAACTGTTATATTCTAGTCTTCATACTAAACAGTGTAGGAATTCTTGGTGACAGAACCAGACTTGTCCTGAGTATCTTTGTGGATCTGATAGCCTAACATCGTTCTCTGGGGTATATGCAGCCGCTCTTTGAGCTTCTTACCGATTTCTACGATCGCGGACGATTTGGTTGCATCAGAAGTCCACACACCTACAACAAATATCTTTTAAACTGTAATCAATTTATCTAGCAATCTGGCATGTAACGTGACGTAACAGCCCGCTAGATGCAACTGATCACACCAGTGTTACCTATTTTGTCTCCTTTTCCTCTAATATTTACTACAGCACCGCATATTTCGTCTGAGTGCTCAAAGGCCTCACCAATTAAGCAGAGTATCTACAGAAAGAGTAACATGAGTCCCAGTATGAGTCAAAGTTGTGCAACTTACAATATCTAGCCAATACCGGTCAAGTTCATTGGTCCTTTGTTTCTTGTCTAAGTTGATGAGCCAGCGGCCCCCTTGTTTGTTAGCAACGTCTTCCCACATGGGCCGGATCCCCCTTTTAAACAGGGAGTAGTCATTACCTTGCCTCAGATCACTGGCAGGTTTTATGTGGTTATATAGACTGAAAATCATGTATTAAGTTGTAAAGTGGACCCAAAAGTGTGAAGACTACCTCCAAAAGTCTTCTACTGTCTGAAAAGAAGCAATTTCCTTCTGGTTTTTCTCCCACGACTGACTCCTGTCATTTTCATAATACCAAAGTGTCCAACAGTTTTGCAGTGGATGCTTTATGGAAAAGTCCATAGCGATGTCCACATCGTTCTCAGTCTTCAGGTCATTTTTTTCATTCTGCAAAAACGAAACACTGCAGAAAGTGCTTGAAAGTCATGTGGATATACAATATGGCAGAATTTGCCGGGACGTCCGTCACTTGTAGGAAAATGTTATCAAATACATCAGCACGTGGGCGATACTAGTCTTTATAGTGTAAATGGAATAATTACCTCGCTTTCTATCGAATTCGTCGACATTTTTGTGAAGAAAACCGATCACCAGCTCGATTTCCTTAAATGAAAGTTCTTCACTTTTCCACCTATCTACTGATTTCAGTGCCAACTTAGTGACACGAAAATTAACTATGGTTGCGGTTGCAAGGTTGCAGAGGCGGGAGTTTTGAAATGATTTATTTAAAATAGTATTTCTTTCTTTGTAATCAGATCAAAATTTTCTTATAGTATTAGCGTTAATATCAATAGTATCCTACCACTAATTGATTGTTTTTTTTTATTGAAAAGCCGTCCACCGTTCAGCTTTACAGTTAGAACGACAGAGTGTATTTACTACAGGGTTTGGAACAACAGCACGACGAGCTGTTGGAGGGCTGCAGGATTGTTCCAATTTTATAATAAACAATTTCTATTTGAAATTCGCGAGAGGTCTCGCTGTTTGGTTGGTTCCTTTCCATCTG
The DNA here is from genome assembly GCA_963583935.1 of Diaperis boleti. Lineage (NCBI taxonomy): Eukaryota > Metazoa > Arthropoda > Insecta > Coleoptera > Tenebrionidae > Diaperis > Diaperis boleti. Next base: position 58,469,865 of record OY757242.1, on the reverse strand, counting down.
ATTGGTTCGTCTTTTGAAGTTTCTGTGCAATGATGGTGGAAATGTGTTTAAAAATCTGCTTAAAAAACGGTTGTTTATACAATTGTTGTATATTTATTGTTTCTGTTAGTCTTTAAGAATAAAACCAGAGTGTATAATGGACCATATCCAATTGTCCAGATTAGACAGCAAGGTATGAAATTTTCTGCATATTTGACAATTGGGGGTAAGTTGGGGCAAATAAAGAGCACAGAGGCAATATTTGGTTAATTTTTGAAGGGATAAATAGAGTGGAAAAAAATCACATGATGCCAGTGACGACACTACAAATCTGCCAACGCGTGCCTGCGTTTCAAAGATGTTGGAAAATGAATTTCAAATTTGGATTATTCTCTTTTAACGATTGGATTGTTTAGATTTCATCCATTGCCTGAATTTTCAGCAGTTTTTTTGTTGAAATTTGGATTCTTTGAATCATTCATACATTTTTTGTATTTATTTGAGTATTTACAGCTCTTTCGACCTTCTTGGTTTGTTTTTCATTTTTGTTGTGAGAAATAAAATTTAGAAGTTAAGAAATAGAAAAGAATGACAAAAAAAAACAACTATAAACAAGAAATGGGTACATAATTATAGGTACAGATTCAGAAGTAGGCAATATTAAACATTTCATCAACTATGTTTTTTAAGGATTTATATTTGATTACAAGTTTGCTTTGAATTGACGTTTTGAGTGAGATTAATTTTACACCCACTTTGATTTTCCATTTAAAAAATAAATAGTTCAGGCAGTGATCTGTAAAATGTTTAATATGTTGCCTATATCTGAATCCTCAGGCGTGAACAAATAAAATGGGCACCTGTAGAAACAAAGGATGAGGTCTCTGAAGGTCTACTAAATCCCACAGCTTTTGAATGATTTTTATTGTGGAATTGAATATAACAATATCTCTAAGCAAAGCCCTTTCTTATTTAAAGCATAACAATTTTAACAATCCAAAATTACCATTTATGTATTCACTTTACAATGGAGTTAAACTATAAACAGATACATTATAAGTATGGACATTAATAATATTTCTGTTAATCAAGAAGCATTTAGATAAAATTACTGTCTATGCAGTAATCAACTTAAGATACAATAATAAAAATTAATCTATCTACTCAATAGCACCAAGTTGCTCATTTCATAAATGCTATGAAGCTGTGTACATATTATCTACAATAGTAATAATATACAATAAAAAATTGTCAAAACATTTATATCTTAACATTAAGAAGCAATAACAATCATTATCAATAACAAATATAGTAAGTGTTTTGTTAATTTTGATATTAAAGTTTAAGGCAACTTCTGCAGTATTGTATACTTTGCAAATTTAGAATATTCTACATCTGATATTGCTGACAACCTCTCAACATTGCACAGATTTATGGATTGGTGTTTCCCTTCATTATGGCAAACCAAAAACAAATTCCTTCTTAAAAATAAATACATTTATTCTAACTACAAAGCATGATAAAAAACAATGAAGGAAACAAATGGCCAATACTGTACATCAAAATTTAAATAAAAACTTTATAGAAAGTTTGATGTATTTTTTTTTTTGTAATTTTTGTTATAAACGTTTTTTGATTGTGTATCGTGTGTGTGTAGTGTGTGCGTGTGTTTCAGTCACAATAGACACACTGGACAATATGAATAAAACGAGGCAAATGCTTGAAGTACTCAATACTGTAGAGCATTTGCCCTGCCGCCATCCGTATCGCCCAGCTTCAATAAAGGTCACTGAATTAAAAATAATCGTAATAACATTACAATATCTACATAAGTTTCTGTTTAGCGCATTCGGGACAGATGATGTCGTCCTGGTCGGTGATGAATCCACGACCCACCAGGCTGGTGCGGCAAGAGGCGCAGAAGAAGCAGTCGTTGTGCCAATGTCGGTCCTCGAAGGAAATGAATTTCGTGCCTCCGATGCCGGTGATCGGCTTGTTGCAAGCGAAGCAACGTTTGGCGAACAGTTCGCCGAAGCATTCGGCGCAGTAGGGCTTCTCGTCGCGACTGGTGAAGCGTTCGCCGGCCAGACTCTTTGAACAGTGGGTGCAAGTGAAGCATTCTCTGTGCCAGGGCTCGTTCTTGTAGGTCACGCCGCCGCTGGTGATCACCTGGAATGGAATTAGAGTCGGTTGTTTAATGGTATTTAATTTGATACATATTATTCAATCATAATTCGCGTTGTTAAAAAGTGACCCAAAAAGTGCAAAAAAAAAAATTCTTTTTGAAAGTAATCGATATAATATTCTCCAGAAAATTGACTTGAAATGTTGTCCGAGTCGGCCTTCGGCTTCGTGGGATAATTTTCACGTGGCGTGCAATAAACAGTCACTTTTTCCATTTGTTGCATAAATAAGTATTTTCCTCAACATTTTCAGTTTCCTTTATATCCTTTCTCGATAACTGTAATTTTTTCTTCTCAATTTGTTTATCCTCTTCTCAGTTTTTAATATCTTTTGAATCTTTTCAGTGGAATTTTTTTGCGCAATCTATTCTCAACCCCTTACAATCTTCTGATCTTCTCCATTCCCCATAGTAGCATTTTTTTTTCTGTTCCTTTTTAACTTTATCTAAATTGATATTGTCTTATTCTGTTCCCTTTCTTCTCAGTTCCTTTTCAGTTTTTTTTTACATTCTCAATCTAGTTTTCCTCGGTCTTTTATATACAGAGTGATTCACGAAGTATAGTCGATAGTTTTGACGGTATTAAAAAACGTTTAATGTAAAGTGGAAAAATTAATGGCAACAACCAGCGATGCACTCAAAACATTTTGATAGTCGCTGGGTTTATTTGGGGCAAAAAACTTACTACTTACGATACAAACTATTGTAAACATCTCGGTCTTTACTGATGAACCCTTTCTGACTGACAAAAATCACAGTTTCGCAGATGTTTCATCTCAAAATGTTTCATGTGACCATTTATATTTTGGGTTTTATTAGTTAGATTTTTTTTATATTTTTCTAGATCTCCTCATATTAGGGACTGTCACAGGTTTAAATAACTACTATATTTCGTGAATCATCCTGTATATTTTAATTTTTTGTCAGTTTTTTGTAGTTTTTTAAATATTGATTATTAATCTTTGTTTAAATGAACAGAATAACTTCAATAATCCCATTATTAATTCACTATTTTAATTTTTCACCACTCAAACAAACTTACCAGATTCTCTTTGATCCATTTTTAATTTTTACGTTTTATAAAATGTTGTTTTTACGAAATCTTTTAAAAATCATGTAACCCTTTGAAAACGTCAAATTTAATTCAAAATTACGTCAACGTCATAATTTTTTATATTCTCTAAGGGCTGACGATGGCAGTAGTATTCTGCCGAAACATGTTCCATTTGTAATTTTACACTTATTAAAGTTTGTGGAGTTCGACTTAGATATATTTAAATTTTAATTTAAATTTACTCCACTTGGATTTATCGACATTCTTCTGGTTTATTAATCTTTGTATATTCTCAATTTGGTATCAGCTTTTGCAGGCAACTCTTACGTCTTTATGGTCTCTATTTTTGCTAGTTTTATTTAACTCCCTTTTAATGTTTTCTCAACTTCCCTGCAATCTTATCTTTGTTGATTGTTATAAGTAATTTTGAATTTATTTTGTTTTGTCGCAGTCTCTTCTTCAAGATTTCTCAATCACTTTAAAAAACCAAAACAAAAATAATGGGGTCGTCCCCCTCAATTGAATTTGATGAAGTAACTTTGAATTTCGTCTGGTGAATTTTGTCCCGTGTTCACGTCACAGAAAGGCGCGCGTTTCAAATAAGACAAATGTTTCGGATTTCTTTTTACCTAGTAAATGCGTGATTTCGAATAAACAAAAAAATAGGGGTATAATATTTGTTCGTCTAGTTTCTAGAAAAGCTGTTTTTCAAAATTGTTGGACGACCTCGATAAGTTAGAGGACAGAACGCATTCAAATATACACACAGAAGAAACTGAAGGGAGAAGAAATTGAAAAGAAAGTAACTAAAGAATGTGAAGACTTAAGAGATTGAAAAGGGATAGAAAAAATTGAGGAAAAAACTATTACAAAGGACCAAGATGCAAACGACTGATGAGACTTAAAAAATTAACGCTGAAAAACAAGCTTAGAAATTTTTGGTTTGGAAAAAAAAAGAGAAATTAAAAAAAAATGAGAAAATTAAGAAACTAAGGAGAGGGATAAAAGTCAAATCTGAAAGCAAATGAGAAATTGGGATATTTTTTTAAGAACCTCTAAACCGAAACGTTGAGAAATTGGAAAATTAATTAAAAAGAAATTTAAATATCTAAAAATGTTGAGATTCTTGTGAAACTTAATGCTTAAGAAAGTAAAAAAATTGGTAATATAATCCAGAGAGACCCGAAAAACCATAAATCCGATAAATAAAAAAAAATAGGAAGAAAATAATTGGGAAACCCAAAAAATCTGAGAAAGCTAAAGTAGTTGAAAAACGAGAAAAAGGTCGAAACTAAAATGAACTGAAAAGCTGGGAAATCTGAAGAAAACGATTCTGTGCCTGGTGGGAGGAATAGCTGTGATACTATAGATTACTCCTCCAGGTCAACGGTGAAAGGTTATTTGAGAGGTAGTAGGGTCGCTGCGTCCAAGAAAACGCTTTGAGAAACAAAGAAGCTTGAAAAGACATTACAAAAAATTGACAGAAGATGTAAAAAATGTAGAGAAGATAATGCAAAAACACAAAGAAGAGACTCAAAAGACACTGAGTAAGGAAGAAGACAAGACTGCGAAACTGTACAATGTCTTTATTATAAATGATTTATACATCAAGTAGGCTTGAAACGTCAAAATTTTTCAACTGGTAGCTATTAAGAAAATATTGAGAAGAAATTGTGAAGAGTAAAATGAGACTAAAAGGAAAGCAGCAAGCAAACTGGCAAACTTGAAAAATCAAGGCGTAAAATTGGAAAAAGAACTGTGGAAAGCCTAAGAACAGATTGAAAAAATACAAAAAAATCAGACGAAATTAAAAAGAAGTAAACAAATTGAGAAAGAAAACTAGAAGAATTGTGGAAGAAACAGAAAGGGTTGAAGAAGGATGAAAAGAAATCTAACAGTGCCGACTGCCAGAAGAGTAAATGAAAAATAAATTATAGGAACAAAATCGGTATAGTAATTAGACTAAAAAGATTGTAAAAATGAAGAAAGGCTGGGAAAAGAAAAAATTGAATAAAGACTAATGTGTGACTGAAAAAGTTAAGAATAAAAAGTGATTAAGAAAGGATGAAGAGGAGACTAAAAAGTTAATTTGACTGAATAAAGAGAATAAAAACAAAAGAAGTTGAGGAAGAATGTATACTTCTTAGTTTTCGTTAAGTTTTTTTTACCCTTTTTTACCTTACTACATTATCTTCTTCATCCTGTATTAGCCTGTATTATTTTTCCCCTAACTAGAATTGCCTAATTAGAATCTTTATAAGGATTTGATTTTAACGAAGCCATCGAAATGTGTTTCGATTCTCGTACATTTTACAGTTTTCTGTGTCAGTCGCTAAATTTAACAAGGGAGAACGTTGTAGAAGTTCGTTAGAATCTCGTAAAATGTCAATCCATTTAGTTGATGTTGATGGCCCGTTTTTATTGTTATGGTGCTTTCTTCCCAGATTGTTAAAATTTTTATCGCTGCAAAAATTACTGAGGTATGGATACAATATAAAATTATATTGTTTCAAAACATTGTAAGCTCACAAAATGAATGTGATGAATTTGCAGACTTTAAAACAGAAGGTAATAAATATTCCAGTCACAATCTTATAAAGGCTGAACTTGTATCCTTTATATTAAATGGAAAGCTCCCTCTTACCTTGTTACACTTAATACAACGCGTTGCGAATTTCTCCTCGTAGCACTTGGCACAATAAATTTCCTGTTCCCGGGGAATGAAGCTCTGGGTGCCAATGGGCACCTTACACACGACACAGCAGAAGCATTTCTCGTGCCATTGCCGCGTTTTGTATTCCATCTTCTTCGTTCCTGAAAAGAAAAAGGGCCATTGAATTTACAGTGACAGAACTGGTTGGGTGTGTTCGAGTGCATTGGAATTTTTTAGAAACATCATCGCTTGTACTACCTGTAACTTAATTCAAGCGAGACAATTTATGCCCGAGAGAGGGTCATTACTTTACATAATACCGGATTGCATGGGTGTTCCTGGTATCAGTCTGTCGGGTGCATTGAATTTTAGGATGATAACTTCTCGCCTTTCTTCTCTCATAACATCTCGTTACACATTTGGGTTAAGTATGTTAAAAAATACGTAAGCGGTTCATAAAACCCTCGAAGCATTTGAACTGTAAGGTCAAGTCATAAGTCATCAATTTACAAAACAATACACCGTAAATATCCACGTTTAGTGTCTTTAAGAAATTATCAACCAGACAAAACTTCCATGACATCAAAATCCAATTAAGAGTGACTGAAAAATGAATGACTCTTCGTTATTATCAGCTACCGTGATTACGCCGTGGCCAGGTGTTCGGACAATACTTAAAAACTCATTTGTCCCATCTAATAATACCGTAATTACTGTACACAATACGTAAACGTCCGTATGGAAAATACAAATTACCAATTTTCCAAAAACTTTGTACAAATCATAACAACTGCCAAAACCGCGATAAATATAGACCTGAGGTGACCCGAAAGCTTTGCAAAAACAAATGGGGGGAACAGTTGGCGAAAAGGAAGAATTGAAGCGAAAAGTTGCGTTCGAAAACGGCATTTGTAAATTTTATTGTTGAAAGGAAACGCGAGGGGAATTTTTATGGGATTTTCATAAAAGATATTTGCAATATGTGGCGTGGAAGTATAAATAAAATTAGAGTCAGACCCTGCATGGAGAAATTTTATATGTGTAGTAAAGAACTACAGCTATAATTATACAGGGTCTTCATAAATCATTCATACATCCAGTAAGCTGTGGACGTAAAAATTCCGCATCTAACTACATTCATGTAATCTTTTTCGATAGACAACATGATGTATGAAACATATATGACATAATTTATATAAAAAATAATCTTATTAACTTTATTTCTTATGGATTTTACTTTTAGTGTACTTAAATTATTTATACCACTTCAGAAAAACAAGCAAGGGGTTAATTACAGATTTCTTGAATCCAAACCAAATATACAGCGAAGCCATGTGCTATCGAAATACGTGAATAATCTCTGTAATGACTCGTCTCAAAATAGCCTCACTTTTGTGGCTTTCTTGCTGCCTTAAATCTATTAATTAAAACACGGAATAAAAGAAAAGTAGAAAACTGTAAATACCCGGAGTCACGCAACGGTTTCCGGCCAAGGTTCTAATATCTTAGTATCTTAGGACTCCTAGGCACAGGGTGCCACAGAGACCGTTATGTTAAGTATTCAACTAATGCTATCAGTATCTACATTCATCATGCCAACAATCTGGGAAGAAATAAACTCGTCAAAAAAAGTTGGGGAGCCAGCTGGAAATTACGCCTCCTTAACCGAACTACTGAATGAAAAGATCACCCGAAAACAATGATGACTTAATCAAAACCATAAAACTCCCATTCACAATTTTTATATGAGTCACGCCAATTTTCGGCTCGCTGATCAACTTAATTTACATATCATTATTGAATTTTTTTGACCCGACTCCTGCACAAAACACTTTCAATTATTCCGCTGAAAACTTAACCTCAAAACAAATGGATTACGACGGCGATAATTACTGGGTTGATGCACGCAATCTTTTCAAGCAAAGTTCAAACTTGAATGTGATTAGGAATGACATCATTGAGCTGAATGTAGGTAGCTGATACACATATGGGCTTAAATGGATATGGAAGTGGACGTAAAAAACTTATTATCATTGAGACACATCGTTAGGTTCGCAAAAAAAGCCGTCTGTTGACACTGACCTCTTTAAATAATTGTTAAACCTACGGGTATAGCGTAATTAGTAATTGGGCAAAAGTGAGGAACGCCCACTTGAGGATTAACATGGGCGAACTACCGTAGTGCGCAATGCGTAATTAAAGTAGGTTATGTACCTAGTTAAAAATTACAAGTACCTATTTCAATAGCAGTACTGTACTTATTTAATGAAGTTATTATTCAAGTGCAATATTTTACGACGTGCTGTGAACATGATAATAAACAATAAAACATGACTGTAGAACTTTGAGTGTTTGTTCTAGGAAGATGAGAAAGACGTCATAGAAATAAAAAATTCACACCGCGAGTGATGAGCTCTATGTATTTACATAAATGGGTAGTAGCGTGTAGGTGTCTAGACCATTGATTAATAAACGTTAGCAGTCATTATAATAACGAATGGCTTTGTGTTCAGGCCATTATTAAATACTTTTTTTTTAAATGGTAGTGACAACCAGAAATGATTTTAAAGGGGTTTTTGTGCACCAAGAAATTAACGAATAGAATGGTAAAAAAGAAAGATTTGAAAGACATAAACCAACGACAACTAACGAAAAGGGAACAAACAAAATGAATAAAAATCGGTCATCGTAAATAGAAAAATCTCACCAGGTGAAAAATGAAGTAACTAGAAAACAGATATTGATATCGAAATGTTTAAATGTATCAAAGGGTAAGGAAAGATTGACTGTGAAGAGACTAATAAGAAAAATAAGGATAAAGTTGTTTTTAACAATCATTGTTGCCAAAACTCAATACATCGCAGTTGTCCACGAACCTAAATACGGCCCTGCCGACCGCCAACACACTAATTCGCCATAAACGCTGAGAAAATTGCACAATACCATGATTTAGCTCAATTTCGAGTCTCTTGCAGTCGCTGACCCCTCTGGCCTTCAACAAGTCCCTGCAACTACATCTTTTTACCCATTTCGACGCAATCCGTCTATTTTAATACGATAAAACCGCAATCGTCATACGTATTCAATTTATTTTTTGCCACCGATGATCACTTGCATTGTAGAAAAAACCTCACGAAACCACGGAACGTGAGTACCTTGACAGGATAATTGAATTTTGACACCAGCTCAACTTGCTAAGTTAATTACTGTTACAACGCGCAAAAAATTGCTCCGTGGTGCAATATAATAATATTACGTGGTCGGTATTATTAATTTCTGATGTCATTTATTATCTCTTGACGAGGTTGAAATATTGTGGAAAAATAATGCTGGTGCTTATAAAAGCCATGAGGAGCATTGATCCGAATGATTACCATTTACTTCGTAAACATATCGTATATTTATATTTATGGCAAAACGATCCTTATGTAATAGTAATGGAAAAGCCCAGTAAACACCATGCGGGAGTAATATTTTGGTTAAGTTCAACGTTTGGACCAAATTTTTAATACGTATTTTCAAAATTTCAAAATTTCTCCGAATACCAAAAATTCTAAAAATTCAACATTTTGTTTGATAATATTTTAAAATTTACTTCAACATTAAAAGATATATTTTGAAATGTTATAGCGCAACCAAATTTTAAATTTGTGAGATTCTTTATAATATAGTGAACTTGACTTTCGTATTGCTACAATTTCGAGTTTACGAGATTTACTAATATGGATATCGTGGAATTTTGAGAATAATTTCTGTTTCGAGTTGCTACAATTTCAAGTTTTTGAATTTCAAAATTATGGATTTTTGAGATTTGGAACTACAAGATCTGGATTTTGTGATACTGGTATCTGAGATTTGAGATATGGTAAGTGTGTGAATTTAAAGAGCTTGGAGTTCTGAGACCATTTTAATGTTTACCGTTTACCAACTTTTGAGATTTCTAATTTCAACGATCTCGATTTTAAGATATCCAGATTTTACAAATTTAGTGTCATTACTTTTTTTGTTATTTAAACGTTCCATTATCTTTTTTTGAATTTTTTAAAGTATTGAGATTGTCTTCAGGTCAGGTTAGGTCGGGTGAGGTCACTTGCTTTAGCAATTTTGGGGTTTCGAAACCGACCAATGAATGCAAAACTTTAAATTTAAAATCTACATTTTTAAATCTTTAAATGTTAAAATAAATATTGAGGACTCGAAATTAACGAGTTACTTTTGTTGAATAAAACAAAAATGTTCAAACTTATCTTTTAAAACCTTTTAGTGGTGAAAATTCGTTATAAGCGGGTTACCACTACTGTATTTCCGTAATTCCAAATAAGGGAAAACATTGAAGTGTTTCTTGAGTTCTGATCGATGTTAGCTTTGGCACCCTTTTTTTATGATACAAATAGCGTGATAGATATCTGCAATCAGGTCACATGAAGTAAATATTTATTGCAAGAAACCATTAAAGGCAACAAAGTGGAAACAATGCCAAGGTAAAAAAATATTGCGTCACTCGTATTTCGAATGTATCATTTTCCTAACGAACAGAAAAAAGATGTTAAATCAACAAAATTACAAAAAAGAAATATATTTCAACACCTGGCATTAACAGCTTGGTACATGCCTTCGACATCTTCTTTATCATCTTACAATACTTATTTATAGTGTTTTTGTCCGATCGCTATGGTACATCTAGAGTGGTTTTATCCATTTCTCATTCTAGACCACTCGAGCGTGCAATACCATCGTTTTGCCCAATTTTGGCTCGACTAGGACACTGACCTTCTCGGCCCCCAAAAATCCACGACCAATTTTGGTCATAATTACAGCGTGTATTAATTGTACCAACCTAAGGGTAAACTAGTCGGATCCCCGATCAGGCACTCCTGATCCAGACAACACTTGAACGTCTTCTTCTCGCCTGGAAGTTCCATCGACAAAATCGCGACATCTTCGTTTCTCTCCTTCGCTTTCCGAATCCGGTCCTCACCCACAGTTTTCGTCTGCAGATTCAACCGCGTCTTGAACTGATCACTCAAAGTTCCCGCCATTTTCCCGAAAAAGCGTTTTTCAAAAGCACATGTCCCCCGATTAACACCACCGTAAACCGAATGTTTGAGTCATCGCGACACAAAGTCTTTTAAAGAACTGTAGATTCGTACCAGTCTCACGAAATCGTCGAACAACATTTATGCTCGGCAAGGTTAAAGCTGGTCTGCTGCCTACCTACACGCATCTTGCAGGAGAAATTGGAAAAATTAATCAACCTGCGAGCGGACCGTGAAGTGTGAAGGTGGCAGGACGGACCAGCAGGAACGAATGGGGCGCGTGCCGGCCGCAGGAGGAGCTGGACTAATTGCCCTAATTAAAAATTGTTTGTTTTGCGAACGTTCGTTATCGAAGTTGATGTTTTCGTGGGACAAATACGAAGAGTGATATCACGTTTTTAATTGAATTAATTGCGACAGTGGGGGCAAATAAAGGTGGCAGGATTTCGTATGCGGGGTATCGATTCTTTATAAAAATAGAGAAGTCTGAGATATGGGATTGTGAGACGCAAATCCAAGACAGGCGTGTGGTTAATATGTGAGGTGCAATCATCTCTATAAATATACATATCCAATATGAATATTTAACGTTGATAACAGTTTTGAAATTATATTTTGTGCGACGTGTTTTTGCAACAATGCCTCGTATTGTATGAAATTGTACATTACGACACAACCATGAAAAATAAATACATACAGAATTATGGTCGAAACTGTTTGTTATTAAAAAAAAAGTTTTAAGGACAGTTCTTATAGCAATAACCCCACTGTTTCAGTACACTTATTACGTAACTGCTAGTTACGAAATTTATGATGGGCCTTTCTAAACACAACATAATAATTGTTTTGGATTTTTTCGTTTCCCCTTATTTACCTTAAGGAATGTTTTTTATTATTTTGCGATTTTTATTCTTCGGGTTTTCTGTGTTTTGCACCCTCTGGATTTTTTTTCTTTCTTTGTGTCTTTTATAGCCCAAGATCCCGACTCAGGTTGACCTTCATCCATGTTTTCCGAACAAAAGGTATTTTTTATCAAACAATCTATAAACAAAAAAATTGTGAATGGGTTGACAAATGATACCCTGATATCAAGGTTATCTTTAATTAAAAATAATGTAATTAATTACATAGTTTGTGATTTCTTCACCCATTTGTTTCTATTAAAACAGAAATAGGGAATCGAGGAGATAGACAAGAATAGGTTTCGAAACACAATAAGAGGAAGAATGGCTAAAATGGAGAATGGGAAAATAAACCTAATTTTTTGTATAGTTTTTTGATGTCTGAGGATTTTTGCTTTTGATCTTTTGCCTTCTTCAGCTGTTTCTTCAATTTTCTTTACCCATTCCATTCAAGTTCCTTGCATCTGTTCAAAACTTTTGATTCAATCATTCACATATTCAAATTTGGAGATTTTGGCATCCCTTGAGTAATTTGGATTTTCTCAAATCCTTCTTTTGTACTTTGTTTATCCTTCGGCTTTTATATGCCCTTTTTGATTGGCTATTTTATTTGAATAAACCTGTTTGGCTAACAAGGTCCTAAGTTGTTTGATTTATTGAAACTTTTTGATATTTATTTTTGAACAGATTTTTCTATATTTAAGCTTTTTGCATTTTTTACAGTGGAAGCTTTTGTCGAACAGGCTGTTATGTTACGATTAGTCAACTTACGAACTGGTCATGTTAAGAATCAAAAGTGGTTATCAAGGACATGCAACTGTGACGCATTAACCTTCCAAAAAATTATTCATCACACTGTGTAATTTGGATTTGGTGCGTTGTCTGGATTACATATTTCCCAAATTTAGTTCCTTTTAGTTCTTTCTTACTTTACTTTTGCTTAGTTAATGGGGTTCTTTGGACCTTTTTGAATCTTTTGAATCTTGAATTCACTCGATTTCCAAATTAATAAAAAAGTCTTTTTTTTCTTCCTAGCTATAGTAGCGTAGATACAGCAGCAATATTTTATACTACCTAGCCTGTCTGTACGCGACTGGAATGCAAAGATACTAGAGCAACAATAACAACGATTTAGATTTTTTTTTCTGAAAAACGGAAAATTCCTTATAACCACTCCTAGTCCACATTTATGATCGATTTAGATTTGTTGATAGTCAGGTTATGGTAGCGAGAGCCAGCAGCGGCGAAGCAGGGATGCGTATATTTTCCAGTGGTAGAACTGTTGTCGCTCCTGACAGCACTTCTCGGACAAATACCTAAGCCCTCAATGCCCCAGAAATTTTATCTTCACTCCTCCGCGGTATAACCACAAGTTAGTTACATAGTGCGGTTATACTTTCGGATATATAGTTTTGACCTTTGATTTAATTTGGATTTCCATTTTTGATTTTTCAAGGTAATATCGCACTTCGGTGTACTCAAACTTCCCAGAGGCAGTGTACGTACCCGAACCCGAATCTTTTTCAAGCATGGATCAACGTTTATGGACAAACCAGTATTATCAGTAATAGTATGGACGGGAGCCCTATCCCAGGTCCAACACGTCTTAACAGTTGAGTGCTCGACCTTCCTAAGCCTAGTTAATATCATTTTGGCTGGACTTTATTGTGTCCCATGTTGGCATACAATAAATAAAAATAGATAAACAAGTTTTTCGGATTTTACAAACCATCAATTTTCAAAGCATTTAACGGGCCTCTCGTCAGTTCATTGCAGCGAAATACGGGAAACATTATGCTAATAAAGATAATACAGCTAATTGCGATCAGCCAGCATAAATTTACATCATATCTATTTTGGCAAATGTTCTAAACGTGTTCAACCTTTAACAGTAGGTGTTGCCAGGATGTGTTTTAAACTTTAACGAAAATAAAACAAATATTATTGGGCGCTGTTGCAGTAAACGCCGGTTATTTCACGCTTATATTTATTTGTCCAACACGTGTTGAATCGCTTTAACATTAAAACTAGCAATTTAATGAGCAAACTCACGGGAAAAATTAGTATGTATATGCGCGTACACTTTCTAATTAAATTTTCTTAATTATGTGTGTCATTACTAGAATTAGCACTTTTACGGACCATTGACATTGATTCGGTAATATGCTTGTCTAATTGAAAATGCTAGATTTATGTTAATTTATACTCACGAGGTAATAATTTCGATAAAAACCCAAGCGCGATTTATATTCGCAATCTCTTGAGTGTTTTATTTATAAGCGTGACTAACACAAATTATTTTAAAAGCCGGGTTCGCCGCTGGTGCAAAAGGGAAACAAACATTGAATATTTATGAAAAAACACCAAGACTGCGACTTGGAAAAGTCAGAAAATTCACAATTCGCCAGTAGGAGCGATGAATCAAATGTGTGCCACGACTGGTTGCCCTACATGGTCAAGTGTCACCCAGCATAATACGTAATACGAGACATCGTTTACGATACCAACAACCATTTTAGTAAATAATTCACCTCGTTTTACCTTTTCTTTTTATCAATTAGATAGAAATGTCATAATTACACAACCCGGCTGACACATGGCGGTCTCGCGTTAGGCAATCAAGATCCGATATTTAATTATTAGCTTTTGGCACTAAATCTAAATTACTTAGCCGCAGCTACTTATTTGGAAGCACTGTTCAGATATGTGTTGGAATAGCGATCACAATTCACACATTCACATTCTTAATCCATAAATTTGCAGTGATTTGATTTATTTCAGCGGTCATTATAATCATATGAGTGAATAATGGGAGTGGAAAAACATGTATAAATCATAATCAACTGTTAATTAGTGTTTTCTGGGAAGACAATCAGGTGTGAAGCAGGTGTGGAAATAACATGCGGTTGGAGTGATTAGCGAGAGAAATTTATTGCATTCGGTGGGTCAAACAATGTCAGAACATTAAAATATCAATAGAAAATTGGTTAGTTGATGAATGACGAGTGGTATAAAAAAGTATCGTTTGGTCCTTATACGGTTAAGAATACAAAATGTTTATTTTAAATTTTCCTTAAAGTGGCACTTACACTAGTTTTGCAACCCGTTTATAGATTTGGGACGGCTGTTTTATTGACATTCCTTGGATGCGTCTTGATTTTAATAGAAACAAACATTTGATGGGAAATTTTGTATCTAACTTTACAGATTTCATTGTCAACACGAGACTGTTTCTGCCGATAGTCTTAAAAAGCTAAGGGTGGAAAGTTTTCAAGAGAAATACCACACAATTTATTTCTATAAAAACACCCTTTCACTTCAAGATTTAACTTTCACCACCTAAAAAAATGTTCCGCAACAGTAAAAAGTTGCCAAAACACGTACATTCCGCAATAAAACTTGCCCCCTTTCAGCAATGCCACCGCTTTCGTTATCCACCCAACTAATAAAAATTTTTACGGCCACGTCCTCTGATCGGAATGTAAAAATTCCGAAAGCAACCGTGTTTTTCAATCACCATGTCAATGAAAACGAGAGTGGGTGCTGTTGATACGTTGGCGTGAGCTTGTGGGATTTTGATTCGTAATTTATGGAAGATGACATACCTGCTCTGAAGATTTCATGGCAACCGTCGCATCTGGAGGCGAACTGTTCGTCATAACAGCGGCCGCAGTAGATCCTGTCACCCTTGGAACCGAATTGCCTATCTACGAGGGAATCCCCGCACGTCGTGCACAGGAAGCAGGCTTCGTGCCAGTGCTTGTCTTTGTAGGACAGGTCCTAAGAAGAAAATTAGATATAACGGCTTTGGTCTTGCTAGACCTCATCATCGCGATGCTTACTTTTGAATCTATTCCGATGATCCTGCTGCACTTCTCGCAAGCATTGGCGAAGACGGATTCGTAGCAGGAGACGCAGTATGGATGGTCGTCTCGCAGAACGTATCGCTGACCAGTCAGGCTCTCATCGCATTGCCAACAACAGAAGTGTTGTCCATGCCAATCCTTGTTCATGGCCTTTGTGTACTCGCCACTGAAAATGAGCTGGAAAAGAAGAAAGAGGTTTAATAAACGTAAACATGGATAATACTTTTACTTTATTTTAATAGCACCAACAAATCTGTAACAATGATTCCAATGATTCCAATGATTAAAAGCTGCAAACTCAGCTAATGTAGATTTTAACCAATATTTATTTAAATTCAGTTCTAACACAAAATTATGAGATTTTGACAGTGAAATCGTCATACAATCGACAAATTGAAAAAAAAGAAGAAAGAGAAAAATGGTGGATTCGCCGGGCAACTACAATAATTTATTGTGATCATAAAATCTTAACATACATTGAAACTGACGTTTACTAAGCAATTAAGAAACTGAAAGAATAAAAAATACTAAATGATATTAATTACGAGAAATCAAAACTGGCCAAAATATACGATATACGAACCCTGTATTAACTACATCAACTTGTCAAAATGTGACAAACGAAGATGTTCTACAATTACTCTGTAATCAATAGGTAAATTACAGTAGCAGAAAATAGAACACTACCAGAATAGTGAAGTCCTCACTCTTCACGAAAGACAAGACCAAAAAAATAAATGTATTAAACCCACACGAACATGACTAATCAAGTGCCGAATTTGGAAGGACCTACATATCGTTGAAATTAAAAAACCAGCATGATATTGGCAATAACCATTCGTGTGTCGAGATAACAAATCGCGATTGAGTAACATGTAACTGTAGACCGTTACATAAAAAACCACCAAAATTGTTGACTCCTTAATCGACTTTATGTGCCTGTTATTGAGTGCAAAAATGCTACATTGGCAAAAAGCCAGATCGCAACAGATGTTGTGGCCGTCTGCTGCAAGAAAAAGGTCCATTGAGTATGAGCCAGATTGGGATCCATGGGGATACTTCATCACAATATAGTTATACGTAATATTTCAGCTTTTCTTAACTATTTAATGCTTGTTTGTATCAACATCTCAAAATTATGCCCTGTAAATCAATGTAGAATGTTATTTTCCAAAAATAAATAATGGATTTGACGTCATTTAAGAGACAACTTTTTCATTTTTGACTGATAAATGTTGAAAGCAATGAAATCAGATACTCTTTGAGTGCGGATTTGGACCGTGTTAACCATATTACGTGCTACAATGGGCAGAACGTTAAACGCCTCCTCAACCATAATAATTTTAAAGCACCAAAAATACTCATAACTCTCAGCAGCACCAAAATAGGGACCCGTAAAGTCTTAATTAATCAATACTGGCCCGTCCATACTGTCAAAACTTTTTGGCAGAGACTAGTAGGCAACAAAACAAAAATTTCGAGAATTCAGCATCATTATTTGCACGTTTTTTTTTTGTGTATTTACAAACGCGGACAGATCAAAAAAGCTAATGACACGTTCAAAAATAAGTGATCATTAATGAGCCAGACGGTTTTCTACAGCCTTGGCCTGA
The DNA here is from genome assembly GCA_963583935.1 of Diaperis boleti. Taxonomy (NCBI): domain Eukaryota; kingdom Metazoa; phylum Arthropoda; class Insecta; order Coleoptera; family Tenebrionidae; genus Diaperis; species Diaperis boleti. The sequence continues at coordinate 58,452,580 of OY757242.1, read as the reverse complement.
ACTGTTTTGAATGATAGGACAAACAACACCGGATCTGTGCTAAAAAGTATTTTTACCGACTGATTATGAAAGTAACGCTTCCGGTTGTATATCACATCACTTTAACACTTTACAAATTTTTATTGTTTGAGGTTAAGTTGCATTAGGACCTAATTCATGAATATTATTTACAACTAAAAAAATGATTTAATAAGATTAGAAGAAACACATTGAAATACACCGATGATGATGTGTGAATCTAGACAAAGTAATTTGAATCAGTAGTTAATAATGTAGCTTTCGCCCAAAATATAGTGTTCTTAACATAGTCTTCGTCTGAAAGTTAGTAATGATTTTAGCTCGTGTGATTGTCCTCACTCGGCTTCGTCTCGTTCGTCAAACCTTATGATGTGTATCACTTTCAAAATTATGCAAATTTCCGGATTTCAAGGTTCTAATACAAAGATCAAAATTTCAAGATTCAAAGACTTCGAAATCCATTAATTTAAACTTCCGAATCTTATTGTTAGTAGTCTTGAAATCCCCAAATATCGGTTTCTTAATTCTGAAAACTGCGAGTCCTTGAAACTCTTAGTTTTTGAATTTTCGGTTTATAATCTTTAGTTTCTTAAAACTTTTTAGTATTGTAGAATCTCAGAATTGGAATTTCGAAGTCTATATTTTCGATTCTGAATGTTTCGAATTAAATTTGAAAATATTGTAATCCAAAGAATTCCAATTTTTGGATTTGATACTTTCGGAATTATGGAATCATTTAATAATATTAGAAATGATACAAGTATGTATTGTCAAATAATATCAATATTTTGAAATTAGAAGTCCTAAAACTTCAATCTAAAAATTCTAAAATCTGGGCAAATGAATTGTAAGATGGTGTCACGTCAATAAGGATAGGAAAAAGGTGACAAATGTTAAAAGCAAAAGATGAATAAAAAAGGAACGAGGATCTAAAAGAATAATAGAAGGACCAAGAACGAAATATGCAGATGGGGTCTAGAGAAGAAAAAACAAAAGGCGAATTATGAAAATCGAATTAAGGTCGAGCAATGAAAAGACTAAAAATAAAGCATAAAAAAGAACAAAACAGTATAAAGGATAAAAGTTGTGTATGAACATTTGAAAACCTGAAGACTTACAATCTGAAACCTGAGAAATTAAAATGGAGTTCCAAAACATAAGAACCTAAAATAAGGATAGAATAGATAAAACCCTAAAATATTCAACACTTCAAAAACAATCTGAGATCTCGAAAACAAAAACAAGACTGAGGACATGTGAAAAAACATGAAAACCCGAAAAGTCTAATTGTCTAACATTTTCGTTTCAAAATTTTATTTGTTGTAATTCTTAATCTTCCCCTTTCTTTCAATGGTCAGAATTCCAGCAAAAAGTAATTAAAAATATTTTCAACTCTTCAACCTTTTGGCCATAGGAGATAATAACATACTTTTGAAAGTGTTGTATTTGTGACTTTTCTGTCATTTAAGAGCCATAAATTTCGTTAACATCCAAGTAATTTGAGTAACGGAATTTATGAAAAGAAAACTTATCTTCGAAGTAACAATTCTGAAGTAAAACAAAGTCAGGTTCAAAGGTTTAGTCTACTTTCAAAGCAATTTCGTTCGGCTTGGATTAAATAAACAAATCTAAAATTAATTTCGGAAAGCTCTGACGCAATCAATATTTAGTCTTTAATCCAAACCGGATACTCTACTGGTTCATTAATAGAGGTACGTATTTCAGCAGGTGGTCGATAAAATTTCAGATTATTTCTTAAAATTCTTGAACAGTATGACCATATCATCAATTGATTTTTTTATTTAATAGGGTGTTACGTGACGAAAGTATCAAATTAATGATCTTTGGACGAACATTAGTGATCGGTGACATATATATAAAAAAAAATTGATCGTACTGCACATCTGACGTTTTCCTCTAGTATAGTGTTGAGAATTTTGTATCGGCACAAAGACAAAAAGCTTGTACCATATTCGTAAACTAGATAAATGTCTACAACAAATTTTTTTCATCAGTCTGTTTCTGACTGTCTGGTAGCGGGGACGTGTCATACTTTTGCACACAGTCAATCACACTAGGTATCGTGTCAAGTACCTTATGTTATTTCAGGGGCATGTGGTGGCATGTCGACTATCTTGCTTGTGAAAGTGTATAGTTTCCGAATCATAAAAAAGTGTCAAATTTGTGCAGGTGTCTTTGTGGAGCAAAAATCTTTCCTATAAATAGTACAGACTTGAACTTGGATCTGCCATCCAACCTGATCACAAAATGAAATCATAGTGAACCTTCGTCTATACACTTCCACTGGTCACTACGTGATCCCTCGCTCTCTTCCCTATGCCACCACCTACCCCTGGGTGCCATTGGTGCGGTCGATCTCGGTGATGGTCACTTCGCTTCCCTGGTCATTGCTTTCCCTCCTCTTGGTCGTCTTCTTGACCTTTTTGGTCTTCTTCTCGGTGATCGTGAAGTTGGAATGGACCTCGACGTCTCCCATTTTTAAGACAATACACACACTCTGTTCTAACAGTGAACTGCGACTGAATTCTGTTAGATGGGTAAATCGGTGAAGCTATTCCCTTTATATTTTTAGAAAATGATATGGGACGTAGTGCCGGGTGCAATATGCTTCTCTTGATTTGAGGTGGGTCGATGCTGTGGATGTGTATCTACACCAGACGAAAATACATCAAATACTTGACGCAATTTATAATTGCCTTCTTTTCGCGAATCCCGTTCATTTCGTTTCGCGCACGAGGAGCGCAAACGGCGATTATTATTTCAAGGATGACGTAAACGGAGCGTCGGCCGATTATTTTTATTCGCCGGATGGAATGCATAAATTGGAAAATTCGACCGTTTCCGGACCAAATAAATCGGCGATTTATTTAATTTAAACACCATTCAGATTCGCTGATTTACGAATTAACGCTCAATTAAAATTTCGAAATACAAGCGCAATTTCAATACAATCTTATTGCCTATGTTTGCGAATGAAATACATAATCTCGAATTATGTAATTCATTAAAATAGACGAAAATTATAATTACTTTTTTTTTAAATCGTTTGAGGTCGCTGTTGACATTAAAAATCGATCGAAATTTAAAATAACTTGTTCGGATGTTATGGCCATTTTACTGTGAATCATCGTAAATTAAAAGACATATTTATTTTTAAATAGTTGAGAAAATAAATAGAGGTTTTAATTGTTTGCGAACGTCTTGTCACAACAAATTAACGTTCTAGATGTAAATATTAAGATTTACCAAAAACAAATTAAATTTAATATTAACATCAAGGACTATAAAAGCTTAATTAGGTGAAGTTCAAAAAGAACTTCAGTCAATTTTCATGTACCAAATATTTACAAACTTTATTTTAAAGAAATCAGTATTTAACTGGTTATTTTTGACCACAATTTCCGAAAATTGTATTCGAAATTTTACCACCAAAAAGGCTCGCTCGGAGTTGTACTGGAAACCAAACCGCAGTAATATTAATTCCGATGTGGTCGTCTTTTTTTAAATAATTTGGTTTGTAAATTAATAAAAAATTGTTGTCGATTTAAGTTTTGGTTGATCTTTAATTTGACAACTTTAAATAATGTCCAGGATATGAAAAAAATCAAGAACTATTCTTCTTGATTTAAACTTTACTAATCTTTAATTTTCTGCGCCTTTCTCCCTTTTACGAGTATTAAATCCCACGTTTCCTCGCCATTCTGCTTCCCAATTTGGTAAATTTTCAATTACCCAATATTTGGCTGCTGTTCTGTATATTCTCTACATTATCAAATCCTTCTCTTTTTTTATCACTATTTAATATTTCTTAGTATGTATTGGCATGTCGAAACTTCAAAATTTTAAAGGTCTTCAAATTTAGAAATATTCTAATTTTGAAAATTTTGGAACTTTTTTGAATTTTTAAATTGAAGAATTTGAAAATATGAAGATTATTAAAGATTAAGAAATAGCAATTTTTAAATTTCCAATAATATAGACTTTTTCAATTTTGCTATTTCGGACCATGGAATCTCTAAATCTGAATCTGAGATAATGTCAACTTTCCAAAAGTAGATTGGTTGGTCGATATGGTTACTTTCATATAAAAACGTCTAAAAAATAAGTTACAGAAGATTAGAAAAATACTAAAGAAAATTGACCGGACCAGTAAGCAACCTCGTGGAGGTCAGAACCACCTTTTGGTCAATTCGTAAAAAGAATCCATTCTGGATAATTGCAAATTTGAAGATATGTAACTAAATTATGCGATCTTGGAAGTGAAATAATCAATATTTGGCTGCTGTTCTGTATATTCTCTACATTATCAAATCCTTCTCTTTTTTTATCACTATTTAATATTTCTTAGTATGTATTGGCATGTCGAAACTTCAAAATTTTAAAGGTCTTCAAATTTAGAAATCTTCTAATTTTGAAAATTTTGGAACTTTTTTGAATTTTTAAATTGAAGAATTTGAAAATATGAAGATTATTAAAGATTAAGAAATAGCAATTTTTAAATTTCCAATAATATAGACTTTTTCAATTTTGCTATTTCGGACCATGGAATCTCTAAATCTGAATCTGAGATAATGTCAACTTTCCAAAAGTAGATTGGTTGGTCGATATGGTTACTTTCATATAAAAACGTCTAAAAAATAAGTTACAGAAGATTAGAAAAATACTAAAGAAAATTGACCGGACCAGTAAGCAACCTCGTGGAGGTCAGAACCACCTTTTGGTCAATTCGTAAAAAGAATCCATTCTGGATAATTGCAAATTTGAAGATATGTAACTAAATTATGCGATCTTGGGAGTGAAATAATCATACGTTCTCAAATTTGAAGATTCAAGCTTTCAAGACCCTTACATTCAGATTATATCCAGTTTCTCGAGATTTCAATTCTATATTCGATAATAACTAATTCGGAAATTATTCAATTACTTAAATGCGAGCTTTGAGTTTCAGATTGTACGATTCCAAATTTTAAGATTCTAATGTAATCAATCTACTTTTGGAAAGTTGACATTATCACCACAGTTACGATAATATGAAATAAAAAAAAAACTCTACCTTCCGGTTCTATATCACAACAGTTCCGATTTCAGTCACCTGATAACACCTACACAATCTTTTATAAAGCAATTGTAATGAATTAATATAACAACTTGCATTGTGCATTAAATCGAATATATAAATACATACGTATATAAATAAAAGATAAATAATTTTCTGACGTTTGTTGGGGGTGTAAGTTAATTATTGCAGTATTATTGCTTTTAGTGAATGTTAATTAATAATGACATAATAGTGTTCATAACTCGTTCGAAAGTGCTCGTGTGATTTTCCTCACTCGCCTGATATGATTCACTTTCAACACTAGTTAGGATAATTGGCTAGGATAAACCGACTTCAAAAAGCGAAAAATAACTGAGTACATGTATTATTACATGTGCTACCTACTGATCTGTTTGAAGTCGGTGCCAAGCCAAGAGGTGAACAAATTTGTAACCTATTGTCATACAAATATATCAAAAACGTTAGCACATCAAAAATTCAATATCAGGCCGTCAAACACGACTGCCACGCATGTGTCTGCCCGTTTGGGTTCTTTTGCTCAGCGCGAGCCCCCCACCCACGCTCACGCATTCCGGCGCACGCGCTGTGAGACTTGCGATGTGGCGGGAGCGGACATCCTATCTATCTACTGCCTATTTATTTGACTTGGCACCGACTTCAAACAGATCAGTAGGTAGCACATGTAATAATACATGTACTCAGTTAGTTTTCGCTTTTTGAAGTCGTTTTTTTTAAAGCTAATTATTTTACAATTTTAAGTGATGGGTAGACCTAGTAAGGACGCTTCTCGAATGAGGAAAAGACGGCTGGTTGAAAAGGAAGATGAAAAACGCAAAAAAATAGAACCAGAAATACTGAAACAATGATGAATTAATATTATTACCTGAAAAATCTAAGGCAAGGTACAAGGCAATTGTGCCTTTAAAGATGACTCCCAGACGCAAAGAGCTCAATAATTATTAAACGAGTACATTTGAGAAAGTTCATAATAATTATAAAACGTGAGGATTTCGCTCGATTCCCATGAGATCGCCTCATCAGGTCCGGACTTGATGACAATAGGACTACCTCAGGAGTATACCCTTTCAAATAAAAAAAGAATTTTCAAAATCGGTCCACAATTGACGAAGAAAGCGGTGAACATACATAAAAGGAAAAATTTGAGAATTTTCCTCGATTTCTATGAGAGCCCCTCATCAGATCCGGACTTGCTGACAATGGGACTACCTCAGAGAAATTGGTGAACATACATAAAAGGAAAAAAAAAATACATACAGATGAACATAGAACCTCCTCCTTTTTTGAAGTCGATAAAAACTACTACATATTTCTCTATCTCTTTTCAGCGGCATTCCAGTGTTTTTTCGTTCTTTTTAAAGTTCCTATATAGTCTCTTTAAATTCGTACCACTTTCCTGTGCATCTTTTTTAGTTTCCTTCTCATTCTACATTTTAGTTTTTTATTAGTCTTTCAATTTAGTCCTGTATTTAGAAATTTCGAATATTGAAAATTTGGGCATTTTAGAATATGTATTAGAAAGTGTGAATTTTGAGAACTTGGATTCTTAAAAATATAATATTTTTGACGATTTCTAAATCGCGTTAAAATCTCTTACATTTGAATTTTAAAATGCAGAATCTTCAAAATTGAGAAATCTACATTCTACAATCTTATAAATATAGATATTGCGTTTGAACTGAAATCTCAAAATCGTCAAATTTGCACGAAAGCTGACTGACCATCAGGATCGTCATGTTTTAACTTCCGAGAGTCGGTCCTAGGTAATGGGAAGTGTTCCTTTTAGAATTAAAAGGCGTATCGGCGCCAGACTCGCGACCTGACCAGTACTGACGTCACACGCTCCCTATCTTAATTAATTCCTATTCGGAAACTACGTATTTTTGCGGAATAGGACGATGCGACGGGTAACAACTATGGATTTGAAAAGCGAAGACTATAAAAAGTAAAAAAATGTCAACCAAAAATTGTATGAAAAACAATTAATGGCCTGTAATTTCTAAACCACTATGTATATCAACCGTCAGAAGACAAACAGATAATATTCAGCTACTACATTCTTTAACTTTGGCATTATAATAACCAAAAAGTGTAATCGAGAAGTGGGTAAGAATATTTAAGCAGAAATAAGTTGCCATTTATTTCGTCAACCCATTGGGTGATTCTGGAATAATAAGTGGACTAAATACACTGTACCTACAATCAATTGGTCGAATAATTCCTTGTCATTAATTATGTAGTTCTATCTAGAAACCGGTAGAATTCCTCCTGGTGCCGGATTTCAAAACCGGTAGGTGCAATAAATAACGAAAATGTATTATTACATAATTAAGTTCATATGATTATAATTCATCGAGTCAAAAAATCAAAAAATCAGAATAATAATTATGGACGTTCCTTCTAGTCATCGTTAATTCTAAGCGACATTTATTTGGCGATGTTTGTCAAAATTTCGTCAGAAAATTGCAACAAGGTATCACCTGCTGGTTGTAAACAATTTGTATTCACCCACTCCATCACAGCACACACTTAAAAATACTATGATGTAAAGATATTTATTTATATAAGAGACAAAAGGACAAAATTGAATCAAAAAAGAAAAATTATTCTAGTTTTCACTACTATAAAAGTTTTGTAATTTGCGAACAGTCTACAATTTTACAACAAACCTTGTAACAACTGACAAGACCTTAGCGCTATAAATACGTTTCGGCATGTTCAAAGTGAAAATTAGAACGTGTAGCATCTGTTAGAAACAATCACTTCTTTCGTTCCGCACATGCTAATCTGCCAATCCACAATGGATATTTTTACCTCAAACCAGTGGTGCTAACAATAATTATGTAATATAAGCTTGTCTATAAAGCGTTCATGATGCACAAGACAGGATGCAACTTGGCACGTGTCCCACCAAAACTATTTATGTCACACTTTTGGTAATCAACAAAAAATAAAACCATGTAAAAACAGGCATAAGCGGCAATTAGCGATTTACCCAGAATGGTTCTCCAGTTTTACTGGTACCAGGTGATGATTCTGGAGGACATCCTGATTTTAGAACGTTAGCAGCTTCGGTTAGTGTTTTAGCGGTTTGAGCGTCGTTATTCTGCATAAGGGGTGATGACAAGGTGTCATCTATAAAAGAAGAGTAAGCTGATGTGGTGGTGGTTTGGCAGAGCTGACCTTTCGTTCCGATCAAGGTTCTTTGCCTCCGGGATTTCCTGGTGGAGCTGGTTCTAGACAGCTTCTTCTTTTTGACGCCATCGAGAGAGTCTAGAAAATGGTCGCCGTATTCTGTGATTTCGGTTGAGATTTCATTCTGCAGAAAGTGCTCATTTTGGATTTGAATTTCATTGTAAGATCGATCTGGACTATACGAGGGAGATTTTGGCGGTTCTACCAGGACCTTGTTGCTCCAGAATTCTGTGCTGCTGTGTTTTGATTCCAGCAGGTGGTGTAGTTTTTCTGGGGTTGATGCCCTTGAAGTGGGCTCTTCATCCACTTCAGCTAAACTCAGGGAGGTGATGCTGTTTCGAGGAGCCGATAGCACCAGGCTGGGATAGGGAGAGGATGAGCGTCTGAAAGCTTCTGGTTCGTTTCTTGGAATGGGCGAAAGGGATCTGGAGTGGGAGGTACCAGCTGCAACCTCAACTTCTTGGGTGACAGCCACGGAAACGGCTGCACCGTTTGATACCGTCTTTACCGAATCATCTTCAGATTTTCTGACTTCTACAACATCCACGCATTGCGTCCTCTCCAAGTCAATATCCTGAGCTATTTCTTCTTGTCCATAGTCCTTACTCAACTCACTGTAAATAAGACCTTGCAAATTCTTCCTGTGCTCTTCAAGCCCCTCGACATACTTCTCGGACAGTTGCGAAAGGTTAGTTTGAGTGGAAGCAGTGACGAAGTTCCTCCTCACATTGTAGAAAAAAGCCAAGAGTTCCACAACACCCACGCATGCAACCAGAACCGAGAGTAGTAAACCCATTGCAATAACACACTTTCACGCATGGTTATATATAGAAAAGTTGTAAAAGCCGGCGCGAAATTCGAACATTTTCTGCGAATTTTGTTTAAATTTAAGAGGACGACTACACGTGTACGTTGGACGATAGATTCAACTGATGAATATTGTCCGTGCCAATATTTGGAGCTGGGCTCCTAACCCTAAATAATCTGGTTACCTAATCATTAATTACAATGAGGCTTGAGGTTGTTAATCTGATTGCAACGTTGAAAAAGAAAAACAGATACATGTGACGGGAGCAAGTGAAAAATAGCTATCCTTGGTGGACTAACGATGACAATTACAACAACAAAGCGGTGACAAAATTCTTATAAATAGGAAGATACTGTTTTAGTGTAGTTCATTTTAGACAAAAATCTCTACGTGAAAATAACGCCGCCGTTGAGCGTGCCAAGTAAATATGTGAAAATTTGGCCAAAAAACACTTCATGGGAGGAAAACAACACGTTTTATTATCCGATAATTAGCTCCGGGTGGGTTATTTCGGCCACATCTTAAGATACTCGATTTATGACGCCGCCACTTTAAATAGCTTGTAATTTATTACGGTACAAAAAAATTAAAGAGATTGTAATATTCATTGTCTCAATTTTAATAACTCCCACGACTTAAAAATGCACCATCAATTTTCCATCAGTAGTGGGTGTTATTTCAATAATAGCGACTTATATAATTTGGGAAACAAAACACCCACACGCTTAAAACAGTGGGCAAGATAAATACTGTTTACTCAAACAACAGAAAATTGGAAGATAAAAAATGCCAGCCACTCATCATTCAGGTCGTAAAAAAAGTTGTAGAAATTAACTCGTCCCGGTTTTAATATAACTTGGAGTTAATATTTTCGTCTTGTTCCGCTATTTTTTAGTGTCAGTTTTTAAAAGAAAAGTAGTGTTTCGGGCAGATTCTTAACATTTATATAATATTTATTGCATATTTCGCATATTTTAGCGGTTCCGTGCATACTTTCTCGACTTGAGTATAATTATTTATTCGTATTTGTGTTATGTCTGTTTAACCTAAGAACTTTGGATTGAGAAACTCAGAGGTGAGATCTGAGAACTTGAGAGACTGTAAAATTGGGAAATTGAAATAGTGAGAGTCTAAGAAATTGGGAAATTAATAAACTGAGAACCTAAAAACTCAGAAATTGGGACCCTCAAAACATAAAATCCTGAAAACCCCAAGAAATAGAGGACCTGAGAGTCTCAGAAACGGTAAAATTGAAAACTGCGAACCTGTCAAATTAGGAAAATGAAAACCTAAGAAGCTGGGAAATAGTAGAACCGAAAAGTTAGAAATTTAGGTAATTGAGAAACTCCAGACTGAGAGCTTGGAAAAAAATCAAAACTAAACTGAGGGTCTGAGAATCTTTGAAATTGAAGGGCCGATAATAATTTGCAAACCTGAAAACTGAGGCCCTGAGAAATTTCACACCTGAGAAAACCTTACGAAACTGATTTAAGAGAATCTTACATGACTTCAAGATTCAAGAATTTTTCAGATATTCTTTGTAATCTTCAAAAGTTTCCTCAAGACTATTTAAAATTCGAACTTCAAGATTCTTTACGACCAAGATCCTCTACGTTCGCCCAAAATTTCTAGATGTTTCTACATACTTTTGCCTATTCAGTATTGTTCGAGACTTTTAATGCCTATTTACGATTGTTCAGAGTTTAAAGGTTTTTGGGACGGTTTAGGATATTTCAGCAACAATCATAACATTTCAGAATTTTTTGTATTTTTCAGTACTCTTAGTTCAAGCAATATGATTCCTTATGACTTTTCAGGAGTCAGAAAAATGGTTTAAGGCTTAGAAGTTCTCAGGAATCTTATTCAGCATTCCTGGGGATTCCTCAGGATCTCGCAGAAGTGTTAGGCATTCTTCTGAATTGAATTGAACTTTTCATATGGCCACTTCAGGACTTTAGGATTACAGTATCTTTTAGGATTATTTTTCAGGATTTTTAAGGCCTTTTCAGCAATTTTCATTGCGCATCAATAACCTTCAGAACTTTTCATAGCATTTTATTACTCTTCAGGATCCGAAATATTTTCAAACCCAACATTAAAAGATATTTACTAAAGGGATGTTATCCTGTGAAGATATCGCAATATAAACATTCGCATTTTGAAATTTGGTACAATTGTCAAATTCATCCTCATATAACTCCGCAAAATTTCAACACTGAGAATTCAAAAGATTTAATCATGATTAAGCAGTTGTAAAATAATTTCAACATTCCAAATATAATACATTTATATTAAAAAATATTTCTAAATTTGAATGGCTTTGAGATTCGAAAATTTATAGATTTGTAGATTTTAGAAAACCATTCAAAAGTATAAAAATATTCCAAAATTTTGAGTATAAATATGTACCAGAGCTACATATTTCCAGATGTATATTATATATTTAAGTATCAATATTCTGAGATTTGGAAATTTCAAGATTAATAGATTCTCAACTTGTGAATCTTTGAAATTATAATATGAAATTCAGAACTATATTTGAGGTTTACAAATTTGCAGATTTGAAGTCCGCCAAATTTGGAATTTTGGAATTTTTAAATCTCATAATTTGTAGGGTTTTCAGAATTTTTAAATATTGCAGCTGTGGTTTCTGAATTCCAGAATTAATAAAATTGGAAATCTAGATTTTACAATTCAATATTCTTAGTGTATTTTCTATTTCTTTTCAGTTTCTTTCTAGAAGTTCTCAGCTTCACAATATTTATGACACTTTCGATGATTTTCTCAAACCCTATATTGAAAACGGTACTTTTTAAAGGGACGGTGTCAAACTCAACATTGATAAGATATTTTCTGTGAAGATATCGCAATATCAATTTCTAAGAGGACGTTGTCAAAATTCATAGACATTTTCTAAGGCGATGTCAAACCAAACAGTAAAAAAGACACTATTTAAGAGGAAGTTGTTAAACCCAACATTGAAAAAGACATTTTCTTGGGGGGTGTTGTCAAATCCAACATTGCAAAAGACACATTCTGAGGAGATGTTATTGATAAAAAGCCAATAAGAGATGGAATCCTTTGGAATCCTTCAAACCTGTGAAATACTTGTTCAGAACTTCTAGACTGCTCTAGAGGTTTCACAATCCTACATAACTTTTCATGACCCTTCAGAATTGTTTAAAACTTTTCTAGTCCCTTTAGAACTTTTTAGAATTTCCTGCGGCTGTTCAGCATTCAAAATTATTCAGAATTTTTCAGGATTCTTCAGGACCCTTAATAATTTTTCAAAACTTTTCAAGACCCATCAGGCTTCTTTAGGGCTTTACAGAATCCTCTAGAGCTATTGGAAATGCCTCGGCATTATTCCGATTTCTTGTGGATTCTTGAGGGAGGTATACTCAGGATTCTTCAGAACGCTTAATGATGTTTAAAATTTTTTCAGAACATTTTATGACTATTCAGAATCATTTCGGATTATTCAAGACGTTTCAGGAATCCTTCAGGGCTGTTTACACTGGATTCTTTAGAACACATGACGCTTCAATATCTTGCAGAATTTTTCATTCATAATTTCATAATACTCTTCAGGGTCATTCAGAATTTTAATTTTTTTTTTTCTCGGGCTCTTTAAGATTGTAAATATTTCTTAATTTTAAGATCCTTAAGAATTGTTTAAAATTTTTGAGGGCTCTTCTGAAATCTTCGAGCCTTAAATAAATTATTTTTAAGTTTCTTTAGAATTTGTCAAGGATAATAATTCAGGATTTTTCAGTACTGTTCAAAATTCGGAAGAATCTTTCAGCATTCCTCATAATTCCTCAGAAGTGAAAATAAGAAACGACAATATCCTTCAGGACATTTAATGAATTTTCAGGACTCATTAGAACGATTCAGTCTTCAATAATAATAATTAATTTGATTGATGAAAATAAAATATTCAGTGCCTTTAATAGTTCTGTGGATATCATTGATTCCTCAAGTTCTCAAATTCTCTTTTGATTTTCGGATTCTCCAGAAGTCTTTAGGACTTCTTCGGGCTCTTCAGCATTTTTCATGGTATTCTAAAATTCATCAGAAGTCCGCATAATTTTTCAGGATTCTGAACTGAAACCTGATAAATCGAGAATCCATGAAAATCTTTGAACTCTGAAAATCTGAAAAATTAATAAAGTGAGAAACTGATATAACCACGCAAAACTAGTTATAAACTCGAAAAATTGACTGGAAGACTTGGAAAATGTATCTGAGAAACTGAAAAGTTGCGACACTGAGATACTGAAAACCTAAAAAACTGTGTCCAACAAAGTGGAAAGTTGGTAAATTGAGAAACCGACGATATGAGATCTTTATAAACTGAGAAAGTAAGAATTTGAAACTGGGAATATGTGAAAATAGAACTCTAAGAGCTGATGAATCGAGAACCTGAGAAACTGTAAAATTGAGAAACTAAGAAACTAAAACCTGAAAAAGTAAAATCTTGTACTGGGGAATCACTGAAAGCATCTAAATTGAGAAATTTGAAAGCTGAATATTTAAAAACAGTAAAAACCAAGAATTTGAAAATTTGAGAAACAGAGAAACTCTGATATTGCGACACTGACAAACTAGTAAATTTGGAAATTGAGAACCACTGAAACTGCCAATAATTTTAACATGAGAACCTGAAAAAGGTAAATATTTAGAAACTGTAAAACAGAGAAACTGATAAATTGAGAACCTGATAACCCGATACCAGAGAACTTAAAAAGTTAATGTAACCTAACCTCAAAAATCTGACAGATCCGTGGATGTAATAAGGAACGACACACGTTTTTAAACCGCAAGTACTCTTAATGAATTTGGTACTTTACATATCCTTGATTACTCAAATCAATAAATCTTTCAGCTTGCTACGCCCCCTTCCTGTTTAGTTTCCACGTCACCCGACATAAATTTGCATGACTTATTGCAGTAATCGTATCTTTGCCTGTAATCCGTCGTCTAATAGTTACAACAGCATCAAATCTAGGTTGACAAATTCTCTACTGGCATTGAAGAATGAGCTATTCATGCTCCCCATTTGATTAAGTTGTGCACCTACCCACCACTGATCGTTGGACATTTAAATTAAATATACAAAGAAAAGACGATCTTTTATTACTTTGCTACAGGTTAATACCATTGCACCTGCACTAGGCGTGGTCCATTCCCAGTATTTATTAATCGTAAAAATCCTCGCATATTAAGAATAATAATAGATGTGATTTTACAGTCATTACGGATTTTTATTGCTGCGAGCACGATTGTGAAACGGCGATTTCTTGGCTCTAGGCTTCTCTGCGATTTTTTGCCTCATTTTGAGGTCGTGTTCTCTCCTTATTGTTGTCTTAAGGCCGGTAAGTCACCGATTAACTCCTCTAAAGTATAATAATAACCAAAAAAAGGAAAAGCGGCAAAATGTAACAATGTCGGTCAAGGAACAAAATGCCATTTTTATTGCATCCTGTCAATATAATTTTGCAGTTGCATCACGTGCCATTATTTTTTAATAAATGTAAACTCGGTTTTTAAGAGACCTTAATTAAGAATGTGGTTACGTAACCGGTGTTTATTTTGTTCTATTTGCTGTGCACTAACTTGTAGTATTTTGAAAGAAAAATATTTGCGAAGTTAAGTCACCGCATGGTTTCACGTTTTCCGACACAAATCTTTAAATATAAAATTCGTTGAAAACAGGTTCGTTTGTAACTTTTAGTAGTTCAAAATTTCCGTAGCTACATTAATAATAAAAAAATATATTATAAAGACAAAACTAAAGCAAATAATTTAATAATTTAATTGCTATAAAGCTGCATAAAATATCATTTTACAATTTTGGGACGCACATTATAACCAGAATATATTAAATTTGATATTTTATAAATAATTCTATTAAACTACGACACGCATGTATCTATGTCTCTGTAGCATAGAGGCGCTTTTAGAATTTAGAATAATGTTTCGCGTTTTTTTTTTTAGATTTATTACTTATCAATTTCTTTTCTGTTGATTGTCATCTATCAAAAATTAAACGTCAAAAATTTGCTTTAAAGAAAAAGAGAACCGACTGCAAAAAGTGGAAAATAATTGAATACATGTATTATTACATGTACTACCCAATGATCTGTCTGAAGTCAGTGCCAAGCCAAATAGGTTACAAATTTGTAACATATTGTAATTATACAAAAATATCAACAACATTATAACGCATACAAAATTCGATATCATTCGAGACGACCGTCAACGAAGTCTGCCGTTTGTTTCGCTCAGCACGAGCCCCCCACCCACGCTTACGCATTCCGGTGCGTTCGCCGGGAGACCTTCGATGTGGCTGGAGCAGGCAGCCTATCTATCTACTACCTATTTGGCTTAGCACCGACTTCAGACAGATCATTGGGTAGTACATGTAATAATACATGTATTCAATTATTTTTCACTTTTTGAAGTCGGTTCTCTTTTTTTTTAAAGCAAATTTTTTTAGAATTTTAAGTGATAAGTTAGTGATACCTAGTAAAGACCCTTCTCCAATATTAAGGTCCTCAATAAAGTTGACGAAGAAATCGGTATGAACATAATTATATACATAAAATGAAGGAAAAATATGGGTATTTTTCTCGATTTCCATGGGATTCCCTGATCAGATCCTGATTTTTTGACAATG
The DNA here is from genome assembly GCA_963583935.1 of Diaperis boleti. NCBI lineage: Eukaryota > Metazoa > Arthropoda > Insecta > Coleoptera > Tenebrionidae > Diaperis > Diaperis boleti. The sequence goes on along the minus strand of OY757242.1, from coordinate 58,436,779 downwards.
GAACCCCGTCAAGAGTATACCATTTCAAATAAAAGAAGAATTTTGTAAATCGGTCCACAACTGACAAAGAAATCGGTGAACATACATGATAAGTTGGTTAAAAAGGGAGGGAGAATTTGAGGATTTTTCTCGATTTCCATGAGATTCCCTAATCAGATCCTGGATTTTTTAACAATGTAACCACCTTTAGAGTATGCCCTTTCAAATAAAAGAAGAATTTTGTAAATCGGTCCACAATTGACGAAGAAATCGGTGAACATACATGATAAATCTGTTAAAGAGGGAGCTAAAATTTGAGGATTTTTCTCGATTTCCATGGAATTCCCTGATCAGATCCTGATTTTTTAACAATGTAATCATCTTTAGAGTATACCCTTTCAAATAAAAGAAGAATTTTGTAAATCGGTCCACAATTGACGAAGAAATCGGTGTACATACATGAAGTCGGTTAATTAAAGGGAGCGAAAATTTTAGAATTTTTCTAGATTTCCATGAGATCCCCTCATCAGATCCTGAAATGGTGACAATGGGACCAATCTGTAAGTATACTCTTTCAAATAAAAGAAGAATTTTACAAATCGGTTTATAAATGACGGAGTTCTGCGGTAACAAACATTAAAAAAAAAAAAAAAACATACAACCGAATTGATAACCTCCTCCTTTTTTGAAGTCGGTTAAAAAGGAGATAGTCAGTCATGAAGTGTTTCTACATCCATTTTAATTATTGTGGTATCCCTCGTTAAAATGTGGTTAAAAATAAGATACAGTTTCAAATGTTTTGTTCGCCACCCTGTACATGTTCTACTTTGCAGTGTAGGGTTATTACAAGTTTTATCCGGATAACTTTTTATAGGAATAATTCATACAAATTGCCCCTTTTTATGATGGTAGAAAACAGTCAATAGTTTTATTGTCATCTTGTAGCTCAAAATTTGTTAAAATTTCTCAATGTGGTGTAAATCTCGAAAATAATATATTACGACCCAAGGCTAGAAAGTTGGATTTCCTGGCGTATGTGATGTAACTTTCTGGCCGCGTGTCGTATATTATTTTTCTTCGCCAAAAACCGCTGTTCCCGGAGCGAAATTCGTCGGGGAAGACCGAATACCGCAGAAAAGATAATTTTCTGCATCCCATAGCCGAAAGTCGGTCTTCCTAGCCGTCTAGCGCTCCAAGAACAACTAGAGGATGAAGAAAAATAGTATACCACACGCGATCATAAACGTCATATAAGGCCGATGAGAAGCCGACTTTCTGGCCTTGAGTTGTAATTTACTATTATCTGCATTTGTCGAAAAATGCCCGACCAAATCACCGAACTTCAGGAATACTTGTCATGACCGGATCATCTGTTAAGAGCAGTGCGATCATTCCAAGAGATTGGATATGTGAATAGAAGACCAAGTGATGGACGACCAAAAGTTACAAATCCAAGAAAGGAGCCAGAGCTGTAAGGTCACATTTTAGAAGACTTACGTTGGGCTGATTTTTGGACCTCCAAGCCGAAGTCGGTTAACCATTTTAGATCTAGAAGACGTTTAATAGACTTATCAAGGAACATTTAGCCGTTTAAAGTTAGCACGAGGACACATAAATTGATTGAACCTAGATTTGGCTTAAGTATCTGACGTGTGAGGGTATGGAGGGAACCAAAATGCACAGGCATGTGCCAAAAAGTAATGCCTTTTCAGAAAAGGACTGTGATATCGACCTGGAAATATCTACCTCCAAAATGTCATCAGACCAATTTATTATTCAGAGCATGAGAGAAGGAGTTGGAGAAAATTTTATTTGTAGTGACGATAGTTTCGACCAAACTGCACGAGAAGGGTCTAAAATGTGTTGGCAGAAGCAAATGGACAAACACTGCATAGGCCAGCAAGTTCGCCGGATATGAATCCAATCGAGTACGTGTGGAATATGGTTAGTAAAGTAATATTAACACCAAACCCATCCATAACCCTTGAGGAGCTGATTATAGCGACTGAAGAATAGAACAATTTCCACAAGAAAAAGTTGAGAACTTAATTGATTTAAAACCACTGTTGTAGAAAATAGTGAAATAACGATATGCTTTATGGAATTATTGAATTTTTAAATATAGAAATGAGGTAATAACGAAATATGGAAATGCTAAAAAAAAATACAAAATTATTCAATAGCGAAATAACGGAATAAGAAAACACTGACATAACAAAATAGCAAAATAACGAAAAAACAAAATTATTTACGAAATTATGAAATAAGGACGCAAGGAAATAAAGAAACCACAAACAAAATTTCAGGGGCGAAATAGAACGACTTAAAACTAGAAGATTATGAGAAAAAAATAACGGAAAAGGAAATATCAAAACACCGAAATAATGAAATAAGAAAATAATCAAATGCGTTATGAGAATACTAAACTAACGAAATCACGAAGTAACGGAATATCAAACTATCGATATAATAAAATACAGGAAAGCAACGAAATAACGAAATGCATTGTGAAAGGAACAACAAAACGAGGAAACAGGGAAATCACGAAATCCGTTATAAAATTATTGAATCCTTAAATCAAGAAATAACGTAAAAACAAAATTAGAAATTATGAGATTATTAAATAACGAAATATTGAAATAACAAAACAGAAAATAAAACAAAAACCGAGCAACACAATATCGATATAACTGAACGTAGAAGCAGGAAAATAAAGAATAAAATGTCTTATGAAATTATTGACGAAATAATTACAAAATACTGAAACAGCTGAATAACGAAATAGCAAAGTCAGTTATCAATTTACCAAATCGTGTTAAAAAGAAATAACGAAATGAGGAAATCTCAAGCCAACGAAATAACAAAATTCAGAAACAAATAAATAAATTGTAAAATTACGAATTCCACAATGAAATTATTTACTAACGGAGTGGAAAAGTATCCATATAATAAAATATTAAAATCTATAATATATATAAAAGAAAGTCGTGTTAGTTACACTATTTATAACTCAAGAACGGCTGAACCGATTTGGCTGAAAATTGGTGGGGAGGTAGCTTAGAACCAGGAGCAGGACATAGAATACTTTTTATCGACATGGGGGCCCAGGGGGGCCCCTTAGGCTCAACCGATTTTTTGGGTCGACCGATTCTTATGATTTTTTTTTTGTATATTTGGTAGGTGTGAGATTAAGTGGTAAGCTATATTCCACATGGACATATGGGGCCCAGGGGGGCCCCTTAGGCTGGATATATTTTTCGGGTCGACCGATTCTTATGATTTTTTTTTGTATATTTGGTAGGTATGAGAATAGGTGGTAAGCAATTTTTCACATAGACACGGTGGCCCAGAGGGCCCCCTTGGGCTTAATCGATTTGTGGGGTGGACTGATTTTTGTGTTTTTTTTTTTTGTATATTTGGTAGGTATGAGAATTGGTAGTAAACTATTTTTCACATAGACATGGGGGCCCAGGGTGCCCCCTTGGGCTGGACCGATTTTTCGGGTCGACCGATTCTTATGATTTTTTTTTGTATATTTGATAGGTATGGGAACAGGTTGTAAAGTATTTTTCACATGGACATGGGGGCCCAGTGGGACCCTTGGGTTGGACCGATTTTTTGGCTCGACCGACTTAATAAGGGCTTTTATGATATTTGATTTGTTGGATTTGTCTCCGCCCCCATTAGCAGAATAACTGTTGAACCATAGACAGGGGGCTCAGGGGGAACCCTTGGGTTTATATCTCAAGATCGGCTGGACCGATTTTTATGATCTTCGATTTGTTGGATTTGTCTCCGCCCCGAATAGCAGAATATTATTAAAACATGGACATGGGGGCCAAGGGGTCCCCTTTGGTTTATAACTGAAGAACGGCTGTACCGATTTTTATGATCTTCGATTTGTTGGATTGGTCTCCGCCCCGAATAGCAGAATAACTATTATAACATGGACAGCTGGCTCAGGGGGCTGCCTTGGGTTTATAACTCAAGAGCGGCTCGATCGATTTTTATGATCTTTCATTTGTTGGATTTGCCTACGCCCCGAATAACAGAATTACTATTACAACATCGCAAAAATTACAGGGGGTGGGGAGCTAAGTACAGGGCAACGACAATAACAAAGCCCCCCTGGTACAGGGCAACAATAAGAAATAACGCCGGCCACCAAAATTTGTCGTACCGGGCTTTAAAAATGAAAATCTATTTTTAAGGAGTAAACTCCAAAGTTTCACTTCTGTTGCGCGTGGACTCCACACACAAATTTTTTGATGATATCTCGAGAATGGATTGACTGACTTTTTTCGAGGGCGAATAACTATTAAAACATCAGAAACATTCACAAAAAAAATTTTTTCATACATTTTGTATAGAATCCGTATATAACGCCATCTTTGATACATGAGAGAAACAAAAATAAACATGGCGTTGTATGCTGGTTCCGGTAATGCCAGTAGATGGCGTTGTGGGCATTATCCTTTTATAAAAAAAAATGAATTTAATTCAGCTAATAAGTTGCCACAACATTTATTGATTCTGAGGCGGTACAAAGTTCGCCGGGTCAGCTAGTATAGTTATAAATAAATAAAGAAAAATTAAATAGCAAAAAAAAACAGAAAAGCACAATACGTTATAAATTTATTAAATAGCATAGCAAGAATTATTAATAACCAAATAACGTATTGATGAAATAAGTAAATATCGAAAAAACAACATTTCGAAATACAAATTAACGAAATACATACCTTGTGACCGAAAATAAAATAAGGAAATAGGAAAATAGTGAAATAACGAAATACGTTATGAAATTACTAGATTATTAAATGAAGAAATAATGTAAGAACAAGATAGGGAACGGAATGGAGAAGCGGGGAAATAAACAAATAAACAAAATGCATGAAAAAAATTGTTAAATAAAGATAAAAAGAAATGGCGAAATATGGAAATATTGAAATAACGCATCATCAAAATCAACAAAATTTATGAAGAAATTATTGACGAAATAACGGAATCAGGAAATACGACAAATGGGGACATTTCAAACTAACGAAAACAGCGAAACAGGTAGAGAAAGAAATAGCAAAATTACGAAATTCTGAATTCGTAAATGGAAGAATGATAAAAACAGAACAGCCAATATGAAACTACACAATTATTTAATAGAGAAAATGAAATTACGAAATAATTTTTTTATATTTTTCCAAAAATTCATTTAAATGTGTCATCCTTTATTAATTTCGTTAATTATTTCCTAAGATGTTACTTTTTCTTTTGTCTTAAGATTTTTCAGATTTGGTCCTTCTTGACCTTTTCACTGTTCTGTCATTCTCTCAATTTTGAATTTATTTATTCCCTGTGCTATCCTTCTTTCGTACTTATATGTGTTACCTTTCTACTGTTTAGTATTATTTCCCTTGCCTTTTTGCCCTATTTCATTACGTGTTTGTTTTGAATTCTTTACCATTCTTTTGTCATATTTTTTCCAGATTTTGGACTTTTTTCAATTCGTGTTTGTAGTATTTTCTTTAACTGGTTTTTATTCTTGTTTGCTAGTTCCATAGACCTTTTCCATGTTTTTACTGCCTTTAAGAGTTTCTGTGCAATTCCTATAAATTAAATGTGAGTAATAAAATCGTCGTATTTCCTCAATAACTTATGATTTTACAACTTATTTTGCGAAATCTGATTTCTTCAACGCCTGACATTTGTTTTTTCATTTCAGGTTTGTTGGTAACTCGAGTTAGATTTTTACACGGATCAAAACTACCATCATAACTATAAACTGCATTGTTTTATCCTTGCATCGAGCATTGTAATTGCTCGAAGCTGCAATAAATTTTATAAAAGAGAAAACAAGAAAACGGGTTTCTTGAACTGACGCCTTCAATATGCAGTAACTTTAAACTGGGAACATTGAAAATTAAATTGCGGGGATCCCTCGCTTGACGGATTACGTATCGATTGCAATTGGAGTAACATTAATCTCGTTTTATTGAATTTTGCGCTGAATGGATCGTGATTGACGAATCGCGTTTGCTGCAAAGACTGTTGAGTGTTGAATTATGAATTTGCCGATTTAATTATATACGATGATCGGAAGGCAATGTCTCGAATTTAATTATTGCAAATTATGTTAATGAAAGCTGAGGCTCCTGTTACATTCTATAGATAGAATTTTTAAAACCATCCATTATTTGTTTTTTCTTGTTTTTTCACCTTTTTGAAAATCGTGTCGGAAAGGAAAAACTTTCTTTTGTATCGTTCGGTAAGTATAGCAATGTTTATGATCTTATAAATTTTCATACTTGTATTGAAACATAATTTTTATTACCTTGTCGCTATCGTTTCTTTAACATAAACTCTTCCATTGCACAATAATTGACAGTGTGATCATAACAGTTTTACAATAACAATATTTAAACCTCTGAATCATCCAGGTGCACTATAATTGGGACATACAGTTATGATTCAACTTAAAACGTACCAATATTTATAGCCCAACGATTTATCAACGGTCAACTCTTATTTTTGCCCGCTTGGAAAATAACGCGATAAAAGTGCAGAAATGATTCAAGGGTGCGTGGGGGCAAGAATCTTGACCTGTTACAAAATTGAATCGTTATCCCACTTTCCCACATCCTTTCAAAATTAGCACCTCGCTGCTGGTGCTCACGACGCTCCCATATCAAAAACCGCTCCTTTCCAGCCTTCCGTCCATCGCTTCGAATTTTCCAAAAAGCAACGAACACACTTGTCTTCTTGCCTTCGGTTTCGCGAACTCCTCGTGAACTGAAAATGTGGCACGAATTTAGCAAGTGGTGCACACGGCACTCTGTCGGCCCAAACGAACATTTCTTAATATCAACAGAGGATTCATGTCCACGTTCGACTTGATCTACTTTCTATCTGATGTGGCCAAACAAGGCTCGGGGCTCGAATTGCACCGGCTGCGTTCGACGGCGATGACGGCCACCGAAGCACCTGGAGGACGTGGCCGAGGGTTTGTTTATCGACCTCGCGACCTCATACCTGTTGCGCCTCTTTCAGTGTTAAGGTCGGACCGAAACTGTGCCAGGGGAGACGTGCAAACCCTGCGGTGAAGTTTCTATTTAGCGTGCGTTTTTTTTTTTACGATGTACTACGTCTAATAATAATATTAACAAGCATGAATGTTGGACGAGTAGCGCCAATTACGGATGTCTCTTGGGGCGAGTTAAAGCTCGGTATCGAAATTTATAGCGCTTGTCGCTGGGTTGAGTAGTAACGGATCTTACAAGTTTTTATGGGAATCATAGATAATCTCATAAACATTGCATGGAGTATTATGTATGTTGTACCATTCTGTAAGAATTTCGTTTTCAATCTGGTATTCGCTATAACACGAAAATAAATACATATACAATCGTCCAGAAAAATAGTAAAAATAATAAATTAATAATAATTATTTTTATTATCCTTGGGAGTCTTATCTTCAGTTTGTTGAATTGAGTTCAACGATTACGATATCCGAACACAACAGTGCAGTTTTTGGTATTAGAACTTGATGGCACAAACAATTCACCTAGACATTTAAGAATGAGTCATATTTGCACATTCATTAATATGACTTTAATGCAATACTTGTATTAATATCTAGGTCATCAAGACATTTATCTTTTCTGTGTTACAGACAAATATACTAAAATTTAATACGTATGTGATTAACTGATTAGGAAGGCTAACTGTAGGTTTTGAGTATTGAGTGGTTTGACATTACCTACTTAGTAATTTTGTAAGTTTTACTTTTAACCAACTTAAATCTGATTTTCAAATATTTAGTACAATTGCGAATATCAGAAAGTTTGAGTGTGAGATAATTTTTCAATAATCAATAATTTCTCATTCTTCTTCAGTTCTTGCCAGTATTTCAGGTTTTCAAGCCTTGTCAAATCTGTCAATTTCTCACAGGTTCCAACTTTTCTAAATTCCCTGGTTTATCAAGTTTGCAAATTTTTCAGGTTTCTGAACTGTGTCTCTGTCGTGTTCAATAGGGTCTCTCAGTTTCCCAACTTCTCAGGCTTGTCTCTGTGTTCTCGAATTTATCAATTTTTAAGGTTTTTCAAAGAATATTTCAGAATTCGGTTTGTATTGTTACCCATCACATGATCCAATTCCGCGCAAATCCGTAGTTTTAGTTTTTTTAGAATAGGGATCAATTAAGATAGGGAGCGTGTGACGTCAGTACTGTCAAGTCGCCAGTCTGGCGCCAATACGCTTCTCGATCCTGTAGTTTTATTTATTTACGCTATTTTAATTGTAAAAGGAACACTTCTCACTACCTGGGACCGACTCTGGAATTTTCCAAAGTAATGATATATAAAGAAAAGAATAGGTCGGTCTCAGCGTAGAGGAGAGCTATTCCGTCCACGGAAATAGACAGTTAAGTTTTGTTGTCTCAATTTACAAAACTGTTTTCGCAAACGTTCAGTTTCTTGATTTACTTTCTCAATGTTGATCGATCTCACACTATTTGAGACTTCAGCTTTATTTGTCTCAGTTTCTCAATTTCGCCAAATTTAAGACTTTACACTTTAGTTTCTCATTTTAGTTCTTCATCTTTCACCATGTAATCAATCATGTCTTTCTGCAACTCGATTTTGCCTATCGCCATAACAAAAAGTAATTGTGCGTGTCAGCTCCAACACGCGACGGGAGTTTACTCTTAAGTGCGATTGTCTTTGAATATACAAAAGACAAAGGGGGTAAATAATTTCTTATAATACTGATAGCATGTATATATTATACTTTTATTCATATTTAATTATATGTATTCGATAAAATATTATACATAAATCATGTTACATAAAAGTATATTACATAAACACATTGTCAGGAAGATTGATTTCCTTCTCTATTGAAATCATTTTCAACATTAATTTCGTCAATACTATCCTACTGTGACAATAGGTTTGCGGTAACGAAAATACGACACGTGACCGTCGGAAGATTTTTTTTTCATCATTACTTGAACTGGTTCCTTCCATATTTTACACTATTTTATACCTTTATTCACTTCCCTGTACATAAAAATAATAAAAGCAATAGATATAAATAAAGGAAAGAGGTAAAGGGGTTGATGAGTGGAGAAATATAACAAGAACGCCGGCAACTAACAATACATGGGACAGTGTAGAGGGTTAATCGCTTTTTGTTAACATGTTTTGTTAACGCTCGATTTTACTACCCATAAATTTGTAGCATCGGGCTCTAAAAATCGATTCCTAAGGAGTAAACTCCAATAATTTTACATTACTATTTGGTACCGATACTTCGTACGGAGTGAACATAAAGTTCCGCACAAAATTCATAATTTAGTTATGTGATGTTCTTGCGAAAAACGCTCGAACAGGTCGATTTTTGTTGATGACGTCATCTGTTTTTGAACTATAGCACCGTCATCAATTTTTTTAAATAGCAGCCCCTTTTTTAGGTTTTAAATACACTTTTCAATTCTCTATTCAACAAGCGTAAAAAAATGGCCACTTTGCATAACTTTTTTTTTTAAATACTTTTTACATCAAAAATTAAAATTTTATTTCTTGAAAAAATTTGAAAAATAACAATAAATCTGGAAAGCAAACAACGAAAAATGAAAAACCATTTAATAAAATTCAACGCAAATGCTCAAATTGCCACCCGCCAACTATTTGACACATTCCCAGACGTGTTTTAACGCTTTGGACACTTCGTTTAATCACTTCGGGATTAATCTGCGCCATTTCACCACGAATTCGTAGTGAAATAGTACTTTTTCAAAGAATAAAAATTAAGTAATAAAGTAAAATTTGTAATTTTTTCAAAAAGAAAGTTATGCAAGGTATCACTTTTTTACTCTTGTTGAATAGAGAATTGAAAAGTGCATCTAAAACCCAAAAAAAAGTAGAGGGTTGCCATTTAAAAAAATTGATGACGGTGTCATGGTTCAAAAACAGATGACGAATACGAGTGTGCTTTAGACCACACGACTGAAGTAAAACTTTCGTTCGCTTCGCCCGATCACACTTTTCGTAACGCTCTCGTCACGCGTTCACCAGCTTACTCCCAAGTCAAGCGTCCGTAAAGAAGTTTTACTTCAAAAAATTGATGACGGCGTCATAGTTCCAAAGCAGATGACGTCATCATCAAAATTTTTATGTCAAAAAATGGCAATTTGAAAACAAAAATCGACCTGTTCGATCGTTTTTCGCAAAAACATTACATAACTAAATTATGAATTTTGTGCGGAACTTTATGTTCACTCTGTATTTCTGTTCCGTTGCATTTGCATAATACATATCTCGTAACTTCTTAAAAAAATATAACTACGAGGGGGTATTGATAAATTGTTAGCCTACTATAGAAGCAACTAAAATTTGGAACTCAAAGTGTTTTATTATTTAACGTAGTCTCCTCTTAAATTAACACATTTTTTACAGGGATCCTGCAGCGCCTCTAACCCTTTAAAAAAAAATTTTTCTTCTTGCTCCACAAACCAGCTTTCCACAACTTCTATGATTTCTTCATTGCACAAAAATCTATGTCCTCTTGAAGTTTTTTTTAGTCTAGGGAATAGATAACAGTCTGAGGGGGGTACATCTGGAAAATAGGGCAGATGATCCAGTAATTCAAACCCTAAATCCCGAATTGTATTCATGGCAATGTGCGATTTGTGCACAGGTGCATTGTCCTGCAAAAGCAGCACACCTTTTGCCAACAGACCGCGTCTTTTTTCTTTGGTTTGTTCTTTTAAGGTGATTAATAATGTGGAATAATAATCTCCGGTTATTGTTTAGCCCTTTTCTAAATAGTCAATCATTTTTATTCCACGAGTATCCCAAAAAACTGAAGCAAAAACTTTTCCAGCGGATTTTTGGACTCAAAACTTTTTTGGCCGTGGAGAACCACGGTGCTTCCACTCCATCGACTGCTGCTTCGTTTCTGGGTCGTAAAAATGGACCCAAGTTTCATCCATAGTAACAACACGGCTCAAAAAGTCTGGATCTTTTTCAAAACGGGCACAGATGGAGCGCGGTGTTTCCACTCTTGCTCGCTTTTGATCGGCATTTAAACATTTGGAGATCCATTTTGCAAGTTTTTTTTTCATATCTAAATCGACGTGAACTATGTGATGGACACGTTCATACGAGATCTTTAGTGTCTCATCTACATGTTTCAGCCCAATTCGACGGTCTGACAATATAATTTCGTGAACTACATCAATATATTCGGGGGTAGACACCAAAATCGGTCTTCCTGATCTCTTGTCATCTTCGACAGAAAGTTTTCCTCTTTTGAAAGACGCAATCCAATTTTTCACAGTCGCGTATGAAGGGCACTGATCACCAAGTGTTTCAAGCATATCTTCGTAAATATCCTCACCCCGTAACCCCTTCAAATACAGGTACTTAATGATGGCTCGATACTCCAATTTCTCAATTTTCACAATGGGGGCCGACATGCTTTCTTTCAAATTTTGCTGCTCAGCGATGCTTCAACTTTTTGAAGTGAAATTTTACAATGACATTTCTAATAAGTCATTATTTGTTGCCATGGTAAAACGATTTTGTTTTGTTCAAAGGAAACGGCTAAGGCTAACTACATATCAATACCCCCTCGTACGTATTATCGTAGTTGAATATTTTTTTATTAATAATAATAATTTGTAATAATTTTAATTTAATATTTTTTTATGTCTCATGCCTTGAATACGACATTTATACAAGAACATTTTGGCATTTTAATCTAAATTTTCACTGTAAACAGACAGATATTACGTTCATGATCTCTGGCTGTAAAGCTACTTTCACACGGGCGGATTTTAAGCTAGGATACCCTCTCTGGGTGCTCTCCGGCACGCAGTATCCCCGCATAGACATTGTAATTAATAATAATACGAATATCAAATTAATGTAAAATTGTGGCAATTTTAAATGAATTAACATATTAATTACAAATCACATTTTGTAATCATCATTTTTATCCACGAACTCGCAGCAAAAAAAAACCTTCTCGTGTTACTTGCCCCAAAAGTGACAAAAGCAGCTGCTTCACAAAATAAGCCCACAGTTAACGCTTCGGCTTACATTCCCGAAAAGATGCACGTAGTGACGAAAGTTTTTTCCACACGACCCCAACCGAGTGAAAATTCCGAAATCTCTCAAATTTGGCACGCCTTGTTAAAATGTTTAACAGAAAAATATTCAACAGTTGGCACGATTATCCTCACTCTACGGAATCGTAAAATTATTTTTACGTTCATTCAGAAAAATACTATCATTACTTCGGGGTTTAGATGATCTCACAATTGTTATTACTTAAGTTAAGTCAGTAAATGTGACTCACCGAACTCCGCACTGCTCTTAAATAGAAACACTTGCGTTTATCGCAAAAAATTGAAGACTAAACTAATGTAAAGATTCACGCAGTCGGGTAGTGGATTTTGATATGGTGCGGCAAGAGATACCCGATTTACATTTAACAGACGTTAGCAAACCTTATATCTGTTCTAATAATAAGCAGGGTAAGGATTTATAGACAGATGAAATATTAATTAAAGTGAAACTGGAGAACGGTTTTTTGGGTCAATCACCGATTTTTATACATAAATTCTGGGAGGTTTTTCCGTTCGTGACGTAACACAGACCGTGGACCCTGCGTTGTGAATAAGAGTAATGCATGTTGATCAATCATCTTCAAGAACACGTGCAATTGAAATGATTCACTTAGCCGGCCATTGTAAGCTCGTTTATATTTTTACTGTCTCAAAAAAATTAAAAAAAGTACAGGGTGACTTTGAACAAGTGTCATTCTTTAAAACTCCAAATAGTTCATGAAAAATAGAGACGAACTGTAAAAACTTGTATGAACCGTATTTTCGTTTTAGAGATATAAATCGTTGAAAATTGAGGAAGAAAAGCATTGTACGGCAAACCCAGCCTATCGAAACTCAGTATCTTTTTACTCTTCACATAAAATTTGTATTCACCACAAAAAACTACACCACTCGTGACTGGCAGAATCGTGATCCTCAACAAAAGTAAAAAACGTTTCGGCTTACCTCATCACAGCCTTCGCACCTGGGCTTCAGCAATTCCGCGTAGTGCCTTTCACAGTAGATCTTATCTTCGTGAACGCAATACGCGAGATCCACCAACAAATCATCGCATGTGGAGCACCTGAAGCACGCCGGGTGCCAGATTAATTTCCCCATCCTGGGGGCCACGACGCTCACTTGTTGATTTTGGATGGTGCGGTTGCAGCCGTCGCAGATGCTGTTCGGAGGCGCGGGTTTCGCTAAGCCTATATCTAATGCTATTTCGTTTCTAGCTGATATGAAATCCTGGAAAAGAATAACATTGCATGCTAAATCTGTTAGTCTGTAGTCAAAGTTCGTTATAGGGAAATACACCCGGCTCGCTTGCCAGATTTAATGCCCTTTGATTTTTTGTGGGTCTCAAGAATCGCATTCGAATAGAAATATCACCCCAGATACACACATGCTGGTATGTGCCAAATGGTTGGTGTATGTCAGCATTTTGGTAAAAATTATTAATAAGTCGGAATGTTTTTCTTAGTCTGTATTAAGTTTTTCCAGAAAAATGCTTATGTAAGGTACAAACTTTTTTCAACGATCATTTAACTAATAAATCCGATAGAAAAAGTTGGCTTTTGCATAAAAAAAGAAAAAAAAATCGTTGATAAGGTCACTATGAAAAAACGGCTGGTCATAAAAAATACATTGTTACGACAAAAAGTGATATTTTAAAAACAAAATTTACCTGTCTGGGAATTTTTCAAAAAAATTACAATAAAATTAATGAAATTATGAATTTTGTGCCGAACTTTATCAACACTGTTTTAAACAAAATACTTATTTTATTTCAATTTTTGATGTGATGGAAGATTGCATAACATTATTACTTAAGTCGCCTAATTACAAAACAAAGCAGAAAATTTCGTTGTTATATTTTCGGAAGTCTAAGAAATAAGATTTGGATTTTTATGAGAAGCAGACAATGTTTTATGCGTCGACAGTTCGTTGAACACTGCAGGAATTTAAAATGTCATCCCACAAGCTTACAAGATGCCCTAAACATGTGGCAAGTCTTCACCAACTATTACAATGGAGTATTTACATTAAACATTACAGCGTGATAGACAATATCGGTCTCTGATTATATTAGCTATGAAATATTTATTTTGTGCTGTTATGGTACTTTCTATTCCATTTTTTTAAATGATGTTTGTATGAAGTGTAAACATAGCTCTTTGATTTCATATAGAACTCCCACTACATAGTCAATTTCTTCAATCTACAAACCTGATAACTACTTTTGACGGAATCTTCGATAAATTTACAAGCACTTAGAGCCAAGTCTTGCTTTGGAAGTTGCCTCACTATCCTCTGCAGGCGGGCGGTTTCGCCCTTGGAACCCAACTTGGGGACTTCGTGAGTTGGCAGTGTTGAGTAATATTGATCGACCTGAAAGCAATATTGAAGATGCTACGTCCTCAACACTAATAACAGCATACCTGTCGGGCGGTAGTGAGACCGGCAGGCACGAAGGTGTATCCTAAGGACCTGGAGTCCAACCCATCATGGTTCAGGGCCAGTCCCAGACGGGACCTCGCCCCGTGTTCAGCCACTATCTCGTGGCCCTCGCGGAGACATTTGCATTTTTTGCAGTTTTTTCTGAAACAAAATAAATCTTTTAGTAAACTAGAATGTGTATGCATCCACGCGTTATGTAACTGCAAGTAAAGATGTCGCATTAAATTTGTGTGAAATATACACATTTATTTGCAAACTTTAATTCCGTTTGAATTATGTCCGCCTTAGAGGATAACGTAGAGGGCGGCACCTGCTTATTCGCTAGTTGTTTGTGCAGAGTTCTTTTCTTACTCCCCAAATGTTCTTTCGTTATAAAAACGTCGTATGAGGGTGTATAATTTCTTCCTAAATCAGATCCTTATTAGATGTAATTGACAGGGTATCAAATAGACTACGAGTCGAGGATTCGTGCTTTCGACACGATTGGGACATAAAAAGTAAAAAATGGGATTGGTGTTTATTTTCCTTCTATCTTTAGGTCTTCACTTTAAAATAACAAAATTCTTAAAAAGGAGTAAAAAATCCAGTAATTGGTCCATGTTGATGTATGCAACTCACATGGCACGCGCTCGTTTAGAGGATTGCATATACGTGCGATCATTATGCAAAATACCAGACAAAGTTATGAGCGTGAGAACATAAATTTAAATAATAACTTATCATCAGTCATCATTCATAAAACGTATTATAAAATAAATAAATCTGAATCCTTTATGAAGTTTCATTTCCACTGAGTCTTCATAAATGATTCATAACGAGTGAGCAACAAAAGTCGTGATCGTAGGAGCCTCTGAGTCCAAAATTTTGAGTCGATCTTTGATCAATACGATCGTGTAAAAAGTCATCGAGTAATGTGAATTGACGATTAATGTAAACAGTAAAGTAAAAGAACCGATATACGTTTAGCCAACTGCGATCACGAATTTTGTTGCTCACACGTTACATCATGTCTATGGGAAAAAAATTAGACTTTTGACGTGCAAAGCCTACTGAATGGATAGGATTACCGTGAACCTGTTCTAAGATAAATGTATCTACTGATGTCTCTATAGTCACTAAAAAGTCACCTATTAGACAGGTTGAATTGTGGTCATTTACCTGCAATATATTAATGACTTAAGTCTTTTTAAACACTACAAAAACCTCATCTCCCTTGATTAAATCAATGGTCAGCAACCCAAAATACACATGTATGTGATGGAAAACCAATCCCTTTTCAATAACAATTCAGCCACATAAATATTTGTTGTACAGGTGTTCTAAAATTGTAGTAAAAAATCTGCATCTGTATCTGCATCTGTATCTGCATTCTGTTTATATGTAAATAAGCAGTATTGTTTATTTTCTTTAAACCAATAAATATAATCAGCGTGAATAACGGAGCAATAACTTGATTGTTTGTACGTTGTACATGGTGAACCACAAATACATTTTCTAGTGTTTTAATATACTGCAATTAGCTGGAGGAAGAAGCCACGGCAAAAAAGAAAATTCTTGAAAACCGGATTTAAAATAACGAGAATGACAGCAAGAAATGGTGCAATTTATTAATTATTAATGTATAACCAACAGTAGCTAACATTTAAAAAAAGCTTAAGGTTACCTGTTTTAAATACAGGCTGTCATATCAAAAACTAACCAAATGAGAACCCCTTATGAAACATATTCGTCACTTAGTCATTATTGGAAATTACCTTTGGATCAGAAATTTCATTGGTCAACTTTATCGACTTGTAAACTATTGCTCTTTGCGGAATGTTATACAAACCATTTGGGTATTGGTACGATCCCCACTAAATGATCTTGAGGATTTAATGCGAATCTTTTGATACAACCTGTATAGATAAATCAATCATTTTCAAATCTCATTGCATTGAAGTGTCATAAAAATCAAGGATTTAATTATAAAAACCAGACAAGAAAAAATCCATTTAATACGCAACTATGAATAATTAATTATTATTATCAGATAAATATACAGAATGTCTCATAACGGGTGTTTTTTTTTTTAAGTTGGCGTCATAGTTGGCGCTGAATATGAGTTTATGTGAACAGGCCATTTTTTTGCCTGGTTTCATTTAGACGATTATGTGAATTCACAAAACATGCGGAGGTGAAGTTCAGAAAAACCTAATTCTATGGAAGAAGTTCCACTGCACTCCGAAAAGGTGGGAGTATGAGCGGAGTATTAACGTGTTGAACTGACAGTTCACGGCGAACTTCGACGCCAAATTAAAAAAAAAAAATTACATTAATTACATTTTTCACTCTCCTTCCCATAGTGTTTCACTTAATTTTCTAAATTTCTATTTTGATGGTTCATTTTTTATGCGCTTTATCTTTTCTACCTTTATTTCTTTATCTTTAATTCCAAAACTCCTATGTTTGGGTCATATCACTAATACCCTGTGATCATTTAAATTATAAATTAGAGTAGGCTGTGAAATTTAAATTAGGTTGGCACTATGTACTAACTTTTGACAATTTCATTTAAAATTTGAATGCCAAAGTGACTTTTCAAAAAAACGGCAACAGAATGGTGAATGGAGTTGAACAGCTGAATTGAAACTGCGGGAGAACCCTTTCAACATTTGCTGTAATTCTCAATTATTCTACATTATTTGGTAGTCTTTTATTTTCTACAATACAATATACAATTTAACATGAAAAACATAAACGTCACAATGTTTACAATAACCTCAAATGTTACTGTCAGTCTAAGCTGTCAGTCAATTTGCAGGCTGGGCCATTGCATAATAAAAAAGCCGCCTACTCTAATAATTTAAATGATCGCACAGTATAATTTTACATCTCATTGGATCTGGCGTTGTTCATCATTAGTGTGCCATAAAGCAACATCAATTTTCCCCAACTTATGTGAATTATATTACTTTAGTTTCTTTAGCTTACTACACAGTTGTCTTTACTTTACCTTTTTACTTTTTGTATTTAGATTTGTTTTTCCGTTTTTTTTTTGCTTAATTTTTGTTGCATAATTTCAACAGTCCATTACATTGGTATTTTCATTCTTCTTAAATTTTTTTATAAAACATTTGTTTCAAAACAAATTTATTGTATGTGATTTACAATTTGTCTTTTTATTTATTTAATTCTGAATATTTCTATTTTTATTTTCTCTCCATATGTTTTTTCTCTTATTCCTATTTTGAAAAATCTCTATTTGATTTCCTATTTCTTTTCCTTATTCTGTTTTATTAAATTTTCAGTGCTTTATGTTTGCCCGTATTTTGCGTAGCATTTTTTTTATTGATTATACTCAATAATATATTATTTTGTTTTTCCATTTATTTGCTCCTCCTTTATTAATGTACTATAAAATTGTAAAAACACGAAACTATAAGTGCCGAATGGGCAGAAACCGCTTCGTCTGTTCTTAGCCTAAAACTCTAAAAATGGAAGATGGTAAAATCACAAAGAAGGAGCAAACTTATACAATGTAAAACTGCGATATATTATTATTAAACTGAGTTTGTCAAACTTCCAAACTGTCACATTGTCAGGGTGTTGAAGTATTAAATTGTCAAGACTGTCAAATTGTAAAACGATGAAACTGTTAAATTGTAAAATGTGAAATTGTCAAATTGTGAAGATTTGAGATTTATAAAATGTGAAATTACACCATAAAACTGTCCAACTTTTAAAATTCTGCACCGGTCAATAAAATTGTGAAAATGACATAAACTGCCAAAATGTGCAAGTGAAAACCATGAACTGTCGAACTATGTAAAACGGTGAAACTGTTCTGAAACTGAAATCCCAAACTGTGAAATTCTGAAATTGAAACATCGAACAGTCAAACTATAAAAATGTGAAACCGATATTACCGAAGTGTCGAATTATGAAATTGCAATAATGTGAAATTGAAACTGCCAAATTGTGCAATTGTGAAACTGAAAATGACAAGCTGATATTATGTGTGTATTTGCCGAATTCATCACTTTTAAAAATGAAAATCTGAAACTATCATACTGTCAAATTCTGAAAATGTGATACTATAAAATTGCAAAACTATCAAAATGGTGAAACTGTCAAATTGTGACGCTTTGAAATTTAGCAATTGTGAAATTATAACGAATGAGCAACAAAATTCGTGATCGTAGGAGCCTCTGAATCCAAAATTTTGAGTCGATTCTTGATCGATACGATTGTGTAAAAAATCATCGAGTTGTCAAATCTGATTTGAAATAAAAATCTTTTCTTTTGCAAAAGTTCTCTTTTGGGGGACCCGTACAACCTGATGACGAACGAACGATGGGTTATTTCAATCAGGATGAAGCTACAGGGCACACAACAAGAGCTTCCATCAACTTATTAAGAGTATTTTTTTCAGAGAATATTAAAGCATTGCCCCTAAAACCAGGCAACCATAATCACTCCCGTCCGCCATAATCAGACCGTTTTAACCTCAAATGTTCTACATAATCGGCGACTGCAAAGACATCACAGTCAAAGGTTTTGAAATTATAAAACGTTGCGACAAAGTCTATCTGGAGGCCTACACGTCGATCCTAACATGTGGAACCGAAGCGCTAGTAAGTCACAATATTTCAATTGTAATGAGTCTTGGAAAACCAGGAGGACTTCTACGGCCGCAAACTCAGCACAAGGACAAGAGAGCGTAGGGTTGACACGAGTGTGGTCCACAATATAAAGGTCAAGCAACCAACATTAGAGAGTTTAACAAAGAAGAAGAAGGCTTCGCAGCAACTGCTGGAGATACTGAAGAACAAGGGACAGGATAATTTAGCTAGATGTCAAAATGGTGTAAAAATGACTCTTATTGGATTTGTAGTGACTGAAAACACCCTTTGCATTGGGCTTGCTAGAGTAGGATCTGAAATTCAGAAGATGCTGGCTTGCAGCCTCCAGGAGATGTCCCAGGTGAATTTGGGGGGACCCTTACATTCTCTCATTATTGCAGGACCTGTATTACAACCCCTTGAAATAGAGTATCTTGAGCATTGTAAGGGGGAATAAATTTGAATTGGTCACTTCTTATTTCAACATTTTGCAGTTATAATGTCCTAAATTTCTTCTCTAAAGCCTTGTTTTCACTGAAGAAACATTGAGCAACCTTTGTGTTTCTGTTGATTGTTCCCATTTCTAGCGGTAACATCAAAGGAAAAATCGACACGCGATAATAACACGTCTTTCTCCTACATGTTGCTGCAACTTTTCACATCAGTGGAAACACGGAGTTGCGCTTTCTCAAGCAACAACTGTCGGCGACTTTCAGTTGCTCAGATGGAAACACAAAGTTAATGAATGTTGCTAATTCCTCCGTGGTTGCCAAACATTTCCTAAACACCCGACAAAGAAAACACACAGTTCCTCAATGTTTCTTCAGTGTAAACGGGGCTTGAAAGGGACAACACTTTTGACGCAGAAATTCAACTTTTTGACAGTCAGAGAAAATAGGTTAAAAGTTTGACAATTAATGTAAACAGTAAAGTGAAAGAACCGATGAACGTTTAGCCAACTGCGATCACGAATTTGGTTGCTCACTCTTCACCAATAAATTGTCAAAATGACATAAACTGCTTACCATAGAAACGAGAAAATCATCCAATCAGCTTTACAGATTAGTCCTGTTAAAATTTTTAAGGGGTGCAAATACAGGATCGTACCTAATGTCAAACTATCAAATCTTCAGACTGTGTAAATGTGGAACTATAAAACTGTCAAATTGTGAAAATCTGAGACTATAATATTAAAAAACTGTCAAAATATGAAATGGCCAAGGATTAGTAGTGTGAAAATCTCAAACCTCAAATTGTGACAATTTGAGACTCACATACACTCTCAAATTACTGGCGGGCTATTTGCGGCTGTAGCTGTTGAGATTTCCACCGCTAAAGCATAACTATTGTTGATGTTTTGTTTTCCTTATTTCTATTTGTTGTTGTGTTGTTTTCTGTATGTACATACTATTTTCGTGTATTTTATGATAGTTTAATTCATATTTGTGTTTCTTAATTTTAGGTTTACGTCTAATACGTAATAGTTTATTTCGATGCGCTGTGATGACACTTTTCAAGGGCGAGGGCAAATTTTTGAATCACGAGGCGCCAACCGAAGTGCATCTAAAACACAGTGTGGTCTAAAGCAGACTCGTATTTTTTTTAAATGGGGGTTGCCATTTAAAAAAAATACGAGTGTGCTTTAGACCACACGACTGAAGTAAAACTTTCGTTCGCTTCGCCCGATCACACTTTTCGTAACGCTCTCGTCACGCGTTCACCAGCTTACTCTCAAGTCAAGCGTCCGTAAAGAAGTTTTACTTCAAAAAATTGATGACGGCGTCATAGTTCCAAAGCAGATGACGTCATCATCAGAATTTTTATGTCAAAAGATGGAAATTTGAAAACAAAAATCGACTTGTTCGAGCGTTTTTCGCAAAAATATTACATAACTAAATTATGAATTTTGTGTGGAACTTTATAATCACTCTGTATACATAATTATAATTTTAGTTCTGCATGTCCTTAAAAGTTTTTCTTGTGACTACTTTATAGTCTTATGTGGTCCGTTGAAAGCACGAATAAGTATAGTTTTTTTTTTATAATATAGTCACTTTGTTAATAATTTCACTTCTGTGAACTTTTCTTGTTCGTATTAGTCATTAATATTTTGCTGTTCCTTCATATTCTATCAAGAAGAGGTCTTGATGTTACTTTACCTTCATTTTTGGGTTTGTATTCTTCTATTGAAGCGCTTCTTCAAAATGTTTATTTGGATACTTGTGTACAGTACTAGTTCCTATACATAGTTTTTTCTCTATATATATATTTTTCTTTCCACATGTAGGTATGCAGATCCTCCAATGTCATTAATTCAATGTGCAATTCTTCTACAATGTGATCAAATATATATTTTTAATTTTGCTTGTTTGATTTCAGGTAACACTTTTTCTACGAATAAATAATAATCTTCAGTTCTATAATACTCTCTGAGACTAAAATTATTGTTCAACAAAAGCGTTCATATGAGTCATTTGTTTCAAAAATATTTCAATACATGTTCATGTAACCTAACCTCAAAAATCTGACAAGTTCGCGCACATGTGATAGTAAGCTATACACGTTTTTTTTTTACCTCGACTTCAATGTTTCTAAAAGACATTTTAGAAATTCCTAAATGCATCCACATCTTTCCCATTTCAAACCAGTCGGCATAATTAAAGTTAATTAAATGTTTGAATCATCCATCAACCAGTCGGTTAAATAAAAAATGCAGTTTATTTTCTTATATTAACTCAAATAAATACTCTTCCTCACAAGATAAAAGCATGTTAAAAATTGTGCCTCGACTCGATGAAAAAATTTGCTGTAGGTGGAAACGCATATTTTAACACGAAACCTACAAGCTGTTAACACTAATTGATTGGTCTTGGTGTACATCATTCCCGTTTGACTAAAATATTGCCATATTAAAAAGCAAAGAGGGTTATTCTTAGGTTTATGAACCTTCATCTAGACGAGTTTATTTTTAATAATATAAACACTTCAATCAAACTGTAAGAAATATTTCATCGATTGCAGCCACATGACACACCTGTCAGTACCGGCTGCCAAAATTTAGATTAAAGACTATATGTCTAATGATGATCATTACCGGAAACGGCAGAATTCAAAAGAGAAAAAACAAGATAAAGATAGGTCGTTAGTGACACGGCGGGAGTTATTCAAATTCGTGTTATAATTTTCCATGCAATTATCCAAATATTTATTGTGAAGAAAATAAACTTTGGAGAAGGCAACAATCGTTCCTTTCAGCTGGCCGTTTCTCATTATGAAATGACGACTTTGGCAAGCATCTTTGATTTGACCCTGTTTCCACATCACTGCCAGCACAAAGGTTGACGTCAGGTATGAATTTTATGAGAGCTTCTAAATAATTGGCCGAAAATAGCGGATATTCAAGTGCGGCGTCTTAATTAATATGAAAATTATGAGCAAGTCATTTGTGCGTTTATTTTTTCAGAGAAAAATGTTTATATGAGAGCGATTTGATCGATCCCAATCCATCGGTTGAAATTTATATTGTTCGTCTGGTACATTTCAAAACGCATTTACGGGATCATAAACGGGCGATTCGAAAATTTTTATTTACTATTTAGTGTCAATAGGAACATTAAATAGATTTTATTGGATATTCGAAGTAAATTGACTGCGTCGAACCATGGCTAGTCGTCTTTTTGTAAGATGATTTAATAACATTGAGGGGACGTAAAACATATTTAGACCAGACATTATTATTTTAAATTGAATAATTTAGAATTATATTGCGGCTGCTTATTATAAATTTTGCTGCAGGTTCCAACAAAAGCACGCTTTCGGGAGCAATGAACACATTCTTGGAGTTTATCACACTTCCTTTGGCGAAGTTATCATCTTTGGTTCCGACAAAAAAAAATTTACGCTGTTGGTGTCATCTAAATTGTGACAGTTTAATTAAAAGTTTTAATAAAGATAAAGGTAAGCCGGTGATTAAGATAATTTGAAATTGCAGCCGGATTTGCATAGTACCTAGGTTTATATTGCTTCATGACTCATGTGTAAATTGACCAGAGTCAAGTCTCATCTGATTTTTATCATACCAAATAATAATTTTATTTGATTTGAACTAAGATAAATCCTACAATATTTATCACTAGTAAACAAGCGGATCAATCTTGCATTGTTGCCACTACTAAGCTAATATATCTTGTGTATAAATACAATTATGGTTTATTATATTATACAGGTTTGTGTCACCAAGATCTAAATCATACTAATAGCTACAACAACACAACATTCTTGTTCTTACGTAAGCAGCACCATTATAAGACTTCAGTAACAGCTTTAATTTAAAAATTCTCTGCTCTTTGTCCATCTATTGATTTTGGCAGCCGAATGCCCATTTAAATAAATTACGGACTTGTCATACACGATTTTGGACAGGTAGCGCCGCTACAAAAATAGAATGACCATCGAAAGATTTCCTGCTTCTTAATTTAGATTCAAACATTCTAAGAGCCCATCATAAATGTAAATGCTATATTATTCTGAGAGCCATTAAACTAACACGCCATGAAATCAAAACTACGGGGCTTTTAAATTCACAAGTATTCTTTATCGATGGAAAGAAACTTCAATAGACTCGGTTTAGTAATTTTTTGATCCGAGCAAATAGTTTTTATGACTTTGGTTTGGCAGTGAATGCTCAAAATTCGGGAAAATTAGGGAAGGATACATATTATACAGGATGCGTAAAAGTTGATATGTATAAAAATTCTTATAACCATACACCAAGAATGCGTCATAAGAAGATATGATTGCGGTAAGTGTAAGAAATTACATTACAAATTACGATAGGAAAGTAGAAGAACTTTTTTCTACAATCGTGGAAAAACGGGTGGTTTAAAAGAGTTTCATTTTTCCAAAAGTTTATTTACAGGACTAGTGCATACTATAAATAAATGGTAACGTAACAATTTCTTAATGTATTCTCCAGAGAACTAAGTTCGGAGTCGTAGAAAAATGTTGTATGCAACACGTGCATAAAGTGCTATTTTCACGTAGCGTGCAATAACTAGTCAGCTTGTACAACTGCTGAATCCATTTCCAACGTTTCCTATTTTATCATGTTTAATTTTTTTTTTTTAAAGAAGTCTAACAGATAGATTTCCAGGTCGGAATATTTTTATTAGAATTGGTCGGGTTGTCAGAAGAGATTATACAGTTTTCAAGACACTAACATTTTTTTAGGTTTTCAGCATCTCAGGTTTCCAGGTCAAATTCCCACTATTTCCAGTTTTTAGGGTTACAAGTTCTGAACTTTCGATTTTTCAAATTTTGAAATTGATAGTATTTTTTTTTATTTATCAGTTCTTCAGATTCTCCCGTTTCCATTTTTCAGAATTCTCAGCTTTCGAGGTTTCAGTTTATAATTTTATTACATTTGCAAGATTTAAATTTGATCCGATTTTCTCTTCTTACTTTCAAGTGCAGGAAGTTTCAGGCAACCGATTTCTGGAGTGCTCAGGTTCTCCTGTTTATAAACCCATTTTCAGTTCTTTGGTTTTCATGCTTTCAGAGATCTAAGTTTTGATTTCCAAATCTTCAGGTTTTCGGGTTCTCAACTCCTTAAACTCTTCTATTCAGGTTCTTTTCAATTTCTTTTGCTTAGAGGTTTACTCAGGCTAGTGTACAGTTTCTTTGGTTTTTAGATTTTGTCTTTTAGATTTCAAAGTTCATGCTCGGCGGTTTTCATAGAAACAGGTTTTGAATTCAGAACCATTCGCTTTTAAAATTCAGGCAGGAGCGTCTAGGCAGTTAAACGTGAGCAGTTACTTTTATGTTGCTAATTGGCATCACTACACAAATGTCAATTGTGTCAAAATAAATATTTCGAACTATTTATACGTTTATAAGTAACACCGAGAACAGAAAAAAACTGGAAATTTTGAGCTGATTAATTTGTTCTTTTAACCTTTCAGATGAATTGTCAAAATCGAGAGCTACTGTTTATGAACAGTTTATGACAACTGTCGGTTGCAAATGTCAAGTATTTCAACAACTCTGATTCATACTAGTGAATTATGTGAATTTTGATTAAAGCTGATTAAAGTTTTAGCTGTAAGTTCTAAGAAAATGTTGTCAAATCGGACATTTTACTTTTTAAGGCGATGTCGTCAAACCCAGCATTAGTAGCAACTTTCTAAAAGAATATTGTCAAATACAACTGTAAAAAGACGCTTTCCAACGGTATGCCGTCAAAGCCAACATTGAAAACGACACTTTCTAAGAAAATCTTCTCAAATCATACATTCAAAGACACTTTCTAAGCGTCAAATCCAATTTAAAGAAGACACATTTTAAGGGAATGTTGTCAAATCCAAGGCTCAGAAAGACACTTTCTAAGGCGAAATCATCAAAAGCCACTTTCTATGAAAATATTGTTAAACCGAACATTGAAAAAGACACTTTCCAAAGTGAGGTTCTCAAACCCAACATTGGAACAGACAGAATTTACGAAAATCTTGTCAAAACCAAAGCTCAGATTGACATTTTATAAGGCCATGGCGTCAAACCCAAAAATGAAAGACATCCCAAAAAAAAGTTGTGAAATCAAACATTAAACGGTGAAAACTCTGCACCGTGACGCTTTTCGGAAAATAGCGCCGTTGTTGTAAGTGCTACCAAAAAAAAGTTCAAATAAAATATGTAGAGAACAAAATTGTGCATAATTTTGGTTCTATTCACTTTTTGTTTGCGACCAACAGTTTCCGTTTTACGGGGCGCCAAATTTTGGGGTTGATTTGCAAATTCCAACAAAATCAAATTAATCCTGCAATATTTTTTTTCTGAAAGAGCAATCCTTTCCGAGTTTGTGGATGTTTACCATCTTACAAAATTTCATTTCTGTCCAACCTTTTGCGAATAAAACGCTCTTTTTTGTACCCATTGCCTGGACTAGACTTTTTAGAAGAAATAATTTATAAAGTTTAGAAATTTTGGTTATGAATTCCCAGCAGACACCCAAACAAAAATCCGAAAAGTTCCCACTCCCCCTGGGGGAACTTCATGACCTTTTGTCCAAAAAACCGCTCCCGAACGTAACGTCATGAAGCCTTTCTGCCTTTTACTCGTAAATGGTAACTCCGAGGAGAAAATGTTTTATGACCTATGTTCTCCATTAAATTCTGCATAAAAATGCTCTTATGAAGTTTTTGCCTATCTCCCACCCACCGCTCATCAATGACATCGGAAAATGAGTATTGTTTTCAGCGCAAAGACAAAAATTAGTCAACCCCCGCTTTTTGACCAATAACAATTTATTGCAAATGTTTCATTTAATATGGACCTTGTACAGAAAAAACTGCTTTACAATTCTGTATCTATACATTTTTTGCTCCCATGGTGGCTTTCGAGATAATCGCCGCAAAACACGGGGGTTGCCTTCAGGCTGAAAACTAAACTCATTTTCCAACGTCATTGATGAGCGGTGGGTGGGAGATAGGCAAAAATGTCATAAGACTAATTTTATGCAGAATTTAATGGAGAACATAAGTCCTGTAACATTTTCTGTTCAGAGTTACTGTTTACGAGAAAAATGCAGAAAGGCTTCATGACGTCACGTTCGGGAGCGGCCTTTTGAGCAGAAGGGGATGAAGCTCCCCCCGGGGGAGTGGAAATTCTTCGGATTCTTATTTGGGTGCCTGCTGGGAGTTCATAACCAAAATTTCGAAACTTTATAAATTATTTCTTCTTAAAAGTCTAATTTGCTTGGACTAGATTTTCATCGGCACATATCTCAAGAACGATTCAATCTAGTACCTTCTTAGGGAGTGATTTTTATAGCAAATTTGATCAGCTTTAATTTTTGTTCTAATGATTATTTGCGTAGGACACCTAGTTTTCGAGTTATAAGCGATAAACGTAAGAATTTTTCAACTTTGAACCTATTTTGGAGTATTGAGGGGCACACTTAAAAAAATCATATCTTTTGTAATATACAACCCAATCCATCAAATAGGACATCCACAAACTTGGAAAACATTGGTCTTTCAGAAAAAAAATATTGCAGGGTTATTTGAAGTCGATCTCCGTTGTAATCCGCGCTGAAAATTTGATTTTGTTGGAATTTGCAAATCAACCCCCAACTTTGGCGCCCCGTAGAACGGAAAGTGTTGGTCGCAAATAAAAAATCAATAGAACCAAAATTATGCACAATTCTGTTCTCTACATATTTTATTTCAACTTTTTTTCGTTAGCACTTACAACAACGGCGCTATTTTCCGAAAAGCGTCGCGGTGCAGAGTCTTCACCCCCCCCCCCCCCTCGAGCGGCAAGCCCCCGAGGTCGCAAACTCAGGTGTACTATCAGGAGACCTATGTCTACCATCCCACCAAATTTCGTTTCTGTCCGACCTTTTGCGATCAAAAACCCCCCATTGCCTGGACTAAATGGGATCTTATCAAACCCAAATTGTGAAAAAGCATTCTAAGGAAATGTCGACAAGTCTAACATTAAAGGAACTTTCTAAGAAATTGTTGCAAATACAATTTATTGTAAAAAGGACTCTTTCCAAAGGTATGGCGTAAAACCATAATTTGTCTATAATCTTTTTTATTTATTTTTTTGAGGTTAAGAAATTAAGAAGGCACTTTCTAAGGAAATATGTATTGTCAAATCCAATTCTAAAAAAAGGCATTTTCCCAAGGAAGGTTTTCGAACTCAACATTGAAAAAGACACTTTCTAAGAAAATGTTGTCAAGCCGAACATTACAAAGACACTTTCTAAGGAAATGTTGTTAAATCCAACTGTAAAAAGTGACAACTAAAGAACATTAAGCGACTTTTGTTAATACAATTTTTTGATGTCATCTAGCTTAGTTAGACATTGTAAACTGTCTCAGGTCTCATGAAAAAGCATTCCATCTTCACCTGCGGATGTGTATCAGAAATCGGGCAAACGACTCGGCTACTCCTTCGGATATGCGAAACCGGTCTAGGTTTTTCGAAGGATCACTAAACAAATGTTTATTTCTAAAATGTACTTCAAGCTTGGAATACGAATACCGAAAATGGTAAAACCATATAGGAGTACTACTAACATGTAGGAACAGAATATAAAAGATACAAGAATATCACATAAGAAAGGAGACATGCAAAACAATACAACTAAAAATTAGTATAAAATAGGGTATAGTCAAAGAAGGAATTCTGAGTGTAAATAATCGCACAAACTAAACACGAGAACCTGTATGACATAAATGTCACACTGACATTACAATCTTTCAAAATTGTACATTGACTACCCAAAACTGCTACTCATTTACGTTGATGTTGCTGAACGCTCATTGATCAACTTCATTCATATGTCTTTAACTGGATGACATAGTCATTTTTTCTTGTTATCTAAACTTTGGCCCATTATACAGAATCGCGGACTCTTGATCCTAGGAGTGAGTCCTGGGACAGTGTATATTACTGGGGAAAGATACATTAATTTTAAAACACCTAAAATAGCATTAAAAATAATTTGATAAATGTATGACTGGATGAGAGCATGTATCTAATAAGTATTATTAGTTGTAACTTTGGCCTTGGGGATTTCAGCACGGTACTTATTCTTAAATTTATTATTATCGCTTCTCTTTTGAAGATATCATCCAATATATCTATTATTCAATACAGTTTGATTAAATTTCAGAATTGTATTAAACGAATAATCACATTATTTGTAAAGTATGTTTAATAAAACGCGTTGAAATGTTTGCCACCAGCGATTTTTGGAATACTTCGGTTTCTGATATATTATTTCAATATGACCGAATCGGAAACAAGAAAGAAGGTAAATTTAATACCAGTAACTAAGATATGGTTACCATATCTGTGTTGAAATATCCTTCAGCACGTGTTGTACACTATGCTTTTCCTTGGACCAGCACTCAAAAATGACAACAAAAAATAAAAATAAAAATTCTTTCTTATTGTCACTTATTGCTCCGTGTTGCTATGCACAATTTATGGTTTTCGATAAAGGCTGGTTTAGGTACGAATAGGAATTATTTTGTTTATGAATGATCCAATTAGATGATACAATCAATCGTTTAACAGGTCAATTAGATCAAACACTAGGAAGGTCGAAGTATAGTAAGGCTTTAGAAACAATTTTTACTTGGGTGAAACTAACCAACAGAAAGTTTTAGTAAAAAAAAAAATCTATGACCTTAGATCGAGAAATGGAGAATTCGATAATATTTCAACATAATTATATTTAAGACTGAACTTTCATGTTTTGCCATGTTTCTGAGATTTTCAAATTTCTAGATTACGTATACGAATCCAAGGTTAACAAATTTTATTGATACATAAATTTTAAAGGTGTCCAGATATGTCAATATTCACAAACTAAAATTCCCTGACTTTTTCAGCCTATGTTAAAAAAAAAAACAACATTTTTCCAGTTGAAGAGAGTGATTATGATTATATACATATTAGAAAAAAAATCTGTGTATTCTTGCATAACAAAATTCACCATTTTTGAATAATTTGTAAATGTCTAACGACGCTGTCCGCGCTCATAAGTTTATTTCTGATTATTTCGAGTCTTATTTGTATAACATGTTCGCAAGGAGAAGCGAATAAAGATCTCTTGCCCCTCTTTTGAAGTCTTGCCAATTTAGAATTACAAATTGAAAATAAATTACACAGTTTATTAGCTTTTACTAATATTTTAGCCAGATTTTAGGGAAAACGATTTTCATCTTATATTATTAGAATTTTGTAAAACTACGCGTCTTTTAAAGTAGAATTTAATTGAAGAGTGCGGCAAAAACATATGTTGAGCTATAAATTTTAGAAATCGGTCAATATATCTATTGAAGCAATAAAAAAATGAAATACAAATGTTAACATTATGATAAAATAAATCTGTGCTAAAAAATGAGACCATTAACTGCCGTATCAAGAGCCGAGGTATTTCTATTTGCATTTGAACATTCTCTTTCTAACTGCCCAGATTTCTGCGCCACTTCAGTTTTCTTTTGAAATCCATAGATTTTTTTTTAACTAAATGTTAATTAACTTCTTTTTAATATTTCTTTCTTTGAGTACCACCGAGAACAAAATTAGTTTGTGCTCTTGACAATAATTGTTTAAGAATACTATTCCCTTATTATAAAATCACATTTACTTTCCCAATTAACAATACCCCGTCGAAACTGACACTGAAAACTAATTTCCAATTAACGGCACTTACAAGTACCTCCTTCGACACAAAAAATGTAACGTCTAAAAATACTGCACGACTGTTTATCTCCGAAAGCAAAATAGTCAAATGAGACCGAAACCGAATAGCTGGATTTACATCTTCACCAGAAATACCCACGTGTAATTAGTTGTGTCATAAAATCATGCTAACCGTCTTATCTAAACACGAAATTCTTAACAAGACCGAATTAATCATAGCCATAAAACAAGACCAAAAGGTACGAATGAATAATATTTAAGAGAAATCTGTGGTATGTAGCGTGCATTCACGAGGAGAAAATTTTTGCAAGAAGCCAGAATTTTTTAGACAATTCTAATTTTGAGTAAAGGTGACTAATATCATACTTGTCATTCATAACCGTTGCGTCTCCGACGACGTCCTTCAGAACTATTATCATGTTAATTCAAAGATATTATTTGTAAACAAGCGAAAGCTGCGGGTGTAATTACCGCTCTATTTTTAAAGGCCTTAATTAAACATTTTCCCGCCGTAAATCCAACAAGCATAAGTATAAAAACAATAGGAGAGGAAGCATAAAACCAAAGCAAATAAACACAGAAAATGGCACTAAATACCTCCACCAAGTACCTTGCGATATGCTGTAAATCTTGCTCGAAAACCTTAGCATAAAGCTGGAGGATCCTCACACACGCCAGAGTAAGTCCCGGCCAAGGATTAACATCCTTCTCTTTGACACCGCTATTCAACATTGTTATCCACAACAACAAATTGTGACAATACTACACATTTTTGCCTCACATAAGCACTTGTTGCACATCCACAGTCACCGCAATACTAACAATTTATGCAGCAGCACTGAATTATCGCCAAGAGGAAATAAGATAAGACTCGAGGGCTTAAACCACAAGCTACAGAACCCCGGCCGAGTTTGTCAACAATGTTTAAATTTCGCGGTAAGGATTTGCGGCCTAGGCTACAGCGAAACAACGCGAAAAGTGAAGGAAATAGTGGAGATCCTGTATTGGTAAAAGCAAGGAGCGTGCGCGTCTCATTTTAGATATAAAATCTCTACCAAAGTCCTGCTGCGCTTTCCCATTTTACGATTTGCGCGCAAAAAGACAAATTAACACGATTACGGATGCAAATGCAAGAGAATTACTCGCGTAAACACCGAAAAAAAAAGTTTGATGAAAATAGCCTTACAGCTTGACGAGTCAAGGGCAAGGTGCAATGGTAACCACATATGGTAACACTGAGCAACAAAATGATTGCCACAAATTGTGATTGTCTATCGCCGAAGCCATGTTTCAATTTATCACTGCTTATCGCCTTAAATGGGGCTAAACGGAGATTCTGTAATAGTTTTTCCAATCTAATAAAGTCAAATTCCTATCTTATTAGACGTTATCAGACACACCTCGTTAAATGACCACAACAATTATTTACCTAAGTATAATCACTATCAGCACATATGTCAATAATTGAATGTTGTTGAAATGTCCTAGTTCCAACTTTAATTAAAGTAATTTTTAACCTTCCCAAACATAAATTAACCAGAATCTGTATCAAATTTAAATTTTAAAGATCTTGTTCAGGTTACTATGAAATTTAGAGGTTATGTTATTACACCTCATCACCTCATATTACTGCAACTGATCTATGATTTGATGTGTGACCTGTGTATTATATGATCAACAAAATGCATTCTTTACGTAACAGCCTGCTACATTCAAAATTCATTCGATTATACTGCAGCCCTCCCTTTAATAAATTTAAAATTAACCAACTTCGCTTGCAAAATCAGAATTCCAGATAATTTCTGACCAACTAAACAAAAACAAAATCACAAATCATTTATGATGTAACTTGCAACGGGTCAGTTACCAAAATTAAAATGTAGTAAACAAATTTGACATTATAGTAGGCAATCCTAGGAAAGAAATTCAATGTACTTATCAAAATGACTGCTATTAAGAATTTTCCCTTACATACATTTACTTACATTTGATTTGTTTGTGTTGCATCATTAGTAGAGATTAGAGAAACGGAATAGTGCACTAACAAAATAAAGCAAATAGTTAAAGAGGAGAAAAGGAAACAAAAAGACCAGAAAACTACAAAGAATTTAGTTTTTATTATTATTAGTTTTTCAGTCATCAGTTTTGGAGGTGTCTCAGTTCTTCAGCCGCTCCGCTGATCTTCAGTTTCCCAGTTGTTAAACTTTGAGTTCTTGATTTTTTTAATTTCCTGTTTCGAGGTCTCCACTTTTCAGGTTTATAAAAATCATCTGAAGTATTGAACGTATGTTTATTTCTAATTTTTCAGATCCTCAGTTTCTTAATATTTCCACTCTCGGCTTTTAAATTCTACACTATCTTTCTCTCAAAATTTTCAGTGTTTCAGTTGTCAGTGAAGTTTCCAAATTCTGTTTCTAAAATTTTACGAAGACGCGATACTTTCATGTCTTACACATAGAAAGTAAAAGAATAAGACAATAAAAATGTATTATTAGACAGAATGTAGTGAGTTAAAGACAAAATAAGGTGTGCAAAAACGGACTATGCCATATTAAATTATTCGAATACAGATCTGTAGTCAGTTACGCAAGAAGTGTAGAAATTGAACAACAAGTCAAGAGTGCAATGCCGCTTCTTGGGCGTGTTGCATACAATATGTTTTCTAAGATGGTTCTAGAACTCATCACAGTTCCATAAGCCATAATCGTCATTTACAACAGATACTGCTGACAAAGAGAAATAGCTACATTATTAATTTAAAACAAAATTTTATTGCACTAGAAAGCTTTCATCCAAGTGTCGATTTAACACGATTTCAGACCAAGACTCCACAATACAAATATTTTTGAATATTTTTATTTCGCAATTTTTTTTTTTTTTAGGAACACCATATTATACAACTACCTCGCTGAAATCAGAAAAAATACAGTTATAAAATACATACAAAAATTATATCATTACATTAAAAAAATAAAAGTTGACTACAGTTTGACCTTGAAATTCATATGTCAAAAAATATCTTTTCCTAATTTGCTGTTGTAACAAAGCTATTAACGCACTCATTTTGAGTGCGTTAATATTTCATTAACGCACCCAAAATCTAGAATTTTTGTTTCCATTGGTTAGACACACTGAACCTTGCACTGAACGAAATGTCAGTGGGATTTTGTTGTTAAGGTTCCATATGAGTCATCTCAAGTATACGTTAGGTACAGAAAAATCAAAATTTAACAAAATTTCCTAAATTACCAAAATTTATTTTATTTGTTAAAAAATGAAATTAATATGCAAATTAGGAAAAATAACATAAAAAACTTGTTTTGTAAAACTTAAGAGCACTCGTTCTTTACAGGCACTCCTGCCTACGGCAGTCGTGCTGCAAACCTGAACTCGTGTCTTAATATCAGTTTTACAAAACTAGTGAATCTATTTGAAGCAGCGAGTCCACCATCTTTGTTTATAGGAGTAATAATTATGCAACTCACCACAAATCCATTTTTGATCAATTATTATTATTAAAAATAAGTCTTCCAGAATTATTAAAATTTTTAAATTCTTGAACCAGCGCATCTAACATGCTTGTTTGTTTTTAATAATGTTTTAATGACGCTGTTCGCACTCATCACAAATACATTTCTGAGTACCTATAAAAAAATTAGCCTCAAAATAAATATATACAAAACTCTCAGAATGTTAGAATGTTTTCGACACTTTTAGGGCTCATCAAAAAACTTTTAGTGCTTTCGAATTTTTAATGCGACAAAAATCCGGAGACTCCTATCTTTTCGAATTTTTATATTTCAAACAGCACACGCCGCTGCTTTGTTTATTTTTCATAATTCTTTAACGACGCTATTCGCGCTGATCACAAATTAATTTCTGATCATTCCCTATTAAAAATGAGTCAAAATAAAACACAAAAATTTTCAGTGTTTTCGATTTTTTATTCGAACCGGCGCATCCACCATTTTCGTCTTTAAGAACGTTGTTAGCGCTCATCACAAATCAATTTCGTGATAAATCTCTTCCAAAAATGAGAATGTTCTCAAAATGTTACAATTTTTATTTTTAACAGCGACCACCATTTTTGTTTTGACTTCTTTGAGGACGCTGTTGAATATTTAGAATTTTAATTTAGATCACTACATCCACAATTTGCGTTTCTTATTAATAATATAGGAGTAATCTTTAACGCCGCTGTCTGCGCTCATCAAAAAACCAATTTTTAAATATAATACAAAAGCTTCCAGAATGTTTTCTAACCGTTAGTTAATTTCATTATTTGCAGCAGCGTATACACCATTTTTGTGTGTTTGTAATTATTTGTTCTTATTTTAAATTTTAGAATTTAAATGCTGCCGTTTGAAACTTTTAGAATCTGTAAATTGCAGACATTTCTAAATCTTGACCGTTTATAGGATTGAAGTTTTTAAACAATCTGAGAGTAACAAAAACAAGAACAATGGTCAATACAGAGGTAAACCATTATTTTTAAATTCCGTCGATGTTTTTGTTGCCAAGTGTAACTCATTCTAATTATAAAATCACAACTAGTGGGTGATCTAGAACCTACGTCAGACAACAACTTTTCCAAATTCGATTTTACGCCACCAAAATAGAACCAGATAATTACGAAGTGCGGCTAATGTGTAACAACCATGCCGAAAGATAAAAATAAAAACAACCATAACGAAAACAAACAGGCAATTCCCCAAAACTCGCTCCTTTCAACCGCAAAGAGACGATATTACATTATAAAAACCCAAACAATCAACAAATAAAAGCTAAAAATACTCCGTGTCCCACAAACTACGACAATCGTAAAGCTTAGAAGTATCAGTTTTTTGCACAATACATGAAAATAACATGTCAAAGATTACGAGTAATAACTCTTAAGAAACACAATCCAAAAATAATTGGGGTGTTAAACACGTTTGGTAGACTTATCCCACCAAATAGGCATGGGAGAGCAAGTCAATGCAATATTTTGTGCTTAGTTCAATGCTCAAATGCAGTCTAAAATATATAACTGATTCTTTGATCTAGGGGGCTAGGCATGTCGTTGATTAGCCAAAATGACACATGTCAAGAATCAAATTATATTTGTATGTATGCAGTTATCAACGACATGCATTATTGATGTAACAGCCTGCTAGATAGAAAAATTAATTGACGTCCAGCAATATAAAATATGTCAGCAGTTCGAATCTCAATCTCGATTAGGTCAACCCACAGCCGCCTATTTCCAGCACCTTTTGCCGAAAACCAGTAATTACGAATTTTACGACTGATTTACGTTACCCCAATTCGTTTTAATTAGAATCTTGCCCAATTTACAAACAACCCAACCATCCCTACTGAATGAGATACTACAAAGTTTACGTAAAAAATATTTCATTCAACACTACTCCTATTTTCGGATCTCGCTACTACAAACCGTAAATTTTTCTGTTATTAATATAGGTGGAAAATAAGTCGGCAAATAGCTGGCAACCCACAGATTAACGTGCAGTTCATCGGAAATCTAATAAATTTAAAATTAGGGAACGGCAAGCATCTCGTGAATTGTTATACGATTTGGACCAAACGATTAAAAATAGTTTATGATTTAGGTGATTGGAGGATATCCAACGACAAGTTGTCAGGGATTTCAAAGCTGGAGTTTTAGGAGAGGATTGTACAATTAATCATGCTTACATTGTCGAATTGTCATTCTGGTCATTAAGTTAATGGTTAATAGTGAAGTCCGTCTAAATCAGGAGCAGATTAATGTTTATTTGACCTTTTTTCCGACGTTAGAGAGTCGTCGTTTCGTAAAGTGAGACAAAAAATGTTAAAACTTTAGTGTAAAAACTTCTGAGGGTTCCAAAACCAACAGTTGAAAAGCAAGTTTTGAAATTCACAGAACTCAAAGACCCAAATTGGTAGAAACCATGATTCGAAAAATTCTAAATTTCAAGGCTTCAAAATACTTGTGCTATATTCCACCATTTAGAGATTCCAATATACAGTGGAACTCCCTTCACTCGAACTGCTATAACTCGAAAGTCTCTCTAACTCAAATTTCTCCGTAAGTCGAAAAGAAAATGAGAGCCCGATTTCATGTTGATTTGCGACTGGTCGCAAGTGCCGGTTGCTATGGAAACGTCTTAACTAAACCCCAGGCAGTAAGGCTCAATTTCATGTGAAATGAATCATCAAATTGGTCCTTACTGCCTGGTCTTTAGATAAGACGTCTCCAAGCAACCGACGTTTAAGACCAGTCGCAACTCAACATGAAATTAGGCTGTTAGATCTCTTTCTATAAAAAACTTCACCAACTCGAATTTTTTAGTTTATTTAATTTTATTTAAAAAGCTGATTTCCCATTTGTCTAACGACGCTGTCCGCGCTCAATATTAATGTAAATCAGATGTGTTTATACGAACATGGAGCGCGTACAGCGTCGTTAAACAAAATTAAAAAAAAAGGTAATTCCGCACGA
Source organism: Diaperis boleti (assembly GCA_963583935.1). Taxonomy (NCBI): domain Eukaryota; kingdom Metazoa; phylum Arthropoda; class Insecta; order Coleoptera; family Tenebrionidae; genus Diaperis; species Diaperis boleti. The sequence goes on along the minus strand of OY757242.1, from coordinate 58,399,929 downwards.
CGCTGTGCGCGCTCAATATTAGTGTAAATTTGATGTGTTTATACGAACAGTGTATTCATTTTACTTTCGGAATCAATGTTAATACCTGAAACGCAACATACGTATACTCCAAAATGCGACAAATTCAGTTTCGAAATTCGCCATTTTGAGCATGTGTTTAATTTATAGCGACCGTCACACTTTCAAATACGGCATAATCTCACTTTTATAGCGAAAATTCACCTTTAAAGGTACTCGCTCTTACTTGCTCGTGCAAACTGAATTACTGCTACACTAAAATCAATGATGTAATCACAAATGTGGAATTTTCAGATAATTAAGATCGCGTCCCGTTTTTTTATTACCCGAGCTATGGGCTCTTGAATTGCTGAAATAATTCAACAAGTGGACATTTTCTTGGAGCAATAAGATTTTAATTACAATGAAGAAATTCAGAGGGGGACATTTTAAGCTCTGATAAAGTCGCTCGTACATCTCCGCGTCTCCCTGATGTATGTCAGATTTTAGTGGCAGTAAATGGCACTGTACCAGGGCTGAATAAATATTTACAATTAATTACGACGAGTATCCATTTAGTAACTGATTTAGGTGGGCTATAACATTAGTATTCCCATTAGCTTAATGATTGAAATGACGGACAAAACGGTCTCGGGATGGCTGTTTCGTTCTATTTTCATTTAAGCATGATTAATTGGATAATGGACAGGCGAGTAATTCTAGCTTTGAGATACATGACAAGTTGATGGTGAATATCGGTTACGAATGTGGCTTCTTGAGTTGTTTTTTTTCTTCGTTAGTTTGGTGTCTTCAGACTCTCTTGTTTGTATAGAGATATGAAAATATTGAAACATCATAACGATACTTTACAGCTCGAAATATGGAAGTATATTTACTTACTCAAATGGTAACTTATTGGGGTGGACAGAAACCCAAACACCTTGTGTACTATTAAATATTTAAAAAATTAAAAAGAAACTTTTTGCGAAGATAATTTATGTAGATATATCTATTCCACATTAAAAAACAAATATTAATTTTCATTCTCTTATTCTTGCTGTTGCTTTGCTCTAAATCTAGATAAAAAGGCTAACATTTTCAGGTTTTCAAATTCTCTGTCTTTAAGTTTAGGGTTTCTGATGTTTTCAGTTTCTCCAATTCTCAAACTGTTTATATTGTTAGGCTCTTAGGTTTTCAGGTTGCCAAAATAATTTTCAGGTCCAGATGTTTTCAGGCTGTTTTCTATGCTTTAAGCTCATCAGAATTCTTTTTTTTTACTTCTTCATCTAGTCAGGTTCCCAAGAAACTTTCCAAGTTTTCTATATTTCAGAATTGCAAATTCCAGGTTTTCGGTTGTCAAACTTATTTTCCAGCGTTTGAATTCTTCCCAGCCTTTTCAGATTTTCAGATTCTGATGGTTTCAAATTCTCGAACTCTCAGGCATTCAAGTTCTGAATATCTCAAATTTTTACGTTTTCAGACACTCATATTTTCTGGTTGTCAAGTTCACTTTCAGGATTTCAAGTTCTCTGTCTTTCAAATTTCCAAGTTTGTTGCTTTCAAATTCTCGAAATTACAGATTTTCAGGTTCTCTCTTTTTAAGTTTTCAGTTTTTAAGCAAGAAAGAATATGTAAATCTAGAAATTGAGGAATTAAGAGTCTAGGATATTGAGATTTGAATATGCATATGAAGACACATGAGAAGTCCAGAAACCAAAGAGTTAAAAGATTGAGAAATTAAGGAATTCCAAAATTAGAATACTTAACTGGGAGGATGAAGAATTGAGAAATTGGGATCCTAACATTAATTGAGAAGTGCTTAAGAAATTGAAAAAAAAACAGAAATTCAGATATTCAAATCCAGAAATTTTGCGATTCAGAGATAATAAAAATTCTGTAATTAAGGAATTGAGAAATATAAAAATGGATATACATAACAGAAAAACCAATAAATTGAGAGATTGAAAAAAACTGAGGAGTTCAAAAATCAAGGGATTGAGAAATTCACACAAAATTGTAAGCATTAAATTTGAAAAAAAAAAAAATGTAAAACTGCCAGCCACTGGGGAACAATGTAAAAAAAATGGAAGACTTACGAAAACGTTATTTCTCAATTTTGTGTTTTCATCGTTAGAATGTCATATTTTTGCAAATAGGGTCGGGGTCGGTCCCTTTTGCGTTGACGGTTGCGCTAAAAAAAAATTTCTGAGGTTGCACGGTTAGGTAACAGTACGGTAGTGATAGAAATAATTTCGAATATCGCCCTACCTACAATACACTACAAAAACAATGGGAATAAGGATTAACTCTTCACTGCGGCTCGGTGAGCGCACCCATCCACACCTAGCGGTAAAAAAGGGCAACAGATTATGTATGTATGCATTTTCATTCGGCAAAGTGTAAAATGAAAAAAGAAGATGCACAAAAAAATCTAAAAGCTTTAAGGGGGGTGAGAATTTTCCATTGGATGAATCTTTTTCAGTATCGAAACAGCCCAACAAGTTTGAAAAAAAAAGTCATAAAAGTGAAAAAATCCAAAAAATCAAACGGCTTCTGGAACGGCTACTTTCCATTTTGCTTTCTATATAATATAGTGACTATGTTATTACAAGAGGACATGACATTGCATACATATTTCAACAAAAAAAAAACAACACAATAAAATCTATTAATAGATATAAATAATTTTTATGATGACAAAAACAGAACAACAAGTAATTCAAGTGTCGAAAAATTGCTTAGAACACAATGGAAAAGGTGTGTTGAAAAAGAGTTGATATTTTTTCATTTTGTCCATAAAATCATGTACACAACTCGTTCGACATTTATTAATATAAGTACAACATACAGCCCGTTAGGACAGTAAAAAGATCTGTTTCGGAATAATATTCTATTCAATTCACATGATTGATGTCCCACTAATACAATGTCGATCTCCTGTCCCCGTATCGAATTTCCGATTTTGGGCGTGACATGAACCCAAAAGCCCTTTGAATTAATTAAAGCGTCGGACCGTGAAATTGGGTTAATAAATCTGACATAAAAGGGATGAATGTCATATCGTAACCTTTCTACGGATTCAAACGAATGACCGTAACAAACGATTTTCGCGAAACTGCAGGAAACAGCTCTGACATTCACGCTTTATTAAACTAAAAGAGGTGCACACCACCAAGTGTAAAAATCCTTGATGTCGTGGACACACACGAGCTTATCAGCAGCCAGCCAGGATGTTACCTCCAGGATAATATGTAAATGGCTTCAACGCTCCTATTTTGAAACGGAGAGCTGGTTTGTTGACTTTATAAAATCTCATAAAATTAAATTGCGAAAATGCGTCCGTTTTGCAAGTGAAGTTGTTTAAGGGGGGATAATCCTAACAGCAGTTTCAGGTAAAGTTCGAGTCGCTGTTACGATGGAGATCGCAAACCCATAAAAGTAAAACTGGGAAGTTTATTATTTCTAAAGTCAAACATAAAGGAAATTACAGACGCTTCCTTTAAATGCAAATATCACATCAGTGTAAAATGTTAGGTTTAACACCCGAAAACTTTGTGGATTCGGCTTACTTCGTACAGTGCTCTGTATTCAAAGATAATTTCTGTAAATGTTGGTTGTTTACACAACTAAACAGAAAAATAGTCAACAAAGAACGTGCAATAATTTCAGTACATTTAAAAAACGATCTGTCTTACATCACGTTCACCAATTATTCTTTTAACACATCAATGCAGTTTCCTTCATTCAAGTTTGCAAAACTGCATTCTTGTCTCCTTTTTAAAACCCGCATTTCCTCACATAATTCCGCATTTAAACTGCACTAAAGTAAAACTGCTCCACCCTGAATTACGAAATGATACACAATTAGCTTACTTAAAGTGGTAGTAATTGGCGGTTTCAGCTCCCAGTAATTTCTCAAGAAGCAAGTGAGTCTGACCTCGGGTTATGGACTGTGGATGTCAAAATTATTGTACGGATACAAGCCCAAAAATAATTAATTCAATACAATGTGACAACTAGAAAGAGTTAAAAAGGATTTGCCAAACTGAGAATGCAAGATAGAATGTAGTAATCAATTCAAAGTCTCTAAGTGCTTTTACATAACAAAATTCATTGAAAAAGTTATAGCACTTAAACGGCTGGAGAAACTTCCGAAAATATCATCAGCATTTCTTGTTTTACCCACCGTTTACGACTGCACTCAAGTATTGAATTTACTGGAAAGATTTTTCAGGAGTTTGAATCCACACATAAAACTCGGAGCTGTGGCATAAAATAAATTTTAAATGAAGTAAATTTGCGGTCGTTATTACCATAATCAGTACTGAAAAGTAGCTAATTCTATTTAATTTTATAGGACTGCTTCTGCGACCACAAACAACGCTAATAAAATCAAAAAATCTGAAAACTGAACAATTTTGGGAACCTGAGAACAAATAAACCTAAAACTTGCGACAAATTGAAAATTACAGAACCCGAGAAGCTCCAGAAAACCTACACAATTTAGAAGGATCAAAGAATCTAAAAACTCAAAGATTTGAGAACCTCAAAACCAATAAACCTAAAACTCTGGGAACTTAAAACTTTAAGAAATTGAAAAATTTCGGAACCCTAGAAGCTCCGAAAAACCCGAGAACCCTAGAATTTTGAAACTTAAACATCTCAGGATCAAACAACCTGAAAGCTTAACAATCTGAGAACCTGAGAACCAACCAACCTAAACCTCTTGAGAACCTGAAAATTTAGGAACCGAGAAACTTTTGAAAACCTAAGAACCCGAGAATGTTGAAACTTACAACATCTCAAGATCAAACAACCTGAAAGCTTAACAATTTGAGAACCTGAGAACCAATCAACCTAAACCTCTTGAGAGCCTGAAAATTTAGGAACCGAGAAACTTCTGAAAACCTAAGAAGCCGAGAATCTAGAAACCTAAAAATCTCAGGGTCAAAGAATCTGAAAAACTTAACAATATGGGAACCTGAGAACAAATAAACTGAAATTAAAAAATTCAGAACTCGGGAAGCTAAAAACCTAAGAATCTATGAACTTAAGAATCTCAAAGAACCTGAAAATTTAACAAATTGGGTACCGGAGAACCAACGAATCTAAAACTTTTGAGAACCTGAAAAGAAGAGAAACACCGGAGCCAAAACACCATACCAGAAAAATTGCTTATCGTAGATTAACAAATTGTTTATTATATGTCAAGTTGGCAGTATTTTTGACATTTCATAGATGTTTATTTTAAGCTAAGACAAGCCGGTTTTGGTGCATTTTGACAATTTTTTTCCTCCCTAAATACCGGCACTTCACATTTCGCAAACTGCATCATCGTGGGCTTTGTTATGATCTCCGAGTATCAGGTATCAAAAAATAATAAAATAAAAGTTAGTGCATTGCTTAACGTTCGCATCGATCATCGCACAGATCCGTCTTTATTTTTAGTCTATTTTCCTAGAAATTATTTGTCCCGGTTTGACTTGACGTGGGCTAGACTCTACAGGATACCTTTTATCTAATTTCCTGCAACACACCCAACACGAAGTCCTGTCTCATGACGTGACAAGAACCACTTCCAAGTTCAAACAATTATTCGAGTTTATAATCCAATGACACTTTAATTTCGACCAAGGAGTGACCTAAATGGTCGGTAACGGCGAGTTGTTTAAATGGGGCTAGGGCACGTTTAAGTGTCTGCTGGGATCTTGGGAGGACACTGTGGGGCGGTCTCATACTAACTGTTAAACTGTTGCCTATTCAAATATTCCAATTTATTTTTATGGATCATGTGAAAGTTAAAAAATATATTGGATAGCACTCTCGAGGATATCTTTTTGGATCAGATTAGAGCTTTGACTTCTTCCCAAAAAAACTCTAAATTTACCTCTAATTTATGTCCCCAGCAATGATTTGTGTGCGGAAATAATTCATACCCTAGTATTTATTAATCAAGGTGACGTATTAAGCACTAACTAAATTAATAGAGCCCCGCAAAGCCCCTAATCATTTTATGAAGTGCAAACAAGTCACCACAAGTGTAATTAGGACACCGAGGATGATGACATTAACACGAACATAAGGCGCCAGATTGAAGATTATTTTAAGTTTTAGTACTCACATAATGTGGACTGTTTTCGGTCACATTAAATGCAAAGCATAAAATTTTATGTTGTTCGATTACAACAATATTGGAGGTTACAATCGTTTTATGTTTCGGCTGCATCGAATAATCGTAAGGTCAAATCAAAACTGGATCAGTTTATTAATGGAGAGTTAAGTGGTGAAATGGGCTCGTAAAATTTATTACAAACGACACAATAAAGAGTTTATCTGTTTATTATTAGTGTCAACGACTAGTACTTCATTTTTGAAATGGCTCAATTTGGTCAAATGTTGGCGAAGTCAAAGCAGCGATTGGCACAATATGAGAAACAATTCGAATCAGGAAGTTTTTGAATTGGTACATACCGGTTAGATCTTATATTGGTTCCTAAATCTGAGTACAGATGGTGGTAATTCCAAGGAAAAATAAAAAAGTATGCGTGTCAGCCCCGACGCGCGACTGGAGTTTACTCTTACGCGCGATTGTCTTTGTATATAGGCAAAGACAAAGGAAGTAAATAAACGCATCTCTTCTAATACTGAAAGCATGTATAGACTTTTATTCATATTTATTTATATTGATTCAATGAAATATTATACATAAATCATGTTACATCATAAAAATATATTACTTATATTACATAAATACCTTGCTAGGAAGATTGATTTCATTCACAATTGATATCATCTTGAACATTAATCTCATCAATACTATAGTTATTATTAAATACTGTGTTTGTGGTAGCTAAAATACAATACATGAACATCGGAAGATATGTGATGTTTTTTTCATCATCACTTGAACTGGTTTCTTCCATCTTACATATGATTTTATACCTTTATTCACTTAACTGTATGTAAATATTAATATCAATAGATATAAGTAAAAGAAAAGGGTTGAGGAGTGGAGGAAGAAACGGCAACGACAATAACTAAGAACGCCGGCAACCAACAATACATGGCACAGTGTAAAGGCTCAAACGCTTTTTGTTAATGCTCGATTTTACTACCCATCAATTTGTCGTACCGGGCTTTAAAATCGATCCTTAAGAAATAAACTCCAAGTTAACTCTTATTTAATAGAATTATTTACTAAGTGTCAGGTTGGCAGAATTAAATGTGACATTTCATAAGTAATTATTTTTAATTAAAAACAAACTAACTGACAAAACGAAAAAGTGGTCTATATTCAGAACGCTCATTAAAGACAGAAACAAACCTAATACCATATTCTTGTAGGAAATTGTGTCTACTATAATGTGTGGTCTTTTAGCTGAAACGCTTCGTTTTCAAGTTCTAAGCGAAAAACTGGAACAAGCCCGAAATTTTTGATGTTTCTTGCATTTCCTAAAGTTAATTCACCTTTGGCGAGGGAGAAAACCCCAAATTTTGATTCAACGACCCAAAAAACATGTAGAACCGATGAGAAAAAAAACTTCCGGGGTATAACTGTACCCTGCTTTTATGAAACGTGGTCTGCTTGTTGCCTATTTTGTCATTTATTAGTAATTTTGCATTACAATTTACACAAGTATTATCATTTTAAAAAGGGACTCATTTCAGTTCCGCTACTTGTGTTCACGCTACTTCAGATTAGGTTAAGTTTCTTTCTTTTGTGTTTCGTCTTCAGTGGATAACGTTACACATCGAAATAAATCTAATGGAGTCGTCCTTCGTTAGTTCCTTCACCACTTGTTTGCAAACGACGTACGCAAAACTGTAGCCGTTGTTGATTCCGGCGTATTCGTTTTTGACGACACAGAATGGCCTTGTTCCATTTTTGCTACATTAAAAAGTTCTGTGAAGCCAATAAACATCTAAATCCATAATGTTTCTGTTATCAATGTACGTTACGCACAAAATGTACAAATGCACAAAATGCAAAGAATAAAATATGGAAAAGAATCATAAAACAAAAAACAAAACATGGGAAGAACTATGAAAATTATGAAATAATATGTACATGCGAAATGGAAATAGGAAGTATAAAAGGACAAACAACAGTATTAACGCTATTAGGGCGATATATGGCATATAACAGGCGAGGATAATGTTTGTTAAAAATAAATAAATATCCGAGCCAGTTATATGTTATATCGGCCGTATGTTGTTTTATTGTTTTCGTGATACAAGGGGGCTCCTTGGGTTTCACTTTGAGTTTAACTATGTATTGTTAAAAAATATCGTCCACGGCTGTTAAATTTTAACGGCCGTGGCTGTTATCGGTCAAATAACAACCATGGAGACAGTACCGATAATATGTAATAACAATCAGTATCACGAAAAAAATATAAAACATAAACCATGACACATGTGAGCTGGAAATTATTAGATGAGAAATTTGAAAGAGAAAATTAATGCGTAATATGAATATAAAGAAAAAATTTTAATAATATGGCTATTGGATATTGTTATATATTTTTGAGATCTATTGACAGATGCTAGTATAGGTACAGCATGTCCCAAAAAATTAGTACTGCATGATTTATATTACTCAAAGTCGACTACAAAATGTAAACGAAAAGATTTCCATTCTCATCATTTGATAATATTTTTTGAGATATCAGAAAAGATCGCAGAAAAATTACACCCTTAATGAATTTTAAGATATACTACCCATAATACAACTCCATCTTTATTAATAGGAAATTAATAATACAATCAAGATACTATCGATTTCAGTACAAATTTAAAGATATTCGGAGAGGGTCTCCGATCCAACAATGCATCAATAATGTCGTGTGACAGTCGCAGTTGCGCTTGCCGTGTATGCAACCAATTAAACACCACAAGCATACCCGCTGCAGCCACCTCACCGCCCTCTCGATTTGCATAAACATTTATTTTTTACGACCATGTGACAAACCTTTTCCATGCACTTTATCGAACGTCCCAGTCTCGTCCAAAAATGCCGTTAACGAACAAGGAAATATTAAGACTGACGCCAATATTATGAACATTACAACACAGTTTCAACTGTAGGTGCAGGAAGGCCGTTCCAATATTACGTAAAAATGGATTACTTCACTAATTGACAAGAACGAGTTTTGCTGTCGCTAAATTAAAAAATTACACCTACCTCCAACTATGCGGCTCGTATGCGGTGCATTTGTTGCATTCTGTACAAGGCTGACCGCGGTCCGTCTCCTTTATCTGTACACCCTGTAAAACATTAACGACATTAGGTGGTTTCTAAATATAGAGGTTGCACGATAAAAAATTAACACAATTCACAGAAGCATTAAGTAATTCAAGTCTATTAGAAATGGCGCGTTCGTCATCCGTTTTACAAAACAAAGCGCTCTTCATTAGATTGCGGTGTGATATTTTTCTGTACGGGTTGGACTCGGATAATTATTCCCGGTTATATTATAGACACAACAGTAAAGTGATTTGTAAACAAATGATCTCATCATATCATCGATTTATCTGTTGAAAGGCTTGGATGATTCAGTTTTGGACGAACTGTGATCTCCTTTCGTGCCGAGTAAATAAATAACAGATCGTTTAATTTACAGTTGAAGTGGTCATTCGGCACTTATTTTTAAGTCTTTATTAGGCTTTTAATCTCGTGGACTTTAACGTCAACCGTCGCTTGGCTTATTATTCGCTAGGTGCACTATCAATCCCAATTTTGACTTTTGTGAAGGTAAAAATAAACAAATATTAGTCAAAATAATAATAATTATATAAGAAATAATTATTATTGCACTATTTTCATGTAATTTGGTGTTATGCCTATTTTCAACAAGAACAGCAGTTTTCAACAGGGCGCCCGGGACTGAGTTCACTTTTTGACCACGTCGTTCGATGTGATTGAAATTTCAATTTTCTAAGCTCCAAGACCAAATTTTTGAAAATTGGTCAGTTCTGGACAAATCAGTAATTTCGTAAAGAGAGACTAAGAATCGAAGTATGGAAAATTTCACAATTTGGAGATTTCAACATTTTAACATATAGCCTCGGTGTACTATCTTTTTCTCTCGAGACAAGAATGTAACACTTTCCACCTCAGTATGTAATGTACTATTACCGACCCATTATATTTATTTTACACTTCACTAATCGCAAGTATTCAATACAAATTTATTTTAAACCAAGAAATTTAAATGCCACACCAGTTCAAGACATCGTTCACTTTCAAGACATCGTGATTTATGACCGATCAAACCTCCATTAGTCACGTTATTCATGCATTCAGCTTATCACTATGTTGAACATGACATTATATCACTGATTTATTACTTTATACATAAGACAATTTCTCTATAAAACGATTAATATTTGAGGACAGCCCAAGTGTGGACCTTGATCTTATCACATAATGTTCAACGTACTGAATAATTGTGTACTAAATTACAGTGTTTTTCTTGCGTTACCAGCACGTAAATGTTGTTAATTTTGAAAATAAAATTCCGCGAAGACAATTGCGGTGACACCAGGCTTTCAACAATGCGATTCACATTTTCTTGATAAACCTAATTTGCATAGTTCGCTCATTTTTACCACGCTTGTGGATGAAAGCAATGAGACACCGCAAGTGTATGCAGTATTTCACCGGATGACATGAAATACTTTTCTTAACCTTTATGCTGCGACTTGGAACAAAATTCAAATGTGCATACAATTATTTAATAAAAAATTAAGGTTGGTCAGTTTCAAGGCTTCAAATCAATTTATTTTTAACAGTTAACTTCAAACCCCCCTTTACGAGAGTGAGTTGGAGAGGTATAGTAAATAATTGTTTTATTATGCGGGTATAGAATGCTTTATCATTTTGTGCCGAATTCGCGAAATTTCAAATTAACAATATTGAAAACGGGAATTCTAAAATGGACAATTATTATTATTTAAAAAACCTAAAAATCTTTAAATTTAGTTACATATACATTTGGACATCCGGAAATTATGTTATATCCTGAATGCAACGATGCAACTGCCACCATTTCGGAGATGTGGCATTTTGAAGCTTTGGCACTTGCCCGAAAACATTTAGATTTTTTTTACGAACGAACCGTGAAGGATAGGACGTTTCTGAGGACACCAATCGAAAGAGGATAGGAGTAAGAGAGGGTTAAAGAAAAATGTTTCAACCTCAAGGGGGTATATTTTGAAAATTAAAAAAAAAAGTTTTTGTCTCAAATCACTATCTTATGTAAATGTACAGGAGAAAGCCCGTTGTACCATCAGTTTTCCCCTAAATATAGTTTTCGAGCTATGGACGATGCTTTTTAAAAAATCTCCCAAAAAATTAATCGAATAGTTTACGCAAATACTTCCCTCAGTAATAGAACGAATAAAAAAACGGTAACTTATCAGAAGGCAGTTCAAATTAAAAAAAAAAGATGATTATACAGGAATAAAACAGACAATAGAAGTAATAAAATTGATAATAAAAAGACAAAAATAGTCAGAACACAAAACACAACGGGGAATCCCGAGAACCTACAAAGTAACAAGTTTCCGATATGTATTTAGAAACAATACTACCAAGTAGTGGGAAGTATGTGCAAGGTGTTACAAAATGATTTGCATCTAGTCGCCTGTGCATTTTCCATGTAAAACAAAAAACGAAAATAGGTATAACCTCAAAAATTAAGATAGACCTCAATTATGATGTGTTTCTAGTGATTTTTGGCTTTCAATGTTTTCACCATGGATTTTCACTAGATTTCTAACCTAAACAGCAAACATACAAAGAAGCTTGTTTTGCTCAAAACTCATGGCTCAAGACCTGGACAACATAATTCTCAATACCACCTAAAGAAAAGTTTACGAGAAAATTATAAATGTGCCCAAGTCTTAAAACTGAGAGGGTCTTTTTTTCACCGTTCGCAAGTCGAGCTGCGTATACGCAACTTTGGGATTCGAGCAATATTACTTGAGTTCCAATTTTTCCCCACTCGCAAAGTAGCTAATTCGTAATTGCGAGCGGTCTTTGAGTGTTCGTAACTTAATCTATGACTATGTTCTTGAACGTTGAAAACCAGAACAATGTCGTCTCACCAATTTTGTGAAAAAGGTTAAGCAATTTTTATTTGTGAAGTAAATTGATGGTCTAGTACACGTCATTGTATTAGAAGCATTAGAACGAGCTTAAGAGACTTTATTGTGCCAAAGGAGACATCAGTTCGAGCTGCCAAACGACGTATGACGACGTAACGACGAATGTGGATTCTCTTCAACAAGCGCTTCGACTTGTTCAACATTTTGGTTAGTTTGCGGCCTTCCAGTAGATTTTCCTTGACGTGATATTGCAATACAGTTTGTCCACTTCGAAACAGGCCTCGATAATAAACTTGTTTTCTCCCAAACTGTACATTTTACTCGCTTTTTATTCAAATAAATAAAATAATATTGAATTTAATTAATTGACGTTTATCAACTGACAACCAATGCGTTAAATGCAAAAAGAATCGAGCGGTACAGAAAAATTTACATGTAAAGTTAACTAGATGTAACACCTTGTATACAAAATAGATAACAGATAGAACATTTTCTGTAAATAGTTTTCAAACAGGCTTAGCTGAATCACTCCAACACTGACAAAAGAAAGGGAATCTAACAGAAGAAACAATAGCACAATAAATGCAATTTCTCCAGAAAATGGAATAAATGTTAAATACGACAATGAACACCTGGTGCGATAACTGCAACTGTTTGACTTCAGATAACACAAATTAATCACAGAAATGAGAAATCGAAGAAAAAGTAATGAGGAACATTGTGTGGTGGAACTAAATTCCAATTAAATGAACTAACAGAATAATTGTAACTATAACAAAAGAATAATACGCATTGTTCATGTGTATCTAGATGTTTTTAACAAAAACCATGGGTGAGTGTATGAAAACTAAGCGGCAAAAATAAAAACTGAACACATTTTTGTAAACAAATTAATGTCAATTGACGTCACGTTCCGACCGGTGTAAGTACAGGTCACACTATCATATTCACTATAAAACCATGTTTCCATCCCATGACCATAACCATAACGCCAATTTTCACGCTTACCGGTAGTACCGACGATTTAAACCAACTGTTCTCACTGGAACTACGACCGTCAGTACCATTTTCGGCAAATCTCTTCGATATGGGATCTTTATCCGATTTGTACGAGGAATAGTAGTAACTGTAACCCGACATGTTTCGAAGAAATGCACACGCGAACACCTCAGCGACTGAATTCGTTAAAACGAAAGAAATCCTCCAAACAATTGCTAACCTTCCGACTAGTTTTAACACCTACAACTTTAAGAAGTTGTACCTGTTGGTTTGGTCGAGTTAGACTGCGAATTTATACGTCACTCGTCGTGGGCTCGAAAAATATCACTCGTCATTTTTGCAAACAGGAATGGGCGTAGGTTGAATTTGGTATTTGTATTATGGCGACAAATATTTAAATAGAATTGTGTTAATACTAGTAGCCCACTTATCACTAAGTAGCTATACTAATAATTTAATCCGCCATATATGTTTAATAGATTGCATTTGCATAATTTAAATTGAAAAACCAACATTAATATTTAAGTAATTTTCTTCCAATAGCTTTTACTGCTTTCTATGGATAGTAATTTAATACGTGTTGGAGGATCTTATTCCGTTTTTGTTACACCTCATCTATTGTTTCACAACAAATTGATACCGTCTTCTCCTTAGCACATAAGGTCATGTTTGTCATCCTCTCACCGATGAATCAATGAACTTCCTCTCTATTAAAATATCTAAAGGACAACTGTAATTTATTTAATACAGGGTGTATCAAAAATAAGTAACCCAAATTTTATCTCATCATGCTGAACATTTTTTCTATTTGTGATCTGTCCAAATATTCCTCTCAAATGATGTTCAGTTTATCTGTTTTTGAAATCTTTAGATTTTCTGGTTCACTTTAGATTTTCACTTTATGTTCGCAGGTTCTCAAATTTTTAGGTTTTAAATTTCTCAGGTTTGTACACTGTTTGTCATTCAGCCTTTGTTGAGAAATATTTGCAGCGGCCGTCGCGTCGGCCAGTTGGGAAACCCAAAGGGTCGTAAAACCTTTATCTGACTGGCCGCGCTCACGCCCGCAGACAGTCAAAAACGAACTCTCAATCAAACAACAAGTCAAAATCCAAATCTCATTCAGACAACAACTCACTATTCAACAGCCGCAAGGGCATAATTCAATCTAAAACCAGTTAGATGTGCAGTTCCTTTATTCAAATTCAGTACAAAACCAATCCGGGAGAAGAGACGTTCAACATCAATCTGCAACTATTCGTAATATACAAGTTTATTAAGTTCGCGAGTGTTTCAATACAAATCCAAAACATATGGTCCTTCGAGTAACACAAATCTACCCCTAATTCATTACAGCCTTTACGTTTCGTAGGTGTTCAGGTTCTTATGTTCTCATGTTTTCAGGTAGTCAGTTTTTCTCTTTTCAGTAGTTTATCGATTTTCAGATTTTTATGTTCCTGGGTCTCCAGTTTTTAGGTCTTTAAGTTCTCCGTTGTTTAGGTTTTAGATTAATTTGCATATTTTAGAGTCAGATTTAATGTTTCTATAAAGTTCTGAGGTTTATTTGAGATGTTCAAGTTCTTGGGGCTTCAGGTTAGCGTGATAAGTTCAGGTTCGCAAATCCAAAAATCTGAGAACTTGAAAGGCAGAGAAGCTGAAAGTCCTAATTGTGTGAGCTGAAGATGGGAGTAGCTTTCTCCCGAAACATGTTCCAATAAATTGTAATTTTACGTTTATTAAAGTTTGTGGAGTTTGACTTGAATATATTTAAATTTTATTGATCTGGGAGTCAGATTTTTTTTAATTTGACAACCATCTCGAGGAATTATATTTTAGGTCTTTTGAAGACATATTTCAGTATTTAATTTTTTCTCCTTCATTGTAATAATTTTTACCCTACTTATTTAGAGGGTGTCTCATGAAGTGTGGTAGATATTGTAACGTTGCCTGAACTGGGCAGGTTCGTGGATTTAAAGAATACGTGCACTACCGCAATCACTAGATTTTATTAAAATAAATGATTAGGATTAGGTACAATTTGCACCACTGATTATTCACAATAATTGACTTGTTGTTCACTACTTTTCATGTACACCACTGATTTTCCACGTCGTTCACCCCCTTTTTATACCCCTCCAAGGGTTTCTAGACTTTCCTGTCTCCAGAACGTTCCGGAATGACCTCATCCGCTGCGAATACGGCCACAATGCAGCTTCCGGGGCGACCGTCGTCGCAATATTTCAACCTGTAATAGATCCGCAAGTGCAGATTCGAAAAAGTTTTATTCAATTAACGTTGGGTGTTTTTTGTTGATCGTAAGGCCAACAACTGGATCTTTTACTGTCAATGTTATCAGTTGTCAAGTTTTATTTCAAGACAATGGCAGCTTTCACGTTTAGGGAACAATCCAATATGATTATGAACGAAGAAGCTCGAGGCAATGCTGCAAGTGCAAAAGTGCAAGTGCATTTGGAGCATAGAAAATCCGCACCCAATTCAAGAGCAATTTTCGGTTAATGTTTGAGTCGGAATCGTGGACGAACATTTGATAGGTCCTTACGTTTTACCTCCAAGACTGACAGATATTTAGAATTTTTATCACAAAATTTGAATGATCCTTTAGAAGACGTTCCTCTACAAACACGCCGTGAGATGTGGTATTTGCAAGATGGAGTTCCTCCACTTTACGCTGCTATTGTGCTGGAATGATTAAATGCTAATTATCCAAATAAATGGATAGGACGTAGCGGACCTGTGCCGTGGCAGCCGCGTTCCCTAGATTTAAATCCGTGTGGGGCCATATGAAACAATTAGTCTATGCTTCTTCTATTGGTAGAGTGCGGTAATTGCACTTGCGAGTGGAAAATGCTGCCCAAACAATTCGCGAAATGCCTGGTGTTTCGGCAGTAGAGTGAAAGGATCGAAAACTAAATTAGTGAAAGATGGCCAGGTACAAGAAGCCGCTTGTTGTAGTTTAACACAATTATTTATTAAATGTCAAATTGATTGTGTTAAATTTGACATTCCATAAATAATTCTATTAAACTACGACAAGCGGCTTCTCGTACATGGCCATCTTTGACTAATTTAGTTTTCGATCAGTTTGTTAAAAAGGAGAATGTAAAAACCAGTAGAAAAATGTCGAAAATTAGATTAGAATAGGTAGACTTCCCATTACGAAATCAAAACTAAGGAATTACTTTGAAAATTCTAAATCTTGCGCTTACAAGTTCATATTTATTATTATTCATTATTGAATAGTGTAATTGTGTAAAGAAAGTAGTGTAGCGTATATTAAATAACAGAATAATGCATATCATAGCTAGAAAGTAAATGTTGTATAAACTTTTGTTAGAAACGTGGAAGAATATAGTAAAGTATACTTTACTGATATTAGATAACCTTGATAATAAGTACCCGTTTATCTAAGTGCTCAATATATTTTTTAATTTGTATAGCCTTTAACTGGAAGGAAATAAAGTAGTAATGTTTGATATTATGAAATAATTACACATAACAGTAATTTCCAACACCAGCCAACTGGTAAGTCAACTGATTTTTTCTTTATTAATACATAAATGCCATATTTTCTGATTTATTAGTTATTCAATAAATTTATGAAACTGTACGCATACAATATTCACATTTAAAATATTACCGATGTTGATAGTCTTTATATCGAGTTAAAAAGAACAACTAAATATTGTTTATTTAAATAACAGAAGTAACTATTATCATGGCCTTGTTGGAGTGTAATATACGTGGTGTCTCTTCGTTTTCTTTTTTTTAATAATTAATTCATATGAAATATGGAAAGTAAAATCCAATTATTGGGTACATCAATCAAAGGTAAGGTTCCCCTTTCGCTGCGGGCCCTTGTAGGCTTAGGCGCCTTTTCAGCCACAAGGAGGAAATTGGGAGTCAGAGGATGTTACATCTCCCAGCATTATCAGCTTATTGTAAATGAAAACCTCCGAAAGAAACCTTACAGGAGAAGCGGCCGCGCTGGGAATCGAACCCCGGGCCTCCCGAACGACAAGTGCGGCCACAGGCGCTTGAGCCACTGTCTCTGTAAACAATGGTAAGTGGGGTTTGTAACATGATAGATAATAGGTGTGATAATAAGAAATGCAATAAATACTGACCTATATATTATGTACTTCCGAACGTAAACAATAAAGATTACCGATTTTATAATTTTATCAATCTGTAGGTGTGAGAGGTGTGTTTGTTTAACTCCCAGCGATAAATTTAATATTTTTACGCGACATTTTATAAACATCCTGTTCCCTTTCTTTAAATATGTAGAGGTAAAAACTTAGAAATCACTACAGCATTTCGACTTCACTATAGAAGATGAAAAAGTTTCGTCACATCCTATCGTCAACCGCAGTATCCTTATTCGATTTCAATAAAGCAATTCATCGTCCAAATCTAGGCGCAGTTTATAAGACGGCCTAAAACAGCACATCCCCCAGAACGAAAGGGATTATTGGGGTTGACATGGATCCATTAGTGTCAACTTGAAATCTAGAAACAAGAAATTCGGGTTAATCCAGGGCAATCGAGCCGAGGCGATTAAGTCCGCTGTTGTGGAACTAATTCTTCCTTTGATAAAAAGTCTTCCCAACCAAAAAAATCGCAGATGTCTTGTGTTTCATGGGAGTTTTTGCCGCAATCAATTTATCCACCGGCCGTTGAACTAGCCTTGTTCAAAGTCACTCCTTTTACTAATCTAGAATCAACCTAATTTCAGAAAGGAGACGGTTTTTTTTACAGTGGCGCAGCAGCTGTATCCGAGGTGGTTCACACACCAAGGACTTGTTAAATCAGTGATAGAGTGAGGTCAAGTTTCGGTAAAACCACCGAAGATTATAGAGAGGGTGGGATCCAGTGTGCGATGGCTCGTTATTAGAGTGGTTATTTGTTACCCTTCGAAGCCTTTGCGGTAATTTATATATTCAAAATTTACATAGTCAGATGAAGAATTTTGACGTTCAAAGCCTACTCGGTGTATGAATCATTTATTCCAAATACATATACCTATTCCTGTCTATCCTTCTCTCAACGATATCCAGGGTGATTTGAAACAAGTGTCCCCGCAAAAAGCATCTCAACACTAGAATTGCTGCTATAAAATTATTCTGGCCATTACTGTAGGTTATGTTTCTATGTACCATCACGTACTAGATATTTTATGAGAAAATAGTGTATGCTCCAAACATGGGATCTTCCTTGATTAGTTGTTTTTAAACATTGAATGACCTTACTTGATCGTCAAAGTAATAACAATAACTGACTAATGGTATAGTGTCATGTTATTTTTTACTATTAGTTTGTTGCCATGGCGTTTTTAACATTAACGTACATCAAATTCTATTTCCAGATAATTTGTCTAATTACCACCATATTTACAACTTTTTTTGCAAAACTATTTTATTTTCAATATTGACCACAACAAGATTCCCATCCTTCCTATTGAGAGATACTTTACATCACTTAAAATTTTCATTATGTATCCAAAGAAAGAAACATATGGTAAACGTCACCTCTGCATAAAATCAGTGCCCGATTACACAATAGCTGCACATGTGACGTCAGCGACGTCATCTGCCAGTATTTCCTTACAAGGAGTTCACAAGGCAAGGACACCCGTGACACCTCGTGGGTCGCTTAATTCTTAATTTGACAACCTTGTTTAAAGCCGCCAGGAACGGGCCGTGAGTTATCGCTAGATGTGAAATTCTCTGTGACTCACAGTGCCCGTATACAGGCAATTTCAATCTAAAAGAAATCAGCCGAATTAATCATGGTGGAGCTATTCTTTGGTGGGCCTTTCTAAGTGTACTTGACCTTTTTGTGGGGAACTGTTGGATAGTGTGTGGTTTGTTCTAGTTGGGCAATTATATGGAGAGCTAATAATGAGGACAAGAGTGGTACAAGACTTCAGATTGTATCTGTGTAACAAAGCAACAAAAATGAACTGTGGTTTTAGGAGAAGTAAAATTGCCAAAATTTAGTAATTCAAACTTTCGTTATCGAAGACTTCGACATGCATGTCACCCCAAAATAAAACAAATATTAACATTATATAGATTTGAACAACATATTTTTATACATAAGCCGTCGTCGTATAGCGTCAATTAATTATGGAAACATCCCATTGGCAGAAAAAATTGGTAATTCCCCGAGAACGACATCGTTATTACCAACCTTTCAGTTTTAAAAAAGATAAGAAAAAGAAAAAAGAAGTATGCAAAAGATGAAAAACCTTCAAAAACAATAGAATTCTTATTGTTTGTAAATCATAACAAATTGTTGAATTTTTTTCAAAATTTTCGAGAGAAAAATTTAGATTTTGACATATCAAGTTGGGTGTCGTTTTATAGGTATTCTAACTTCAGAAATACATTTCTGGTGTTAATTTTAATAACATTGAATAGTTTACATTCAATATTGGAACGATGTTTATCATGTTTACATCGACTGTTTATAAATAATAATAAGGAATTTTTGAAAATTTTCGTTTTTCACATATCAAGTTGGGTGTCATTTTATAGGTTTTCAAATCTGAGAAATTCATTTACGGTATTAATTTTGTGATAACCCTTGTCGTTCAAAAGAAATCATAAAATTACCAATTTTCCTATAATTTTTTATCCATTCTTTATGTTAGACTTAAATAACTCTTTCTGAAGAGAACATATGAGTTCTTCTCCGAAGAAATGACAAAGACAAAAAACATGGGCTTTACGGAAAACTACAAGAAATAGGTACTGGTAACATATAAAAACAAATAAAAATACATATGCATAAATATTCCGGGTGTCAGAAGACGAGGTTTGTCGCACGCGTAGTGTGGAATACGACTGAAGGATGTTTTTTTTTTAAGAACTGATGCACGTGTTAGTAACATGTTATTAACCGAGTGATTTTTATTTTGATATAGCAATGTTTGATGCAGTTGTTATGGAAATACAAGTGCAAATTAACCTTTGTAACTTAAAGTCCTTCCCTCGTTTATCACACTTAGGTGTTTGATTATCAAGTATGCCTTTAAAATTGTCTTTTTTTTTTAAAAAAAACCCCGGTAAACTATGCGCCATTGCTTGTCCTCGATCCTGACGACTATCAAATGGCAAATTTAATAAACGTTGATGTAAATACAGAAAATTATTTCCAAAGGACTCTTTGATTAAAGTTCATCTGAATCACTCGATCGGTATAATAAATATATAATTACTACAACGTTTCTAGAAATTTCATAGACTGAGCTACAATCTGTAATACCGATTAGTCCTGAGTAAATGTAGTATGTAAATGAGTAAACTTTTTCAACAGTTGTGAAGTTGGTTACAAGTTTATTACAACATAACCTTGCATAACCTAAAAAATTAAATATATGTCAAGTTGTCAACAGGAAGGTACGCCAATTGTTCAATGCTGCCAATCCACTTTATACGTACGTTTGACGCTGCAGACAGGCATTCATCAACAGCAAGTTACATTTAAAAAATCACTTGATCATACTGCAACATGTAACTTTAACTTTTAACTCCTTTATTTAGCAATCTGTCTACTTCACAATTTCAACAAAAAGCTACCAATAATCCAATAAACACACTGTATATTATTTTATAAATTTAGGTTACAAACTGTATATAAATTGAAAACAAAATTTACCTGTATGTAGCTAAATGAAGAATTTGGACGTTTAAAGCCTACTGGATGTATGAATCTTTATGAAGACGCTTTATAACAGGGGCAATGAAGAGGATATTAAATGGGAAAAATATAAATTCAAAACAAAAAACATTGAACTATTAAACAGAATAAATAAAACAACAAAAATGTACCAGTCACTTATAGATTTATTGTAAAAAATTAATACAAAAAAAATTGATAAAACCTCTATCACTACAAAATATGGAACAATTTTTGTATTCAGGGAGTTTCAACAAAAACGGGCATATCTGTATTTTCCTTTTTTATTGTTTGATTTTAACGAAACAAAACCCTAAAAAATCGACAAAGTATTTTTTTAGAAATATGTAATGAATTCCAAGGTCAACCGATAATCGACTTTAAGGCTTTAAGAAATTGTTTTTAATTTATTATTAGCAGTTAGAAGAACTATACTACAGCTTAATTGAGTTCCTACGTTCAGATGTTTTGTATTTTTTTTCCCACTTCAGATTTTTATGGCCACTTCCACACTCCATTTACTACTTACTGTATTCAACGACATTTTGTAATCTTTATATTGTATTGTACTCATGATGTGGATTTTCCGACAACAGTTTCCAGTATTGCCGCAGAACTATTCATATTTACAAAATCTGAAGGGTCCTTGATCATATTGAACTTGAAAAGTGCTAATAGCATCCGTCCAAATTAGCTTTTCCTCTCATTCTTTCCCACGCACAACTGCCAATCAAATTTACCAATAAATTCGGCAAGGATGCTTCGAGAGCTACCTTTTATGGAAAGTCGTTCGTAATCCTCTAACTATTTTGTACATACCATTTTCACGACACGTACGGTTGCAAAATTTGTCACGACACCACATAATAAACGTGTCATTTATTTATTGCAAGTGATGTCATCTCGGAACTTATTTCCACTTATCTGATAGGCGTTCAAGTAGCCACACATCTTGTGTAACACACTTGATTAGAAAAAAAAAAATCGGTTTTGATGATCTGTTTTTAAATTTGCCGCGGTGTTAAAAGGCCACTAGATTTAAAACTGGGCCTTTCAAGGCTGAAATCGAAATCAAAATACTTTATAAATCAAGTTGTCTGTGTCCATTTTGACGTTCAAACCCTAGTTGATGTATGGAAACATTTCTAATACCCTGTATGTTACAAACGTTGAACATTAATTATTATCTGCAAAAGCGACAATTTAGAATAAATTACTGCACATATAAACCCATATAAATTCCAACATTATGCATATTATGTATTAATGTTATGAAACCTCTAAAAATAGACTTGGGTCAGCCGTTATTGATGAACGGAGATTACATATACTTTTCAATAGCAACAAACTTGTTATCCTGCATGTTCTCAAGAAGTAAACACAAAACACGCAATATGTTACAGGTAAAAATCGATTTTCTCACATTTCCAAAAGGTGAACGTCTTCCAGCCTTCCACCTATTTTGAATAAATCAATAGGTATTTTTATGCCGGTTGACTGGTTACTAAATCTGAAATTAATTCATCTGGTTGATGGTGTTTTCATGTGCTTTTAACCGTGACCCGATGAATCAGAATACAATCTTGAAAAAGCATCGTTTCTGGTTATTTATTTTTATTTGAAATCGGGGGCCGCAAGCCGGTATGATAAATGGAAACGGTGACACATGAGGGAAAACTACGAAACTACCGACTTTATGACTTAAACTAATATTAAATAAATAAGAAATAGCAAATACTTACATCAGCAGAAAAGTAATCTTGGGAAGTCCTAGTGCATATCATTTTTATGGTTACGGGAAGGGTTACAGTAAAATGACCATCACAACACGAATTCTAATAAAGTAAAAGATAAACACACAGCGATCACATTTGTAAGTAATAACAAACAATTTAAAAGCAAAATAAAAAGTTTATAGGTTAGGTAAACTTAATGGTAAAGCAACCTACCACATTACATTCACCTACACAACTGATTTTAATCAATATTTTCTTCTTCCATATCTGGTTTGAATTTTTATCCAACCAGACAGTGTTACCAACGTATCCGAAAGCGCCAAGTTTAAACCAGGTAAAAAAAAAGTCGAAGTCCACATACATAACTTTATTAAGACAGCAACATACGGAACGAATGACAAAGAAAAATACAGGTCACTCATAAAAGCTAATCCTCTATTATCATTCAATCTAAATAAAAACGTTTATTATACACGTCACTCTGACTTATCGCTAGAATTTTGCCTCTTCATCGACTTGAGAGCCTTCTCCCGCAATTTCTTCTCGTCTTCGTTCACCACTTCGACGTCACTGTTATCCGAATCCTCGCTCTCCACCTTCTTCTTCTTGTGTTTCTTATGCTTCTTTGAGTGCTTCTTCTTCTTTTTATGTCTCTTATCTTTTTTCCGCTTCTTTGATTCCACTTCTTCGTCTGAATCGCTGGCGGATTTGGTCACCTTCTTCTTGCGTTTCTTTTTCTTTGTTTCTTCCTCGCTGTCCGACGAGCTGTCCCGTCTGTGTTTCTTCGACTTTTCCTTCTCTACCTTTTCGACTTCTGAGTCGTCGGAACTGTCGACTTTCTTTCGACTGCGGCTTTTGGGGACGTCACTGTCGCTGGAGTCATCCTTCTTGGATTTTCTGCCTTTCTCGGAACTTTCAGAACGGGTTCGTTTCTTTTTCTGTTTTTTGTCTTCTTCTGAGTCGGAGCTTTGGTGGCGTTTCTTTTGGACTTTTTCCTCGCTGCTGTCGCGTCTGCTTCTCTTGCTCTCTTTGCCTTTCTTTGTTTTTACTTCTACTTCAGGGCTGCTATCTTTATCTTTTTTCTTAGAGGAATATTCTACTTCACTATCACTAGAACTTGAGTCGCGTTTCTTAGTCTTCTTCTTAGATTTAACCTTCTTTCGTTCCCGCTCCCGTTCTTTTGGTCCGTCACTGTCAGAATCACTAGAGTTTGATTCAGTCTCACTCTTTGAAGGCTTCTTGGAAACCTTCTTCGTTTTTGCTTCAGCCTTTTCTTTTAGCTTCTTCTTCTCGTCCTTGGTAGAAGCAGGAACTGTCTGTTTCTTAGGCGGAAATTCGTTTGCCTTGATGAAGGGTGAGGGCGTCCGTGACAAGCTTCGGGAGTATCTAGGGGGGCCGTGTGGAGGAATTAAGTTGTTATCCTCCGGACTAATGCTTCTAGACTTTGATTTCTTCCGATCTTTAGACTTAAAATCGCTTTCGTTTTGACTATCTGAGGTGCTGATTTTTCGCTTGTCTTCGTTTTTCTTTTCGGACTTGTGGTCGTCGTTCCTCTTGCTTTCCTCGATTCTCCTGGACTCGTCCTTCTTCTCTTCGGGCCGCCGGGGTGTCGGCCGCGATCCACGGGAGTCATCCCGTTGGTCTCGGCGATCGTTTCGGGCCGCTGGACTGGGACTCGGTTTGCGAATTCTTTCCCGGGACTTCCCAAGGATTGGGGACTTCCTGCGAAGACTTCCACGATCTCTGGAACGCCTTCTGGACCTTGACCTTCGCTCTCTGGACCTGGAACGTCTCCTCTCCCTGGAAAGTCGACGGTGATTCCTGTCGCGGCTCCTGCTGCGCCTCAACCTCCTAAAACAATAATAGTAGTTAGTCAAAAGAGTTAAAGGAGGGTTACGGTAACTAACCTGTCGCGGCTGCTCCTGCGCCTGCTGGGACTGCGCCTCCTCCTGCTGGGACTCCTTCTGCTCCTGCTGCGACGGCCTCTCCTGTTCCTGCTGAGGCTCCTCCTCCTGCTGTAGCTGCGTCTCCTGCGGGGGCTCTGCCTCCTGGGTGTGCTCCTCCTCGAACGCGAGATGCTCCTCCTGCGTCGACTCAGACTCCTCTTGGTTCGCGAGGGACTACGTCTGGAAGCAAAAATCTATCTGTAATTTGAAGTAAAAATTAAAAACTTGCAACAGGGTACAGAATGTGACATGCACAATAAAAAAGTTGCATCACTAGATAAGAAACAATAAAATAAAAGAGGGTTTTCATAAATTATTCATGTAAATTTAGTTTTCCTCCGGCAAGATGATGTATGAAGACCCGATATTAACAACGTGTAATGCAGCTTTTTATTATAGACGTCAAGGAAAATACAAGACCACAAAAAATACTGACCCTCTTAAAAAAAGTTTTAATGTAAAAACTAATCCGTGCCCCATTCCACGCCCACGATACGTGTTAAATCTGTGCACTGTCAAGTGCGAGAAAAACGATAATCAAAAACCCACAAAAAGGTGCTTAATTAAAATATAATGCTGGAAATCTTACCAAAGACGGGAAAAAAAACATGAGTTCTTTTAAATCGTGGACCGTAATAAAACTAGCGAACATTATGAAGCAGTGACATAAACCACTGTTAGAAAACAAATTTATGAAAATAAAAATTGAAAATACGGTCCAGGTCCAATCTTATCGTCTGTAGTTTGTGACGGTTGTAAATCGGCGTTACAATGGACTATCACGGCGAACGCGCTCGTTGGGAATTTTCCTTTTTGGTGGCAGCCACGCACCGTTAATTTTTTTGTCTAATCGTACCTTCACTATGTCAAATCCTTTTTACCTGTTGAGAAAATTTGAAAAATCGTGTTTTTAGTTCTGAGAATTACTCTTGCGACATCTGAGCTGGAATGAGGTTAAGGTTCGTCTTCTTTCTAATAACGGGAGTCAAGTAACTGGAAAACTACTTCAATATTCACATAAGCAGACTTTACAGCTTGAAAGAACAAGAAGTTCCTAACAAGATGCCTCATATGTCATTTTCTTACTGCTTCATAAGAATTTATTGCTAGCCACACAATGTAATGGATCATGTTTATTACCATAACGGCGGTTTTTGTGGCGAGTATTATTATATCGTACCGTCACCCCTGAAGAGAATCAAAACATAAAATAACACCCCACCTTCTAGAAACACTCCTCTTTCGACTCGTCGACCGCTTCCTCGACAAACTCCTCTTTCTCGAAACGCTCCTCTTGCGTCTCGGACTTTTCTCCCTGCTTTTCCTGCTGCGTCGTGGCGACTTCGATGGGGACTTCTTCCTCTTGCCCTTGTCCTGGTCCGGTTCGCTGTCCGAACTGTCCTTGTTGGACCGATAGTGCCGCTTCTTCTGAACGCTGTTTTCCTTCTTCCTAATCTCGAAGTTGTCCTTGGACCCGTCGGAGCTGGAGCGCGAACGCCTCTTGTCCTTGGTGTCCTTGGAGTTGGAGCGTGACTTGCGGTCCTTCGATGCTCCTGGACTAGATGAACGTGACCTCGAGCGCGACTTGCTGGGTGATTTGGAGCGGGAGCCTGACTTGGAGCGAGATCTAGAGAGCGACTTGGACCTGGACCTGGACTGGTGCTGCTTGGTGTTGCCGCCGGCGAGGGAAATTAGTTTCGCCTGGAGCTTTGAGACTGGCTGGGAGCTTTCTCTGTGGGGGGATTGATAGGATGTTAGTACGGGCTCATGACATTGTAGAAGAATGTAAAAGGACTGTTCTTATAAGAATCTACTAATTTCTGAGTGGATTCTTGTAGGAACACAATAACTAAAACAATGTCCAAAGGTGTGCGCAACCCAAACACCTCGCACAACGCTTACACGTAAACGCTAATCAACGCCACGACAGACAGTCGGTTGTATAAAAATTAAATAATGAATTTTAACACGATTTTTACGTTCATATTCTTCAAAATCATAAAAATAATTAGCCAACGTCACTTTCCTGGCGCTTATTACCAATCACATCTAAGCGCAAATGGTCACCATTAATGGGTCGCTTCACGCAAGTAAAGAAAATTCATTTTTATTCCAGAAAATCATTATAAATCTCATGTTTTCAGTATACTGTAACACGAACTACAGCCTGAGTTTTGTTTGTAACAACGAAGTAATAAGTATTTTAAGATAAAAAGGCGTTATTCGGTAATTACCAAACACTCCGCAGTCGCCAGTCTAAGCAAAAACTGTTTACGGAAGTAAAACACACTTTTCTACCACAAAATGACTGATTTGGGACCAGTTTCAAGAAAAACATCTATGATTTCTTCGTCTTTTAAGTTGTGTTTTAAAAATATAATTTAAATCATTATATAAGAATATAATATTTTTTACTGTCTATTTCTTTGTTTCCCAGCTCAATAATTCAAAAATCGTAATTTCAATTTCAATAAATGATATTAATTTTTAAATCTAAATTCTAAAGTGTCACTCCTTCAAACCACCTATTCTACACGGCCATTAAAACAACACAGGGTGGTTTTAGAGCGCCAAGGATTCCGAATTTGGGATCCAAATTTTGACAACTACAAAATTGCGGGTTCAAAACGGTGGACCTATATTCAGAAAAATTTCGCTCGCACTCGCAAAAATTAGTACATGTTTATTAAAAAAAAAAAAAAACTTTAATAATTTAATACAAAATCCAGGATTTTTTTTATTTCTAAATGTCGCTGTTAGCGCTTATCATGTATCTATACTGTTACATCGGAATTTGATGAAATTCTAAGAAAATTGAGTACGTTTTTTTCTTAGAAATATGTATATTCGACTTTGGTTTGTTCTGTAAGTATAGGTGTAATAATAGTTTTTTGTTGATGTTTTTTTAAACAATTACACGACTTGGCTACACAAAAATGGCTTAAATAAAAAGAGCCTTAACTTTTTTTAATAATTCAAATTCATACTGCTCGATAGTATAAAAATATGATAACCGGTCGATACGTCGCGGAACTTTATTTTCAACGTTAAATTACACCGATATAAAGTGTCTGTTTCCAAATTTACAGTATCTATCAGTTTTTGAGATATGCATTTGAACTTTTCTGCAACTCTTCTAGACGTCATTCCGAATCGAATGAGCTGTGAATTAAATGTTAATTCACATTACTTCTAATTAAAACGTTTTTAAAAACGTGAACTTGACTATAAGGCGAATTTTGAAACTAAGAAACAGAATCATCATTGGTAAGTACTCCCAGAATGTTTTCTTAAATCCCAAATCGCTTAACAATCGTAAGGGGCCAACTTTTACATATAAATGTAGCACAGAGAAATATTTATATTTTGTTGGTTAGATGAAGAAATAAACTGCGTCGTGTGGAAGTTATCCACAAACGATGGAGCTTACTTATTTCTCTAAGTTAATATTTCTGTTTCATTTATGTAAAAGAAGCCATTTAAAATTTTTGCTTCAAAAACAATCACTGCTGCACACAGGAAAGTTTCAAAGACCCTGAAACAAGTTAGAAAATTTCAACTTTTACCGCAAACCCTCTAACTGAGCGATTAAATAAAGAACAGTTTCAGTTTTTTTTTAATATGCGACAGATTACGATGCCTCTTACTCATCGTTACTCGGTTACGCACTGTGGTGGAGACCTCACACTTGATGATCAGCAACCGATGTCTGCAAGAAGCCACCTGCACCTGCATGGACGCACCAGAAGGAAGAGGCGTATGGGGAACCGTGTAGGGCCTGGCAATCAGACCGTCTGCAATGTCCAGAGTCCAGTGATGATTCCTTATTTGAACTGATGACTGATGATCCTGATTGATGTTCTGATGTAGACCTCGCTGGAGCTGTTGCTGTTGCATCCTCCTCTTGAGAAGTAAGATGAAGTCCTCTCTGGTGTAGCCAACTAGACGGTCCTCGATGTCGGTGTCACTGCAACACCAGGTGGCGGAATTTCGCCGAACGCCGCCGTCAAGGACAACGTCCGGACTCCCTCATCGTGGGGTATCCACCGGGACTGACTACCCAGGAAAACGTATATTTATTTATCATGGTTGGATAAATTGTGTAGGGATTAGAGACATGATTGACTACATTAATAACAGCAATATCGACCTTTATTTCTGTCTACGGTGAATTGAATACGTGGTCAGTCACGTCCGATAATGAATTAACTATGCAGCCTATTAATTTGCAGTGTATTTTGGGTTGCACAATCAAGTTCATTATCAAGCGGTACCGTATAATAAACCGTCTTAAAAAAATTTCAACTCTTTCAAACATACAAACTTTATTAACTCCATCATTGTTTATGCAAGCTTTCCATACGCTTTTTGACTGTTATGGTAACTAAATCGTATAAACTAAATTTATGAAGTACTATTGCAATAATAAAAATCTGGACCACTTCAATGGTTCCAGTGTAAATTGTGTCATGAATGTCTGTATTGACAGTGACGTAGGCGGTTAGCATGTTAGGCAAAAGTCAATGTTACACTGAAGAACTTTGGTATTGCAGTCTGCTAACTTCATTCAATCTATCCTTTTTCGACACCCTAAAATAACACATAAGAAACGTTTATCAAATTATTATGATTCATACTTTATCTACTATATAAGCGTTTAGGTTTAGTGTCAATCATGATAACGACAAAAAACTAAACACTCGATCGCTAGAAATAAATAACACGGAAGTAGGAACAGGGAAAGCAGATTGGTTTATGTCATGAGAGGCTAGGTATTGATTATTATTTCATCTACCTAATAATTTTAGCTCGGTTCCGTCACCCGCTTTGTCATTAGTTTAAAACAGATGTAGTAATTACTTTTTAGCTTCACGTGCTCTATAGCTGTAATTACATCGACTGAATAAAAGATTTATTAATGATTTTCTTGAACAAAGTTGGTTTACTTGGAGAATTATCGCTAATGAAAACTTTATCTTTTTTCCATCTACTTCTGTTTTTAATTGGATTATTGATTTTAATAAGTAGGGATTATGATTATCTATAACCTCATTCTGATCAATCAACATTCAATACCTCCAAGCTTCCCAACCAAATGACTCATTTCATTGCTCACGTAAACACTGAACACATAAACACCAGTACTTACCCACATTACACCTCATAGGTAATAAAACAAACAAATATTTTGATGCTCAAAAAACTTACGAATTGTGTTTATTGGCAGTATTACTTTCCAACTTTGCCGAGCCTTCCCTGCCGTTATTCTCACGTTCGTTGGGGCTGGCGTTGCCGTTGTTCCGCGTCTCGTCAGCTTTGATCCTCGACCTTGACCTGCTCCTCGACCTCTTGTCCTTGCCCCTGTCGCTGTTCCTGCTGGAACGCTCCGTTGACCGCCTTCTCGGCCGCGATCTCGACCTTGACCGCCTCCTGGATCTGGATCTGTCCCTGTACTTCTTTTCCTTGTCGGATTTTTCGCGTTCTCGTTCCTTTTCTCGTTCTCGTTCCCGGTTTTCACGATCTTTGTCTTCCTTCTCCTGTAGATAAATAGTAAACTAGTAAGCTTAGATTGTGTCGTCTTACTAATACTAACCTTTTTCTTTAATAGCTCCTCCCGTTTCATATCCAGCAGTGAATCCGGGATCCCTGAAGGATTCTCCTGCGCTGATATCAGCAATGCCCATAACTCCGCCATGAACTCCCTCGCGTTCTTACCTTGGAGGAAGCCGGTGAGGTTGATCTGGATCTTCTTTGGATCGGGAAACTGCAGCAAATATTGATAAAAAAAAATCCGTGTTAGTTTTGTGTTAATTTACCTTTTCGTCTAACTGATTGTAGACGAAATCTACGACAACATCGTCATCTATTTTTAGAATTTCTGTCAGTTTGTCCTGGATCCATGGTTTGATGACATCCAGTTTAATCTTGGACATATCCACCTGGAACAAACCATTGCAAATATGAAGGACTATAACAACTTCAATACTTTGAAATAAAATACAAATTATGGACCCACTTTAACCATAATTAAATATCCCTCATTAAAATTAATCAAGCCCTGTAAACAAAGAGATAAGAAGCTAATTTTATAAAAACTCCACCATAAACTCCAGTCATAATAAAATGTATTTACATAAAGTTACGGTGAATTCTTCAATCCCAAAAATCTTGTCATTTACATTTCAGCAATTAAATTATCCCACTGAACAACATATAGTCAAGAATGGTACTGAGTGAACAAATTCGGTATAATCAGTTAAAAACGAGTTACAACAGGCACTAATTTGGCTAACTGGAAACCACTCGCCATCCGTAAACTACTTAACATATGGAGCTTATTTGAATTCTTTTGTCAGTCCGGCTTGTTCTACTCTTATCTAGAGACAACACGTTAAAACGATTAATTTCGTCTAGATTAAGTAGTAAAAGGACAAAATGGACTTCCATGAATACTTCTGAACTGGTCGATAATAGAATATATTTTCAGAGAAGCACTTTGCAGTAATACCCATTAAATTCGTCCCCAATTGGTGAAAACCCTCTAGTGTGACTCTAATGTAAGAATTCCATTAGCTTCAAAGCCCATATATTTGCAAATCTCAGATACTAAAACATGAAAAAAGTCAATCACTTTATGATTTTAGGTCGAATGTCAGCCATTTTATTGAATGGGTTTTTAGAAATATGACAGACGAATAGAAATCAGAGATCAGAATCAAATATCACGGTGATGCACCATTATCCACTGACAAAATGCATCGATACAACACACCCGCTC
Organism: Diaperis boleti; assembly: GCA_963583935.1. Taxonomy (NCBI): domain Eukaryota; kingdom Metazoa; phylum Arthropoda; class Insecta; order Coleoptera; family Tenebrionidae; genus Diaperis; species Diaperis boleti. The sequence continues at coordinate 58,368,661 of OY757242.1, read as the reverse complement.
AATAAACTGATAATAATACAGGCTCTTCATAAATTATTCATACATCCAGTAGGGTATGTAAGTCAAAGTTCTCTATTTTGTTTCTCACAGATAAAGAATTAATCATTTATTAAGACCCGATATTAGCAGGATTCTAGGCAGCAATGTTCCCAAATGAAATTCCCTGACTTTCCCAGGCCTTCCAAATTGCAACACTTTTCTTCTTTCACTCGTAAAAAAAAAATCATTAATATGACTTTAGAAAAGTATGATACGTTTTACACTAATTTTGCACCTCATTTAAATAGGTACATCAAATAATAGCTATTTATTAAACTAGTGTCTTATAAGGCAAATAAGTCTCGAAAGAAATGTTTAGCCACGAGAGCTTGCTCGAGTGGCTAATTTTTCTTGAGTGACTTATTTGCTGTTAAGACACCTATTTAATACATAGGTTTATCCAACACCCCCTCCTGTAACAGTTCTTGAACCTTCATCAAAACCCAAAAAAATTTGACGTTCATTTGACGTTCAAAACTGTTGGCTTATGAACTAGTTGCTATGACAAATTAGAAAACCGTTGAATTATTTTTTCATAAGTCACATGTGTCTTATAGACCTCATAATCCACTCAAAACCGGCGTTATTATGACTACATAATAAACAAGTGTTGGATAAAATAATTTTAAAAACATTTTTGGTATGAACATATTTTATTTGATGTTTTCTCGCGACCATTTTTTGACATATGTTTTTGTACAGTATATTTTTGTTTTAAAATTTCACAGTATGAAAAGGTCTGTCGCCCTGAATATTCTGTATTTAGAACAAAATATGTATCTATATATATAAAAATGAATCCTTATTTCCCTTGGTCACGCCATCACTTGAGAACGGCTGGACCAATGTAGCAATTTTTTTTCTTGAAGTTTTCCTTTAAGTTCGAGGAAGGTTCTTATGAAGTAAAACGTGGGCAGGGGGGCTTAGGGGGCCCCCTTGGGTTTATAACTTAAGAACGGATGGACCGATTTTTATGATCTTAGATTTGTTGGATTTGTCTCCGCCCCGAATAGCAGAATAACTATGAAAACATGGACAGTGGGCTCAGGGGGCTCCCTTGGGTTTCTCACTCAAGAACGGCTGGACCGATTTTTATAATCTTCGATTTGTTGGATTTGTCTCCGCTCCGAATAGCAGAATAACTATTAAAACATCGGAAAAATTACAGGGGGCGGGGAGCTTGGTACAGGGCAACAATAACAAATAACGCCGGCCACCAAAATTTGTCGTACCGGGCTTTAAAGATGCAAATCGATTTTTAAGGAGTAACTCCAAGGTTTCACTTCTGTTACGCTTGGACTCCACACACAATTTTTTTGATAATATCTCCAGAACAGATTGACTGACATTTTTCGGGGGCGAATAACTTTTAAAACATCGGAGACATTAACGAAAAAAATTGTCTCATACATTTTGTATGGAATCCGTAGATAACGCCATCTTTGATACATGACAGAAACAACAAAAATGATGCCAGTAGAAGACGTTGTGTGCATTACCCTTTGATAAAAAAAAAAACTGAATTTAATTTACAGCAATTCCTCGGGAAGTGCAACTTTTTCCGAAATTTTAATAAAACCTTATGATTGATTTTGAAAATAAAAGTTGACAATGTCCCGTCCGTAATTATGGAATGGCTGTTTAGCTAAACAGTTAACACAACATTTATTGATTCTGAGGCGGTACAAAGTTCGCCGGGTCAGCTAGTGTGCATATAAATAATAATTCCGGCAATTATTTGGCTCGTGGCTATTATGACATCAATTCTTGTAAATATCAGTGTTTATAATTGACAAAACATACAAACCTTGAATTTTCCTTTTGTTACGTTCAAGCTCCGACTTGATGTTCCTTTTTCAGTTTTCACTTGAAATTTCCTTCTTTATATCCTTTGAAAAAGTAATTTTACATTTTGTTCAATGTTGTTTTATGCAGGGTCATCATAAAAGATTACATCATGTTACCTCTGGAAAACAAAATTTACATGCATAAATTTTGAATTCCAGAGGCAACATGCTGTATGAATCATTTATGAAGACCCGATATTAAAAATGCCCCCAGCACTTTAGAAGGAATCGTATACATATTGTTTCAAGAAAAACGGACAGACCTCATCTTCCTTGTTTATTGCAGGATATTAACGAAATATGTAAAAACCAAATGGCTTTCCATATAATACAAAATATATATTTTCGATATAAAATTTAATGTCAACGATAGTTAACTACTATTTATTTAGAATAGAAGTTCTTTAAGGTCAACTTCTATTAAATGTAATCACATAATATACAATATACAGGATTTGGACGAGTAATACATTAAATAATAAACCGTTTAAAAAAATTACGGTTGATTTTTTTTTTATTGCACTGACTATATTTTGATTTCATTGTTTTATTCACTCCTGTAGAGATTTTTTTTTTTTAAATATACCGACATTAACAGCAAAAGCGTAGTCATTGCTGATGCTGTATTTCGGTAACATGATTTAAAAAACAATATTATTATTACTTAAATTTTCATTTAGCTTTTAGTCCACGGCTGTAGTTGGGATTTTTAAGAATAAATAAAAAATATACAGGCTGTATCAAAAGGTGCTAGTTTCCTTGAGCTGGATACGATCTCTATTGTATGATCTTGAGGAGTTAGTGTGAACCTTTTGATTCACAATGTATACACAGCGCAATTTGAAAAAATAACTTAACTTTCAACTGTAAGAAGAACTCAAAACGTCAATTCAAAACAATATTTTATTTAAATATTAAATGTAAATCCTTAATACAAATAGTTGATGAAATATTTAATATGTTCTGAATCTTCAGGTGTGAACAGATAAAATTCAATTTAAAGACAATGCGTCAGGTTTTTGTCAGCCACCCTCTATATGTTTTTTTAATGAAGTTGCAGAAATGAACCACAAGAAATTAATAAATGAGCCATGAATATTAGAGCGAGTTACTTAAACTTTAATCAAAGAGCCCTTTGGAAACAAAAAATTATTCGTCTGTATTTATACAATCGTTTATTGACTCGTAACCGGCCAGACCCCAGATGATTTTATTTTTAAGATAACTATTATACTCATATTTTATCAAACAATAGGGCAGTTGTATTCATCTGAGTTAAGATTTTCTACAATTATTTTTTATGGCGCTGGGGTCATGTAGATTTCAATACACTCAACTCTCGGTAATCCGGCGCCAATAAATTCCAGGTTACGCCACAAAATTGCAAGAATACAAGACTCAGAGAAGGTATATAAAAATTCTTTAAAATATTAAATTGGATAGCTATTTTTATTGCAATTTTATTATGTTTGATACATTTCTCGTGGTCTCTCTACAATCCGGCACTCTCTTGTGCAAGGAATAGCCGGATTAGCGAGAGTCAAAGTGTATTTTCAATTAAAAATCTGTGAATTTTTCATTAAATGTTTGGCGTTTCAGAGACTGACACATGCACAAATTCACCCTGTTTGCTTTAGACAACACATTGCTATTTACGATTAAGATTTTTTTGACGAAACAATTGATGATACATGAGCAAGATAGCTATTTCTCAGTTTTGTAAATTTTTATGAGAATTAAGACAAAACTTCTAGGAGTAATAATAATTAGTCTAGTGAGAACATAACTGAACTTACCATAAAAAAGTAAACTTTTAATAGCAAATATACATATTATGTCATTACGGAAAGATAATCTTGAACACGCAATTTATGACAATGAGAACGTGGAAAGCACGCTTTAGTTATAAATATTGAAAATAAGATATTAAAAAACATGGTCTTTTCCTATCACGCGTGCGCATGCAAATGTCAGATTTTTGAGGTTACAATAGTCGTAAGTAACGACGCACGGTCTTTAAACAAATTATTTCCATGAACATCCCTGTTGTGTAATTTTGTAAATTAGATTTAGACACATATCTTACCAACTCATAAAATCTGTAATATTTAATTAAGAAAATTGTTCATTTCAACTTGAGGGAGCGGGATGCCTTTATTTCTACACATCACGCAGATGCCTTTGGCGGAAACTGCATAATTTGATTCATTATCGCTGATATCATCGTCTGAATCATTTTTAATTAAAATTGTTAGTGTTTCTACACATTTTGTGTTCCAAACTTGGGGTAGCATTGGCAAATTTACAGATTGAACCCACATTATTTTCACCCTTGCATCTGATGAATAAAACAGTGCACTAACAGAATTATTATTAATTATTAACCCTACAGCTGCTTATAAATAGACACAGAATTTAAACAGATTTTTTTTTTTTTCAAAATGTGACTCCTCAACAATGGCATCCTAGGCACCTTTGACTGGATGCATCACTTTCTATAAAAAATTCATTATGTATCATTTTAGCATTTCTCTGTGATAAGCTGAAGATCAAACTCACATAATTTGTATTTTATTTAATTTATTTGGCCCTCGCAATTTTTAGTAGGATTTACTAGCTGGCCACAGCCAACCACAACCAACCACAACCAACACTCAAACTCACCCTCTGACTCAAGCAGTCACTGAATCTCATCTGCTTGAGGAGCTTCTTCTCCTTGTCGCTGAAGCGGTTGTCCTGCTCGGTGGTGGTGCCCTGAAATCCCAAAAACCCCTTATTTACGTTGAAAAATACCTCCCCAAAGCAAACGACAGTTCTATTTATACACCTCGAGGGAAAATCGCAATTCAGGCAGAATACTCACCGTATACATCATCATAGAGCCAAGTTTAGTCCCAGTTTCGAGAATGAACCAAAAACCACCAAAACAACTGAATCTAAGTACAACTAGGAAATGTAACAAGGACGCCGGTACTTGGTCGCACTATTTACATACAGGTTGGTTATTCACATGATTCAATAGAACACTGAGTTGCAACGATTATTATAAACTGCCGATTGACGTGATTTACAAGAAATAGTCATTTTCTCACAACGATCCACCGATAAACCGCACTAGACTAAAAATCCATGTTGCTTCGGACAAAATGGCGTGGCGTCAAAATTGTTGGCAACGCGGGTTTCTGCACTATCAACGCGGGAAAAGTGTTACTGGTGTTACCGGCTTAGAGGCGCCAATTCAAATTTATATATTTTATATAATTATTGTCAGATAAACTACTTGCTGTATCATAAAACATGTTAAACGTGTAAAAACGGCAATTACACACACTTTTAAAAAAGTTGTTACAAATTACAAGCCTAATTCAACGCGTATTTGTTAAAACAGGACAGGACGATCTCCTTAATTGGCTTCCAACTTATGAGGTAGGGTTCTTGCCGCTTTTACTCGAGTTTTTGCATCAAAAGACTCCCGTTATGCAATTTAACGCTGTCTATCAACTAACTCATTGAAAGGTACTCGGAATACATTACAGGTAGAACTAGATACCACAACATACTGACCCACAATCAAAGTAAAAATTATAAAATTATCCAAATACAAGGGTTACTCAAAAAGTTGACATTTTAATGCACTATATTGAAGGGTTGTGAAGAATTTCTAGATAAGTTGTTAACACAAACGCCACCAAAGTATCTTTATACTGGATGTGTAACAAAAACTATTTTGGAGTTAAAATCTAAATTAACACTTTGAAATCGTGCTAATGAAAGTGCTAAACTAAGTAGCACACTACACTACAAACAACAATATTTTTAAACTAAATTCCTTTTCATTATTTCAGAACGATTTGTGTTGAAGGAGGCCAAAAACAAGGTCTGACGTTCTCTACCCAGAAGATTATTATTTATTCTTTATTCCATCTTAGGTTACGTAAAACTGTGTTTCTATTACTGATATGTAGTTATTTTCGTTGACTTATGAAATATCCTAACAATTTTTTTTATTTTTTATTAAATGTCCATGTTAAATTTAACATTTCATAAATAATTCTATTATTAAACTATAATGACTAGCGCGCGGCTTTTAATGCATGGTCAACTTTGACTAATTTAGTTTTAGATCTTTCTGTATTATAAGGTTTCTTCCTCCTTATTTCTCTTTCTAGATCGTCTATATTATTATAGAGGTTCAAGTGACAGCGTTGAAAATCTAAGAGCAATATTTCATCGAGTAACGTTTTTTTAATGAAAATTTTTGTTTATTAATGTTTATTTATTTATTAACATACCAATAATAAAATTTGGTATTTGTATGATCTTTGACATCTGAAGATAACCCGTTAAATCAAGAGTTTTAGAGCTGTGTACCATATACATAAGTAAACACAGTCAACACCTGTTACTATTTTAAGAAGATATTTATTTACCATAGTAGTCCGCCGATTGACCTCTTGAAATGTGACGCTGTTGTGGGCTATCATCCAAATATATCTTGAATGATTTATTTCTGTCATATATTAATTCTTATAAACAATTCGTATAAAACTTGATAAAATTTCAACAACAGTTTTTCAGATTCATCATTTTGTGTAATATTAATAAAAGTTGCTTAACAACATCCGGTCGCCCTCTTTAACTCTTTTTGTACTATTGATTTGTTCATTTTTGTTTGTGCTAGTTTTGCCACATCATAGAATTGAATATTTTTTTCTGGCAAGATGTATATTATGTAGTTTGGGAACAGGTATTCCAACAGTTCTTTTTAGTGCATCATCCATGAGTGCTCCGATTAACTTTTTTCTGACAACAAAATTAAAGCTGCAGCCAGAAATTCTCCAGCCTATAAAAATACTTCCGTTTTACGTTGGGAAGCCAACCACCAAAATATTTTTTTCATCCTTTGATTTTATCTTTTTGTGCTACGGTTTTTTATTCCTTCATTCTTTGTTTCGCTTTTTCATACGTCCATGCTTTTACTGTTTTACTGTTTTACTGTTTTACTTTATCATCCCTGATCGTTCTTTTATCATTAAATCATTATTATCCTTTCATACGTACTTTTTTGTCCTTTATATTTTTTATATTTCTTTCTTTTATCTTTATTTTATTGTTTCATCTGTCAAATTTTTACCCAGTCATGGTGTCGTTCTTTCGTCCTTAATCTTTTTGTTCTTTCATTCTTGTATTATTATTTCATCATTTCGTTCTTTCACTCATCATACTTTCCTCCTCTTGTCCTTAATCATTTTATTAGTTTTTTCCCCTTTTGTCTTTTCGTTCGTTTGTTCGTTCATCCTTTCCTCATTTTATTTTTTTATCCTTCCGTCTTTTATTCCTTTCTCTTTTGGACGTTTAGTTCTTTCATACTATAACGATTGCCGTCTTTCGTGGTCACGGCTTATACTTTTTTACTTTATTCCTGTGTCCTTATTTTTTTGTGTTTTTTAGTCTTTAATTCTTGATCCCTTCATCCTTTCACCCTTTTGTACTTTAATGCTTTCATCGTTTATTATTTCGTTCTTTTCTTTCCGTGCTTTGCAGATCACTTTGCATAATATTATTTTAACATCATGTTCTGCAATTACTTTGGAAAACAGCACAAGTGAGAAAAGTGCTTTCCACGTGCGTTGCACACTATACTGTGCTACGACCACACAATAAAATACATGTTTTAGATAATTTTTATTTAAATACAAACTGAATTGTCACATTTGAATACGTTAAACAAATGGTCAACCAGTTCTGGGAATGGGACTTAAAAACGAGACAATAATATCTCAAGATGACGCTCTTTGTGAGAGAATATTTAATGACGGTCTTAAACGTTCTAAAACTGGTAAACACGTGGTCCCTGTACCATTTAAGGAGGAAATCCCTAATTTTAAGTACCTCTAGCTCGAGGGGTTGCTAAATCACTACAATGTAAATTTAGAAAGGACGAAGGTTTTAAAACAGATAATACAGAACTAATTACGGATTACCTCCAACAAGGACATTCTGAACAAGTACCTTCAAACAAACTCGATAATCTCAAAACTCAAAACAGAAATTTCAGAATGTTTAGCACGAGGTACCTTTTCATTTTTAATTTTGTTAATGACTGTGCTGGGAACAATTTTAATTGGCATTTTATTCCCTCCCGTTTCCCAAAGTGGGCATCAAATTAATGAAATTGTATTTTAACATATTAATCACATTATAATTATCTCACATTAATTGAAGCCTGCGTCATACTGCACCGGCCGAACCTGACATGACTGATCACAACATCTATCGATTAGACGGATGGCAGAAAATTCAGCAATTATGCCAAAATTTTTGGAAAGACTGGTCTCGTGAGTACATTGTCGAACTACAAAGACGTTCCAAATGGGCCACATCAACTCGCCCTGCAGCATTTCTGGTACAAATTGTTTCAACAATGACAGTATACAGAAATAACAAAACGATTGTATGAAAATGAAATATATTTTAATGATGTATAACACAAATGAAAATGTGTAGACTGAGTAACAAAAGACACAGAATAAATAAAAATTGCAATGAGCAAAAAAATATTTTCTATTATAATTATATTATTATAAAATATTAACTAGTAATTTTAAATAGAGACGAAGGAGAATAAGAAAAGAAAAACTTATTTTAGTGGAGAATACAGTTAATGTCTTTATTAAAAGTATGTATATTGTTTGTACAGTAATAATTATAGAAGTTTCCATTCCATTTACATCCTTAGGTATTTCTACATCATCACTTAATTCTTTTTTTTAAACATTTTTTAAGTAGTACCTGGAAGCAAACATCTGAGGAAGTGAGTACATAATGCACATTTAAATCCTTTGACAATGTATTTTGGGTTGTATAGTTAGTTACCTTCGACAACACTGATGAATCACCTTGTATAATATAGATACGTTGACCGAAATAAAACCAAGACGACGCAAAATAAAAAATAAAATAAAGCAACACATTTTTAATTCATTATTTGAGACACTGAATTGTTCAGATTTTGAATTTGACCTTTTTGAACATTTGAATTTTCTCGGATAAAAAAAGAATATTGAATTTTTTTTCATGGAACATTTTATTTGGACAACACATATTTTTGACTATGATACATCACGCTTCTGGTATTATATCAACAAAAAAAGTTATTTACTGCAGATAAGCTTCACTTCTATCTTATCTAAAACCAAAGAGCTTAAACAAACGGTACCAAATATTCAGAGCGTGTTTCTGGTTTACGGAGGCTATTTTCCACCTTCGCAACTAAAATACAAAGACGAAAAAATTCCAATAATTGGCAAAATAAACGCCAATTGTCCAGCATGATTTGGTACAATAAAATCACGATCCAATTGAGTCCCCACCAGTTTTAATACTCTCAATTAGCGCACCACGTCTGGTCTATTCCTACCAGTCATATATTTTAATAGGAAAACAGGGTGTTCTCCCACTTTACACGCTAACAACTGTTCTTGTTCTTCTTTAATCCCACCCAGGTACATTATATCATTTCCGTTTCACAAGTTCAAGACCAACTCAGTCTTCAGTCTACTGGCACACTTCAAACAAATTATTTCGTGCAACAGCAGATCCAGTATCGTCCTCGAGGTGTTGAAGAAGTATTAGTGACCAAAACTGTACCTAGTGATTTTTGAGCAATTTCGTTAATACATTGTGAAAATATGGACTGGTATTGAGGTGACGAAATTAAAAGTTGATCGATTTCCACTTTTCAAGTTGCTGGAATTTGTTCTTCGTTGTGCCGGATTTTTGCGACGAAAATGGCCCTTTGCGGACACATCACTCTAGCGGTGAGTATTTTTAATTTGCAATTATGTGTGATTCCCCGAGTGATTTTTGACAATGAGGTTAGTGCCTTGTTCAAGTGTCGCGAAAGACATCAAGATTTACCGATATTCAAAATATTTGCCCTCTGCAGCCCACATAAACGCTCGAGTACAGTTATATGATGAGGTCAATGATCAGGTATCGCTTTGAGTAGGTTCATACTTGGACAGGTGGTCAATGCAATGCATAGGACAGTTTCGGATTTGGGTTATTTCACGGATAGTTTTTGAGAGAACCGGTGATGTCACGGTTCTAGGTACTTTGTATGGGATGACTAGTCTCAGGAATGAGGTTGAGATGGAAATTAAACGGTACTTTCCGTGATTAAGTTTTAAAAGACCTACACTCGTTAAAATTCACGTCACGACGTACCGCAGGTACCATTTCTTGCCCATTAGCAAAGTGACTTTATCAGGTAACTGGAATCAAATTTTCGCCATGTTACAGATGGAGAAATTTTAATATAGCGTTAAAATGAAACGGTATTCCAACTCGTGACGATTAAGAGGCGGAACTGGAAAATATGATTTGTGATTTTCCACTACATTTGAGGGATTTATTATCGAGTTATAAGCAAAAACGAATAATTGAAATTTTTTTCACATGGAGTTACGCTCGGCGAATTTAAAGATTGAGCTCCATTCGGGTCCTGGGAAGATTCCGGTGTGTAAACCAAGTTCATTGTTTTCTCCAACAAGAATTAGTCATTTTTTACCTGCGATCCATTATGGAGTTGTAAACACTTTATGCTGTTCGGTTATTTTTAGGATCCGGTAGCAGTGCCTTTTTATGGAGCAAAAACATTTTACCGGATCTTTGCGGATTTGCTTGACAATTAAGCTTTTGATGTGAGATACAGTTACCCAATGGATGGTAATTACTGACATCAATTGGAACATGTCAGAAGAGCTTTCAAAGCAAATGACAGATCAGTGATTAACGTTCAGAGTTTCTTGTAGAATTATAAAAAATGTAGCAAAAGTACTGAATAGAGGAAACTACCTGATTCAGATCGTCTTGGTACAATGTTATATTTTACCCATCTATGCTTGCTTTCCATAAGTTGGCTAAGTACCTACATAAGAATTTAACGACTAAACCGTTACTTGAACGTACAACCTGCAATATTTATTTGTTCGAACGATCAGTAAAACGACCCATTGTCGTTTACAAGAGAAAACTACCTTTAGTTAGATAGTAAAAATAACTTTTATGACTGTGGCACTGGAAAGCACGGGAGACTATTCTACACCTGTACCAGACTGCTTTGATGACTCCCAAGAAAATTTATTAGACCCATATGATAACTGTCCCGCAGTATGTGCCCACGAAAGTGTTTATGGCAATGAAAGTGTCACCCAGTGATATGGAAATGGTGCAAGTATTTGATGAAATTGGGACGACCAGTTCAACGTAGAAAAACTATATTTAGGGAGGTTTGGACCATCCCTTGATTTGAATTCCAGTTGTGATTACTTTTGCAAAAGGCATCTTCAGGGAAAGAAGTGAGCAAAATGTGAATTGTGAAAAAACAATTCTGTGAACACAGCCCTTGTTTATATTAGTTCTTATAATCGAGCTGTTTGTATTACCTCAACTTATAATATGGAAACAAAAACTTGTAATGGTTTTCAGATATTGGCTGCACAATAGACCTTAAAATGTATCAAAATCTCTGATCTGACTCAATTTATTTGAGTACTTCCCAACTTGTGAACGATTTTTGAAAATTTCAAAATTTTGAGATCATCAGAAAATGACCACAATCGACAAAATGCGACCAAAAGAGTATTCAAAAAATAAAAAGTACAAAATGCCCAGCATGACTAACGTCTACAAAGTACAATTTTAACTTCAACCTCAAAAAAGTCTTTATTGACCAAAATCACCCGCCCCCAGCGACGGCTTCAAGAAGAGCCCCTTCGGAAACGTGTTCGCCTCAAAACGCAAACCTCTCTTATTGTTGTTAGTAAAAAAGATCCTATCTCGCATTTTATCAGGGGGTGTTAGAATAATGCTCGTCGGGGCCACCACACAACTTTCTTTCAAATTGGGATCCAAAGCCATAGTTTTCTCACACAAGCTATGATAAAGACCGGTTTCGTCGTGAAGATCATTGGGTATGTCTTGTTCCAAAGTCAAGGTGATTTCTTCAGTGTGGAACAACTTGAGGATTTCTTCGATAGAGAAGATCGATTCTTTGAAGCGAGCCAAATCAGGAATTGATACTTCTAGAAGGTGTCCGATGAGATCTAGAACGCCGGCTTCGATGTACTGTTTGCATTCTTTTGCTGTGGCACACCTTCCGCAGTCTGGCTCGATCGACTTCAGTTCCATGGATTACGTGCAACTTCCCCTGGTCGATGACGCTCTGTGGTATCTTGGTCCGGATGTAATTAAAATCTTTCTTTTGGAGTTCGTAAGTGACTACAATTTGCTTTTGTTCGGCGGGTCCTAGAATGACCCCCGTTTCGGAAATAACGACGCTGGACGACAACCGAAGAGTGTTGAAAATACATGTAAGCAAAAATTCTGCTTGAAGCTGCTTTTCTCGTTGATATTCCCTAAAGCGAGGAGGAATTTTCCTGCGGTATCCTTAATAATATTGTAAATACTGATTTGTCCAGAGCCCCCGTAACCGAAGAGTTTTATATGTTGACTAACAGCCTGTTTGTGGTTGGGGTCTGAAGGCGTAAAAGTCAAACAATCGACAGCAGCCTCTATTGTCGTAGGGGAAAACAACAAACAAGTTAATTACACGAGAATCGTAATGATGGAGGACTAGTTTGACCGTGTTCAGAAACCCGAATAGTTTCTTATTAAGATTTCCTGATTGCTGGTTTTTCCGGGTTTCATGCAGCCCTAGATGAGCTCAGTCTTGGTGGTCGCGATGGGTAGTTTACAGTTGGGGAGGCTGCTAATGTAGCTGCTGCTTCTGGTGGAAAGTATCGAGTTTTTTGGTTCTATAGTGAGGCGATCTTGATCTTGGTGAAATATTTTCTTTAGACTAAAAAATATTATCTTTAGATTCTAAAAAAGTGTTTTCTTTAGTTTCTATTGAAATATTAGCTACAGTTTCTTCAGTCTTCCTCCTTTTCTCTGATTTCTTTGTTGGTGACTTCTTGTGGGTGTTTTTAGGCACTTCCAGTTTTGAGATCGACAGCCTTTGGGGGCTCCTTGAGTTTTTCTTGGGTTTAAGTTTTAAGTAAATGCTTCAAAGCATTACCGGTTGATCAAATTTCCTGTATGTCACTCAAATGCAGGCTGCTCTTTTCAGTAATGAGACCTCTTGGTGAACAGATGAGGAATTCACACTAAAAAATTCCTAAAACATGGGGCTTTGTGAACAGAGCTTTGAGCGAGCTATAAATACGTTTTGTCAAAAATGATGCAAACTCTCATTTTTAGCTATCGATATCTAAACAGCAACATTGAAAAATTCCTAAAACATGGAACTTTGCGGAAAAAAATGCGATTCATTTATCTTTTAGGAGTTACTAATTGACTGTACCAATCTCTCTGACAATGAGCTGTAAATACGTTTTGACGTAGAACGTAGAACGTAGAACATTGAATATACAGGTAACTGACTGACTGGGTAACATATTATAGTACTGATAAATGGGGTCACTTTTAATTCTAGCTAAAGCGGGCCTTTTCGGCTTTTCTTTTTTTTTAATATATCTTCCCGACTCAAGTAAAAAAAAATGTATACACATGCTAACAGTTCAGATAAAAGTGATTTAAAACAAAAAACATCAGTATCCTGGAAACACGTCAGTCCTCTGGCGCAATATCAGACAAAGAACTGCCGACAACGGATTGACGAAAAAGACATGATTTTGAGGTTATAAATGGAACTAATGTTTCTTTTGGTATTTTCGAATATCAACAAGCTACATCTTCACAAATCATAGTTAACTATGTATAGATTAAAATATATAGCAGGTTTACAGGGAAATAACACTGTACAGTACTGAAATTTTGGCTGGATCGGCATGCGTTTACACGGTAAACACAAATCTAGCACTAACACAATAATGGCGGCCGTCAAATGGCACAGTCTGAAAACACAAAGTTTCTTATTATTTTTACAACACAGTGGGAATATAATATTATGAAAGTTGTGAATATTATATTAGGTATTAAGTACATCACAGATTGTCGTGAAACAGTAAGTTTTCTTAAATTAAAGGTAATATTTAATACACACCCACTTGATTGCGCGTTTTTGGGATTGTCACATGCCAAAGAACTGACGTTTGGAAAATATATTGTGGTTTTTTACAAACTTGTATTTAAAATAAATAGCTGAAATTGGGTGACCAAACAGAAGACTTAATTGTTTGAAAATAAAATTAAATATTAACGAAATATAATATCACTTCGTGTCTACTCACTGATGACATTGCGTTACCCATTTTTTGTAGAACCACCCGTTATATAATTCTGTCTCAAATTTTGATGGATGACAGTCAACTTGTTGAAATCATGTTGAAATAGAGAGAAACACTTATTGCATGGACATACAGGTATAGAATTTATATTCACGTTAATATAAGACTGCAAAATTGAAGCATGACAGATATGCAACTTATTTTATTCAACCGACAATACACCATTTATATATTTTCTCAAGATATATACTGTAACGTACGTGGACACTCAATGTCTTCATCAATGACTCATTGCCGTAGCGTGTTCGAGTAGTGACATCATCTTCTGGAGTATTCCATACACTTCGAGAGCATGACGTCATCCATATTGTTCTGGAAATGGAAGTCTGAAATAATTGTCGAGAAGATGCCATATGCATCGAGAGTACGACGAAGTTATCGATGGAACCGCCTAGAAGGGTGCAGCCGATTTATTTATTCAGTCTGAATCGGAGCATTCATCTCTCCGGAGTGCCGCGAAATGTTTAAATGAATATATGAATATTGTAAAATACGAAGTCGAAAATAATTCGTACATATTGTGTAATTAAAATCGAACCCAGAAACGTAACATTTGTGTCAGAAGTGGGATACGAAGATTTGTAATAAATAAATAAATGGAAATGAAGAGTAAATAGAAATAAATAAATCGATATGAAGGTTAAGGAAAAATAAGGTAGGGCGAGAAGTTTAAGGTTATTTCAGGCAAAAAGCTGCTTGAGGACCTGCAAAGAAGACAGGAAGCTGGTGTCACTCACTTTCGGATTAGATAACTGTACTGACTGAACTCGACTCACTGGGGGAGGAATAAGATTCCAATGAACTGAAAGTGGGAAGAATTTGACTTCGCTGGAGAAATCCTGCTGCTATATTTTATGGAACGCTGAGACTGTGTCCGTAAGATATTGATTAGAAGACTGCAGCCACTATTGTCGTTCTAAAGGACAAGAATTAAACCGGAAGTACCTGGGGGTGTCGACGATCTTTGGGGACCTGCATGAGAGGTTTTATTTGGTTTCCATAAATAGAATTCCGGAAGTTTTGGAGACACTCGATTGCGAAGTACCTCGTGGACACTTGGAAGTATAGAAGCTGCGAGAGAAGTTTTCCTTGGAGAATTGAAGGATACTGAGAAGGGCAGCAGAAGTGATCATGTCATCGATGGAGCCGTCTAGAAGAGTGCAGCCGATATGTTTATTGAACTTTGCAGTCGGGGACCAGTCGCATCACATCACGAATCGAACAGTTGTCTTTATCTGTCCGGAGTGCCGTGCCATGTATAAATAAATAGATGAGCCCGCTTACGTGATTTGTAAATAGTGTACATAATGTAAATATTGTAAAATAAGAAGTCGAAAATAATTCGTACATGCTAATTTTGGCGACAATGCCGGCAGTATCAGTGTATGAGTGTGCTGGATCCGTAGACCGGCTTCCGGGATCTTGCGGTGAACAAGACGAAGCTAAAGTAAGAAGTAAGGTTAGTTGTTCATGAAGCCAAATTTACACTTTAATGTCAGTACAATTTGAAGTCGTTTGAATTTTTTTATCCGCAATAGTACATAATTATTCAGTACAGTAAGAATTTAAAGACATCAACTTACAAAGGTTCATTAATCAAGACACACCAGATGTCTATATCAATTGACATAATTTATAATTTTTTACCCATTAATAAATTATACTAGTTTAACAACTCGTTGCTCCTGATTTAACGATTATCTTGACAACTTAATTGAGCACGACACTAGTTGTTCCCGTCCGACATATTGTAGTAATGATAGTATTCTAGATTTTATGACTTTGATGAGAAAAAGGAAAGCTCAATAAATTTAATTTTATCTTTAGTGGTGCTTTTCCCACATGTACATGGCTTTTACACATAATAAAATGTACTATCTCTGCAAAATATATCTTTATTAAGCTTTAATAAAATTTTATACAGAGCTATTCACAGCAACCTAAAATACTATCCATATCCATCTAAACAAACTAAAGAAGTGTGAGAAAGGGCGTTACTAGTGAGGAAACCAGTGGACTGAGGAAAATAAAATTATTACAATTAAGAATTCGGTACTATTATTTTATACAAGTAGAAGACAAAGACTCTCATACCTGTTTGCATTATTACGCAGATTATCTGAATAACATGTCTCAAACGGTAGCACATTGAATTCCCATAACAAGAAGTAACAGCAAGTTCAGTAACAACACATAAACCAGGTCGGCATAATACTCAAGCAAGTGCTGCGAGCACTATAAAAGACACACTTATCCAAGTATTGAGAATAAAACTTACGGTCTATAATCCTACATCCCATAATTGTTTGCCTTTAAACAATAGGTGCCAATGTGCGTTATTTATTGATGCTAATGGAACTGCCTTTTAAGCACTAAGATCTACCTCAATCTAAGAAAAAAATTAAACCAAATTGATTTTTAGAAAGTCGTACATTGTACGGATAAAAAGCAAAAGCTAATAAATTATGCACTATGTTGGCCGATACCCGCCACGATAAATAATAATTATTTCGAGGATAGGCAGCAAGTAAAAATATTGGCAAGGTTGTACAGCCGGACCTGACACGAATAATCGTCTGAAACTCAGTTTGGGGGGCATGGTAATATGTAGGAACGGACGTACGTTGAATGCGTGCTAATGCCCCAGACAATTAGCACATTATTCGATTACGGGGTCAGGAAAAATTCAGCAACAACCAAACGGTTCCACCAATGTGTCAAAGCGGTGTATCTCAGAAATTCTGCTGTGTACTTGTCGTTAATTAATTTATTCACTCGTGTTCTTCACTCGGTTTCCAGATGTAAGTTAAGAAATGTCAAGAAAAGTTCAAAATTAATCTGTATATTGAGTCTTGAATTATAATCTGAAATGTGGAAGCAAATGAAGCATTTACAAAGAAAAGAAAGAAGCAAAATAGAAAAGACAAAATTATAAATAAAATCTTAAAAAAAAAAGCAAACTAAGTACTCTGTTAAGTCTTGACATAGATATTAAATTTTTTTTTTTTAATTCATCTATAACTCCTTATTTATTCTGAAGAATTAAAATATGTATTACTGTGTATTATAGAGGTCGATGCTATAGCAATTTCACGTTTTTATCTCTTCAGTTATTACTAATAATTGCTACCATGCTAAAGCTATTACTTCAATTACTATGTGATATCAGTGTTCAGTAACTTTACATAACTTTCAACGTAAATTGCTGCGATTGTTAAAACTGATTAATCCAAAGACCCCTAAAAGCTGTATTGAAAATTGCAAAAGAACAACATTAGAAATCCACCAATATTAGAAAACAATATTAGAAATCAACTTTCCTTCTTTCAGATCTTCACAGTATTCCTATCATTCCTAAGTACAACACTAGCAAAAATTCCCACCAAATGCGAGGGCAGCGGCAACCTGAAGTACCTCTGGGGGGACGCCCTGACAGACTCACCGAATTGCGTGGGACCGACCGACGCCCCATATCCAACGTAAGTTACGATAATAAAAACTAACAACAAATAATCTACTAAATATTAGAAGTAATTTCTCCTTTGTCCAGCGCAGCGATCGAAAGGTCATTTAGGGGGTCGAATCTGTGGAGTGGCAGTGCTAGGACGGCGAGGTCCAGGAAGACCATCGATCCCTTCATTACTCAGAAGGCTCTGCTGGCTGCCCATGAGTTTACATTCGATTCTTCGTCGATGGCCAGGACAGGTGAGATGTGTTCTAAAATTTTGATCGAGCAGTTCTTGCATAAAAACGAGATCAGCAGATGATGTTTTGTGGATATTATTACTAAAAACGATTGTGAACTGTGGTAAAGAATTGACAAAACTATTTTTGTTAATACTTAATACCACAGTAACATCACATAAATTTTTCGTGATTTTGCTACTTGAAATTGGGCATGTTTGGAAATTAAAAAGTGTAAAAATTCGTATGGCCTGTGTTAAAAGAAAGATATAATACTATACTGCATCTTATGAAAAAGCATGAAATTTGCCACGATCCGGAAGACAAAAACCACCTCAGCAAAGGCAATAAATCTCCTCTTTTCAGTTATTATTACGGTAACTTCTCCTATCCCCATCAATCTAATAAACAGCGGAAGATAATATCAATTAACCGGCCGCTGATAACGGATAATAGGTGAGAACTCGTTCCATAACAGTTCTTCGGCAGAAGTAGTAGCATTGCCATATCGTCGCAGTGCTAACTAACCTAAATATTACCGCAAAGCGACACACTTCGTGCAAGTGTTCTTTACTGGTCGAGTTAGTCATTAACTTTCAAATTCGTCGGATCAATTAGGATTTATTGTCTTTGCGAGTTTTTATTCCACAATTAGCCGGAGTAACTATTTTCGTATTTCCGTCGACGTGAGAACTTGCCTTCATGTGTACAACGTTTTGCTTTTTACAAAGTGTTATTATGGCATTATTTAGCGAATGTGACATTATTACTGGAGGAACAATGGGGGTTTTTTGGGTTTTGGTAATGAGCAATGTTGTTGACGCAAGTTGAGTCCGATATTAAATTTTCATTTTTGGCTTTCTGATTACCAAATTTCTATTTGACACTTTTAATCAATAACATTTATTTTTAGAATTTCGTATTTTCCAATTATCCTCTTATTATGAATATCAAGTTTTTTAAATTAATCAAAATACATTTATACTGACTTGAAACAATTTTATATGTTGTGAAGAACCGATCGTCTAATATAATTTCGAATTTCTCTTAAATTGGTGTTTTCATTAGACATTTATAAACCAAGACAGTTATCAAAAAAATATATGATAAATATGAATTCCTATGAGTAAAAAAAAACTATAAATTGATCCCCAACAGGACATGTCAAAAATGATTTTTTCACGAAAATTTTGGAATTTTGAAGAAACTAAAATTTGTAAAAAATTAGTCTAAACACACTAACTTGATGAAAACTCAAATAATTTTTGTATATGTTAGAAAGAACCGATCATCTCGTAAATTGGTGATTTCATTGAGATATCTTCCAAATAAATAGTTTAAAAAATTCAAAAAATGGTATATCGTCTTGACGACCTGTATATCTCGGGGAGAGATTGAAAACACCCTGTGTATACTCAACCGACTCGTAGCTCACACAACAAAGGCGATTATATTATAGCAAAAATTAGCCGAGCTGGTACCGTGGGAAAAGCCCACCAAGCTACATTTTTTTTATATGACTTCTACGCGATGCTGTCTAATTAAACTCAAGACAACACAATGGTACAATGCGTTACAAGGCTTTACAAAGCTCGGTTGCCCAATATACTCAAATAATACAAATTACACAAGTGAAACAAGCCAAGGTGACTGAAGGTCAATCGTGGTCAGTTAAACGGTACAACGATACACAAGTGGCACGTAGAAAAAAAAAACTCTTATCGCATTGTTAAATCTGCCGTTATGTTCCTACGGGAGGAACGTTCAGTTGTTAGGTCAGGTCAGGTCTGCCCCCCCTCTTCCGGTATAAAGTACGTGGTACAACGACTCTCCCAGGGGATTTGGACCTCCCCAAAACAGCCTAATATAGGGAAGAAGAAATAGAAAATAGCTTCAAGAAAAATATATAGATGATGATTTTTACCCAGACCACAGACAAGATTAAGACTCCCTCTATGAGAAAAAGGACGACAACACAAGTGTTCTTGTCTGGATTGCAGCCGCATGATATTAATATTAATACTATTGTACCGCGCCGAAGGTTACAGCAGGAGTAAAAAAACAGCTCTTAGTAGGGCAAAACGAGCCGAAACCATCAGTAACGCACATCCAAGTACTGCTAGTTGCGGATCCAAATCGTAACAATGTCGCAAATAAAATAAATGAAAAAGTGAATAAATACACGAAATGTAATCAAGTGTTATAAAATTTACGCCCTGAGCCCTTGTGGCCATTTCTTGATCCACAGTCCTAACTATTAGTACTTATTCTTAATTAATTATTATTATTTCTCAATATGTTTCATTGTGAATCTCTAATTTCTCAATGTTCCCAGTTTCTCATTCGTTACTAATTATTTCGTATTCTCTTTTATTTCTTGTTATTCATCATTCCTCATGCCTTTTTAATAATTCGTCATTATCCTATTTTCTTTATTACTCCTCATTCATTATTAATTAATTAATCAATTTGGCGGTGAAAACACAATTGTTCCAGAATATACGTTTCAACAGTTCTTCCTCATAGATGCTTCATATTATAACGTTCTCACTTGGCACATATGCGAGAATTGAAATCGTTGAAATTCGAGGCGTTCGCTTTTAATAGAATAGATTAAGGTTTAAGATTTCCTTATTTTCCATTTTTGACTGTTATTTGACGGTTTATATCATTTCAAAATTTGATCTTTAGAAAAAGTTTCAATTTTTTTTATTATCAAATTCCTACGTTACGTTTCTAGGGCTCTTCGGAACGCTACAGTACTATTCAGAACTATTTAGAGTTTTTAAAAATCTCTCGGAACTCTTTGAGGCACATTAAAACACAATTTTTAGAACTCTTCAGCACTTTTCCGAAATCTTCAAGTCTCTTCAGAAGTCTTCAATACTTTTCAAGTTTTGTTAAGGTTTTCACATTTTCTAACTCATTCAAAACTCTTCAGGATTCTGCTCTTCACGGCTTGTTAGGATCTTCTGGGCGCTTCAAAATCTTAGGAGGTTTCTTAAGAATTCATCAGGGTTCGTCACAATAGGTCTTTGGATTTTTGGGAACTCCTCAGGATAATTCAGAACACTTCTTGACTCTTCCAGATTTTTGCAGCGTTTCAGGACCCTGATGCAGTCGGGAGTTTTCAGGATTTCTCCGGATTAAAAAAATATAAAAATTTCAGCTCTTCACAACTTGGCTCTTCCGATTCTTGAGGACTCCGCATTTTGCAATACTATTTAGAATTCTTAAAATCTCTTCAAGCCCTCTAAAACTTTCAAGAATCTCTCAAAATTCCCTAGGACACATGAAGCCTTCTCAGGAGTCATTAAAATCATTAATTGTTATTATTATTGTTGTTCAGGATTTTTTAGGATTTGAGGCTTCAAGAATTTTTTGAAGAATTCAAGACATAATAATTATTAGTTTTTCCCAAAATTCTTAAAGGTTTCTGATAAATGCCTGAAGATTTAAGGATTTTTCAGGAAGATGCCTCTTCAGGATTATTTACGTATCCTGCAAATTGCTCAATATTTCTCAGGAACGTTAATACTTTAAGATTATTTAGACCTCGTTTAACACTTTGCTGAAATCTCTCATGGGATGTCTAAGTGTCTTAATTACTCTTTAGCTTTCCCCGCGGGTTCTTCAGGCCACCTCAGAATTACTCAAAATTGTTTACGACTATTCAGGATTCTTCAGGATTTTCTTTACAATTTTTTACTACGATCTTTTTGGTAGGGAAAGATAAAAGTGATGAAGCAAAAAGTAAAACTAAGAGGAAAGAAAAAAACAGAGATGGTATTTGTAGATAATGACCGGACAAAGCAAGAAAAGACAGTTACAGAAGGCATAAAGAGGCATAGCGAACGAAGAACGAGAAGACGGAAAAGAAGTAAGAGTGGGATACCCGAAATTAATAGACGGCGTTCAATGGAGATGGAATAAAACGAGAGTGAGTCTAGGTTTCCAATAAGAAGAAGGGGGGAGGGAGAAAATATTCAAGGAGAGTATTCCGCTAGCATCAGTGTTTAAGTACCGTCGGATCACAAAGGAAAACACTGTCTGAGATCTTAGGAAAACGAGAAACGTAACTTGAGAACAACTGGCGGAATCTAAAATTTTGGAAAGTCTGAGACTGGAGGAACCTGAAAACTTGGAGAACCTGAGAGTTTGAAGTACCTGAAATCTTGGAAAACCTGATGAACCCTGGGTACCTTATTACAACCTAAATTGCTGTAATGCCCTGACAAAATTGAGAAGTGTGGATGGTGACACAAGAAATACAGCTAAATCCCCAAAATCATATAATGAACAAATAAAAATAATACAGATACTTCCAACAATTATACAATATTAAATAACGTGGTAAAATAGAAATTATAATGACTGAATAGAATAGCAAGTTGAATTAAACAATAAATTACGAAATGAACGTTGAAAATAATTAAAAATAAGACAAGTTAAATAGTGACTATGGCTCTTTACCTAGGTTAAAATTACATTAAGGAGATTACTGAACTTACAAAATTTAAGTGAACGCTAATATAACAAAAACTAGGTGAATTGATAACACAAAAAAATACAATAAAAAAATCGTCTATTACTTATCTTCTTGATTAATATGCTAGTTTTGGAGCTGTCCTGACACCTTACTTTTACTTTCTGGCGTATCCTGCGAGTCTGTAAATCTGCAACTCCTGCGGGTCCTTGGGAAATTTCACCAGTTTCCACGTGAACTAAACTATGTGCGTTCAGGAAAGAATTTCCACAGCCAAAATCCCTTGATGGTGGTACAATAATCCTAGTATAAGTGCTGGTGAATTTGCCTATCTGATTTAAAGAAAATAGTCAAGGTCTGCACGCAATAAAATGGTTTCTCTTACCTCTTTCCGAAAATTCAACCTTTAACGATTTATCCGCTTAAGCGATTAGTTATAGAAATAACCCACATTCAACGATACTTAACCGCTAACGCGTTTTTCCTGGACGCAATCCCTTTTACCAGGAGTAATTTTTCGTTGAACGTGTACTCGTTAAAGTCTCGAACGAAAAAGAAAGAATCTCGCCGGTACTGCAAAACCTATCGTTTTTTGTATATGCCGGTTATCTCTACGTAGATGCGTTCCAGCGGTGGTGAATGCGCGGCAAAATCAAATTGTAACAGTACCTGAGAAACCAAAGAACTTGAGAACTTAAGGAACTTGGGAAATTTGAGACCAGGAAGAGGTAGCAATAACTTGGAGAACTCGACAGACTGAGAAATTGGGGAACCAATTCTGAGAATTGTAGCAATCTAATAAGTTGGGTAAGAAGAAAGAAAGAAAAAAATCATCATTGGTGGATGCGCCTCCCCAAGAAAAAGCTTTCAAAGATATCTATTAGCAGTGCTTAACACACGTTGATGGATGCCGGCACCCGGAAAACCCGGACCACGAGCGTTTTCTCCTTTCAAGTCGAGTGCTTGTTACCATGTTACCACTTTGACTTCATCCAAAGCGAACGTGATAATAAATGATAAATGGATTATTACACTGGATGATCACTCTGGATGTACAAGCGTCGATGGCATCCAACTTGTGGTACCGCCTGACCGCAAAAGAACACATTTCATGTGTGTTTTTGACCTATACAAAAAATAAAAGACGTTAACACTACATTTGCACACAGTCAATATCCTCGGCTACAAACAGCTTTTTGTGGTTTTAATTTTCGATCTGGTTGGTGATTCATTAATGCTTTGCAAATATTACGGTTTTAAAGATCTTTCTAATCCACTTAATGCTTCTTTCAGCTCGAGCCGCCAACGTTTCCCCCGCGAGTACCTGCACAGGCACCCCGGCCCGATTGTGCAAGACTAGATACAACACCACAGCCCCCATGTATGGAGTTTCCCTGACTTCTGGACAGCCGGTGACAATAGTACAGAAATTCCCAGACTTACTTCAGCAGGTCGTATTTGAAGTGTGTTTCGTCAAACTGTCTACCTTAAGAATTATTAATATTGATAAAAAAATTCCAGGTTTGCGAAAGCTCCGAATGCGACGTGGTTCGCGGTGAATGCACCCAAACTTACGTCCCATACCTGTTCTTAGTCATCCCATTGGGACCTGTAACCTTGACGGGACAAGACTATGTGCTAGTTGAAAGTGGTTGTGTGTGCAGACCCAAATATGCTTCCCAAAGCAATCAAGAGGCCAGCGCGATGACCTCTATACCGAGACTTTAAGGCTGGGTGAAAATTACGGTTAATCATTAATGTGCTCATACTTTTTTACATCGTGTAAAATATTTATTATGTTTAATTTATAAGATTTTTATAAGTATTAAAAAATAAAATTATTTTAATTAAATATAGTTATTATTGTTGTTGGGTATACTGGTGCTATACGGTCACACACCTTAAATAATATATATTGCTGCCTGCTATACCATAATCTTCTTTGAAGTGAAACTTCTTTTCGTACGATGTAAGATTTTTTGCACGGGGTAAATCTCATTCGCGTCCTACATGAAAATGGACGCCGGATCTTTCGCTTCGAAGCGGCGAACGGTGCAAGATTTTGGCACGGGGTAAACCTAATTCGTGTTGACGCGAAAATCCCCAATATTAACTGCTGTTTTTAAGTATTTCATCTCCGCTCAAATAACTACCAAAATAATTTGTACACTTTTATCGGACGATTCTTGGATTAATTCATGTGTAAACGCATTTTGTGCTGATTTCGAAGGGTATTATCGCAAATAGCCTCGAACATTTGTTCCTTTTAAATTGATTGTGATCTAAATCAAATAGGTAGATTCAGAATGTAAATTACAGATGGATTAATTTCATGGGTGCCGAGTGCATGCATGGTGTACCAATGGGATCCTGGTAAGTGATGTTATATAGTTTCACTTCTGTCGCGCGTGGACTCCACATAATTTAATTCTCAAACTGCTTTTTCTTTTTTGTTCCCTCAGCGACCTGAAAATTGTCCTACGAGTCCGAATACAAATATACTTGTACGCATTGCATACAAAATTTCGTCTCAGACCTAACTTTTCTGGAGAATATTACCTATATTACTGTTACTCGGCGTTTACAAATTCTCCATTACCTTTTGAAATACATGCAGGAAAAAGTTGAAAACAATCCATCTCTTTTAAAACGTTTTAATAATATATATACAAAAATACACTACCGATCGAGACAACTTGAAAAAAAAAAAATTGAACTCACAGGAAATGTGTATTCAGGTGAATCAAGGTAAAAAAATAGGTCACAAGATATCTGCATAAATTTGAAAATATCTTATAATAATGATCATACTGCTAACAAATACAAACTATTCAATAAAGGAACGCCAAAGGAGTCGTCAAAAACACAACACTTACAAATGCCAGACATGACCAACTTGTCCAAAATACAGGATTTGAATTTATTGACATCACAGATATCATAACTTAAACACTACCGATCAGAAATGTTGCCTACCTATAAAATTGTTGATAACATTGAATACCAACTTAAGAATAAGACTTTTGTAACCTTACATTGATATATGGATGAATTGCTAGTCAAATTTTATCGAGTTAATTGATGTATCTATAAAGCCCCCGCGATACGAGCCGCGTTTTTTCTTTGTTTTTTCGTGTCTGAAGGACTTCCCCCGGGTGTGCTTTAGGTCGAAATTCGCTTTCTCCCCCCAGGATCCTCTCGAATTAAACTGGAATAAGGACATGTGTAAGATAATATTGACACAATAAATATTAAATTTAAAAGCGTTTGTTAAAATTGAAATACTGGTCTTTCATAGTGCAGAAAAACCTCAGGTTCCAATTTTATTACTGTTGCTCTCGTTAGCGACCCATTACAGAATGTTCCGTAAGTGGTGGATTGGAGAGCTAAAATTTTTGTTAAACATGCTTGAACTTACAAATTATATACATCTAGTCATCAAAGGTGATTTTCTTATTTTCTTGTGGCTTCTGATCTCCAAAGCTATTTCTCTGTTGGAATCCTCCTCTCCCGAAACCACCCCTTCCGCCACTATCCCCGAACGATTTTTTAAACCCACCGCGTCCGCCTCTGTTGTTATCGCCGAACGATTTCCGGAAACCGCCCCTGTCGTTACCATCGAACGATTTTCTGAAGCCACCCCTGTCGTTACCGTCGAACGATTTTCTGAAGCCACCCCTGTCGTTACCGTCGAACGATTTACGGAAACCCCCTCTACCACCTCCACGGCCACCCCCATCGCGGTCGCCTTGGAAACCACCCCCACCGCGTCCGCCTCTGAAACCGCCTCCTCCACGGCCACCGCCCCCGCGACCACCACGGCCTCCTCTGAAACCGCCCCCGCGACCGCCACCGAACGAGTCCCGCCGGTTGTTGTTCCATTGGTTGTCTTCATCCTAAGATTGATATAAAAAAATTAGTACAACAGGTACGCGAGCTATCCACAGGTAACGTGCGAAATTTTGTAGAATTTCTGACTTAACGAGAAGTGAAGAAAGGTCGCGTACCAGTTGCCTACAAATAGGATCGCACGTTACCTTTGCTTCAAATGAATTGTCAGTCAAACGGGGATCAACGGTAATTTTTTCGTCGTTCACCCTTCGGAATGGGGCGGGACGCTAAAAAATGAAATAAGGGATTAGTGACTGAAGTTAGTAATCCATTGTTTCATTAAGGGAGCGAATTACAGCCCCGTTGAGTTTGTCCTCAATTTAAAGCATTTCAAACACAAAATCTCACCTTGTTGCCATTGAAACTATTATTCTGTCCAGCCTTGACGAAATTGCTGTAATTTGGTTTCTTGGAGACAAAGCCTTCATTTTCATCCTCTTGTTCCTCCTCATCTTCACCTGCTTTCCTCTTGACACCCTTATTTTGTTTAGCAGGCTTCTCATCTTCCTCATCATCAGACTCTTCTTCTGAAGACTCCTTGTTGGCGGCCGCCTTCTTGGGTGCTGGCGTGGAAGCGCTCTTTGGAGCCTTTACTTTTGGCGTTTGCTCCTCCTCGTCATCACTGTCTTCTGAGGAACTCTCTTTCTTTTGTGCCTTTTTCGGTTTTACCGCCGCTTTAGGCGTCGCCTTAGGCTTTGGCTTTTCTTCCTCACTTGATTCTTCCGAACTACTTTCTTTCTTAGTCTTCTTGGCCGGAACTATAGGCACCGCTTTTGGAGGTTCCTCATCTGAGCTCTCTTCAGAACTGCTCTCCTTCTTTTTCACCACAGTTTTCTGTGCAGGGGCCGGTTTTTTGGCTGGAGCTTCTTCTTCATCTGAAGACTCTTCGGAACTGCTTTCCGCTTTTTTTACAGCTGCAGGTTTTGGAGGAGCTACAGCTTGTTTCTTCTGTGGGGGCTCTTCATCTGAAGATTCCTCTTCTGAACTGCTTTCCTTCTTTTTAGCGGGTGTAGCTTTGGGTGCAGGCTTAGGTGTGGCCTTAGCTGTTGGTTTTTTTACCTCCTCTTCAGAAGAGTCCTCTGAACTGCTTTCTTGTTTCTTTTGAACAGCAGGTTTCGCAGGAGTTTTCACAACAGGAACTTTAGCTGCCGGTTTTGTCTCTTCCTCATCCGAAGACTCCTCTGAACTGCTTTCTGCAGCTGCAGGTTTCTTGGCTGGACCCTTCTGGACGTTGGTTTTAGCAGGAGCTTTGGGGGCCTCCTCTTCTTCAGAACTCTCTTCTGAACTACTTTCCTGTTTCTTTGCAGGTGCAGCCTTGGCTGGAGTCTTTGCAGGTGCAGCCTTGGCTGGAGGCTTTGCAGTGGGCGTAACTTTAGCCACTTTGGGTGCAGGCTTAGATTCTTCTTCAGAACTATCTTCTGAACTGCTTTCGGGTTTTTTCTGAACTGGTTTTGCAGGTGTTTTTGCGGGTTTCTGTGCAGGTTCATCATCTGAGTCATCTGAACTGTCTTCAGAGCTATCTTTCTTGGCTGCAGCTTTGGCTGGCGTCTTCAAAATGGACTTGGGTAGCTGTGGGGTTTCCTCCTCTGATGAAGAGTCATCAGAACTTTCTTTCTTTTGTGGTGGTTTAGCTGGTTGTTTTTTGGCAGGTGTTTTGATAACCGGCGGCTTAACGGCAGGTTCCTCTGATGAGCTATCATCACTGCTCGACTCTGCCTTTTTCTGAACAGGTTTCGCCTGTTTCAGAACGCCGTTGACGACAGTAGATTTCGCGGGTTCTTCCTCTTCACTACTGCTATCATCTTTGCCTGCCGCCTTTATTTTCAACTTTTTCCCCTTGCCAACAGTCTTCAAATAATGAGCGATAACTTCAGACAGACTGGCCGAGCCTTTCAACAAACCACCCTAAAAACCGAAAATTACTATAAACACGGTTATAACCAACACTAAAAGCGGTTTCAACGTTAAGAAGCTACGGAAAAAGCGTTCTAAGGTTAAAAAATTTCTCGTGTTCTCGCAACCGAACACGTGCTCGGACCTCCCGCATGCGTTACAATTTTTACCAAGGAAGTAAAGGTCGGACGGCAATATGCGATTATAAAAATTAAAGTACTTACAGTTTTGGTCTTTTTTTGGAGAGAATTCGCCAAGTTTTTGTCTTTCTGCAGTAAAAAATCGTAAATTAACGCGGAACCCAAAGCTTCTATGTTGTCCGCCATGTCGGTCGATAAAAGAGGAATTTACAAAAGAAGGACGTTCACAACCACAGTGATGCTCGTTACGCGCATGCGGAGTGGAAAGGAATTTGTGGCTCGTTCTCAACTAGTTGTGATTAGTGGCGCCCTCGCGAGACGAGTAACTAAATTATATCTGGAACTTAAAAAAAAGTAAAATGGCTGGTTGCATTACAAATAGAGCGCTAAATTAATAAACTTGATAAAAATCTCAACAATTAAAAAATCGAGTATTATTATGAAGATAAAAAAAAATGACTAAAAACGATGGAAGGAATTCAACCGAAAAGTTAAATATAAATACTTCGACACGACGAAATTACATGCATGATTTATTTCTGAAGAAGCAAAATATTTAAACCTCCAGCAACTTTTTTTATTTTTCTAATCCATGACCAATTTTGTCAAATTTTGGTAAAAATATAATATATCATTATGATATATAAATATATTCTTTTTTGGTGAAGACATAAAATACTACCTGAATTTATTCTAAGTGTGTGCTTTCATGCCGTCGTGAAAGTATTGATCCACAACCCCTCGTGAGAACAAGAAGATGGGGGAGGCAACGTATCCACGCCTAACTAGCAATCGTGAGCTATTGTTGTTTTTGTATCTGTTGCATTTTACGTTCCATCTATTTTTTAGTCTATTTAATGCCCTGTCCCCGGGAAGAAAATATAGCGGAAGCCCTAGATTTATTCGAAAATATTTGCCCGGAAGGATACATCGTGGATGAAATATTTCCCCTTGTGCGACGGAGTCCGAGAAGAAGGGTTTACTGCAAGTGGATAGTGAAGTTTATGCTAGAAGGTCGACTTAAGTTACCATTACCGGGGGATGAACTGAAAAAAATGTATAGAGATTTAACCAAATATAAACCGGCCACCAATGTCGAGGTCCTTTCGTGGCATCGTGCAAAAGGGTCTGCATTTGTGGTGTATTATGTGGACATGTGTAATTGTGCGTGATAAACTCGCCGTTTGCGGTCGCTAAAGATGACAAATTTCAATGGTAAAAATTCAAGTTGCCGTTACTACTTTCTACTTGTAATTGCTCCGTGTTTGGCCACAAATCGTTGTTCTCGGAAAGTGCCAGGGATATTTTTCTTACAAAAATTCATACCATCCTGCCAGAAAAAATCCATGGGACTCTAAGAGTGAATTGTCACCCTATCAACACCCTGTATTTTTGTGATATCGGTACATTTCCTCAGAACTGACATATTACGCTACATAAAACAATCATAATGTTATAGATTGAAGAATTATAATTTGTTATGTTTTCATAATTTATTGTCGTTTGTAATTGATTGTAATACTTAAACTGCCATAGACAATTAATACTGTACAAAAGGAAATATTTTTATTTTTTATTAAGAGATGTCTTATTTTTTAAATAAAGTGAAGTTCTTGAAGTGAGTTTTTAATATATAAGTTACTAGCGTACTAGTATTTTAATGAATTTCATGTTTTATTGCAAGTTTTACAAAGATTGGTAGAATAAGTAAATAATAAAATTATGTATCAACCCCTCACAGTCTTCTAAAGTGAAGTATTGACGATTCGATTTTTAAATTGAACACACTCGTGGTGCGAATAAAATCAGATTTAACAAATTTTTAAGGTCGGGTTGGCCATTTCCCAATTAAAACATGGTAAAATTTGGGATTTCTCATCAGTGTTAAATACAAATTAATGTAAGTTACATTTTAGATGGAAACTAACCCATATCTTACAGATTCCAGTTTTTTGACTAAAAGCCCGTAAATGTGAAGTAACAGATTTACAAGAGAAAAAAAAAAAAAACTTTTGGTAAATTTTTTAATGAAATTTTATTGCCAAATGTGTACGAATTTTAAAGGATCATCTGGAAAAGTACTGAGTGATCAAGACTAAAAACTTGAGTTGGTAATTATATAATTTACATTAAAATTGGCAAGCCTGTGATTTGGTTGTCAGCTACATTTAAATTTACACGAAATATATTATGCAAAAGAAACACAATTTGTATCAGAAAAAATTATTTATTTAAAAATACTCACAAAATCGGTGTTAAAACTAACATCTGAAACGTCCATTTCCTGTCGGCCTCTCTCTTCGGATTGCCTGTTCCCTCCCGAAACACCTCCGTTTTACCCTCGCTTCATTTTCCAGAAATCCCACCGGTACACTCACAGCTTTAGTCATGGGTCTCTTTCGAACGGTTTTCTGAACATTTCTCCCAAACGACTTACCTGGTGCATCTCGAACCACTGAAATTAGGAGTCCAGGATTCATCATTTCTTCCTGGAGTTTTCTGCGTTGTGTCACCAATTGTTCTTCGACCTTTTTCCTCAAAACCGAATCTCCTTTAATAACACTCGCCCAAAATTCGTCAGTGCTTGCGACATTTAGAAGAGAAGTCGGATCCAAAAATCTGTAAAAAAAATAAAAACTTTAGTACATGATTACAACAAAAAAGAAAAGAACTTACCGAAATACGATGGACCAAATTTCCACTGGTAAATCTGGCATGGCCAAGCTAGCGGTAATAAACGGCAGAATACGGAACATCTTGGATATACTTATCGTGCGAAAGCAGAGGATAAACTGAAAAGCTTGCGCTGTGCGGCTCTATTTATACGGACTGCGAGACGTCCCCACTCCGGTCGGTGCGGAGTGGGGGAGACTTAACGCATACACGGAAAGCAGCATTTCTTATCTTCATTCCTCTGGGCACGTGATGATCGATAATTTCTGGCAGGAGGCAATCTTTAAAAAATCTTTTTAGCCTTGATTACATCTTGTGAATCCAAAATGCACGGGGTCTTTATTATTTCTTCCGATGGAAAAGTCATTGTCGTTAATGAAAACAAGGTCACAAAAACCTCTTTTTGTCACGTTCAGTGGAAATGCAAATGCATATTTTGGATATTTTATTGAAAGCTTCCTGATTCGGCATATTTTCACAATTTTTTAAGATCCTGGAGTATTTACTTACTAGTGACGCAATATATGCACATGCGACGTTTTCCGCGGAATGGGACCATACGACATGGTGCACTAAGAAATTGTTTTATACTGTTGAGTTTAACAGAAAAATGTGACTTTTTTTAATTATGAGTTGCATAAAAAAGTCCTGTAAAAAAAATTATTTCCCCCTTCTAAGTAAATGACACATTACAGGTATTTATATAACTAAGTATGTAAATGTCTAATTACAGAAACGGACCTGTAAAGTTTTACGGGCTTGTAGAACAGACCTGTAAAGTACAACACCATGACAACGCATCGTCACTGTCCTGTCGTCTTTGATTACAGAATTTTATATCTATAAAAATAAAAAGTGATTGAAAAAAAGTCGTTTGAAGGTGGAAATAAAAGTTTGTACGGGATTCGCCTTGCAATTAGTCTTTACTGGGATTATAGAAATCAACCCATTGAACAAAATTTTATAAGAAATTAAACGTATAAGGTCCCTTTAGAACACTTTGTTTTTTTAGCATTTTGACTTTGTTTTTCAAGGTACCTTTGTTAAAAGTTAAAATTCGCCTTTTTGCTCAGTTTTTCTGTTGGGCCACTTCAGCACACATATGGAATACGATTTCGGCGCGACTGTCGTCGTAGTCTAGAGAACGTTCTGGAATCATCATCCGCTGTGAAAATTGGGGCAGGTAGTTGACGTCAGCTCTATGCGACTTCCGGCGCGAATGACGTCGCAATAGTATTAAAAATATTGTTCTATAGGAACATAAAATGTTTTTATAATGTAGAATTTTAAAAATAAGGGATATCCTAAGGTTGTCATTGAAGTTCAAAATCCAAAATAACTGCTCTTGCCTTGTTTCCAATTTTTATTCTAACAAATAAAATAATACAACAAATTAAGCACAGTATAAGAGTAGAATAAGTTATAAAAATAAACAAAATATTTAAACGAGACAACATTTAAAATAAGATAAGAATTGTAATGGCACCTATTGAGAGCATAGAAAGAATCATCACCTACTAACATGAGTATTGTGTTTATCATAAATTCTCTTAGACTTGTGATGGAGTTTCTGAAACAGTTTGAACATATCTTTTTCAGGAAACAAGGTGCAGAGTACACCCTCTAGTAACACATAGAGTAATCTACGATTTAAAATTGGTCTTTGAAACAGTTCGAAAATGGTCAATAAGCCCCTTCTTGTGGTTTCAGATCCTATGATGTGCTTAAGTTCGTCTGAAAAAGCGGAATTATAATAGCGAACGTACACACGTGGTAAAAATACCTGATAAACAGGATAACAGTGCGACTTTAGCAGCCACCCTTGTACGATTGCGCATCCCCTCGTCCCGTTCCGTTTTCTTCTCGTACTTCATGCCGTTTGGCCAAAATGATTGTCTACACATGACAGAAATAATTGCTTCGACTAGTTTGGGACGTCGCTACTTACTTGAAAACATATAGATAATGTGCCACATTTTTCGGACTTGTTATAAACGAAACGTAGTCCAGAATCCTCCTATTAACGATATCCCCGAACATAGTCCTCACGATCTGCCGCAACAGAGTCACTATCCTTCTCCTTAACCACTGGTTGCGGGATTTTAAATCAAAAACTTCGTCCATCAGTAGCAACATTATCCTTAAAGGAATGTTATCATCAGTCTCTTCTATCGAAGCTCCGACCTTGCTGGCTTCCGGCAGGCGCCCGGGCTTTCCGTGAAACACCTTCGTTATGCCCCCCACCACTTCGTCGACGGTGTTGAATAGCTGTTCCGGCATGTTTTTAATCGTCTTCATGCCGAATTTCAGAGGGTTCACCAGAGTGTTTATCTTAAAAACGCAACATTATTTTTTTAATTAAAGTGGGACGAAAAGGAATACCGTGCTGGAAATGGGCCCCCCGGTCGCCTTGTCGTAGTCGCCCTGTTCCAGGAAGGCCATCAGGAGGTCCTGCAACCCGTGATGGGTCCTGACGATGTTGGGGTGGCAAAGTTCGTTCATGTAGGAGCCCAGCATTTTCATGCGTCGTTCCAAAACCGTGCGCTCCATGTTGTGGAATGTTTTCTTGCCAGGGAATGATAATTTCGAAAGGTCCGGAAACTAAATTTCTTTTGATAGGATCCATTTTATGATTAAGATTGCACATGCAAGATAAGTAGTAACCACATTTATTTATTTACCGCCAGAAGGGCTGCACTGCATACAAGAGGTAGGTTCAATTTTTGTCTCTGACAAATTTAGTTAAATTGACACCACTGGGTTAACTTAACATTTAGGTATTTTGTGAATTTGATATTTTACTATGTATTTCGTAAATCTTACACTTTACTACAACTTTCTTAATTTGAAATTTCGTTAGTTTGCCATGTTGTTAATTTGACATTTCATCAATTTTATGTCGGATCTTCATAATATTCATACATCATGTTGCCTCTAGAAAATAAAATTTACATACTATACTCACTTTCAAATTGCATCACCCACTAGATATCATCTGATTTTTCAAAAATATGTGATCTTACAATATTTGAATGTGCTTTTTAAAGTGGTTAATGAGTTATTTGCGACCATAGTGAACGTTGCAATACCTCGGGTACGTAGGGTTGAACAATTTCATCAAGTATCCCTATTTGAAGGAGGTCGCATGGTTGGTATGCACGAAGCACATTTTTGTTTTTGCAAAATTGCTATAATAAGAATAGGACGCAATGTCTTGATTCTTCGACAAATGGCACTGCGCGAACCATTTTAAAACAACACGTTCGGTTGCAGCGCATTGAATGGGTGATATGGGTCTACCCATATCGATGGTCGAAATTTGTCGCAGAATAAATTTTTACCGTCCTTGATATCGACACCCGACATCAACAGTGCGTTGAAAACCAAAACTGACGTCATACCGGAATGACTCCAGGAGTTGCTATTCTTCATTTTCTTCATTGTGTGCCTTTTTTAAGTAAGTTTAAATACATTGATTTTTGTTTTCCCGAGGCAATATGATTGATGTATGAATCATTTATGAAGACC
Source organism: Diaperis boleti (assembly GCA_963583935.1). Lineage (NCBI taxonomy): Eukaryota > Metazoa > Arthropoda > Insecta > Coleoptera > Tenebrionidae > Diaperis > Diaperis boleti. The sequence continues at coordinate 58,334,166 of OY757242.1, read as the reverse complement.
GTGTATCTATTATGTATTTAAAATTTAAATATATTCAAGTCGAACTCCACAAACTTTAATACATTTAAATTTTAATTTAAATTTACTCCACTTTCGACATTCTTCTGGATTATTATGTATTTAATTTTTTTAATTTTACGTTTCTGTTTCGCTGATTTCTCGATCATTCAATATTTCCTTACTTTGACATTTTTATTTTTCTTTAATTTTATATTGTACTGTTCCGTTAGTTTGATGTGTCGTTAGTCATATTTTAATATTTAATTTTAATAATAATAAATAATTTTGATAATTCATCTATTTTGTGAATTTGATATTTTACTATTTCGTATTTTAATCGTATATTTCATTACTTCGATAATTTGATTATTTCGTTGATTGATTTTTCATGAATTTGACATTTTGACATTTCGTTAATTTAATGTTTTGATATTTTGATTTTGCTGTTTTAATATATATTTTTTCATTTCTTATAATATTCATTCTTCATAATATTTTGTAATAAATTTATGATATGATTTCCTTCCGTCAATCTAATTTTGTTAACCTAATATTTTAATACATATATCATTTTGTTTCATATTTCGTTGAACTTATTTTGTTATGTAATGATAATTGGATATTTCATCAATGGTATTTTGCTATTTTGTTAATTTCACGTTTGGTATTTTTCGTTAGTTTCATTAATCTGGTATTTCGTCAATTTATTTCGATATTTCGTTAAATATTCCTCGTCATTTTTCGTCGATCTGATATTTTGATATTTAGATAATCAGTATTTCGTTAATTAAAAGATATCGAAAACTAAATTAGTTAAAGTTGGCCGTGCATGAAAAGCTGCTCGTCGTAGCTTATGAAATGTCAAATTAATTATATTAATCTACAAGCGGCTTTGACTTTGACTAATTTATTTTTCCATATATCTGTATTTCGTTGATTAAAATTTGATGTTTTATATTTTGTAAATGTGATATTTTAATAATTCATCAATTTGATGAAATTTAATATTTCATTACATATTTGATAATTTACTTCTTCGTTTATTTCATGTTTGCTGGTTTCGCTAATTAGACGTTTCGTTTGTGCGCGATTCGTCAGTGTGATATTTTGATAATTTGATTTTTCGTTCTGGTATTATATTTCGTTAATATTAGATGTTGGTTTTTCGCCCACTTGATATATTGCCATTACATTAATTTAATAGTTTGATATTTGGATATATCATAAATTTGATATTTCGCTATTTCGTTTTAATATTTTACTGATTTGCAATTTCGTAAATTTTATATTGCCTTAATTTGATATTTTACCAATTTGATAGTTATGTTACATATCCTATAATAATTTCACGTTTTGCTGTTTCACTAATTTGATCACTTTTGTTAATATGTACCATGTTTTAATATTCCGTTAATTTGACATTTATTTATTACATTTTTTTATGTATTTTTTTTTCTACTTGATATTTTGCCATTTCGTTGATTTAATATTTCGTGAATTCAAAATTTTCATATTGCATGAACTTGATAGTATCATATTTCCTTAATTTCACGTTTTCTTATTTCTTCTTCTTTGTTATTATTTTGCTATTTCGTTAATTTGACATTTAGCTATTTTGTGCATTTGTTACTTTAAACTTTATATGTATGTACATATATTTTGTTAATTTGATATTTTGTTATTTCGTTAATTTCATGTTGTTATTGCGGTAATTCGATTTCTTTGAACTGATTTTGAGATTTTGATATTTCTTTATGATTCGATATTTCAACAGAATATTTTGCAATTTGATATTTAAAAAAATTGATACGTACTTCCTTAATTTGACATTTCGATATTCCACCAAAATTGCTGTACATATGTAATTTGATATTTCGTTAATTTGACACATTTTTTTTTAATTTGACGTTTTATTATTTCGTAACTTTTAAACTTTGATTTGCTATTTGATATTTTGTTAAAGTTTAGGTTTTGTTATTACACTAATTTGATATTTTTGCACATATTTTTTCGTTAATTTCATGTTTGGATATCGTTAATTTTATATTCGTCCAATGTGATCTAGTGTTAAACTGATACTTTGGTGATTCCATAATTTGGTATTTGGATACGTTAATATTTTGATCTTTAAAATTTAAATATATCTATGTCGAACTCCACAAACTTTAATAACTGAAAGATTACTAATGGTACATGTTTCGGCAGAATACTTCTGCCATCATCAGCCCTTAAAGAATATAAAAAATTATGACATTGACGTAATTACGTCAATGTCATAATTTTTTATATTCTTTAAGGGCTGATGATGGCAGAAGTATTCTGCCGAAACATGTACCATTAGTAATCTTTCAGTTATTAAAGTTTGTGGAGTTCGACATAGATATATTTAAATTTTAATTTAAATTTACTCCACTTGGATTTAAGGACATTCTTCTTGTTTATTTTGATCTTTCGTTAAATTGATATTTCTGTAATTTCACGTTTTGATATTTCGCTAATTTGAGATTTAGATATTTATAGTTTTACTATTTCGTAATTTGATATTTTGCTATTTCGCTAATTTTACGCCTTGTCATCTTGCCGATTTGCAATTTCGTCAAATTGTATGATTTCTCTAATTTCAAGATTTGTTGTATTTATATTTCCCTTATATGAGTTTTCTTTATTCTGTTATTTTGCCATTTCGTTAATTTGTTATTTACTTTTTAATTTTACAGAGGACAGCTGGGATTCTCAAGTCCTCGAACCAGGAATCTTTACTGTGCAACCCAAAATACATCAGAGGTGTATTTGGGGCTGCCCAGTCACGTTAATTGCGGTTACTTTATCGATAGTTGCCCAACAGCTAGCTACTCACCTTATCCTTCACTTTACTATACAAATCGTAGAAGTCGCTATACCGCCTATAAATATGCCACTCTTCTAGAAACCCGGTGTCATATTGCCTCGACACCCGAACGGCATAAATCCCGAACATCTTCCCCTTCTCACTGACAATCCCAGTCTCGATAATAATCACATTCAAGACGAAATCTCCCGTTTTCAGGGCCTTCTCCACCGCTTTCGGGTCCTCAACCACCAGAACCTCATCCGCGTCAAACTTGACGAATTCGTCCGCGTTTTGTACCTCTTGACTAGTCTTACTCACAAACATTGTGACATCGCTGAAGGACCTAGCGTGCTTAACGTTCTTCCCTCCGGGATCTACCGGGAGTAAGAAATTTTGCTGCGGTTCCGCCAACGTCTTCATATCGGCGGTCATCTCGAGTGACTCGTTGCTATTCAAACTGATGGCATCCTCTTCTGTTACGTTCTGCTGCACCAAGTCCAGCTCCTGCAGCATCTTCACGTAGGCTTTGCTCTTTTTAAAAGACGGGAAGTACTCCTCGTCGTTTTCCATTTTGTCGAAAATGGCTTGTTGGACTTCGTCGAACCACAGGTCGCTTGGAACTTCGTTCAAGTTGCGGATTTTGAAGTGTAAACTTTGGCAAAGCGCGGGTTTAACGTGGACCCTCTGTTCCGACTTTTCGCCCAAGTATTGATTGTAGATGCTCTGGGCCGTTGAACGTATTGCTTCGTAAACTGGGGCAGGGTTGTCGTTTGTGCCTTTGAGTTTATTTATATGGAGATCTGATAGCTGTTGTTCCACCGACACTTTCCAACCTATTGAAGACAAAAATAAAACGGGCTTTTGTCGACCGTTTTAAATTACCTTCAATGTTCAAATAGAAGAACAAATCCACTTGTCGCTTCTGGCTCGAAACGTAGTCAATGAAGTAGGATAACGCCACGTTATTTTTTAAAATCTGGTTCAGTTTCAGATCGATCTTTTTGATGTTTTCGAGCTGAATGTAGTCCAGCGAGTTTTGGGTGTCTAGAAAAACTGCGTCAACAAACGTGTGATACACAAGTAGAGATAGTTACCCATGTTCTCGGTGTCTTGAATTTTTGCTAGCCTGTTATCGATTAACTTCAGGACGTAAAATAAACTACTAAGTTGTTGTTTTATTGCAAGATCGCTGTCGCCCCCCGAGTCGCGCGATCTCTGCGGGAAAAAAATATTAGGAAAATTGGCAAACGAATGTGGAAGCAATTACCAATTGTTGTATTTCTTTCAAAACTAGTTCTTTGGTGCCTTTGAGTTCATCACAGCTGTCTGTTAATCTCAGAGTGGTTAGGAAAATTTCGCTTTGTAAAGAGCCATCACGTAAGCACTGCAATATCAAGTTTAGCAAGAATTGCGCTTTGTGTAGTGGAGTCAGTTGGGTGATTGCTCAGACACTGCTATGGTTCTTATAATTACCAGATATTTTGTCTAATATGATAAAAATTCTAAACATATTCGTGCTTACTCTGTCTGTTTTTCAGGTTCTTAGTTCGGCTTCTTCCAGATTTTTTATTAATTTATTATTATGCTAGCTGGTACCCGGCGCGCGTTGCTTCGCCCCAAAAATAAAGTAAAACACAATTTGACCGGTGCAACGAACAGGTAAACCACGATAGGTGGCATTACGCTCATGCTGTACACTTCTCTTATCTGACGGAGTACTCAACTTCGCCCGGTTTGAACTTTAAATATATTTTTACGAAAACGGGGTGACACATTAGGCTAAGTTCCTTTAGTTCCTACAAGTGTATTTAGTTCCGGAGTTTATACATTCTTTAAAGCCCTTGACATTTTTTGTTTCGTTGCTAAATTAATTTTACCATTTTTATGTATTTATATTGCCACGATTTTATTTATTTTTTGGGTTTCTTTTAACTTCCGTTTCATTCTCCATAATTAAGTTTCTCCCTTTAGACTTTTTTTTTCGTTTTGGATCTTTCATTCTTTCATTTATCTCTTACTCTCAGTTGTCCTCATATTTTTGTGTTGTTATTGTATATTCTTCCCTGATTTTTTGTGTATATATATTTTTCGTTTTTGATATTTATTTCAATTTAATTTTGTTCAAAATTTTGATTTTGTTATGTTTTTTACTGTTCTATTTCGCTCCACCTGTTTCTTCGTTTAAGTTTGTTTACATTTTCTTAATGTCATATAATGAATTGTAGGTGTTCAGTCGGATATATGCATATATGTTATTTTTTAACTACGTCGTGTACCTAGTTTCGACTACATGATTTTTTAAATCTTAGTATAGTTTTGTTTTTTGTTTATTTTATTTTTCTGTTCTACGCTATTTCTGTAGTTATGCTTCTTTTTGTTTTTCTATTTCGATGCATTTCTATTTTTATTTATTCACATTTTTGTTTTGAAATCTTTGTATTTTTGTCCTTCCTACCATATACTACATCTTTTTCCTTTCTTTTCTATTACCATCAATACCTTTATTTCTTATTTAACCTCTCTCATTTTAATTTTTTTATTTTCTTTGAATATATTCCTAATACTCATTTTGGCTTTAATGTAATTTTTGTATTCTTGGGTTCCATATTTTACATTTCTGGGGTTTGGTATATTTAAGTGTCTTTGTATATATTTTTTTCACTTCTTAACTTATTTATTTCTACTTAGCTTTTTTTTAATTCTCGTCACGTTTCCTTTTATACCATTACCACGGATCCTTAAAGTTGTACAATAAACACTGTTCAATCGAATTTGTGCACTCCTTTTTCTACACTTAGTTACCCTTTATCTTTGTTATTGATTAGATTTTTTTTATTATGTTTTCTCTCTTACATTCTCTTTTCAGTTTTCATCCATTTTTTCATATTTAAGTTTCTTGCTTTATTTCACCTGTTTAAGTTGGCAACAATACAAATTACAACAAAAATGCCAAGTCAGATCTGTGATTAAGATGGCAGCCGTTGACAGTTATATTTCAATTTACATCTTCGACCATAAAGTTTCTAGATACGCTATTAATTCCGATTGTTTGAAGCCAACATCCAACAAAAAGGGAAAAGGGAAACCACAGAAAAATGGAATTTAGACCTTAAAATCCCTCTGCGCTGATTGGTTCATTTTAGTTGTTGATTTAGAGTCAATGGCGTATCAAACTTAGGGAGCATCCAAATAAATTTAAATAAATCAAAAACAATGGTTTTATTAAAATTAGGTTCCATGTTCAAACATTTGAACCACTTCTCGCGCTGCTCTGTATCTTGTGGAAAGCTAAAAGATAAAAATTGTAATGATTTTTTGCTCGACTTTGCTCACGTACTTACGCTACGGCGTTGGACGGAATCTCCCGAAAATAAACGAATAATTAAATGAACCAATCAGCGCAGATGGATTTAAGGTCGAAATTCCATTGAAACAACTGTACCCCTTCCGCGACTCGCCCCTCTCGCCTATGATGTTGGCTTCAAAACATACGCCTAGAAATTCCTAGCGTACCGGGTCTATATTTTCTGACGTCGTTGATTTACATCAAACAAACATAACCTTACATTTACAATTGAAATTCCGCCAACTTAAAGGCAAAAAAAAATCTACAGTTTTATCAATTGATTACCGACTAAAATTCTAATTCTTTATCCGTCTATACCTCTTCCTTTCTTTATTTTTGTCTAATCACGTCTCTTCGAACTTTATTTAATATTATCTATTTCTCTGCTTCCTCACTTCTACTTGATTTTTATCTTGTGTTTACTAAACGCGACGTGAAGATTGTCTTACGAAGCCAAAGGCCGAGTTGGACAACACGTCAAGTGCTATACCACTTTTTGCACGTGGTGTATACAAATTTTTTCGACGATCATCTCAGAACTCTTTTATAGAAAGGTACCCACATTACTGATACTTAAAAAAGTACCACTGAGGAAAAAATATAAAATGAAGCAACAATTACTTGTTTTTGCACGATTGAAGCAAAAGGTATTTTTTGACCAACATAATTTTTTGAAAGTTATTGCATTGTTGGTTGCTTACTTTATCATACCACGATTATGCAAAAACATAATTTTCATGATTGTGTAAGAATAAACAAAGCTAGATAAATAATAAATAAACAAAAAATAACACACATAGTCAAGAAATAATGATGAAATCAGGATGGTAAAAAAAACACCAAACGTATTGTTGGTTGCCTAAGTTGCACCAAACATGACAAACATTGCACACTCACCAGCCAAATAATCGCCTGATTAATATAATCTGGATCCGACAACATTGTAAAAAGCGGTTGTATCACACAACTTGTAAAAATCTCCCGCAAAACATACCGCAAAGGTTTGCACTGGAAATCTTCATCTGGCAGCAATATATACAATAGTATTTCAACAATCTCACATAAGAACTCTACAAAACAAGAACAGTAGTCGCCACGCCCCAACCAAACACATTTACCTTTTTCTTTGGCCACATCCATGCTAACAGTATCTCTACACACTAAGTTACTCTCCATTTGGCATTCCAAGTCAAAAAAATGATCTTCTAAGGTAATACTTTTTTTGGAATCAGTCAAATAAAACTTTGAGTTACCCACACTTACTTCTGGGTCTACAGCACCACAATTACATATACAAGGAAAATTGTTAGATGTTACAGCAAACCTTTTTTAGAGTCACCTTTGCCATGGTACCAAGTGACGTCAGTCTCACTCTTGTTTCTTTTGTGGGTCCTCTTTGGTGAAGGTTTCTGTTCTTTCAGAGGTGACTGCTTTTGAGTGCGTGTGGACTTGTCCAGAAACTTCATCCGTGCTCTAGCTTGCTTGAAGAGGCGCAGATGGGAGGCAGCATCATCTACTAATCTTGTGGTGAGGTAGGGGATCCAGTCCACTTCCTTCACCCTACAGTTAAGAAGGAGAAATGTTTTATAATAAAATTTAAAAAGGGAAATACCTTACCTGTTAGATATGTTTATTGCAAATGTTTGTGCTGTCTTTCTCACTGTGAAGTCTGTAAATTCTGAATCTCTAGAAATCAAACTGTACCATGGAGAAATATAGTCCCGGATTATGTAACCCAGTATTTCTTGTAAGGAGGTGTCTATCAGTTCACTTCCTGTAACTCTATTATCTGACTTTTGTACTCTTTGTGGACTCACAAGTTGCCTAACCACCTGTGACAACATGACAACATTAGGTGTGTTGACAAACAACTACACTTGCTTACCTGATTGAGACCCCCCTCTGGAAGGATATCTGTGGTCAAAGGGTTCCCTGCACACTGATTGTAAAACTTATCAATATCCCCCTGTTTTAAATACAATAACGTAAACAGCCTGCAACCAAAATTTGAACTTAGCCATATTGAAACAAAACACTGAATACCCCAACAAAAAAGTTAAAACTCCAACAGCAATCGTTAGGAACGGGAACAAACCGAAAGAAGTTAGAAAAAGCAACACAATCAATCCAATCCATCCCACCGAATTTGTATCCATCTCTAGAAACTGGGACATTTAAAAACACCTCCTAATAAACAACAACTGATAACAAACACATACCAGGAACTCTAATATTTAAACGACTCGACTACAAATCACATGATAATTATGTACAATTAATGTACAACTAAATATTGTTTCATTATTTACAAACCACTTAGCGAAACGTCACTATTTCGAGGTTAACTCGATAAATTGTCAACTTGACGGACTAGATGGCGTCACCAAAATGCGCGAGGTTCAAATTAGGGGTTGATTCGACGGCATCAGTGCATGCGTCGATATGGGGGTTGGAAGTTTGAAATGTGGTGTGTTTGTTTTGGTGTAATTTTTAAATTATGGCGAAATTTATTGCTACTGTTAAGGCGATATTTACGAGGCTGGTTTTCGCAGCCCACGGGTTCGTGGCTATTTGGCAAGTTACTATTTTTAAGAAGAATTCGTTTTATTGGTATTTGAGTTCCCCCATTCTGTTGTTGTTCTTCGAGGGGATCTTCACCCTTACCATTAAGGAGAATCAGGAGTGGAAATGGTATGTGAAAAGTTTTTTCTCTAAATAGTACGAGATCCCACTGCAAGATTTCTACATTTATCATATCGGACACTGATTAAAAAATACCCTGTATACACCTGATGGCCAATACGTTGTGGTCAAGTGAGTAATGGCAGTCCAAACTTTTAAAGTTCTTTAATTTATCTCTCTATGAAATGAATCATAATTTACTTTAAAAAGAAGAGAACGAAATCGTTTTAAAAAAAAATTATTAAAAATATTTGCAGCCATATTCTAAAAGACAACGCAGCAGAAACATATCCCTCTATTCATAATGATTGATAAAAATTGTATTTTGATTAAATAACAGATGAACATAGAAATCTTGGTGTGGGATCTTATTGTTAGACTGAAAGTAATAAAATTATTTAAAAAAATCTTTTTTCCCATTAACAACGATTAGTGAGCATGAACGGCTGCAATAAGTGGGCTCTTAATTTTTCATTGTTGAATCGCACAAAACTACCACTTATCCGACAATGCATCCGATGAGTGATGAGGCAAATAATAAGGTGTTATGACGCAGGTAAAAGCTAAAGTGGAGAAATGATGGTTTGACTTTTCATTTCCGCGCAATTTGCAAATGTACCTTTTGTTGTGATGATAATCTTTGTCCGGCGGGGGTGACCCCATTTTAACACAAATTGGGAGTAATGTTGATATTGGACAAATTCAATCATATAGGCACTTTGTTTTACGGAAATCCCAAGTTACCGCGGAATTTTACAAATTACATTAGATCAGATTGAATATTCATTATTTATTGATCAAATAATAGAAATTAAATCACACGAACTGTAGTAATTATATTTTATAATTTATTTTAAGTAAAAATCTCTTGTGCTCTCCGAAACACTAAAAGTAAACATTAAATAAAGAAAGAGTATATTTTGTCTAAGAATGAAAGAACGAAGCTAAATTGTGAAATTGCTACAAAACAAAAATATAACAAAATAGGGAAATTGTTAAATAAATATTAGAATATCGAAATGAGCTATAGAATGAATAGCAGTGTGCGCCTAGCAATCGAACGTCTAATTAATAAAATACAAGTTATGTGTCGTGTTGTTCTGAATAAAATACTTTTCCTTTGGTCCGTTTATCCCCAATTCCCGTCAATAAAAAAAATCGAAATCCCAAATAAAGAGACTGTGAAATAACGCAACACCGAAATAATGCATTCATATTAATATTCATATTCATATTCAGTATCAATACCGTGGACGAAAAAGTGGAATAAAATATAAAAATAACACAAAATGTAATGAGAAAGTTGAATACTGGAATATTAAAATAGCCAAATACCGAAATTTGGAAAGAGTGAAGTAGCAAAATAACGAAATAGTGAAAGAGTGACAATGTAAGGTTGCGTTTGTTTGATGTAAATTGAAATATAGCTGTCAACGGCTGCCAACGTAATCACAAATCTGGCTTACCATCACCATCACATCAAATTTTTATCTTGATGGTAGAACTATAAAAAATTGTCCAATAGTCCAAAAAAATGACAGGAAATAATGTTCGTATATAAAAAGACAGAATCGAAATCGACCTAAAAATAAGTGCACATATCAGATTGAACACCCATTATTGTAAAATATTAATATATAAACATAAGCAAACAAAGAAACAGAGACAGTTAAAAAAGAAATTAAAATAACGACAAAAAAGTAGATCAAATAAAATTGTCTTTCTTGACAACCATCAAGTCGAAATGAATATCGAAAAAGGGCGTTTTAAACAAAAGATATATACAAAATCAGAGAAATGTCGATAAGAAAAACACAAAAATTAGAAAAAATGCAGAATGCGATATGGACGAGTGAAAGAACAGAAACGAGAAAAAGAAAATAGAATAAACATATAAAATATAGAAAAATAAGAGAGATGCGAAGAAACTAGAAGAAACTACAAAAAACAGAGTAGAGAAAAATAAACAGAAAAGGAATGTAAAGCAAGTGTTAAAAATGTTGCCAAAAAATGCATAAATCCGATTGAACACCCTTTAAAAATATTCCATTCAAAAATCACAAAGAATAAATTTTACTACAGAGACCCAAATGGAAATAAAAAGAAAACGAAAGTATACAGTATAAATAAAATCCAGAAAACATAAAAGTGACTGGTGGAAAATACGTGTCTAATATAAGTGCACAAATCAGATTGAGCACCGCATATTATAAAAATTAATAGATTATAATAAACAAACAAATAGATAGAGATAGAAGAGTAAAAAGAGAATGTAAAATAATGAAAAAAAAAAACGAGATATGGAATGGGCATAGATAAATGAAGAAAAAGAAAAAGCAGAAAAGGAAGCACAAAAACACAAGATTAAACGAAAAATGGAAAACTCTGAAAAATGATATAAATGATTACAAAAGTCGTAGTTTGGATAAAAGGGAAAATGATGCAAAAAAGAATTAAAAATTACACAGCAATAAAATAAACATATTCACAAATAATGTACAAATCTCCGATTGAAAACCGACACTTTAATAAAATTACATGAACATTAACATCTTATGGACAAACGTAGAGGTAGAAAAACAAAAAAGAAAATATAAAGATTTCAAAACAAAGATAATATGAAATAAAAACAAAAATGGATAGAAATAGAAAAACAAAAAGAATCATGACTACAGAAACGGTATAACGTACAACAGCAAAGTGTCTTCATAAAATTCATAATTTAGTTATGTCCTGTTTTTACAAAAAACGCTCGAACAGGTCGATTTTTGTTTTTAAATTTCCATCTGTTGACATAAAAATTTCGCTGATGACGTCATCTGTTTTTGAACTATGACACCGTCATCAATCTTTTTAAATGGCAACCCCCAACTTTTTTTGGGTTTATTCAACAAGAGTAAAAAATTGTTACTTTGCATAACTTTTTTTTAATTACGTTTTACATCAAAAATAAAAAAAATTATTCCTTGAAATTTTTTAATTTTTTTTATTATTTATTTATTTATAAGCGAATGTAAAAAAGTAGAAAAACAGATATAGAAAACGTGGAAAAGAAAAACAGATAGTAAGACTACCGTTGAAAGAGGATAAGTAGTCACAGAGAGATAAATTAATTTAGCGACGTAGCAAAAAATGTCAAGGGCTTTAAAGAATGTAAAAACGCAGGAACTAAATTAGCCACACAGAGTAATGAAAAAGCTGACAGAAAAATAAAACAAAATTAAACAAAGAAAACCGGTCAAAAGAAGCGAGAGTTAATTAATTAATATCTTCTGTATCTATACAGTGAGCGGTAAAATTATGGAATAAATTCATTAAAAATTAAACAAAATTGTTTTTAAACAAATCTTTGGACGGATCAATTTTGGTTTATAAAAATGAATATTTTTATCGCAAATAAAATTCCAAGTCATTTGATTTCTAGCGATGACGTCATCGTTATTTTTTTCAAATAGAAACCCCCTATATTTTTTCTTGATTCAGATAGCCCTTTTAATTGTATAAACGACAATATAAAAATTTTGTTATCTTACATAATGAAAGTTTTGAAAAAAAAATGGATTTTTTTCTGACAAACAAAAACAAGTCAAAAAATCAAGTAGGTAAATCAAACAGTCAAATGGTACTGTCAGTTTCATTTGTATGTGTAAATTGTTTTACAAAACGTTTTCGAAAATGGTTCATTTAACAGAAACACAACGTATAGAAATTTTAATTTTGATTGGGTGCGGGGTTAAAACTAGAACCCAACAAAAAGTTTGCAATTTGTTCAATGCAAAGTATCCAGATAGACTCATCAGCCAATCTACAGTCAGTAAAATTGAAAATAAATTTAGAAGAACTGGGAATGTTAAAGCGATTAGAAGAACTGGTCGTCCAAAAATTAACGAATATACGTCCTTCTAGAAAATTTTCCAAATGACAATGATCAGACCTTAGTAAATGATGTTTTTTGGTTCCAGCAAGACGGTGCACCCCCATACTTTGCACTTCCTGTTCGCCATTACTTGAACAATTAGTTTCCTAGGAGGTGGATTGGGAGACGAGGACCGATAGAGTGGCCTGCAAGGTCTCCAGATCTCACACTTCTTGATTATTTTTATGTCGTTATTTAAAGTCTAAGATTTATGTTAGACCACAGAATCTAGAAGATTTAAAAATTGGGATTCGCTACGAAATAAGTACAATTAGTGAAGAAGTAATTCGTAATGTCCAAAAGGAATTTCTTCATAGACTTGCTTATTGTCAACAAGCTTTCGTTATGAAATTTATTTTTTACATCTTTTTTTTTTTTCTTACACTGTCGTGTAGACAATTAAAAGGGCTATCAGAATCAAGAAAAAAAAGGGGGTTTCTATTTAAAAAAATAATTGATGACGTCATCACTCGAAAACAAATGGCTTGGAATTTTATTCGGTATAAAAATATGTATTTTTATAACCTAAAATTGACTCGTCTAAAGATTTCTTTGAAAAAAAATTGTTTAATGAACCGAGTCAACCGATCGTTTGAAATTTTGACCACAAATAATAGTAGCAATGGGAAGTAAGATAGGGAGGGGGGGTGGATTGAGGACCCCAATGTGTCACCCCTTTTTTGTAACAAAATATTTAAACTTCAAACCGGGCGAAATTGAGTACTCTGTCAGATGAAAATTTCGTCAAGAGAAGTGTGAAACGTGAACGTAATGCCACCCAGATAGTTCCATTGTTTACCTGTTTCTTGCACCGGTCAAATCGGGTACCAGCTAGTACATTAATAAAAGTGTAAAGTTTGTTAAATAGTAATTTGCCCGAATATAATAAATTATTTATGTAAATTGCTGCAGTTATAAGGTCGCGGTTTCCTTCAGCTCGCGACTGTGGAGTGCGCGACTCCTCGATGGTGGAGACGGGGACAATACACACTACTGATGTCAAAGGCGAGTGTGTCTGTGTGGAAGCCTTGGACCTAGTAGGGAATTCAGGGATGAGGTTTTTTTATTAAAGCTTTTGGAGAGGAAGGGATTGCTTCTTCCGCCTCTTCTAGGTGGTCCTCGTCTGTGTTCTGGAGGTTGTTTCTGCACTGCAGTACCAAACCGTCACCAAACACTCACTATTGAGAGTTCCATTTGTTACCGTACTCAGATCATTTTTTAACCACTTAACCATTTATTCCAATCTAATGCTTTTCAGGTTTTGTCCTTCTGTGTTTCTTTACTTGGCCAGTATTGTCCCCGCCATATGGCTTCTGGAGCTGGATAAAGTGGACCGAAGATTACGAGCTAAGGAGGAAACGTTTAACTTAACTTCAACTACGAATTTAAAAGAACTTAACAACTTAATTGGGGTGAGATTCCATTTATAATAATTTGTTTTATAAATCGTGCCATTTACTCCATAATTATTAGTAAATTTGCAGGTACAAATAAAACTTCCAGACATTCCTTTAAGCACCGAGACCTGGATCACATTGATAGAACAGTTTTTAATGCTAATCCTTATAATTGGTAGATGGATGTTACCCAAGGGAGATTTAACAAGAGATCAGTTAAGCCAGTTACTACTGGTATACATAGGTTAACAATGTCAATAATTATAGTTCTCTCTACCGATATCAATAATATTTTAGGCACGGCAGCCGACATAATAGAGTTTTTTGACTCTTTCAAAGATGATAAAATAGCGGGCGAACCACTACTAGTATTGTTAACATTAGCCATATGGTAATTTACGATAGTGTGTCTAAACCACAACAATAATGATCACATGTTCAGGTCTTGGAGCCTCATGCAATTCACTGTTGTTCTCACCGCTACCAAATCAAGAAAATCACGACTTACCTCCACAGGGTCCATGATAAACAAGTATATTGTAACCCAGATGTAACTGTTTAAACCTAAAAAAAAAATTGTAGATCAGGCAGCTGTTGCACCATTGATGTCTGGGGAATTGCTCTCAACATCACTCTGCAAGATGCGCCATTTTTAGTTTTCAGACTGCTGCTGATAACCCATTTCCAAATAATCTCTTACATGAACGTATTCTTTACTTGCAAAAACACATTAGTCATACTTCTCCAACTTTACAGGCTTTATGTCGTTTACAGCGAACACAGAAAGAAGAGGAACAAAGACGACTTCGAACTGACCAACATTTCGATCATCTCCAAGCCGGATATGTACGGCGGGAGAAGAAGAAATAAAGAGAAATATCAGGCGAAAAAACAGACAAGAAATAGGAAGAAGGCGGGAGAGTCGGAGGAGTCTAGTGAGGATTCCGAAGATTACCACAGTAAAAAGAGGTAAGTAGCATGTAAACTGAAAAGATCTTAGTAATGTTCACTTCCATATTCCAGTAAAAAGATAAAAAATTCCCGCAAAGACACGGGCTACTCAACCGGGAGCTCCCACACCAGCACCAAAATCCACAAAAGCAAAAAACACAAGAATCGCGACAGCTCCACAGACGGAAAGACTTCCAAACAGAAATTGAAACGCTCCGACCAAGAAACAAAAGGCAAGCGGAGACTCGAAGAGGCGTTTTCCGAAGAAAGCGAAAGCGACCTCTCCCCAGTCGAGAAAAGAGAAGAACCGAAACGGGAAAAATCGAAAGTCAGAAGTTACGAAAAGGAACCAACGATTTCCGTCTCCACCAGTGATCCTTCGTCGGAATGACGGCATCAATTGGCCATCATGGCTATATTTTGCCTGTACATTTTTATTTTTATATGCTGCCTATTTTTTATATATTGTGGCATTAATTCGGACGGGCTGGTCATAGCACGGGTGCATAGGAAAAATGATAATAGTAGTAATTAGTAGTTGTAACATGTGTAAAGTATTCGATAATAGAGTTGTTTATACAATTGTAAAACATGTGTTTAGAACGTCAATAAAGGCGCACGTGTAAACGGATTTAGAGGTAGTTGGATCTGTTGAATGTTTTCGAAAATTGATGTGATTTATTTTTATGTTGTATTGTTAGTCCAGTTATGTAAAACTATTTATGAAATGTTAATTATTACTTATTAAATACCTATTTTGCAGATGATTGGCTAAATCTAAATCTAAATCTAACATGAAAAAAACTTGTTCCCTTTCAACACCAGGAATACAATAAAAGATAAGTCTTAAATAATTTAGTCAATGAGTAGTCTTAATCTTTTATTTAAGTTATAATTTTGCCCAATTCTTTGGTGGTTTCGCCCCACTACTCACGGCTATAAAAGCACAATTACCGAAAATACGACATTCTAACCGGTCGTACATCTCCAGAGCTATTCTATTATTAGGTAAGACAATTCCGCCAGAAAAGTTTCCTTCTTTAGCATTTACTTTTGCTAGTGCTTTCAATAGAAGTTTCGCATAGCTCTTTCGTGTGTGCTTCTGGTCTGTTTGCAACATTCTAAAGTATCCAAAGTTGTCTTTTAACATCCAAGATACCAACTCGTTGGTACTGTTCAAGAAAATTCCTAATCCACCAATTAGATTTCTAACATATTCTTGTGAATTTGTGAACCGGTGGGGCCATGCGTCGTTAATTATTCTGGCATGGGATGGTTGAAGGCTCTTTATGGAAAAATCAGAGGAACAGCTGAAACAAATCAATTTTGGCGTCTTTGGGTGCAACTGAGGGATTACTTACTCTAAAGTCGTAAAGTCGTTAAAAACTTCTGGGGGAATGAGGAGTAGAACACAGCGTACATCCGACAAAACTGTAAGCTTTTTTCTCTTTACAAACAGTTGATTGGTGCTTTGAACTGCGTAAAAAAGCGAGCTTCCGGTGTCATACAAAATTCGGTTGGTTTCAAATAGACCTCTATATAGCGTAACACAGTTTTCTTCCAACGTAAACACAAAAATTTCTCTTCCATAAACGCATACACTCACAAGGACTATTATAGTGCCATCTTCTTTCCACGAATTATTAGGAGAATAAAAAATTACTGACTTCTTGTCCTTACAATATTTTTTGAATTTCTTTAGGGTATTGACAAGTGTGGACATGTAGGGAGCCCAGGTTGCAGTTTCGTCGTAATGCAGTTCTTTTTGTCTATATTCTATTCGTAATGTCTATGTCAAAGTTTATTTTAAATTGTGTAGAAAAACAGTATACACAATCATTCTCTTAAAAGATGTTGCATTATCAGAGTAGATACTTGTTGGTTTCCTCTCCGGGACATGAACGTTTTAAAGGTTCTTATAAATGATGATGACTTACAGTCGATAACCAATCTAAACTCATCGAAAGAAGTTAGGGATATTGCGGAATTGATCAATCCCAAAGTATTTTTTCTGCATTTTTAACACAAATAAAAACTAACAACATTGCCAAAGACAATTATAACAAATTTGTTCCAAAAAAATTATATAGTGCCAGAAAAAATAAAAAATTACATTTTTCAAATTATGAAGTTGTCTAAATTAAATTATTCTTTTTTCTTACTAAAGGGTCACCATGATTTTGTAGAACTTCTGGGACTCGTTGGGGCATACTGTAAATTGAGTTGTCCAAAGCTTCTTGGTTCAAATTGTACCACACAATGGGCAAAACACGACGCAAGTCGGTGTGCTAGTCGGAGCTGGTGGTCAGCCAACGTACGAGCAAGCATGTTCCATGCATGCTCAATTGGACTGAGGTCGGGGATCCCGGGGGGATTCCGCTGGAAGAGGCAAACGATCAATTTCTAACATTTCCAGTCTGTCTAATACACGTCGCGCTCGATGCGGCCGGGCGTTATCGTCCAGAAATCGGAAATGAGGCTCCAAATTGTAACGATAATTTTCGACAATGTCGTCAGTAATGTCTCTAATGTAAATTTGACTCGTCATGGTCCTCTCGCAAACGTACAGTTCTGTGCGCCCCCAAGAAAAATGCCTCCCTATACCGTTCCTCCTTGAAACGGATGGTCCTCTTGGCGATACCTGTCGTTAAATCGGTTACCTGGTGGTCTCCACACACGAACAGAACGTCTGTCAGAGAAAACTCCAAATCGGGACTCATCCGTGAACATTACGGTTGCCCATTCATTTTGCAAATGTTCCCTTGTTTCGCACCATTCTACTCTGGCACGTCTCCGGTAAAGTGTCAGTGGAAAACTTCTCACCGACCTTCTACATGTCAGCTCTGTTTCACTGATACGATTTAAAACAGTTCTGGCTGTTATACGAGTGCCAGTAGCATAAAAAAGGTCTTGCCGCAGAATATTGGAATGAGCTGTAGGGCTTCTGCGTGCTTCCCGGACCAATAGCCGGTCATCCCGAACTGTTGTAAGTCCAGGTTGACCATGTCGTAGTCTTTCCTCAACAGTTCCATTTTCTCGATATCGTTGATAAAGTCTAGAAATGACACTCTGACTCACTTGAAAGGTTGCAGCGACATCAACTTGGCGAGCACCACCTTCCAACATTCCAATTGATCTATTGTCAGCATCTTGTGACAAATGTCTTCTTTCGATTCTATGCACTGTATTTTCAACGATAAACTTATTAGCACTGGCAAAACGGACCAGATCAGTTCTTGCATTTTGAGATAATTTCTTTCACTGTCTGTTAACTTTTTAACAGATTATCCGAAAAAGTTGATATTTACCTATTTTACATAAAAAACTTTGCAAAAAATCATAGGAGGGTTTACCCCTCATTTACAAAGCCCTAAGTGTGAATTTAAGCAATATCCCTAACTTTTTTCGATGAGTTTATATACAGGGTGGAAAGTTTAACTGGAATAAATTCAGTATCTTCACTGCAGTTGATTTTGCGAAAAATTCCTGAAACACGTCGATTTTTGTTTTTGAATTGCCACTTTTTAGCCTGATCAGCTTTCTTTTGTTTTTACTCAGGGGGCTGTAACCACCCTTAAGTTTTTTTTTTCAAATGGGAAGATATGTCAACCGACACATCATTGGAAAGCTCATAAAAAAAGGAATACAATGATGTGTTTTGTTTAATGTATCTCTACCTCATCTGAGAATAAGACCCTAAAAACTGTTTTTAGGATCATAGGACCATTGTTCTTTCCTGATAATCTGAATGCAGAAAGATATCTAACGTTTCTTCAAGAAACGCTTCGCTTAGCTGTGGCGGACAAATTTAGAGATGAATTAGATCCAAAACTTCCACATGAGAGAATATGGTATCAACAGGATGGAGCTCCACCTCAATATGCTGCATCCGTTCGGCGTTACTTGGACAACATTTTTCATAATAGGTAGATCGGAAGAAGAGGGGCAATAGAATAGCTAGCAAGACCACCAGACCTTACTCCTCTTGACTTTTTTTTGTGGGGGTATCTTAAAATTAAAATCTACACCACAAAACCACAAAACCGATTTGCAACAACGTATTACCTATTTTATTATTGTTTTGCATTTTGTCAAGAAAGACTTGGTGAACATATTGAACATCTGTTACATTAAAAAAACATTAAACTTACCTAAAACGAGATTTTTTTAATTCAAATCCTACAATTTTCAAACAGTAAACCTACCAATAAAGAAATAGATTAAAGTTGTTTTTATTCATGTCTTCTTACATTATTAGCTGGAAAAGTAAGAAAAATATATCGTTGTACTCCTTTCTTTATAAGCTTTCCAATGATGTGTCGGTTGACATATCTTCCCATTTGAAAAAAACTTAAGGGTCGTTACAGCCCCCTGAGTAAAAACAAAAGAAAGCTGATCAGGCTAAAAAGTGGCAATTTAAAAACAAGAATTAACGTGTTTCAAGAAATTTTCTCAAAATCAATTGCAATGAAGATACTGAATTTATTCCAGTTAAAATTTCCACCCTGTATATTACGCAGGCATTTGAAATAATCAGGCTTTTTGCATTAAAGACCAGGCGTTTTCAAAACAGCGTGACTTTGAACAAACGCGAAAAATTATTGTAATTGACCGGTGATTTTCAGTCATTTTGCAAAATGCCCGAAAGCAGTTCGTAGCGACTAGGCATTTTTCAAAACGACTAGTGATAATAATAATTAGACAGATTGAATATACCAAACAAATAACCAATCTTTTCAGATTGCTTGCGCGTCATCAAAATATGGGAACATCAAACACGATACGGAAATGTCTAGTTAGGTAGATTTGACCTACCAGTATATTATGTTTTATTCTTACATATTTGTTTATTCCATGTAAGAATATTATTTGTGTTTTGACAGAATATATTTTCAGTTTGAAAATAACGTAAGTGATGTTCTCATATTTTGATGACGCGCAAGTAATCTGAAGAGATTCCGACTATAATCGTATTTATTTGTTTGGTATTCTCTATCTGCCTAATTATCACTAGTGGTTTTGAAAAATGCCTAGTTGCCACGAACCCACTTCCACGCTGTTTTCGATACGCCCAACTGGTTTCGGGCATTTTGCAAAATTACTGAAAATCACCGGTCAATTACAATAATTTCTCGCGGTTGTTCAAAGTGACGCTGTTTTGCAAAACGCCTGGTCTTTATGCAAAAAGCCTGAATTGAATAATTTTAGTTTTGTTTGGATCGGCATAATCCAGGGATGGTTTAAAACTATTTTTCACATGGACATGGGGGCCCAGAGGGGCCCCTTGGGCTAGACCGATTTTTCGGGTTGACCGATTCTTATGATTTTTTTTTTTTGTATATTTGGTAGGTATGAGAATAGGTGGTAAACTATTTTTTACATAGACATGGGGGCCCAGGGGGTCCCCTTGGGCTGGACCGATTTTTCGGGTCGACCGATTCTTATGATTTTTTTTTTGTATATTTGATAGGTTTGGGAATAGGTCGTTAAGTATTTTTCACATGGATATGGGGGCTCAAGGGGCCCACTTGGGTTGGACCGATTTTTCGGCTTGACCGATTTTTATGAAGTATTTTTTTTTATATTTGGTAGGTATGGGAATAAGTCGTATTTTTCGCATTGGACATGGGGCCCAGGTGGACCCCTTGGGCTGGACCGATTATTATGATCTTTGATTTGTTGGATTTGCCTCCGCCGCGAATAGCAGAATAACTATTGAAACATGGACAGGGGGCTCAGGGGGAACCCTTGGGTTTATAACTGAAGCACATCTGGACCGATTTTTATGATCTTTGGTTTGTTGTGTTTGTCTCCGTCCCGAATAGCAGAATAACTATTAATAAATGGACATGGGGGCTCAGGGGCCTCCTTTGGTTTATAACTCAAGAACGGCTGGACCGATCTTTAATTTGTTGGATTTGCCTCCGCCCCGAATAGCAAATTAAATATTAAAACATCGGAAAAATTACAGGGGGCGGGGAGCTTGGTACATGGCAACGACAATAACAAAGCCCCCCTGGCACGACAATAACTAATAACGACGGCCAGGATTTAAAAATGAAAATAGATTCTTAAGGAGTAAACTCCAAAGTTTCACTTCTGTTGGGCGTGGACTCCACACACATTTTTTCTTTTTCTTTTCGGGGGCGAATAACTATTAAAACATCGGAATACATGGCAGAAACAAAAATGAACATGGCGTTGTATGCTGGTTCCGGCAATGCCAGGAGATGGCGTTGTGTGCATTATGTTTTGATAAAAAAGTGAATTCAGCTTAATAAGTTCTAAATTAAAAGGTCCACAGCTATTTTTCTGATGGTATTAGGATTGACCAAGATCCAGTAGGATTGTCTAATTGCAGCCAAAGTAGCTTAAGGTCCAGCGTGTTAAGGCCGCCACTCACGGTCCAACGCCGCAGTACGACAGAATCGTACAACAAAATTGTACAATTTGGTCGAAAATTGTGACCGCACACACACGATCCAACTCTGCAGTATTGTTGAAGCTTCTGTCGAGTCAACATCTACGGTTAACACGTCGTTATCATCCGACGAATAGGATTTATTATTATTAGCATTATTATTTCTCTCCCTTTTATAAGAAGTTCAATAATTATTATTTTTTTTTCTTAACAAAGTCTTCTGTAGCATTTGATTCCACTTCTTTGAATTTTTCTAGAAGAGTGGCCATTGCTCGATTTCTCAAATTACGATTATGATATCCTGTCGATTTAACCTTCCAAATTCAGATGTCCTGTTTGTAAATTTCAAAAAACTGTGTCAAAAATGGTTGACCATAAATAGACATATCGTTGCTTTCTTCAAAACACTTCAGGTTTCCACCCAACTTTCATAAAAAAAAAACATATCTAAACGTAAGACTATGAAAGAAGATTTACAATTTATAATTACAAAAAATATAACACTACTAATATTAATTTATTAGCGGTAGAAACAAAATGAACTCCGCTAATCATTCAAATCGTGGAAAACTAGTTCTCGTTTACATTCTAGATCGGATAATAATAATTGTTAAACAAAAGCTCTTTAACAACTATACTTAATAAAGTTATCAGCTTGCAGTATTTTTTGTAGTAATTATAATTTATTTAAACAACAAAAACCCGACCCGTAAACAAACCACGAAAAGAAAAGGGTATGTTCAACAATTTATCAAAATCAATGGTCCTTAATGATCACGAAATGTTTTTTCACACATTAATTAATCAATTAATTAAAGCTATTAATTAATTAATAGTTTTAAATGTACCGCTATACAAGTACGGTTTCGCAGTCATTTACTCCCTCGGTCCGTTTTTCCGCCCGACTTGCAGCATGAGTCATATACAATCCGACCAGATCGTACTGCCGCAGTTTAAAAATTTTAACTGCGGTCCAATCCGATCCAACAGAGTTGGACGTCTCCACACACGGTCAAATTGCGTCAAATTGCTTCCTTCCAACTTCGTCGTATCCAACGATGTCGTACTGCGGCGTTGGACCGTGAGTGGCGGCCTTTACTGACGCAAGTGCGCTCGTTCGACAATTAATTTTGTAATCTCTGCAACTGTGAAATACAAGAAACGGAATGTGGATACAATAGGAAAATGGTAGTCATTTTGAACCAGTTTGTCAACCATTCAGTCAAAAATGTAAATTTGACTATATTTTTTGTGTAAATCCTAATTTGGATTGATTTTCTTTGCTGGTATTGTTGTATGGAGTGAATTCGCGACCGGATTCTCGTTAGTGTAGTGTTTAATTTTAAGTTTTAGCATTAGTTAAATAAGTTTAGATTTAAACACCACGCTTTCTGTTGCGGCATAGCATGAGGTTGCAACAGGGAGCGAGCGTGCGATAGTGGCGGAAGTCGAGCGGTAAATGGCGCCAGCATTGCATTGCGCTGTTTGTCTGAGGTTTTAGGTCATGTGACCCCTTAACCTCTATCTTTTTCGCCGGCCAGCAATGATGTTACTGGCGGCAGAAGTGATAGGCCCCGTTTGCCAACTGTTGACGCCACCGGTAGGGTGACTTCCCCAGTCAGCGCCCAGAACTCGTTTGACACCTAGGTATTTTGCCTGGTTGGCCCAGGGGATGACCCGGTCGAACATCTCGATTTCTCCCTCTGGTTGGACGAGTCGGCGCGTCACGAGGAGGGCTGTGCTCTTCTCGGGGTTGACGTCGATCATCCATTTCTGACACCAGTCTTCGAGCTTGTCGATGGCTTCCTGCAGGTAGCGGGTCGCCAGCCAAGGCTGTCTTGATCTGGTGAGGATTGCTGTGTCGTCTGCGTAGATGGCGAGCGTGGTGTTTGCGGTCTTTGGGATGTCCGCGGTGAAGGCCGCGTACAGGGTTGGAGAGAGGACAGATCCCTGGAGGACGCCCGCTTCTATGTCGTGTGGACGGGACAGGGCATTTCCGATGCGGGCACAGAAGGACCTGTTTCGCAAAAAGGAATTAATTAGTTGAACCATTTCCAAAGGCACGCCGCACGAGTGGAGCTTGAAAACAAGTCCATCGTGCCAGACTGTGTCGAAGGCCTTGGCTACGTCGAGAAAAACAGCACCGGTCACTTGCTTTCGCTCGATCCCGGTGGCGGCGTATTCTACGACTCGGAGGAGTTGGTCGGTGGTGGAGTGTTTCGGACGGAATCCAAATTGTTCGTCTGGGAGGGTGTTGGTCATCTTGATGCAGTGGGTGAGTCTCTTCTGTATGACTCTTTCCGCCACTTTCCCCGCTGCTGAGAGCAAGCTGATTGGCCTGTGGTTCTGTGGGAATTTTGGATCCTTCCCGGGCTTCGGAATGAAAATCACCGTCGCGCGTTTCCATCTATCTAGAAAGTATCTGTGTTTGAGAATTGCATTGCAAATACAAACCAGGGCGTCGACGGCGCCGTCTGGAAGTTCTTTCAGCGTCCTGTTGCTGATGTTGTCCTGTCCTGGGGCTTTCTTCGGCTTCAGATGTTGGAGGATGTGTCGGATTTCGATTGGATTTGTGGGAGGGATCTCTGCTTCAGGGACTTCATCGATGATTTCCCGGACTTGTTCTTCCACTTCTTCAAGATGGTCGAAGTCAGCGTTCTGGAGATTGGCTTCCGTGGATCGGGGGGAGGGGTTTGCGGTCGTTGCGAAGGGCCCTGGCCATCTTCCAGATGGAGTTATCCTCTGTGGATAGTGACTCTAGCTTCTCTGTCCAACGTTCGTCTCTGAACTCTCGGAGTGCTAGTCTGACTTCCCATTGAAGTCTGTTTGCTGCAGTTCTGTCTGCAGCAAGGCCGCTGCGCCGAGCTCTTCTTCTCGCTCGGTTTTTCTCACGAATCAGATTCACGATTCGATATGGAATCGTGCGCCGTTGGGATGGCATCTGCGTGAGTTCTTCGCTCGCTTCCGTCAGCGCGTTGTTGATCTTGTTCTCGAAGACTTCGATTGCGGCGTCGATTCCTTCGGCATCCAAGGTTTGTGGAAAATCTCCGAAGTTGACTTCACAGTGGGCGGCGAATTCTGTCCAATTCACCCTCCTGGTGTGCCTCTCAACTGGGTCGTTGGCTTCCGTCCCGATGTGCATCATGACGGGGCTGTGATCCGAGCTGAGTTCTGCGGCCACCGAGAGCTCAATCTGGTGGGCAACGTTCTTGACGATGGCGATGTCAAGAGTGTCGGGGACTCCTGTTTGGTAGTTATGGTAGGTCGGCTCGTCCGGGGCCATAACTACCATCTCGGCGTTTCCTGTGAGGAAGGCGTCGAGAGTCCGCCCATTGGCGTTCGTCGATCGGCTGCGCCAATCCAGGTGCTTGGCATTGAAGTCGCCTGCTGCGATGGTTGGAATGTCACCATCCATCAGTTCCCGCAGATCGTCTTCGAGAAGTCTGAAGGTCGGCTGGGGGCGGTTGTAACATGCAAACAGGCGGAGTGGCCCATTCGCTGTAGTTACTGTTACCCCAGTGGTTTCCATGTGTTGAAGATCTGAAACGGCTGCAACACAGTGTTTAATTACGTTTCTTACGTAAATCGCTGTGCCTCCTCCTCGACCTCCAGGTCGATCGTTTCGATGAAGTGTGAAGCCCTGAATTTTGGGATCTCTGGTTCCCGCCTGGAGTTTGGTTTCGCACAGAAGTGCGACATCCACTCCATGGGAGGTGATGAATTCTTCGAGCTCGTTACGAGCTGCTTGAAGCCCATTGGCGTTCCAGAAGGCAATCTGCAGGGAATGTGGGATGAGGGAGCTTCTATCCATCTAAAAATAAAGTAAATTAGTGCATTATTTGACTGGCAAGAGCGATCAAGGCTTTCGCCAGATCGCTCTTGTCTTTTGCAGCGAGGATCGATGTCAGGATGTTATTCCTGTGGCTGGTGAACTCAGCCTTTTCTTTGGCCTCGGTATTGGTCGTCTTTGCTCCTCCAACGACTTGGGACCACGTGGCGGTGCCGGGGGAGGTTGTTGGGGGTGGAATACTCCTGGGAGCGGCTGCCCGTTGGTTTTGGCCCGTCTTTTCGGGGCTTCCTTTCTTCGGCTTGGGGAAGTTGGGGCACCCTCTGTAGCTGGCCGTGTGAGGTCCACCACAGTTGGCGCACTTGGCGGGGGCAGAGCGGTCTTTGTTGCACTCCTCCGTTTTGTGTGCTGCGCCACATTTGACACAGCGGTGTCCTGCAGTGCAGAATTGCTGCGTGTGGTGGAACCTCTGGCAGCGATGGCATTGGTTGACTCCCTTCTTCTTCCGGGGTTCCTCCATTTTCACCGACACGCTGCACACGTGTCGGACTTTCTGGATGGCTTCTTTCTGGCCTTGTTCCAGTTCTACCAGCATGAGTGGCAGCCGCTGTTCTCGCCGGTGCATCCTGCTTGTCTTGCTGACCCTGATTCCTTGGGCCATTAGGTCGTCGTAGACCTCCTGGGCGGTGATTCCCGTGGGGACTCCTCGGATGACCACCCTCTCATTTTTGTCTTCTGGCAACGTGTAACTGTTATGTTCCACGTTGCGAGTCCTCAGGAGGCTGATGAGTTTCCTGAAATCATCAGCAGTAGAGGCGTAAATCCGAATGCCACCATCTGCGGTCGCAGTGACCCGATGGTGGTTGATACTCTTTGATCGCATTTCTGCGTCAATCCTGGTCCAGTGTCGGGAGTCCACTACGTTGATGGGAGGGATTCGTCCCTTCCTCAGGGGCGTGGTGGCGGCGGTGGCTGTGGCGGCAGTCTCGGGGTGGTCAGCTTTTGTCTCTGATGTATCCATGTCAGAATCATCGTCGGGGGCGGCATCGGGGGTGGCGTCGTCGGGGGTGGGAATGCTGCTGCCGCTAGGAGTAGCAGCGTTGCTCCCTGGGTTTTTCTCGCCGGGGGCGGCGCTTTGGTTGGGGGCGGCGGCTGCTGCCTCCCTGAGGGATGAGGTAGATACCTCGCTCAGGGGTTCAGCCTTTTTGGTTGGGGCGGGGGCGGCGCCTGGGGCGGATCTGGGGGCGGCGGCGACGTCTCTGAAGGAGACCACTTGCTCCTGGGAGCGGGTCTCCTTCTTACCCCCCTTCTTCTTGCCACCTTTCGGGGGCTGGGCAGAGGGGGTGGGTCTCTTGGGGGCGGGGGTGACTTTTTGGTGGTCACTTCTGGTGGGCTGGGGCGGTGGTGGCTCCACGTCCTCTTCTGTGGCCTGCAGGTTTGAGAGAACCTCAAACCTGTTGGCCGTGACCACTTCGTCGGGTTGGATGGGGCTGTCGGCGGCTCTCTTTGCCCTCTTGGCGGGCTGGACGTCGCTTGAAGTCGACGATGACGTTGACGTCATGGCGATCGCTGACAGTGCCTTTGTCAGCGCCTCTTCCATCTTCGTCATTCTGGCTGCCAGGGCGATGTACGCTTCTGCCATCTGGTCGAAGCGTTTGTCCATTCTGCCCTCGAGTCCTCGGGCCATCCCTTCGATTTGGATGTTGAGGAGTTCTTGCTCTTCGGGACTGAGCATGGGTGATGGTGGTGATTGCACATCCATTTTCGGTGGCACTTTAAAGCGTCCAACAATCACAGGGGAAGTGCAGTGCTCTTTGGCACTGTGGGTGGATTCACTGTTCCGCAGGTGTGGCACCACATGGGAACCGGAAAAACGCACTTGGAGAATTTGTTCGCACGAGCACGATCGAGACGTGTGTTCACTTCGAGAGTACGAGGCGAACTCCTGAAATGGCGCCAGCCTCTGAAGGTTTACCTTTATACTGTCTACCGCTCGGCCCTCCCACTTCCGCGCTCTCGCGATAAAGCGTTTTTTACGCTTTGAGTCGCGAGTGGTTAGTTATAAGTAATGTAATAGTATAGTTTAGCGCTCGCGCTATAGTTTAAGTTTAGTTTTAAGTAGATTTAAGTTCATTTAATGTAAGTTTTGACTAAGAATAGACTGCAGCCAATCAGAAAGTAGGACGCCACCTGCGATCGGGTTTTACCCCGTCGCAGGTATAAAGGCATGCCACTTTCTGGTTGGAGGGAAGTTCTATTCAGCCCTCGAAAGAGGTGTTTGAACAAAAACATACAGAAAACCACAAACTGATGTCTTCTTGACAAATCGTCGACCCCCAAACCCCTACTGGTCCGGTGGACCACTACGTCGAGGCGCACAGCACCAGGTCGAGCATCCGCTCTGACCGACAACCTCCTTCGACGTCGGTCGATGTCTCCGGCAACGTTTTCGCCACCGAGGAGTCGCGGACCCCATCCGTCACCTGGTGGAAACCTTGTTCCTGCGACAGTATAAGGTTTCTTTGTGACTAAAAAACGTATGGTTCTGGCACCGTTTGTGAGTGCGGTGGGTGGCCCTGTGCACTATACTCATCGACTGACTAAATGGTTGAGAAATGATGATGATGATAAAATGACATTTATTGACTATTTT
Source organism: Diaperis boleti (assembly GCA_963583935.1). NCBI lineage: Eukaryota > Metazoa > Arthropoda > Insecta > Coleoptera > Tenebrionidae > Diaperis > Diaperis boleti. Next base: position 58,306,183 of record OY757242.1, on the reverse strand, counting down.
TTTCATTTTAATCAGAACCAATTCTCATTTTTAATCTGCTTTCAGAAATTTAAAGCCAAAGAATGGTTGTCTTTCCAATACCATTAGTCAATCAATCAGTTGTGGATGTGGGTGAGAAAATAGCGTCTAAAATCGGCATTGACAAACTGCCTCCGTCAGTTGATGCTCTAAGACAACACTGTTTAAGAGCATTTTACCAACTACTTATATGGCAAAATGCGTTGAATGTCATTTTAAACCTTCCCGATATTACGGACTTTTGATGGAAATTAGAGGAATCTGACGGATCTATTGCCCCCGTCTTTTCTACAGTTCCTGCATTACTTACCAATATGACGAAATTAGTTTTTGCTCTTGCAAAACAGGTCTGTATCTTGCGTTGCTGTCAGTAATTGGACCGTGTGACATCACGGTGCTTATGTGAAGAAGATAAAATGGCTTGTTTGTCGAATTGCGGGTGCTATGGCAAAAATTGCTTGAATGAATTTACCATATTAAGTGATAAATCAAGAACAAAATAGCGAATATGGTTTTTGACGTGGTAAGTTTCAGTCGTTTGTATGTAATAAATAAAAAGAATATTTACCTAATGTGTATAATATTAAATTTAATATTATTCAATCCGCTAAATCAATTCACCCCTCCAAGAACGTACACGACAGCGAGAACATGATAACGAGTGAGCAACAAAATTCGTGATCGTAGGAGCCTCTGAATCCAAAATTTTGAGTCGATTCTTGATCGATACGATTGTGTAAAAAGTCATCGAGTAATGTGAAATGTGAAACAGTAAAGTAAAAGAACCGATATACGTTTAGCCAACTGCGATCACGAATTTTTTTGCTCACTCGTTACAATTCAAACGAGTGGCCAATTTTGTTCGCGCTCTTCCCGTTTAAACAATGTAAAGCGCTCGACCAAAAACTTGAATAACTTTGCTTTCAGGATAGTTAACTGAAAAGTGGAACTGTGAGAAGGTGTATGTTTTTATTTTGGGAAAATGCAGTTTTCCATCCCTGGGGGCTGCTTGGACACAGATATCGCCAGACGAATAGTAATGCAATTGTTTGCTTTTTACCTCTCAATGACGGACGAACATCAGTTCTGAGCAACTTTTTAGTGCATTGTGACTCTATCCTTGCTTATCATACACTTATTACAAAATAATTATTGTTTTTTAAATTTATCATTAAACCTACATACATCCCACTAGTTTGACATTTAAATTGCCCAAATCCCACTGCCTTTAAACAATATAAAAAAAAATGTTTATTGGTTTCTAGAATCTTAAAAAGCTTAAGGTGACATTTTTTGAATAGCAAAAATTTCTACTTGGCGCTCACGTTGACACAATTGAAATCTGCCAATTGAAATCGGACATTGAAATCAGAAATTGAAATTGGAAACTGAAAATTGAAATTGCAGATTGGTATATTGGAAATTGAAATCGGGCATTAGCAACTGGAAGTTGGAAATTGAAATTACCAGTTGACCCTATCTTTTCGTTGCTTTATTTTTGTCGGTTTCTGTCGTGTACTTTTCTCTTTCATTTTGCTCTTTCTCTTTCTAGTTTCCTTCCCATTGCGCCTCCATATCCTTTGGAAGAGTTTCAGACTTTCTCCGTTTCTCGAGTTCCTCTTTCTCGTTTCTCTCTTATTTATTTTCCCCCATATCTTTCCTTCAAGTTTATTCCTCGTTTTTCCCGTCTGGGTTCTCTTGTCATTTCTTCCTCTATCCTATCCTTTATCTAAAGCTTTATTCATTTATCCCTGTTTTCCTCTTTTCCATGTCATCTTCTTTTTATTGTCAGGTTTGTCGGCTTCATGTTCTCATTTTTAACCTTGTCTTTCTGTCTCTCTTTACATGTATTTTGTATTCTTTTATCTCTAGGTTTTTTGCCATTATGTCTTTATAATAATTATAATTTTGTTAGCTCTCTTTTTCTCATTTATTTCTATAATTCCGTTCTGTCATGTTATTCCTCTATGCTCTATCTTGACTAAATGGACGAAATTCAATCAAAATGAGAAGCCAAGGATAGGAATAAATAGAGAAGAACAATAACCGCTTCACCCCTGGTAGACCAGGGATAATTAAGTACTTACTATAAGTTTGGTTACCACCGCGGTATGGATTCATAATTTTTTTATTACTGAAGAGATGCAGATAGAATTTAATGGATTATCTTACCGGAGGTGGCGGTTCCCCGTCGCTTTGGGTGATGTATTTTCGCGGTTTCGTTTCTAGTAGCGATTGCGTACTGAAGAGATTCGCGTTTGCACACCCATTTAACAAGTTTTGAAAAAAAAAAACTGAGAAAACGCATCCCACCCTAAATTAAAATAAAATTACAATAATTGTTTCTACTTTTGTGCTGTTTGGCCATCTGGCCAAAAACAAATTTATTCAAATTTGGACAGCACGTCACGTCTGTCGGGTCAGCTAGGTTTTAAATAAAGGCTAATAATAAAAGCATTATGGTTTCAACTTACCTTTATCTTTTTATTTTAAATTTGCGATGTAAAAACTGTTTTTACATTTTGAATTTTAATTCAGACGTCTGTGTTAAACAATGATTAATTTTCTACATAGTTGTGAAAAATTCTTGAAGTAACACACGTAACGAAAATAACATAGAAACCCTTAAGAAATCGTATCGTGAGCATGGAAAATATACCAAACCATAATGACATCCTTGTGGAAATTCCGGACCGCCACTTATTGGAACTGGCTGCACTTTATGACGAAAGAGCCACATGGGCTCCCTACATGTCCACAGTTGTTGACACTCTAAAGAAGTTTAAGAATTATTCCAAAGACAAAAAGACAGTAATTTTTTTCTCCCCTCAAAACTCATGGAGAGTTGATGGAACAATTATAGTTCTTGCGAGTGTAGGGATGGACAGGAAAGACATCTTTGTGTTTACCTTGGAAGAGAATTGTGTTACGTTGTATAAAGGTCTGTCTGAAACTAACCGAATTCGGTATGACTCCGGAAGCTGGCTTTTTTATGCAGTCCACGAAAAGCACCTACCAGCTGTTAGGAGATTTATAGAGGTGAAAAAGTTAAAGATTTTGTCGGATGTTCGTTGTGTTCTGTATACCATTTCTCCAGAAGACGCTAAAAACTTTATTTTAGAGTAAGTAGATGTACATAAAACTACTGTATTTATGGGTTATTGAGAGGTTGTAAGTCCATATTCCCACAAAAACAACGTTTTGTGAGTGGGTGTAAAATATGATTTTAGCTAAGTAAGAATTCTCCCATTCTGTATTAAGTGGGTGAAATAACGTAAATTTTAAAGACATACAGTCTGACTCACGTAAAATCGCACCCAAAAATACATTATGTCGCATTTGGTAAACATACGTAACGTGTGTTGGGTTGTCATCAATTATGTCATCACGTTCGGCATGAAACACTCTGTATATACTACCATATCCTAATGGTGAGGCATTTCGATATCAAGATCGCTTTGTTTCAGCTGCCCTTCTGACGTTTCCATCAAAGGCCTTCAACCATCCCATGCCCAAATAATTAACGACGCATGGCCACACCGTTATACAAATTCCCAAAAATACGTCCGCACTCTAATCGAAATTGTGGGTGGATATGGAATTTTCTTGAACGGTACCAACGACTTGGTATCTTAGATGTTAAAGGATAACTTTGGAGTATTTAGAATGCTGCAAACAGACACAAATCATACAAAAAAAGGTTATGCCAAACTAGTTCTGAAAGCACTAGCAAAACAAAATGCTATTGAAAGAAATTGGTCTCTTGTGTTTGTGTTACCACATAACGGGGTAGCTATTGGCATGTACGACAAGTTAGGGTGTCGTAAAGTTGGTGATTGTGCCTCCATAGCTGTGAGCAGTGGGGCGAAGGCACCACAATATTGGCCAGAATTATAACTAAAGAAGCCAGTAGTATGTATGAAGTTAAAGTAAACGAAATGTAATAATTTATTTAAGTTAATTTAGCACGCCTAAATAACTATAAACTATAAATAACTATCATAAGGTGAAGAATAATTTCAACACGGGTACATTACAATTTACAAAATTACAACTCATGGAAGGACCTCATATTCCCAATTTTATCATGGTGAACGAACAAATCAGAAGTGGAAATTATCCTTACATGCAGACCCGATACATGAAATGTCATAAATGAGAGCTTCAATTTCAATCACCAAATTCCATCTAAAATTTCAAACTCCGCTTAATGGATCAATCTGCGATTTCAATTTTGGAGTGCAATTTCCGATTTCAATTTCCAAATTAATCTTCAATTTCAATTTCAACCTGCGATTTCAATTATTTCAATTTCCAATTTCATTTTCCCACTTTAATTTCAATTTCAATTACCAAATTCCATTTCCAATTTCAAACTCCGTTTGATGGATCCGAGGGGCTGTTAACTTGGAAAAAAATTGTACAACTAATTCCACATGGAATTAATTCAAGGTAATCACGAACAATTCCGGTAATTCCGATTCGAGGAATTAATTCGCATGTAATCGTGGTAATCGCAGTAATTCGTAGGTAATTCCAATAATCAGGAAATAATTCCCACAAAAAGTAACTAATTCCAGTAATCAACAGGTAATTCCGGTAATTCCAACAAAAGAGTAGTACAGAAAATTTTGAAACTTTTTTTATAAATAAAACTGCTTAAAATAGAGTACTCTTATTTTTTCGTTTTGCTCAAATCATAACCGTTTTCATAAAATAAATGAAAAACTGTTTCGCGGGCGAATATCTAAGTCATTAGTTTCCGAGCATGGAGGGAGTAAGAGCGAAAAGGAAACAATTACTTATAAAATGTTGAGAGTGAGAAATGGAAAGGCGTAGGTCCTCACTTCATTTATATGCCGGCCACTAATGATGTATTTTAAACTAGTACAGTTCTTTCATAAAAAATGACACGAATTTCAATTCATTTTTTTTGCATTTTCAGTAAGTATAATTTTATCATAATAGCGCTAAACCATATACTTTTCAATGAGGTTTATGATTATTGTATTTTTCAAAAATTTTATTTTTTAGTATACTACCTCATTCCCATTTTGGAATTACGAAGTATTAAAAACAAAATGTCAAAGTGACTTCAAAAAAATGGCGACAGAATGGTGAATGGAATTATTCTATAGAACGCTGTGTTAATGATTTTCGAAATGCCTACCCCAATTGTCCAGCAGATTATCAAAAATTAGTCCAACAAATTTATAAATGCGTGGCAAGATTTCGTGATGTTGGGACTGTTGGTCGAAAAGCGGGTAGCGGAGCGCCCAAAAAAAGAACTCCTGAGATTGTGGCAGATGTTCCAACAGTAAAGGCTAAAACGCATTAGGCGGTCGCGGTCCCGTCGCATCGCGAGCTGAGCTAGTCTCGACCGCGCTCAGTGAAGATCTTTCCCATGTTTTCTAATGCATGCATTTGCACTAGACGTTCGCGCGCTCGTCGCGGTCGCATCGCGGTCTCCTCCGATCGTTGCAAAAGAATCTCGGAGAGACCGCGATGCGACCGCGACGAGCTCGCGAACGTCTAGTGCGTGCGTTTTTGATGGTCGCGTACTATGCTTGGAATGCATTTTGCAGTTTAATGTCTTCGTAAATAATATCTAGTAGGTCATTATACTTTCCAGATGACATACGAAAGTATTGAAAAAATCACAGTTCGTCCAGTAATAATTTTTTATATTTATATAAAGTTAGAAATTCACCCTCTATTTGCCTGCTTCTGCTAATTGGATGAATCCAAAATCTCGTGCGCTTTTTTCTTTGGCACTTTTCTTCCTCTTCAAACAGAAGAGCCAATAATAAGACATCTTCCATGGAACTCATTTTCTTAACTGAAACCGTTGTTTAAACAACGAGGAGAGCGCCGGCAGGATTGTGTGCAATTGCCAAATGGGATCAGTTGAGGTTGCGATGCGACGGGACCGCGACCGTCTAGTGCGTTTCGTCCTGTAGAGGCCGCGATCAGCTCAGCTCGCGATGCGACGGGACCGCGACCGCCTAGTGCGTTCTCTCCTTAATGGAAGCGTCTCCCATGAAACCTCTCCTCAGGTTAGCACAAGCGATGGACCTCTCATATGGAACTTGTCAAAAAAATATTAAAACAAGATCTAAATCTTCATCCCTATAAAATTACCGTCGTGCAACAGTGTTTCCACGATATTTTCCTGCACGAATAGTATACTCTAAATAAACAAAATATCCGCAGAAAATTGGTGTTTAGCTGGCGGTCTCTCGAAGACGTATAGTGGGACCTGTTTTTTTTTTTTTTGAAGGAACGGTAAATGCCGAGATATCGCAATAATTTACTCGAACCTTTTTTCCAAAACCTTCATGATGGCGAACCTCTACATGGGTACTTCCAACAGGATAATGCACCAGCTTACAGGACAAGGGAGACTATGGACCGAATCCACGAGTTTTATGATGATCGAGTCATTCAATTTTCGCCTCGAAATCCGGACATGGCAGTTCTAGATTATTTCATATTCTCGTATCTCAAAAACACCGTATTGTATATAGTTGTACTATCAGATGTTGGAAAATGCATTTGAAAATATGAAACCGAGAGTTAACAACTGCATTGAAGCTGTAATTGACTGCGCAAGTGTGAGGTCGCGGCGGAAGGTGGGTCATAGTGCTTGAATTATTATTTTATATGAGTAGCCTAACCATAAGTAGAAATAAACGCTAACATTCATTGCTTTTATTTGAAGAAAACATGATCCAAAGTTTAGACCTTTAGTCCTATATATTTTGGTAAGGGGGTTCCTATATATTTTTTATTAATTTTCTTCTTACTTCTGGGATGATGCGCTACAACGTTCCGAACTCGGAATGCGCTAATTTTGCGACACCGTGTATAATGTAATATGTGTTACAAATACATTAAGTAATAAATAGTCTGTGGTCAAACAGTCGCACAGAGCACTGAATGAGTTTCGAGTTGTGAATGTTGTATGATTTCAAATGTTCCTTTTTCATATGTATTGCAGGGAATTAGGGCAAACAACACACGTTAATGACGTATTTAGACACGCTCACAGCTGACGTAATAAAACAAAATTAAAAAAATATAATTATAATATGCCATGATTATAGATGTGTCTACTATTTAAAAAAAAGAACCGTAATAAAACCTGGATGTAGTTCAAGTAATTCCAGAATAATTCCATATTATTTGAAGGTAATTCCAGTAATTCCAGGGTAATTCCGGTAATTCCAGTAATTCACGAGTACTTCCTGTAATCACGAATACTTCCATCATTTTGAGTACTTGAAATAATTCCATGTAATTCCAAACTAATTCCGGTAATTCCGATAGTACTCGGAATAATTCTCGCAAGATGTACAACTAATTCCATAGTTAACAACCCCGCGGATGGATCAATCTGCGGTTTCAATTTCCAATTTCGGATTTTCAATTTTCGATTTCACTTTCCAATTTCAATTTCCTTTTTTGTACATTCCCCATTTTCATTTGACTATGTTTTTTCTTTTATGTCCTCTATTTATATTTTTTTGTAGCTTGATTCGTAGTAAACCATTTCTTTGACAAAACATGTGGTCAACATCGGTCGTCATGGCTCTTCCTATAACCCTGTTACCTGAAATTCTTCATCTTATGTTTTGACGCTTGTTCCGGTCGGGTTGTTTTTAATGTGGTATGCTCCCTCCACAGTTGTCCACAGGTAGACTTAGTGCAGTACGGAAAATACTCCAAAATACTAATTTATCTTAAACACCATTAAACTATGAATAGACAACAAGATAACCTGACTAGTGCTCAAGGCAGCGTGTCTCCGTCTACCTGTGGGATTTCCCTGCCTTCTGCCCTAATCCCCACTCTTGACCACCTCAGGCATGCGCGATATATCAACTGCCACTGCGCTAACATGTAACTATTTACAAGTCTCGTCTCTCTCTGCGATGAGTGGCTTTATTAATTGCACTGACTCAATACGCATACAGGGACGGGGAAGAGAAACAGGGATAGGAGACATCTATAGCTTTATTGACACGGTCTCTCTCTCTCTCTTTCTCTCTCTCTCTCTCGATGGAGTGAGACTGCGGCGGCCGACGGTGAAGGTAGACATGCGGTAGAGAGCGGGCAGGAGTGCCGTGAAGTATTCCCGGCGTTTGACCGGCACGGCACACAGAAAAACAGACAACTGGACGGACACGTGGCCGCCACAGAAGTCCTACCCCCTGTGCATCCAGTCGGTACCTGGATACCAAGGCTGGTCCCGTCCTGTCGGTGGTAGGGATTCGGTTCAGTCGGATCCCCTTCTCCCTCCCTCTTCACCTCCTCTTCTTTCCAGGTTGGCCGCAGGACTAAGTCTGTGCTCTGCACTTCTGGTCGGCCTTTTCTAGAGTACTCAGTAGGGAATCAGTGACGTCGGACATGCACGGAGCGAGTGGGAAACTCAAGGTCTTATCGCTTGCCGGCACGGCGTCTTCTTTGCTACGGGGCGGCGGAGAGAGCTCGGGAGGTTTGCATCGGGGGCGCGCTGACTCACTGGTCGTTGGGGTACAAGAACGGTCCCGATACAGTGCCGGGAAGTATTTTATTTCGGAGTGCAGGGAAAACTTTGTAACTTCGTTACGATGTAATTTACTGAACATTGTTGGGCACCAAAAGACTTTAAATAATTTAGTTAATGAGTAGTGAATTACATGTTTGTATTTATTTTAAAATATAGATATTTAGGTGTGTTCTATATAATTATACGATCTGTTATTATAGTGTTTAATGTGGCAATAGTCAAAAATTAAAATTTAGTTGCAATTATTACATTTCGTTGACTTTAACTTTCAAATTAATCATACATATACATATACTACTGGCTTCTGCAATGACCAATTTTTTCTGCAATTTTATTGTAATAAGTTATAATTTTGCCCAATATTGTGGTAACTTGGCTCCACTGTTCACAGCTATGAAGGCACAATCACCACCTCTACGACATCCTAACTTGTCGTACATCTCAGAAAGTATCCTATCATGTGGTAACACAAACCCAAAAGCCCAATTTTTTTCAGTAGCATTTTGTTTGGCTAGTGCTTTCACCACTAGTTTGGCATAGCCTTTTTTTGCATACTTTGTGCCTGTTTGTAGCATTCTAAATGTTCCAAAGTGGTCTTTTATAATCCAAGCTACCAATTCGTTAGTACTGTTCAAAAAGATTCCATATCCACCCACAATTTCGATTAAATTGCGAATGTATTTTTGGGAATTTGTATAGCGGTATGGCCATGCGTCGTTAATTATTTCGGCATGTGATGGTTGAAGGTCTTTGATGGAAATATCAGAAGGGCAGCTGAAACAAAAGGATTGATTGTATATACAGCGTGTTTCATTCCGAGTCTGAGGCGCGGCATTTTACGTGAATCAGAGGGTATTTCTTTATTTTATTTACTTTATTGCACGAAAATTGTACCCACTTACAGAATGGGAGAACTCTTACTTAGCTAAAATCAATATTTGAACAAGTATTTTAAGCATTTTTTACACCCATGCACGAAACGTTGTTTTGTAGGAACATGAGTTTACAACCTCCCAATACATAAATACAGTAGTTATATGTACACCTACTTACTTCAAAGCAAGGTTCTTAGCGTCTTCTGGGGAAATGGTATACAGAACACAACGCACATCCGACAAAATCTTCAACTTTTTCACCTCTATAAATCTCCTCACAGCTGGTAGGTGCTTTTCATGGACGGCATAAAAAAACGAGCTTCCAGAGTCATACCGAATTCGGTTAGTTTCAGATAGACCTTTATACAACGTAACACAATTCTCTTCTAAAGTAAACACAAAGATGTCTTTCCTGTCCATCCCTACATTCGCAAGAACTATAATTGTTCCATTAACTCTCCATGAGTTGTGAGGGGAGAAAAAAATTACTGTCTTTTTGTCTTTAGAATCATTCTTAAACTTCTTTAGAGTGTCAACAACTGTGGACATGTAGGGAGCCCATGTGGCTTTTTCGTCATAAATTGCAGCCAGTTCCAATAAGTGGCGGTCCGGAATTTCCACAAGGATGTCGTTATGGTTTGTTATATTTTCCATGCTCACGATACGATTTCTTAAGGGTTTCTATGTTATTTTCGTTATGTGTGTGGTTTACTTCAAGAATTTTTCACAACTATGTAGAAAATTTGCTGTTGCGTAACACGGACGTAAAAAATTAATCGTCCTAATTAAAATTCAAAAAAACAGTTTTTACATCGCATATTTAAAGCCAATGTCAAGATAGACAATACATTGAAACCATGTTCGTTATCAGCCTTTATTTAAAAAAAAAAAATAAATAAAACATGAATACACACACTACTTCTTTTTAGCAAATCTTTTTCTAGCCCACTGCCCTTTCGGCTGCGTTTCCAGCTCCTTCGGATTGTGATCGCTGTGAAGAGCAGCATAACACGCGCGAGCGTCTACTGCATTTCCCAAAATTTCCTTCAATTCTTCTTCAGTCTTCTTTATAGCGGTATCCATATTCTTTGCACTGCGCAGGAAAGCATCGATATTTTTCGAGTTGATCCCCGGCAATTTCTGCACAAAATCGTAAATGTTGCTGTTATATTTCGCCTCCAGCGTGTCCAGGTCTTGGTTATCGCCAATGGCAGACGCGTATTCCACGTTGGGTTCGTCCTTGCCGTCCTAAAATAAATTTTTATCTATGCAAAATTGCAAATTGCCTTATTACACACTTTGAGCTCTTCAAAAAGTTGGGCTGACGCGTAGGGACTAGGACTCCAAATAATTTTCAATTTGGGGAAATGTATAGTTAGAAGAAGGAGCTTCTTCTGGATGTCAAAGTTGCTGCTGTCATTGGATACCATATACTGATTCTACAAAAATGTATTGAAGGCACTACTGATTAGTTTCCAAGGTTAACACATACTTGCCAAGAAAACTGTTTGTTCTGGTCAAACTCAATCAGAAGCATGGGCTTGGAGTAGTACCTAAACATTTGGGTGCATTGCTGGTACAGCCTTCCGCTGTTTAGAGACCCCACCAGATCTGATAAGCTTTTTCTTTCCACGCAAATGTCAGGAGTTAGAACATAATCGCCCACTGTTATAGTGACTGGTTCAATGTCTATGCCTCTCTTATGAATGAGAGCTGGGAGATCACTTCTAAACTCTCTCATGTCCACAATCACATATCGCCGCGCCCCTTCTTCCGAGCGCCCTCCTTGTCTCGTATTCTTTGAAGGTGTTGACAGATTACGTTGAAGGGTCAAGCAGTTATCTGACTTTCCATCTTGATCTTCTGGGACGACCATAGTCTTAAATACAACAAATTATTATGTTCAACTTGTAGATGTGGAAATAAGTACTGATTTGGTTTGAATCAGAAATTCAAACGCCTCCTTTTCCCTCCTCATCGACGTGAGATAGCTTTGCTCTTCTACAGACTCACCATGGATGAGGAAAAACACCTTCAAAGGAGTGTCGCGTTTACGGTGAGCTTCATACATTTCTATTTCTCTTATCGCGGTAATATTATTATGATACATAATAATAAATGTGGGCTGAATTTCTTCTAAATTTCTCTGAAGATTGACGACACCCTTACTACCTTTAAATGTCTGAATGAGAATTGTGGGGGCCGACATGGACTGACAGATCTGTGTAATGTTCATGTTCTCCAACTAAAATTCTATATGACTTTAAATTTAAATAGTAGACAATTTTACCTCCTCAAAAGGCTCAAACACAAATTCGGAATCACTTTTAGTCTCACTTTGTGACATTGTCAAGATGTAGCTGCATTTGATTTCGTCACGCTCTTCAGTTTCCTCAGCTTTGGTTTTATCCAGTCTTGCTCTTTTCGGCGGTTCTGGCGTGTTTGATTTGCTGTAGGACTGGAAATTGTCACTGACCTTCTTAAATGCGACTTTTTTGTCAAGAGCACTTAGAAACAAGTATTTGTGGGGACCATGTGTTAATAGCTAAAATTTATATTTTGTTAAAACAGTTGAAGAGAATGGCTCAGGCTCAGATGCGGTTACTGGAGACATGATAGTCTTAAATGTAAAACCGACTGTTTAAAGATAATGTATCTACCTCATTCAACTGATAGCACGTCTTATAGTCGGAACAGAGTATTACGATTTTATTTTCCTCTGATTTAAGCTTTTTTATCTCTTGAGGGATTTCTGTTTTTAGGATGTCTAATAAAAATTTCCATTTGGGACAAAACTCGGGATTCAGTTCTGAAATATAGAGCGGCTAAGTGCCCCCCTCTCATACTCGTATATTTTACCGACCTTTATCTCCTGTAAAAATCAAAGAACTTGCTTGAGAAAACAGCAGTTCTGCAGGCTGTAGTAACACCCACGTCGCCGTTTGGGCGTACTCCATCGTGCGATAACTAGTGATAGTGGAATAAAAAGTAACTGGATCTGCATAATGCATCAAACTGAAAATAAATACATCACAACTGTGCATCGCTATGAAACAGACGCTACATTATTAGATGGCGTAAAGTCTTCAGATCCGCCACCAGTTGTCTACTTTTAGTACTCAATTGGTGCCAAATAGCATCTAACTGCATTTGCAGATTTTTTTGGAATTTCTTGGTCAAGCAGTTCTCCACTGTGATTTCCTAATTCAAAAGTGTCAATCTTTATTTTACTCTATAGAGTAACTCACTTGTAGTTCCATGGTTTTATTTATCCTTTTCAACTCCTTAACTGTGAGATTCATTAGTTCCAAAATATAGGTCTGCACTTTGGTCATATTTTCTGAAATAGGAACATGCAGTTCTACAACTTGGGGCTAAAACCATAGACGTTATTGGTGTGCACCTCCGGTCACCACAAACACTACTTCATACTCCTTGAGACTTTGGATGACCATTGAGTGGAACCTGGGCCAGATGTACAATTCCTTAACAAACAACGCTCTCATTACGCGCTCTACTTGGCCAAAACCCATGGTGAAACTCTGGACACTGTTAGAAAAAGCTTTTATAAATCCAGTCTAAAAGTAATAGTTGTAGAAAAGTTACAAATAAAATTTATAGAGACTTTGTTACACTGGCGGAAAAGCCGCAACGCAAATGCCTCTTGACAACTTTCCAGCACTTTATGGGCCCTTAGGACGACGAACCCGGTAATTTTGTCGATAGGAATTCTGTTCTTCAACAAGTCAACAACAAGGATTCTGGTTGTTATGAAGTGGATTCCACCAGACAAGTATGAGTCCTCCCTGAAAATTATTTATTAAATTAAATTGTTGTTATCCCATTCATTGAAGTTTCTTTTGTTCACAATAATATCAAGATTGTCTGGACTTTAAAAGCTTTAAGCCATTACCAACCTATCAGTAGCATTAAGACTACAGGTTGTCCTATGCATGTTGCCATCCTTAATTTTATCAATAAAGAATGTTTCTTCAGCCTCTGTGGTGTTCAAGACTATAACTAAGTTTCCGGGGTCACTGTACACTTTAAATATGTTTAAAAGTACTAAATCCAGGTTAAGGCCTCTGAAAAATCAAATAAAGGAGTGCTTTAAAAGGGTTGAAGACTTACTTGGCTGCTACCACTAATCCATCTTTATGAATAATGTCAAGAAAAATTTGTGTTTCGAATTCTAACATGTATTCTAGGTCAGTCTTTTCAAGAAGTTGGTCTATTTGGGACAGTTCAGGGGGCGGGGGACCTGCCTCCGCCATGGTTTTGTATTAGCAAAAATTCAAATAGAAGTTAGGTTATATCTAGTTTGACAGATCTATTAGGTTAGGTTTGTTTTACTTTGGGGTATTCCTGGGGTATTCAGAAGTGCCAACACGAATCACGATTTCTTCATTTCTTTGGTCATCCAGTTTTTACACTTCTTCTTTCTATATTTTTTCTGGTTTCTCCGTTTTATCACTTTGCTAGCTTTTACTTTAACCAATGTTTTAGTTATACTTCAGTCTTTGGTTTCTCTGCGTTTTCTTCATTTGACGGTTTAAAACCAAACTGAAGCTTTTAACTTTTTATTAAAATTTATGGCAACAGATTCACAAACCTAATCTAATTTAATCTAAAATCTAACACAACTCTTGTATTTAGAATCAAGACTCTACCAATTCGGTCAAAAATGTCGGTAACTCATTCGTTTTGATAGCTTTCATAATAGCTATCAATTTGATTTGCTGCCTGAAGACGTTCAGAGCTCCTTCATAGTTATCTTCCACTTTCCCTGCTAACAATTCTTGGATGTTTTTGATATCAAACACATAATCTCTGAGCAAAATCAGATTGTCCGCCACCAGGGGTTCCAAGTCTTGGAGAGACACTTTTTTCTTTTCTTCTTTCTTGTTGGCTTTCCTTTTGCGTCCCAGTCTGTGCGAGAACTTCCTTTTGATCACCCTCCTTCTCTGTCGTCTTTTTCCCGAAATGCTTTCGATCTTCCAGTCCTCCAAGTCCTCACCAGGGGCGATGACTTCTTCGGAAAGGCTCTAAGAAATTTTTAATGTTTACTGTGTCTAAATTGTAGCCAAGTAGGCAGTGCTCATCTGATGTCAACGTTGAAAAATGACATTTAAAATCAAGCTCGACCGTGCAAGTGTTATATTTGGCAAAGATACGAAATTGCCGTGTTGGTCTCTTCGAATGTACGAACACCCCACGGAAAGGGTAATTTTTAAGGTAAGGACGTCATTCTTTTGTGTAATTTTGACCTGTCATTTTTTTTCCAAACAACACGTCAAAAACCACGCCGACTACGAAGCTCAAAACCCGAAAAATCTTACCAAACACCCTTCATCTTCAGTCCCTTCACTTAAATGGTCTTCGATGAAATCAACATCAGCATATTCTTTAAACCGCTTAATGTCTCTAGCTTTCCGAATAGGATTTCTCCTCGGCTCCGTCACCCCGTTGCATTTACTCATCGCCGCGTCCTTGTTGGGGGTCAATTCTTTGACAAATATGACATCGTCGTCGCTTGGTTCACTCCTCAAATTTTCGTCTTCTTTCAAGTCGCTGAGGAGACCATTGAGACACAAGTTCAGGGGTTCTGTCTGCTCGACTTGAAACAAGCGATGTTGCTGCTCTTCGACGAGAGAAAGAACGTCTTCATCTTCAGGACTGGGGTCCATCACATCCGTCAAGACGACGACCGGTTGTAAAGATTCACATGCAGCCATAGTAGGTTTAGGACTTTTCAAAAGGCAACGCAACTTTTCGAAACTAAATCAACGGTAAGTTGATTTGTCAAAAAATGACTTTTGGAAATTACCGCAATTGTCAATTTCAGACATTTTTTCGGTTTTGCGGAAAGATTGACTGAAGGACATTAAAGGGTCGATTCTCCATTTGTAAGACACGTTTGGTCGTTTAAAATGATCAAGTGATAGTTAAATGTCAGATTAAATTTTAGTAAAGACAAAAAGGAAGATCGTTCTTCGTTGCTAGGTAACGACAAATGTGAAAATGGAACTGCTAAGACAGAATTGCTAATAGCGAAGGATGAACATGATAAATGGCACAGAAAAGAAAGTAAAGATAATAATTTCTTTACATTCTACCAAAATTAATGAATAGTTTGTAGACATTTCAAGCTTTGGTCACAGCATAGGAAACATAAGAAACATAGGAAACATATGCTGTGCTTTGGTGGACCAGTGATTGGTGTATTATTGGTTGCATACTCAATGCGTAATCTCCAGTTTTTTTATTTACACACTTTAAATTCATTGTAATGTACATAATATAGTTATTACAAATTGTTAACTGTCAATTTTAATAGTCATTTTGTTGAATATTAGGTATAAAGAGAATATAGTAGGTGCAACTAATTTCTGGAGACGACGCCTGGATCCTATTGTCCAGTCTTTTTTGTGTCGCATGGCATGACTCTTCTAATTATTGTGTAAATAATTAAAAAACAAACTGGGCAAAACTTTTTTAGCACAACACTTGTGCCAATAAAAGTCTCAATTTTTTTTACAAAAAACGCTTCAGCCATAAAACACATGAAGAAAGACAGTTTCTCAAAGCTTCAGCGATGAATGAAACGAACGCAGAAAGACAATCGCTAATGGCTTCAGTGACGGTTTCAATGGTGAAATTGACCACGAAATACAGTCGGAAAACGCTTCAATAATGAACAAAACGGACGAAAAATACAGTCGCTGAACGCTTCACCGATGAAACAGATGAAGAAAGACAATCGCTAAAGCATTCAGCGATGATACACACAAAAACAAATTAAACGTTCGGTACGATTAAATTAAATTAAACGAGACGGTGTCCTGTCCAAATTTCAATAAACTTGTTTTTGTACAGATCTCAAACAACAACACAAAAGTAAAAACATTTTTTTTCAATTGAAATCATTCAACCGAGTAATTGTCATACCGGGAGCATAACGAGCGAAACAAAAAAACAACCGAGTATGTCGATAATATCACCAGTTATGATGGAGAGTGCATACAAATACATATTATGATTTTTGCAGTTTGTCCGAATTCTCCGACTTTCCCTTATAAATTGTCTTGAATTTTATTTTCCTGAAAACTTTTCCAGGACCATAGCGAACAAAAGAAAAAAAGAATTACGCATATCCATCGTTCGAATCGTGAGTTATTGTCTTGAGTTCAAATAAAAATTCCATACAAAAAAGCACTTTCAGTTTGTCCCGAATTATCCAATTTTCTGTGCAATTTTTCCAATTTTTATTTCTGTAAAAACCTTATTTGGACTACATATTGCAAACTTCTCAGAAACACTCCCCAGACTATTCTACATTTACCCTGAAAATTTCATCAAAATTGGTTGAGCCGTTTAGAAGTCTATACCGGACATACATACATACATCGACTTTTATAATAATTACTAGCTCACTCGGCGAACTTTGTACCGCCTCAGAATCAATAAATGTTGTGTTAACTTATTAGCTGAATTAAATTCAGTGTTTTTTTTTTGTATCAAAAGATAAGCGGATGCAGTATACAACGCCACGTTCATTTTCGTTTCTGTCATGTATCAGAGATGGCGTTACATACGGATTCCATAGAAAATGTTTGAGAAAAATTTTTTCGTTCATTTTTCCCATGTTTTAATAGTTATTCGCCCCTAAAAAAAACAGTCAATCCGTTCTCGAGATATCATCAGAAAATTTGTGTGTGGAGTCCACGCGCAACAGAAGTGAAACTTTGGAGTTTACTCCTTAAGAATCGATTTTCATTTTTAAAAACCCGGTACGATAAATTTTGATGACCGGCGTCATTTGTTATGGTCGTTACCCTGTACCATATAGCTCCCCCTGGGCCCCCCTGTCCCCAGGGGGCGCCCTGTATCATGGGGGGTTTGTTATTGTCGTTGCCCTGTACCAAACTCAGGCAAATAGAACAAATCGGTCCATGCGTTCTTGAGTTATAAACACAAGGGCCCCCCTAAGCTCCCATGTCCATGTGTGTTTTAATAGTTATTCTGCTATTCAGGGCGGAGACAAATCCAACAAATCAAAGATCATAAAAATCGGTCCAGCCCGGCGGGGCCCCCATGTCCATGTGGAAAATACTTTATGACCTATTCTCATACCTACCAAACATACAAAAAGAAATCATAAAAATTGGTCGACCCGAAAAATCGGTTAAGACCAAGAGGGCCCTGGGCCCCCATGTCCATGTGTAAAATAGTTTACCACCTATTTTCATACCTACCAAATATACAAAAAAAATATATATATAAAAATCGGTCGAGCCGTTTCGGAGGAGTTCGACCACAAACACCGTGACACGAGATTTTTATATACAGGGTGGAAAGTTTAACTGGAATAAATTCAGTATCTTCACTACAATTGATTTTGAGAAAAATTCTTGAAACACGTCGATTTTGGATTTTAAATTGCCACTTTTTAGCCTGATCAGCTTTCTTTTGTTTTTATTCAGGGGGCGGTAACCACCCTTAAGTTTTTTTTTTTTTCAAATGGGAAGATATGTCAACCGACACATCATTGGAAAGCTTATAAAAAAAGGAGTACAACGATATATTTTTTTTAGTTTTCCAGCTAATAATGTAAGAAGAAACAAATAAAAACAACTTTAATCTATTTCTTTTTTGGTAGGTTTACTGTTTAAAAATTGTAGGATTAAAATCTCGTTTTAAGTAAATATAATGTTTTTTAATGTAACAGATGTTCAATATGTTCACCAAGTTTTTCTTGACAAAATGCTTACATTTTACTACATTTGTGGAGTGATTTGCTGAATTTCATAGGTAATACGTTGTTGAAAATCTTCAAAATTATCGGGTTTTGTGGTGTAGACTTTTAAGATAACCCCCCACCCAAAAAAAAGTCAAGAGGGGTGAGGTCTATCCCAGCCCACACATTTAGTTTCTGTGGACGTTGAGTGTGAGTTTCCCGCATCCAGCAAGAATTATGGTTGACATATCTTCCCATTTGAAAAAAAAAAAAAAAATGAAGGGTGGTTACAGCCCCCTGAGTAAAAACAAAAGAAAGCTCATCAGGCGAAAAAGTGGCAATTTAAAAACAAAAATCGTCGTGTTTCAGGAATTTTTCGCAAAATCAATTGCAGTGAAGATACTGAATTTATTCCACTTAAACTTTCCACTCTGTATTAGAAGATTATACAGTGTGGACATTAAGTAAGGAATAAATTCAGTAACTCCGTTAGTATTTCCACTAGAACACAGTTATGACGTCATCAATATATTTTTTTAATGGCAACCTGTGTTTTTTATTTTACATTCGCGTAGAATTTTTTATTCTGTTTTCAACGTTATCAAATACTTAATAGGTTACATAAGGATTAGATGAATTAGCACGGCGCTAAAGTTCAAATTAGTGATCTAAATGCAGACATGACTTGAAGATTCCAACGCTTGCTTCGTCGTCGATTTTTGTTGAACGCATGATAATATACACTCCTGGACAAAATTAACGCACCACTCAACTAAATTTGTATAATTACACTACTGAAATGAATATTGCAATAAATTGTTTATGAAAGCTTATTGTTAGGTACTGTCCACTATACTCATCGACTGACTAAATGGATGAGAAATAACAACCATTTATTGATTTTTTCCTTTAAAAACTAGAACTCACTATCGTGTTCAATCCAATTTCAAAATTTTTTAGTCAAAAAATGGTTGTCATTCCAATACCATTAGTCAATCAATCAGTTGTAGATGCGGCGGGCCACCCGCCCACCGTGTTCACATGTGGCGCCATGAACGAAATGGTTTTTTTGTCACAAAGAATAACTATGAAATACAAGAAACGGAATGTGGATACAATATGAAAATGGTTGTCATTCCGAACCAGTTTGTCAACCATTCAGTCAAAAATGTAAATTTGAGTATAGTATACATATATATTTGGTATAAATCTCTTTTTGTAAATACAATATGAAAATGGTTGTCATTCCGAAACAATTTGTCAACCATTCGGTCAAAAATGTAAATTTGAGTACATATTTATTTTGGTGTAAATCTCAATTTGGATTGATTCTCATTACTGGTGTAAGGTTTCTTTGTGACTAAGAAGCACATGGTTGTGGCACCGTTTGTGAGTGTGGTGGGCGGGTGTGCCCACTGTACTCATCGACTGACTAAATTGATGATAAATAACAACCATTTATTAAACTAAAACTCACTCTCGTGTCGTTAGATTTACTGTGCACATTCAAAATTGAGATCAAAATATTGAGACTGCAGCGCGACGGCACCGGAAGCGAATGATGTCATGATGATCTCACCACGTATGGTAACGTAATTAATCTGGAACAGTCCACATGAGAACAACTGGGAATAATTGTTTACATGGGATGCTCTCATGAGTCTAGAAGACTCTGTGGCGGTGATCTCATACTATACCACGCTCGTACAAGAGAATGATCTCATTCTTCTGAAATAATCCATTGCGCCGAAAACCTGATCTCATTATTCCGGGAATAGAAGAAATCGAGAACGCCGGGTGCGGTATAAGAAGGGATCAAACGACGGAGCAAGTTAGTCTATTGGTAGCATCTTGAACAAGTGGTCAGCGCGTGTTATTGTGAAAGTTTACACATAGTGAAAAGTTAGTCTTATTGTTAGTCTTTTTAATAAAAGTTAGTAGCTACGGTGTGCATCAGAATTTTCTTTAAATCCTCGAACCCACCCGACTCAGGCTACGTTACAATATAACTTATCGCACATTTCCTAAATATGTATCATGCAGGATGTGCTAATATACAGGCAATTTTTTTATTATTTGTCCACCACCTGTTCCATTATGTTTGTTAAAACAAGAAGCCCTATATTACTGCAAATAAAAAATTGTGTTGGTAATAGCTTGGATGACATTTGTTGTCAAGATTCGTTGTGACCTATGGACCTATGGTTGTGACACGTCAGCTTGACAACGTGTAGAGCAAGCAGTTAAATTTGAATAAATTGAATTACGCGGCGAAAGCAAAAAAAATTGCTGAACAAAAAATTTGACTGCTTTAATAAACTGTTTCAATGAATTTAAAAGCATGGATCCAACGCTCAGTAATCGACAATTGGAAGAAAAGCTCTCAAGGATTTTTTCTGTCATTCTCGGAATACCTAACCAAATTTTTATTTACAATGACAAAAAAAGCACCAGCCATGCCTCAGCCTATGTTGTCACTTGTAATTTCGATCGAGGTTGCCACATGAGTGGACAAATAATAAAAAAATTGATTATATCTATCAAAACTTACCGAAAAATCTTAATTTTGACCGAACAAAATTTATCTATCGATTTCTTTTTTTAACGAGCAAAACCTATTTCAATATCAAGTATTCCAATCTTGCCTTTAAATTTTTTTTTAATCAAACGACAGAGAATAATGTGTCATTATTAAACAAAGTTGGCATATTTAAAGTTTTATTTAAAGTTTACCTTCTACGACAGCGACACTAAGGGCCGGTTTTTCAATCGTTGGTTTACCTCTAGTTAGTAGGTTTCTATGGAAATTTTTACAATTTAACCAATCAAAATGATGCATTTTTAGTTTAACTAGAGGTTTAACTTTAACCAACTATTGAAAAACCGACCCTTAAAGTGATTGGGAGGAGCGAAAAGTAACTTTTGCTGACGACGATGGATTGTCGTTATAGAAATAGCAACTCTTGCTGCCGACGAAGGATTGTCGCTAGAGACAGATCAGTGATGATATGATGTACCTATCAGTTCAAGTAATTTGAATAAAAAATTCCGTTCTTTATGCGGCGTCGAAGCTACCCTTTGTGCCTCATCTGTAGTAGTTTTATGTTACACTGAAACAACTACAGATTCATAAACAAGAAGAATGTTCTTAAATCCAAGTGGAGTAAATTAAAATTAAAATTTAAATATATCTAAGTCGAACTCCACAAACTTTAATAACTGTAAAATTACTAATGGTACATGTTTCGGCAGAACACTTCTGCCATCATCAGCCCTTAAAGAATTAAAAAATTATGACATTGACGTAATTTTAAAATTAGATATATTTAAATTTTAACTACAGATTCGGCACAAAAAAGTATAACTCCTCTGCCTTACAGAAATATACTACGTAACCAAAATAAATAGTCGATAAAGGCTTTAGTGATTATCAAAATAGAGGAAGTAGGACGGCCGCTGAAGGCTGTAGTAGTAAAATCGACAACGCAAGGCAGTGGCTAAACGGTTCATCGATGAAACAGCTGAAGAAAGACGGTCGTTAAAGGCTTCGGCGATAAAATAGATGAAAAAAGACTGTCGCTTAAGCCTTCAGAGATAAGCAGAACGCAGAGCGACAGTAGCTAAATGTTTCACCGATGAGACAAATGAAGAAAGACAGTCTCGAAAAGTAGTCGTTAATGGCTTCAGCCATGAAACAGATGAAGAAAGACAGTCGCTAAAGGCTTTAGTGATGAACAAAAAAGAGGAAGAAAAATAGACAGAAGTTTCAGTGGTAAAATCGACAACGGAATACGGAACAAGAAGAAGTGGCTAAACGTTTCATAGATGAAAAAAGACTGTCGCTTTAGCCTTCAGAGATAAGCAGAACAGAGGAAGAAAAACATTAGCTAAAGGCTTAAGTGGTGAAACATATGAAGAAAGACAATCGCTATAGCCCATAAAACAAACGAAGATCGTTAAAGTCTCCAAATTGATGAACGAAATAGTCAAAGAAGGACAGTCCATAGAGGCTTCAATAGTGAAATCCGCGACTAGAGACAGTTGCTAAAGGCTTCAGTGATGACAAAGGTTCCCTTTTGTTCCCGGTCCCCTACATATTTTTCCCGAAGTTTCAAAACTACGCTTCAAAACAGGCGCGTGTCCTTTTATAGAAATATGATTTTCACCGGCGCGCCGCCTAATTTGGACTTCCTGTCTTTACTTTCAAGAGGACGTCAATGGATGATCGTTTACGAAATTACTACTAACTGCAAAGACTCACTCCCTCAATATAACCTTCCAAAACGTAAACACATCATAAACATCGGAATTTTTCCTTTTAACTAAAAGCTCTATCAAACCGAGGTCGCGTTTTAGCTTTAAAAATAGAAATAAAGAGCTTAACCTACCTCATTTCTCGCACGTGCACCGTGATAAGTCTAAATACATTTTGTATCAATTAAAATTCCTTCGTTGCCAGACGCTATTTTCAAATTTAGATCGAAATTGTGACGGTCTAGGACATCGATGATCCTTTTTCAATAAAAGGAATGCGGCATGTGTCGTAAAACGAATGCATAAATACCGGTTAAAATGGGTCAAGTTAATGCCTCGAGGAAACGCTGTCTTAACAATAGACTCAATGACAATCAATTTATCGATGATTGTGTTCCGCGTAAATTTAGATACCGAAACTCGTGTAGTCCTGCGCCGAATTATACACTAGAAAAATCTGAAACGGTTTTATTGAACCGTAAAAGTAAAAAATCGTTACAGTTTGTTTTTCTGGCTTTTGCGTTGTTTGGTGGGACCTCTGAAAGTCACACCATTAATTATATAACTAAAAATTCCTGCATAGACACTGTTTGGCAGTATTTATGTAAATCTAATGGTTTGATGTTATTTATAGCACTACAATAAATTGGGTTTTTGCATTTTAGCCGTGAAGCAGAATGTTCCAAAGCTTCATGTGCGTGTTCTATTGAATGAACTTCTAATTTTAAAGTATTTTTTGGCCAACAATTGCGGCTGAGTCATTTCTGGGCTTGCTTTCTATGAAATCATTTTTCTTACTTACGTCTGTAGGTGGGTGCTAGTGAAGTTTTCCAAATAAAGGGAATATCACTTGCAATCCTTCTAGACTACAATCCAAGTTACAAAAAGTATTTTTTTTTCCTTGAATTTTAAATTCGAAAACAGTGAAAAAATAATTCAGCAATAAGCTCTTAATGTAGAAATCTAGAATGTAGAAATCTCTTGTGTTAGAATTTAATTCTAGGATCATAAAATTTTGAGCCGAATTCATTGGTTTAGATTTAATTTAAAATTTTTTGTGTACAATGATTGTCACTTGTGATTACATGAGTTCGCCGAAACTATCGATTTGTAATACGAAAGTTGATTAAAACGCAAGACTCCTGTCATTTTTTGACGTTTTAATTTCTCCATGCGCAGCAGAGGGAAATTTGTCAAAAATTACACGAGTTTGCGTTTTAATCAACTTGAGTATCAGATTATTTCAGAAGCACGAAAGTAATTCGGTAAGATTATTTCAGGAATAAAGTTGTTTAAACATCAAAGAATTCATGTTGAAATTTGATATAAAAGTAAAAAATGTGACACTGGTAGGTATTCAGCGTTGCCTAGGAAATAAAAACATTTGAAAAAGGAACATTGGATTAACAAAGGATTATCGAATTATGTATCACTATAATTCAAAAAATAAAGTCTTACGATTGGTCCAAAACTATAATGAATGAAATAATCTATCTAATCGAGTGAATAAAACTAATAAAATTATGATTTAACTTCCTGTTTTTGGATCAACGGTCATGCCCACATTATTATGCCAAAAACTTACGTGTTAAAATAACAAGTTCAATTCACGTCATACAGGACGAAATGAATTGTATTGCATGGTGTGCCCAGAAAATCTCATTCCATTAGTTCAATAATACAGCATGTCTCAAAATTACGGCATTCCAAGTTCAGAGCTTTGTGGAAGACCTTACCAGAAGTAAGAGATTTTTTTTTAATTCGGCGACCCCTCCTTACAAAGAATTAGAAGTCTGAAGATGCAGACTTTACATCAAGTTATCTTCAAATAAAGACTATGAATGTTGGCGTTTATTTTTATTTAATATGAGCATGATTATGATTGTGTAATAACAATCCAAAAAAATTCTTGAAAATGTGGAGTTAACGCGGAGTAAAAAATATAGAATTTTCGCAAATTTTAGTCAAAAATCAACGGTAACAAAGCTAGAATTTTGTTGTTGTGAAGTTTGGAGACGGCATCGGCATGGGTGGAATATTATTTCCTTGCCCGGGGGAAGACCGACAACTTCTGTCAAGTTCTGTCAACAAAAATTGAGTTTATAATAATGGCTCATTTTTCGAATATCGAGTACGTTAATATGTATGTATCATCTGCAGTCAGTGTGCAAACTTCTTCGGCGTCTGGATGAACGAGTGAGAAAAACTGGGAGGAATGACGTCCAAGGACTACACGAACTCTTTACATGGAAGAGCAAATTTTCGCCGCTGCCAGTGCGATCCAAAAGTGGGTCTCCGGACATTTGAATGCGCATGCCTCTTTAGTGGAGAAGGTGCTCAAGTATGAGAGATGGCACCCTTACCATTATCAAAAGCTTCAATGTGTTAGTTAAATAATTTATCAAAATCCACATTTTCTCAAATCCAATGCATCTACTACATCCATTCTTATAAATAGTAGACTCAACAGACAATTTTTTTTTCGTATTGACCAGAAGGAGCTCCACGTGATTCCGACCTTCACGAGATTTTTTGCAGGTCAGGTCCTGTTCGTACATCATAGCCACTCCTGAAAACCATGAGGTCAGTGGCTATGAATCCCGTAAATCATGTGCCCTAAGCAGACGCAACGATCCCAAGATGACCGCTTTCTGCATTCCAGCCGCCAGGGTCTCTCCCGGTTTATTTTCAGATTGGAGACGAGCGAGTCCTTGATGCCGCCCATGCACCCAATTACCAAAACGACTGACGAGGTTCACTGAGTAACTTGAGTACAGACTCCTAACTTTAAAGAGCAGGTCTTGATATCTTGTCCGCTTTTCCTCCTCCTTTACGCAAATGTTATTTTCAGCAGGAGCCAAAAATTCAATAACAAACATCTGCTTGGAGGAGTGGTCCAATAGAACCACGTCAGGCTTGTTCGCTGTTATCTGCCTGACGGTGGAGAACGAGAGGTTCCAATAGATTCGGCAGCTCTCGTTTTCCACAACGGACTCAATATCGTTCGGGACATAGGTCAACAGACAATATAATTATTATATTAATGTAAAATGATCTATATAATATAAAAATGTTGTGTTGGTTTGTGTATGAGTCAAAAACTCGAAAAGTTCTGCACCGATTGAGCTAAAATTTTGACACAAACCGCTTCAAGGATGGTTCTTATCTATTTCTAACGTCAGTAGCATACCCGCGACTGCGAGAAAACAGCCACACAGAAGAATCGAGTAGACGGCTTTTGAATATGATTGAGGAAGAATAGGAACCAGATGCGGAACGCGGAACCAGCAGAAAGACGAGCAGCCAGGCTTGAGGATGCACAGCAGTCGCGTTCTGCAGCAACAGATTTGGTTTGTTTTCAACGGAATGCACGCGAGAGGGTGAGTGTAGCTGAAACACGTACCCATAGAACAGCAGATCTGAATCTGCAATACAATCGTCTTGCATTCCGGTACAATCCAGCTGTTGATTATAGTTCAAGTCGCCATGTTGTCATACTGCCAGGCTCTAAACTTCAATAATGAAACGCAAGGAATGTGTTGCGCTGGCGGAAAAATCAAAATGCTTCAACTTGTAGCACCACCAGCGCCATTCAAAGCTTTACTTGCTGGATATACCGCTGAATCAAAGCATTTCCTATCGAACATCAGGAAATGCAACTCTTGCTTCCAAATGATTTCCATTTGGTGCGGAAATTGTGACTGCCGAAAGTTCTTCACCGATTGCTTTGAAATTTTGACATAATGTTGCATGCGAATACCTGCGTGGTTTTATATACCTATAGGAACGGGAACGTGAACGGGAAAGAGTAATTCTTATATGAAAACGAATACCTACTTCATGAGCGAAGCCATGACGGGCCAACTAGTATATTATAATTAAACTAATGGGATGAGATTTTCTGGAAACACTATTATGAATTATTATGTATCATAATTTATTTATTTTAATTCATTATGTCCTGTATGACGTGAATGTAACTTTCTGCGCTAGTTTTAGGTAATGTATAACGACCCACGTACGTCTCTGGCATAATCATGACCTACGTTCCAAAAACAGGAAGTTAAATCACTATTCTATTTTAGTTTTATTTACACGATTACACAGGGGATTAGTGTACAATAAAAAAATTAAATTACATCTAAACCAATGAATTCAGCTGTTATATAATCCTAGAATTAAAAAACGAAAACACGAGATCTTAATAGAGTTCTACATTAAGGGCTTATTGCTGAGTTAAAATTTGTTTTGTGTTTTCGAAAATAAAATTCAAGAAAAATCTGCTTTTTGTAACTTGTGTTGTTCTCTAAAATTAGCATCCACCTGAAGACCTAAGTAAGAAAAATGATTTTTAGCCAAAATAGTATATTATATTACTAGGAGAAGAAAACATTGGTTTTTGAATTGAGCACAGATTTTTACAGCCGAGGCAATGTAAAGTGTGCGAAATTCAAAAAAGCTTTCTTCTCCGAGTGATATATACTATTTTTTCTTCAAGTATTTTTAACAAAATTGGGTTTGAGGCAGTGGGCGTAGGCCCCCAGGGGGGCCCGTGGGGCAGGGGGCGTAGCTACCATGTTCATAACTCAATCAGAATGCTTTGTAACTTGCACTGTTTGTAGTACAATTTTCTATGTTGGCAGCGATTATTTCTGTCATATTATTTTACTAGTAAAATAATGAAGTTCATTATTGTACTAGTAACACAATGATGTCGTTCTAAGTAGTGCGTTAAATACCAAAATATAAACATTTTGATACGCTTGAAGAAAAAATACTTTAAAAGTTCATTCAGCAGAAAACGCACATAGAGCTTTGGAACATTCTGCTTCGGGGCTAAAATGCAAAAACCCATCGAAAAATCCGCAATTTATTGTAGTACTATAAATAACATCAAACCAGTAGATTTACATACATACTGCAAAACAGAGTCTATATGCAGAAATTTTTAATTTACAATAAAATTAATGCTGTGTCTTTCAGAGGTCCCACCAAAAAACGCAAAAGTCAGAAAAACACAACTGTAACATTTTTTAATTTTACGGATCAATAAAGTCGTTTCAGATTTTTCTAGTACATATTTTATATCACTCGACGGAGGATTACACGAGTTTCAGTGTTTAAATTTCCGCTGAACGAAATCATCCATAAATTTATATTATTGAGTCTTTTGTTAAGACAGCGTTTCCTCGTGGCATTAACTTGACCCATTTTAACCGGTATTTATGCATTCGTTCTACCACATGCCGCATTTCTTTTATTGAAAAAGGATCATCGATGTCCTAGAGTCACAATTTCGATCTAAATTTGAAAATAGCATCTGGCAACCAAGGAATTTTAATTGATACAAAATGTATTTAGACTTATCACGGTACACGTGCGAGAAATGAGGTAGGTTAAGCTCTTTATTTTTATTTTTAATGCTAAAACGCGACCTTGGTTTGATAGAGCTTTCAGTTAAAAGGAAGAATTCCGATGATGTGTTTACAGTTTGGAAGGTTATCGAAATTAAAGTCGGTATCAATTGAAAATGCGTTTATATTAGTTACTCATTGAGAGAGCGAGTCTTTGCAGTTAATAGTAATTTCGTAAACAGTCCTCCATTGACGTCCTTTTGAAAATAAACACAGGAAGTCCAATTTAAGCCGCGGTGAAAATCGCACTTCCAGAAAAAGACACCCGCGTGTTTTGAAGCGTAGTTTTGAAACTTCGGAAAAAAATATGTAAGGGACCGGGGACAAAAGGGAATCTTTGTCATCACTCAAGCCTTTAGCAGCTGTCTCTAGTCGTCGACTTCACTATTGCAGCTTCTAACGACTGTCTTTCTTTGACTATTTCGTTCATCAATGAGACTTTAAAGACTGTCTATCTTCGTTTGTTTTATCGGTTATAACGATTGTCTTTCTTCATGTGCTTCACCACTTAAGCCTTTAGCGACTGTCTTTCTTCCTATTTTCTGTTTATCGCTGAAGGCTTAAGCGATAATCTCTTTTTTATCTCTTTTATCGCCGAAGCCTTTGGTGCCCGTCTTTCTTCTTTGCTGAAGCCTTTAGCGACCGTCTTTCGTAGTCGATTTACCCATTGAAGCCTTTAGCGACTGTCTTAATGCGTTCGTTTCATTGTCTTGTCCTAAAAAGTATTGCCGAGTTTTTTTTTAATTATTTACAGAATAAGTACCAAGAAAGACAATCGCTAAACGCTTCAGCGATGAGACAGATAGAGAAAGACAGCCGCTAAAGGCTCCAGTCAAAAGTAGATAGTGATTGCCAACTTATGACCCAAAAAAAATCACTACAGAACTGACCTTATTTACGTCTTGTTTACACTTACCCGGAAATTTACGTGCTAACAAGATATTTTTCCTCCACGGAAAACCCCGCGAGGCTATCATCGCCCTTTATTTTTAAACGCTAACAAGGTTAATTGACGACGTTCGCCCGCCAATTATTTCTTAATTTATGGAATAACCACCTAATTTTTATGTAACCTCAGCAAAACATTTTCGCAGTTTCATTCATAGAATAAAAAACATGTTCCTACGTAATTTCGACGGGAGCCATATGATTTATAGGGCGCCAGTTGAATCCAGGATCGTTTTAAACAACAATAAATATGATTTTTCAGCATTCCCAGATAAACACGATATTTTTGGCTGTAAAAAAGTAAAAGTCGAGGCGTGAACTGACGTAAATTAAAAAATCGTCGGTTTGTTGGTGGAAAACGTCAGAGTTTACCATGTCAAAATTTTCGGTTAAAAATCATTCATCTCAGGGGGTCTGATGGAAATGTGCGTGGAAACAAATGAGGGGGCTGAAAATAGGAAGAAGATATTGGTGAGTTGGAAAATATACAAAAAAAAAACGCAAAGACATTCCAACATTATTTAAACTGTCACATTGTTTTAATTAGGGGTATTAATTCTAAAATTGAATCCTTAAAGTTTTGACACAGTGTCGCATAGAATTAGTTATATTTCGTCACAGATACGAATCTTGTGATTTCAGCAGTAGCACGAAGACAATTTGCCAAAACACATTCATATTTCATCACGTTCATAAATTAAATGTTGAAACTGAGTTTTTGCTACAACTTTTAACCTTTGATTTTTAGGTTTACTGATTCTACGGATTTACAACGAATTCCGACTAAATATTTTGCGCGCACGACTTCCACAGAATTCAGAAAGCTTTTGTTATCATTACAGCCATTCCTGTTATCTGATTGAAACCTGAACTAGAACCAAAACAAATCAGTGTAGTTGGCGAAACAATTAATGCAAAGAAGAAAATTATTATGTTACGTAAGTTATAAATAGCAAAGCAAACATTAATCAACCGTTAATTGTGGCTACCATCGGTTCTTAATGATTATCTTTTTATGTTTTCGATGATCGTTTGTACAAGCTACTAGACTTCTGAAAAATTAAATCGTTGGAAACTTGACAGCTGAGCTTAAAAAAATCCAAAGATTTTAATCTCGCATTGTAACATTCCGATCTTTTTTTAGAAATTTTTTGAATTCAAAATCCCAAAATGTGGACAGTATTATATGAGAATTTTTCAATTGTCTATAGAAATTTTATTTTACAAAATTCTTATCTTCAAAGCTTTGAATCTCATAATTATTATGGAAATTTTGAAATTTTCTGAACCACAGAATCCTGAAATTTTGGAATACATATTATCTAATTTTAAAATATTAAAATATTGCAAACGTGGCGAGTCGGGGCGCGGTCGTGTTAGAAATGGAAACTCAGTCGGAGATGAGTACACCAATTCAATATATTCATTTGTTACACTACTTCAGCTAATAGGTCTGCAGAGCAACGCAGGGTAGTCTAGTCTAGTTACATGTTTTTGGAAGCAAGCATCTAACAAGAATGCCCTCTGGAGCGTTGTCCGAGGTTTTATAGGGCGCCGCTTGCGCAACGGGTGATACTTCGGTGGGGTGCGAGTATATTACAGACTTTTTTTTGCGTTTTTGCGTCTCAGAATCTGCAAGTTTCTCACTTTAATAGAACGAAGAAAAAAAAAAACATAATTGTAGGTTAAAATTTAAATATATTTAAGTCGAACTCCACAAACATTTTTTACCACTCAAAGAAACTTACCAGATTCTCCTTGATCCATTTTTAATTTTTACATTTTATAAAATGTTGTTTTTACGGAATCTTTTAAAAATCATGTAACCCTTTCAAAACGTCAAATTTAATTCAAAATAACGTCATAATTTTATATATTCTCTAAGGTAAGAACCCGTCTGTAATTCCTCAATTGTATGATTAATCTCTTGTTAAATTAGGGCTGATGAAGGGAGTAGGGTTCTCCCGAAACATGTTCCAATTGTAATTTTGCGTTAATTAAAGTTTGTGGAGTTCGACTTAAATATATTTAAATTTTCTCCACTTTGATTAATCGACATTCTTCTGGTTTATAAATAATTGTAAGAATTGGTAAAGAATCAGAATAATCCTAGAATCTCGATACATGCTAACGGATCATAAAGAATCGAGTATGTCCAAAATAATCTCAAAGACTCCAAAAATTATATAGAATCTCAAATAATATTAAAAAATATTTCAGAAATCTAAAGAATACCGAGTAATCTAAAATAGTATTCACAGAAATCAGAATAATTAAAGAATTAAAGGAATGTTAAAAAACAAATGAAGCATAAACAATCTAAAAAAAAAAAACAAATAATCCTAAGGAATCTAAAAAAAATCTGTAGAATTCTCAAATTGTCAAGGAGTCAGAGGAATTAGAAGAATCGCAAGTATAAGAAACTTCAGTACAATCAAAAGAATAAAAGTAGTTAGAATAATTACGAGAATTAGAAGAATAAAAAAACTTCAAAGAAATCTAATGGAGGATGTACTAAATAGTTCGGAACAAAAAATCCACAGTAATCAGGATTAATCTTAGCAGGCAAAGATATTGGATGTATGAAAGTAGTTATAGTTAAGCCTCAGTAATCCCAAATAATCCTCAAATATATTGAACAAACAAAAAAATTCATAGAATTCTAAACTTTGGCACACAGTATCGCCATCTGAAATTAGTTTTTTAGGCGATGATTACGAAAAAGGTGATTTTACGGCCTCTTTTGGAACCGTAAAGTTTTACTTTTTTGTATGTATCTGTCAAACTCTACTTTTTTGGGACTGATCTGTTAAACTATGCACTTTTTTGGGACTGATCTGTCAGAATTTGACAGATGTGTACAAAAAAGTAAAACTTTACGCCTCCAAAAACGAGGCCATACAAACACCTATTTGGTAATCATCGCCTAAAAAAAATTATGACTAAATTTTTAATTCTTTTGTGATCATCGCCTAAAAAACGTCGGCTCACGCCTCGGCCACAAACAGCAGAGCTAACTTTTACGGCCTAAGTACACAAATTACGATTACGGCAAATACGAATTTTAAAAAGCAAGAACATAGTAAATGAAACCAAAAGTGAATCACAGGTCAAAGAAGTGAAAGGAATAATCGGAATCAAAGGAAGGATCAGAAGAATCAGAAAAATAAGATAAATTGGAAAAACGAGAAGACAAACAATTCAGAAAAATCCCAAAGGATCCTAAATAATTCCAAAGAAATATAAATATCAAGAAGAATTTTTATAAATTGCCCCAAAGAATCTTAAAATGATAATAAAAAAAATCCTAAAGAACAATGACAAAGAAAAAGAATCTTGGCAATTCCAAGTAATGTCAAATAACAAAAATTACTGAGTAATATCAGAAGAATAATGAAATCATAGAATATTGTAATTTGAAAATATTGAAAATTAGTTTTTTGTACACGCCCCCCAAAATTACAATTTTAGAGACTCATTTGAGTCTGTAAAATGGTATATTTACGGCCTAGTCCCTAAAAGTTGTCATAGCAAATTTTTGCGGATTATTTTTAATTAAATAGCTATTTATCGATCGATTTGAGCGAAAATAATTTTCCTACAAAAAAGGACCTTTTTCTGAAGGTGCCAATTTTTTTTGAAAAGTTTCCGGAACCAGAAATGAGTTTTTTACCATGATAAAGTTTTTAACATAGCAGCTTGGATGGGCATGAGCGCACCGGTATACTAGAGAAAAGTTAAAAAATTAGACGTCAGTGTGACTCTATGTCAAACTTTAGACTCATTGCAGAAGAGAACGGAAGGTCCATTCCCAGTTCTGACGCCGCGAAGGGGCTTGAAAAAACAGCCCCTATTTGGGGGATCCGCGAAAAGTTGAAAAATAAAATGTCGGCTCCCACAATCACAATGAAATATTCTTTATGTAAAAATTTGGGAAGCTATAACAAAAAAACATTGTTACACGTACTTAAAAAGTTTTTGCGGACGAATCGTTGCTGTTTCTGGACGAGCAGAAGCCGAGTATTTGAGGTACTTATAACAAAAATAGCTATTTACGGCAAATAGGAATTTCAGAATGCGCATTTAAAAAAGCAAGAACAGTAAAAAAAGGATACGTTTCAACAGTTTTACTTTCTACCATTTAACATTTTAAGATCCTAAGACATAGGTTGAATGCGTTTTTAATATTCTAAAATTTTGGAAGATTTTTATATTTCCAAAATTCTCAGCCAAAATTGTGTAATAGTAAAATCCTTAAACATTAATCAAATTCGAATCTTGGAATTTGGGACTCATTTGAAATCTTAAAATCCGTAAGTTTTGGCATTGAAATTTTAAGGCTTTTGGATGAGATGAACCTTCCAGAACAACCTAGCTATCTTTTAATAGCCTTTACAAATGCGCCCGTGTCGTAACATATTTAAACAAAACCTAAATACCTGCCATAAAAGCCAGATAGCTTTTGGCAAACACAAAAGAGGCCACTGCAAAAACCCGTACCTACATTAATTTTAAGTTTTTCTTTTTGCATCTGACGAAACCCCCGCTTGACCTTCAAAACCCAAAGGTCATCGCATCGTCCTAGCCAAAGTAAATATTTCAAGTCGATAACGTTTTTATAAATTCCGCAAGAACTCGATTGATCCAAGAACAAAATGCAAAAACATCCTGAACCGTGCACGAAATAGTAAAAATATTTTTCTGATGAATAAGTTGGTTAGGTGAAGTTTTGAAATATACCTCGTCTTGTGACGTAGACGACGACGCCGGGCGTCGGTCATTTATCTATAAATTTGCACGCATTCCACTGGTGGTATAATAAGCGCGACGCTTCCAAATTTTCGTTACTTTGTGAAAGATTGTTGGAAAAGCACAACTCGTGGAAAAAGTTTTTGCTCGACTGAACGGTTGTTGTAGTTGAGTGTCTACGTATATTTAGTGCCTTTGTTGTCCAAAATTGCTGAAGAAGATTCGAAAATGTCATCCACCTGTGTCAATGCTGCACAGCTATACGTGAGTACATCTTTGACTTTTTTTGAACAATTGGAATAAAAGAGAACACTCATTTTTGAGTTGTCTAGAAGTGTATTTGTTAAGTTTACAAGTTTGTTTTGCTGGAAGTGTTTACAACTCTGCAATAATGTTGCCAGTCCATTCAAATATTGTTCAATGAAACTTTCACATACTTACGAGGGTCTAATTTTAGCAGTTCAAAGTATAAACAATAGGCAATAGCGTGGGGTCTAACGAGCTGACATGTTTCTGTTTCTGGATTTCAAAGAAGATTTAACATTTATTCCACAGGTAGTTTTTCAATGACTGGTTTGTTTCCAAGTTACAAGATCATAAAGACTTTTACCTGTTGGTATTAACAAAAGTATTTTCTTAAACTTAAAAATTCAGTCTGATCAACTGATGAATTCTTATCTATTGTCGTTGATAACACGTTACAAAAAGCATTTGATACATGTCTAATCAACACATGCACTCGTGACGCACCAGCCTCCCCATTCCCTAACATGGTCCCCATACAATGACACAAAACTTCCTGCTCTAAAAACATGCAAACAGACTTGGAACAAACAACACAATCTGACTAAAAATCATCGTCAAACTGACGTAATAACTGTCCGTTGAACACACAAAAAAATGTTGGCAGGGTTCCAAAAACACCAGCCAAAAGCGCAAAACACACACGTTCTATAAATATTTTCAATGCTAAATATCTACGAGGGGTCATTATCAAAACTGTGATTTAAAGGGTGTTGTTTCTAACTTGAGTATATATTTAATTTTCAGGGTTCGCCGCTGAGCACCAAAGTTGCACTTTTCAACCAGGTTGCCAACAAACACACGGAGAACCAGTCTCTCAATCCATTCTCGAACGATGCGAAGGTCGGTGGTTTGCCGAGACCCAAAATTTCAAAGGAAGAATATGGAAGGTGAGTCATGCAATTTCGTCTATTTACTTAATTAATAGGGAATGTTTAGACCACCCCCCGGATCTCTTTCTGAAGCCAGAGGCCTCAAGGCGACGCAGCAAGTCAGCAGAGAAATGTTAGAACTGTGCGAGATAATCAGCATGCAAGGAGAGCCTTTGTTCACTCCTGAAGAAAAACCGGACGATCCTAGAATAGCCATTAGTTTTGGAGAACTATTTTCGGTAAGCGCCATCATCCTTGCCACTGTTAGGACTATTAACGCGGTTTCTATTTTCAGATATACACTATTATCAATGACAAACTGGTGGGACTCCTACTCCGAGCCAGAAAATACAAACTAGTGGAATTCGAAGGAGAATGTTTGTTCCAGGTACACAAGCCAAAAACCCTACTTTAATTCGATACTAACGAAAATAATTTTACAGCGAAGAGACGACCATGTCCCCATCATTCTTCTGAAGCCAATCAGAGAAATCAGAGACGAGATCCGAAGCAAATTCACCCCATCCCCAGAACCACGAAGCGTCAGCGATTAAAGCAATTGAAAAAGTAACGCAATTTCCAAAGGACCAACACTCCCACGATTAACACTAAACAATTATTTAACAATAAATAAACTTTTTTATTAATGGGTCTAAAATTCAGCGGACGAATTTTGTAAGCACTCGCTAGATGTAAGGATTGCCAGTCAAGTGATTAAGAAGTTTATATTTAAATTTTCTATTATACAAAAATAAAAATATTTTCGTAGGTATGTTGTTTGTTTTCTTTTTGACGTTGGAATTTAAAAAAGTCTGTCTTTCGTAGGGTCTGTAGGTGAAGCTAATGCATCTAATTTTTCAGAGCGGGTATATTTAGAAACAAAGCAGTGATAACGTCATTTGTAGTTAATTTCGTCTTCAAGCCAGGGATAGAGGAAAATGGAAAGCCAATTATGTTGTCAATTGAGCTAAGCTGTAAAAATAGACTCGTAGTTCACAATAGCAGAAGTAGGTTTTGTGGTGATCAAATCCGATTTTGCAAAAAGGTTTTATAAAGCTCTCTATTGATTCTTTTATTTAAGAAGTTCAAAAGTTCGGAGGAAATGTTAATTGAAAATTCGCGAAATATGATGGAAACCAAAAAATAATTGGTATAAAAAGGGAAAGGGCTTTATAAATAGCTTTTTGATTCCCTTATATAGAAAGTTCAAAAACTGTCGTAAAAGCTCCTGAGCACAGAAAGAAATATATTTACTTTTACTTTAGTTTTACACTAAAAATTTTCAAAGCTCTCTCTGAGTCTCAAAAACTAAAAACCTGATTTTATGTTGAGTTGCGACGGTCTTAAATGCCGGGGTCACTATGTAGACGTTTTATACAGGGTGTCCCAACTAAAATTTGTACCCCCAACAATTCCAATTTTGAAATACGCCCGAACAGGTCAATTTTGTTATCAAGGGGGACCAAATTTTACTAAACTTTTATGTCTTTGATCTCACCTCTTTAGAAAGGGGAGCCACCCCCTTAAAATATTTAAATAACATGGGGGGTCGTGTGATATATCATTTTAAAGCTTATTCAATTCTCTATCCAGACCTACATTTATCGATTCATTTCTACAAAAAAAAAAACATAAAATCGATATTTTCCAAATCTACATAAAATTAAAATTTGTACTTTTGTACTTTGTACCCCCCAACCATTTCAATTTCGAAACACTTAGAAGAAAACACTCGAACAGGTTAATTTTGTTATCAAGGAGGGCCAAATTGTAAATTTTATGTAGATTTGGAAAATATCGAATTCATGCTTCTTTTTGTAGAAAGGAATCGATAAATGTAGGTTTAGATAGAGAATTGAATAAACTTTAAAATGATGTATCACACGACCCCCCATACCATTTAATTTTTTTAAGGGGGTGGCTCCCCTGGCTCAAGGGGTAAGATAAGACTTGAAAGTTTGGTTCAATTAGGTCCCTCTTGATAACAAAATTGACCTGTTCGAGCCTTTGCTTCTGAGTCCCTCGAAATTGGAATTGTTGGGGAGTACAAATTTTAGTTGAGACACCCGATATAAGCCCGGGCAGTAAAGACCGATTTTTAATTTCACAAGAAATTGGGCCTTACCGCCTGCTCTTTTGATAACTAAAAGTTAAAATAGCTAAAATTAACACCATGGCGATGATGAGAAACTAAAAATATGTAAATAAAAAGATAAAATTTAAAACCTGTTAAAATCACTGGTGTTCATTATAACATGGCCTCCACATAGCAAATATTCACGAAATCTGTTTGAAATTAATAAAACAAATATTGTATACCGGGTTTTCATAAATTATTCATACATCATGTTGCCTTAGGAAAAGAAAATTTACATGTAGTTAGATGGAGAATTTTACCTTCAGGGCCTACTGGATGTATGAATCATTTACGACAGGGATGTTCGATGCCACCACCCACAATACTCTGGGAAATTAATTTGATACTAATTGCCCAGCACAATATTTTTTCTGCTTTACTTGAGTTGATTTATACTGGATCTCCTCTGCAGCAAGTTGTTTTGGCAAATGTGTTGAAGCTCCTCCTTCTTTTGATTCAATTTCTAATCGAAAATTACGACAACCAATAAAAAATTTTACGTGGTATTTTAGACGTGGACTACTTCAAAAAAGATGTTTTCCTTTATTTAGTGATTCTTATGTAGTGACTTCTTAAAGAATAATATTATAATTAGTCGTCGTTGTAATTTTTTTAATTGTTAGTAATTTACTGTTTTTAGCTACAGTCGATTCCCTCTAGGTCGAATATTTCTATTTTCGATTTTGACGTGGAAACGTCTATTCGCTTGTTGATCAAACTTTCTTGCGTTACAAATATCGTCAGATTTAAATCGATAATAACTACGAGACTAAAGATGCGTTAACAACGGTTGAGCACACATTTGTTTTGCCTGTGATGTCATTGGACCAGTGTATATGTATGTTTGTGATTGATGGAAATTAGCGTTGTATAAAGTTATAAATTAGTGGATCGTGAAAACGCGTTTAGCTAGAAATTTTGATTCAGGTGCCATTGTGAAGAACTTGGGAAGCGTTACTAGGACCCAAAGAGAGATTTTACCACGACAAGGTTTTCACGCCAAAAACTACAGCGCTTTTACGTATATTTTTTGGATGACAATAGCATAGGTGGTGAAATAAAGACATAGAAAAATAGTGAAACAGCGAAATAGAGAAATAGCTAAATAGGAAACAGGGGAGCAGGAAAAGAGTGAAACATCAGAAATTGTAAAATTGTACAAAATATAGTGGCTATTTATTATACAAGTGTCTTATAAGGCAAATAAGTCACGAAAGAAATGTTTAGCCACCAGAGCTTGCTCGAGTGGCAAATGTTTCTTGAGTGACTTATTTGCTGTTAAGACACGTGTGTAATACATAGTTTTATTCAACACCTCCTTCTGTAACAGTTCAGAAAACATTCTTCAAAACCCAAAAAAATTTGACGTTCAAAACTGTTGGCTTATGAACTGGTTGCTATAACAAATTAGAAAACTGTTGAATTATTATCATCTATCTTCTAATATATAAAAATCTCGTGTCACGGTGTTTGTGGTCGAACTATTTAGTAGGTACGAGAATAGGTGGTAAAATATTTTTCACATGAACATGGGGACCCAGGGGGCCCCCTTGGGCTGGATCAATTTTTCGGCTCCACCGATTTTTATGATTTTTTTTTTTGTATATTTGGTATGTTTGCGAATAGGTGGTAGAGTATTTTTCACATGGACATGGGGATCCAGGGGGGGCCCTTGGGCTAGACGGATTTTTCGGCTCGACCCATTTTTGTGATTTTTTTGGTATATTTAGTAGGTATGAGAATAGGTCGTAAAGTATTTTCCACATAGACATGGGTGCCCAGGGGGGGGGGCTTGGGTTGATAACTCAAGAACGGATTTTATGATCTTTGATTTGTTGGATTTGTCTCCGCCCCGAATTGCAGAATAACTATTAAAACATGAACATGAAGGCCCAAGGGCTGGACCGATTTTTATGATCTTCAATTTGTTGGATTTGGCTCCGCCCCGAATAGCAGAATAACCATTAAAACATGGACATGGGGGCCCAGGGGCCCCCTTGGGTTTATAACTCAAGAACGGCTTTTATGATCTTTGATTTGTTGATTTGTCTCCGCCCCGAATAGCAGAATAACTATTAAAACATGGACATGGGGACCAGATGGCCTAATACCAGTAGATGGCGTTGTGTGCATTATCCTTCGATAAAAAAACTGAATTTAATTCAGCTATTAAGTTAACACAACATTTATTGATTCTGAGGCGGTAGAAAATTCGCCGTGTCAGCTAGTTATTATTATAAAGATCAAAATATGTAGTGAAATAGGGACATAATAAAATAGTGAAATAATGTTACAACGCAACAGCTAAACAGAGGAACTGCGGAACTACGAAAATTTTAATAGCGGATCTGCAAAATGAAATGATTAAATTGCATAATATTTTAATAGCAAAATTCTTAAATAACAAAATAACAAAACATCAAATTAATAATAAAGAGATACAACGAAATCTAAAATTAAGTAAATAACAGAATAACTTATTACACCACTAAATTAAATGCGAAATAGTGAAACCGTGAAAAAGCGAAAACGCGACATAAGGGAACAGTAAAATGCCGAAACAGTGAAGCAAAGCAGCAGTGAAACAGCGAAATAACGAAATAGTGAAATGAAGACATCATGAAATCGTGAAAGCAGTTCATGAAATCGTAAAGCAGTAAAAGCAAATGGGGAAACAGAGAAATGGCGGATTAGAGTAGCAGCGAAATGGGAAAACAAATAAACGGCGCAACAGCGAAATTGTAAAGGAAGGAAGGAAGGAGTGAAATAGTAAAGCAGTGAAACAATGAAATAAAAAAATAACAAAAGGGCGAAATGAGGAAACAGTGAAACGACGAAACAGAAAACGTGAGAAACAGCGGATGAACAGCGAAAGGGTAAAATAGTGAAGCAGTAAGGGCCCTATTCTTGAACATGTGAGTGCTTAAGTGAGTGAGTTGTGACGTCACGTCGAGTAGTCGGGTATTTAATTTAAAGTAAGCGCACTTCACAATCACTACAGATTCGAGCGGTATGAGACGAGCGCTTACTTTAAATCAAATACTCGACTACTCGACGTGACGTCACAACTCACTCACTCACGCACTCACATGTTCAAGAATAGGGCCCTAAAGCAGTGAAACAGTAAAATAGAGAAAAAGCAAAATATCAAAATAGTGAAGAAGCGATATATGTATGTAATAAAATGAAATAATGGAACAGTGCAACAGCGGAACTGTCGAACACGAATGGGATTATGAAACAGCAAAACAGTAAAAATTGCGGAATCGTAAAATTAGGAAATTGTAGAATTGTGAAAGATTCTAAATTGTAAAATAGCAGTGAAACAGCGAAATAAAGAAATGGTGAAATAGCAAAATGCTGAAATAAAGACATGGAATGGTGAATCAATATAACAGTGAAATGGAGAAGCAGCAAAATTGCGAAACAGAAGAGCAACGAAAGACTGAAATAGTGAAGCAGTCAAACAATGAAATAAAGAAAGAGCAAAAGGACGAAATGAGGAAACAGCAAGCTGGCGGAGTAGGGGAGCATCAAATTTGACTGGCACTGTACTTGACGAGCGAATAGACGTTTTCACGTCAAGAGAGAGGAGAAACAGAATGAAATTAAAATTAATTTAACTATTGTCATCGTTTTATGTGTTTTATTTACTTAATGTTAACTATTGTGTAAAATATCGTTTTCAAAGCCAGAAGGGAAAAAAATAAAATCTTGCTAATTTCACAAACTATCGCAAAATGAACACCATTCTTCGATTTCCTGTTCTAAAATAGTGCTTAAATTATTATTATTAAAAATTAAAATAGTGATTCAGAAAAAATTACAAGCAACTACTTAGAATACAATATCTATCGAAGCCTAATGGGTGTTCAAACTGATTTGCTCAGGCATCTGGCCATCTTTTACCAATATATGATACGGCTTCTAGCGTAACATTATTTATTTGCTGTCGTTCCTATTGCGATGTCACTATAGTGACATATGGTGTTACGTTACTTTGGAACCATAGACCGCATGAAAAACACAAATAAAGAAGTAGAGAACTGTAGAACTGCAAAACTAATTTTCATAGTTAGTAAATTACCAACAGAATTGCTGAAATCACTGCCCAATATACTAATTTGATTTTGGCAAATTTGAATATTTTGCAATTTCTCTAGGCAAATTGCCAAACTTGTTAATGCCCACAACTTGTCTGGTGCATTTATAAATTTCGGCAGATAAATGTATCACTACACAAATATAAAAACAAAAATAATGGGGGGTTAGTGAGGATGCAATATTATTTATGATATATGGGTGACAACCGTATTTTTGCTATTCATTGAATCGAACATGAACAAGTACAGGCTGAAATTCTAGAACGTATCAAACGGGGATATAAAGTTCTCCCGAATTAGCTTACCGCAAATCTTAAAAACTTTTATGAGGTAAAGTTTCACTCGTAATAATAACAAAATGAGGATCAACGACTTTACAAAAAATACACCAAGGCGTGGCTCCGCACAATTTAACACCAGACCCACAAATCTGTCCTTTCGCCAGATTTAAAAATGGAAGAGTCTGGTGGCTCTTTGGAGAGCGTTTAGCCGATCTTCGAGCAATTCATCAAAAATCGTTGTGCAATTCGTCT
Source organism: Diaperis boleti (assembly GCA_963583935.1). Taxonomy (NCBI): domain Eukaryota; kingdom Metazoa; phylum Arthropoda; class Insecta; order Coleoptera; family Tenebrionidae; genus Diaperis; species Diaperis boleti. The sequence goes on along the minus strand of OY757242.1, from coordinate 58,264,689 downwards.
CCACGTGGTGGGCAGTTAATGCCAAAATATCTAGTTCTATTTTGGCAGATGGTCATGAAGATGCCAAGACTCCATAAATATAAAAATCGAAAAGACACCTTCCAAAGTATACAAAGTCGGAAGTAAAAACACCATTTGGATCCTGACACTGACGAACGCAACGTAAAAAACTGTTTTCGAGGATATAAATAGCAACAGGATGTGCCAAATTAGCAGCAATATTAATAAATCACGTATCGGCACGGTTAAATTTATAACTCGGACGACTAAATAGCAAAGAGTAATTTATTTACTGACGTTTCCATCATTTCGACGCCTTCAGATTGGGATTCGGTGTTGATGTTCGGCATACCGATGTGCTTCCCTGAAATTCTAAATTGGTGTTAAAGGAGATATGAAGGTCTCGATTGTAGCCCGCTTTTAATTATTTATTATTCTAGCACGTGCAGACAGTTCATAAAGATTCTCGCTCCGGCAAATTGCGGAACGGTTTATGTTATTTTTTGTAAATTATACAGATAGAGCTAGGGGAGCACAAGGCGAATTGGGACACAACGTCAACATTGCCAAGCATCAATCAGCAAAAGTCATATTAGGTAATAAATTAATAATAATAAATCTACTATATTAACTCAGCATAAAACGGTCCATTTTTACTGATAAGATCAGATTACCAGATAATATAATTACTGAGAGACAAAAACTGCCAGAAATGTCAACAAACGAATTGGTGGATGCGCCGGGATAAAAAGAGTTCGGATTCTCCCAAATTGCAAATAATATTTCAGAACGGAAGGTCACCAAAAACATTCACGTTCTTCTCTCATGATGAATTTCATTTGGCAACAAAATTTATGGGAAACGGTGCCGTCGGAGTTGGCTCCAATAGAAAACAATCTCAAATCTAGACTTTCAGGTGCTGCGTGGTATTTATATTTCAGGTGGTTAAGCTCCCGCACTTTGAGGACTCGCCAACAACCGAATTCAATTCAATATTTGTTAACTGCAAAACATTCCGTTTTATAGCGAATAACGAGATTTTTTTTACGAGTTGTAAATTTAGTTTGTTGCATAAATGTCTGATCGTAAATTTAAAGTGTAAACTTACGTTTAATGGAGCTCTGCATTTCTGAGTCCTTTTTACGTAATCAATCAGTGTATATTTATAAATTATTTGACTTTGAATTTTGAATGTTTGCGGGGTTATTAGGTCACCGGCCCTTGACGAGATAATTCTTGAATTCATTTGGAAGCACTTCCCGGTATACTAATTTTGAATTTGGCAGATTTAAATATTTTTAATTTTTCTGGGCAAGCTGCCAAACTTATTAATTTCCTCGACGCGTCTGCTGCATTTACAAATTCGATAATTTGAGAAATAAATTTATGGCTATACATTATAAAAACCAATTATGATTGATGAGCATGGAAAGAATATTTTTTGGCAACATTTTCTACTGTGTATAATTTTTAATGCAGTTAACAAATCTTAATGGGAAAAACTTTTGAAATATAGCCTGACAGAATTATGCTTTTATGCGTTATATTTTTGATATTCGTAGAAAATGCTCTTTTCGGATGGCTTTATGTGCACTGAATTGCACACATTTATTTTTGTATTTCGCCTTTGATCAGATATACTGTTTATGTCATTGTCCAACAATTCAACTATATACAGGATGAACCGACAATAAAATTAAACAAAATAAACCCTTAAATTTAGGCACGCCACTGTCTTTTCCGCTGCCTGTGATGTAAAAGTTGAAAAACCCTTGTCAGAAAGTAAAACCTGCACTGTTTTTTGGTAACAATGAATCACCTATTCTATCAGTAGCACTTTCGTTTTCATCTTATGCGTGTCGAGGGTGAAAAACAATAATTGTGAATTTCTGTCCTGATGTCACTTGTATCTTCTTTTACTTGTTTAGGTCATCCATCATTTTCTCCATTTTCAGGCCCATTTTGTAACAAAATTACCAATTTTTTAATGTTTCCCGCCACCGCGGTGACACATACACCGATATAAAATACCTCCCGGCGCCGTATCGAAACCGTTCTGGCTCCCAGTCACTGAGTGAAATAGCGCGCTTCTGATGCCGTTCTGAAGAAATCATACTTTGTTTACGTCTTTTATAATATGTAACATAATTATTTTCAAGGTCGTATTTCGTAATGGTTAAAGATACGGAAAAGTAGACAATCCAGATGAATTGTCCAAACTTGATGATTAATAATTAGCTTTTTAAAAAAAAAGAAACCGACTTCAAAAAACCCAAAGTAACATAAGTTAACTAAAAAGTTAAAAATTTTCAATTTTAGAGTTATTTGTTGTTCCGCTTAATGTAATTATTTATTTTTCCGTTTAAGGAAATTCAGAAATTATTGTTGATTATCTAATTATTAATTGTTTTATAATTTTGAAGTCGGTGCCAAGTAAAACATAAAATTATACATTTTAAAGTTATAATTCCCTGATAATTTCCGACTTCTTAATTCACGATTATGATTACTGAATTAAACTTTTCAGAACTCAAGCTATATAATTATTCGTAGTACTAATTTTGCATGATTTAGGTTGGATTTACCGAGAGATGAATTATTGTTATATTTGAAATAAATAAATAATTATTTATTATGTAATTATTAGGAATTGTTTTTATAATTTTTTTCGTAGTAACTAATTTGTTATTGTAGGAAGGTATATAATTTGTTTTTATGTTTTTATGGCACCAACTTCAAAATTATTAAAATTAATAAAATTAATAATTAGATAATCAACAATAATTTCTGAATTTCATTAAACGGAAAAATAAATAATTAGGGTTTTGAATAAAAAAAAATTTTGTCATAAATGGAAAGATCATATGTAAGTTTTATTACAAAAGTATATTTTGTTTTTGTTTTTTCGTTATAATTAAAAAGTTATATCGAATTAAAAATAAATTTTCGAACCCAGTACCGAGGACGCGCCGAACAAACCCGAGCGCATTTGTGACGTCACAATATTCATTTCTACAGGTTTCTACTAATTATCAGAAGCAGCTGTTACACTGTTTCACTTTGACATCTTGTCGGACAGTAATGTCAGTAATGTCATGCAGCGTCTTTTTTAAAATATGCGATATGACACAACGTATATCTGCGTCCTCACCAAAGTAATTTAGTTTTTACGTCAGTTATATTGCAAATGCATATGGGCCTGTTGCGTCTGTCCCACTTTGGTGCAACGATTTTGTTTTTGTGCTAAATTGTAACTATAATAATAATTGATTATAACATTTATTCAATAGGATTTTCGTTGTCAGATACACAAGTCCAAAATGATGCAGCTCAATGTACACAAGTCTTGGATATTTCACAAAGCATTGAACAAGGCACATCCGAGCATCAGGAAGAATAGGATGAATACATACTTTAATTTTGAAGTCTACAAACTGTTTAAAAGTAAATCTTCGTCCCAATGCTAGTCCTCGAAATGTTTTTTGAAAATCTATTTACGGAAGATTATACTGCAATTTATAATTGATTGCACAAATGATTATGGAAAAGCTTTAACTACAACAAACAGACCTAAGACTAAAATATCGCGAAATGCTAGCTTTCGTCCTGTTACTCCTGATGAAATAAAGAAATGCCTTATGTATGCTACAGGGACAAGTTTCTACTTCAAATATGCGGCGCTTTTGGAACAAATATTGTTGTTTTATTAGTTAGTTTTATGTTGTTCTACCACTTTAAAAAAAAAAAAGTATAAGCTGTTCCGGATATTATGTTGATTGCTCAATTTCAGTCTGTTTATGGTCCGCCCAAAGAGCTATCTTTAGATGAGTCACTGTTACATTTTCGTGGCAGTTTAGTATAGCTCCACTATCATCTTCACAATAATTGGTTCCTTCTACTCTTGGTTTTTGGAACAGTTGATGGTTTGAGTCTTCAGGGAACTTACAAACTGCTCGGCCGTTGGGTTTCAAATAGATTTTCGAGCCGAGTCTTGATTGAACCTTCGTGGGCTGAAGTATTGAAAGACACGTTGTTTCAAGGAGCCGCACACTTTTCTGAAAGATGTTAAAGTATGAATTAATCCTACTTGTTTCCATTGATCGAGCCTAAAAGCAAAAAAACAAACGTACCCCATACTTCCCGGGGTGCATTCTTCTGAAACGAATAACTTTACGTCGTCTTCACGTTGCAGACAAACTATATAATATTGACAGCATTGAGACTTACCGAGAACAGAAGACAGAGCAGGATAGAATGGACAGAATGCCAATTTCCTAATACAACCATCACCCGCCTGTTACCGTATAATAACTGACACCACAAACTGACACTCTTGACACTGACATCCAGAGAAACATCTGATGACATCTGATAGTGAAATTGTTAACTGATTAACAATATGACGTCAGAACTAATTATGGCGCGTTCGTAGTCACGTGACTTTTTTTTAAATGTTATCAATTTTAAATTGTTTATAATTAATTTTAAAAAAAGTTTTGAAAGTTTTTCGCATCGGCTATCAATATAATTTGTTCTAAAGCTTCAGAATACATTAAAAAAATCGATATTAATTTTTTTTCAAAAGCCTAATTACATTAAGCGGAACAACAAATAACTCTAAAATTGAAAATTTTTATTTTTTACTTTTTAGTTAACTTATGTTACTTTGGGTTTTTTGAAGTAGGTTTCTTTTTTTTTTAAAAAAAAAGCTAATTATTTTACAATTTTAAGTGATGGGTAGACCTAGTAAGGACGCTTCAAATCCACACGAGCGCGAAAATAGATTGAAGTTAATGTCAAAAAGATCGAGAACATCAATCCAAATTCAAGATTGGATATTCGAGATGCAAGATTCGATATTCGAGTATTTGAGATTCACAAATTCCAGATTTTGCATTCCCGACTCTACAGAATACTATGGCCAATATCATGAAATTAAAATGGGACCATGTTGGAGGTCTAAACAAATCGCAAAAAGAATAATTGAATCGTTTATTGTTAAAACAAGTCAACTAACATTTTTGCCCATTTTTGTTTTTCAGTGGAATATATGTAACGAGTGAGCAACAACATTCGTGATCGCAGTTGGCTAAACGTATCGATCAAGAATCGACTCAAAATTTTGGATTCAGAGGCTCCTACGATCACATAAATCGTTTGGTGCAAAAAGCATCCAAGTACCATATCATGTATGCTAAAATTTGCGACTAATAGTGCTTATATGCCAAGGGCATAGTAAAATACAATTGAGGCCCAAAACTTGTTCTTTCGAAAATTTATGAAAATCGAGGTGGCAGTGAATTCTGATAGTGTTTACCGCACCGGTTCTATATCTAATATCGGATAGTGAGAAAAGTGGTTGTTTCTGGGCGATAAACGAATGTAAAAATACGTTCAGTTGCAAAACTCTAGTCTCTTCGGATATACTTACATTTTTTCAATTTCTAACCTACAATAAGTATTCTCGATTGATAAACAATGTAATTAGTTACCTAATATTGATAATTAAACAGTTTAAACAAATAAATATCGAATATCAACATCTAGTAAAAATAAATAACAAGATCATAAATCTCATAAATAATGACAAAACTCGTTCTTTCAAAATTTGGAAAAGCTCAATTTTTTTTTAAGTAAGTAACTTTAATTCTTATTCTGCAAGTTAGTTCAGCAGTGTTAGTTACGTAAAGAGAAAAAATAAGAAGTAAATACACCTTCAAGTTTTTCGCGTTTTGCCAAAAATCGTTTAGAACCGAAAGAACAAGTTTTGGAATTAAGGGCCTCAATTGTAGATTAAATTGCCATACCTAGTCTTTTCGTTTCCTGAAAAGTTTGCAAAATGTTACTTGGCTTGTTTTAACAGTAAACGATTCAATTGAAATCGGTTCATAAACAAAGAAATTATGTTTGAAGTCGGTTTCAGAAACACACAATAAATCACGTCCTTGACCACGCAGTTTATTTATTCTCGCCTTGTCACTCTCGGGTTGGGTTCCATAAACTATCCATCTCGAGCAGCAGGTACCCTCATTCGAACACATTTTCATTTGATTTTGAGGAATTTCCTTCTATAACTTCGAAATCTTACGTCCAATATGAATTACATTAAAATGGGAGCATCTTGAAGATATACTGAATACAACGCAAAAAGAATAATTGAAATCGGTTCATAACAAAGAAGTTATGCCCGAACATACATAAAAAAACAACATATATACAGTTGATTAGAGAACCTCCATTAAACCCTTAATACACGGGTTGTCCCTCTCCGTTAGACTTTTACGCTAAGCCTCTCTCTGTCGTGGAGCTGCGGCGGTCGTGTCGTCAGCAAAGGCGGGTTCGAGGTGGAGGTGTAGGAAAGTATCGCCGGTGGTCGACCTGCAGACGAAAAGCCGATCTCGGTTTCCAGTCGAAGCCGAATGAGCCACACACCAGCCAGACCGGCACCGGGTACCGGATTTCGGTGGGTTGGGGTGTGACGGGGCAGGTACTTCCAGTGGTGGTTCTCTACCTTTTCTTCTTCTTCAACGTCTCTCTCCCCTTCTTCGGCTTTTCTTCTTCCCAGCCCACCCAGCGGTCGGCCTTTTATAGACCATGAGCGCTGCGCTGTTGTGACGACGAACCAATGCGCGGCTCTGAGTTGCAAAACTGGTCGGCATGAAGGACTCTCGACGTCGGCATCGGGAGCGCGCTATTTCACTCAGTGACATCAATATCAAAAAAGAACTGCAGTTCCCGAAAATTAGCAAATGCTTATTGTGAAAATGAATGTCTGCGTTCTTTATTATCTTTCTTTCTATCGCTTTTTGTAACCAAATTAATGATAAAACTGATAAAATCAATCCAATGCTCCAGATTACTTCTTTGGAATTTTTTTCTCAGTCAGATAGTGTAGGACAAATTACCAATTTACAATCGCAAACAGAATACAGCAAACCTAAAAAAAAAACTAAAAAAGAAGACGTAGAAGCGTTACTGGTTTGGGCCATAGAGAATATAAACAACTATAGAATGCAAAGCTAGCCATATTTTTCGGGACTACTCCCCACCCCACGGGATACGCACCATCAACATGCCGTTAGGGGGCGCAGTTCAATTTTTTCCCCGCATCAAGATGTTTATGAAACAGAAATTTTTAACAGTTATTGTCACAATTGTCATTTCATTGTCAACAGCTTTCATCAGCGCAATTAAAAATGAAAATTTGTAGCGTGCATACGTGCTACAATCTAAATGGTACCCGTCACAGATTTCCAAATACCCAAAAATGTCCTGCTCGTTTTAATGAGTGGCTGCAGCGAACTGGGAATGCCCAACTGATAAAGACTGACCCTGTAAACGTATATATAAACTGCAGGCTTTGTGACTTACATTTTACAACTTTTGATTATGCCAGTAATAACAAACTCCGAAATACGGCTGTACCCTCCTTGCAAATTCATTACGGTAGGTTTATCTTATACATAAAATAATGTAGCCCAAATATGTATATTTCTTAGAAAATACTGATCCCACGTCATCTAATGTCATCGAGTCACTTGAAGGTTCATCATCAACTCCTGATATTAGCACTGTTCCCGAAAATGTCTCTGATCCCGATAATACTGATCCTACGGCACTTGATTTTACCCAGGAAATTGAGAATATATCTGCAACTTTTGATAAAAACAATATTCCCAAAAGTTGCAGAAATCCCGAAAACCCCGACACCCATACCAATATTTCAAGTAAAAAACGTAATTCTGGAGTCTTAACAGAAGTTCGTCGTACAAGTGTAAACGATTTGTCTCCTGTAGCAAAACAGTTCTACCGCTCTTCTTTAAAGTATAAAAAAGCAGCACGGAAAAGCAAAATTCGAGCCGTTTCGTACCGTCGACGTTTAAGATTAGCTACAAAATTTGAAATGAAGTTAGACAGCAATGTGTTAGGAGATGATGCAGTAAATTTTTGTTTACAACAGTTAAGGAAAAGAAATATCAAAACAAAAGGTCGTAGATATACTATCGAAGAAAAAGTTTTGGCGCTGGCACTATATAAACAGTCTGGAAGAGCTTATTCCAAATTAAGACAGTTGTTTGCGCTTCCTACTCGGCAAACAATTATGTCAATGTTGAACAAGGTTCCTATCAATGCTGGCTTAAATAAATTAATATTTGACAATTTAAAGCAAGCTGCTTCAAATTTAAACAGCCGTGACAAAATATGCGCCTTAATTTTTGATGAAATGTCCATAATGCCCCATATAGATTATGATAAAGCCACGGACCGATTTTATGGATTTCAAGATTTTGGTCATCAGAGCAGTCTAGACATTGCTGACCATGTTCTTGTATTTTATCTTCGAGGACTTTTTAAGAAATGGCAGCAGCCCATATATTTCGCATTTTCATCATCAGCTACAAAATCCTCTATTATAGTAGATTTGATAAAATTATTGGTTAAAGAAGTTCAACATTGCGATCTAAAGGTAGCAGCAATAATTTGTGATCAGGGGCAACCGAATCAATCTGCTGTAAATATCTTATTAAAAGAATCTAGTAAAATATATTTAGAAAAGCGAGAAACGATAAAAAGAAGAATTGTTATTGAAAGTGAAGAGATTATCCCCCTTTATGACCCACCTCATTTAATAAAAGGAATACGTAACAATTTACTGACAAAAGATTTAGTTTGGGAAATTAATGGGGAAATTTTAAAGGCAGAATGGAAACATATTTTAGAAGCATATTATAAGGATGAACCATGTGGCGAACTAAGAGCGCTTCAAAAAATTACTGATGCACATGTGATTCCCCATAAAATTAAGAAAATGAAAGTATGTTACGCTACTCAAGTTTTGAGCCATTCTGTGGCCTCGACCATTTCCCTGTTAGTAAAAGGTATCACTGCTTTAATTATAATAATGTTTTATACATACTCTAATACAAATTTTCATAGGGAATAACTTGCCCAAAGAAGCTTTGGGAACAGCAAAAATACTTAATTTCTTCGACAAACTGTTTGACAGTGTAAATGGGGGGACACTGCGTGCCCATTCTGGGAAGCCTCTTCGTGGTGGAGTGTATAAAAATTCTGGTCGTGTATCATTTTGGAAAGAAGCCATTGCAAATTTACAAAATATGTATTTTGTTGAGAAAACGGGCAAGAAATCCGTGCCTCCAAGTCTAAAAAACTGGATAAAAACATTGGAAGGGTTTTTAGATTTAAGAGACGTTTTGATAGAAAATGGAAAGTGTAAGTTTTTCTTACCTCGAGCTGTAAATCAGGATGTAATCGAAAATTATTTTGGAAAAATTAGAGCCCAAAGAAGTCGCGCGGTAAATCCAACGGCTTTACAGTTTAGGGAAAGTTTTAAATCATTAATGATAAGGAATTTCTTTAGCTCAACAGCGATAGGAACCAACTGTGAAGAGACTTCCATTCCCGATTTGTTTAATATTAGAGGTTTAGTGGACAAAATTAACAGCAACAATTATAGAGGTAGTGAAACATCATTCGAAACCTATAGTATTTGTAAACATATTTCAAAGTTAAAAGATTTTGCATTAGAAAAAGATATGCATAAAAGTGTAATGGGTTATGTGTCTGGATGGATTTTTAAAACTTTGAAAAACGTAAACTGTGAAGATTGAAAATCCTGCATTATTAGTAGTTATTCTGAAAGCGAAGAATGTTACAAATTAATTAATGAAAGAGAGTATAATTTTGAAAGTAGAAAATTACGGTACTGTAGTTTAGATTTCATTAAAAATATCAACAAAATTTATAATATCTCAAGAACTGTTTTAAGTATGATAACTTCGGCTGATAATATTAGAAATAAAATTTGTAATGTAGTGCCTTATCATGTTAAATTTTCGTTTACGTGTGAGCACAAAGATAAAATTGAGAACGAAATTATTAGTAAAATAGTTAATATAACAATATTTACATATATTAAGGGATTAAACTTAATTTTAAGCGGTAAAGATACCAGAACAGTGAATTATAAAAACAAAATTTATAAAAATGCTGCAGATTTGTACAAAAAAAGGTTGAAAATAAAAAATAATTGTTGAAATTGATGCTTTAATTTCGAACCAAAATTTAAAAAAATTAAAAAATTTAAAAATAGATACAATAGTTAACTGTTTTGCACCGTCAACAGCCCAAAAGATGGCGCTAAACATAAGAGAAAAAAAAAATGTGAAGGCTTTGCGTTCTATAGTTACTATTATATTCTCTATGGTTTGGGCCAACAAGCAGCGACACCTCCCTCAAATCAACAGTAACAATCAATGTTGGAAAGTCCTTTCAAAACACCAAAATTTCACAAGAGACACAAGCTCTTCCTCTTCCTTCAAAGCTGTTATTACAGCAACGAAGGCGCCAAACCCTGCTTGGATACGTTCTTCACATTAAAGACACGGTGTCCCGATATCTTCAATATCTTCGCGAATCCCGGCCCAAATTCAAAAAGTTGTCGATCTGAGGTACCTTTAGTAGCACCAAGATCTTTTGTCACATTTTATTTTCCAGCCTCATTACCTTTCTCCCAAAGAAGACTCCAAATGGGAGCACCATCATCTTCATAAAGTTTTTAGATACTAGCACTGACAACTCTGTATGCTGCACCTCCTCCAGGGTGGTACCTCTGAAGGTCACATCCTCGTTGTTGACGTCAGTGCAATGCATTTCGGGCACTTGCGGAAACTGCTGGCTGCAGGCGTGGGCTTCTTGAAGAAGTTCCTTTTTTACTTGCAGGAAGCAAAAACTTAATTTGTAGAGGAGGTGAAAAAGAGGTTGTTGGACAATGTGGAGCTGTTTGAATGGGAGGACCAGCAAGTCGTGGATAAGACGAGGAGGGCTAAACCATGGAAGGTTTTTGAGGATCTGTTTGGTGTTGAGGGTACTTTCAAGAAATTGGAGATCGATTAGAACACAGTCACCTTTTATACATGTTGTATAAATAACTGCTATCCAATTTGGACTTTTGGACTATTAAACAGATGTTTATTACTTTCTCCATGACTTCTAAAAAGTGCTAACAAATTCTAAAAACTTCTGAGAAATTGTGATGAATGAGTCCTAAAAATATCTAAACACTCTTCAAGAGTGTTAAAACTCCAGCGAAATTCTCAGGAACCTTTCAAACGCCTGGAGAGTACCGAAGAGTTCCAAAAGGCCCTAAAAAGTTTTAAAGAGTCCTGAAAAATTCTAGACTAAATTTCAAATAACGAATACATGTGTGCGATATCTATCACCTTTTTCTCTTATCTATTTTAGTAACCAAATGGAAACTTACTTGAAGGAGCTGCACAATCTGCATCTGATAACTGATAACAGTAATAACTGCTCCTGATAAGTCAATTGCAATTTTTTTTCAGTTATGTAATTACAATACATCAAACAAAATTTTTAGAATGTTTCTTCTCCAAGACCCCCAAACAGAATACAGCAAAGACAAAAACCTGAAGAAAGAAGACGTAGACGCCTTACTGGTCTGGGCCGACAAGCAGCGACACCTCCCTCAAATTAATGGTAACAACGAGTTTTAAAACGCACAATCAATGGCTCGAAATTTCAGAGATACAAGCAATACTTTTCCTTCAAAGCTGCTACTACAGCAACGAAGCCGCAAAAAATTGCTTGGACACCTTCTTTACCATTAAGACACTATGTCCCGACATGTTCAAGTCGCGAATCCCGGCCCAAATCCAAAAAGTGGTCGATCTAAGGTACCACTAGTAGCACCAACTTCTTATTTGTCACATTTTTATTTCCAGTCTCATCACCTTTCTTCCAAAGAAGACACCAAATGGGAGCACCATCATCTTCATGAAGTTTTTAGACACTAGCAGTGACAACTTCAACGTTCTGCAGTACGGGAAGTACTTCGATATGATCTGTATGCTACACCTCCTCCAGGGTGGTACCTCTCAAAGGCACATCCTCGTTATTGACGTCAATGGGACCCATTTAGGTCACATGGGGAAGCTGCTAGTTGCAGGTGTGGGCTTCTTAAAGAAGTACCTTTTTTACTTGCAGGAAGCTATGCCAATTAGATTGAAGGAATGGCACATGTTTAATATAATGCCAGTCGTGGATAAAGTGGTGCCGATGATGAAGCCATTTATGAAACCGGAGACTCTGGAGAAGGTAACTACCTGATGGTGGGAGAGTTGTGACTAATTGCGGGTTAGTTTCAGCTGCACGTGAGCGTGAACGAGTTGACCAAGTTCGTTCCGTTGGAGTGTCTTCCCGAGGAGTATGGTGGGTCAGTGGAGGCATCTACAGTTTTGCATGGTAGATATATGGGTGGTGGCGGTAAGTGCTAATCGTTAGTTTGTAGAGGAGGTAAAGAAGAGGTTGTTGGACAATGTGGAGCTGTTTGAATGGGAGGACCAGCAAGTGGTGGATGAGACGAAAAGGGCTAAGCCAATGAAGGGTGTTGAGGATCTGTTTGGGGTTGATGGTACTTTCAAGAAATTGGACATCGATTAAAATATACACCGATGTTACTAGATAAATAAATTTAATGTAAATATTGTAATAGTATATTTCGATACAAGTGCGCTGTCAAGACACTTTTCGGGGCGAGAGCGAATTTTTGAAGCACGAGGCGTTTTTGTTTTCGGTCACGAAAAACGAGACAAAACATGAATTAATATCAATTTTCTGGTTAGGTTTGACAGCTGTCAAATTAAATACATAATATGCGGGAATATTTCTTATCATGTATTTCACAAAACGATTAGAAAAATACAGTTACGGGCCTATCTGAATCTGATAAAAACAGGTGTTAAATATGAGGCGTGGTTTGTGTCATAATTATAAGGACACAATATTGCGCGTTTAAAAAATAAAATAAACTATAAAAATAAAAATCCAAAAATAATATATAAAAGAATAAGTTTTATTAAAAAAATGTAATACATATATTATTATGTAATTAAAAATGTTATTTAATTTAAAAAAAAAACATATTTTTTTATTTGTATTTTTTTTATAAATTTCATGAGCCATATCATATTGGCGTTTATTATTCGAATGATATTGTACAAGGTGTGCAAAATATAGTCGCCTGTGCATTTTGCATGTAAAATAAAAAATACCGCTTTATGAAAATAGTTATATTTTTAACGAGGAACAATCCGACGAAGAATCCTCTGTAGCCGTCTTTTCCAGGCCTGGTCAGGTTTACCATGACATTGAATTGTACTCATTCCGATTACGGGACCTCGGATGAGTCCCGGATCTTCCTTGAATTGATTTAATTAAATGACGTTTATCATTTGACAACCAATGCGTTATTGACAGAATTAGCAAATGCAAATGCAAAAAGAATAGAGCGGCATAGAAAAATTTACCCTGTAGTGGCTACACTGTGATTCGACCGTTATGTCTTCAGACTTAATTAGTATTATTGTTAACCCGCGATCCTCAATCTTTAAAAGACGCTTCATTAGTAAGCGCCCCTGCATATGCAACCAACAATATATTATGGCACAACATGAAATTTATAAAAAAAAACAAATAAAAAAATATATGAAAATAATTATTTTAGAATTAAATAAAAAATTTAATAAATAATATTTTTATGTATTATTTTTGGATTTTTATTTTTATATTTTATTTTATTTTTTAAACAGCAATATTATTTTTAAACAGTGTTCTTATAATAATTATGACACAAACGGCGCCTCATAGCTAAAATCAAATAGGGAAATACATAAGTACCGAAAACGAACGATAATAAAAAGTTGAAACAAAAATTACAAAAGTAAATAAAATAAATGATAAAACAAGTGATGAAACGGAAAATTGGAAATAAAAAAGAAAAATACTAGAGACAAAAAGCGGTTTAAATGCGACTAAGGCGAGAAGAGAACGCAAAAAAGAATATGCTCTTACATCAACGTCAACATTTGCGTATAAAATGCAACTTTCGACACTTGTGACACAATATACTATTTTACAAGTACAACCCAACCTGATAACTATTAATAAATTACAACTCTACACACATGAAAATCATGAAATTTATTACTTATTTCTTCATGGTTCGACAAATCTATAATATTATATGGGGTGCTCAGAGTAAATGGATCAAGCCCAAAAAATATTTTTCTTCCACAATGGACTTGATTCACCTTCCGAATGGAGTATTGTTCAGTACAGAAAGAGTTCAAGTCCATTTTCCCATTATTGCCATAATTTTGTGTAATCTCTACCGTTGGACTTTATTCACTTTTACTCTAAGCACCCCATATGTAAGATTCTTACGGAAGCAAAAATTGGAAAAGTTTCTCGGAAATTTAGAAATTTCGGAAAAACGAAGTGCTTTTTTCTATGGGACTTTTGTATGAAGTCAGGACAATAACTCACGATTCGAACGATGGATATGCGTAATATTTTTTTTGTTTTGTTCGTTATTTTCCGGGAAAAGTTTTCAGGAAGATACAATTCCTTAGATTTTTATAAATGAAAAGAATATAAGTAACAGAAGAATTTTAAAAAAGAGCTACAAGTAGTATCTAAACAATGGACAGAAGAGATATCAAAATAGTATAATAAAAGATTAAAATAAATTATGCATACGTTCACGCCAAAAATGCCCGATACGCATAAATTGCTATTTCATGATTATCTGAACGCTAGAAACCCCAATAATAAATTTTATAAACATGTATTACATGCAAAAATATTATGTTTTAATCAGGCTAACCCTTTCGACTATTCCACCCTCCATATTGGAATGGGATGTGTTCTCGGCACTGCACTATCACTAACTTTTAATTCAAGCGTTTGTAAACTACAAGATTTAGTTTAAATAAGGTCCGCTGTGTGCAATATATTGTTGGTGATTTTACAATAAATAAACTAACGTCTCCCGACAAACGCCCAGAGATAACTGACGAAATAACAACGGACTAATGAACTGGAAGGACAAAAAAGTGTTAGATCATACTTATTGTGGAAATTGATTAAGGTGTATACAAAAACTTTCTCAAACGGTCCTCATTTGAATATAAATTTGACGCCGAACAATAGTATATTGTGTAACTAGTGCGGCAAGTTGTCGATTGGCCACGAAAGCGAAGTGAGTACGCTCATTCGCTTGAGGGGACAATCGACAACGCCGCACGAGTTGCACATACTATTTTTTTATTGCGAATCCGGAATAAATCCCGGTATAAAATGGGGTCCAGGGGCAACTTCAGTTTTAATATTTCGATTGTTTTTTTTTTGTTTAATTCCAACAACGTAATTTTTTTATTTATTTTCAGCAGTTTATTTATCTGAATTTGCGTGTGCAAAGAATAATTGCGTGCGACAAGTATAGTCTGAATTCTGTAACTTCAACACACCCATAAACCGGCGCAGAAGTAAAATTAGGGACCGGACGGGTCTTATTTTGAATTTCGGCTCTTGAGAGGGAAGGTCGGCGCTTGGCCAGTGGCTCGCATTCTTCTGTTCGCATGCCTCTGCTGTGTCTATTATTGTGTGGTGCGCCACTGGTACATTTCAAACCGACTCGGTCGCGCAGAAAATGGCGGTTAGACATGTTGAAGTTACAGAATTCAGACTATAACGATAAGTAATACATTCCGATTAATATAAAACTTACGGACTGATCAAAATCAAAAATTGAGTTAGTAATCGATTAGTAGGAGTGTTTTATTTTCTCTTTTTGTTGGCAAAATGTCAATTGTATATTGAAGGTTAAATCTTAAAATTAAAATGTAAAATGTATGGTTACATTGCATTATTGTTGTATTGGTATACACAAAAAGAAAGACAAACAAAAATACGCAGAAAATGGAGAGTAAAAAGAATCCAAAAGATCTAGAAAAACATAAGAAATCCGAAAATAAGATAAGGAGAAATTTGTAAAGCAATGGAGACATACAAAGAGAGAGATATAACCACGGAAAGGTGACGCACAAGGGAATGAAAAGCACACATAAAAACAGAAATACAAATATATATATATATATAAAGAGAAAAAAATTATAGAAATTAAATGAAAATGGGGAATTTACATCATTTATTTATTTAATTTACATAATCGCAGATTGTTCTCCATCGGATATTGAAATTGGTGATGGAAAGTGGTATTTGAAATTAAAAGTTCTAAAATGAAATTTGGAATCGAAATTGGAAAGTGTATCGCAGATTGGCCCATTAGAGATGGAATTTCGTAATTGAAATTGAAGTTGGAAAATAAAATTGGAAAGTCAAATCCGAAATTGAAACCGCAGGTTGAAAAAAGGAAATTGAAATTGGAAAGTGAAATCATAAATTAAAATCGCAGTTATATATATATATATATACCTAATGTGTGAAATTGGTAATGACCACTACCTAGTGATGACATTCACTAAACCAACTGGAGCAATAAAACATAGAGAAGGAGTAAACGGTAGTATATGAAAATGTAAGAGAAGTAGCAGAAAATAGAAGAAAAAATATAACACAAGGAAGATACGAGTTTAATGGATTATCTTATCGGTGGCGGCGGTTCCCCGTCGCTTTGGATAATGTATTTTCGCGGTTTCATACTCATTTAACACATTAGCTTGTTTGGTAATGTGAAACGGCTTCTAGCCGGGTGACAATGAACGAGCATCATCCCCGGGATACCAGATCCCACGATTACTCTCGTTTACGTGAAGTCGCTACGCACATCCGCCTTTCCTAAGGAGACAATAAAAACGAAGGACCACTTTCTAACATATATTGTAGACAGGAAGTTGACAAAACCTTAGATTTGACTAAGACAGTATAGTCATCATAACAGAAAAAGCGAAACATAGCACCAGATTATTGTACAACATCAAATAAAGACGCTTTTAAAATATTTTATGCAAAGTCTATTTAAATATAAGATACAATATTGTCAAATCTGCAATTTCATACAGGCGGTCATATCAAACATAAACAGCATCCCACCTGCACGAGATGCGTATCACTAAGTGTGCCTCGAGTACAAATAATTTAGCAAAAATATAAAAATACACAAATTTACTTAAAATTAAACACAATCACAAAAATCGTCGAACGACTTGCGAACTAAGCTTAGATTTTATCGGTGATCTTTGGAAATAAAATAAAAAGTAAGCTTGGTTTAAACGTACTTATCATAACGTCTAATGGAATCGTTTAAAATAACGAACATGTAGGCTGATACAAGCACATTAACAAAGAATGGCAAATTAAAATACACATTGTTGATCCAAGAGATTCGGGGGTGGGGCATAATTATATTGAATATGTACAATTTGTGCTTAAAATAATTCTGGGGATTTGAGACCGTGTTACTTGTGGATGTAGTTTTGCGGGCAAGTAACACCAAGGTTATAATTAGAAATACTGGCATTTTCATTATAATGACACATAATTAGGCTCTTGAACAACGTACGCGTCGTAATTTGACGAAGTCTTTCTAGCACACTGAGAAGGTACATGAAGTTAATTTGCAAGTTCGTTTACGTCACGTTGCTTTTCGAGGCGGGGGCGGCACGGGACAAGCCAACGAGCTGGACGTTCCAGAATGTTTCCGTTCACTTACAGGAATGTTCTCGTACAAGGTCGGTTTGACCAAGTCTTCAGGCGGTCTGTAAAGAAGGAAAATCACCTTCAAAACGCGGTCCATTGTTAAAAGCAACCCTGTACCCATAACCACCACCCTAAATGCCACTTAGCTCAGCGTGTGATTAGCACCAACAAAAAATTAACACACATGTATTGTTAAATGACGACTTCTAAGTGGCAAACTTCAACAAGATGATCATGAAAATGATTGCGGAAATTTCCAACATAGACATTCTGTGATGAAAACTTACAAACGTCGTAATGGTGCCACCACGGATCAAAATCGTCATTAATAGCTATGGTTCTACTACACTATACACTCAACATCTAAAATGAGCCTGCAACAACACCGCCCTTGGCAAAAACAGCTGTCGCGATCGAAGGCAATTAACTCACCTGGGTAATGGAATTTCGGACACAGCGCGGGGCGGTTTCTTTGTTTCGCCCCTGAAGATCACAGTGTTGGGAGTAAGGCATGACGTAGAAGATCTGGTCGACAGAGACGTCGTGCTTCCCAGGCCGGTGATCGCGGACGACGACAGGGTGCTGCCGATGTCGCTGCTGTATCTGATGTTTGTGTACTCCCGGCCGATTTGCATCGATTTCTGTTCAGCCTTCATCCTTTCAGTTGTCGTCTCTATGTGGTGTTGTACTGCCAAATAGACGAATTTATATTGGGCTTCAGTCTGTACCATCCCCGAACGCTGGGACCTAACCATTTGTATCGTACGTTGTATATCTATTTCACAGTCTAAACCTGAAAAATTCAAAATTAACACTCACTATCTGCACTATTCAGATCAAAGTTGATGCAACTTACCATATTTTTTAAGCTGGTCCAATATCATGTCAATAACAATAAAAGTGCCAGTTCTCCCAATACCAGCAGAACAATGCACTAAGATAGCACCAGGAGGATTATCTGGAAGCTCTTGCTGAAGACTCTCTTGTCTCTTGTTCACTTCATGAAGGAAATTTAAAACACAGCCAGGGTCTGAAGGCACGCCATGATCGGGCCATGCCTGAAAAAACAAAACTTTATTAATCACTGTGTATAGTAGGCATACATAGGACGTTGATTGCCCCAATTCGTGTTTCCAAGTCATTTTTTATTTATATAGTTTATTTTTATAGTTTTTCGATTCCTTTTAATTTGGTTTATTCTTCATCATTCTTCCTTATCCTCATTTTTACGGAAAGTGGAGGAAAATAGAACAGAGAGGAATCAGGAAGAATCAGCAGCACTCGTGAAATATTAAAAGGAATTCGCAGAAATCAGGACTTAAAAAAATAGACAAGGGAATCAGGAGGACTAAGAAATGAGAAAACGATAAATGGAACTGAAAAAACAAAATAACAAAAAACGCAGAGATCAGGAGTAAAGAATTAAACGAATTGAAAGAAATAAGAGAATCGATAGGAATTAGGAAGAATCAAGAGGAACATGAAATGGGGAAAAAAGAAATGTAAAAATGATAAATGTAATTGAGAAAAGAAAACTGACAGAACATAAGAATACATACACCAAAATAAACAAATGACAGAAATCTGGAGTTAAGAAAGAAAGAACAGAAGAATCATCAGGATTGAAAATAGAATTAAGACCAGGGAATCAGGAGGAATGAATGATGAATGATGGAAGGAAAATGATAAAAGAAACTGAAAAAGGAAACTATGAAATCGGTAGGAAGTAGAAAGAATCGGGATAATAAAAATTAGATAATGATAAATGGAACTGAAAATGGAAAACTAACAAAAAACAAGAAAGAACTAAAGAAAAAAGAATAAATAAAAAAATAAGAGTGTGCTTTAGACCACACGACTGAAGTAAAACTTCAGTTCGCCATTGTGAAAGTGCTCTTAATTTATGTAAGTTTATAAATCGAGCTAGAGAATCCTGAATTAATACCGTCTGCAGTATTGGATAATGTCGTCAGCGAAAAGTCGGCAATCATATGTCGCGAATTAATTATTGTGAAATCGTTCGCTTCGCCCGATCACACTTTTCGTAACGCTCTCGTCATGCATCCACCAGCTTACTCCTCAAGTCAAGTGTCCGTAAAAACGTTTTACTTCAAAAAGCACAAAATAGGACTTGAGAGAATACATGCAAAAATCACGAGTGAAAGAAAAAGAACAGAGAAATCAGCAGCAATAATGAAGCGTTAAAAAGAATTTGCAGAAATCAGTATGGAAAAAAATAATTGAGACAAGGGAATCGGGAGGTCTAAGAAATGGGAAAATAAAAAGAACAGAGAAATCAGAAAGCATCACAGTAGGATTGAACAAAGAATTAAGACGATGGCCTCAGGAGGAAAAGGACAACTAAGAGAAAATAAGAAAGAACTAAAAAAATAGTAGCAATCAGGAGTGAAGAACTGAAACAATGGAGTCGGTAGGAATTAGGAAAAATCAGGGGGTCTAAGAAATGGAAAAATGACAAATGGAATTGAGATAAAAACAAGAAGGAAAAAATCGGGAGGTCTAAGAAACGGGAAAATAAAAATAAGAAAATGATAAAAGGAACCGAAAAGGGAAAACTAAGTGAAAATAAGAACGAACTAAGAAATCGTAGAAAACAGAAGTGAAGAAAAAGAATTGAGAAATTTGGAATCGGTAAGAGGACAGAAGAAATGGGAAAATGGAAACTAGAAAATCACACATGGAATTGAGAAAAAGGAACTGAGACAACAAGGGACGAAAAAATAAATAAATAAAAAACGCGAAGCCAGGATTGGAGAAAAAGAGAGTTCCAAAGAATCAAGAGGTTAAAGAAATGAGAAGGGAATTAGGAAGAACCAGAAGGATTAAGAAACGGAAAAATAAAACTGACAGAAAAAGAACACAGATAGGGTATCTGATTTTTTTTTAATTTCTTAAAAAAGCACATTGTTGTTATATTTTTTCTAAATGTCTAACGACGCTGTCCGCGCTCATTATTACATATTATGTTTCTGAATACTGCAGGGACTCGAAATCGAAATGTGGTACTCTCGATCTATTTTGAGACCCCAGGCGTGCGTACGTAATACCTACTTGAAGTTACGTTTTATTGTGTAAAAACTTTACAAATTTGAAATTTCTCCCTCCAAACATACCTGAAAGTGGTAGTGATAGACCTTCCTCTCACAATTCGACCCCTCCAAGCTGACCAAGAACTCCCTCAGCGTGTAATGCGGACTCGACGACTCCATCAACATCTTCACTTTGATTTTTCCGTACTCTTTCGTCCCCTGGTCGGGCCAATACCTGGCGCACTTCGTCTTCCCCCTCTCAGTCTCTTTGGTTGTCATCACAATCACCCTGCAGTTCTCCTGCCAGACCATTTGCCAAAAATCGGCTATCGTCGAGGGCAAACATCCTTGAGTGGCGATGTAAACTTTGCCGCTCGGATCGCTGCCCAACTCGCTGCCCCCGCTGTAATCGGCCTTCCATCTGATGTAGTTAGCGTTGATGTAATCAGAGCCGGCAACGTTGGGGTCTACGTCTTTTAATTTCACTCTGGTGTCGTCAACTAAGATACGATTTTAGTGGGTGATTAGGGTGGTCGTTGATCGTACTTACAAGGCAATATGTTCTTATATCTATTTTTGTTGCGGTTTTCCGGCCTCACGCCCTCCTTTCTTGAATATAAATGTTTGAACTCTTGTTGTTGGAGCGATTCGAACTCTTCCCAGAAGCCGGCTTTGCCCATGCCGTTTGGACCATTTTCACTCTGGAATACAACGCGATTTTAATCCCACAAGAAATTAGCGAAGCCGATCCTGTCTCCGACTCGTGCCATTACGTACGAAAGCACTTACCACCTACCTGAGATATTTATGTTAATAAGTTTGTGCGCACATTCCGTGAAAGAAATTTCTGTCCGGTAATATTCTCTTGAGTGAAGTTATAAATCATTGTTATGTGAACTGCATTAATGTGTGAATGACGCTATGCCGAAATTTGTTCGATGAAAGTGGATGGGTCCGTTCACCACGCTTTTGTTGTGGTGAATAAAATGATATGCATAATATAATATGCAAATGTATCGTTCAAGTTCCATCATTTTAGTATCAATAAATAAAACGTTATAAGTCGTAAAAAGTTGCAAATTTCTTTAATATGTTGAGAAATAAAATATGTCAAAACTATGGAATTTTGTTATGAAGTCATGGTTACATGCAACTTATTAATTACCATTCTGGGTGTATTGACTATTGTCAAGCAACCAATGATTAAATTCGATTTGTAATTTTCCCAACAGTTTCAACGACATTCATTGATAATAAATATTACAGAATTGCTTTTCTATAATATGTTATACAATACTATTTGGCACAAACAAATAAAATGCCTATGAAGTAAGCCTTTTTTGATGATTAAAAATTATGGTTGTAACACGTTGGGGATCTTCATTCAAGAAGATTTATTACCATTATTTGTTTTGCACTAATTACGTGGCGTCGTTTTTTTTTTTTTTATAAAATTCATACAGGCGAACCTCGAGCTACGGTGTTCTGGCCAGGAACTTATTACCTCATGATCTAAGAAAAATAAAAATCGTAATTTAACAGTCACACGGAAATGTATAACGGGTCTAAATTTTATGTTAAGTCATGAAAAAAATATTGTTAGTTTAAGTGTTTGATAATGATTTCATTGTTTTCAAGGTCGTACTTGCTAAACCAAAAAAAGAAACACAAATAGATGACGGAGACAAATTTCTTAGGTTCGAAAATGTATATTTCGGAGTCCAAAATTTTAAAATTTTCAAAAATGGCTTACAACTTACTAATTGGTCGTTTGAATCCGACGATTTTTTATGCTATAGTAGATTTACAAACTATTAAAGTTCTAAAGGAAACAATGTTTAAATGTTTCAGGATAATTTGGGTTTCAAGATCGTATCGCGTAAAAGGAAAAAGAGATCAATGTCTGAGGTTCGGAAATGTATAAGACGAGTCCAAACTTGATTGCAAAAATATTTTTTCCGGGGCCCAAAATTTATTTCGATACATATTTTCAAAAATATCTTAGGGGTCGTCCATAAATCACGTAACGTTCTTTTACCCTCCCCCCTCCATGTAGCACCATGTAGACAGACGCAACGTAACTTTTTACATTTTTTACATTAGACCTACTCATTAGTTGATCCTCACTATTCTTTATTTCTTATTTATCTCCCCTGTATTATTAACCTTTCCTTATTAATTCTTGTTTCCATTTTCAACTTCTATTTTCACTTTCTGTCTTTTAACAGATTGAGTTTTCGGATTTCTCATTTTCCATTATTGATTGGTTATGCTGATTGGCTGATTATACGAGATCTTCACAAATTTTATGAACCCTCGATATTATTGATTGGGTACAAATTTTGATATTCGGTTTCAACTTTTGATATTGATCGATTTTAACTTTTTTGGACTTCTTCCTTATTATGAAATTTTTACTTACAATTTTTGAGTAACAAAATAAAATCTTATTTATCTTTCGATTTCCACTCTTGAGGAAATTGGTGAACCTTAGAAAAATGAAATTTTCAAGAGCCTGAGTGATTGGCAAACCCGAAAGTAAATGAAGATATCGTCCGTCCGAAAAAGAATCCTGGTGAGAACACTAGAAGACACATTTCTCAATAATGGGTAATTATTGTTTCCAAACTTTGAACTATCGTGGAATTAGACTTATCGAGGTCTCACTGTATCTTTTTTTTTTAGACGTTTTGACCTACCTGTAACTGTTTGACTCTCGAGTGAATCCCCGAGGCGTTGATTCTGGTGGCATTGAAGGGCTGCTTCAGGTGGACGACTGTCCCGGAAGTCTCCACCATCGGGTTCTTTTTGTAATACTCGATGAGTTCGGCTAAACTATCGAATTTTTCTCCTCCCCCGACATCGTACCTGTTATCCTATAAAGGAAGCGTTTGATGACACAGACGACGGCGATGTTCCAAATCGCTTACCGAATATCTAATCATGACATGAGTCACTTTGTCGTCGGTCCTAACAGAAAGAACGAAATCTCCCGGCGCTGATTGGCTTTCTCTGACTAAAAAGCTTCCATTCTTTCCTCGGTCTAGAATCAGTTTTTCAGCTTCTTTTCCTGATAGGTGGCCGTGGAACCATCTGGAACGAAAAACTGAGTTTAGAATAATTTTAGGAGCGGACACCGTATTAGTTGCACAGCAGGGAGTACATAAAAAAATGGTTTGAACTTTCAATTAGAATGTAATATTAATAAATCGGTAACTGCACATGAAAATTAATTGGATTGGAAGAGTATTATTCTAAGCCTACAGCACGAACTGAAGATCAAAGTGGTTTTGTCAATTTCAAGCATGATTTTAAAATTTGCTGGGAAATGCATCATGTGATTGTGTGATTGTTTACATGTGGGAATCTATTCAAATCAAGGTTCCTTTCTAACACGAAAAATAGTAAGAAAATTACATTTTTTATGTCGGTTTCCAACGAATCCGATCCGACTTAGTGTGCGACAGTACTAACTATAGAAAGAATTCTACATTTTGCTGTCAATCCGGATCATTTTACATAACAGCCGTCCTGGCATTTCAAACCTTTCTGCCGCAACCGACGCACCTTTGTTTCTATAATCTAAATGCAGATACAAAATGACTTTCCTATCAACTTGTCGCAACTATAAATAGTTAAATAATAACCTACATACTCACATATACGACATGGGTGTTGCATTAGCTCTCTCGACCGCATAAAATTAATATAAATTACAGTTTTCAGTTCGGATTCCAACCTTACGGAATCCCGCCCGAAAATGGTGCTTTATCACTTTTATTTCTTTGCATAACACAGTGAGTTGTGGACTTCGTCAACACCTTTTTGTTTATATTTACCACGTAGTGATTATATTGCCTCGTTAAACATAACTACAACTTCTAATTACCCAATTACCCAAAAGCACAACAATTCTGATTAATTTTTAATGCTTCTCCGACCTGTTTACTTGAATATGACCGCGTGATCTTCATTACCCTCTATTGTTTCCTCAGGATGTGAAACCAGATCGGTTTAATTGGTGCGTTAAAAAGTTTTAGCATGAGAATGCCGGTTTGACATTCTAAAACGAAATAATTGTATAGGTTTTAATTTAATTAGTTGTATGAGAAGTGTGTTTCGCATTGTGCCCAAAATAGAAAGGTTTACCTGGATTCACATTATTAGCGGCGTCCGTTTGCGTAATTTAGGTGAAGATTAATTTGATTTATGGCTGGGAGGCGTGTAGTGTAATATACTGCGTAACAAAGTTCAAGTCCACTTAAGAAAGTTTGGAGCTTCTTGCTAAACAAGTCATGTAACGAGAAAAAATTGTTGCGATTTTAGTTCCTGCTAGAAATATGCAGGTCTGTCAATTTTTATCCAACTTCAATGAATAAAAAACACTAAAAATTGAAATAGAAAATTTAAGTACGATATACATATTTGAACAGCATTGAAACGTCATTTTTGCACAGTGAACCATATATTATGTGTTTTCACAAAAGTCATTGTTAATAATAACGCATCGAGACTACATGATAATGAAAGTGACATAATAAAATTTAGATCAACGAACCAAAGAAATGAATGTACAACATAGCCCGAATTATATAAGTTTTGGTATAATTGATAAAAAATGAAAAAAAAAAGGACGATAACAAAGAAATAACTGAGAAAAAAGTGAAGGAAAAGAACGAAAGATGAAGAAAGAAAAACGAAGGATCAAAAATTAAAAATAAAAGAAACAAAAAAGGGGAGAATTGCGAAGAAAATAGAAGTAATAAAAAATAATAAAGAACAATGAATCTTAAAAAATTAGCATAAAGAATATACCATAACATAATGAGGAAAAGTTTAAAACGACGAGATGTGAAAGGCGAAGAATAAAGGATGGAGAAGAAGGACGTCAATAATAAAAAATGCAGAACGAAGAATTAAACTTTCAATTCTCCTTTTCACAATGTAAAATTTTTATATATTCAATATATGAGATGCTCAGGTTCCCTATTTCCATTCTCCAATTATCAAGTTCTCAGCTTTCATCGGTTATTACTCAAACTGTTAGGTTTGGGGCTTTGAAGACCTCCAGGTTTTAAAATTCTCAGGCTCAGACAGATTCTTAAGTTTTTGGGTTTCCTGGTTCTCGGATTTTAAGTTTTTAAATTTTTCCTATTTTCAGTCTCTGTGTGTCCGATTTTCAGGCTTTCGATTTACAGAGAATCTTTAAGAATCTTTCGATTTCCATATTTTCAGGTTCTCGAATTATTAATGTTCCCAGCTTTTCAGGTTATCAGATTCTCAGATCTTCAGGTTTTAAGATTCTCAGAATCAAATTCTTACATTCTCGGGTTTAATGCATTCCCAGATTTTAGGTTTAAAATTTAAATTTTTCCCATTTTGAGGTTCTGTGTCCGATTTTCAGATTTTCGATTTATAGAGATTTCAGATTCTTTAACTTTAAGATTCCCAGAATAGAAATTTAAATTTTTCAAATTCTCCGATTTTCAGGTTATCAGACTCAAATTTTCTTGGTTATCCATTTCTCAGATATGTAAGTTGTCTTTCAGATGTTCAATTCCTTCTTTTCATGATTTTTTATCTTTTTTCAATGTGCCAATAACTCATGAGAATGTTGCGACGAATTTAGAGGATTTTTATCTTTTGGAAAATGTAGAAATAAAGCCGTTGAGAAATTAAAAAACCAAAAATTGAAATTAAGAAACTAAAAAATTGTGGATTTTGGTCATAGTATTTTTAGTTGGAGATAATGTCATTTTGACAGCATTTCCGAAAGACCTCCCCCGGTATTGTCGGAGTGCTGATGTCATCGCTTGGGCGTGGAGAGAGCTGGGAGGGACTAGAATTTAGAACAAGCCGAGATCGGGACATTTGACATGTCAGATTATTAGATTGGGGGAGGTTTTTATGGTGGTGTCTCATCCACGCGGCCAGACACTGAAGCCAAGTCCCCGTGCCCCCACTAGTCAGAGATTGTTCTTCTATCCACATTTAATAATGTCACTGTTTAATACCAGTAATAAGCATTACATGCGTGTAATCTAAATGCAGACATGACTTGAAGATTCCAAGGCTTGCTTCGTCGTCGATTTTTGTTGAACGCACGTTATAACCAATCCAGAATAGCAAACCAAAAAAGATGAAATAAAAAATAAGAAGACCAATGAATGATAAAGAAACTTGAAGAATAGAATTTGAATCAAACAACAATAAAAACCCAAGTGATCTGGTACTAACAACAAAATATGAAGGAAAAGGATAACAAACAAAGACATGGAAAAAATAACATAAAAAATTGTCAAAAAAAGGATGATTAGCAAGCGATAACAAAACAAGTACAAAAGATGAATATGGAAAGATGACAGTAAAGAGAAACAACAAATGAGAAATAAAAAATAAAAAAGGAAGAATTTATGAAAAATTAAAAGGGGATGAGGATTACAAGGAAATAATGAATCACGAAGAACAAAGAATAAAAAATTAAATTTCACCTTTTTGAAAATTTAGAAATAACGTAATTTAGGAAATTGAGGAATTGTGAAATCAAAAAAACTGTATTCGATAAATGAAGAAATCGTAAAATCGAAAAATCCAGAAATTGAAACTAAAAAATTAGGAAAGTGAAAAAATGAGTAATTGCGAAGTCGAGTGTCATGAGAATTTGGAAAACGAGGAAATTGATAAATTTTTGAAAATATATTTTTTTTTACGTTCTGTTTCATCTCTATAAGCATTCAATTTCTACAGTGAGATAATCAATTTCGGAATAAGTACTTCCCAATTTTTCAGTGCTACAAGGTTTCTCAGTTTCTTAGTTGAAATCCCAGAATTTGTATCAATAAGTGCTAAAAATTCTCGATTTAATATTCTTTTCAATTAATTCACCAAGTCTGTTAATTTTCCACCGATCTCAATTATTAAACTTGTCCATTTAAATTTTCAGGCATCTATGTTCTGGAGTGTCTGATTCTACTGATTCTTGTTTTGAGAATCTCGCCGAAACAGAATTATATTTTGAATGCTTGTATCGATAGTCACTGTACTGTCATGAGGTAATTGCAAAGATTGAAATTTTACCAATAAAACGGTTTAGTCATAGAGAAAAACTGAGGATGATTTCAGTTCCAATGTCGACTTAAAAGCGATTTCTTTCTCTATAAGTTTTGACAGTACAAACAATTAGAACAAATTTGCATTTTTAACGAACACCTCAATCTTTAATCTCAGATTGGCATCTGCGGCTTCAATCCACAACTCTGATCGTATTTTAGCCACTTATCCACAGGAGGCTTTCAATTACGCATAAATGTGGGCGTGTGCAAAGCAACACCTACGGAATGATTCAAAAATGAATTATCTACAGCGCGTGTTATTGAAAATCGAAAACATTGACTTTTACACAATAACTAATTCCATAAACGTTTAAATGGATAAACAAATAATGGTGGTTTTATAGCCGGCCATTACACCATATGAAGTTGCATGAGGACTAATTAACATAAACACAGCGGTGAATGGGTCTAATACGATTTCACTTTTCCGTAAAATGAACTGATAAGGATCTACAGGCTTGTTGTTTTCGGAAAGTTTTGTTATCGCGTAAAGGCTGGTTTGTCAATACATGAATTGGCGGTAAAATATGTTTATTACTGTTTTGACTTTAGGAAAACTACAATTTCTGAGAAAAGACCTTAAAATTACTCAAATTGATTAATCGACGTGGTTTCTGAGTAAAGCTTCTGATTCTCAGATTGATTTATGGTGTTCGTAATAGAATCTCAATCATGCCAGATTAATCCTAATTTAATTCGGTCTAGTAACTCAAAATAATGGCTATTATTGTCGCTGGGTGTGCCATCAACATAACAACTACTAAATAGAAATTAGGAAATCAATGGGATGAAATCTTAAAAATATATATATTACAAGACCACATGTGTTAAAAAATTAGTTGTTTTAAGTCATTTAACTACACCTGCATCCCTCAGAGTTTCTCATGCAACAACTTTGTATAACCACAGTGCAAATATTTCCCAAATCGGTGCCAAAAAATATTATAAAATCTCACCCACGACAATGTCTTTATAAACGCTCAACCGGCCCTCGGGTTCTTCATCACGTCGCCACTGAAATAGTTACAGCCTCCATATTTGGCGAGCTCGGTTTAACTACATACTTTTTGCGTGCTTATACTTATGATGTCACTGAAGGAAATGCGAATTTGGAACGAAGAACGAGCTTTCAGTGTGCAGATAGAAGACTGAGAGACTTGAAACATGCATTGATAATGAAAACCCTGACCTCATATTTAGATACTTAAGTTATTTAAACAGCGAAGGTGAAGTCTAAACTCTAAAAGAGAAAAAAGTAAAGCTTACTTAAATAGAAGAACTTTTCTGAACTCCTTTAAAGCTGTGGTGAAGATAATTTGTGCCGCGGGAACTGCAAGAAGTGACGCGTCTGTGCCGAAAAAATTTCGAGTCATCTCAAAACGGAAATAACTGTAACACCGAACACATCGAAAAACTACTATTACTACTACTATCGAAGTGAAAATAGTAGAAATTAATGTAGTACTTCGTGCACCTGAACACTCTGAATACAAAAAACACACTGGTTTGGTTTATGTCGCGAAAGCCATCAACAATGCTACCGGTGGTGCATAGTGGGGAAGACGCTTTCGGACACCTTGCGGTTCGCGGCCTAGACATTGAAGCATTCTTTAATTAGTCATTAAAAAAACATTTTTTCCTCTAAAATATGCGGTATTTCCAGGCTATTAAGCGAAAATTACAATTTTGATAACTAGGCTTCGCGAGCGAGTGCGCTCTCAGAATAAAAAGAGATTAATTTTAGGTAATTAATTTTGAGTCATAAAAACGTAATTTCGATTTAATAGCTATTTTATGTGTCTTGTGGTGAATACGGAAACATCTTTTCTGATACGTAAATTCGATTCTGAGAGTGGAATTAAAAATTATATTTAAACAAATTCAGGAATTTTGTATGCACCATTATTTTATAAAGATTATTTTTTAAGCTTTAGAAAAAGATTTTCATTTCTGTACATTTATGTGGGGTTGATATTGTTCTTCAAGACAAGAAATTTAATACTGTTGACATTTCAGAAAAAAAAAAGAGATATTTTGTGTATTTAATTTTTTTTTAATTTAATTTTACTACTAAAATCATAAATTGGAGACAGTCATTGCCCAACTGAGCTGTTTACCCCCTTTTTTCTCTTAACTAAACCTTGATTGGAGCAAGAATACCGGTTTGCTTTTCTTTCCCTAATAATACCTAATAATTAAGATTCCTCCATATATTATTTTTATAACATTGACTTTGTGTTTTGTGTTTTTAAGTCCAAACATCAGATTCAATTTTATACTTACAATTAGTATCAAATTTCAAAGATTCCAGTTGACAATCCGGAATTTCGAGATTTTGCAACTTTTAAGATTCAGATTTCAAAATTTAGCATTTCGTCGGTGAAATGTGTTAACCTGCTAACTCCATTTGAGAAAATTTTAGAGGAGACTATTAAAACGCTTGTATTTCGGAGTTTATATTAAACTATTTGGAGATATCAGGTATTATTCAGACAAAATGTTTTATGTTTTTTCGCAATAATACCTGCTGTCTCCAAATGGTTTAATATAAACTCCGAAATTCAAGCGTTTTAATAATCTCCTCCAAAATTTTGCCAAATGGAGTTAGCAGGTTAACACATTTCACCGACGATTTTACACTTTCCAAGATACAAATACAAATTATTCAGACTACAAAGTCCAATTCCATGAGGATTTCAAGACATTTGAAGATTTCGAAATTTTAACGGCCAATACAATTTTAAGATTCTTCCGTTCGAAGAGTTCAAGGTTCCACATTCAAAAACTCTGTATTCGAAATTAATGTTGCTAGCTTTCAAGATTGCGAGAATCGCACATTCGAAGATTCCAAAGATTCTAAGTTTACTGAATCAAACGATTTTTTCGACTAAACGATGCCACTCAGATTCCCACGATTATCTTACAGATTTTAAATTCAGAAATCTATACATTTTGCAAATTAAACCTTCTCTTGAAACAAAAATCTATAAACAAACGTTAAATCCTAAATAATTATGTATCAAATCATTTCTAGTTGCAAAGATTTGAAAAAAGAATTTGAAAGCCGAATTAAGCTCACGAATCACACCATTTCATATTCTGATAAAGAAACTCCAAAAAGAAGTAAGATGTAAGATTGGCATTGTAAGATAAGCTTTCGAAATTCAACTTTTTGGTTTCAATCTATATAGTTATTAGATTTTTTGACCCTTTTTACTTTTCCTATATAATTTGAGAGCCAGGTTCATTTCTATTTTTTAAGTTATGGATTTATTTTCATATTATGTAACATGACCCGTTCTGTTTCATCAGATTTGCTCAAATCTATTATTATTTATTTTTCTAGAATTGACTCACTTTAGTCTTCAATTTAAGAGGAATCCGTACGATGGTCGACCTTCAGATTTGCCCGATTTTTGTCAACGCTACCCCCGCCACAATTTTTAAAGTAGGGAATGAAGGGGAATACAGTCGAGTTCCGATGATGATAATGTGCCGAATATGCCGACTGTGGATGGCATAGAAAAACCCTCATTTATGGTGGTGGTGGACTGCTCGACTGTGACCAACAATAATAATTACACGAAAATGCTTGCGCGCGCTCAGAAATAGTAAATCTCATTACAGGATCTTCCATCACGTTTGCTGTTTTTGTTTGTTAAAAATAAAAAAGCATTATGGTATTTTTGTATATTTATTAATTTATTAATAAAATATAAAATCGTAATTCAAAAGAATATTAACAACAATAGTAGATATGAACATGACATGAACAAATCATGTATAATTATCGATATCTCACAAAAGTACAAAAGTAATGCATTCGATAAGTCATATACCTACCGTTGTTTTGAAAAAAAAATCCAACTGGTTAATTTTTATATTAGACAATTTCATGTTTTTTGCTTTTGCATTTTTGTATACAGGGTGATTCACGCCAAAGTGATGACAGCATCGACGACTTTTTTTACGTAATAAATGGAAAAGGAATATGTCTTGTGTGGATTGAAAATATACGTATTACCTATGTACTCGTATCTATCGTGGTCGTGGACGATATATCTGTTTACGTCCGTTTAATTTAACAGATTTTCTTATAAATTGGAAATTTTAGGTTACTAAGTAACTAATAATGCTGAAAATGATGAAAATATAGGGTGCCCGAAAATATATATGTATTATAATAAATTTTATGATAAGGATACAGATGGGCGATCATAAGTGATTTTATGCTGAAATGATCTTGTATCTTGATGTCTTACCACCGTGTAACCATAGTAATTCACCCCTTTTTATCATTTTATTCAGTTGTGAGAGAAATGCCCATTATACCTTTCTTTTGCGTGGCAAAAATAGATGATTATCATTTAGATGATAATTCCGGGACGCCCGGTAGATGTGAATCATCAAAATTGATGGTTATTGAAAGAATTTATAATTAAAGAGAAACAATAAATAAAAACATAGTATAGTTTTCCATAAAATTTACAGGTAAAAATTTGGGCTTACGTATAAAAAATATAAATTATGTAAAATACGTAAAAAACCTAAAAATTGGGTTTCTGTTTACAAACAAATTTAAATTTCTGGTATTTTGTACCTACACTCAAGTCTGGACCTGCAATAAGACCATAAATGCATAGAATTTACCGAAAGAATACAGGAGTGTGCAGTGTCATAAAATGTTTTAAGGGTACCTGCTCTATTTCCGGCCTTCTATTTATTTCGCATGGTAATTCATGGGCTCGGTGTTTTCCAATGTTTAAATTGTAACAGAAATTTGTTTTCTTCCAAAAAATTATTTTTGTTTATTATTCTTTCTAGAAATAATGTAATGTACCTATTTTACTGCCAGTGCCCGTATTAGAGAGGTTTTAATATTTCTTATGTAAAAAAAGTGTCCACAATAAGAGGTTTCACTGGTAATTACACAATATTGAACTTGTACATACTTCAAAAAATGGTCAAATAAAATGCATTACCTTTCAAAAGCTTTCTGTAAGCATTCATAAAATAGACTTGTTTTCTGAACTCCAGCCTGCTGTTCAGATTTCCAAGTTTTTTTTATAGATAACTCAATTTGCTTTATTTTCTTTTTTTTCCATTGTTTTCTGCATTTATGATCCACGTATACCACTAAATAAAGTTTATTTTATCTAAAAAATTAGATAGTAGCTATAACTATTTATCTACTACTAGTTATCTAATGTGCATTTGTATATGGCACGCCGTTTTACTATTTAATAGACAAATATTTTTTCGAAAATAAATAAATTATTTCTTTTCAATTTAAAACTAAATTTTTTGGATGTTTTTATTATGTATGTACCTACATAATAAAAACGCAATGCTTTTATGTTGTTAAATAAAATTAAATTATTATACATAAAAAAAAATACAAAAATGGGTGAATTTTAATTATGCCGTAACATAATTATAATTAATTAATATTTTTCTGTTAAAATATTGATAATATTTTTATTGTCTTGGCACATAATAAAAATACATAACTTTTTAATTTCTATTGTGTACATAATTTTAATTCAGACATTTCTATTATGTACATAATTTTAATTCAAACATTTTTATTCTGTACCTACATAATTTTACATTTCGCATGGGAACGAATGCAGGCAGGCTTTACGCATGACTTTGTTACATGTACATGATTTTAATTCTGTATTTTCATTATGTACATAATTTTAATTCTGAATTTATATTACATACATAATTTTAATTGAGACATTTTTATTATGTACATAAACTTAATTCTGGATTTCTATTATGTTCATAATTTTAATTCAATGATTATTATTAAGTACATAATTTATTTCAATTTCAATTAGAATTCGGAATTTTATTGAATAAAAAATTAGCTAAAATTCTTGTTGAAAATAAAAATAAATATCTTTCAATTTTATTTATATCACAGCATAATAAAAATTGCTAATTAAAATTATATTCCTACATAATTATAATACTGATATTTTTGTTTATGATGGGACAATAATAATTGAGTTCTAAAATTTAGCCAAACTCATAATTAAACATAATTAAATAATAGTGAATTAATATTATTTAATTATGTTAGTGCATAATAATTAGTTTGAATAAAATTTATGTATTAACATAAAAGTAATACATTCTAGTTCAATTATGTTCCACATGTAAACAAATCATTTAAAATTCGTTTCTTTAATATGTATTATGATAAAAAAAAATTCGGTGATTAAATAGTAAAACGGCGTGCCATACTTGTGCAAGTATTGAGAATAATTATTGTGAGAATAGCTGTTTTTGCTGAAACTTTGCCGGCATTCATTCGGAAAATATCGTGTCGTGGCGAAGGTTGTCGATTCACGAGTGGAGGAGAAGTAAGTTGGGTGCGAAGGAGGGATGAATGATGTCGTACAAAACGTTAAAAAATATGTTTGCAGGGTATTACTGGATTTAATGTAGCAGTTACATTGTTCATCTCAAGGTGATGAAATTTTACAGGAATTTTGTGGAAGAGTTGTACTACGATTTGGTCAGACTCTTTTTTTTATAAGTCTACCTATAATCGAGTTGCATGCACTTGAAAATGTGTGTTATTCACACATTTACAATTTTTTTTTAAACATAGAAAATGAAAGTTTTTTTACAATTTAGTCTGACCGAATTGTAGAAGTGGGCCTGTAGTTTCAAATAAAAAAATAATAATTAAAAAATGTTGAAAAATAACGCCTGTACAGCAAATCCAGTAACGCACAAAATCGACAGTATTTTCAACGTACGGAGTCCTCTTAAGTTTAGTAAAGTTTACTCAAATTTATTTGTTTTTTCTATTTAATTCCACTATTTCGGTTTCTGAGATCTCCTCAAGCTTATTAGTTGTTGCTTTGATTCATTTGTTCCTTCCTTCCTTCCTGAGACTTAATCGACGTTAGCTTTCCGGTTTTTTATATTCCGGGTTTTTTAGGTTTAGGTTTTTGAGCATTATTTGATTTTTTCTGTGTTCTGTTGAATCGATATGTTTTTCCAATCTTTTCTCTTGATATTTTTCCCTCTTTTGCAATTTTTTAGAGATGGTCAAGACAAAGAATTAAAAAATAGTAGTGCACGGAGACCAGTGAGTGCGAAGAGAAAAGGAACAGAAGGTAAAAGAGAACTTGAAAAGAATACATCCGATGATAACTTTGTTTACATGAGATTACTTTGAATCTCTGCATTAATTTTTTTCTACTTCATATTTATATATTTATTTAAGGAGACAACTTCTCTACGCAACTTTAACAAGATGTAGGGCGAACGAAATATGATTCAAATAAATGTTCTACAGATACGTAAACGACATAGATCTTTAAACAAAAATCGTGCATTCAGAGAGAGCAAGAAACTCATTAATAAACGATTTTGACACATTAGAGGTCTAATGAAGTTACATCACTTGTAGAGAACAAAGCTGGCTACTGACCTTAAATATTTAGTAAAATTAGACATTTATCAAAAGAATGCGATGCGATGCGTAAAGCATATTATTAAGAAACGTTGAATTAATTTTTTTTTAAATAAATGAAATTTGCAAAAGTTTTTTTTTAATCACCGACTGCAAATATACAATACATAATTTTGGAAACTTCGAATTTTTAACGTTGAAATATTGAATTCCTGAATTTGGGAGTGTGCAAATTTCGAACCGTTAGAATTCTAAATTTTCATTTTTTTTTTTTTTTTTGTAATACATATTTCAATTCCTGGAAATTCTTAATTTAACCTGAAAATCGTTGAAACTTGCACATTTTGAGTCGTTCAACTCTGTGATTTCCCGAGTTCTCAAATTTAAACCCATGAAATATTTAATTCCCTAATTATTTCCAATTTGCCATTTTTAAATTGTAGAAATCCTAAATTTGAAAGAATTGAATACTGCTACTACAATGAAATCTTGCAATACTGAATTCTCAAATTTTGAATTAGTGAATTCTTCTGAATATTGAAAATCTTTATAACCTGAATTTAGAAATTTAAGAGGGTTCTCCAGTGGTAGGTACATTTCTGCCGGTCGAAGTACATTTTCCCGAAATATCTTTTTTTTTTAATTTACAAATTTCAAGAAATCGCTCTGTAGCTGCAAAGATCTATATTTTATCAACACGCCCACAAAATTTCAACGAAAAATCTTCAAAAATAAAAAAGTTACATTCAACGCCGCAAATTGTTGGACATTTTTGCCCGCCGTTGAATGTAACTTTTTTATTTTTGAAGATTTTTCGTTGGAACTTTGTGGGCATGTTGATAAAATATAAATCTTTGCAGCTACAGAGCGATTTTTTGAAATTTGTCAATTAAAAAAATATATTGCGGGAAAACGTACATCGACTGGCAGAAATGTACATGCCACTGGAGAACCCTCTTAAAGTAATTTATATCTGGTTTTGCAAATCCTGAAATTCTGAAGTTAAATTGTGAAATCCTCCTTATTACGAATTACTGAATGATGGAAATTCTGAATTTAGAAGTTTTTAACCGTGCAAATCTATAATTTCAGAATTTGGATCTAAGAAATGTTAGAAATTCTTGAATTTGGAATTTTAACAAATTTTGAATCGTTAAAATTTTGAATTTTTGAATTTAAAAATTCTGGATCGGTTGAATCTCGTATTCCTAAATTTGTTAATTTTGAAAGGTTTATTAAATTTTGAATTCCTAAATTTCCAAATTTGCATGGATGAAATGTTACATTCCTGAATATGGTATTTTGAAAAAAAAAAAAAAAACAATAGAAATTTTGAATCTTCCAAGTTCTCAATCGGTGAACTTTTGAATGAAAAAATTCTCAATTTTGAGTTGTGAAAATTCCCAATAAGGAAATGTATAGTGGACAATTTGGAATTCTCAACTTCCAAATTTGAATCGTTGAGAGGAAATTCTAATTCTGGAAATTTTGAATTTCTGATATAAATCGTGGGTGGATGTACCGTGCGATCATTTAAATTGAAGATTAGAGTAGACTGTGAAATTTAAATTAGGTTGGCACTACTAACTGTTGACAATTTGGTTTAATATTTGAATGTCAAAGGTGTCAAAGCGAAAATTACAATTTTGATAACTAGGCTTCGCGAGCGAGTGCGCTCTCAGAATAAAAAGAGATTAATTTTAGGTAATTAATTTTGAGTCATAAAAACGTAATTTCGATTTAATAGCTATTTTATGTGTTTTGTGGTGAATACGGAAACATCTTTTCTGATACGTAAATTCGATTCTGAGAGTGGAATTAAAAATTATATTTAAACAAATTCAGGAATTTTGTATGCACCATTTCATAAAGATTATTTTTTAAGCTTTAGAAAAAGATTTTCATTTCTGTACATTTATGTGGGGTTGATATTGTTCTTCAAGACAAGAAATTTAATACTGTTGACATTTCAGAAAAAAAAAGAGATATTTTGTGTATTTTATTTTTTTTTTAATTTAATTTTACTACTAAAATCATAAATTGGAGACAGTCATTGCCCAACTGAGCTGTTTACCCCCTTTTTTCTCTTAACTAAACCTACGGAATGAATTTCCCTTTAGAATTTCGCCGATATCCGACATACCTTTATACCAATTTTAATTTGGAACCTTGATTGGAGCAAGAATACCGGTTTGCTTTTATTTCCCTAATAATACCTAATAATTAAGATTCCTCCATATATTATTTTTATAACATTGACTTTGTCAAAACGTCGAAGAACAACCTTTTGGTTCAAATTTTTCCAAAACGATACTTTTAAGTCCAAACATCAGATTCAATTTTATACTTAGTATCAAATTTCAAAGATTCCAGTTGACAATTCGGAATTTCGAGATTTTGCAACTTTTAAGATTCAGATTTCAAAATTTAGCATTTTACACTTTCCAAGATAAGACACAAATTATTCAGACTACAAAGTTCAATTCCATGAGGATTTCAAGACATTTGAAGATTTCGAAATTTTAACGGCCAATACAATTTTAAGATTCTTCCATTCGAAGAGTTCAAGATTCCACAATCAAAAATTCTGTATTCGAAATTCCTGTTGCTAGCTTTCAAGATTGCGAAAATCGCACATTCGAAGATTCCAAAGATTCTAAGTTTACTGAATCAAACGATTTTTTCGACTAAACGATGCCACTCAGATTCCACGATTATCTTACAGATTTCAAATTCAAAAATCTATACATTTTGCAAATTAGACCTTCTATTGAAACAAAAATCTATAAACAAACGTTAAATCCTAAATAATTATGTATCAAAATCATTTCTAGTTGCAAAGATTTGAAAAAAGAATTTGAAAGCCGAATTAAGCTCACGAATCACACCATTTCATATTCTGATAAAGAAACTCCAAAAAGAAGTAAGATGTAAGATTGTAAGATAAGCTTTCGAAATTCAACTTTTTGGTTTCAATCTATATAGTTATTAGATTTTTTGACCCTTTTAACTTTTCCTATATAATTTGGGATATATTTTTTTATTTTGAAAATTTCCAGGTTGTAAATCTCAAGCCAGGTTCATTTCTATTTTTTAAGTTATGGATTTATTTTCATATTATGTAACATGACCCATTCTGTTTCATCAGATTTGCTCAAATCTATTATTATTTATTTTTCTAGAATTGACTCACTTTAGTCTTCAATTTAACTTTAATCAAGTTTCCTCAAATTTATTTGTTTTTTCTATTTAATTCCACTATTTCGGTTTCTGAGATCTCCTCAAGCTTATTAGTTGTTGCTTTGATTCATTTGTTCCTTCCTTCCTTCCTGAGACTTAATCGACTTAATTTCCGGTTTTTTTATATTCCGGATTTTTTAGGTTTAGGTTTTTGAGCATTATTTGATTTTTTTTCTGTGTTCTGTTGAATCTATATGTTTTTCCAATCTTTTCTCTTGATATTTTTCCCTCTTTTGCAATTTTTTAGAGATGGTCAAGACAAAGAATTAAAAAATAGTAGTGCACGGAGACCAGTGAGTGCGAAGAGAAAAGGAACAGAAGGTAAAAGAGAACTTGAAAAGAATACATCTGATGATAACTTTGTTTACGTGAGATTACTTTGAATGTCTGCATTAATTTTTTTTCTACTTCATATTTATATATTTAAGGAGACAACTTCTCTACGCAACTTTAACAAGATGTAGGGTGAACGAAATATGATTCAAATAAATGTTCTACAGATACGTAAACGACATAGATCTTTAAACAAAAATCGTACATTCAGAGAGAGCAAGAAACCCATTAATAAACAATTTTGACACATTAGGTCTAATGAAGTTACATCACTTGTAGAGAACAAAGCTCTGGCTACTGACCTTAGATATTTAGTAAAATTAGACATTTATGAAAAGAATGCGTTGAATTTAATTTAAAAATTTTAAATAAATGAAATTTGCAAAATTTGAATCTTAAATTTCCACATTCGGACATTACAAGTTTTTTTTGCACCGCCTGCAAATATACAATAATTATTGTGGAAAGTTCGAATTTTTAACGTTGAAATAATG
The DNA here is from genome assembly GCA_963583935.1 of Diaperis boleti. Lineage (NCBI taxonomy): Eukaryota > Metazoa > Arthropoda > Insecta > Coleoptera > Tenebrionidae > Diaperis > Diaperis boleti. Next base: position 58,225,481 of record OY757242.1, on the reverse strand, counting down.
AATTCCTGAATTTGGGAGTGTGCCAATTTCAAACCGTTACAATTCTAAATTTTCCATTTTTTTTTTGTAATATTTCAATTCCTGGAAATTCTTAATTTAATCTGAAAATCGTTGAAACTTGCACATTTTGAGTCGTTCAACTCTGTGATTTCTCAAGTTCTCAAATTTAAACCCATGAAATATTTAATTCCCTAATTATTTCCAATTTGCCATTTTTAAATTGTAGAAATACTAAATTTGAAAGAATTGAGTAATTTATATCTGGTTTTACAAATCCTGAAATTCTTAAAGTTAAATTGTGAATTCCTCCTTATTACGAATTACTGAATGATGAAAATTCTGAATTTAGAAGTTTTTAACCGTGCAAATCTAGAATTTCAGAATTTGGATCTAAGAAATGTTAGAAATTCTTGAATTTGGAATTTTAACAAATTTTGAATCGTTAAAATTTTGAATTTTTGAATTTAAAAATTCTGGATCGGTTGAATCTCGTATTCCTAAATTTGTTAATTTTGAAAGGTTTATTAAATTTTGAATTCCTAAATTTCCAAATTTGCATGGATGAAATGTATATGAATGAATATGAATATGGTATTTTGAAAAAAAAAAAAAAAAAAAATTTGAATCTTCAAGTTCTCAATCGGTGAACTGTTGAATGAAAAAATTCTCAATTTTGAGTTGTGAAAATTTCCAATAAGAAAATGTATAGTGGACAATTTGGAATTCGCAACTTGAATTTCTGATATAAATAGTGGGTGGATGTACCGTGCGATCATTTAAATTATAGATTAGAGTAGCCTTGAAATTTAAACTAGGTTAACACTACTAACTTTTGACAATTTGGTTTAATATTTGAATGTCAAAGGTGTCAAAGTGACTTTAAAAAATTGCTTTTAAAAAAAAAAGAGAACCGACTTCAAAAAGTGAAAAATAATTGAATACATGTATTATTACATGTACTACCCAATGATCTGTCTGAAGTCGGTGCCAAGCCAAATAGGTTAAAAATTCGTAATATATTGTAATTATACAAAAATATCAACAACGTTATAACGCATACAAAATTCGATATCATTCGAGACGAAGTCTGCCGTTTGGGATGTTTTGCTCAGCACGAGCCCCCCACCCACGCTCACGCATTCCGGTGCGTTCGCCGGGAGACCTTCAATGTGGCTGGAGCAGGCAGCCTATCTATCTACTACCTATTTGGCTTAGCACCGACTTCAGACAGATCATTGGGTAGTACATGTAATAATACATGTATTCAATTATTTTTCACTTTTTGAAGTCGGTTCTCTTTTTTTTTAAGCAATTTTTTTACACTTTTAAGTGATAAGTTAGTGATACCTAGTAAAGACGCTTCTCCAATATTGAGGTCCTCAATAAAGTTGACGAAGAAATCGGTATGAACATAATTATATACATAAAATGAAGAAAAAATATGGGGATTTTTCTCGATTTCCATGGGATTCCCTGATCAGATCCTGATTTTTTGACAATGGAACCACGTCAAGAGTATACCCTTTCAAATAAAAGAAGAATTTTGTAAATCGGTCCACAATTGACGAAGAAATCGGTGAACATACATGATAAGTCTGTTAAAGAGGGAGCGAAAATTTGAGGATTTTTCTCGATTTCCACGGGATTCCCTGATCAGATCCTGATTTTTTAACAGTGTAACCACCTCTACAGTATGCCCTTTCAAATAAAAAAAGAATTTTGTAAATCGGTCCACAATTGACGAAGAAATCGGTAAACATACATGATAACTCTGTTAAAGAGGGAGCGAAAATTTGAGGATTTTTCTCGATTTCCATGGGATTCCCTGATCAGATCCTGATTTTTTAACAATGTAACCATCTTTAGAGTATACCCTTTCAAATAAAAGAAGAATTTTGTAAATCCATCCACAATTGACGAAGAAATCGGTGAACATACATAAAGTCGGTTAATTAAAGGGAGCAAAAATTTGAGGATTTTTCTCGATTTCGATGAGATCCCCTCATCAGATCCTGAAATGGTGACAATGGGACCAATCTGTAAGTATACTCTTTCAAATAAAAGAAGAATCTTACAAATCAGTTTATAAATGACGGAGTTCTGCGGTAACAAACATTAAAAAAAAAAAAAAAAACATACAACCGAATTGATAACCTCCTCCTTTTTTGAAGTCGGTTAAAAAACGGCAACAGAATGGTGAATGGAAGTATACTATAGAACGATGTGCTAAAGGTTTTTCAAAATACCTACCCCAATTTTCCTGCAGATTATCAAAAATTAGTCCAACAAATTTATAAATGTGTGGGAAGATTTCGTGATGTTAGTGTTATGATTATCGTGTCATTCAATTTCCGAATCGAAGTTCGGACCTGACAATTCTAGATTAAATATTTTATTTTCCCTTATCTCAAACACCGTCTTTAAAAATAAACCGCACAATCTTGAAGAACTTCAAGAGGCATTTGCATTTTTTTGAAAATATGAAACGTATAGTTAACAGCTGCATTGAAGCTGGGGGAGAACATTTGCTGTAATTCTCAATAAACCTACATTCTTTTGTGTCTTATTTTCGTTAAATTAATAAAATTTAGCATGAGAAACATAGACGTCACAATGTGTTTTTAATGTGTCAATTTGCAGGCTGGGTCATTGCATAAAAAATAAACCGCCTACTCTAATTATTAATTTAATAATGATCTCATGGTATGCAACAGAAGAAATAATAGAGACAATGAAGGAAATAGTAAAATAGACGTTTGGAAAGGCGAAATATTCCCAAATCAATGAAGGATGGACCTAGTGTGTCCGATACACAAAAACGTGAAAAGAGAAAAAGTGAAGAACTAGAAGATAAAGAAGTGTTACCAGATGGACCAGAGGGCTTCAGAAAAGGAAGAAGCACTATTGACAATGGAAATATCTTGAAACACCTAACATATAAAGAATTCGATAAGAAAAGGGCGAACATGTGTGCGTTGTGTGTATACCTGAAATAGAGGGAGATTATGGGAGCATCTGAGAGGGAAAGCAATAAACAGAGTAAAAGTAAACGGGAGAATGAGCGAAAGATTCTGGACGACGAAAGAATTAAGACAAGGATGCTCACTCAGCCCCAGTCTATTCGCAGCGACCTGGAAGAAAAGCCAAGACTAGCAGACTAGGGACTCTGGTGGTAGGAAACACGAAAGTGCACTCGCTGGCATATGTAATGTTATGGTGCTAATAGCCAATGAGGTTAAAGAAATGAAAATACTTGAAAAGAAAGAAGCTAGAGTTAAACGTGGAGAAAACAAAAGTTATGATTTTTCAGAAAGGAGGTAGAAATAAGAAAGCGGAATGGAGGTGGGGAGAAAAAGAGATAGCAAAAAAAAAAAGAATTTAAACACCTGGGCTACACCTTTAACGAAAAAGACATATAAAGGAGCTGGAAAGAAAAGCGAACGGGGTGGTAGGGCAAGTATGGGGAATATAGAGAAAATTCGGTCTTGACATAAGAAGGAAAAGGCTGATGTATTAAAGGCTAGTACAGAGTGTCATTGGATAGAGAAACGCCAGCTTATATGGTGCTGGAAGAAGTAAATAGAGATAAAACAAGAGTAGAAGCAGGAAAAAAAACATTCAGATCTCAAGAGAGATTAAAAGAAAGAACCACATGTAACATATTACAACACTAAGAAAAGCGGGTACGCAGTGGAGGAAATAGAGAGGCGAATAAATAATGGAACACGTGTACTAAAAGAGGTAGTCGAGAAGGACCGAGATGTACAGAAGCAGGAGAATAAGTATAAAAGAGTCAAGGTATAATCGAAAGTATAGTACACTAATTAGTAATTACAGCATACCTGAGAACGGATAGCAAGAAGAACGATGAAAGAGAAAACAATTACTGGAAAGGGAGAAACAAGAGAGTGTGCTGAGATGAGATGAGAGAGAACAGACGAGACTGGAAAGTGTTGTTAGAGTTAGGAGAAGAAGCGACAAGACTTAGCTGGATGAAAGAAGTAAAATAGAAGAAAGAACACAGAAAAAAACAGAAGGAACGGAAGGAAATTAAAATTTAGCTCTTGTCGTTGTTTTATGTTAGTTAATATTTTAATAGTTAAGTTAATATTTTATTGTATGTGAAAAAAAGGAATACTTAATGACTAAAAGTTTCTGGTACTTACACTGTAAGTTCAGATTTTGAATTAATATCGTTTTATCAAAATAACTGCACAAATTACAACTGGAATTCTGGTTGACGCTAACGAAAACACTATTTATTTTGCATGGTAGCTATGGAAACGTTTCCAACGTATTGCGATTCTTTTCGAGTATTGACTTCTTTTCTTTAGGCTTAAAGACAATATCACACAAATGAGAGTAAAAATTGTGTATAAAGTAAAAAAGTCCTTTCCCGCTTACCCTGCACTTCTCCTCCGATTTGGCCAGTGCTCCAACTTCTTACCACATTCACAGAGGAAAAAGGTTACTCTAATTGACATCCTAACTAATCGTGTGCCTCGAAAATTACGCGCAATTACTCTATACTACCGAGAAGCTATTTTAATAACCGCTTATTTTTAACTACATAATTAACCGCAACGTCAACAAATTAAGCATAATAAGATCGTAGCCTCTGTAATCGTATTCCTTATCACTTCTCGCAATGCAATTAAATCATTTTTATTCAATAGCTATCTTAACATCACGGCTGTAATCCATCACGCCGGTTACGCTGATTGCAATTGCGTTAATTAATAAAAGCGTTGAATCAGTGAACTAAATAAAACAGAGAAGCAGTTTTCACCGCAACCTTCATGCAAGAAGAAACGAAAAATGAGAATTCATCTGCGAATGTGGAACATATAAAATGCGTGGGTACATCGCGAGTTTTCTAAATTACAAAATTACAATCGGCGGAAATAATAACAACGTATGAACCTGCGAAATGCAAATTATTTTTTCAGATGTGAAAACGCTTTCGTTTGTTGCCTTTGCATGTAATGATATTAATATGGATGATAATAAGTCACGACAGAGAAACCTGGGGCTATTATGGCGTTTGGAATAGTTTGCAGAAAAAACTATTCTTGTAAATTACCATTATTTGTTCTTGGGATTTTTTGTTGTAAACGTCAAATTAGAAGGTGTCAATAATAACATAAAAAATTAGTCAAGATCTGTCATGTGTCAACGGCAGGTGTGCCAATTCACTTTACTCAGAAAGGTCAAGGCCTTGCGGTCATTTAAACTTTAGGTTTATTGTTACAAATCCCGTATCTTTGCAAAAATTCTTTGTATTAACGGTATTTATAAGTGCAACCTTCGATCTCAATGAGCCTATAGAATCGACCAGGTAGACCTACAAATCCATCACGTTCAACAGTTATTTATGTACAAAGTGTATAAAAATATTATGTAACGACTTAAAGCCCAAGTTGTCTACATATTAAATTTAATAAATATAAACTGTGTTTTTTCACACAAATTCGTCCTTCGCAGCATCATGCAATGCCACGGATTCGCAAGTACCGGATCTCTTAAGAAAGCTTACCTTCCTGGCGCCAGAGCCTTGACCACCTGAACCACAAAAAATAGAAATTGACCTTAAAAATTAGACCTTTTTAAGGAATTAAACATCGCTTAAGACACAAATGGCTCTCATCAACGAAAGTAAGTGTGAATTGTATCTCTGCAGGCCATCCAAAGATTAGTTATCATAATCGCACTCCGCTGATGGACAGTTCAGTGTCAGAGTAATCCGTTCATAGTCAGGGTAAAAGTGTTAAAAATAGACATCAAGGCTCGTTCGTCGTCCCCCAACGTTTTAGGTCAACTTCAGAAAATGTCTTGTGATCTAATGATGAAGACTATGTAAATTATTCACGACGAGGAGGAAATTGCAGCAATTTAAGCCGGCTGCAACATGTTGGAAAGAGTTTTATTTATTTAGATGGTCAAGCACAAAGACGATTCACCTCTTATAAATTCATGCTCGATCTTATCGCTAATGGTAGGATGTTATCGACATATTAAATTTTACACGTTCAAGCCATGAAATATGAAGTTTCAACGTCACTACGAGACTTATGTCATCAATCAAAAAACATTTTCACTTTTCTCATATGCGAAAAACCATCACATAATTATACTACAAAACAACAACAAAGCCACGCCGCTCTGAATTCTAATACTTGGCGGTGATAAATATTGAATAAAATACAAAGTTTGCGATTTCCAAATGACGCAATCCAATTTCCGGCTTTTTATTTTTAAAGACAAACGGCATGTAGACACAATCATTGTTTAAACAGAAACGTGAGCCGATTATAATGCCATTAGAAAAATTACATCCATTTTATTAAACCGCGGGCATTAATTTCGATGAGTTCTAACAATAGCACCATAAAAAATTGAACCGAGCCTTAGATCACAAAGTTAATATTGATGAGGATTGACTGTGAAATTCTAGAGGTGCGAAGTGTTGTCGTTTCCATTGTTTTGCTGTAAAAATAAATTTGTTTGCATCGGTATGTAAAGCGAAGTGCATAGAAAAAATTATTGCAGTTCTTTAAACTTTGAAGTTATTAAAATTATTCTTTTGACCAAGAAACCTGAACGTCTAAAAAACCCAAGATACATCAATCTGCGAGACACACCCAAGCAACTGAGAACCCTAGGAGACCAAGTATCCTAAAAGACTAAAAACTGAATAGATGGAACTAGTAAATCTGAAGGCAATCTGAGAGACAAGTTTTCAAACGGGAATTGTTAAAATCCTTAAGTTCCTGAGTTTGCAAATTTTGAGGCATTCTAATTTTAAGTTCTTGAATTTTCAAATTTTTGAAATGAAATTCGGGAGTATAAATTTCGAATGTATCTGAATTGGCCAAATCGATGAATTTGTAAAATTTTAAATCCTGGAAATTCTCAATTTAATCTGTAAATCATTGAAACTTGAGTGATTTCTTGCAAATTATATTCCTTAATTCCGAATTGGCCAAATTTGAACTGTTGAAATCCTAAATTTGAAAACTACATTGTGTAAATTCCTGAATTTTTGAAATTTGAATCATTGAAATCTTGAGTCCAGATTTCTGATTCTGATTTAATGAAATCTTCTGAATATGGAAAATTTTTCATCCCTGAATTCGGAAATATTGTTAAATTTGAATGGTAAAAATTACTAATTTTGAAATTTTGAAGTCAAATTGTTCCGTAATCAAAATTTTTTAATGGTGGGAATTTTTAAACCGTCGAAATTTCAAAACTCAAAAAACAAATTTGGGATTTTGAATTATTAAAATTTTGAATCTTCAAGTTCTCAATCGGTGAAATCCTGAACTGCTGAATAAAAAAAAAATGTCAATTTTGAATTGTGAAAATTCCCAATAAAGAAATTTTGTACAGTAGAAATTTTGACTTGCAATCTCTGAAAATCTTGGGTCGTTCAAATGTCAGGTTCTTGAATTTGCTTGAACTGTTCAAATTGCTGAATTCTGAAATGCAAAATCAATAAAAAAAATTCAAATTGTAAATTGTGAATCGTTGAATAATTATATAATTCATAACTTGCTGATTTTCAGTTCTTAAATTCCTAAATTTCCAAATTTTTAACCTATAAAATCTTCTATCCTGAAGTTGCAAATTTTGAGTATACTAAAAATTTTGAGTGGTGGAAATTCCCAACCGTCAAAATTAGGATCGATGAAATATTAAATTTATGAATTTGTAAAATGACTGTCATTGAATTGAATCGATCACTTCTTGTTAATTTTGAATTGAGGAATTGAAGCCCAAAATTATTAAATTTCCAAATTGCGAATTATTAAAATTTATATTTTCCAAATTTGAAAATTTGGAAACGCTATAATATAAACTTTCATTCCTGAGTTTTTAAAATTTTAAATCGTTTTTTAGATAGCTTTAATCTTGAATTCCTACGTTTTCGAAGGATATAAATTTCCAATTAGTGAATTTGCAAAATTTGGATCTATGAAATATCAACTTCCTGAATTTGGAAAATTGCGAACTTTGAATTCGAAATCACAAATTTGAATTGAGAATGTTCTGAAGCGGTGGAATCTTAAATTCTTGAATTCGGAAATTGTGAATTTTAAATAGTGAAAATTCCTGAATTTGACAATTTTTTTCGTCCAAATTTTCAATTCCTGAAATTTTAAATTCAAATTGATAAAATCTTGAATTTGTTAATTTTAAATCGTCGGAATTCTTAATTTGAAATTGCGAATTTCTCAAATTACACATTGTGCATGATTGAAGTCTACAATTCGTAAACTTGTAATTTTGAGTCGTTTAACTCTTGAAATTCTGAATTTTCAACCTATGAAATTTTGAATTCCTGGATTCGGAATTTACCAATTTAGAAGTGCAAAAATTCTGAATTTGGAATTTTGGAAGTTATTTAATAATGTTAATTTGAATGTTGAATTTGCAAATTACGAATCGTTGAAATTTTGAATCTGCCAATTTGAATTGCTGAATTTGCAAATCGTTACGATTTTGAATTCTCCAAATTTTGGATCGTTCAAATAAAACTAAATTTAAATCGTTGAAGCCTAAATTTGTAAATTCTGAAACCCTAAAACATTGAATTTCTGAATTTGAACATTGCAATTCTGAATTCCTGAATTTACAAATTTTGGCTCCTTTGATCAATTATGACTGAAATTCTGAACGATAGAGACCTGAAACGGGAATTAAAACCTAATGGGAATTTGAGAAGCTGAAAACATTAGAACCTCAAAACTCGAAAGACATGGAATTAGAAAAGCCTGAAATCGTAATTTTTTAAATTTCTTATAATACAGGAAACTAGCCATTGCGAAAATACGAAAATCACAAAATCGTCTTTTAATTTCCGGAAGTAAATCTGGTATAATCTACATGCAAATTATGAACATTGTTGTTTGGACATCCCAGGCTTATTTTATTACCGAATTAATAATGTAAATGGTGTAACTACTTTGCGACGATGTATGCATAGCACGCGATTTATTAAAAACAGGAAACAATGGTGAATATAGATACACTACGATCTATAAAAAGGCCACCCGGAATGAATGCACAAATTTTACTAAAAATGTAAAAAATGTAGGACGTCGTTGCCCATTAGAAATTTTTTTATGATCTATAACACACCTATTCTGATACACCCTGTACATAAAAATTTCTTTATTGTCTCTAATATTACTTAAACTATAGTTCTGTATGATTTACAGCAAAACTAACATGTGACGTCAGTTTTGGCGGAGAAAGTCTACCCGTTTATATGTCGACCTAAAAGACATTCTCTGACATTTTCAATAAAATTAATGCATAGGTTCCAACGAGGCGTTTTTATGAAACTTGTTGTTTTTTATACCAAACAAGCATTCGCAATTAAACCCATTCAAGTTGGAAGCCGATTCACCCACCCAACATGCAGTTAACGCTCTCGGCCATACCCATGCACCTTCCACCCACCCTGATCAAACCCCAAACAACTCACCGGCGGTTTCCCAGAAAGCTCACTTTCGCGATGTTCTTGTTACTTTGATTCCACTCGAGAAATTATTCAGTTCACATAATTTCTCAATGTCATCAACAAGGTGCGCAATGACAATGTAAAAATAACCTCACACAAGGCTTTTGCGACAATCGCTGCTGGAAAATTCAGCGCGGAAACCGGAACATGGAATTTTATAAACTCATTTTGCTCGGGCGTACGCATGTTACGCATGTCAATTTTTTGTTTGTTGTAACCGACGATGTTGCGTTTGAAGATTAACAACGTTATCGTCCTCCGAGTGCGAGCAACCTTCTGGTAAACTCATTTCGCTCTTATCCATGATCTTTCGATGCCTTTTTTGGTGTTTCCATTACAGACTTAATACAGAGCGGCCTCGGCAATACCCACGTGAGTTAAACAAAATAGAAATTGAATTACAGCACAGTAGTTGAAAAAAGTCAAATTGCGATCGTTTTAATAATTTATGAATTTTGAATCAAAAAGGGACCAAACCGAAACGTCATTTCAAAATACCAATACTTCCTCCATCAGGAGGACCCAGGGTACATCCAACAGCCCAAGTGCGAGACCAAAATGTTATTTTTATTTTATAAATATTATTATTATGAAACTCTTCCATTTTAATTCAAAGTTATCGCGGTGATTTCAACGCTTGAAAACACCTCTTGTTTATTTTTGCTGTGCGAAGAGACTAAAGTTGTTAGTTCAGCTTCGTTATGTATCTTCATTACGCTATATGCAAATTTTGCGACTTTCTTTCCTTTTGATGTTATTCAACAAATCCTCTGTGTTGTAATTAAAAAAAATCACAACTTCATTTACAAATTAATGTACTATCTTCGGATTAATATTAATTTTATGAACGCTACCAAGGCACTATTATAAAATGTCTTGCCATAAAGGATTTAGATGGTCAAGCAAGAAGTTACAAAGGTTAATTATCTGGTCTGTTTAGAAATACGAAGGTTTCACTGTATTATTCCACCAAAAAACTGACCTTCCGAAGATTCGACTCCGTGGGTGTACAAATTATTTACGTTGGTGCTGTGGGTCAAAATTTGTTTTGCCACAGCCCGATTAATAACATCCGCAAACTGCAATCAAAGACAAATACATAAATCTGTCTGGAACATCTGTTGCTTTGGACTGACCACTTTACAACCATTAAAAAAGTTGTTGATGTTTTACACTGTAAACTGTGATTCACTGTGATCACTTTGAAATAAACTAACCAAGATATTTCGAAAAACGGTGTAAACTGTGAATTGCTCGCTGCATGAATCTACAGGAAGACAAATAAATTGACAATTCCGCATAAGCGTAATTTTAAGAAAATACATGCATAATTTCAAAGATCGGGATGACAGTTCTAACAAGAACGAGTACAGGTAGGTGGTGTAATAAACGATACATTACACATGTAACAGATACGCGACTTATTCTAGTGTGTAGGCATTGGGTCAGTGATTCATTAAAACTGTTACCTGTAAAAGGGTGATTCAGTACGTTTTCCGACCTTATATGTCACTTTTGGGCCAGCTTTACGACAATTTATTTAAAACATTCCGAGGTATCTGAATCATAAAAATCGTCGTAATCGTAAAGCGTTTCCAAATGTTTGTCCATGAACTTGTGTGTAAACAGTAAAATTGATGTTGTTAGTCAGTTAAAGTCTAAATTGTGAGCAATTTAGACAAATTTGCCGACCACGAAAATTTTACTCAAGATGAAAACATATTGACACTCCAAATTAACACTGTAAACGGATTCCATACTTCAATATTCAAAATTGAAAATTTGAACGATTTCAACAAGATACAAGTTTTTCTAATTGTATTTTAAATTTCAGTGATTCAAATTTTACAATTTTTGAATTTAGGAATTCAAGAATTCAATTATTATTTATAACTTGAAAATTCAGAATTTCAAGAGTTGAACGACTTACAAGTTTACGAATTCTAAACTTCTACGATTCACAATTTATAATTTGAGAAATCAAATTAAGAATTTCTACGATACAAGATTTGCAAATTCAAGAATTTCTCGATTTGAATTTCAGAATTCGGGAATCGAAAATTTGAAGATTAAAAATTGGCGAATTCAGGAATTTTCAATTTTGCAAGTTGAGAAATTAAAAATTTCCTAATTGGGAATTTCTACTATTCAAAATTCACGATTTCCGAATTCAAGATTTTTTTAAAAATTGTGGTTTCTGAATCAAAGTTCGCAATTTCCCAAATTCAGGAATTTGACATTTCATCGATCCACAAATTTTGCAAATTCAGGAATTGAAAATTTATATCCTTCAAAAATACATAAATTTAAAAACTAAATAACAATTTAAGATTGAAACTATCCACAAAACTATTTAAAATTTTCAAATTCAGAAATTAAAAGGTTTCAGCGTTTCAAAATTTTCAAATTCGGAAAATCAAAATTTCAACGACTCGTAAGTTGCAAATATTACAACATACCAATTATAAAATAACTTCCAAAATTCCAAATTTAGAATTTCTCCCTTCCTAATTTGCAAATTCAATATTTCATCAATTTGAATTTCAGAACTCGGAAATTTGGACAAATTGTGGAAAATTTAGACAAATTTGCAGACCACGATATATTCATGACGAGAAAATATTGACACTTCAAATTAGCACTGTTTGCTGTGAAATTTAATTACCACCTTAACAATAAGATTGCTGTTTCGCCATGGAAATATGTATAAAATCACCCTTCCCACAAAGCTGTGATATAACGACACATATTAACCTTAAGCTGCTATTGAAGTAATACTCGTAAAAGCCAATGAGATTCTGAAAATAGAATTATAATTTGATCATAACATTGAGAGTAGATGCATCGTACGTCACCGTAAACATTAAATACGTCGATACCTTGCAATAAATTTCTGTAACAAGACAGTAAGATATATTAGAGGCTTTTTATAAATCTGAGTTGTCTTGAGAAATGTACACGCAAAGGCAGTTTGCGACTCTAGAAACTAATTAATCACGTTAAGATACTTATAACTGGCATGAATGTCCCCATAAAGAGGGTTCCTACTCCCTCAAATTGCGATGAGTGACTATGAATCCATAGGCACTCCATAATCTATAACGAGATCTGTCATTTTGTCTGCCCCATCTCAATTCAGAAGTGGGATAAAGGGAAAAAGACGGACACCGTCAACTCAGTGTCAAAGACAACGAAAATGAATTGAAAAGAACTCAAAATGTTAAAAAAGGGTCCCGTACCGTATTTTTGGCAAAAAATATCAACTTACAATTTTCCGACTTTTTAATACATAAAAATGGCGTGTTTTCGATGACAATTACAATAAACCTTTAATTTGTACCATAAACTTTTATGGCTTTTTGCTCAAAATGTAAATTTGTCCTCAACAACTGCATATACAACGTGGTAAACACCTTAATATATGGTAAGTGCTGCAAATTGGTCCCTGAACAGGCGGAACTAATTTTTACCCATTCAATTAACGTTAATTAGCAGTGGAGTAACGTCATTTTTACAATGTGATCTTGGACTATATGATTGATTCCGTCGAATAAGAGGTCACTTTTTTCAAGAATGATAACCTAAATACTCTATTATTCGGGAATTATTCAAATTTGTATCTAAAAACAAATTAACGTTATTGAAATAAATAATCTAATTTCTGCACCCAAGGTAATGTGACGAAAAAACTTGACCCAGAGTTAAGTAAAGTGAGATAGCAAGGAAAAAGCTCAAACGCAGTTAGTTTATTGTAGTATTATTGTATTTATGTTCAAAAAAGTTATTTGTTAAATATTTTCTTAGAGACGTATCCACCATTTCGAAACTTTTTCCATATTCCTTTCTTTTGTTTATTTATGTGCTCAGTTTGATTTCGGTTTTTTAAAGATGAAATTCAATCTAATATTCAATAATTATCATTTATAATTTAGAAAATTTTAAAATTTACAGATCCAGAGATTTTGGAAGTTCCAGATTTCGATTTCGAGTTCCTAATACGGTATTTCAATAATTATTGATGTGAAATATTCAGAAATAGTACATGTAGTAATGATCGCGGATAGCGTCGTTAGACATCTAGAAAATAATTATACAGTGATGACTTCACAGGCCAATTTAAAAAAAAATGCCGGTATTTGAGTTTAAAGCCAGCTGTCTGACAGAAATATGCAAGGTTTCTTCGACTTCCAGTAAAATATTTAATTTAGTGACTTGAGGTGCAGAGGTCGCCTTCGTCTATGTAAGTCTCATTCAAAAATGTATATTCAAATATTTTCATCTTGAAATCCTGGAGTCGAATTTAGAAATGTAAAAATGTTTCAAGTTTTGGAGTGATGAATTTTGCAATCTTTTCATTTTGAAATTTTGGCATGTGGAGATGTTGGAAAGATCAAATATTGTGTTGGAATCTTTAGAAACTTGAAATGTTGTTATCTTGAAATATTTTTAGCGTAATAGCATAAAAACCTGCCCGCTCGAAAGAAATGTAAAAAAAAACCACTACATCTTTGCGGAGTACTGTTGGGTGTAGTCGTTCGAAATCGACGTTGAACCGAAAAGGTCCTCCTTTCTTAATGATAATCTTTTAATTCTTGGCAATTCGAGATCATGGAAAGTTGAAATCTTGGAAGTCTTTCGAATGTTATGTTATGTTTCTAATAGTGCTAGTAGATAGCTTTGAAAGATCTTTTAAATGAATTTTAATCTAATTTTAAATCTATTCCTACTTGTTCAATTTTTTTTTCATTAAGGGGTGCACAATCTTTTGTAAAATTCAATAGAACAAAATGGGGATTAAATGAGTTTGAACCAATTATTGTTCTTTTATAATTCATAGATGTCTAACGACGATGTTCGCGCTCATTATTACTTCATATACCCTAATACTAGTCCCTGAATTTATTTTGTAATTTATTGAAAATTTCATATTTTCGGTATTTTGTCATATCTTTATTTCACGAAATTGTTTTCACTACATATTTTATTTCACCTCTTTGCTATTTTGATATTTTGCCAGTTTCGTCAATTTCCTGTTCTGTTCATTTCATATTTCGTTATTTTACTACTTAGTTCAATATCTGATATTTTATGTAATTTCAATTATTTCGTTATTTTTACACTTTCTTAACTGACTCTTTGTCTATTTTGTTATTTTATTATGGCATGGCATTCTCGCAATTTCGCTGTTTCGAAAATTGTTATTTGGTATTACTGTTAGATTTTTTGTTATTTTCCTATTTCACGACACTAGCTCACTATTTCATTACAAATTTTGTGATTTTACTTTTCTATTGTAGCAGTTGATTTTATTGCCTTGATTTGATATTTCACTAATTCATTGTTCAATTACATATTCCGCTAATTGCTTATTTGGTGTTTGTTCTATTTCGATAATATATCCTTGATTTCCTATTTTATTATTTCACCATTTCACTATTTTGTTATATTTTATTTTACTAGCATACTACATACTTTGTCAATTTACTGCTTCATTAATTTAAAAGTCTTCACAAACAGTTATTTAATAAACAGGTGTGTTAATGAAGACCGTAGGGAGCGAGTGCCTTTAATTGTCGAGATTATTTATCGCCCATGAACATACGAGTTGATTACAATATTTTTTCGTTGACCACCTTTTTAATCTGGGGACCAAAAATCCATTTCTGAAATTTCAATTCATGAAATAATAATTGTCACTTATGCCATAAACATTGTCTCTGAAAACAAATGAAGTCGCCATATAAAGATCAGTTCGCCATTGTGAAAGTGCTGTTAATTTGTGTAAGTTAATAAATGTAGCTAGAAAAACCTGAATTACTACCGTCCGCAGTATTGGATAATGCATGTTTGTTTGTTGTCAGCGAAAAGTCGGCAATCATGTGTAATGACTAAGATAAGTAGCGCAATTGCATACAAAACTGACAAACGCGAATGGGTGTGTGGTGAGAAGCGCGGATTCAAAATTTACAGGAAAAAGGTTCGAATCCCGTAAAGGCAAAAACTTTTCTATGAATTAATTATTGCAAAATCGTGCATTAACGATCGATTTGTTGGTCAAAATCAAACTTTAAATTGGCTCTTAATAATCGGTCAACCAAAACCATCTTTAATTTAGTTTACCCCATCTTGGAAATTCATAATTTTCGAAATTCGTTTAAAATTGGTTGAAATATTTAGTTTTTGAACTGAAATAACTGAATATCAAAATTTTAAAATCCCGATCCAATCTGCGTCTGAAAACTTCCCAAAAATTCGCCCACCTGTTGAAAAAGACATCCTACAACTGCTAGTGGGATTCCTGAGTGAAAAATTATGCAATTCTTCCTTTTGCAAAAAACAACATCGCGTAGAAGCTATTGGAAAACTAGTTATCAAGGCTAGACGGACTATAGGTAATCTGCATCTGATTAATAAATCAATACTTACTACGAATTTATGGTTGCCGTGTTTTATACTACTAGACGACTTTTAATGGCGACATTATTTGCTAAATAATGTGCATACCTCTGTAATAATTGTTCACTATGCGCACGTAACTGGTGATACGTGACAAGTAGATGAGCGAATTAATTTATTAACCTTTATGTTAATAATGCAGCCTACGAGGTTTCTTAAAATATTAAAAGCCACACGTGTCGAACAATTACTACACCTTTGATTTATTACAATAAACAAGTAAACAATGCAAAAAACCCATTACGATTTTAGAAGCTAAGACGTGGCTGCATCAGCCAGGTACCAGAATTCAAATCACCCTCCCAATATGGTCCGGATTGTCTTTTTTTAAGTAGTCGAGAAAGATAAGCATCGCGAACCCACTTACCATCCTCCTCCTCGACGGATGAAGAAAAAATTCATTAGACACTTATGTAAATTAATTAATCATAACTTCCTTCCTTTATAGCGACAGGCATTTACAACCAACAGACTGATATTTATAGTAGTCTTATATAAAAAGTGTGACTAAGCGCCTTCATTCTTCAGAAGTGTGCAGAAACAGGATATGGAGAATGATTGTTTTAACGTCCTAAAGCAGAAAGAGACGTGACGTCTAACATATATGCTGCAGAGATGGCAACGATTAGTATGCTATACAGGCGATGGTATCACACGTTGCATTGTCAATATTACACGTTTGCATGAAGGTCTACTTAATCATTAATGGTATCACATGAGGCACATCCCAGTTGGAAAACAAGACGTCATCTGTTATAAAAACTATCATTTATATGACCGTTGTGGCCATCATCTGTGTTTGAAATATTGAATTAAACCATATTGTACATATAGGCACAGATAACAATGCTTATGACGGCGTTCCGGATTTGAAGTGTAAAAAAAAACAACAAAACGTGCTGAACTGGTGCGGATCGACGTTTAACATGGACAGTGTGGAGAATTCTTTGCGACAACAAAGTTATTTAAATCACATGTTAATTAGTTGAAGATCACAGTGGGTAGTTAGAAGCAATTCGTAAATTATGGATAAGGAATCCTGATGTTATGAACGCAAAAAATACATTTAAAAGCGTAGGTAAATATTGAAAGGAACGTGGATGGTACTGTAACATGATAGACAACACACAATACAGTGGCGCGCAGTCATAGAAACATAAAGTATGATGCAACACTAAAAAACACTATATTATTCTATTGATATCATCTATACGAGATGCGCCTACAGAAGCTTTCACTTCAATATGACATTACAGACGATAACTAACAAGTTTTCAGAATTTTGCGGACTCTTAATATTAGATTAGATTAGGTGTTGAGGGGTGTGAGGGAATTGACTTCCCTCACCGACACTTAGACCACACCGCGGGCCCAGCTGGGCCATGCCTCCCCCAGTATAGACTTTCTGGTCTCGTCCTCCTCTAAACATCCCTCACACGTTGGGTCGTTTACCACCCCCATCACGTGGAGGTGTTTCTTTAGTCTGCAATGTCCGGTCCAGACGTTCACCAAAAGGCGGAGTCTGTCCCTGGACAAATGCAGACAGGACTTGGCACTTTCAAAGCAAGGATTTTTGATAAAAAGTCTTGCTTTGTCTGCAGCCTGTTGTCGTTTCCCATCATCAGATTTGATCAGGTTTGAGAGGTAGCGGTAGGCCGCTCGGATGGGCGGTTCGGTACCATCCGGTGTTCCCGTCGCACCCTGTCGAGCCAACGTTATGGCCTCGAACCTTAATATCAAACATAAAATCAACAGAGAACCTTCAAGTTGAAAAAATATATTCTATGATTATTGAGAATATCCTGAGACATTATATGCTTATTTATTTCCGGGATATGCAAAGGACAAACCCAATGTACAATCCACATCCTATAAGCATTTTGTGTGAATTATTTATGAAATGTTAAATTTAACATGCTCAACTTAATATTTAATAAATATTCTATTAAATTACTACAAGCGGCTTTTCGTTCATGGCCAACTTTGACTAATACATCGCTCTGTATTTTCGGACAAAACATACAATTCAATAGTTTATTTCGGGAACTAAGTAGCTCCCAGAATTTGAGTTCACAAAATTAAAAAAAAAAAAAAAAATTGTGAAGTACAAGTAGTTCCTTTCTAGCGAATGTATCGCAAGTATTTCTCCACTCAATAAATATAAAGATATGCTGACTAGGCCAAACTATAAGAAAACCAAAGAAGAAGATCTCTTTTTGCAAATCACAAAAAATTGTCGTGAACTTAGTAGTATTTAGTGAGGTGACATATATATTAAAAATTACCCTGTACATGCACATTTCAATGACTTTCAATGATCAAAACTTGAAATAAGAAACATAAGAGGAAAATGTAATAATAAATTACCTAGTGCGGGTTTGGACCGTTGATCAAAATTCTAGTTTCCTTACAGACATGGTTGACATAGAATTACTGTGCTCATGTTTCCCGGGAGATGTCCCTTAGGAGGAAAAAATCAGGCATAGTCTGAACCAGTACCAATAATTTTATTAAACAGAAAAAAAATTTAAGAGTAATTATTAAAAAAACATTTTTTCCAGAGCAGTGAAATTTGTTTTCGTCTTTGGCGGGTCACAAAAAGGCACAGATCCGCACAAAACAACCCTCATGTGATTGACTTAACTGAGTAAAATTTCCTGTAATATTTTTTTCTTTGTCGACGTCGCATCTACCCATAAAATTCATAATTTAGCTTATCAGAGTTCTTCGAAATTGCTCTCGGTCCGTCGAGACGGATGTTCAATCCACGAACGACCACAAATGGAAAAACCGTTCAGTAAATAATCAATTATTCATAAACACAAGGAGACGAGGAAATTTATTAGGCAGATTCACAGAAAATTTTACAAATATCGGATTCAAAGTACGTATGCACGAGTACGAAAGCTTAAATCACATCCTATAATTATGCACAACACATTTCGTGGTTTATTGGACATAATTAGGCGTACAAAATATGGAAAAAATATCCCGACATGCACTGAATTATAGTCCATGACCTCTACTTGATGATGTAACCGCACTTACCACAATTGAAAGAGTCGTTAAATTCTACATAAGTTAACTCAGGTGTTACCACAGTTCAATTTAGGGAAAGACGTAAAATGGCTCTGTCGTTCCAATACACAATTCTATTACTTATACAGGCTGTCCCATTTAAAACTCCCCAGTCCAGATTTCTCCGAATTGATTATTGTGATTGAAAAATCCTCGGACAGGTCGATTTTGTTTGCCAGGGGCACATCTTTTCAAGTTCCATTCAACTCCCGGCATTTCGCCCTCTTCGCGAGGGGGCTGTTAGCCCCAAAATCTTAAATGGCACTATGGGTCGAGTGATGCGTCATTTGAAAGGTATTGAAGGCTTCTCTACAACTAACTACTTACTTTTCAATATGTTGCAGTTTTGACCGTAAAAACAATAATTTCTAATTTTCAAGATAATGAACATTTTCTCATGCTATGTCCCACAGAAACCACAAAGACCAACATGTAATTTTGAAATTAAATTTATTGAAATTTTTGGGTCATTAGGTTGTTGATTTTGATTGCTAAATAGCGCGAAGGAGTTAAAACTGAATGTAGAGTAGGCGACACGATTATTTTTCAATAAAATGATCTAATTAACGTAATAAATGTTGGATATGACCACCATTCATTTCCATGCAAAAATACAGACGATTTTCAAAACTGTTCGTGATGCTACAATTTCAATAAGCCTAATTTCAGCAATAACATGTTTGTCTTTGTGGTTGCTGTGGAACACAGCATCAGAAGATGTGGATTATCTTGAAAATAGAAAATTATCGTTTTTTTGCGGTCAAATCACCAAAAAATTGAAAAGTAAGTGGTTAGTTGTAAAGAGGTCTCCAATACCTTTCAAATGAGGTATCACTCGACCCATAGTGCCATTTAAGATTTTGGGGCTAACAGCCCCCTCGCGAAGAGGGCGCAATGCCGGAACTTGAAAGGAACCTGAGAAGATGTGCCCCTGGCAAACAAAATCGACCTGTTCGAGGATTTTTCAATCACAATAATCAATTCGGAGAAATCTGGACTGGGGAGTTTTAAATGGGACAGCCTGTATAGTTGAATGAGAGAGTCTACAATTCCTTTACTCAATGTTTATATTCAAATTTTAATAAAAATGTGTTAAATGTCTTTTCTCGTTATTGCTCTCGTTGAAGGTGTAGTCCAGTCTCTTTTTCCACCCACTTCCATTCCTCTTTCTTTTTTCTGCCTCCTTTCTGAAACATCAAAATTTTTGTTTTATCCACGTTTCTAGCTTCTTTCTTTTCAGGTGTCTTCCTAAGTATCTTATCATGCATGGGTATCCTTGTCTTGTCCCTTTCGTCGAATCTTTCGCTCATTCTCTTTCGTTTATTCCTTTCCCTCTCAGATGCTCCCATAATCTCCCTCTATTTACAGTGTCGAAATCCGAATTCTTGTCGAATTGTTTATCTATAGTGTTTCAAGATGTT
This sequence comes from Diaperis boleti, assembly GCA_963583935.1. Lineage (NCBI taxonomy): Eukaryota > Metazoa > Arthropoda > Insecta > Coleoptera > Tenebrionidae > Diaperis > Diaperis boleti. Next base: position 58,204,997 of record OY757242.1, on the reverse strand, counting down.
CACATTGTCAATAGTGCTTCTCCCTTTTCTGAAGCCTGCTTGTCCATCTGGTAACACCTCTTTTTCCTCTAGGTCTTGCTTAAATTTCTCTTCTAGTATCATTGCCTAGATCTTGTATGCCGTGCTCAGCAAACTTACTCCTAGGCAATTCTTCTCCCTCCGATTTTCCTTTCTTCATTCTTATCCTATTACCCAATTAATAATTTCCTTCGTAATTTCCTCCCCTTTCTCTCGTTCTCTTGTTTCTTCAATCTTCTGTATTCTTCCCGTTTCTTTCTTTCCGTCTAGTAATTCTTTAAAATATCCTCTCCATTCTTATCATTACATTCTCATTTGCCATCTTTTCATTTTTGGTTCTCTATTTATGTATTTCCAGACTTCTTTTCTCTTCTTTTCTTCCTTCTTCTTCTCACAAGTGTTTTTGTATTTCTTTAGTTGCGTCCGGTATTCTTCTCTCGATCTCTTGATTTTTTGTCCCACCATTTGTTTATTCCTATTCTTTCTCCGACTTCTACTTCCTTTTTTTTTGACTTCGCTTCTTTCACCCTTTCGAGTTCTTCCATTCTTGTGTCGGTATTTTTTTGCTTCCCTTCTTCTCTTTCAATGTGTTGTAACGCATTTCTGTAGTTTTGTATGCTTTCTTCTTCTTCCCAGACGAAAAGTCTCCTGATTTGATTCTGAACTCCAATTGGTTTTGGCTCTTGATTCCGTTTGGAATTATAAATTTACATTTGATTTAAGATTTTGTATATTTAATTCGGGATTCTGACATGATTCGATATACTTTGCTATACTGATTTTATTCTGATTCTAGTTTTGATTTTGATTTCGATTTAATTCTCCTTCTGATTGATGCGATTCCAGATTTTTGTTTGAAATGGGCTTCTAGATACTGATGATTCTATTCCGCATCCCAATTTGATTCGATTCTGATACTGATTCCATTTTGTTTCGAGTCTATGCTGTGATGGATCTTTGCTTTGGTTTGATTTTGGAATTCTGAATTTAACTTCAATATAGAATTATACTTTAATTAACTTCGGATCTGATTTATGAATTCTGATAAGATTCTATTCTGAATTGCGATTAGATTTTAAATTCTGATTCCGACTTTATTTAGATTTATTTTGGGATTTCTTGTTTTTGATTCCAATTGGAATTCTAAATTTCGATTTCATTCAGTATTTGTATATATTTTCGGAATTTTGATTTGATTTGATACTGACCTCCGATTAGGTCTTTGCTTTTGATTTCGTTAAAGATTTTGAATTTTGATTTTGGATTTTGTACGTTTGATTTGGAATGTCGATTTCATTTTATTCTGACCTGCTCCTGCGAGTGGATTTTTGGTTTTGATTTAATTTTATATTTGATTTCGCTATGGGATTTTAGTTGAATTTGATTTTAAATGCCAACGTGATCTCATTCTATTTTGAATAGTAACTTAAGATTGTGAATTTTCATTTTGAATTTTAATTTTGGATTCGTTTCGATTCTGATTCCGCAATTGATGCGACTTCTATTCGATCCATTCAGGATTTTATCCAATTTGAGTGTGATTATAATTAAATGGCATCCTAATTTTTTATGGTGATTCAGTTCTGGATTCTGATAAGATATGATTATGATCTCCAATTGCTTATGGCTTTTGGTTTCATTTTGAATTCTGAATTTCGATTTGATTTAAGTTTTTGTTTCTTGTTTCTTATCCCCGCTAAATTCCAATTTAACAATATGATTTCCTTTAGTTTTCTTCTGTTGCTCATGTCTTTATAGGATAGGCCTATGTTATCTTAACTTCTGTTTTCAACTCCTCTTCATCACACTTCTAGACTTTTTTGCTCATGCTTTTTTCCGTCTTTTGTAGTCTAACCACTGTTATTACTACTTCTTTCTCCTCTTTCTTTTTCTTCCATATTCGTCTCCATCTGCCCTATATTCTTTTCTAGGAAGATTTTCTCTTCTCTCTCTATCTCGCCGATTTCTTCTTGACTTTTTGTTTGCTCTGGTGATCTTAGTGTTTTCTTGCTTTTTGGGATGCTTCTGGGCTTTCTTCTAGCTCGCTCTTTCTTTTAGTTTCCTTTTTATCCTTTATTTCTCCTTTGTCTTGTCTCATTCCTGTTCGTAACCCTCTACACTGTGACGTGTATTGTTGGTTGCCGGCGTTATTTGTTATTGCTGTTCTCTTCACTTCTGTACGTTTTACTTAATTTATGTCAATTTTCTCCTCGGCACTTGTCTCCACGTGTTCTCGTGTCGGTCGGTAATCTAGGAATCGTCCACAGATCTTTACCAGGCATCTGACAGGTGGGGTGTGGTAAACCCCAGCTTTCGAAATTTCTATAAAAAACATTCAAATTTTTTTCTTCAGTGACTTAAGCGGCTCAGTAGCTTTAAAACAACTGCTTGCAGTACGTCATTGGTCCAAACTGACTGAAATTCAACGGTCGCGTCTGAATGCAAGTTCCGTCATGTAGTGAGTCATGACTATGTCTGTGTATGGTAAGTGTACAATACTATATACATTGCCGATTAAAAAAATCGTCAAGAAAAATTCTCAACCACAACAAAAAATTTCACAATCAGGTTGGAGAACAGTGGATCGAAATTGAAATCCTTCTCGAGTCTATGCCAAGAAAATGTAAGGCGGTAATCTAAGTTAAAGGATCTCATTCAAAATATTAGAAAAAAAAAATGAAGGAAAACTTCTATTGTTCAATCAAAATTAATTTGTTCCAACCATTTCGACCAGACGTAAAATAAACATTGCCAGATATTACTTCCCATTTTTATTGTTTGAAGATATAATAAACATCACAAGATACAACTTTATAATTTTTATAGGTTCAATTTTAATTGTGTATGTAAAATAAAATACTGTTGGTAAACATTGAATATTCCAACCATTATGACCAACACTGTATATTGTATTAAAGTGTGTAAATAAAAAATGGGAACCCGGAAAACGCAACAATAACAAAGTTCTTTATTGTGGTACAGGGATTACTGATGTTAACTCACCGCCATTTTTAAGAGTTTTTGTGGGGTTTCTAAATGAGCCAGAGCATGCGGAATATGACGTAACTTATTTTTGGTTGGAGCAATTAAAGGGGTTTTGAGTCAGCTTGGGACAAAACTGTTGCCAGTATTTATTTAAAAAGAAATCTTTTCGTCTCACTGTTAAATGAAAGACACATGTGCAAAATCACCCTGTGTAGTTATTATGAGTGTCAGCGAGAGCGGATGCGCCAAAATTGGCATCATTTTACTATTGTATAAATGCAGGCATTCAACTATGAAAGTAAATGTATTATAATCTATTTAAGAATCTAAACCCACACAAAATTTATTGTAAACTTTTTTTCTATTTTAAATATTTTCTTAAAGTTGAAGAGTGAACATTGTCAAGTTTACTTTTTCCAATAAGATTCCATACTTGATTCTATATGGGTCAATTGGAAAGTTATTCTTGATCTGAAAAGATCTGTTTTTACATTAAAAAAATATAGGAAAAAGATCAAAACCTTTGCAAATCATTTTCTCAATTCATTTAAATCATCCAGAATCTTAATTTTTAGATCGGGTCTTCATCACGTCGCCTATGGAAACAAAATTTACATGTAGTTATATGGAGAATTTTGACAAAGCCTCCTGGATGTATGAATCATTTATGTATTGTATTGTATTCTTTAACACATTTTGAGTACAGTGAAACCCCGGTTATTCTAATGTTAACCGAGGCAACGTTTAAAATAAATTTTCCGTGCGATCCGAGCTACAAAATATGTGTCGGATTTATCCGAGGAGAAGGTTTTAATCCCCAAATGCTTCCGTTTTTCTACTTATGCCAATGTAAACTTGATTGCATTAGTCTGTTCCCACTATCTGGAACAATGTCGGGAAAGTTACTACAGGATCATTAAAACAAAACTATGGGCAGGCTTTTGTTGTAAATTTATAATGTATAAAAATAACATGTAATACACAAATTATTCTACTACCGCAACCGTTTTGGTACGAGTTTTTGGAAAAAATTAATGTAAAATCTGGAAGTCTCTTACAATTTAATTGATTTGGTTCTTTTCACACACGTGTGGCCTTGAACCTGATGTAAAAGGAATCAACACACATGTCAATACATTTATATAGAAACTAATAGTGACAAATAGTATGGACCATAAATGAGAACAATGCGACTTTTTAAGAGTGTATTTTAAACCACCTGACAATTAAAAAATGTAAAATAGAAAAAAAAAACATGCATCATGTAATAACTTATGGATCTATTAACAATACACCCACAGGTTGACAGACACAATCAAGATAGTAGTTTTTTAATTAAATGTACTTCAATCAATTACATCACTGTCGTTTTTGCATTGATTGTTTTTTTTACCTGTACACCCATCAAAATCTGACCAATAACAAAAGGTTTCACTTACTCATCCATTTGCATTCCAACAAGTGAAGGGACTAGAGCCACAGATTTTTAAACCGGTCATTAGGTAATTTTCATCTAACCTTTGACACTGAATTTTATTATGAATAATAATTTCTGTAACTTGATTGGCACAGCAACCGTACCTATAGTGCACTAGTGTCAACAAAGTTGCCTAAGCTCCCTCTCTAAACACTATTTATAATATGCATAAATGGAATTTGTGCACAATGATGTAATTATGCAAAATGCCTCAACAAGGTTACTACATTTTCAATAAATGTAGTTCTAAGTATAGATGTTAAATTTCCACTTACCTTTCGGTTGTTGGGTCTGCACAACTCAGGGGGAATTTCAATTCAATAATTTCTCCGTTTTTTTCTCTAAGTTGCCCCTGGTTCTCCATGTAGTACTGCACCAGCTCTGATAAGGTGGCGAATTTTTCACCACCGTACAAGTCATAGAAGTCCCCGGAGTTCTGGATTTTGATGTGTGTGACTTCTCCATTTCTCCTGAAAGAATTGGGGCGTTTTAAGGCAAAAAAAAGGTCGAAAACGAGTACTCACTTGACTGATAACGTGAAGGCCCCTGGATTTGAACTCGGTCTGGCTAGGAAACTGCAGTCAACTCCCCTTTCCATTAAAACTCTTTCAGCTTCTATCCCACTGATTGTGGGCCAAAACCATCTGTAATTAAACCGTTTTTATCAACGCGAGGCATCCTACCCTGTAGGCCTTGAAAAATCTTTATTCAACAATAAAAAAAAATAAACAAATTGGCATTGCTCCTGTGTAAATAGGGCTTTTTGACAGGTATGGCATACTCCAACAAAGAAATTTATTGTCTACGGACTGTTGAAATGATTGGAATTTTTTCAACGGAATAAACGAAAGAGTGCACTTACCGTCGAGAACTCATTGTTAAAAATGTGACTTTCTATAAAACTATGAATATAAAATAAAATTTTTGCCAGAAGTTGCTTCTCCGCGCGACACCATTTTGAAACTACGAGGAGGAGTGGGAAAGTAACTGCGGAAAGTGACGTTTGGCGTTTGGCAGACAAGTAGTGTTTGGGTGATTTTGTCAAATACGAGGCGCACTATGAAAATGTCCGACTCGAATCTCGCCCTTGTTTTTTTTTAAATTTTTATCTTAAACATACTACAAGTTGTTACAAAATGATTTTCCTGAATCGGCACAGAAAAATGTACATAATTTTAAAAAACATTCCAAAGTTAACTTGATGAAAATAATTTTGTAACACCCCGGTATTCTGAATTTTATTTTTCAGTCACGTTATTTACTCATTTGCTTTTCCCTTTCTGTATTCTGTAAAAAAGTTGTTATCCATAGGGGTTTTGATAGCAGAATATGCTAGAATTTTGTTTATAAGTATAACTTTTGTCCTGCTTTTTTTTACCCCCCTTTCTCAGTCATTCTACAAAGTTATCCCAGTCACTTATCATTATCAGCATTGTTTTCGTCTTCTTGCATTATTAATTCTCCCTCTTTCTTTAATCATTTTATGTTATCGTATTTTCAGTATAATGTCATTTTCATTCATTCTTCATTTTCAGTCAATTCATTTTTTAAATAATTTTGTTGCCGCAACCAACTATACAGTAGCGTGTATAATTAATAACATATATAACACAAATAGATTGGTGGGAAAAAGGAAATCAGTAAGATGCTGCACCAATAAATAATTGATCAAATAAATGGTTAATGTTTCTATTATATTAAATTACTAAACTTCAAAGAAAAGGCATAATAAAATGGTTTACAGAAAATTTAAAACATTCCAACAATGGCCTTCAGGAATCATCCTTCCCAGTTCAGTTATTGGTTTTCGGCTGCTGTTGCCGCTTCAAGTTGGATAATTTGTTAGTTTGTTTATATAAATCATATATTCACTCATTTTCTTAACAAATATCTTCAACAGCTACAGCTATTTTGATCCAACTACAAATATATCACTCATTTCAGGTGTTACAAAAACATTCAAATATATCTACACATGTTATCTATTTTATATCTAGAAATGATACAGTCTCGACATTTATAATTATAAATCACTATTGCTCACACCAAACTAAGCACCACAAAATTAGGCCCGTATTGCGGGCCCAGGATTCAAATTTTCTGACGATCCCTCTTGTAATAAACGTTGTTTTTCGAGCAATTCCCTTTTCTCCCTCGCTGGTTTAACTTCTGTGAAATGTCTGTAGTACCTCAATCCTAGTTCGGAGCATCCATATATCGTCACTGCCAAGCATGTTATAACAAAGCCTTTGTGAAGACGATCGATTAGTAAGCCCCTTTGTGGAGACCTTTTCATATTGGTATAATTATTATCGTAAAAATCAAATTTCTTATAGGTTATAAAAACGTAACCTTACTTTAATTAGGGATTTTTATCCAACAAATCTGGAATCTGATATTCACGATCATATAAGCGCGAAATTCAAAATTCCACCCTCGATAAGAAATTGCAACCATAAATTTCCGAAGTTTATATTAAAATTATACACAAATTTAAGATCATGCAGATTGTTACAATAGTGTCGGTAAAGTCCAAAAAAATATAAAAAATCTGGCTTTTAAAATTAGACAAACAAATAACATGCACTAACAAATTCCATTTACTTCTCGAATATACTGTCAACAGCTAGTTTAAGCAGTTTTGCGTCGGTGATGAATTTCGAAGTTGGATTAGCAGCAATAAATTGTGCCAATTGTTTCAGAACCTCTTTCATAACTTTGGGGATAAACTGTCTAGTCTGGGGGTAGTCGGGAACCAAGCCCACTAATGCAGCCCTTAGGTAACTAAAATCACAATTAATTACCAATAATCAGACCAACCAGTTGACTTACTTCATTTTCACGTCGGTGTTTTTACCCAAATCCATACTCAACTGCTGTATCAGAGCCAAAATGCAGTTCTGTCGTGGTGGCGAATTTCCGTGAAAGACTAAATTGGGGTCTACCTTTTCACAGACGTAAATTACGTAATTTAGATTTTCTGCAGACAAGGCTAACTGGAATGCTTCGTCGTAATTTTCTTTCGCTAAAAGATGATCTAGGTGCGCCAAGGTGACCTAAAACCAAACTCAAAGTTGCTAGAAAGTTGCAGTACCCATCCCTACACTCTTTCGAACAGACGGGAGTGATGTGAGGTACATACTTAAATATGAGTTGCAACCAAAATAAAAATTTATTTATGTACTAAATACAAAATAAAGTAAAGATAAATTTTGAAAGTAACTAAAGTAAAAATCCAATTATAAAAAGTATAAATCAATAGCGTTTAAATCTCGCAGCATAGTAAGGATATTTAAAACGTACTTGTGTTTCTGAGTGGGGCGAAGGAGTCACAGCCCTCGATCGCACGGCGTTTATAACACTGTCTTCCAGAACTGAGGCGTGATTCTTGAAACCTACCCTGATTTGTTCGCTTATCACGTCTTTCAGACTGTGCAGCAGGTTTTCTTGGCTACTATAAAAATTGAGGGCTTTAGAACCAAAAGAAAAAGATTTACAGACCTACTGTTTCAGCGTTGAATTAAGCTGCTTTTGCACCTCTGAAGCCATAGTCCCCATCAGTTTGTCAGTGTTGGTTTGTAGGTTGTCTGACACAACTTGCATCTGCATAATTAGGTCTTTGCCGCGCTCTTGGACCCGCCTCTGTCTTTCCATGTAGTTTTCCACGGAAGCGGTATCTGCAAAGTATAGAATTCAGTAACTTATAGTCTAGCTCACATCTTCAAAAACGTGTTAATTAAAAGTAATAGTCCTAGAGCTGACGGTATAGATTTCTTATAGATACATAAAATACACATAAATTTGCTAAAATGCTAAAAACAGACTATCGAGTCGCGAGGGCACTGAAATCTTGAAATTTTGAATCATGAAATTAAGTCGTTAACATGTTAGATTCCAGAACATTTTTCAAATAAATTTGTTTCATTGGACCCTTGAAATTCCGAATTCTGAAGTTACACATTCGTAGAGCCTCTGAATTTGGAAAATTTGGATGTTTTGAATTGCCCAATTTGCAACATGTAGAATTGATGAAATGTTGGATTTATGAATACCAAAATTGAATCGTTCACATAGTGACAAATTTTAAATCGTGTCGTTAGATTCTGAATTGGGAACATGCAGATTATCTTGAATTCCCGAATTGGCGACATTTTGAATCGATCAAGTCTTGAATTTCGGAATCCGGCAATGGAATCGTTGACATGTTGATTCAATTTGTACCTTTGAAATCCTGAATTCGGAAATTGTTAAAATAGAGATTTTGAATTCCCAAATTTCGATATAAATATTTTTAACTTTGAATTTAAATCAATTTCCCAAATTTATAATCACTGAAATCTTGACTTTCTGCAATTCGAAATTGCAAATTTTAAATTGTGGAAATTCTGAATTTGTAAAATTTGAATTTTTCGAGTTTGCAAATTTTACATCAATTTGTATCTTTGGACCATTAAAAACCTGAACTCGGAAATAGTAAATTCTTAAACGTAGAAATCCCGAATTGAATATTTGGTAATTTTAACTCTTCACATAGATTTTTCTGAAATTTTTTAATCAGGAATACCTCGAATTTCTGAATTTCCCAAAATATGAATAGTTCAAATTTTGAATTCCTGAATTCCGAAATTGAATCGTTGACATGCTGAATTCTCGAACTGTACAAATTGTATCTTTGTACCGTTAAAATCCTGAAATCGGAAATTCTGAATCGTAGAAAACCCGAATTATAATTTTTGAATTTCCAAATTTAGAAATTTTAAGTCTTACATCTATTTCTGAAATTATGAATCGTTAAAATTTTGATTTCCTGCATTTGGAAGTTGTGAATTTTAAATCGTGGAAATTTTGAATTAATTTGTAAAATTCGGTTTGCCAAATTTCAACAATTTCAATTTTCTGAATTTCCTAAATTTTAAATCGTTGAAATATTGAATTCCTGCATTTGGAAATATTCTCAATATATTATAATAAACTACCAAAGATAAGAAAAAGAGCTTGATTGAGTTTTTAAATGAATATTTGATACTACATATAAAGAAATTTTTGTGATAAACGGTCGATACGGAATTGTTGCGCTCGCGGCTCGAAAGTCTATTTTGTTTCGACTGCATAATAATTATGAAAGTAACCATATCTACGAAGCAACCTAATTGTTGAAAGTTGACATCACCAATACTACAACCCTTCCGGTTCTATACCACAACAGTTGACTAGACAATTGAAATTCGAAAAAATCTTACATTCTTTTGTTCCCTGCGTGAAAGTGTCGTTGATCTGGTGAAACATATTTCCACAAAGTTTCTCCCACGATGGAACCAGAGTCGACGCGATCATGTCCCGGTAGCACTTCTCCAATATCGGTGTTATCACATTCGCTACCGATAAACTAAGCGACTCTGCTAAAGCCTGAAAAACCACCGTTAATATACAAAGTCACCCCCTTACTTACAGCTTACTTTACTGTTAATCATCTTTGAAATCTTATCTTGAAGTACAATATCGCTGTTAAGTTTCTGGTTGTTCTGAACGTCCAACTGATGTTTTAGTGCTTCTACCAAATTCCTAATAGTGGGCACAACAACGTGTTTTATTTCGTGGGTCACAACGCTCGGGAGCTTATCGCAAACACTTTTAGTCACAATTTGTGACACGCTGGCGATCATGTGATCCTGCTGGTCCCTTTCGTTGTTCTTTTGCATGTTAACTAAATTCTCTAGCATTTTAGCGATTTGTAGTTGTTGTTTTGACATTGCTAGGTCTAGTTCTTTTGAGAAATCTTCTTGGTGTCCACCGTTAGTGTTCATTGTTTTCAGTTCTTGATGGATCTTCTGTATGGTAATGCTTTGATCACTTAGAGCGTTTTCTATGCTAGTCAGTCTGAAATTTATTGCCTGTAAGTGAGTTTTGCTCCAATCTGTCTCATTCAAATTGGTCACTTCATCCCCACCACCTAAGCATATTTCCTGTTTCAGGTTTTCTTCTTTGTTTATCTTGTTTCCTTTCACTAAATTGAACCAATTCATGTCGGAATTTGAATTCTTTTGTAGTTTGAACATGTTGTCAGAATGGCTGTATTGTGGTGTGCTGATGTCAGGATTTGAATTCCTTTTTAGCTGAAACATGTTGTCAGAATGGCTGGATTCCTTTTGGGGGATTTCTTCTTCTTCCTGCGCCATTTTAGTCAGATTATCGAAGTAGTCCTGTGTACTGTATGTGGAATTGTTGAGCGAAAGAATTTCCTGGACCTCTCTGCTCGGACTGGAGCCACCACTGGCGAAGTTGTCCTTTTCCGGTCTTTGGAAATCAATCAAATTGTCAACTATTTCACCATTGGAAACTTCTGCAGACTTCAGCTCACCATTGATGCTATTTCTCACACTACTAGGTCTAGAATTTAGTTCCGTAGTCGTGAAAGCATCAGGTGTCATCAGATTCAACTGTTGCTGCTGCTGCTGAATCAACAACGTCACTGACGACTGCAAATCATCCAGTTTTGGTACCTTCTCAATCTCATCAACACTTTTCTTTTCATCGTTAAGAACAACGACATCCGTTTTACACAGCATCGCATCGGGCTGAAACACAATGTTGCACTCCTGGAACTTCTTTTGCTGTATCACCAGCAACTTCACGACAACAGCAGCAACAGTTTCGTCCTCGTCTTCATCGTCCTGATCATCAGGATCGTCCTGCGAGTACTCTTCGGTCATATCAGAAGAGCGGAGCTTGCGATAACTCGCTTCAGTTATGTGAAAGCTTAAGAACGCAGTTGGTAGCAGAAATTGTGATAACATTGTTACGGAGATTTGTTGCGCGTCGTCGTTCCGTTTTAATTGGAGAACATACAAAACTTTGTTGTTTAGGTCCGACATTAGCAAGTACTGGCCCGAGTAGTCAATGCACATTTTTAGGTATACACTTTGGATGATGTTTGAAGGGTCGGGTTTGAACCGGATGGTTTGCAAGCACGTCCATGTTTCGCAGGACCAGAGTTTGAGCTCGGAGTTGTGATTGGCACCGGTTATTGTGAATTTCCAGCACCTAAATATATATTTTTTTAGTGAGACTGAAGAAGGGTGTTCAAGTGAAAAATCGTTGCAAGCAGACCAGGACAATCCAGAACCAAGTCACAGGCGATTTAAAAGCAATTTTCGAAAAATTTGAGTCCAGAAAAAGTATTTTTAACATTTTTGGATTTCGGGGTGGCAAAAAATAAATTTCTGTAACTTGTAGGAAAATTCAATTCTCTTCACTTCCTGCATTCGGAAATTACAAATTTTATTGTTATTTGTATTCCCAAATTTGCATTTTTTTTTTAATTTTTTGGAATTTAATTTCTGACAAATTTAAATGGATGAAATCTTCAATTTGTTAATTTAAAATTGCGCAAATTCTCAAATTGTAATTTTTGAATAGTATAATTCCTGATTTTTTAATTGAATCAGTGAAATCTTGAATTCGAAAATTGTTATTTTTGAATCGTTAAAGTGTAGAATTTTCAAATTTTTTATCTAGAAATCTTGAATTCCTGAATTTTATTAATTATATTAATTTAATTTTGAGTCCAGAAACAATATTTTTGATAAATTGGCTCAACAAAAAGTGAAAAAAAAAGAATGGATCAGTTTTTGCATTTTGTACAGTAAATACTGTTTAACTGTATTAACACAAATTCTGTGATTACTTTCGAGTGATTTTTGAAAATTAAAAAATTTTAAGGGAAAAATTTTTTTTGACACATCGTTTTTGGACCCGATTAATAGGTTTTCGAACCTGAGAAAATCATTTACAACATAATTTTTTCATACCTGTTGTGAATTCCAAGGTATCAGTTCAACAAAAAGTCAAAACAAAGAATCAAATTTCTTTTGAATAGTCTGTCAAGAGCCAATAAACTGTATCCAAATCTTGTTTATTTTCTTTGATTACCTCACATCTTATGAGGCGATTTTGGAAATTCCAAAAATTTTTACTCCAGAAAAAATGTGTTTTAACATATCGAGTTTGGCGATTTTTACATTTTCGGATCTGGGAAGCTCATTTACACTATTTTTTTTTTGGTATCTCAAAATTTTGAGTTTGGAAAAAGTAATTTTTAACATAGGACTTTCTATTACATATTTATAAATCAACCTATGTTGTGAATAAGAATCAACAATTTTATCGTAAAATAGACGTGATTTTTGAAAACGTCAATTTTTCTTTGTTTTTAAAGAAAACCTGACAGATATTGTATTATTTGTCGACATTTAATATCAGTTGGCTGGTGTATCCTGTCAGAAAAGATCCTATGGCACTCTAATTCTAAGTATGAATTTTCAATTGAACACCCTATACATATTGGAAATTTCCACTTCAGTTTAGAAAATAAATACAAACTTACTGTGTACTACACTCTAGTAGATTGTCTACAAAAATAATTGATGATAAGGGTTTACCATCATGTGGTCTCCATTCATGCAGACACTTTTGTTTTTCCCCATCAACCATATAAATCTATAAATTAATGTTTATCAAAACCCTATTGTGGTCAATATCCAAAACTTACTTGAAAAAATTTAACATAGCCATCTAGACATGCTATTGCTATAGCTGTTCCATCTGAAGAAAATGAGGCATCAACCAGCTCCGCTGTGTGGGTGATTTCCACATACCCCTCATAGTCCTCATTAGGTTGTATAGGACTTTGGCCATACTTACTGTTAATAATACCAAAATTCCAAATCTCAGCTTTAAAGAATTAAGTTAGAGGTTATTGCAATTTTGTAGTTTTTACTGACCTTTGTTTCCATTTAATACTACAAACATTTTTTCAGGATCATCAGGGGACTCGTCATCATCATCAAAACAATTTAAGAATGGACACCAAATGATCCGGAAGTTTGGACTTGAGTGGGGAACCACATCATTGTGGAAAATATGTAGAAGTTGCTTATATCTACAAACATTTTTGTTCTTATATGAATTTATAAATATTAAAAGGTTACTTTATTGCACTAGGTTCATCTATGATTTCATATATAAGGACATTGCCTTCATCATCAATACATCCCAAAATAATATGCTGTCTTGAGTATGCAAAGGCAATGTCTTTCACATCATTTTTAAGATTCTTTATCAGAGCTCTTTGGCTTGTTTCCTGGTTAGTGACCCTAACCATTCCACCGTCTTTTCCTATAATCAAAACATAAGCTGCGTTCTTCATAACAGATAGACAAACCTTTCATGCCATAGGCCACAATTTTTCCATTGATATGAACAGCAACCAACTGGCCTCTATAATAGTGAAACTCCCAATTGTAATCGATCCGATTGATGAGTTTCACCTTAGAACTGCCATGGTTGTGCTGTCCCGAGTTACAGTGAACAGTTACGTCGCTTCCAACAACATTTGCCGAAAATTCAGTTTCAGATCCTGTGTAGTTTCTACAAGAAAGCCGATAATTCCCCTAATTATAACCTCTTACCTCAGCCACAACTTACATGTTCTGAATAACAGCCTCCTGTTGGGGGACTATTGGGGAATTCATCGTCTAGAAACAAACAGATTTAAAGACACGAGTTAAAAAGTAAGAGAAAAAATTGGCACTTTTTTTTGCCATTTAGCACATATTTACCTCAAATTATAAAATCACTTCAATAAACATTCAAAAATACATAAATATGAACGGTGAAAGCAAAAAACCGACTTTGTTTCTATTTTTTGACCAAATTTTGGGAAGCCGGATAAATACGAAATTGTCAAGTGTCAAAAACAAAAAAACTGAGCCAACTTTGGTGGATTCATTTATTTACGGTTGGCACATTGGTACCACTGTTGATTAATTCAAATTGAATTTTGGCGCCTTTATTTACTTATTTAAATATCACAATAAAAGAGGTTGAGAGAGCATTACTCAAAATAAATAATTGAGAGCTGAGTGCTGTGAATCGCATTCAATCAAGATGCGGCAAAATGTAATTATCTATAATTGAGATGTTTAGGTGCCATGTAAAGTGGTCCACCCCTGGGACTGTTACAAGTTTTAATCGGCCACTATCGTCTAGCGTCTTCAGTCCGATGAGATCATCTTTATAAATACTGCGATCAATCAGGTTGATAACAGTCTCATTTTGATCATAGTACCCAAATTGACTGAAACAAAGTATTAAGCCTTTTTACTATTTATGACAAAGGTGTACCTGGATTCCCATGGTGTTATCACATTGTCGTCGGGCCCCCCTATTAGTACCATTTTATTCAGCCTTGTAATCCCCCTTTTGAAATCTGCACTTTTGTTGGACATGATCTCATTATTAACATAAGGTAAGTATTGGGAGTAAGACATATAGAGGCTTTGGTGATATGGGTCATTCCAGTAGTTACCAACTGAAGTATGCTGCCCCACTCTTGAGTAAAACAACTCAAAGGCAGACTTGAGAGCCAAGTCAGGGAATATCAAATGTAAAAAGTTTGCTACAAGCAGTGTGATGCAAATACTGTCCTTGTAAATTACATAGTAACTTACTTCCATACTGCCCTGCTTGGGGGCCACTCAAAGAAATAAAATTATGAACACTATGGTCTGGGAAAGCTTGTAACATTGTTCTTGAAAGTAGAGCACCTTGGGAATACCCTAAGAGGTTGACTCCTTCAGGATGCTGCTGTGTTAAATTTGCCAAATCTTTACCGAGTTCCTGTGCTTGATACCACATGTTCTCCAAACTGGACCACCCCCCAAAACGCTCTGTATTATAGACCACAGTTCCAGGATGTTTCTATAAACAGCAACTAGATATTTCTTCCAAACAAATATTGTACCTAATTACCTCCTCAATTCTGGCCTTAATAAGCTCCATGCATTCACTTCCAGTCATGATTCCATGGAGTAAAAACACAGGCTTGTACCCGTAAGTTATGAAGAAAAGGTTACATAAAAGGATCGAGAAACTTATAGTTTTCATTGTGTTCATTTTAGAGATCAAACACCAAGTAATTAACATTTGGAGAGTATTTATTTAAATTAAGCTAACGTCAATATATTTATCACATTGATATGAAGATAATCATTGTTTTCTTTGTTCTTCACGACTGCGGAAACGTGATAATGACAACGAATTATTGTTCAATAACATTGTTTGGAAATTTGTAATATTTGAGGTTATCAAAGTGACAAATTGATTGCTTCCATACAGATATCTACGCCTGATTGTGTTAGTATCCGCTAGATGGCAAGGATCAAAATTATGAAAACTATTATGTGCCATTGGCCTGAAGATGTCTCTATTATTTCTTTTGATACTGCTTGGCCGAAAAACTATTTTAAAAATACTAACGACTGTAACGACCTGTGAAAAAGGTAAAGAAAATGACATATGAGCGCCTGTCAATGTTTTTTGCAACCAACTGTACCTTAATGATTTTGTTACCAGCTCTCTTCATATATATTTATTGCTCATGCAGACAAATAGTATCTTTGCAACCTTGGTTACGGTTGCAAAGTAACTGTTTGCCCATTGGATATTTTAAATTCAAATAAACAAACTACTGAAAACTGAATAAACTGAATTCGCAATAAAAATAGTATGTCCAACTTGTGCGGCGTTGTCGATTGCCCCCTAGTTGCCGCTTACTTGCCGTACTAGTTGCACAATATACTATTTTCTACTTTGGTGTCACAATGTGTTCATTGTGACACTAAAAGTAGTTGCACAATTGAACTTATTATGCAACTGCTTTTGGTTTTTTTTATTTGATACGTATTACGTTGGTAATGGTATTGAGCATTTCTAACCAACTCCTGTCGAAGTCAAGCCAAGTGTCAACTTTTTAGATAAAAAACATTACCACCAACACAACCAGTACTACCTAATTCTAAAAATCCCTAGAATATTTGAAAAGCAAAATTTTAACATTTTCATCAAACGAAGAGCTCCAAAGTAGAAAAAATTGTATGTTACACTCGCTTAACGAGGCATTGTGACATTCGTTCTATTGGGGCACTTCTTCGTATAATAATGTACTAATTGTAACAAACTTCACTTATTATTATACTTATTATATTTACTTATCACTTACGTAATCGTTATGCCTTCTTCCTTTATTTTTCAACATGTACAATTTTATCACTACAAATTCTATTTCACTATTTTATCATTTTGTTTTTCAGTATTTCTCTATTTAACTGTTTCAATTTTTTATTACTTCGGTTATTTTATTATTTCACTGTTTAGTCATTCGGAAGTTTGCCATTTCGTTAGTTCACTAGTTCGATATTTCACAGTTTTATGATACAGAGATCGAAAACTAAATTAGTCAAAGTTGGCATTGCAGGAAAACCCGCTTGTTGTAGTTTAATAGAATTATTTATTAAATGTCAAGTTGACCGCATTATAAATTTGATCTTTCATAAATAATTCTACTAAACTACAAGCGGCTTTTCTTGCATGGCCAACTCTAATTTAGTTTTAGATCGCTCTTTATTATTGTTTTTACTATACCTCTATTTTGTTATTTAATTGTTTTGTTCTCAATCATTTAATTTTTTGCAAGAATACAATTTAGGTACGTCAAAATTTTTAAGCCTGTGATTTGATTGTCACTAGCTGACATGATTGACAGCTACATGAATACATATTTGTAATTCACTAGTTGACCCGACATACGTTGTCCTGTCCAAAATTCGATAAAAGATCGCGAAACAACACAAAAGTTAATTTAGTCTAGATTCGTTTTTGGATGTGCTTTTCGATTTATTTTTTCAATTGAAAATATTCAGTTGAGTTATTTCGATCCCGGGACCATAAAAAACAAAACAAAAAAAGAATCAACCAAATATGTCGTTCCTATCGTCAGTTATGATAAAGAGTGCATACAAAAATTATAATTTTTGCAGTTTGTCCGAATTTGCCGACTTTTCTTTGTAATTGTCTAGAACTTTATTTTCCTGAGAACTTTTCCAGGACCATAACGAACAAAACAAAAAAATAATTACGCGATAACGTGATTCACGTGATAATTGAACAGTATTTAAATGTAAAAGGTGACAGATTTTAACATGATAACTGGACAATATGCTGTCAATAAAAAAATGAAAATATCCACTTATCTTAATTTATGCTGCTTGCGACGCCTCTGGCTGGCTGGAGCTAAGTGTTTTCAACCCAGCTTGGCCCCCTTTACCTTACAATCAACGGGACACTTGAGGTATCCTCCGTCTGATCGCATCGGCGAGTTGAGATCAAGATAACAATGGAAGAAAAGGAAATTCGTGAAGAATGGGAAAAGCAGTCCTTATGATCTGGTGGTGGTGCTGCCTAAATTGATTGGGAAACAATTAAATCTGCACAGTATAAAAAGCGTCGTGCCCTTACCCTCTTTCCTAGTTTCACGCACTTTACATGGTAAATTGCTATAACCTTGCCTGTTATATCCGTACTAATACGATTTGTTTTTGAAACCCTCCGCTCAACAGAAAACCTAAAATCAGACGGCGATATCTGTACTGTGTCACTCGCAGGTTGAAATCGGAAAGAAAGGATCGAATCTTTTCAATCAGTACAAGCTCGAAAATTGAACAGAATATCGAATCAGAAAATACGGTAGATATTATGAATCATAGGCTTACCAATTTTGATGTAAATTGTATTGTTGCCAACTCAAATTTATACCTAATCTTGATCACTCAGTACAATTATGGTGCTAATTTATTTATTTATTTCAAGATGAAAGTCACTTGTCACTTATTGATGCCCTTTAAAATCACCAATTATTACTTACTGTATATAAAAATGGAAACAATTTCCTTCTAAACACATGGACAAAATTAACGCACCACTCAATTGAACTTGTATAATTACACTACTGAAATTAATCTTGCAATAAAAATTTTATGAAAGCTTATTGTTAGGTACAAAACATGGCATTTTTTTTTTTATTAAAAATAGTATATTGTATACCTAGGCGGTAAAGTGGTTATTTTCCAGGACGAAAGAAGATATGGACAGACGAGGCGTAGCCGAGAATGGCCACTTCTTGAGGCCTGGAAAACCACTTTACTGCCGTGGTTTACACATTATTTTTTATCATACACACATTACCGTAATATTTTTTTCCATAAACAAAAATTACAGACAAAAACTTTATTTCAGAATATGTGTATTACATTTATTTTTCCTAAAATTATTCTAGCACCCTCTGGTGGTAAAGTGAGTTAATTATTTTACCGCCTAGCCTTTTTTTTGCATTTTGCCAGGCTAGCCGTGGAAATACATGCTTTCTCCTCTCTAAAAAACCGGTAAAATTGGATTTTCTAATAGTGTATGATAAAAACTTTTTTATTTGCAAGTGTACTTTTAAAACAAAACCCTTGTTGACTGCATTTACATGAACTGTCGAAGTAGGTCCACAGCCTACTGGTAAGATAGCTAGAAAACTAAAAATCATTATTTTGGAATAACGCAAAATATATGCACTGGTGCGTTAATTATGTCCATGAGTTTAGATGAATCCTGGATTTTCAAAAAGCGTGCCCTACATGAACTTGAGTCCAAGCAACTCGAATTAATCTCATCAAAAACCAACTAAATTAAGAAAGCGTCCAATTAACATCTCACAAGATGTGGGCACCGATTTAAGCGGTTATAATTACGAAATTTTTATTTAACTTTAAATCATCTTTTAATGACGTGGTCGGATCGAAATAGGGGTGAAACCGTTAAACTTAATCAGTTAATCACGCTGGTAGGTGATAATTACAGTTTATTGTTTCTGTATTGATGAACTTTATGGAGCGAAACGGCCTCGACAATGCTGTCTCTTGCCAGTCTGCGCCGTTCTCTTCCTGCGGACAGGAAGTATCAATTTCAATTAACTCCCGCGCTATAAATCAAGTGGTAAATAAAGAAGCAGGCGCTCGAAATAAAAACAAATGCCGTCAATTGAGGTGGCGCCTGTCTTATTGTCAAACACACTGTATCAATGACGTCATCGTGTTTCGTCTGTAGTAGCACCAAATCTTGTCATTAGGTAGAGTGATTTATTTGTCTGACGGTGCTGTTATACACCTCTTAACAGAACTGGAGCTACAGGAGGCACTATATTTTTTAAACACAACTATCAGAGAATGCCTCTTCATTAACATTTTTATAAATCGTCCTTTCTAGACCATTTGTCTTATACTTGATTTAAACTTAGCTAATGACCAACCCCAAATTCATCATGAAGGTATTATCTTGTAAGACACAAGAGAAACAACAATAAATCTGCCGCATTTGCTCCGAGAGTGCGTATGGCTTGAAACTCGACCTAAGACGACCTAAGAAAACAGCATCTGCGAGTTCACACCATCACGGATAAACCTCAGCTCCAAGATTTCACGATTCCTCTCTGCTTTCTTGTTTATGGCTCATAGAAAATATACAGCTAGAGCGTTAACAAGGTTTTACAATAGCTCTTCCTGCTATTTCATTAGTTCTTTCCTTCTTCCAACCACAGAAAATACAATCGATCGGGCAGACGTTCACGATATTATTGAGGTAAACACATGTTTGTCCTGGAGTTTCGTAAACAACAAGAGTAATGTTGAACAAATGACAAATCTTTACTTTTTTCATTAATTTTTCACAAAATGAAACACCAAACTATAGTTTCAGATTTCAGAATTACCCCAAAAAAAAAAACGTTAAATTCACAAGCAAACTAATTTTAAATCCGCTGAAATTTCGGTGTGTAAATCAGTATCTGGCCACGATCTGGCCGCAAAAGAGTTTTGATATGCATTTAGGGGCGTTAGTAGTGGGAAAGAAATGTAATCCCATGTCAGAGGACACGATAGATGACCCAAACACCTGCACCCGGATCGATTCTTCGCACGCAATATTCTCGAAAATACTCCACTGCATTTCGACCTTCACCATAACTTCCGTTTCTTTCTATTTTCCGAGTAGTTCACATTCCACATCTGACGGTGTCTCTACCAGGCGAAAGAGCATTGTTGCTTTAGGATCTTCAATCGAATCAGCGATAAATTTTGACAGTGAATGCGTCGGTTGATAAAGAATGGGAGGATGATGGGTAAGATGTAATAAGAATAATGGAGAAGAGGTGGTTGTTGGAACGTTTGGCTTGATTTTTTGGATAAATACACTGCGCTTCATAAAAGTAGTAGAACATTGGCTTCTCGTTATAATTTAAATCATTTAGTCCTAACTTTGCAATAGTTCTGTAATAGGAATATCGAAATTTATCGGACCAATGTACAAATTTTGTACAAATTCCAAAATATGTTTGAGTCAATACTCAATTAAATTCGATCATTCTTACTAAAATAAATAAATTGAAAAATGGTGGATGCGCCGGTCACAGTTCTATCTAAAAATCAAACATTGCCGATGTTTATTTGAGATTATATTATCACATAATAAATTGAACCAATAGCAATTACAGATTTTCCCTAGTTACTATGTATAGATAAGCGATTATACCCTTGACGACGTGATATAATCACTTCGGTTTTTGCGCTGAGTCCAACAATGTGAAGTTTGTCATAGTAACCATTTTTTAATGTTTATTAATTATATAATCGTAACGAATACCACTCGGGCAAACAAAAATAATCCGATTATACTAACTTCCTCATTCGATGCATTCCGCATTTTCTATGCTCTTGTGGTATAAAAAACTGACTATTTGCTAAACTTGCAGTTTGAGATTCAAAGGTTTCGACATACAGGAAAATTTCACAAATTTAAATTTGTTAGGAATTCTTGTTATTAATTTTTCACAAAATGAAACAAAATTGGAATATTCAGAAAATGTATTAGAAAATTTGAAATGGATAGTTCTACCAGGAGCCAAATTTAAAAAAAAAATGCAAAATTCCAAAATTCAAAAAATTATGATTCCAAAAAGTTTAGATTCTAAAAAAAGAAAAAAAATACTACGAAATTATTGCTTCTAAATTCAAAGAGGAATTTTATCTTTATATAAGCTTCACAGATAATTTTCTGAAATTCTTCACAAAGTTTTTAGGTTCTAAAACTGATATAAATTCTGATATGTTTTAAAGATCGAATATTTGAATATCCTAAAATTCCGTTTTTTAGCATTTAGATCTCAAGATTAGAATTTTTGTTATTTAGAGATGCTAAATAGTTGGTTTAACTTTTTCTTAACGTTCTTATGTCCATCAAATACATCGTTGAATTAAGAACAAAATATCCGTTCAAAATAGTTAAAAAACATTTATTATTATTATTATTATTATTAATTAGAGCGATCGGGCAGAGGTCGAAACCTGTTATACCTACTGAGTAATGGGGATGCAATTCTGGTTACGAGCCGTTTTTAGTGGTATAAGCATCGTACTTTACTTTGAAAGCTACTGTGGATTTAGAGTTGACAATTTCTTGTGGCAACAAGTTCCAGTGGTCAAATACCCTATTAGTGATAAAGTACTGTCTTATCGTGGTTACAAATTTCTCTTTCTGTAATTTAAGATGATGCCCATTTGTACGTCGGTCTGTGTTTAGTGTAAACAGATGACGTATAGGAGAATGTTCGCAGGACATAGCCTGAAAAGTTGTAATAAGATCACCTCGCTTACGTCTTTCTGACAAACTAGGGATCTTCATCAAGGAAAGTCTTTGGAGATATTGAGGACGTTTTTTTCCAAACGGGAATCTTGTAGCTCTACATTGGGTCGACTCAAACAGCAAAGAATCCCGTTGTAAAACAGGAGTCCAAACACTATTAGCGAATTCCAAAATGGGCCTGACAAAAGATTTGTATAACTTCAAAAAGACCACAGGGCTGGCTTTACAAAAGACTTTATTCAGAAGAAACAACATTGTATTGGCTTTTTTAGTGATACAAACAATATGTTGAGACCAACTCAAGTCGGAAGTAATCATCACACCCAAGTCACGACAACTATTAGATTTAAGTAGTTCTTTGCCATTGATATAATATGGAAGCTTTGGATTTAAGTTGCCGATATAAAAAGCACTACATTTATTGCTATTAAGTGGAAGCGGCCAGTCACGGGACCATTTGTGAATTGAAAGAGCGTCTTGTTGTAAAAGTACCCTCTGAACGCTATTGTTGTACAATTTTATGTCGTCTGCGTACATTGCAAAAGGCGATTTTAAGATATTTTTGAGATCAGCAGATAAGCAATAAATAACAAAGGTCCCAATACCGAACCCTGAGGTACTCCACTTAGTACTCCCACGGACCTACTCAATGAATTACCTACTCTAACTTTAAATGTACGTTCACTAAGAAAAGCCTTAATCCATTGCAGAAGGCTCCCTGCTACTCCGAGATGTTGAAGCTTACAGAGTAATCGACGTCTAGGAACCCGATCAAAAGCTTTCGAAAAATCAAGATATAGGATATCAACTGTGTTTCCACAGTCAACTTCTTTGGTCCAGTCAGACAGACAACAAAGCAGGTTAGACTGGATGGACTTTTCTGGTAGAAACCCATGTTGTTCTGGTGGAATTACATCGTAACGTAGAAAAAATGCAATCATTTGGTTGTAAATGATTGATTCCATTACTTTTCCTATAAGTGAAGTGAGACTAATGGGTCTGTAATTACTGGGGTCAAATTTATCGCCATTTTTGAAAATGGGGCGTACAATAGCCCTACGCCAGTCCAATGGTAAGGTACCGGATCTAAAAGACTGTTCCATTAGAGTACAAATAGGATAACTAACAGTTTTTAAGAATCTTTGCGGTAATAAGGTCAGGACCAGGAGACTTAGATACCATTAACTTCTTTAGTTTCTCACATGTCACACTTTGAGAAAAATCAATGTCTGTAAGAAAGGCAGAATTGGGAGGACCGACAATAACAGGAATTAGATCTTGAGGTTCTTTAGTGAAAACTCTAGAGAAGTTGTTGGCAAATATGTTGGCAACTGTGTCAGTGTTGTCTGAAATCGAACCAGAATTGTCTCTGACCTGTAGTGTCCCGATTGGACCTGACAGTTTTGTGCGAATGTGTTTATAAAAATGTTTTGTATTTTTTGCGTCCGCAATATGACTCTCATAAGTAGTTCTAGCCTCCCTAATAGTTGTCGATAATCGGTTTGAAAATACTCTGTGGATTTTATAATCAGCCTCAGACCCTGATCTTTTGAAGGTACGCCATAATGATCGTTGTTCTCTGATTAGTTTTAAAATCCTACCGTTAATCCAGGGTTTTTTCGAAGACGATTTATTGGTGAAGGTGGTTGTATGTTGTTCAATGGTATATTGCAAAGTGTTTTTGAAAACATTCCGATTATCAGTAATGGAATTGTTGGATGAAAGACACTTCCAGTTTAGTTCGGTTAGACACTGATTAACTGCTTTAAAGTCTATACGTGCCCTCTTAAATGAGATGGTATCCTCATGCGAGGTATGAAGCAGATCTGCAGGTCGACCTTTAAAGTTACGTGGTCCGAAATACCAATAGGGCTGAGAAATTTTAGATTTGCAAGTGAACCATCATCAGAAGAAATGATTAATTCAAGGGTAGAAGGTTTTTGGTTGAATCTATATCTTGTTGGCTGTGAGACAAGTTGAGTTAAATGGCTGTTAGTAAACAAATCGACCATAAGCTGCGACGATGCACTAACGGATCGATCAGGATCTAAAGGCCATGGGATATCAGGCATATTAAAATCTCCAAAGATAAAAGTCTTCTCATAAGTGCTTGTTAATTCACCAATGAAATCTATCAAAACTTTGCCGTCTTCAACAGAAATTGACGGTGGTCTATAAACACAGCCCAAAATAAAAGTTAATGTTTTGTTGTGCACTTTATAAAATAGAGCTTCAATACTACTAGAATTAAAAGAGATTGGAGTGATATGAAAGTTTGATAGAACCTGATCTGAAAAATACATACAAACACCCCCACCCTTTTTGCGCAATCGATCTCTCCTGAAAAGCGTGTAACCCTTCAGAGAAACCAACCCATCTGGTATTTCAGAAGAAAGCCATGATTCTGTTAGTAGAATGATGGAGGGTTTATCACTTTCCACAAAAGTACAAAAATCATCTAGTTTTGCTAAAAGAGAAGCAATGTTAGTGTAGGCTATACTGCTTACAAAATAATTTGAATATAAAGTGAAATTGATTTTTATTTTTTGGTACCCTCGAGTGGATCATTCAATGCCATATCTAGATTATTAAGGTCGCTGTGATGAATAAACTCACTAGATTCAGAAACTTTAGACAATGCTCTCCGGATTCTTCTCTGAACTTTTCGACATTTGTTCTTGATACTTTTGTTCACAACAACCTTATAAATGTCATACAATAAATTAATCACGCCCTCAAAATCGTCAGTGTAAGTACGTAATAGTGCCAGTATATCATTTGCCCCATTCGATTCCTCCATAAACTCAACCGTTTGATCAAAATTTAAAGGGTACTGACTTGTGCCATCGATCAAACTCTTCGCAGGCACTAACAAGTCAAGCGTTGGAGTCAAGCTTTCCGTGGATTCGCTGCTTTTTTTAAATTTTTTTGGGCTAACATCTTCGTCACATGATCTACTTGTAAGGTCAATTGGACTGGTCTCGCAGTTATCATCTTCTTCGGTTGTCTTTTCCCCGCTAGTGTATTTGTGACTTGGGACGTTTGTGTTTGAGAAAGGTCAGTCCCAGTTTTAGGACAATCACTGGCGTAGTATCCAACCATTTTACATTTAAAACAAATGTCATCAAAAGTCATAAAGATACGATAGTTGGTATTGTCATACTTTAAAACGATAGAAGAGGGTAGCTCGAGCGAATCATCTGGTTGAACAAATATCTGCCTACGAAAACTAAACACGTGAGAATATTCGTCACCTTGTATACCAGCCTTGATGAATGACATTTGTGAAACAGCGTTGAATCCGAACGCTTTAATTTGGTTCTCAAAGACATTGTGGGGGATGGATGGGCAAAGTTAGATAAAATAACGGATTTATTAAACGGCGAACAGCAACCACCTTGTCTTTGATTGTGACCTCCGAATGGTTAGACACGATTTCTTCCACACAAGACTTTTCACTCAAATATATACAAACACGTTCCTTAGAAATTCTCGATGCAAAAATTACGTTCTTCGGACTTATACTACTTATAGCTTTGACATAGTCCATTAATACAAGATCATCGGTAGCGTTAAGAACTACCGCTTGCTCTTTGGAGGGGAAAAAAGGCGTATCGTTCGCCATCTTAAATGGGTTAGTGCCCTAACTCGGGAATTAATCCCGGAGCACCAACCTTAAATTGAGGCGAATACTGCGAAAAATCGCAGTCATTCGCCTCCTGGGCAGACGTTGAAACGACGAGGTCAGAATAAAAAAGTTGAGAAAAAGGAAAACGTCCAGCATAAACAAAAAGTACTACCAACAAAAAAAAAAGTAATTTGCTGTCACACGACTAGACGAGCTATTTAATTACTCGAATACACGTTAGTGTGAGTGCAACTAGCAATTGAGATGTATGTACCTATTGTATATAACAGGTAATGATAGAAAGAAAACAACTGACTACTTGTGCAACTGAGGATGTAGGAAAACAAAAAAAATAAATAAAAAAATCCATAAAAAGAGAGAAACTCACCAGAAAGTGAATACCCTGAATTAGCAAAACAGCAAAACTGCAATAAATTCAATAATAATCACTATTAACAGCACACCCGATGTTCACTCGTCGGACATCGAATGTATCATTATATTTGAAAAAAAGTTGAATAGTATAGTTTGACCTTGAAATTCATATAAAAAAATATCTTTCTAACACAGTTTGTAGCCACGAAAAAACTGTGTTATTTGTTATTTATTTTGTTAAAATCAAAGGGGTGTCTGTATTACCGACTTATGCAACAATACGTGATGAAAATAAAGGGGAAGTAAATATAGGGAAAAGAGCAGAGCGAATTAAAAGAAAAAAAAAAGAATTAGAAAAGAGATACCAAAGAAACGTAGGAAGAGCATAATGGGCCTGGAGAGAGAAAGAAAAAATCCTGGGGATACATAGTTCGATAGTTCGAAATGTTCATTTCAACTGCAGGCCCGCTGCGATAGGCTGTTAAGAGGAATAACAACAACCACCAACGCAAACAAGGAAAGAATAAGACACTTGGCAAGTATCAACTGCAAGTTGATGGAGCACTTCTTTTTCAAGCGTCGAGAGATAAGAAGTCGGAAGAAGTCCGAAACTTCAACCTATGGGCGGAAGAGCTCGGAATGGAAGAGGAAATAGAGGCCATCCAGGGGGGAGAGTAAGAAGGGAGGAGTAAAAGGGCGTGCATGAGAGCGCGCATGTTTAAGAAATTAATATTTGGCGTGAGATCAAGTGACAGAATGTGAGGAAGAAAAGAAGAGCCAATTGGACGTATGAGAGGCTCGCTTCCCAGCTAATTTTAGGCGACTTGGAGGAGGTGGGTTATTTCTTTGAGAGTTTTTCGCTAAGAGATAGGGGGAGGGGTTGAACTAGCCTAAAGTCTTCGGATGGGCAGGCACAGGACTGGGGGGTATCACCCACCTTTTCAACAACGTCAGCATGCTATAGGCTGTTGCCTCTTCAGCGAAAGGGGTCCAGGATTTTCTTGGAGAGGTTGGGAGTGATTCGCATCCACACACGGGTGCGGTCTTCGACTTGATCCCCACATTTGTGTTACAGTCCTGGAAAACCGCAGAAAACCAGTACCGAGATCGTCGTCGTGGATGCTCGACATTGCTGTTGAATGTGAATGTAGATTTCTGCCGCGCTCTGACGCTGGAGGGGTTTGGTTCTAAGAGGCCCCGTTTCGGGGTCGCACCGTTTCCGGATCCACGCCTTGTCGTGGGTCCTCCGGAGTCCTAGTCCTTCCTACAACAGTGACGCAAGCATTACGAGAGAAGAGAATAGTTTTTTCTGGAAAATGTGAGAGAAAATGAGGGAAAGAGATAGAGAGAGAGAGATTAATGGTTGAGGGAGAAAATGGAGACAGCGGCAAAGAAAAAAGGACAAAAATAACGGGGAAAAGAAGAACAAGGGGAAAAGTAAGAGAGAGGACAAGAAGAGGGTCTAAAAAACATTGGGAAGAAAATATTGCTGGCACTATGAATTTGAGGCCGAGGAATCTAACTGAGAAAATCTAAATTAAAAACGTGAGAAACTGAGAAAAATCTTAGATCCTGATAAATTTGAGAATTGGAGGAACCTGAGAACTTGAGCAACATGACACCATGAAATACATTCTAGGAAACCTGAGAACTTGATAAATCTGAAATCGTGAAATGTCTGATATCTTGAAAAATATTTGTAAACATGAGAAATTGAGAAATATAATTTGACAATCTGAAGAAATTGAGAATTTGATGAATCTGAAGTTCTGCAGAACCTGATAATGTGAGGAACCTGAGAACTTGAACAACATGACGTCATGAAAAACTTGAGAACCAGAGAACTTGAGAACTGTATGGACCTGCGAACTTGAGAAACCTGAAATCATGAAAGATCTGAGATTTTGGAATTTGAGAAAGGGGAGCCAGGGATTGGGAAAAAAAATCCAAAGACATGGTAGAAAATGCGGAGGGCAAGAATTAGATGAAATGGATAGAGAAAAAGGTTGGGAGGTGTTAAATGCAAATAAACAAGGGGAGGAAGAAGAAGAATGGACCTATATAGGTGGAAGAGGAGGTAATCGAAGAATCATGGGAAGAAGTAGAAGAATTCAGAGTAGCGGAAAGAATAGGGTCAGACTATCTGCTTATAGAGATACGTATCACAATAAGAGGTAGAGAAACAAGAAAGAAAAATGAATGGTGGGACAAAAATGTGAACAACGGAAAAAGGAAGCAATTAAGGAGCTAAGAGAATGTAAATAGACGAAAACAAACAGAAGCGGCACTCTAAAAGCGAAAAGAAAATATGGAGAGACATGTAAAGAGAAGAAGAGGCAGAAGAAAGAGAGAGAAGAGAGAGAGAGAGATAAAAGGTATAATAACAGAGGAGGAGGTGTGGAACTATATCAATAGAGAGAAAGAATAAACAACAAAAAAATGATTGGGAAGAATACTTAAAAAAAGAGAAAATAGAAACAGAGATGAAGAGGGAGCAAGCAGCACCGAAAAGAAGAAGAAATCACTCTGAATGAGGTGAAGAGGAAAGTGAACAAACTAAGGAAGAGGAAAGTAACCCCCTCCCCCCCGGTGGAGTACAGAACGAAGCGAACTGAGGATGTATGGGACAGAGTGAGAGAGAAGGGAAGAGTGCCAGATAGACTGGTAGAGGTAATGAATGGGGTGTGGAGAGGAAAGGGATTCCCGGTAGGGTGGAGAGAGGGGATAATATGCACTATTTACAAAAAGGAGAGAAAAGTAAGGTGCAAAACTACCGGGGAATAACTGCCAAACACAGGGTATAAGTTGTATGTGTCACTTCTGAATGAAACAATGAGAAGACAGATAGTGGAAAAAAGAGCAATACCAGTCAGCAAAGCAGGATTTAGAGAGAGGAGGGGAACCATAGATAATGTATATACATCCTGGACCATTCGACAAAGAGCGAACTAAAGAGTAAAGGAGGGAGGGCGTATGCATTATTCGTGGACTTCAAGGCGGCTTTCGCAAGATGGATACACAGGATGTTGCTCTAATGCCTCATAGTTGTCGCTGTTGATAAAAATATTGACTCGTTTTCCTCCCCAGGAATTTTTCTTTTTCTCTCCAACTCTTTTCTTCTCTGCCCTTTTCGCTATTATTTACTCCACTTTTATCGGTACCACGTGTTTTTGAAAAAAGACTTCAATGGTGGGGACATAAATATGATAATAATGCCAAGTGAAAGGATTGCAAAGGGAGCATTTTTTTATTTTAATAAACCAATATTGATCATTTGCAAACCAATAATTATTGTACTTTAAAACCATTAATAAATCTTAAATCGCATTCCACTAATCTAAGTGGGAAGTAATTATTATGTGTTCACTGGTCTATCAATAATAATAAATTCCTGCAAAGGACAATCGCTAACCTCCTGCTTCCTGCAATCTTGCGTTTCCTGCAATAAGCCGAGGATTCAAGACCGGACTGCAATCTTTATAAATACGATTATAATCGAGATTTCCTTGCAGGCGCCAATGAAATGAGTGGAGATGAGATCATACCGGACAGCGTGACCGGCATCGAAATGCTGCACATTACGAGCACCAGGTCGATCCTGCCTGCATCCGATTCGTCGTGTTCTCAGGAACATCTGGCACTTATTGTGACGTGGATGGATGTAAAAAGCAGTAAAGCACACATTTAACCGCGCGTACGTCCGATTCGAGAGAATTTTCTGAATTTGCGTTAATTTAGCCAGTTAAAAACGCGCGTAGGTGATGGGGGCGTGAGAACTGCTCCTCTCGTTAAATCACACTTTGATTCATTCCTGCCAACGCAGTTTTAAAGGAACACAGAAAAATGGTTTATAATTCGACAGCCAAAAAACTCCGGCATGGGTCGAAAAAATTCAAAGTTCACGTCGAGTGTCAAGTGCTTCCGCTCATACATGTTTCTGTCGTACTCAATGAGCGTCAAAACATAATTTATTTCGGTTCCATTGAAAAACGACGAGCCCGTTGACAAACATCGGTTATGATTCGGTAATAATGATTAGGAGGTAATTACATACATTGTCGTTGAAAGGGGGATTATTGTCGCGAAAACAACCCAAGGGGGGGATTTTACTCGACTCGACGAGGGAGGTATACGTATCAGCGAACACTGCGTTTTAGCTGTTCATTGCAACAACTGTTGTGTTCTCATTGAAAAGATGACTAGACTCTCACAGATTATTATGTCATTTAGTTAATTGTTATTTTTATGTCGACCCAACTTTGTGAGCAGATGGGAAAATTGGTAGTTGCATTTTAAAAGTCCGAGCTATAAATTAAGCTTTATGATTTTTTTAATTTGGTAAATAATAAAACGTTTATTGGTATTAACACTAATATACAAAATTTATATCAAAGGAAGACATTATTTAACAAAGTAATTAAAACATAATTAAAAGGGTACATAATTATAGAGATCATTTTCAGATGTGAAGAATAGAGTGTACAGCTGTAGGATGAAGAAATTGTTATTATCTATATACAAACTATAATTCCCAACTAAAATTTGTAACCCCCAATAATTCTAATTTCGAAGAAACCAAATTCTACGAAACTTTCAAGTTTTAGATGTCACCCCCTTAAAAAATTCAAATGGCACGAGAGGTCGTGTGATACATCATTTTAAAGCTTATTCAATTCTCTATCCAGAACTACTATTATCTACTTCTTTCTTTCTTAACTGTTATTTTGTGAACCCCACATTTTGATAATTAAGAAGGTTTAATCGGAGTAAATGTGAAAATGAATGAAAACAGACATTTAAGCAAATGTATTGCCCAAAAAATGCCCATCCCCACCTTCATACAATAATACAAGCGCTGTTCAAATGCTTCCCGCACCTTGCGTAACATCTCAGGCTTCGTTTCACACACCTTTCAAGTGGCCCCACAAAAAATCCATTGGCGTTAAATCGGATGCATCTAATTGATTGCATCTCGGCGACCTATGCAGCGGTGTAGAAAACGTTAATTTAGAAAACTTCAGACGTCTGCAGCAAAATGAGGAGGAGTTCCATCCTGTTGAAAAAAAAAAAAAAAACGATTTAACGCCAATGTTTTTTTTATCTGCGTCGTTAGAAGAGCTGTGCTCAAGAATCGTTGCAGAGTGCCGTTTGATCTCGCCTGAGATGTTGCGCAATGTGCGGGAAGCATTTCAACAGCGCTTGTATTATTGTATGAAGGTGGGGGTGGGCATTTTTTGGGCAATACATTCGCTGAAATTCACAAAATAATAGTTAAGAGTATTTTATGTAAAGGTTGAAGAGGGTCTATTTTATGTAGATTTGGAAGCTAACAAATTCATCATTTTTTGTAGAAACAAATAGATAAAATAAGGTCTGGATAAAAAATGAAATAATCTCTAAAATGTTGTCATCACACGACCCCCCATGCCATTTGAATTTTTTAAAGGGGTGGCTCCCCTCGTTAAAAGGGTGTCATCTAAAACTTGAAAGTTTGGTAGAATTTGGTCCCCCTTGATAACAAAATTGACTGTTCAAGTCTTTCGAGATTCGAATTGTTGGGGGGTACATTACAAAAATTTGCAACTAACTTTTAAAACTTAAAAATATCTTATAAATGTTCCACTTCTTGGTAACGAATCCTGGGAATTAATCCTATGTATTAATTTTATATTTAGGTAACATTAAAATAATACGATTCGTACAACAAAAGAAAAAAATAAAATTAATGCTGAGAACGGTTGCGGTTATAACACGTTTTTCCCATAATATAAAATTGCTAAGAAAAAATTGTATTGAGGTAGTTTTTTTCGCCATCATCCGGCAAACTATCGGGGTGCATGGTGGCCAAAGAAAAAAACTCAAGAAGACACAAACCAAGGAACCTAGTCTGCTACAACAGCACCGAAGAAATTCTGTCAAAAACTGTCCTACAAGCAACAAGCCATAACAAGAATACCTATCTAGCTAAATCCAGCAACGAAGAAGCCAAGACAAAAAATTGTACCTTTAATGCCACATATTATAGGCAGGTAATAGTAATGAAGGAAGAACGAAGCCCAAACATTGAGTCCACTCTACAGCAAATTAAAAAAAATATAGAGAAAGTAGAAAAGATGGAAGAACGCTTAATAAAATTGGTATATCATACCGAAGGAGTGAACCCCAAGAACAAAAATGGCTGGTCAACTCAGAATAATTGAAGGGAATTGCAATTTATTGTTACAACACCAGCAAGAGTTGCAAGTAATCTTTGATCTAGAAAAAATTGATGTATGCCTCATTTCCGAAACCTGGAAGTGCAGTCATCATAAAGGAATCCGTATCTCATCAAAAAATGTTGGGTTTCCAAATTGATGCAACACAACTAAACTAAAACACACTAAACTAAAACTTCATCCAAGACACGCTATCAAGAAAGAAGAATGTATTGACTTTTTAAATAGGCAAGGGCACCCACTGGGGATCTAGACTCACCACAACCAAAAGAAAAGGAATCCAGAGAGAAAATTCTCCAAAACTAGTCGACAAACTCACTGATTGGCAAAGCTTTAAAATGAAACTTCAAGATTATACTGAACTATCAGTTCTCCTAAGGACAGAATTTATTGTTTTCCAAAAGCACACAAAAGGCAGTTGATGTGACCCGAAGGTGTATGTTGGAGAATTGTTGTAACCCGAAGATTTATGTTGTAGAATAAAATGAGCTAGTAGTATGTATAGGTTTGTTCGTAGTGGAGTTTTGGACTAGTTTGTGGATAAGTTGTTGACTGATTGTGTATTTCATCATGCGCATGCGTGATCTTTGATCAGTTCATAACTAATCCGAGGCCCTTTCGCTCTGCGAACGCATTCCACCGTCAAACTTACTGTCACATGTCAATTAACAAAAGGGCAAAATTTCTAATTAAGTGTACTAAAATTACACTAATGGCGAGATAGTTGCCGCAAAAAACGGGGGAGCTCAATTTGTTCATTGATTAACAGAGAATAAAAAAGACTTGGGGAGTTTGAGTCGTATTATTAGTAGGCCACCGAAACAGGCGAGCCCAACGAGAGCCTCCCGAAACAGGCGACCCCAGGGGGCACTCTGAAACAGGCAAGCCCAAGAATCCCGATGGGAATCCGATGCCCCCCTTCCCGAAAGTGGAGTCCGAGGGCCCCCTTTGAAAAGCAGCCCGAGGGTCCCCACAAAAAGGGAGCCCGAGGGGGCCCCCGTAAAGGGATCCCGAGGGGGGCTCGAAAAGGGAGCCCGACGGGGCCACCGAAAAGGGAGCCCAAGGGACCCCCCAAAAAGGAGACCGGGTGTCCCCACAAAAAGGGAACCCGAGGGGGCTCCCGAAAAGGAAGCCCGAGGCCCCCCCCGAAAAGGAGCCCAAGGATCACCAAATCATCCGCATATGCTAAAGACCACACTTTCTTTTTTCTCCTTTCTTATATATGGGGCATATTATCCGCTCCTTCCACTCCTGGGGGAATCCCTCTCCCTTCCACACTCCATTCATTATCTCTAACAACCTGTCAACTTCCCTTTCAGTTCCATATATACACGCTTCATTCTATATACCGTCCCTCCCCGGTGCCTTTTTCCTTTTCAGTTTTCTTAGTTGTTGCTCTAATTCTTTTCTTGTTATCTTTTCTATTTCTTCTACTCCTTGTTGTCTCTTTTCGTTTTCTTGTCTGTGTTCATCACTCTCCAGAAGCACACTGAAGTTCTCCATTCCTCCATAGTCATTTCATCACTCACTCTCTCTCTCCTTTTCTTTCTTTCCCTATTTATGTATCTCCATAGCTCTTCTTTCGTCTTTATACCCTTCATCTTTAGTTTTTCTTCCATCCGTTTCTTTTGCTTCTTCTCTTTGCATACTAATTTGTACCTCTTGCGTGCTTTCTTGTACTCTTCCTTAGTTGCTTTTTCTTTTTTCCAACTTCTTAGTTTCCTTCTTGCTTCCTGCTTCCCTTCCCTGCATTCTTTATCCCACCACTCGTTTCTCCACAGCCCCATATTTTTTTCTTATCTCTATCTCTTTTTTTTTGTTGCGTTTCTTGCGTTATCGCTCAGTTTCCTCTTATCTCTGTTTCTTCGTATTTTGCCTCCCTAAGTCTTGCTCTATAATTTTCTTTTCCTTCTTCCGTCCAAATATTCTTCACAATTTTTCTTCTAAACTCATTCACACTTCCTCTATCTTTCTCTTCCTTCCTCTTCCTTTTATCTTCACTTCCAAAGTCATATGGTCCGATTCCATTCTTTCTCCCACCTTGAATTTCTCTATTCCATCCCATGCTTCTTCATTCACCATAACATAATCAATAACTGTCTCCCCTCTTGGTAGAATATACGTGTACTCCCCTTTCTCATCTCCGGTGCAATTCCCATTAAGTATGTCCCACCCTCTTTCTTCTACTAAGCTAATCAGTAGTCTCCCTTCTCCGTTTGCTGATCCATCTTTTGTTGATCTTCCTTCTATTGTTACTTGTTCCTCTTCTATCCGTTTTGCTTTTCCCCCAATTCTTGCTTTCCCTCTCTGCATATTGACACTTCCACTTAAAATCTTTCGGCATTCCCTTTTTTTATTTTTGCCATCCCTTTTCTTCCACCCACGTTTCTACCATTCCCACTACGTCAAAGTAGAATAAAATGATTCACTGTTACTTAGACTATGGTTTATTCCATCGTAAGTTCAAAACAGGAATGAATATGAATACAAAAATGTCTCTAACTACAAGAAGAATGTTCTTAAATCCAAGTGGAGTAAATTTAAATTAAAAAATTTAAATATATCTAAGTCGAACTCCACAAACTTTAATCAGCGTAAAATTATAAATGGTACATGTTTCGGCAGAACACTTCTGCCATCATCAGCTCTTAAAGAATATAAAAAATTATAATTTTCTGCCGTGTTCTGCCGAAACATGTACTATTTATAATTTTACGCTGATTAAAGTTTGTGGAGTTCGACTTAGATATATTTAAATTTTTTAATTTTTTAGTCTCTAACTACGGCTAGAAAATTGTACGCATGAAAAGTGAAGGAATCAATGAATACCTGAGTGAGTTGACTAACATAATAAAACCGACTATTCGTTTTAGAAAGCAACTAAAAGGCTAAAAGGGCCTAAGTAATAATAATAATGAGCCTGTAAAAATTCTGTATATTTGCAACTGGAAATGACAACTCCCGAAAAAAAAAATTGTAGAGTTGACTAACCTCATAAATGCGTCATTTAGACTGAAGTATGTCTTCAAATTGTGGAAAAACCAAGAAAACCTTCACCTGAAGTCACTTCGTATATAAGCCGATATCACTACAACTTCCAATGATATCAAACTCTATGAAAAGATACTTCACAAGAGATTAAAAGAAATAATTAAAGAGAAACAACTGATCCCTACACACCAGTTTGGTTTCATAGAAAAACACTCCACTATTGACCAAGTACACGGATTCATAGACAAAATAGTGAAAAAGTTTGTTCACCGGTTTTTCTAGATGTTGCACAAGCTTTCGGTAAAGTTTGGCATGAAGGACTAATCCACAAATTGAAGTCATTTTTTCCTAGATTTAGAATCAAGCAGAAAGAATCTTAATTTGAACTGTAAGACCTTAAAGCAGGAGTGCCACAAGGTAGTGTACTGTGTAGGTAGATAAGGATCAACGATATCCACATACCACACGCTGACTTTGCAAATTATCTGGGAATGAATCTAGATGCTGTATAACTGTAACTTATAATAAATTGCTTCTCGACAAGCAAATTCTAGAACCTGTTTGGACATATCGGGGGTACGCTAAGAAATACAACATAGAAGTTGTTCAAAAATTTCAGAACAAAATGCTTAGGGAAATCGTTGATGCACCATGGTATTTCCAGAATAAACATCTTCATAGGAATCTTGATGTCTATACTGTTGATCAGACAATCATCAAGTTCGCCAAGAGTCATGAGCAGCGACTACTTTAACATGTGAATATCGAAGCAATCTAGCTCCTTGATAACACTGATCAGACGAAAAGACTCAAAAGAACCAAACTGAGTGAAATAATAGTGAAATTAAAAGCAGTAAAGTGCGAAAGTTACACGCCAAATCATGTGTAGATTAAGTTTTAGAATCTAAGTATTACTACTGAGTAAGTACTACTGAGGATTTGGGGGTGATTTTCCTCAAAATTCTTATAACTTGAAGGTCGAGAATGTTACAAGCATAAGAATTGGCACTTGGACTCTCATCTTAAAATATCTAGTGCTTGACGATTTTCCAAAAAAATATTTACAACCCCGAAAAAGGGGCGTAAATGGGGAGGACAGTTTTCCTGAGAATTCTCATAACTGGAAAACAAATAGTGTTACATACGTGAAAATTGGGATCTAGATTCTCTTTCAAGAAAGACCGGACCCGTGTTAGACGATTTTGTAAAAAAAAAAATACAAACTGAAAAAAAAGGGGAGGGTGGATTTGGGAACTATTTTTCTCAACTTGAAGACCGACAATGTTACAGGCATGAGAATTAGCACTTGGACTCTCCTTTAAAAATAATTAGAAAATATTTAGAAACCGCTAAAAAGGGGCGTAAATGGGCAGGGTAGTTTTCCTCAGAATTATCCCAACTGCAAAGCAAACAGTGTAGCATTATGTAATATGTGAAAATTTGGATGTAGATTCTCCTCTTAAAAAGACGGCGCGTGATTGACGAAAAAAAAAACTTTTTGTTATTTTTTTATTAAAAACTGCTTTAAGCGATTGTACCAATTCCAAATATAAGCGCCAGTAAAGCCCACCCCAACTTACGCGAGCACAGCCGCGGGTAACTGCTAGTTCTCAATAAACCTACATTCTTTGTTAGTGTTTTATTTTTTTTGAATTAAAACAATTTAACATGAGAAACAAATGTCACAATGTTTAGACCATAACCTAAAATTTTACTGTCAGTCAATTTGCAGGCTGGGCCATTGCATAAAAAATAACCCTCCTACTCTAATTTATAATTTAAATGATCTTATGGTATGGTGCTTTTTATTGAAAAAAAGGTAGTTTATTTCACAGTGATTATAATTATTCACTAAAGTCATCTTGTTTCCCATTGAGCAAAACTTAACAGACAACTAAAAAAAAAAAAAAATGAGACAAAGAAGGAATCATACCTTGTAAAAGCAAACTGAAAAAATCTTTCCTTCCACATCTACTTTTCAACCTGCGACTTGATTTGCTTCATGTGTTCTAGCCACGTGCTTTTTGGTCGAGATTTCTTCTTTTTAGAATTTGTTCCATTTTCACGATTTTAGTTGTGTTACTTTTCTATTTTTTATTTCATTATGTTCTTCTTTGTTGTTCTAAATCTATTTTGTAATTTTTGTTTCACTTTTCTTAGTTTCATTGTTTTAGTGCATATTATTTTCTATTATTTACGTTTCCGTTTCCGTTTCCTTCTCTTTTGTTACAGTGTTTATGTTGTTATGCATTGGTTACAATTTGTGCTAAAAACGCTTTATCTGTTTTAGTCTTATTGTATTTTTTCTTGATTTAAATCTTTGCTTTTATCCTTTTCTGTGTAGAATCGCAGTTTTTATATTATTTTTTTTTTCAATTAATTCCTTAACCTTCTACATAGCTTTAATGTCAACAAATCCAGAGTTTCTGCTTGTTTATCATCTTTTTTTCCAAAATTTCCTGACAAGTGTGGAGCATACCATGTTAGAAAACTGGCGCTCGAGGCAATCCGACCGGAATAAGATCACAACCTTTTAGTTTAACTATGTTAGTTATGAAAGAACCTTTATGAAAAATATATACACACAAATTGTCGGTGTAATGACAAATATAAATAATTTGACTCCTCCAAATTATGTAATGATCTGGAAAATCATCCTCCCGAAGGCGAGCATTTTTTTTTTCAATTAATTTCCTAACCATCTATATAACTTTAATGTCAACAATTCCAGAGTTTCTGCTTGTTTATTCTTTTTGTTTCACATATTTTTTTGCTGATTTTTTTGTAGTTCTTAGTTTAGTTTCTGAATACAAAAAGGGAAATAAAATAGATGAAAGAGGTATGGAAGAGGAAGGAGAAGAGGAGGGAAGAAAAAATGAAGATGCGTTGTTTTGAAATTGATACAGATTGGAAATCATGTTATGGGTTATATTATGTAATCACAGGAATCTGGAAACCCGTAGAGCAAATGAAGATTTATTTATACTGTCTTTAGTCTTCTATACTCCAAGAGCATTATTTTAACCTTAAGTTTCACCAATTTTGATATTTCATCCGTCACTACTGTGATCAACTCCCTTTCTTGTCCCTTAAATTCCTGTTTTTTGTTCTTATCACATTTCTAGTGGTGTGGTAGATACTTCGTATTGCTTTTATCAGTTTTGAAGGAGTTTTTCTTCTTGTGAAGGTGATACATATTGTATCCCTGTTCACAGCAACACCCGCTCCTCTTTATAAATTTTTCGCACACTTGCCTCATTGTAAATACACATTCGTTTGTGTCTCTACCTCTTCTAAAACTTCAAGACTTTGTAGGAATATTCCTCTGTAATTTGAACATGTTATCGTTTTGCCCTTCTTATGCAGTGGTTTAATTGTGCTCCAGATCGTACTTAAATATCCTTCAAAAGTACTTTCTCTTCTTCTTTAAAGTATATACTTTAACATTCCTTTATCCCGTCAATACCTGCCGCTTTATCATTTTTCAGAGATTTTAACGCTTCTATCAGTTTGCTTGTAGTCTCCCCTTTGTTTTCATCTCCCATTTCTGCTACTATTAGTAATTACACAAAAATGTCTCTTCAATTTATTTTTTATTTTTCAGCAACTTTCCACTTTTACGAGCCCACTTCTTGTGTTTTTTCTTGTCTTAAGCTTTTAAGCAGGATTTTTCCATTTCCATTACTTTCTTTTTCTAAACTTTCTTCAAATCTTTCCCAGAATTCCATTTTACATTTATTTTACATTTATTTAGAGAGAGGCCACCACGAACCAGGGTCAAACGAAGAGAGAGATAAAGTATTTAATAAAGGCAGCGAAGGGTTAAACGGAGAGAGAGGGAAAGGGATAGAGAGAGAGAGAGACCGGGTTAATAACGATATAGACGTTGCTTCTTCCCCCGTCACCGTGTAAATATTGAGACCTTGTATATATTGCCCCTGCATGTAATGTTGCGCCGACCCTGCATTTGTTGTGCTTCCCACCCACCAAGCTTGACAGCTGACCCCCAGCTCAGCGTACGCCGATTAAACTACCCGTGGACAAGTGTGGAGCATACCACGTTAAAACCTTTTAGTTTAACTAAGTTAGTTATGAAAAAACCTTTACGAAAAATACGCACAAAATGTCGGTGTAGTGACAAATAAAAATAATTTGACTCCTCCAAATTATGTAATCATCTGGAAAATCATCCTCGACGAAGGCGAGCATGTAGGCAGACGGAGGTATGTGTATGTGTGCGTTTCGAAAGCCATTTGCAAATATAGAATTGGACGGGTTCCCATACAATTGTCGATTTGCGATCTTTTGCTTTTCATTTGCATTGCAAAGTACGCCGCAATTCGGCGCCGACACCGGAACGTATAAAACTTCTCCGGAAACGGCGCCCATGGGAGCACCGAATCGGTTTCCGGGTTTAGATTGAGTGAATTTCCCCACATCCCGCCCCACATGATGATATTACCTATACACCGGGCTCTCTTGTTTAATTCCATTCAAATCTTTAAAGCGCCGGCGGTCGGGAGATTGCTATTTCTATTGCTTGTGTCGGCCACGACTACCTTCAGTTGATGGCGGGAGCAAAAAACGAAAGTTCTTGGGGAAAATGTTGAGAATTTTTTCAATAACATCCTCCATCCTCCATCTAATACATACAGTGTGCTCTTGGTAAACTCCAAATCTATTCGTAATTCTATACAGTGTTAAGTGGTTACACCCTTAAAACACGTATTGGTATTTTTAACAAAATCTTATCTTTTTATTTAAATATATAATTTACATATTAATCAAAAAGCCTCCAACCAATAAAATCTAAAGTCAAACAAATTGAATAGCCTAAAATCACACAGGAAAACCAACTCACCGTAATCGCACTGAATGGTAGAGCTTTCGAAGCTTTACCTTATTCACGGCTTGCTGAGTATTCTGAACAAGTATACCTTGTATCTGTGATAGCACACATAGCATTGTTTTACTGCTTTGCACTGACCACTGCTTCCTAAAACCGCATAAATAACTTCTATGGTCCTAACATCTTCACCTGAAGCGTTTCGAAATTAGTTTACATTTGAATTTTACATTATACATTACATGGTCTGCTTTTATTTTATAAGAATGTAAATTGTTAATGTTTACAGTGATTTTTAGTTAGAATAAGTTTTCAAATTTTTGTTTGATACTGAAGAAATTTTTATGATGAAGTCTGTAAAATATTATATCATGTATTTATCTTCACTAACAAGAAAATAATTAAATATTTTTCAGATACCATCATCATTTCATCAAATTAAACAGTTGTTGCCAACAAAATAGTGTGCCTACCAAAGAATAAGCAGCATCAAGTAACGGAGCTCCCCCACTGTCAATTAACTCCATTATCTGTGCCAGAATTAAAAAACCACCAACGATACAACTAGCAACAATGGATTACATTGACTTGGGAGAAAATAAAAGGTTTTTGCTTAACGAAGATAAACGTATTCATAAAAGTTTTCCACAGATTTTGTTAAAAATGACATTTTTACCCATTGTTCGAACATGTTTACCAAAATACACACGCCATAAATCTCTAGTTAAAATTACAAACAATTACCACCCCGCGATTTTAATTTTGATTTATAACGGCTAATAACAAAGCACAACGAAAGCTCTAATGCACTGTTATGAAAGCTTGTACGCAGTTAATGGATGATGTCTTCGTTGATTCATTTATTTGTATTTGATTGAACTTCTAGTGTAACGCTAATAAGATAACATTTGTTAATAACGGGGTCAACTACCAATAAGATCTACAGATTTATTTCATTGAGACCGAAATAAGAATGAGTCATGTTGCTAGTTAGATGTATTATTCATAATGAAAACAAATCAATCAAAGAAGTTGTAACGAAGCGTAACTAAAGAATGGTTGGGAGAAGACTGCTCCAAATAGACCAATTAAATAGGTGTATGAACACAATAACAGATGCTGTTTTTGGTAGATGCCTCCATGAGGATATACCTAACTACTATAGTGAGATATATGCGAAATGTTCCACTCATTTAAATTATGTAATATTAGAATTGCTCTTCCAACCACCATGTCTCTTTACAGTGAAACGATCAACTCCAAAATCAGCTAAAATTGTGTTTGAACATGTCCTAAAGCAATCCTTTGGATGTGGCAGCTACAAAAATTAACCAATTAATTTGGAAACATTACCAATTGGTTGCTTTGAACATTTGCCATTTTTGGATTACAGAAAAACCCGGCAATTGAAATCACAATCCTCAGGTCGCAGTTTGAAATACTGTTTGACAATCTCTACCTGATTCAGTCCATCAAAATTACTGCATGTTATAAAAAAACTCTCGCGATATTTTTGTTTTTGTGCTGGGAATAAGAACGCGAAAACATTCTCCTTCTTCTCTCACGTTTTTTCTAAGTAAATACGTTATTTCTTCTCTTCCTCAACCTCCAACCAAACCGAAAATTAGCACAACCTTAAAATAAATTGTTGAAGTCGATATTAGAAGAGTTACCTTCAACCATAGAAATCTTTCATAGTCTGCATTTTGTAAAAATCTTGCTATATTTTCCTTTTTTATAACTTTCAGACTTCCTCTTAAGTAAGGCAATGAAGTTCGTGTATTTTTTTATATTAACATTTTTCTTAAATGAAAGTGCAGTCTTCAGCATTGAATAATAACACCATAATGAAGAAGGTTTCTGCACTTTGCTCAGTTCTCCAAAATACACTAATAAAACTTTTTCATTTGTTAGGTCTTTAATCCTTTTCTCACTGCACCATTTTTGATACCGCTGATATGCTAACTGATATTTTTCAACATGTTGGTGTTGTTCAACATCAAAAGATAAATTTACGTCTGAAGAACTCAACTCATCAAGAATTTTTTTCAAAAGGCAACGAAACACCGAAACACGCAACCAAATTGTCAAAATTTTTACTCTTTACTTGGTTGTCTGGTTGCCATAATTTTGTTTTTCAATCGGGATCGCTTACTGCTTTATTCCATATTCACTGATTTACAAAATTTACATGAATGAGTATGGGGGTACCGATTTACGGTTGTAGATAAACTCTTGTACGATATTCGTGGGATACTGCATTATTACCCAATTAACCCTAACGGCCTAACTATTATATTTTTAAACTTATTTGCCACAATATACAATCTGTTTATTCTCTATATGAATTTTAGTAGTGGTAGTCAATTCCTAGATAATCCACCAACCTTAACTATAATTTACAATGTGTGTGGTTTATTGTTATATTTTGGTATTTTATGGCACTTTGGTTGTAGTTTACTTATTATATGTAATTTAGATCTTCCAATTACTTATGTGTAATTAGATAAAATCTCCGAACATAAACGTATTGCAACAGGAAAGCTTAACAATCCGAACAATAAAATATAGAATGCGATTACCTGACACTTTTATTGTCCAATATTTCACCCGCAAATTAACAGTCCAGACATGAGACACACTGAACTTTGGCTTTTGTTGGAAATAACCTCAGTCAAGAAATATTTTTGACGAGAAATTATGTGTTTTAAAAGACAGATTCGATAAATTTGATTATTATATTATTGCGTCTACGGGTTCACAAACTATTTACAATTATTTAACAACACTTGCCTATGTGCAGATTTCAGTTTTACCGGCACGGTTATTTATGTAAACTCTGACGCTGGTTTTGCGTCGTATTTGTAGAGAAGCGGCTTCTCGAATGTTCGCTCGTAGACTTATTCCAGAACGATCTCGGTCGTATGAGTTGGCAATGAAATCATCACGAGTTTCTTCCAGACTTAAAGATGTTTCGACAGTTTCATGGATGAGAAGTGAAGATTCGAAGAGTTAGAAAGTTTAAGGTTGGCAGTTTGACAGTTTGACCGCATGACAGTTTGCAGTTGGAGGTCAGGTTTGAAAGTTGAGGAGTTTGACAGTTGATAGTTTAAAATTTGATGACTAGATGAAAAATTTGATCGTACATTTTGACACTGTAAGAGTTGGACAAATTTACAGTGTTGATACTTTGAGAGCTGAAGAGTTGGAATTTTGACAATTTGGAGAGCTGAAGGTGGGAGTTAGAGAGTCGGAGTTTGATGTTGTGGGAGTTGTAAAGTTAAAGATCTGAATAGTTGGAGAGTTTGACAGTTTGGGAAGTTTTAAGAATCCTCGGTTTGACGGTTTAAATTTTCTCTCCCTTTTATTAACGGACTTCATCATGTATGTTCACCGATTTCTGCGTCAATTGTGGGCCGATTTTCAAAATTCTTCTTTTATTCGAAAGGGTATACTCTTGAGGTAGTTCCATTGTCAAAAAGTCAGGATCTGATCAGGGACTCCCATGGAAATCGAGGAAAATTCTCAAATTTTTCCTTCCTACAAGTATTGATTAACAATTTTTAATTATTTTATTTATAAATGTCTAAAATAAATAATCCACAATTCATAATAATTTTATAATTTACTTTCGTATATTATTTGTAGAATAAGTATTGAAAAACTAATTTTTTTATATAAATATAATAAATAGTGTTTAAACAATATAAATAATTATTTCCCCACTTCAAAAGATTTCTGATTTTGAATAATATATAAATACAAACATTCAC
Source organism: Diaperis boleti (assembly GCA_963583935.1). Lineage (NCBI taxonomy): Eukaryota > Metazoa > Arthropoda > Insecta > Coleoptera > Tenebrionidae > Diaperis > Diaperis boleti. The sequence goes on along the minus strand of OY757242.1, from coordinate 58,161,115 downwards.
AAAAAAAAATCATTAAAATCGAAGCTGTTTTTGAGGACTTCCGAAGATTGCCTGTCTTATGATTTTTTTTAATGAAGAAGAGACTCCATAAATTGCGTTGTTACAATATTTAGGGATGGCACTTGGTCTTAAAAAATGTTCCACTAAGGTTTATCAGTTTCAGGAAAATTACTGATTTTTCAGGTTTTTTTGCTCCAGATTCTCAAGCTTTAAAATTTTCTGATTCTTTTAACTCTCTTGCCTTCGTGATTTTGACTTTATGGCATTTATCTTAGTTTCATAATTTTTATGATTCGTTCTTCTTTTGATTCTTCTGATTTCACTGATTCTCCGTTTTCTATAATTAGTCTTTGGTTCTCAGATTTTGCTGATTTTTCCCATTTCTCTGACACTCTCAATTATTCTTTTGATCTTAAAGTGACAATGTCATACAATTCATTCGTCCACAATTTACTGTTTTTTTTATATTACAGAAGTTTTTAATTTATTGCGTAAAACATTCCTTTCTCGATTTCTTTATTTTTCTTGTTTTTTTTTTGACAATACTAAAGTGTTGGCTGATTGACTGCGCAACCCTTTACTAAATAAACTGCTGAGTTGGAGACACTGGCGGCTCGTGGTTCATTTTACAGGAGAGTCGTTTCGAATTATAACTGTTGTTTATGTTTATAAGGATAGTTACGTCAAAAAAATAATGCGTTTAAAAAATAAAAATTTAACAGTATTATTTTACTTAAAACATCGATTTTTTGTTCTGTTACTGCACCGTCCAATTGTGAATATCAACACGTTCTATTGTAGCATAATTCGTGGAACTTTTCAAGTGCTCTGCCGATAATTCTTTCCTTGCTTGTCTGTCTAATTTGCATTTCTGGCAGTGGACGACCATTTGTTTTGAGCTCCAACCGTTTCTCAAAACTTAAATTATTATTACTATTATTTTGGAGTTCCTTTATTGTTTGAAGTATCGACATGATGAAATTTGAAACACTAGCAGCTAGTCAGCTGTCTGCAGTGAACTAAAGAAGAACACTATCCTACATCGTACCTCCTACCAGTAACAATCGGTTAGTCGGACGTCCGACTTTCTATCTTTATTTCAAGCATGCATTACGATTCTATAATGAGACACTCTTGGGCTGTTAACCATGAGAGCGGAGATGGGGCGTCTTGTTTCCTTGTTTGGTACAATGTAGAAATGCAATAGCTTTGTTTCTGTCGCACTCGTTACAATTGGCTATCAGCACTAGCTTAACGAGGGCATGAGTCGGCTTTGACCCAGGGCGAACTCGGCAATCTCCGCGCTCCGCCGTGGATAAAATTCTTTGCGACAACCACAGAGCTAAACTCAATAGATAACTTATACTAAAATTCAAACATCATAATTTAATTGCAATAATTATATTAGTATATTTCACAAAACAAAGAGTCTTGATACTGCCTTTTTCACTTCTTTCTTTTGGGAGGTCATTGACCGAATAACCTCATAAACGAGCCGCCACTGGTTGGAGAGAAATCAAAACTGGGGTTCAACGATTCAAAATTTGCAAGTTGAGGATTTAAAAAATTCGGCTACATATTGTACCAATTTTCCTAATTGGGAATTAAAATGATTCAAAAAAAAAAAAAAATTCAAGATTTGACCGATTTATAACTTGAAGATTCAATACTTCAGTAATTCAAATTATAAAATAAATTCCAAAATTTCAAATTTAGAATTACTGTGCTTTTAAATTCGTAAATTTGGAATTCAGGAATTCAAAAATTTCATAGGTTTAAAATTCACAATTTATAATTTAATAAATTCACAAATTTATCAGGGCCACTTCCGCACTATTCCGATCAGTAGGTATTCCTACTTTAGGGGAAATTACAGATTAAAAGTAGTTATCTACCACCAAATTTGATTTTGTCAAATTAACAGTTTCGACGATTTAAAATTTTCAATTTAGTGACTCGGGAAATTGTCAAATTAAGAATTTCCACTATTAAAAATTCACAATTTTCGAATTCAAGAATTTCAAATTCAGTTCGCAATTTCCCCAATTTAGAAATTTGACATTTTATTGATACAAATTTTGCAAATTTTGGAATTGGAAATTTGTATCCTTTAAAATTAAAAAACTTAAGATTAAAGCTACCCAAGAAACGATTTAAATTTTTAACGATTCGTAATTTGCAAATTTAGAAATTTTGGGCCTCAACAGAATTTCCCAGTTGAGAATTTGAAGATTTCAACAACATATACATTTTCATAATTATTGGAAATTTCAATGATTCAAAATCGACAATTTATGAATTTAGGAATTCAAGATTTATAACTTGAAGATTCAATATTTCAATAATTCCAATCATAAAATAACTTCCAAATTACAAATTTAAAATTTCTGAGCTTCTAAAGCTACATTTACAACCACTTCGATTCCGGCACAATTCGAAATCCGATTGCGAAGTAGATATTTGGCTTACCATATCGTGTGCTTGCATTTACAACGGCACTTCGAATTCGGCACAAGTCGTGCTGCAATTCGAATTCCGATTGTGTGTTTGCAGTTCTCAAATCTCCAATTCGAAGTGCACAAGAAATTTTGAATTGCACATGCGCAGTGTGTTTTGAGCGGTCAATTTACTGTCGATTGAGTGAAGTGACAAGGGTGTTAGGTTATATTATTGTTTATTTTCAATAATTTACCACATCACCCCTTCGGAAGGGTTTTTCGACATTCCTCAATGAATCAAGAGATCGGTGACCCAGAATATTTATGGTTAAGCAAGCACAAGCACAAAAACCGGCCTTACAATGTCATTTACCGATAAATTCCTTCCCTGTGCTCAGTTTGAGATGGCGCGGTAGCGAAATTACAATTCAAATTCATGTTATAAATGCTACTAAACTTCAATTCAAAAGTTTCGGCACACTTTGCAATCGGATTTCGAATTGTGCCGGAATCGAAGTGGTTGTAAATGTAGCTTAAAACGATGATGAATTTCGGAATTTAGGAATTCGTACCCGATCCCAATTAAAAAAATAAATAAAATCGACCTATTAAAAGTCAGTGTGCGCCTCTTATAACTGTAAATGTACCATGTGTAGCTCGAACTTCGCACGAAAGATTCTTGTTCGAAAGTCATCAGACGGACCTGGTAGCCGTTTTGTTAAATCCTATTTTCTTGCGTTTCAGTATTTTTAAAACTGAGCGACCATCCGGCTTATCCGATTTGAGCATTTCTGGTGCCAGTTTGTCTGTAAAGAAACAGAATAACTAGAAATCATAAATAGTAAACACATAGTGAATTTCTAACCAATAATCAAACTTTTTGAAGGCTAAAGATCAAAAGTGTTAAATATTAAGAGTGTGACGAAAATCACACTAATTATTTAATCTCTATAATTAATGTTTGACAAGACAAATATAATGCTGAAAAAATGAGTCAGTTACCTCAATCGATTGCGGAGTTATATGAGAATGAAGTTGACAATTCTTCATAACTTCAAAATGTAAATGTGCTTGTTGCGTTATTATTTCATCTTCGCCAATCATCTATGAATAAAAGAAGGATTTACATGTACATAATAAAAATGTTCTCAAGAGGGATTCAAAATCGAAAAATCAAAGAAGCTATAGAAAGAACTGGAAGCATTTGGAACATTTGGAGGATCTGAGCTAGAAACCTTGGAAATCTAACGAATCAAAAAGTCTTCGGGAAAACACTTACAGGATCTGAAGAGGTTTGCAAGTGCTCGATAATCTGAAGGATTGGTAGATTGAAAAGTTCGGAGCACCTGAAGAATCATCCGAAGACCGTCTCGCATAAGGTTAGCTTCCTGAAAATGTGAGATTTGTTACTTTAAAGGAAAAAAAGAATCGATTAGGGCCAAAATTTAACAATAACAGAAAATAGGCGCTGTTGCCTGTTGTGAGAAACACAAAAATGTATTACTATATAAAAGTTCTCAAAAGTTTACTTTTAGATTTTTTTGGTCCTTACACTGTATAGTTCCTTCTTGTTGAACTTTATGGGAGACATATTATTGAGTCGACATAATTATTCTAATGTCGTAATTTGATCTAGAAACCCACTAAATACGTCCCTGCTTTCGACCTCCGCCAACTCCGGTAATCGAGTGATCCGGGTCCAGATTCGGCAGCTGAGCCTATCCGGCTCAGGTGGTGGAGTCGGTGCTTTTACACAAAGTGCAGCGCTCCGCCGCTGCTATGCAAGTCCACTTTCGTTAAATCACCGAACGAGAAAGCTTTAATCTTTTCTTCCACTTGTCCGATAATTCGATTTCGTCTAGTTACTTTTATTCAACGGACGGACGGTGGACGACGGAACCAACGGTCAGAGGGCAATTCGTGAAATTTGATACGAGTGTGAAAGCCAGACATCGCGCATAGGAAACAAAAAATAAATAAATGTGACCTCACTGTGTGAAATCTATTACAATAATTAACGTCGGGATAAAGTCAGAGTGTTAATTGTTAATTAACTAGCAACAACACAGAGTTGGCGTGGGAAGCGTGTGAATGTTGAACGTCACTCCGGATGATCGTGGTGCTCCGGTTTGCTAATTTTTCATGAATTTTTGTTGTGGAAATTTTTGGTATTGATTTTGTGTTTTCTGTGGCTAGAGAGTTCAAAACTGTTTTATAACATTTTTATAAATTATTACAAGGCGTACAAGCAAAAGTTGTATTGGGTAAAGCTATTCGTCACATACATCTTTTTATTTACCAGGAACTTTATTTAAGTTTCAAGTTTAAGCAGAGTCCTAAAACAAAATATTACCAGCAGATTAAATGTAGGAGGAAATTTGTGTCCATCAAGATGACGTAAAATGTTGATCCTCTTCATACGAATTTGTATATTTCAGATGTAAAAGTTCTTGAGACATTGTTGCAGAAACTATGTACGAGTAACCTACATAGTTTAATTCGAAAACTAAATTTCACATTTTTGGTGGCAGTTACCTCCCAATTTATTTGTTGGCCATTAAAAATGTTTCAATCGATTCTTCGTGTTTTGGTTGCTTTGGTGTGCAGAGTGGAGCATCCAAGTGAAAAAGCACTTCATCCTCTTCCAGCTATATTTATCTTTGGTCTCTATTTGGGTTTCTTTACATGCTGAATTCAAATTAAGCAGTGTTTTAAAGTTTTTATTTTCTTAACTGCAAATCTACATAAAATCGTTTGATGTCAGCCGGATGGCTTACGGTACGAAACTCGGTTGAGATACACACCATGTCGGAGAAGCGGAAAGTCTGCCTCCAGCCATACGCATTTACATCGGTAAAGGGGTTGTAATGGATAGGGCGGAGTAGAGATATTCCATCTAAGTTTTGTCTTTGTGCTTTAAAAATATTTATATTGTGCTTAATTCTCGGGAGGTTGTTTAACAATTGCGAAACGAGTTGAGGGGAGTTAAAGGGTTTTAGCCCTTCGAGGATCAGTGAAATAGGCAGATTAACGATAGGTAGACCACATGGCTGTGGTCACGCCTCCATTGTGGTCATATGCTTGGTTATCAACTGCTAAATGTAATATTCTTGTCCTTACGTATATTGTAATAGAGTTTTGTCATCTGAAACTGTAAATTTATGCAACAAATTCTGAGATTCACTGAGCTTTTCACTGTTTTAATATCTCCGTTTCGTAGTTCCTCAGATTCAATTTTTTTTTCTTTCATATTTCTCAGCTCTTCAATTTTTCAGATGCTGAGGGTTTTGTTTTCCCAGATTTAAAAACTCTAAAGTTTTTTAATTTCTTAACTTATTGTTAGAGATTTTATTTTATTACGAGAGTCCAAAATCCACAGATTCCCAAATTCAAATTCAAACTGCAACATTCACCGACTCTAAGAGTATTCCAAATTTTACAAATTCCATTATCCATGAAATTCAAAATTGACAGATTTTCAGAATAACAAATTTTAAAATTCGCAGATCCCAAGATTCACGTTTTCTACGATTCACAAATTCCATGACAGATTGTAAAACACTCACAAATTTACAATATACCAATAAACACAGATCAATGGTTCACAAATTAAAACATTTACAAATTCCATTCTTCTAAAATACGAATCAAAAATTCCCAAATTCCCAAATTCACACTCTGAGATTAACAAATTGTAATTTTTACCGATTCTTAAATTTCAGCAACTGTGAAATTGAAGATTGACAGATTTTCAAACTCGCAAATTAGAAAATTTACGGATTCCAAGATTCACGTTTCAGATACTTAGATTATCAGATTCTCAGTTTCACAAATTTTTATTTTCCCATTTTGATAGTGTCTTTACAGTTTCCAGTTTCAAATTATTATGTCGTCCGTTTCTTAATTTCTCAACTTGTTCGGTCCTCAGTTTCTTAAATTCTCACCTTCTCAATCTCATTTTCCCAATCTTCACCATTTTTTTATTTAATTTAAGTGAGATAGCCCATTATTTACAAAACAAAATTTCTTGTCTCTTCTTCTTCCCCTACCCCTTTTTTCTGTTGGCTAAAGTGCTAAAAGTCATCATCAGCCTTTAGTGATGAACAAAACAAGATCAAGACCAACCCCATCATAGTCTTGGTTCTGGTATTGCGCTTGAATATAAGATCATGGTTTTGATCTAGCACTAAGAGCTTTATGGTCTTATTAGTCAGGTCTTGATCAATTGCGTGGCTAAGATATCGTTTTGAGATGTCCATGATTCGTCTCAACGACTAGTTGTATTAATATGATACAAAAGTTTCATCTGAAAATGACATGCAAGAGGACATTATTGTTAGTTAAAATGAATGAATGTAATTCCTCCGGTCTTAGTATGTATTATAATTATGATTTTAGATTGGAGTTGATATTATCGTAAATCAGTGTTTATTTGTATTTTTGCAAAATCAAGAGCATGGTTGGCTCATGACCATCGATCGTCCTTTTTCTCTTTCTCTAAAATATCTGCATCATCAGTTCTTCTACAAATTGTTGCAACAGCACCATTTGTTTGCAGCTGATGATCTGAGACATTATCGAGCCAATCTCAAACTCAAACAAGAGTACCGGTTTAAGCCTAGTTTGCCACAATACACAAAATAGTAAACTGTAAAATCAAAAATATAAATGCCAACTAAGTATTTATATAACTGAGGTATACAAACTCATGTTAATAGTTTTCACAATTCGTAATGAAGTATAATTGCAACTTCCTCGTTAAGAAACACATTTGAAATTAAATTAGCTGTCCTATTTCGGTCTTCACTATAATAAACATCTGCTAAACGGCGATTTTTAGCGAAAATAATACCAACTGGTTTCATAATTAAATACCCGGCAGTCTCCGTCAACTTTTCAATTGCAATTTCCGTTTTGTTGCTCATGGTGTCTGCCTCGTAATAGATACAACAGGTGGAACAAAAGCGTCTTGTAAATTTTTTTAACGAAAGCAACTCGATAAATTTAGCAAACTTAATAACGCGTTATTCCACTTTTATTCCGGGAAAAATCTGTATCCCAATCTATTTTTAATCTCTTAATGGCTCGACAATCTTTCCCTGAACATTTGCGACCGATCGGCTGCAGGAGCGTACTCAGGCCATGTGTGATAAGCACAGTTTTAATCTTTGTAGTCGGAATTTCCTGAAAAAAGGAATTTTAATTGTTGTACATCGTATAAATTTTCCGAAGTTCTAATTCTTTCGGAATTCCTCATACTTGAGGATTTAACAGCTTTAGTTACTTATATTTCTAATGCAAGTGTCAACAGTGTTTTCTCATTTCCAGTTCTCGGCTTCAGACTTTCAGGCTGTCAGGTTCAGGTCACATGTTTTCAATTTCGATTTTAGCCTTTTGGGTTCTAAGGCTTTCAGATTTCATTTCTCAATTTCTCAGGATTCGAAGTGTTCTCATGTTTCTCAAGGTTTCAGTTTAATTATATTAGATTTTCAAAATTTTTGAATCTATCTGAAAATACATTGTATATTGCCCATTATAATATAACTAGTGGTATGATTATTATCGATGATATTATGAGTGAAATTGAGCTGGAGATTCCACAAGTCCGCAGAACAAGTGGAATGTCCAGCTTCAATTTCACGAATTTAATATCTTCGATGATTAATGATACCACGTGTTATATTCGATAAGACAATAATATAATTAATGCAATAAAATAGTTACTGTTTAAATTATTTATTTATTTACTGTCATTTCAAACTGACAAGATTTTTAAAATCAAAAATCGTAACAACGAAAGTAAACAAGATGATTTTTTTGTTGTTTATCACCGCTGTGATAGCTTGTAACTGAGGAGTTTATGCGTTTTGATTGGCTCATTTATGATCATGTGATACATTATATTGTCTTGCTGATAAATATTTCTTAGTAAAAAAAATCTTTTAGAGACGGTCAAAAAAATACAACTGCTAAATAAATTTTTCTTAGGAAATTATAGAAGAAAAAATATAAAAGTTGAAGAGGCTTTTAAAGATATAAATGGTCGAATTAGGGAATGTGGTGTTTGAATAAAATGAACTACCAGAAGTCTATGGATTTTTTTCTTAAAAAAGTGTAAAATATGGTGGATGCGCCAGTCTAAGAACAAAATTGAATAATCGAAGAAGCTTTTAAAAGTGTAGATGGTCTAATTAGTTTTTTTTTATCCATACGATGTAACATTTTAAAAGAAGAGACTCTCAAAAGTGGAAGGACTTTGAAGAAAACGTGAAATTTGGTGGATACGTCACTGGAAGAAAACATCGACGAGGTCTTTGAAAGCGAATCTGGAAGTAGAAGAAAAAAGCAACAAAATCAAAGATGATTTGAAGGTGTAAATGGTCGAATTTTGGAATTGCTTTCAATGTCCTTTTTAGATAAAGACATTTACAAATTCATGGAACACGGGAGTTATGTTTTCAGATATTATTGTGCTATATTTGAACATTTAGAATTCTAATTTTATTTAAGACTAGCGGGTACCCGACGCGCGTTGCTACGCCCAAAAAAGTGAAAAACGGTGCAACGAACAGGTAAACCACGATGGGTAAACACTGAACTGATCCGGGTGGCATTACGAATATTATTTGGTTTGTGGTCAAAATTTCATATCAATCCGTTGACCGGTGTAGACCGATTCGAAACATAGAAAGACATTCTTTTTTAGTGAACAGTATTTTGGAATATGTATTTTATTTAATTTTTTTCCTTATTATTCTAGAACAGTCGGGTAAACAATATTTTTGGTTTTCCCATTTGGCGAATACATAAATAAGTTTTTCGGTGTTCCCTCTGTGTGAGCGAGCAACATACTGGGTTATTCACGAAATGGTACGACCCTGACGAAATTTTCGATGCAACCAACATTGCATTTGCACAGGTTACATGGATTGAAAAAACAATTTCTTTTAAAACTAAAACATAGTGTGCACATTAATTTATTAGATGACATTACATACTGTCAGTGTCAACCAGTGTCAACTATTTTGACCTTATTGTTGTTTTGGTAATAATGTATTCCAATAACGAGAAAACCGGCATGCTTTTAATTTATGGCGAATGCAGAAAAAACTCTTCTCTTGCTGCTAGGGTTTATGCAGAGCGTTACCCTCAAGGAAGAGAACCAACAAATAAAAATTTCAAAAAATTAGAGGCACAGTTGAAACTGAATTGGCCTCCAGTTACTACTTCTAGGGAAAGGACTGCAACTGGGGAACATAATAAAGTAGCCGTTTTAGAGATGGTGACACAAGAACCACATATTGACCAGAAGGAAGTGCCACGAATGGTTGAGATAAGCCAGGCATCAGTATGCCGAATTTTGAGGGCCAATAAATTCCATCCTCATCTTGGTTCAAGAACTAAAAGTGACCGATTTTCCCAAAAGGTTAGAGTTGTGCCGTTTCTTCAGAGAAAGAATCCAATTTAATGAAAACTTTTTGAAAAATGTCTTGTTTAGCGATGAAGCTACTTTTAGCAATAACGGGGGTGTAAATTAGCATAATTGTTATTACTATGCTCAAGACAATCCACATTGGATTCGGGAAGACACTTCCAAAATATTATTTCCGTTAACGTCTGGTGTGGAATTTTAGAGGTGAAATGTCCTTACAAGTGGATAAACACCACGCCCCTGAGCGAGGATCTCAAAAAATAGAAAAGTACATTATCGAATTTCATGATGAAGACACCAAGATCATGATAACTATCACCAAATTCAAGGGCAATTGCACTTTACGGCCAGAAAGAAGGCTTTTCTGATGATCTGGACACCAGCAGACAGCATGATTGTGGAGATTAGTAGAACTGAAGCGTGGGTAAAGAACATCTACGGAAGTGTTTTATTATACTTATACATTTCTGGTGAATGAAATCTACAATAAAACTTTATGTACACACCTGTAATTACTTATTTACTACTTATACCTAAATATTATTCTTTGTACAACTCCTCCACTTCTCTTATCAAGAGAAACTGTAAATTAGTTAACGCCCTGCAAACTTAGAAAACAGCGGATGGGGCATCAAAGAGGCAGGTATGCAAAAAATAATTTTCTGCTTTATTCATAACAGAAAATATTGGCTTTGTTGTTGCCACTTGTGGAGGCTGTTGTATTACAGAGGTCCTGGCTCTGCATGTGAAACAACAATCTGCTGAAACCTTTCAATTTCGGCCTCAATCGTCTCCTCAAGATCACTAGCTGCTTCTGTTACAATAGGAGCTGTTAATTTATTTCATTACACTGAATTCTGTAAATACTTACAGAATACTAAAACCCACTTTTTAATTGTTTTTCTCTTCTTCTTGGGGTCTCAAAGCTTCCCAATATTATGTTTAAATATGGGAGGACCATTAGCTCTGTCCTCATCTTTGAAGAATTACACACGAGGGAATGATTTGGTTCTCGATCAGCTCGTCTAAAATTTAATTAATGTTCTTGCAAGATGCAATTCACCGTCAATCCACCTTTGTTTTGACTCCGTGACGTATCTACTATTTGCATAGTGAATTTTTAAAACTGATTGCAAATTTAAAATTCTGACACTGACAATATCTATTGTTACCTAATTGCGCACACTATGTGTTAGTTTTTGAAAAAATATTTTTCTTAATCCATGTAACCTGTGCAAATGCAATGTTGGTTGCATCGAAAATTTCGGTCGACTCGTATTGTTTCGTGAATAACGGTGTATAATTAGCCACGTGAGAAACATATGAACTTCCCAAATTGAGCCTAGCAACATTCAGTGACTGTCCTTGGGCATACCATTGGTATGCATAGGATGAGCATTATCTTTGGATGGTCGTTTCAATGGACGCTATGTTGTTCAAGTGTTTCAGCAGCTTTTGATCTGAAATCTCTTAACCGCATTTCCTCCACATGACTTTCACGTTGGTCGGGTGTCTCACCTGTCCTATTAGCTTTCATTTGCCTCGTTTTTTTGGTTGATTTTCCAACAGATGGTTTTCCTTTTTTTGGCATTTTAAAGTATTTTCTGAAGCAGTAAACAAACGTAACACATTCAAATTTCACCCGGCGCGAGTGGCTGCGCTCCAAAAATAATGTAGAACTATTTTATTAGCCTTATAAAATTATTTGGGTAGCGTTACTTGCCGATTGCACGTACTTTTCAAGAAGGACTTAAAGTTGCGCTCACTTCGAAAGCAATCCTGGACACATCCACAATCAATTTTGGCTCTTCTCCCTCGATTTTACCACACTATTCCTTCCTTGCGAAATGATTTTGTCGAAAACTCATGATTGACATTTTATGTCTAAAACTGGCACTGTAACAGTTTTATCTGACAGAGTACTCATTTGGCCGGTTTTAACTTTAAATATTGTTTTTACGAAAAAGGGCTGACACATTGGGGTGGTCAACCCCCCTATGTTCCTCCCCATTGCAAATATTATTTGTGGTCAAAATTTCATAACGATCTGTTCGCCGGTTTAAGGCTGGTTTTCACTTGTACTACCGTGCTCGTGTCATGCTCCTGTGGCCGTCCATCGGCGGTCGTAAAGTGCCTCGTGGGCGCCCTGACTGCCGTTTTTATTAGACAGACCGTGTTCCTACCATGCTCGTGTAGTGCGTCTGTTGTCTGTCGGGAATCGCCTCCACAAGCGATTGATGGCAGACAGTTATGACACGGTCGGAGCACAGTAGGGACACTGTAGGTCTAGTGAAAACGCTAATGCGGTTTTCTAATGTAATCTTATCTAAAACTGCGCATAGGCGATTCTGGTGACATGAACACGACACGAGCACGGTAGTACAAGTGAAAACCAGCCTTAAGGCGTCTGTAACATACGAACAAACAAACAAACAAACTTTGATTTTTGTATATTAGAAGATTTTGTATATTTCATTCGGGATTCTAATATGATTTGATATACTGAGTTATACTGATTTTATTTTGATTCTAGGTTTGATTTTGGAATTTGTACGTTTGATTTTGGATTTCGATTTCTTTTTATTTTGACCTGCGACTGGATTTTTGGTGTTGATTTTATTTTATGTTCTGAATTCCGATTTGATTTTTCTGCGGGATCTTAATGTAATTTGGTTTTGAATCCCAACGTGATCTGATTCTATTTTGAATAGTAACTTAAGATTCTGATTTTTGATTTCATTGTGGTTTCGGATTTTATTTGATTTTGAATTTTAATTTTTGTTTCTGAATTTAATTGTGATTCCATTTTGAATTTTGGATTCGTTTCGATTCTGATTCCGGAATTGATGTGAATTCTATTCCATTCAGGATTTTATCCAAATTGGGTGTGATTCTGATTAAATGGCATCCTGATTTTTTATGGTGATTCAGTTTTGAATTCTGATCAGATTCTATTCTGGATCTCGATTATTTTGGGCTTTGATATTTTCTCCTTGGTTTCTTATCCCCGCCAAGTTTCAATATAACAATATTATTGTTCCTTTTGTTTTCTTCTGTTGCTTTTCCGTTAAATCGAATACTTTATTTCGTTTTGCTTTATGTCTTCTTTTTCTTTCTGTTTTTTTCTTTTTCCTTAAAAAAATTTCCATTCCCGCCATTTCGTAATTCCATCTCCACCAATTTCCCTCTACCTGAAGTTTCCTATAACTTAGTCTTTCCTTCTTCAATTTTACTCTTCAGTATTGCTCTTATCTTTTTCTGCATCTCTCTTTCTTTCCTTTTGTGTTCTCTCCATTTTTTCTCTTATTCTTCCATCGTCTTCTTCAGTTGGTTCATTTCTCTGTTCAGTTCTTCCATATCTTTCCTAAGCTGTCTGTTGTCGTTCTTTAGCTCTCTCATTTCTTTTCTGGTTTCTCTTCAATTTTCTTCTTGACTTCTTCTTTCCTCTGGGAATTTTACTGTTTTTCTTGCTTTTTTGGGATGCTTCTGGACTTTCTGTCTTTTTCTTTTAGTTTTTTGTATCCTCTTGAATTTCTTCTTTATCTTGTTTTTGTTTTTTATCCCCTTTCCATCCTCGAACTCCGATTTCCCTGATTCCCTGATTTCCTCTGTGATCTTTTGTGTTTTTAAAATATTTTGATTCCTCTTATTGTCTGATTATGCAGTTTTTTATTTTACTTCTGTAATTCTTTTGATGTTATTGTAAGCTATTCATTATTTTTTCTTTCTGTTTATTACTTTTATTTCTTTACTTTCTTTGCTTATACCTTTGGTTTGTTCGATTCCCCTAACTTTTTTAAATTATAGTTTACTGTCATTCACAGTTTTTTTCCAATTGGTTAATAGATCTAAACTAACCAAATATCTGAAGATGACAAAATACAAAAACAATGGTCATCAATCACTAATCGATATTTCTGCTTTCATTTTTTTGTGTTCTTTCTTTTCTCATGTTTTAATTGAATTTCTGAAATCACTGCTGTCTAAACACCCGGCCCATGAACTCCAAACATCTTTTCGACAGTCCAGGAATCTCATTAAGGTTCCGATAATTTATGTCTCTCCACAAGCACTCCGCTGTTAATAATTTAACTTTGACAATGAATGTGTGATTGTCTGCGTCGAGATCCATTAATTTAGCCATGATAGTAGCAATTAATCCAGATGCCGCTGTAAATCTTCGACATTCGCACGATCTTTTAACCCAAAAGCTCCAAGATCAAGATGACATCATCATCGCGCAATTGCAAACAATGGTGATTCATACGAAGCAGTTTAGAAAAATTGGCGCTGCTAATTTAATGACCTCCATGGAAACTGTTTGAATTTGTCATTTATCAGAAGCAGCAATCCGAAGAACAGACGCTGTTTTTTCAGCTGTCGTTTTGTCCCGCATTGCATTTTTTAACATTTTCATGATGGTGGTATATGTGATACCTTCATGCCGTCTTGGTTCCCATATATCCCGATGGTTCTATTGGGGCTAAATTGAGGAAACCCGTATATTGTTTTAATTAATTAAATACTTCAGTCGTAAGCTGCAATTTATAGGACTACTTGCTGTTAATTTGGACACTGGAGACCATTCTCGCTCCTCCCATTTTCTGTAAAATAATCAAGATAATATATATTTATCACAATTACTAATTCAACTAATTTGAATTTGACAACTGTTATGCCAACTTAATCTCCGACAAAACACTTCTCACTTGCGTATCTTTGTAGCGTTTTAACCGGACCCGACGAGGACATAACCCTCGAATTGTAATCCCTCAGCTCAGGGGTGGGTAAATACACATAATAGGGGAAGCAGATAGAGACAAATGAAACAAGTGAATGCTGGCTTCACGCGACATTAACCTGTTGTTAGAACCCAGCAGCACTCGAAACTGCCCGCGATTAATTCCTGTATTCACTCTGTCCTTACTTATTTTCCGGAAGCTAAATCTCCTTGAATAAACTTTTTCTGTCCTCGTCAGCAACGGAGCCACTTATTGGACGGAATATTTTGTGGCCGTTTTTACCACGCCGCAGAGTAAACAAGAAAGAGTCGTAATAAGAAGAGATGGATCAAGAAATTGTCAAAGTAGGTCTGTAGTACAAATTAATTATTTCAAGTTTCCAGGAGGAGCTTTAAAAAATTAAAAAATATTGTCTGGTCGTTTTATTTTTGGTAAATGTTCAATTTTTAACACTTTATAGGTATTAACCTATTAAAGCATAACATTTTTAACTATTATTAAAAATAATAACGGGTTAAATTTTGGTCAAATATTTCTGATACACCTGGGATACTCTCTTCTTTTTGCCTTTTCCTTTGGATTGTCTTTATGTCTTTAGGTCTTTATTTATATAGTATCCTGTTTTCTTTAGATCAACTGTCTTTTAATTATATTTTTTTCTGATGTTGTGTTGCCTCTTCTTTTAATCACCTACATTTCTGGACTGTTATCTTAATATTATATTTTATACAATTCTATATTATACATAAATGTTTTTGATGTTTGATCTTGATTTTTGTTTTTATGATACAAGTGCGCTGTCAAGAAACTTTTCAGGGACGAGGGCAAATTTTTGAAGCACGAGCCGAAGCCGAGCCTGAGCCGCTAAAAAGTTAAAGTATTTTTTATTCGTTCACGCAAAATTAGCAAAAATATATATGGATTAACATCAAATTTTGAAGTTAGGTTTGCCAGCTGTCAAATTAAATACATAAGCGGAAAAGTTTATATATTTAGTTATGAATCGGTTTATGGATTATGTATTTTACAAAACGAATACAAAAAGTATGTTTCAAAACTGTGTTCGGCCAACTTACCGAGTCTAGAGCGGTAAGGGAGAGGAAATCAGCGACACGCCTACAAGTCGTAAAATCCATAGGCGTCGCACGCGCGGTTAAATGAATACAACAATTAAGCCAATGACACAAATTGAAGTATGTTTAAGGGTAAACAACAATGGCAAATAAGTATAAAAATAAATTAAATTTATTAAATTAATTAATATAACATTTTAATTGAGAAGTATAATTATTCCAATGACACAAACTGAAGTGTGTTTATGGGTAAACAACAATCGCAAATGATATACAAAAATAAATGAAGGAGACAAAAAATTCTAAAATAGAAATATTCAACAATAAGTTAACAAAAACTGTATGGTCCCACACGGCGAGCGGTGCTCTGCATTATTTTAATGTGCGCCGCCTTTTAAAAATAGTGTCACTTATTTACATTCTTTAGGTTCGCCAAGTTATCCTGGCCACACTGTACCCATCTTTTGTTCAATTTTCTATCTAAAATTCTCATTTTCTTCTTGTTTTCCTTTTTTTGACTCTTTTTTCCTTGTTATTCTTTGTCCTAATTTAATAATGCTCAAGAATAGTAAAAAATTATTTTCTCTCTGATAGAATTTTTTTGAGAATTTGTCAATAAATTGTTATGCTACCTAATTTAATCTCTCTCATGTTTTGAAATCTCAAATCTTTAAGCCTTTATGTTCCCAGGTTTTCAGGTTTTCAGATCAGGTCAGCCTTAGATTCTCAAGGTCTTTAGTTTCTTAAGTTTATTTTCACATTTTAAGTTTATTTCCCAAGTTTTCAGGTTCTCAAGTCAAAGATCTTCAGGTTTACGAATTTTCAGGTTTCTAGGTTTTCAGTTTCTTAAGTTCATTTTCACATTTTGGGATAACCTGGATTTAAATCTGTCACACTCTATGATGAAATAACGTTGTTATTTATGTTCGAGGGAATCTTCAGTCGAGTATTTTTATTCGAGAGTTACGTATAGTATTTTTTTTTAGATTTCTTGGTAAAAGTACTAGAATTGGTACCTAATTGTCCATTTGTCTAAGGATGGGTTGTATTCTGGTCGTAAGGAAACCGTTGTCACAGAAAGCAAAGATTTCATGAAAAAATCCAGAAATTTGTTTATGGTGCGCCTGAATATCTTTAATACGCCCTGAAGAAGAACCAGCATCCACTAGAAGTTGAATTTCCAAATCTTCCAGTTCTGCATCGGTGAAATCTTCAATTCCTGAATTCGAAATTTTGGAATTTCTCAACTTAAAAACTGAATCGTAGATAATGTAAATAGTGAAACTTTGGAATTTTGAATGTTTGAATTTGCCAATTCGTACAAATTTTTAATTCCGGAATTCTGAAATTTAAATCGATAAAATCCTGAATTCGGAAGTTGGAAAATTTTGGGTAGTCGTCACTGTGAATTCCTTAATCTGGAAACTGATATTTTGAATAATGGGAATTCTGCATTTGGACATTTTGAATCGTCGAAATGTTGACTTGACAGAATTTTCAAAACTTGGTTCGATGAAATATTATATTTGAATTTTGGAACGTTCAAATCTCACATTCATGAATTTGCCGATGTTTAATCTTTCAAATTTTCAATTCGTGAATTCTGAAATGGATAAAATCTTTAATTTACAAAGTTTGAATCGTGGAAACCCTAAATTTGGGAGTTAAGAACTTTTGGAATTCCGAATTTGGAAAATATTTGTCCTTGAAATTTTGTATTCATGTGAATTCTCAAACCTTGAATTCATGAAATCTTGGTTGAATTGAGAAATATTAGAATGGAAATTTTGAATTGTTGAATTATTGAATTCCCGATTCTTCAATTTCTGCATCAGTGAAATTTTGAATCAGAAGAATGTCGATAAATCCAAGTGGAGTAAATTTAAATTTAAATATATCTTTTTTTAAATTTTGAATCGTTCAAACTCAGTTTCGGAATTTGCAAATTTCTGAATTTGGCCGTCCAAATCTCATATCCTGAATTAGCCAATTTTAAATCGTCAAAATTTTCCATTCCTACATTAATAATAATAGTAATAATAACGTTTTTATTAACGTTTTCCGTTATAGAGGCAAAGTTTAGCTAAAAGCTATTCTTACACTCAACCTCTAATAACAGCGTGAAAAACAAAACAAAACAAAAAGAGAAAAAATATAAATCGATAAAAGCTTGAGTTTGAACAATTTCAATGCTTGAAATACCAACGTTCTAGAATTAAGGAATTCGTTCGCCAGTTTTAGAACTGTAGTAGGGACTAACCCCTCTGTCACAAGGGGACCTCCTGTCCCAAGTTATCCCAAGGGTGGCCCAGGAGGCCCCCCCTGTCCTAAGGTGTCCCAAGACTGTCCCAAAAGGGCCCCCCTGTCTCAAGGCGACTCCCCTATTACAACGATTTTTAAGTGGGTTACAGTATACTGGGTTGCCTACCTACGCGGTTTAGATGGTTCTACACTCCTCTGTCTCAAGGGGGCCCTCTTGTTTTAGTTAGCGTAACATTTGTATCAGAAAATAATGACATAAATTCGATTCCTACCATCGTCTTCATGTTTCACTTTAAGTCGTGTGCTTATAAAGATGAGGCTAATTTTTTTAATTTTTTACTTTTAGTGAACCCACTAACCCCCGATATTTTTTGTATAGTTCTAAGAATGCCAAAGTATTTTGGTCGGTCCACTGATGAGTTTCTTCCTTCTCCTCCACAGATCTTTCCGGAACGACTAAAAATTATGTTAAGACTTTTAAAATTGGTTGGTTTAAGAACACATCTGATAGACAATCGTTCATTATTTAAATCCTTCGAACTCACTAATTTTCTAATAGATAAATCAACAAACAACGCTATAGTAGGGGAACCCGGGATGGGATGTTAAATTTGCAGTTACTAAAGCGTCATGGGGACCCATTGTATTGTGAAGATCAGGTTCTAAAACGAAAAAAAGTTTATGTTAAGTTTTCCATTTTATTGGGGGGAAGAGCGTGTACAAATTTTCAAGAATGTAAAAAAAAACAGTCACATGGAAATACTCGAGCGCCTCAGACATTCATAGTGTACACGCGCTTTGTCTTTCTGATAACCGGGAGATATTAATCTGACGATTAACTAGTAGGAGTAAAGAAGGGTAAAAAAAAGTTATTCGAGCGTGTCAGATATTCAGAGGGAATGTTAAGTGAACTCAAAAAAGTGTCCTATTCAAATGACTGACGATTTGGACGTGACCAAGAGTCATGACCGATTTTTAAAAATGAATAAAAAATATGACCTTGAAATACTCTAGCGCATTAGATTTGTATACAGACGGTTTAACTTGATGCCCTAGTCGTCATAAATGATAATCTGACAACTATATGGAGGGATATTGCGGAGTGGGAAATATAGTTATCGGCATCTGTACGCTTCATCCTTTATTGATGGTTTTAGCTACATCGCCCCATGAAAATCGTCAGATTATAATCTTTTTCGTAATCCTAATAGGATTTCTTTCAAAAATTTTTTTCATGTAACAGTTCAAAATTTTCGTTCGCGGTAAAATAAAATCCTGAACCGGTTCATAATCGGGCTAGCGCTTTATGACAATCCGGAATAGTTCGGAACTAGTTCGGAATCGATTCAAATTGTCGAAAGCTAATAAATACATTAAAAAATTTTGAAAACTTGGAATAAAAAAACGTAGAAACTGAGAAACTGGAAAATTACGATATTGAGTAGATACACATTATAGAAATTCATAAATCGAGAATTCGAGAACTCGAAACTAAAAAATTACGAAATTAGGATATCCGGAAATCGGAGAAGAAATTAAAAAAAAAAAATGAAAAAACCTTTTTCTGATTGAATAAAAATAAAATAAAAGAAAAATAGGTATTTCATAAAGCAGGGTCTCCAGTCAGCAATGCCTAAGTACCGTCCGGTCAAAATATTTTTGGGAAAGCACTGCCTGAAATCTTAAGGAATCATTGAGGAACCTAAAAACCGTAAAACTTGAGAAACCCAACTTGAGAACTGAAGGAATCTGAAATTTTGGAAACTGTAAACCTAAGAACCTATGGGAACTTGAGAATTGGAGAAACCCGCGAACTTAAGGAATATGATAAGTTGAAGAAGAATTTGAGAAAGTCGGCAGGCCTCAGGACTTTTTCTGAGAATTGGAAAAAGTTGTAACCTGCGCAAAGAAAAAATTGAGAAGCCTAAGAATTTGCGGAAACTGAAAACTTGAGAATCACCTAGATTTTGGAGAAGACAACTTAAGGGAACTTAATAAAATGAATAATCGGCTCCATATCAATATCGAGCGTGGATAGTTAGAAATGGAATCGACATTTTTTTTTGTTAAGTTGGGAAACTGGGAAAAAATCAAAATAGAGAAATCAAGAAATTGAGAATCACTACATTTTAAAATTGGGTAAACGTAAAATCGACGTTAAAATTAACTCAAAAAAGACCGAGGGGCGCATTCACCATTTTAGTTCCTGGAGGTCGTACGGTTGTTCAAATCTGACTCAACAATTTTTATAAGGTTGAATAGCGCGACCACTCTTTTCTTATTGCCTTTTAAAACTACGTAAGTCTAAACAAAATATAACATAACATTTTAACTCGTATAACTTCAATTATTGCATCTAACAAGGGAACATTCACGTATCAGCAACTCCAAACGAGCAGATGCATCGACATACCAGACCGAGCTTTCCAATTTGTTCATTAAAACCATCACGTCATCATCCCTTCGTCCCTCAATCCAGCACACCAGAAAGAGACGGCAGTCCTGCGTCGATGTTTAGTTCTTAATTTGATGACGCTTAAATTGGTTTAATCATAATGACTGTCCGTAATCTACAGATTGCCATGAAGATATACTGTAATTTCTGAATGGATTTTTTCCTGATTTTAATTAGGAGATGTGACGAGTTTAGTAAATTGTCCAGGGCATTAGCTCCGCATTAATCCGATAATAATTTTATTTAGGGCGTCGTCGAGGAAAAAATCTCCCGTCGCAACATTAACTCGAAGGAGAAAGTTTTGTTTTAGTTTTTGGAGCGATGTGTAATTCGTGAAGCGCAGACAAAAGGGAATCGCAAGTGATTTACCAATGATTGTTCGGGATTCAATAACCGGAAATGCTTGTTCGGCCAATCGCGCTCTTTGATTCCGTCTTGATTGTTTTGATAACGTTTCTGTTTTCTATTCGGAACTACGTCTCGAGAGAATGGAATTGCCTCTTCTTTCTTTTTATCTTTCTATTTTAAATTTACATATATTATGCAGTTTCCACGAGCCTGGCTTGTGCTCGAGATGGAATTTTTTTTCGGTGATTTAGGCCGAACCAAATCGAGCGGATACAGCAAAGCTCCCTAATATAGCGCAATCTTTCAGGTAATTTTCCCCATTTCAGACCCGAATTTATCTAATCAAATTGCGGGAAAAACCGTTAAAATATTTGATCTTATCTTATTTCAATTGGGGCAAGGAGGTTTTTCTATAGGAAAATTTGATTTGCAGCCCTGTGAAAAGAAGCAATTTTGTTTATTCGTCACGAGATTAAAATTGAAAGAGCTTCTTATTTCATAAAAATGTTCACAATTTTTTGTAAACATTCGAACTAAAAAACGAAATCCCATTTAGACACAACTGTTGTATCTGCTATTGTCTTTCGAATCCTCAGCTTTTATGCTCTATGTTTCGGAAATTATATAAAAACCTCTGAAAACAAACCATCTCGTCGAAGACGCTTCCACTGATCAGAAACTTTTTTAGTGCGCCTTCATTTGCGAGACGTCGCCTGACGGTGATATCTCGCTAGACAAAACGACCAATTTTTGTGGCCAGGCTTTAAATCTTCTTCTTCAAGCTCGTTTAACTATTACGTTCTGAACGTAACATTAAGTTTCCCTAACTTTATTTACGTTTCCGACGAGAGGCCAGAAGAGAATAGCTCTTAATTTGAACATGCACACACTCGCTCACCCTTTGACCAACGAAGAGAACGTCGCTGATGTTCAGTCGTCTCGAATGAAACAACCTAAAGCTTTTAATTAAGAATTTACTTAATTGTACAATATTCGGGTTGAAATCACACGTGCGGTTTGGGGGACTCGCTGGGAACGATTAGTGCTTTTGAATGGTCCCAAGGAAGACTAACAATAATATAGTTTACGATATGGCAGGGCGACATGTCTTTTTATAGCCTAGACTACACAATTTTTTTTACCTTTAGTCCCGGAAACCTAGAAATGTAAAAATCTAATATCTAAAAGACCTGAAAACTGAGAAAAAAATAAAGTGGAAACAAAAAATCTAAGACTTGATTACCTCACTACTTGAAATGCTGGAAACAAAATAATAAGAATTTGAAAAAATCTGGAAGCCTAAAAAATTTGGTTAGTACAATTAATTTGAGATCCTGAGTAACTGAAAATTTGAAAGACTGATAACTTGAGTACCTGAAAGCATCTTTGATAACCTGAAAATATGAAAACTTGAGAATCTGAGAACTTTCATACCTGAAAACATGGAAACCTTCGAATTAAAGAATTTGCCAATATCAAAGCCTGAAAGACTTTTATGTTAAAAACTTGAAAATCTAGATCCCTTGCACCTGAAAATCCGCGAGCATGGCATAATAGAAATCTGAAATACTGAGAGCCTGAAAACTGGAAAATTTAAGAAGCTGAAACATCTGATCCTGAAAATCTAAAAATTTAAGGACTAATAACCTAACTATGTAAAATTTGAGATTAAGAAAAACTGAAGAATTTAAGGTGCAAACCTGAGAACCTGAAAACTCGAGAATTTTAGAAACAGAAAACAGAAAACCTAAAAGTATGGTCACTTGAGTACCTGAAAGTATCTTTGACAACCTGAAAATTTTCATTCCTGAAAATCAATGTTACCTACCACCTAAAAGCTTGATAATATCAAAACCTGAAAAACTTGTTACAAATCTGAAAATCCTGAAAGCTTGAAAATCTAGAGTGAAAACCTTAGGTACTGCAAGCCTGAAAACCGAAGAATTTAAGAAGCTAAAATATCTGATCCTGAAAATCTGGAAATCTAAGGACTGATAATCTAATTACGTCAAAGTTGAGATTAAGAAAACCTGAAAAATTGAACGTGCAAAAGTGGGAACCTGAAGACTAGAGAATTTTGGAATTTGAAAACATCAAAAACTGATAATATGAACGACTAAGTATCTTCGACGATCTGAAAATATGAAAGCTTGAGAATGAAAAAAATTTTCATACCTGAAAAAACCTCAATACTTTCAAAGCCTAAAAATCGAGAGCCTGAAAACCTGAAAATCCATGAACATGACACCGTGGAAACATGAGATACTGAGAGCCTCAAAACCGGAGAATTTAAGAAGCTGATACATCAGTCAGATTTTGAAAATCTGAAAGTCTAAGGACTGATAACCTCAATACGTAAGAGTTGAGATTAAGAAAACTTGGAAAATTAAACGTGCAAACCTGGGTACCTGAAAAATCGAGAATTTTAGAATTTGAAACATCAGAAACTGAAAATCTAAAAGACTGATAACTTGAGTACCTGAAAGTAGCTTTCACAACCTGAAAATATAAAAACTTGAGAATCACACAATTTTTCAAACCTGAATATCAATGTTACCACCTGAAAACTTAAGAATTAAATAATTTGAAAACATCAAAACCTGAAGGACTTTTAAGTTAAAAACTTGAAAATACTAAAAGCTTTTGAGTTTGAGGACCTGAAAATCTGCGAACATGACACAGTAAAGATCTGAGATACTGAGGGCCTGAAAACAGGAGAATTTAAGAAGCTGAAACATCTGTTCCTAAAAATCTGAAAATCTAAGAACTGATAAACTAAGAACGTAAAAGTTGAGACTAAGAAAACCCGAAAAGTTGAACGTGAAAACCTGGGTACTATTACAACCTAAATTGCTGTAATGCCCTGACAAAATTGAGAAGTGTGGATGGTGACACAAGAAATACAGCTAAATCCCCAAAATCATATAATGAACAAATAAAAATAATACAGATACTTCCAACAATTATACAATATTAAATAACGTGGTAAAATAGAAATTATAATGACTGAATAGAATAGCAAGTTGAATTAAACAATAAATTACGAAATGAACGTTGAAAATAATTAAAAATAAGACAAGTTAAATAGTGACTATGGCTCTTTACCTAGGTTAAAATTACATTAAGGAGATTACTGAACTTACAAAATTTAAGTGAACGCTAATATAACAAAAACTAGGTGAATTGATAACACAAAAAAATACAATAAAAAAAATCGTCTATTACTTATCTTCTTGATTAATATGCTAGTTTTGGAGCTGTCCTGACACCTTACTTTTACTTTCTGGCGTATCCTGCGAGTCTGTAAATCTGCAACTCCTGCGGGTCCTTGGGAAATTTCACCAGTTTCCACGTGAACTAAACTATGTGCGTTCAGGAAAGAATTTCCACAGCCAAAATCCCTTGATGGTGGTACAATAATCCTAGTATAAGTGCTGGTGAATTTGCCTATCTGATTTAAAGAAAATAGTCAAGGTCTGCACGCAATAAAATGGTTTCTCTTACCTCTTTCCGAAAATTCAACCTTTAACGATTTATCCGCTTAAGCGATTAGTTATAGAAATAACCCACATTCAACGATACTTAACCGCTAACGCGTTTTTCCTGGACGCAATCCCTTTTACCAGGAGTAATTTTTCGTTGAACGTGTACTCGTTAAAGTCTCGAACGAAAAAGAAAGAATCTCGCCGGTACTGCAAAACCTATCGTTTTTTGTATATGCCGGTTATCTCTACGTAGATGCGTTCCAGCGGTGGTGAATGCGCGGCAAAATCAAATTGTAACAGTACCTGAAAAATCGAGAATTTTAGAATTTGGAACATCAGAAACTGAAAATCTAAAAGACTGATAACTTGAGTACCTGAAAGTAACTTTCACAACCTGAAAATATAAAAACTTGAGAATCACACAATTTTTCAAACCTGAATATCAATGTTACCACCTGAAAACTTAAGAATTAAATAATTTGAAAACATCAAAACCTGAAGGACTTCTAAGTTAAAAACTTGAAAATACTAAAAGCTTTTGAGTCTGGGGACCTGAAAATCTGCGAGCATGACACAGTAAAAATCTGAGATACTGAGGGCCTGAAAACAGGAAAAATTTAAGAAGCTGAAACATCCGTTCCTAAAAATCTGAAAATCTAAGAACTGATAAACTAAGAACGTAAAAGTTGAGACTAAGAAAACCCGAAAAGTTGAACGTGCAAACCTGGGAACCTGAAAAATCGAGAATTTTAGAATTTGAAATATCAGAAACTGAAAATCTAAAAGACTGATAACTTGAGTACCTGAAAGTATCTTTGACAACCTGAAAATATGGAAACTTGAAAATCAGAGAATTTTTCATACCTGAAAATGAATGTTAATACTTGAAAACCTGGAAACCTAAGAATTAGTGAATTTGAAATCCTGAAAATTTTGATAGCTTGAAATCTAGGGTCTGAGAATCCGCGATCATGACACCATAAAAACCTGCGATACCGACAGCCTGAAAACCGGAGAATGTAAGAAGCTGAAACATCTGATCCTGAAAATCTAAAGACGTAAAAGTTGAGATTAAGAAAACCTGAAAACCTAAAAGAAAAAGAACTTGAAAACCTAAAAATCTAAGAACCTGAAAACTCAGAAATCTGAGATCCTGAAACCTGAGAAGTCGAGAATTTGAAAACCTGAAAAAAGTCTTAAAGACTGAGATACTGACTGAGAACTGAGAACCTAAAAACCTAAAAACGTAAAAATCTGAGGTTTTAAGAATCTGGAAACCAGAAGACGTCAAAATTTGAGATTCTGTACTCCGGAAAACCAATCATAAAAACATCTTAAAAACTTCAGAAATTAAGGTTTGAGAAAATGGAAACTTAAAATCGTAAAAATTTGAGATCCTTATAATCACTTCCAAAATATCTTTCATATAATTATTTCTTATTTGTGAATCGTTCATTCGCTCAAAAATAAAAGTGTAAAATCTAATATTTTTAACATTGACGAGTCGAGAACACCAATATTGTAAACTTTTTTCTTGAAATAATTTTTGGGTTATAAAATAAAACAACTGTTGCATAATTTATGCGCAATACCTGCATTGTTGAGCCTGAAATGAATACACACAAACCCCTCCCGGTTCTGTTCGCTTATTTTCGTAGAAAGCATAAAAATTCTACGCTCATAAATAGCCACAACTCAATTATGAGATTCGTCTAATTAATTTAGTAAAGATTAAATCATGTAGAGGTGTAATTACGAGAGAGTCGTATTTCATGCAATACACCAGAGGCTTTGAAATGCACCCTCCTATATTAAAGACTTTCAAATTAACACCGTCATGATGCACGAGATCCAATCAAGCAGGGATGGGGCTTTGAATAGCAGATCAAATCAAAATTCAAATCGGGACGCGTTTTGTCGGATTGGAAACGTTTAAAATTGTGACGGATTTTTCTTGACTGAAATTGTTGTTTTTTATTAATTTTTTTCAAATGGCACCATGTGAGTATTGAATTGTGTTAATGAAAACAGCACTTTTTTGTATCGATTTAATTATATAAAACCCTCCAATAAAAGTTAATCTTGGCTTTGTTCGGCCATATTGAACCTAACAATGTGTCGTCTATTTATTTTGTGATATCGTAGCCATAAAACTTAACCGTTTCTAAATAAACGCACCAAAAAGGTCAATTAATTACAGAACTGTATGTACGAAACCGATAAATCAATTTAAAAACGATTAATAATCTCGAGCAAATACAAGAAAACTGAAATTAACGTCAACGCGGAGTGTTATTTCAGTGGAATTAAGCTCTCTATTATTAAGAAACGCTGAACAAAGCTTTAATTGATCATGTGTTCTTCCATCTTCTGCCCTCTTCTTTTATAAAGCAGCTTAGAACAAAGACAAATTGGTTTTGTGTTTGACGACTTTTTCATTCAAACGGACGTATATGTCTAATCTAACATTGTTCAATATTTTGCCAGGTCAGTGACTGTGTTTATAGCGGTGTAATAAAAATAATGGGGCTGATGTCAGATAGGATGTTTAAAATAAAATGTTGTTAAGAGACTTATAGTCTGAGAATTACCCCCAATATATTTTTAAAATAATTGTAATAATTTCCGCAATTAAGGCACCCCGGCCCATAACCATATTTTTTAATTAATGAGACTTTTCCGGCATGAAAGGCGCGAGAGTACACAAAATCCATCATTGATTACGACACTGTTACACAAAACGGAGTTATTGCCGCAAAATAAACGAAAGGGGTAAACAGACAATGCATTCGTATTTTATTTCCACCCCTAATCTGACCTCGCATAATATCAAGACCCTTATCGTTTCCACATCATGTGAACTATAGACACGCGATGTGTTTATACCAACTCTTTATGCAATTCATTTAGAAAATGCATTCTAATTCGACTAATGTCCCTCAGCTCAATTTGCACATTATCAGTTTTGTATCGAACTGAGTGATGTTTTCGATTTTTATTGCTGACGTTACCCTTAATGAGGTTCGTTCGAAACAGATATACTTATTCAAGAGGTAATAATGCGGAAAACAAGGTGGACACAATAGCAACAATGGTAGTGTTTTGTTGAGTTTTTAATTTTTAATCATAAAGTGATGAGAGGTTGAGCATAATCATTATGTTACGCGGTCAAAATAACAAATGGAATTACTTTATGTATTCCGGAAAGAGTAATGGGCTGATGAGCAAGATTAGAATGGGTATAAAAAGCGGCATAGTTTATAAAAAATTACTGTTGTCACGTTAGCTGAAGTGGCTTATGTGCAATATGAATTCTTTCGTGATTACTGGTAAGTGAAAATTTACGTCTTTTTTAGAATGTTCGTATGATGGATATTTTATTTTGGGGCCCTGAATTTATCTGCCTTAAAGTCTTAATAAGTTAAAAACTCTTGAAACAGACCTGAAATCACTAATTTCTCTAAACTGGTAATTTTTTGCGCAATTTTGGGTATAGAAAGTGTTTAATTATTGCACTAGAGCAAAAAGTACTCATTTAGTGCATTAGTGCAATAAAAAATTATTATAAATTAATAATGTGTGAACTTCTGTTTTTCACTATATAATTTTTTTTTTCATTTGTAAATGCTAAATTCAGCTTAAATAACACTAGTACAGGTATATTCTCCAGAAAAGTGAGGATAGGGACGATCTAAGAAAAAATGTTGTATGCAACACGTGTACAAATTGGTATGACACTTATTAACTTTATGTATAAAACGACACCTACTCAGTTTCTTCAAAAATCATTTTTAAATTTGCAAAAAACTTATTTCCTAAAATTATGACGTGAAAGGGACGAAATTCGGTATTGCTGTATATTTTGAGGTGTTTCAACATTGGATTTAGTAGTTGGAAAAGCAGTCTGAAAAACGAAAATAGTATAATATTATATACCTACCAAGGTAATGAAGTCGTTTTTCTGAGCTGAGCAGTATTAATTTAATTAAGTTGGGAAGCTGAGAAAAGGGTTATCTACCGTGGTTTATATATTTTTTTTTTCACTACTAGCAGCTTAAATCCTATAAATTATATTTTTCTGTCCATTCTTGTGTTTACAATTACATAAACAATTTCAGGACTATTCTGCCAAATTCTTAGAAAGAGATTTTTTTTTCATAAAGTCACCTTAGGTATTACCACATTTATTCGATATGCATTGTGCATGAAATACGGTCTTTTCATTATTAACTACTAGTCAATAATGAAATGATTATTAACTACTAGGAAAGAAAAACAGTTTCACACATCCTCGACAAACTATATAATAGTACATTTTGCAGCTAGTAGCGAAGAAATGAATTTTTCAGGTCCAACAATGTATAAGACGACACCCAAATCGGCACTACAAACTATTTATTTGTAATTTGTGTCTATTTTGATACTCTAATAGACATATTAACGAACGCGACGTCATCATCTGCGATGTCTTAATAGCCATTAAAGCACGGAATATTTTACGAAAATTTTTAGGTTGGCAAAGCGTTTATCTATAATGTCTGTTTTAAATAACAAAATGTGTCAAAAATAGCAAGTGACAGCACATGGAAGTGAACATTACGTACCGCCACAAAAATTCCTAAATTGACTAAAGTAAAGTTTTTTGTTTAAAAACGGTTCAGAAAGAGCAAGTCACAAAAAATAACATAAAATACTCGTTTTATAAGACTTTGAAGCACTCATTCTTTAAAATAATTTGTGGCTACGCCACTCGTTTTTTAAACAAGGATTTGTGCTTTAAAACTGGTCTTATAATAACTTGTTTTTTTAACATACTATTTTGAGATTCCAAAATTTTGAAATTTTCAAAAAGACCTTATGGTCTTTAAAATTGTAACGTAAAAGCCCTGAGTTTTGGTAGATTTCGAGGTGTTTTACCAAGTGTCAAAAAATAATTCTTATTAAATATGTTGGTAAGAATTTGATTATTTTCAAGGTCGCATTTAGTAAACAGAAAAGCAACCTGTCTGTAACAGTTATTTCACTTGTTTCATATTATCCATTATATTACACGTGGAAAACAATTTGCATTAATTAATTCAAATTGCATTTATGAAGACCCTGTATATATGGATGTGCAATTGTTATTAATTCTTGTGAATATCTTTTTTCTTTTTTCACTTAGTTTCCCATTAATAAATTAAGTTCTTGCTATTATATTCATCTTTAAAAGCGAAGAAATATATATTTCATCCAGGACGGAGGAGGAAAATAAAATAAAAAAACAGTTTTACAGTTTTTCTTCAAGTGGCGGATCCACCATGTTTTACCCTTTCTTCAATTTCCCCTGTAGACTTCCCGGGATCTTTATCTGTTCAAATGTGACACTGTGATTATGAAAACAGCTCCGAAATTCGACATATTACAGCCTCAAAGGCCGTTTGAATTTTTTATGGTTTTGCTCAAAGTGGCGCATCCACCTTTTTTCACCTTTTCTCAATTTTTCCCCTATAGTCTTTTTCGGGTGTCTTTATCTGTTCAAATACTTTAAAATGAATATGTATTATATTGTTTCTTTCCGTCAATTTTTGACAGATGACTATTTTTAAATTGCACTGTATACATTTTTTTAGTGATTCTTATAAAGATTTTTTATGAATACAACAAATATCACAACTTTAGTCAAACTTTAAAATGTAACAAATACTTTATGAAATGAAATAGTATATTACATTAAAAGTGTGGTAGGTTCAATTTTACATCACGAAGTTTTAATATTGAAACACGACGCGAAGCGGAGTGTTTTTATTAAACCGAGTGTTGTAAAATACCTACCACACACATAATGTATACAAGTTTTCTACTCGGCGCCCCCATTTAACAAAAATTATCGTTGCACCGAAGTTACATTCACATTATTGACATAAAGATAGGTGCAGGATAGTGTGACGGACGCGGATTTTGCCCAAAAGGATACGGGTGTTGTAGGAATGCATAAATAGCATCAATAGGGCACAATTCCTAAAAATATGAGAGAGGTTATGTTTTTCGAGTGTTTTGTTGACTTACCTTAACTTTTTCATTATCTTATTCTTCATGTGTTTTACTTTTAGTTCAATGACTTCACCCATTTTGCCATATTATTGTATTTTATGAGAGTAATAATCGCAATAAAGTAACATTTTTAGATTGAGTGACATTGTAAATTGACAAGGTAAATAGGCAACTGAGATGCTTACTATTTATACCACGAGATGGTGCGCCTTCGTGATGTGTCTTTAAATTGGTCATTATTATATCTTAGAAACTTATTCAAAGACAGTTAAGTGCGGTATCTTCTTTCAAAATATACGACCAATATTTATCATAAAGAATCTTTTTTTTGTGCGTTTCTTAAAGAAGAAAATTTTGGACTATTTTACCGCTTAAAGGCGGTAGGTGACAGCTTCATTGTGTAAAAAATGTGTTACCATGGCTGTCTAAAATGTGGTAGAATGTAGTTTACAACTGTCAAGGCTAAAAAACATTTTTTTAAATCATAAGTTAGCGAAGTAAATCAAGTAAGCCATGAATAGTTGTCGATAATGCAGTTTATCAGAAAAAAGTCATTATTTAAGTTATTTTAAAAGTTATTTTGGTTCGAAATACCCCAAAATATTTTATTGGGCGCAACGAAAGTTGTTTCTAGAAGCGTCGATAATGTCTGGCGCAGTATACATGCAATTTTCGAATCACAATAGATATTTTATTATCTTCTTAGGTTTTTTGTTTTTATTTATTTTTTGGTCGAAGTAATTTTTTCTTGTGTTCAAAGTTCAAGAAAGATTGTGTATAATAATGAATCGAAAAATACACACAGTGCAATTTGAAGAAATAAAGTTGTCATCTGTCAAAAATGTTTTAAAGCAGAAAGAGATGAAGTATTTGTAAACCGATTTCATTTGATGTATCACTCGTTCAAACCGGGTTAAGGATAAGCAAAGTTTTTCATGACCCTGTATAAAGGCCATCAACCAAAATGGAGGAATTATTATTAACATAGTAATTTTGTTAAGATAAAAAAAGAGTGGAATATAAATTTAAGCCTAAACGATTAAACCTAAAAATAAATGAATGAGTGATTAAAAAAAAATCCAATAATAAAAGAAGAAAATAATAACGGTAAAATGAAGTCAAAAATAAATTTGGTAACAATTAATTATTATAAGGTCAATATGAAGCATAAATATCACGGATTGGACAGAAAATACAAGAGACAGGAATATTTGGATCGAGGTTATAGATAAGGTGCTATAGATAAGATTTGAAACAAAGCGCTTCTAAAATTCTATTCTCCTATATAAACGTATGTTGCTTTTTGTAGCCTTAAATTTTCTTTTTAAGTCTTTAAGTAATAATTTAACTTTTACTTCTATGCTCCGAACCGTCATAAGATAACAACATACGCGTAATCATCTCGTAGAGCTATCCTTTAGTTTTTCTTTTTACAACTTATATTATAGCTTTCTTGTTTCCATTTGGTTTTGATTCAGGTTCCCTACTTGATTTCGTTTGTCTTTTTGTAACTAAGCCCATGTGCAGTAACTTGGAAATTAGGTAGTAGCTCTTTATTTCTTATTCTTCCCAGCAATCCATTGGATTAAATACACTCTATTCCTTTTAGCTTTACCTTGAAATATCATTTCAAATCAAGGCGTTTTCCCAACCTAATTTAAGGTTATGTTTACAAAAGTAAACAAATAGTTTGCCTCCCTCTTCATTGGTATTAGGAAATTTTTTGTCTTAGGACAGGTGTGACATTTTTGACCTTCGGCGTGGCCGCCTGAAATTGGCTCTCTTCGATCCTATTCGTGACGTGACCTTTTTTGCTGTTTCTTTATCGTCGACTCCAGCATGTGTTGAATACAATTCATAACATCTGAGCAAAAGAGATCCACAAACCCATCGTTGGAATAGGATAAGTATTTATTTTCCTCGAACCACCTTCAATGTTGCCCTTTATTCAGTAAAACCACGAGGAACTTATCTTCACAAGGAACTCTTCATTAAGCCCCTTTTTGCAACTCTTCTGACCAGAGCAAGAGGCAACCAGAACGAAGCTACCGGACGTCTTTGAAAGATAATTTTTTTCCTACTTCTCATGTGTGTGTATATTATGTACATAACAGCTTCTAAGACTTCATAATACTAATTTATCTTAAACACCGTTAACAAACTATGAATAGACAACAATATGACCTGAATAGCACTCAAGGCAGCTCATCTCGGTTTGCCTGGGGGAATACCGCTCAGTACTTCCCCACTCTTGACCACCTCAGGCATGCGCGATAGATCAACCGCGCTAACCTACAGATATCCAATACTATTTAATCTCGTAATATGCATTAACATGAGAGCATTTTACAACTACTTGCACTAAAAAGTCAAATAATATAATAGAGCAGTGTTCGATTTTCCCTTTTCTGACCTTTTTTTTTTGGGAGGGGAAAATCGTAAGACACCTCGCTGTTGTTCTTTCGCTTCTCAACGTCATCTTAGATCATCTCGTACATTACTTCATCCTTCTTCATCCTCTGACTGTATCTCCTCTCGTGTGACTTTTTGATCCTCTTCCTTCATTTATAGGAATTCTCGTATCATTTTTGTATTTTCCTTCCATATCTCCTCCCTTCGCAGCATCGTTTGTATGATATTGGTCTTCTTGATCACACCACCCACCGCTCTTTCAGCTTCACTGTTTGGGTTGTCCCATTTTGTGCACTCAAACCAAGTGTGTTCCGGATAGTCATGTGCATAGTGCAGTACCAACAGTTTTCGGATGGTTCTATTAGGAATTGTACTCTTTGTCCAATAAGTTTTGCCCTCAAGGTTGGACCACTTCTCTTGCCAGATTGACATTATTGTATCTCTTGCACGACACTCTTAAGGCTCTTTTTCCTTGGACGCCATATTTTTATATTTTATAAATTTCATTTCACATTCTCATATGGGTGCCCCGTATAGTATAACCGAGTTGATCACCGCGAGTTGTATAGGTTCCTCCTACTCGATCTCGTTACCGCCAAGTTTGCTGGTGGCTATATGGTTTGCTTTTGACACAATATTTTTGATGTGTGCTTTCATCCTCATGTCTGTATCAAAAAACACTCCCAGATACTGAACTGTCATTATCGGTCTTATTTATTTTGTGTGGTGCGATTTCCAGCTCGTGATTCTCCATCCAAAGCAGATATCCCTCCGGGCGATGTTCTTCTCCCATTTGTAGCATGGAACTCCGCATGTCACTACTAGAACGTGTTCTTCTATTCTCAGGATTATTTCGCCCAAGTAGCTTTAAGAGGCATGTGTTGATCGGCCAGTTTACTTCCAGTTCTCTTAAGATGAGCTTCCATCTTGCTGTCTTGAAGGTATCTTTAACATCGAAAGCCTATTACTTTTTCCCTCAGTCTGTCTACCTCCTCCTGCAGCAATTTCATGGCATCGATCGTTGATCCTCTTTTCCTGAAGCCAAACTGGTAGTCCGACAGTCCTCCTTTCCTCTCTATTTCTTCCAATAGACGCTTCTGAAGTGCACTTTCGTTTTTCTAGCAGCACCAGCCTGGCCGCTTTCCATATCTCTGGGAATCTTCCCTCTTCCAGGAGGCTATTAAACATGCGTACTAGTTGCTCCGGATTTTACTTTGTGAGATATTTCACGATTTCTGGGGGGATGTTGTCCAACCCTGGTGCTTTCTCTGCCTTCAGTCTGTCCTCCGCTGTCTTGATTTTCTCTATTGTAAAGGAAGGGGTGTGGTCAGAATTGTATCCTTTCCGATCGTTGTTTGGGTTTTAATTTTTTTCGTAATGATCCTGTAGGTAACCTTAGCCCCATATGTCGTCTCCTAGTTTGTTAACAACCTTCTTCCATGCTGCGTCTTTAGCTCTAATGATGGGTTTTTTAAGATCTCTTTCCATCCCATTCTGTGGACTTGCCATTGCAGTTTCCCCCTAATATCACTGGCTTATTGTACGACCTCAAGTTGGTTTCTATTCGTTTAAGCAGAAAGTTAATTTCTTCTCTCCTTTTTTTTCCGCGATACAACTATTTCCTGAGTTGTCATCTCTCCTTCGTCATCTTCCAGGCCTCAAATTACAGTGTTCCGTTCTGTTTTCTCTTCTTTATCCTTGACTTCTTCTTCTTGGATCAGCGAGCTGCTGTTCTTAACTCGCATAATTTTTCCTTTCGGTAATCTACTTTTTGCTTTGCAGTTCCTGCAAAGGGCATTTTTTTTCTAATAGTGCCATCAGTTCGGTGTTTGTCGTACATGTGTCCAGACTCTTGTTGACATCATCTGCGTTTTCTAGAACTTCGTACGTCATCTTGGGAATGTCCTCGGATTTATATTGATTTAGCCACTTCCTGATTATGACTCCATTTAGAACATCTACGTACCTTCTTTAGGTTCCTACTCAGAATTGTATGTCCTTTTGGGTGTTTGGGTGTGCTTCAACCTTTTTTTCCAGTTCTTTAAAATGCTTCATCATGTCGAGTGCTTCAACAACTACGTGGTCCTTTGCTGGGAATGATTCCCTTACTTTTCTCTTCTTACTTGGTTCGTCTTACCTCCTCCGAGCGTTTTATTTCCGGACTCTTCTGGGTAAGTTGTTTTTCCTTCCCCGGCGTATTCATATGTGTCTAGTTCCTGTTTGGTTTCCTTTTCTGACCTGTTAGTACCCTTTCTTTCCATAGAGTCAGTAGCAAAGTGGTCATTGAATATGGAGAAGTCATCGGTTGTCAGAAGAAATGGTTTATGAATTGATACGCGTCAGACAAAAAAAAAATTTTCTAGAGGTTGTTCGACAAAGAAGCATGAGTCATATCTCTTAACTCTAGATCCGTTGGTTGACAACAACTCTAGATAGAGATTGCAACAATACCCCGTGCGAGTTTATCAAGTTCTTCCTTTAACCACAAATCTTCTTCTAGTAGAATCGAAGAACTAGTTTTAGCCTCACCTTAGGAATCAATTTCTGCAGACAGTTCGGTATTAATTTAGATTTCAAGAACGACACTTGGTCATTTCCAAGAAATTCTTGTATAGTCCCAGCAACGCGCGTTTTTTCCTTTTGGGAAGGGGCGGTGTAGCATAATAATTTTCAAGTAGGAGTTTACTATGGTAGTACGATAAATATATGATAACTTTTTTTGGTTTGGCTGGCGGAAGAGGACGTTAAAAAGGATCTTCCAGATGCTTAGAAATTTTCTATCTTGTTCTGAAAACCTAGAACAAAAATAAGTGTGTCTCCAAACACATCTCGTAGAGTCATGCTTACCAAAAGATAATGTACCTAAATTGAAAAACGAATTACAAAATCCTTTTAACAATTTACATTGTTTCCTTTTTGTTTTAGTAGTTCAATTACATTACTTGTTTTCATTTGCCTTTTGTAATTGCCGGAACTTTGAGATAGGTTTTCTGGATTGGGGGGGCTTACTAACCATGAAATATTTCATTTTGTTCCTCATTTTGCAATCATTTCTACATTAAGTACACTCATAGCGTTTTTGCGTGCGTAGTTTCTCCGTCAGAGCGATCCATCGGATTACCTACAATCTATTCCTTGTATCTTCAAATTTCTGCATTTCTTAAAAATAGTAATTGTAACAAAAATATTAACAACAACTAGTTTGGTACACCAGAAACGTTCATTGTTTGTTTTCGGCCTTCTTTTTTGTGGTTAGGCTTTTTTTTTACGAGACGAACTTCCACCTCCTTCATGAAGAAAACGTCTTTACCTTCTAGTCCATTTGTCATTTCGTCATCTCTGTCGTCTCTAAATATCACAAACCTCTTCTTGGAAGCCTTCGTGTTTGTCTACGACGGGAACCGACAGCGGAACTGCTGTAGAAAGCATTTGCTCTATAACTGAAGGGTTCTCTGTTGAAATTTCTTTTGGTTACCCTATGTTTGACAAAGATTGTTTGTAGTTCTGTAATCCACAGCGAGAGCTGGCACTGTGTTTTCGCCGCAACGGGTCCAACGGATTGAAGTGAAAAGAAAAGCAGAAACCGCGCAATGATCCCGACTTCAACCCGAACTTTTAATGAACATATTGTTTTATTAAAAAAAAAAAAAAAAAATGTGGAGACTTGAAGATAGAGAGAAAAGGAATAGATTGTATATAGATAATCTCTAATGGTATCTGGGACGAAGGAACTACACACTCGCGCAAAAACATTTACGAAAGTACCTACTATAAAATAGTTGTAAAGTGAGGAACAAAAGCGAAAGACTTAATGGTTAATAGTCAAAAAATTTATCTGAAATTTAAACTTGTCGGATGCCCGTTTCCAAGTTCCGGCACCTCGGGTACAAAAGGCAAATAAAACCAAATAAGGAAACTGAACTACTAAAACCACTATACATATTTTGATCTCTATTGTTTAACTATAACTCATTTCCTTATAAATAATGTATTAACAAATAATTTCTTTTCCAGTTTCTGCTCTATTGTTGGCCCTCGCTTCGGCCAAACCTCTCGACAAAGAAGCCATGAAGAAGGCAGCCAAAGAACTAATTCTATTGTGCAGATCCAAAGTTGGAGCGATGGAAGCGGACCTGCAAGCCTTAGTTGATCACAAAATACCCGAATCTCACGAAGGCTTATGCTTGTTGGAGTGTGTTTTCGACAGTTCGAAGTTGATGCAAAATGGTAAATACAACAAGAACGGATTCATCGAGGGCTTCAAACCGTTCGTTGCTAAAGATCCCGCCAAGCAGAAAGACGTCGAACGACTTGCCGACACTTGTGAGAAGGAAGTCGGGAAGGGCAGTGATGATAAGTGTGAGACGGCCAAGATGTTGGTCACTTGCATCGTCAAGAATGGGAGTGAGCACGGGTTAGAGATTCCAACTGCCGCTAAATAAATGTAATCTTGTTGTTTGTGTGAAATAAAAATTCAAAATGTAATTCCTACTTTACTTTTTCTATAAAACTAAAAGCAAATTTAATTCCTATCACGCTCGAGGGTTGTGAAAAGCAGCAACTCCTCCCAAAAAACAATAAATATCTGGTATAATGGTACGATAATCCCAGTGCGCGAATTAGTGACGTCGTGAATCAGCATCTAATCCTGTGGGAAACGACACCAGTTCCTTTGTCTATCTCACTTCCATGTCTAATTGTTGCCTTTAATCCCTATTATTGTCTCCGCAGAGGCAAAATAGCATCGGAACCGTCATCGCACAATGCTCGCTGAATGTATTTTTACTCATAAAACGTCATAAACGTCGCTTTTAACCGCCCTAAAATTCTTGCGTATAACACGCCACGCAAAGTACGAATTATTTTATGGAAGCACTTAACTCGCGAATTCGTCCTCTGCTCGCTCCCTTTTTGATACAGCGATTAAGAAAATATAAGGAGTCTTCCTTCAATCCTGGCTGTCTTTCTTTAAAAATCATTTTTAATTAAGGACTTCCGAAGTCTGAAGATTGGCTCCGGCAATTTAAGAGCTCCACAAAGAGGCTGAAAAATTACAAAGCGTGAGCTGTATTAAAAGGAAATCAAGAGGTGTTAAAGTCTTATTTGAAGTGCGAGGGATTTGTTTGAGGAGGAAATCTTTGAGGATTCGCGTCTCTGCAGGTTATTTTGATGGCTGAAAGATCTATCATGTCACATATATAAAAATACAAACAAGGAACATAAAATTAAAAAAAAAGTATGTGGTAAAAACGGCCTACAATTTTTAAAAATGATTTAAATTTTTATTTTATAAGAAACCTCTTAAATCCACTTCGTAAAACAGTTACGTGTTGTGGAATTATTTTCAGATGTCCTTCAATCAGTGATTTATAGTAGGTATATAAAATTTTATTACATTTGAAAGAAGATTAAGATAGCACGGTATAACACATACACCCAAACAGATGGCAAATCGCTGATGACAAACAAGAGAGGCACATTGTAAAAAAACCTCAACAAATAAATCGTTATTTATCAGTAACGATTTTCTATGCAAAGATTAAAAATATCAAGTCAAATTTGCAATATTTATTTCCATCAAAATAACTTATATTTTAATAATTCCGTTTTATGCCCCAAAGAAGTCACATGTGGAGGCTGCTAACATTTCTCCAAACATATTTTAAATCTTGATGAAAGCGCTTGTCATGTTCATTAGTCATTACTGACACACCCTACTGTTAAGTTCTCAAGAAAAAAGCACCAAATGATAACCAAAAAAGTTAAGCAACAATTCATCGTCCATAATACACAGTTTAAATTTTTTTCGTTTTCAAGAATTTTATATTTATTTATTTTTACCTTTTTGCTGTTTGAACGGCTTGTTTTTTTTATATTAAAAGCCTTATCGATAATGTTGACATTGTTTGATATGATTCGACAAATAGGAATGAAAGATTTTTGATTGCTGTTATGCAATGAATTTTGCAGTCGACTTTTAATCCAGATTCTCAAAAATTGATAAGTAAACGCCATAGCTCTAATTATATTTGGCTGTTCTATATATTACAAACGAAACTATCGTTCGATCAAATAAAAATATTATTTTATGCACGACGAAAAGTTCATAGGAGGCTTGGAAAAAATGAAGTGATCTATTTTACAGGAATGATTATAAATATCTGTTTATAAATCTCAATGATTTTTCTTCAAAAATTAGTAAAAACGGTGCAAATAGTATATTGTGCACCTAGTGCGGCAAGTTGTCGATTGCCCACGAAGGCGAAGTTGAGCGCTCGAACGAAGTGATCCCATAAATATAAAATTGGAGTCGAGGGGCAAATTCAGTTTTCAGTAGTTTGTTTATGTGAATTTGCGTGCGACAAGTAAACTTTGCGCACCCAAGTTATCAAATGGGCAAACAGTTACTTTTCAACCGTAACCAAGGTTGCAAAGATACTATTTGTCTACATGAGCAATAAAAATATTAATTTAAAATATAGATGTAGAATTACCATTGCTAATAGAGGAAACCTTATTGAATCTCAAACATAGCCAATAATATCAGAATAAACGGATGAAAATGGAATATAATCTGAATGTATAATAATAATTTTATTATTTATCCTATTGGTGGGATAGAAGCATCATTTACAGTAGTATGAAGTATGCTCTAGACCAGGTACGGGTTAAAACTAACTGACTAAAGTTGAAAAAAAAAATGAAAATCAAGAAATAAATTTTAAATTGTTATAGTAACCACTCAAAGTTGATTTTGATTTTTCATTATTTAACTCAAATTACGTCATATCAGTGGTGTAATGTGATTATTCCACCAGTACAGTACTGAGGTTCATTACTCAACTATTCAGTTGTAGATATTAGTAATTTATTATACGAGTTCCTGTGTAAATTGGACGCTTTACGCCACAAAGGGTTTATAAAAGCACGAGTGAAACGAAAATTTGAAAATTCTGACAGTGTCGAACGATAAAGATTTTTAATCTCCTGTTAAATAATCTGATATAGAAAATACTTCATTAAATCTTGAAGAGAAATTACTATGAACCCAGAATCTAATTCTGGAAATTTAAATTTTCTAAGTAATATTCGCTTTTCCGATGAAGCTATACCTTTACTTTGAACGGAACAGTAAATCGCTATAATTGTCGGTACTGGTCGCGACATAACCTTCATCGGACACAAGAATCGAAAATTCAGCATTGCAGCAACATAAATGTGTGGACAGGAGTCCTGGACACTCTTCTGATAGGATCCAATTTTTTTGAAGAAACATTAACAGCGGCACGCTATTTAGAGTTCTTACGTTTTGAGTTTGTTCCCTCTCTTGCAGTTATGTTTGCAAACCACGAAGATGATGCTGATGTGTCCAACAAAACCTCCGCATTTTGGCTTGGAAGTCAGTTTCTTTCGAAAGAAGATGGGTAGAGCGACGTGGACCGTTTGAATGGCCGGCTCGTTCGCCAGATTTGACGCCTCTTAATTTTTTTTGGGCATTTAAAATCTAAGGTCTGCATTAATAGACCAAGCAATTTGGGCAATCCCAAGGATGTCAAATGGTTGGTGAATGGCAGTTTGAACATTACGGTATTTGTTGTTATTTTACTGTAGAATTTTGTTTCAAATTATTATTAATAAGTCGGATTGTCGTTCTTATAGTTTAGTGGAAGTTTTTTCCAGAAAATGCTTATACATATGTAAATTTTTTAAACTTTTTTCTACGACCAGTTAACTAATATAAAAATTAAAAATTAAAATTAACCAGTCCTAGTATTTTAACTTTAACAACATTGTGATTAAAAATTAAGAGTGGCGAAAACCACACTGATGACTTATTACTGTGAATAGTGTGCCCCATAAGACAAATATAATGCTGAAAAAAACGACTCAGCTACTCAATCCATTACCAAAATATATGACGATGAAGTTGACAATTTTACGAAATACCAAAATGCATCACATGCCCCATCTCATAACGAGATTAATACAATATTTGTACAATAAAAAGCAGAACTAAATACAAAACTAAGTCTACAAAAATTTCTCCAGTAAATGAAATTTTAATCAGATACAGTGTTCTCACGTAAATACTTTGGATGTGTGGATAAGAGAGCTTTCCCTCCTTTTTGTTGGTAAAAGTTTTTTTTTTTTTTATTGATAATTATTAGGTAAATTCTACCATCGATTTGATATCTGAATAGGTTTTTAATTCCATATATAAAATTATACAAAGGGGTGTAAAAACCAAAATATACTCACTACTCTTCGTTTGTTTGTTGATACAAATTTAAAAACACTGTTTTCTTAATAATGAAGTAAAGAGTTCACGGATCTTTTCCTACCTCTATAACATATTCTCTATTTTTTTTTTTTTGGCAGTCTTATCAACCCTGTAGTTTTTTAGTTGCCCGATTTCTCGATTCTCTAATATCTAAAAAACATTCTTGGAATATTGAGATATCGGAATATCAAAATTAAAATTTCTTACGCTCGAAGCTTTTATGAGGGATTCTAGAAAATCTGAAAACTAAGTGAATCTTAAGAAATTCAGAACTTGAGAAATTGAGAAACACAAATTAAGAACTGGAAGAAATTGAGAAACACAAATTAAGAACTGGAGCAAATTGAGAATTTGATAAACCTAAAATCTTGAAAAAATTGGATATTTAAATGTTGAGAAATCAGAAATTTTAGGGAACTGAAAAACCAAATTTAAGATGAAATGAGGGAACTTTTGAGATTTTGAAAATTCTGGAGACCTGAGAACTTAAGCAACATTCTGTTGATATTCTGATAATAATTTGAGATCTTGGACAACCTGAAATTTAATTTACTAAACTTGAGAGCTTGAATAATCAAAGAGACTGAGAGTTTGAGATACTATAAACTTCAGAAATGCAGGAGCTTGGAATTTTTAGAAAACCTGAGAATTAAAAGAACCTTAGAGTTTGAAAAATCTAAGAACTTGAGAACTTGTGAAACACCAATTGAGGAACCTGAGAATTTGAAGAACCTAAACTTTTAGAGAACCTGAGAATTTAAGGAACTTCATAATTTGCGGGAACTTGAGACATTAAGAAGTGGGGGAATCTGAGATTAGAAAACTTGTGACCTTGGGTAAGTTAAGAACAATTTGAGACACCAAACTTGTAAAGTAGAGAATTTGAAATCTTGGAGAACCTGATATTTTAAAGTAGGTACCTGAGAACTAAAAGCCAACCTTATAGAGCTTGAGACATCTAAGAACCTGTGTGTTAAACATGTCATTTGAAGTCCAAAATAATATATACATCATTGCTTGTTCTACGCCATCTTGCCATGTCCTTTTGGGCCTACCTTTTTTTGTAACAGTAAGTGAATAGTTTTTTTATCAGCTGAAATACAAAGTTTCCAAGGTTTCTCATATGTAGGCAACCGATAATACGTGATAATCGTATGGTGTAAATATACACCTTTTTTTTTTCATTTCGGCACGGTTATTTGATTAATGTTCCACTGAATCACTCTGTAGAATAAGCAATAATAAAATTTCTACTCAAATTAACAAGAATTTTGATCGGCAATGACATTCTAAAAACATAGTTATAGTTGAAAGAGTAGGTACGTTGACTTTATAGGACGTTGAAATTTTCTGGATGATAATCCTATAATTCTAGTTAGAAAAGAAACAAGTGTTTAAATTTATTTAATAAAATCAATTCTATTGTGGAAACGTGCTATAAATATGTCTGGTTATCTTCCTAGATGTTGCCTATAAGATGAAAATAAGTAGGCAGATATTTTTAATTTTTCATTATGACAATTCAACTGTAGCTTCAAAATAAAATTATATACAACAAACGCCAACAGACGATTTTTACAATTTTTTAACCTCGATAACACTAGATTATCTCCAACACGCCATCATGCACAAGCAGATAAATTTTAATCCCTTTTCAGTACAGAACACACAGTAAAATCAAACCGCATTATTTCACATCGAGCATCTTGCCAATCAATGCTAAATTATTTCATCACAGTCGGTATCCAACAACAAAGAACAGGACTTCAAACCTTTACGCGGGTTACATCGTAGAAGGCGTGCTCCAAATCTCGACCAATAAATGAGCATTATTCCCCACCACACCGGTTCATAACAGAGGGAATACGGCGTTGTAAGGATAATCAATTGTCTATTAACTTGAAGGGCCAAGTTTGAGAGAACCGTAGCGAGCTTTAAGCCGGTGAACATAAAATAGTGTATGGAACGCAGGTGGAAATGCGAGTTTCAGTTAATGGATGACAACTGATTATAGTATTAAATTTCCTATTTCTCGATAAAGAAAACAATGTAGAAGGCAATTCGACATGCAAGCCAGTTTGTTTAGTAAAGACTTGAATAATCCCGACTACTGTGTTGTGGTACTTTTGTTGAAGTACGTAGTTATGCCTTTAATGGATGTGATTATCCAGATTATGGTAACTAAGCTTGTAAATCCGTAAATCGCACCGGCTATATTATGTGAAATAAATCGGTGTACTTACAACTTTGATGATTGATTGTTTCGAAAACCGTCCAAACCCGACTAATGACTCAATGCTCCTAAATTCGCATATGTTTGTAAAATACCCAAAAATTCAGAATCACAATATCTTACACAGTATTTCATTCATTGATTCAATTGGTCTTTGAGGCGTGTCCGCCACCGTCAGTCCCGCCCCTTTCCCTAAGCCCGGCTGCATAAAGCTCACAATCACACCGCGGGGCGGCGCAA
Source organism: Diaperis boleti (assembly GCA_963583935.1). NCBI lineage: Eukaryota > Metazoa > Arthropoda > Insecta > Coleoptera > Tenebrionidae > Diaperis > Diaperis boleti. The sequence continues at coordinate 58,117,681 of OY757242.1, read as the reverse complement.
AGATTAAACTCAAGCTTATCACCTCAAATACACCAGTATCAAACAGTTGACTGTCGACTGAATCTTCGCCAACACGCGTTGCCACAGATAAGCTCCAAAATACACACACTCACAAAAAAGCGATACGTACCGTATTTTTTCGCGGTGGTTGCGGTGGCATTTTCGGTTCATCGTGACAGTTGGTGGATTAGTGTCGAAATGTTTTTGTGATATTTTTGTCGTTTGAATTTGGAACTCTGAAATGGCTCTTGAGTTGGGTGCCCATCATCCCATGCCGCTGGACTATAGTAACGGTGGGACGAGGGAGAATTCGAGTAGTCCGGTAAACGTCTCGAATTCGGCTCCTTCGAGTCCGCCGGGGAATAGCGCCTTCACCGTCGTGACGCCGAAGGGAAGAGATGGTGAGTCTCGGTTGAGGGTTGTATGAAGGGACAGACACCTGTTTTGGATATTTGCAGATACACATATTTTGTATAATTAGTATTGTTGGTACTTTTTTTAAAATCTACATTGATGATGAATCTGAATGTTTCTTACAATAAAATTTGTCTCTAGGAGTAATAAAAATTGGCATGGTGATGTGATTCCTTATTATAAAATTTATGAAAACACGGTATTTTAGAAAAAATATCAGCTGTAAGTTGAGGTTTAATTATACAATCAGTGACTTTTCCCGTAGTTCGTAAAACTAAAACGGCACAGATATTATTCCGATACGATTCCACATCTCCAAAATATTAATTGTTGGAATTGTCTATAGTTTTATTGGTTTGTTCTTCTCCAATGCATGCACAGATGCACTGAAGGTGCTCCAAATTTTTTATATCTAAAGTTTTACATTGTTCTACACAATGACATATATCAAGCTTAAAAATTTGATGGATGATATAAATGATATAAATTTTCTTGCTACATGATCCATCAGTTGTACCTACATAGAAAGTCGCCAAATATTGCTGCCAAAAATTATAAAATCATTATACCCTTATAGGTATAAGTATCACACACTTATACATAATACCTATATTATATCACAATATACCTATACTATACATATAGTATGTACCTAATTCTCCTCTCTAATCTATCCAAATAGTTAGGTAGGTACATATAAATTTTGAAAATATACAATGTCTCGAATGCATATCGTTTATCATTAATTTAATGATTTTGTAACGTCACAGAAATATACTAGATAAAAAATCTGTAGGTAACACTGTAAAATATGCAGCATACGAAGCCCTTCACTATTTTGACAATCTATTTGTTGTGTATAATGTAACTATGTTCATGTAGAATAGGTTTTTGTTTTTACTCAAATCGGGTTAAAAACAAATAAGCGAGAGCGACAAAAGTTTTTTGTCAGCTACCCTGTATATTTGACAACAACAATACGGTATGGTCACTAACAACACAGAAACCTAACAAATTTTAAAAGCCTGGGAACTTTGAGTAACCTTAGCAACGGTGTTTCAACAGCTGATTAATCGCTAAGTTAGAATTTGTGAAAGAAAATTGGACAATCTGAGAACTTGGGAACTTATAAAATAAGAACTTGAGATTGTGAAATGACAAAAACAAACGAGTAAATCTATAATTTTAGCTTACTTTTTGAATTCACTTTTTGAATAACTGTTTACACTGTTTCTGTCTGTAATGTTGTTTCGACACAGTGTTGGCGACAGAAACTATCGTACAAATTTATATTTTTAAAATGTATGATTCTACGCAAGTGCTATTGCCATACAAATCATTCAACTTAGAGGGAGTCGACTGCAATAATTCTGTAGTTGACTACTTAGTGAAAATTGGTCGTTATCCGATACTCATTATAAGCGATTAAAGGCGATTTAATAAATGTATAAGAAAATAACAATAATATAATTGCCAGATATGGTATAAATACAAGAATTTTGGTATAGAAACGGACTCACTCTATAGGCATATACACAGGGTGACTGACAAAACAGATTTGAACAAGTAGGTAATACATCAAATGAAACCATTTTAAATAGACTTAAAAATTATTGTGCATTTTATATTTTTCTTTGAAGTTAATTTTTCAGATATGACAGTCAACGTAATTTTTCAAATTGCACTCTACCTATATACAGGTATATTTTTTTATTTATTGTTAGAGATTATTTTTCTGAATATAAAAAGTCACTACTATAATATAGTACCACTTTCTCCATAACGTATTTCACAAAACAAATACAAAAAGAATATTAATTCAATCATATAAAACACGTAATAAGAATTCTACAAAAATAAATTATCATAGATGCCTACACAAAAGTATTTATATCTGCTATATATTGTATATAAAAAAAACGTCGTTATATAAGCCATGATATGAAAAACTGCTCGTTATAAGCAAAATGTCTTTGTAACTAATATCTAGATACCTACTACAAAATAGGAATCTTAGATTCAAAATTTGCAAATTCTCAAAATTTCAGAATTTAGAAATTCAAAATTACATCGATTCTTAATGTGCAAATTCTCCAATTTATTAACTCATAACATTGAAAATTCAAAGCTCACAATTTCATAACTCCATAATATCAAGATTTTTCGAAATCATGACTTCCACTCCTAAATTCAAGTTGTCAGATTCAAAATTTTTTGATTTCAACTAGGTACTCCGATTCAAAAATTCAAAATTTCAGATATTCGAGATTTCAGCGATTCAAAATTGTGCTAGAATTTCGTAGGTAATTCAATATTTCAGAATCAAAATTTGAAAACTAAAAAATTAAACATTTCATCAAATCAAAATTCACAATTTCGGTTCACCTTGAACTATTGTTAAAGATTCAAGACTTGCAAATTGAATAATAATATTCAAGACTTCATAGAAACTTTAAATATTCAGAATTTCCAAATTTTGCAGTGCGGAATTCAACTGATTCAAAATTTCCAAGTCAAACCTTTCAAATTTGAGAATTCAAGGTCAAAATGCAAGAATTCAAGGTTCATTAAATTTTAGAATTTAAAATTTAAAATATTCGTACATAATAACACATGCTATTAATAGAATGCTAGAATGTTAGAATGCTACCAAATTGTCCAAAATTATTAAGAATGTATCTAAAATAAAAGACAAATAAAGCAACTTTAAAGGCAATGAAACAAAAAATTGGAATTTGGAACATAATTTTCAATTTTGAAATCTTTTTTATTTTTGAATGTAAGAAAATCCGCTCTTGGGATTTTGCAATACCAGTTCTATTTAAAGATAAGAATAGGTATGTACTAAAATCTTAAGTATACAAAATTTCCGAATTTTGGACCACTATATTGTAATTTGAGGATAAAATATAAAAATCTTGGTGCAGTTACAGAATCTTGCTGAACCAGAGGTGAATACCGAAATTTTAGATTAGTTCATTTTAGAAAACTTTTTGGCACTGAATTTTGAAATTTTGAGTTTTGCGACTTCTATTTTATCATAAGAATAACTTGTATGTGTTAATATTCAATTATTGTTTGGTATAGATCAAAAATAGGTTACACATATTGAATATGGGGGTCTACAATCAAAACGGGCCAACTGCGGCTTTATTTTCAAAATTAAGTTTATGACCGACCCTCGCAGCAAATTTTGCCAGGAATCGATTGGTCTAATATATTTAGATAAAGAAAAATAAATTAAACTTTTATAAGATAACATTATAAAGAAAATTTATAATAAATTATAAAATATCGGGTTCTCATAATAAATGATTCATGAATTGTACATTTTGTTACACAATTTATTGAAAAGTTTACTATAGATCTATGAATTTATCTTATCTATACCAGTCATTGATCACTCTGTATATTATTTTCTAAGACCAGCTTTTTAGTTTTAGATTTGTTTAAATTTTTTAAATTTTAATTTCATACATACTTTAAACTTCTTTTCGAATTTTGCCATTAAATTTTTACATTACTGACTTTTTATTATAGGTACTTACGAACTTTTATTTTCAAATTTCAAATTTGTGAATTTTTATCTTTTCATTTTAAATCCTGAACTCAATGTTCTCAAAATCTGATTCTTAAGAATTTTCAATTTTGATGTTGATTCGAAACTCTAAATCCCAGATTTTGAATTGTCGACTCCAACTTTTCATTTTGTAGAAAAAAGGGTTCTCAATTTGTTGTTTAATTTTTATTTCCCGCTCTCGCTTTTAGATTTTTGAATTTAAATGCTCAAATTCCCAAATTTAATTCTGGATTTCCTAATTTCTGTTTTCCAATTTTGTATTTCAATTTTTTATTTGTTTTCAATAATTGTAAATTCCCAGTCTTTTTTGTTATTAATACCTGATTATTACTGCTTAATAAAATATGTTAATTTCGACTTTTTTTGTAGATTTTAGGAGTGTCTAAAAAATTTTGACACGGTATCAAATTTAAGTGGCACCAAATTTCTTTTTTTTACAATGAAAATACAATATTTTTTCCATATTTGAATATGATAGGACTAAAATTCTAATGACTTAAATTTATATTTGCCTTTGGTTTCGTTTCCATTTAGGTATTTCTGTTTCTCTTATTTCTTTGTTTGATTCTTGATGATATTGTTTCATTACTAATTAAGTTTCTTTATGTATTATTTAAGTCTGATCGATCCAATTGCATTGAAAAAAATATCCCCATTGCATGTAATTTCTTTCTGTGACGTTGCTGCTTTATCGTGTTAATCCAGTTTTGCAATAAAAATTCTAAAATCTTTAAATTATTATGCCTAATACCCTTTTGATTTATTTATTATCGTTAACCACTAATTGCCTGATATAAATTAATAAAATTAAGATCTTTGGAATTCCTGATTGAGACCGATAATTCTGACTTCTACACAGAAAAAAAAACTGTTCGTAATATTAATAAACAACGTTTATTGAAAAGTTTTCATTGGTTCAACGAATTTTTTTATTATTACAACGTACAGTTGTTCATTAAATAATAACGAAGTACACTGTCATAATGAACTCATGTTCATAGTAACAACGAATTTTTTTACATTGGTTAATGTAGATTTTTCTTTGGGACAATGAATATTTTATCAATATGACGAAAGTATTCATTATTACAACGAATGCGTTTATTAAAAACTATGAATAACTTTAATAAAATCCAATCATTGTGAGAATGTATAAAATGATCGACTAATAAATTGTCCTTTGAATTAATGTATTGCGATTCATTGGCTCAACGAACAGGTAAGCATTAACTAACGAAAACCGTACATTGTCCCAATATATGCATTTATTAAAATTGTTTATTTGGTTTTAACGAACAACATTCGTTATATTAATGTACATCGTACATTGTGTTAGCGTATATAAGAACATCGCAAACATTAAGCCAACAAACTTATACATCAGCCCAATGTACTTCTACTCAATGTATGATTCTAATGTACGCGTACATTGAGATAAAGTACTGTACATCGGTCCAATGTATGCGTACATTAGGCCGATGTACGGAATCTTTCCCGCTTTCGGAATTCGTAGAAACGGCCTTTCCGCGTAAAGAAACGTTTATTTAGACACTATTTTGTTTCCACGGCTGAAGTGAACAGTCTTGTGAAGAGAAGAGTGTTGTGAAGAACTAAAATTGAGCAGTTCGAAAAGGTAAGAAAACTGTGTGATATTCTAAATTATTTTTTTTGTATTATAACAGGTTCCTACTCACTTACATAAAAACTAAATTTATTTTGAAGATAATGGATAATATTTGGTGCTTTTGGCAACGGTGAACAACTACTAGAGAAATGGAATGGATGAGTGTCTCGTTTTTCCTGAGCATTCCTGATATTGATATTCTTGGATATCCTTAAAAGCAGTCAAAATATTTCTGAAAGTAAGTACATAGCTAATAGATTTATTACGTTATATCATTGCAATTTTTTCTTGAAACGGCTAAAACGAGATTACTATCTATAAAATTCTTTAAAAATTGTATGTATATTGTAGCAATAATATAAATTGCATCGGAATTTGACTTTGTTCAGAAGAAAGGAAGAACACAAATACTGGGTGTTCGAATTATTGGGAGTTCGGATTAACGTGTCTTTGGGTTAGGGAGGCTCTAATGTAATCGCTTACTTCTAAACTTTGTTAATATAGCTGATTTATTATTAAATACTGCTGACTTTTTTTCCATTTTACAGATTCACGAAATGATGTGCTTCTATTTTGGGCATTGCACGAGTATACTTTCCACAAACAAGGTAGTGAAGAAAGATGGAGATGGGAAAAATAAAACAACGAAATTTACCATCAAAGACTCGCAAGAGTCTATTGTGTTTATGGGTTTTGCCAAGCAAGAGGTAGAAGACTACATTATTCACCTGAAATCCAAAAAATTTATGCTTGTCTATTTCCTATAACTTTTTTAAATTTTTAAGGTCAGTAGACTTTTGTTTTAAAATTATATCTCTTTTTGATTTAGATTTTCCTGTAGAATGCAGTTTTATAATTTCATCGAACATTTTTTTTAATTAAAATTACAAAAAAAAAAATCCAAAAGCTTTCATAATGTCAGAATGTATTTCCCAGAACTCCTAAAAATATTTTTTTTATTTATCATTAATGTCAAAATGTCAAACGTATATTATATCATATATTTTATGTAAAATTGTTAGTTTTTTATTTATGTAGGTACTTATTATAAATATGTTTCTGATAATTTTAATTTTTTTAGAAATGACAAACGGTTTTTCTTTGCTTATCATGCACTTTGCATACATGATATTTATTTTTTTAAATTCCTTATGTATAGTTGCTTAATTTTCGTTAATCCATTTTTGTAAGGAAAAGCTTAAATTAGTAAACATGTATTATTGTTTTTTATTCCTTATTATAAATACATTTAACTTTTACTTTTTAGCTATTTATGTACACTTTTTAGATTTAAATAATACAATTTTAAAATAGTATTAATATTTTTTTTTACCTATCCATTAAAAAACAATCAACACGTTCATTATTACAATGAATAAATATTATTATGACAATAAATCAAATTCATTGAGACAACGTTCAGCGTTCGTTGAGACAACAAACCGCGTTCATTGCGACAACAAATGCGTTCATTGGGACAACAAATCGCATTCATTGAGACAACGAATGGTGTCCATTGAGACAATAAACGGCGTACATTGAGACAATAAACCACGTTCATTGAGGTTATGAAACTATTTCGTTGATTCAACGAAATCGGGAAATCATTTTTAATAAACAAAGATTTGTTAATACAATGTACTGTACATTGAAGGATGAATTCGTTTATTGGTTAATGTAGAAGTGTACATTGAGACAATGTATAAGTTCGTTGACCAAATATTAATGTTCATATTCATTGGGAGAAAGAACTATTTTATTGTATTTACGTACTTTTTTCGTTCAGTGTACACGAAATTTTGTATTTTTTGTTGCTTTAATTTCATTTATAGTATTTTGCAAATATTATTTTAAATATTTTGTATGAAAAGCGGTCACATGGGAGATTATAGAACGTTATTAAATACTTGTAATTAATAATATTCTAATTGACCAAATTACCTGAAACCTAATTACCAGAATGTAGTTATTTTAAATTCGAAAAGCTTTAAACACTCATCCAGATCATGTCGAAACAATGCCGGGTGAAACGGACCGAGTTTATTACATATCTCTCCGAGCCGGTTCACATAGAGCCGGGATAGACAGGAACGGGAGAAAACTAATTATTTTTTCGTCAATTTCAATTAACGCCAACAAAATGCAATCTAGCGCTTCACTTCAAAGAGAATTCGATATAGAAATTAAATTATTTCAGCACTCAACTCTCGGACTGATCTGTTTTATCTCCTCATTTATCACTTTTTATAATCGGTGCATACGTTTCGCCATCTCGTAATTATTTCCGAATATAGAAAGTTCGGTGTTTTTTAAGTTCCTACATGATGCAAAAGACGGCAAAAACACTCCTTTAACGTTGTCTAAAGACAATTAAATTTGATACACGACTAAGTGATGACGCACTTAAACAAAAATAAAAATTAAATCTTTTTTCGGTTTTTATCCCGAGGGGAGGATCACATTACGTTGCCGAAGATGTTCATCCGGGAACAATGACTCGGGAAACATGTGTGTGTGCGTCTTGAGTTTCTACAAATCTTGGTGTTTTTATAACATTTATTGTAATTTATCCAACGCATATGTTCATTCATTCAATGACCCGAAAAAAAATTCTTCATACGACATGTGCGTAACACACTCTGATTTATTTTTCATTTTGCTATAGCTTCAAACCACATTCAAATTTGGTATCTACTATTTATGTACACATGACATGGAAAATACGATTGGCATACAGCTCGTTATCGATAGGGGATATAAAATCTGCTGCACTCCATGACAGATAAAGCTTTAATCAAAAAGATTAGGATAAACAAACGTACACATTTACGATATTCGTCTGGTAAAGGAATTATTAATTGGACTTAAATAAGTACCTCCCAGAAAGCCATGACGTTGCAGGGAAGCAATCATGAAGTCGTCTCCCTTTTGATAAGTTTAATTGTCCAAAATACGACTGACGAAATAAATCCTTTGACGGCACGATTCCTTAATGACTGCTCAGTTCTTTTTCCGACAAACCCATTTGTCTCAATTTCATAATTGTTTACATTTGATCGGTCTAGAGGACTGAGCTAATTTTTTAAGTGATTGTGTGTGAAAAATAAGCCAGTTTTGTCTGACGGGATTTAGATAGGAGACAGCATGGTGGGATCTTTTGGATATGTGCGTAATCGCAGATGAATGTAAAAAAATAAATCAGAATATGGTGTTTATCACTTTATCCCAAGCAGTAATTCAGTTTTTTTTTATCTGCCAATATTAATATCATGATATATAGGGTGATTTACGAAGTGTAGTAGTGATTTAATAAACCTGTGACAGTCCCTAATATGAGGAGACCTAGAAAAATTGAGAAAAAACTGTAAAAAATACCCAAGATATATATTATGGTTTTAAAATTTAGGCGAAAACCGACAAACCCATTTGTCTCAATTTCATAAATGTTTACATTTCATTGGTCGAGAGGACTGAAATACATAATTTTTTAAGTGATATGTGTGTGAAAAATCAGTTGGTATTGTCTGACGGGATTTAGATAGGAAACAGCAAGGTGGGATATGTGTGTAATCGCAGATGAAACTAAAAAAATTAATCAGAATGGTGTTTATCACTTTTTCTGAGTAGTAATTCAGTTTTTTTATCTATTAATACTGGGGCGACATTATTTAGGTATTGGGTCATTACAGTAATGTTACAATTTCGAACAATTTTTTTTTTTGGTGTTGATGAAAAATCCTTTATCCAAAAGAGCACAAATAATGTATTTTTCTTAAATACAAACCAAAAATGCCCTACAAGCTTAAAGGAGATCACTAACAATCCATATATAAATTAAATAAATCTCCGAAACCAGCTGTATCGATAAGGCTTCTTGAAAGCATAATTTTATTTTACTACTTAATTAATTTTTGTTTTTCAAAGAATGTTACGTTATCTTTTTGGAGTTTACTTATCATTTTTCCCGGGACGCAGCGACAAAAATGTTCACAAAAAGTAAAGATGATAAAGTGTGAATATTTCCTTCCTCCCAGAAAAACAACAGAATTCACGGTCATTACCATTGTGTCAGAAATCCATAAGCGTATCGTTATTTTTGGGGGTTGTAAAGTTGTAATTTCAAAATGTGATTTCGAAAAAATGGTAAAGGGAAAAGTTGTTGTACTCGATAAGGTCTCTCTCTACAAATTAATCTACTTATTTCTGGGACACGTTGTATATACATATTGTTATAATACTCTTTTCACCCTATTGTTGTTAAATTGCTTTTTTAATGTGTAGTACATATGTGTAACTTGTTAGAGAAGCCCTGAAGAAGTTGACAAAAAATGGGCAACAAAACGTCGGCAATTTAAACTAGTTTACGTTACTTCTTGCCCTAATCCCTGAGAAAACAAATAATTAATTTACAATAATATATACATACTTCCAGTATTATAAGAGATGCGTTTATTTACCGCCTTTGCCTATTGTATATTCAAAGACAATCGCATTTAAAGAGTAAACTCCAGTCGTGTGTCGGAGCTGACACGCACAATTACTTTTTTGTTATGATGAAAACAATAAAGAATCCGCTAATAAAGGTCGTTTTATATTATTTAACGTCGCTATATGCGCTCAACTTTAGAAATCTCAAGTCTTTAAAACACATAATATTTATTAGGTAGGTAGATAAGAAAACGGAGAGTGAGAGACACATAAATGAAAACAAAAATAAAAAATCTAAAAATAGAGCAATTCCTAGATTACCAACTGACACGAGAACAAATGGAGAGGAATGACGAGATGAAGATTGACGAAAATAAAGTAAATAAAACGTAGAAAAGTGAAGAAAATAGCGAAGAAGGGAAAGAAGCATAGAAGAAAGGTAGGAAGAAAGAAATCTATAACGAAATCAATCTAATTGCATCATTTTACTTTACATTTTCATTGCGTAATTTCATTTTACTATTTTGATTTTTGGTTAGTTTCCTATTTCGTCATTTCCTTGTTTCTCTATTTCTCTATATCATATCTCCGCTATTTCGATTCTGTGGTAAAAGGGAGAAGAGAAAAGGTGGAGAACTACTGAGGAGTAAGTTTGCTGAGCACAACATTTACGCAATGATACTCTACACAGAAAAAGAAACACAAATTAATAAGACAATTGAGGAACTATAGAGAGAAAAAAGTTAGAAAATAGTTCTGGAGAGTAAAAAGAAAAACCAAATTTAAGAGAGGAATAGGAAGAGTATAAAGATAAATTCGAGATAAACATCAAAAAAGGAGTTTCCAACAAGACAAAAAAATTAAAGAATCAGAGAAAAGTAGTTAAGAAAATACACAAAAAATGAGAAAAACGGAGAATGAGAAATTAATGAAAGACCAAAAATTAAAAGTCGAAAACAGAAATTTTAAGGAAGAAAGTATTTAAAATTGTAACAAAGTCTACTTCCGCTGTGTCTAGAAAATTATAGGGACATGTTTCGGGCCTAAATGGGTCCATCTTCAGCCTCTGATGTAAAAAACAAAAGAAAAATTAGTGTATACCTAAAAGATATTGCGAAATACTTACTACTGACACGTGGAGAAAATTAAAAATAAAAATTATAGATCAGACTCTTACTAGACAAATACACATGAAGAAAACATATTCAAATAAAAGGGTTGAACATGAGGGAGGAAAGTGAAGCTTTTCAATCTCACGTGTAACAGCAAGGGGCGTCTTAAATTTATAGAAAAACGGAAACCGTTGAAAATTTAAAACCGTCGGTAAATTAGAACTCCTTATGCATCAGTGTTAATTGTCAAAATATGAAGAAAGAAATTTAAGTTTGTAGGTTATGTTATTGTTTACTTTCTGAGGAAACTGAAAGAAAAGTCGAAAGGATAGGAATGCTAAGCACAACTTGATCGTTAAGGCACCTGACCGAAGGATTAATTACCGATTTTTTTCCAGAGCTTCCAACATGTTAAGTTTCTTGACTTTGTTGCAAGCATGTAATAAAACAAAATCTTTCTCTGGATCGAAAGTGTGACCGGAATCAAGTATGTGGTTCGCGAAGGAAGAAGTAGTGGAAAAGATAGTGTCCGGAGGAAGAGGAGGATCAGAAGGAGTTGAAGAAGAATCTTAGGTAGACTCTAATATAGACAAAATAAGACAAAGAAAAATCTGAAAAATTGATCCACAAAATGAAAAAAGACATGTAAAAGAAAAAAAGAAACTCAACTTTAGAAAAATAAAAGCACAATATAGGAGAGAAAGCACAAGAATAAAAGGCCGATTAAATGACTAGAAATACATAGAGAAATATAGAAAAAAAGAGAAATAAGTGAATAGAAACGGAAGCAGAAGAAAACAGAATCAGGAATACAAAATGGAACGAACAGTGGAAATATGGACAAAATCGTGGTCATATAATAGAAACAAAAACATAAATGTAAGATAGGGAACACAAGAATAAAAAAAAAATGCGATGTAAAATAACTACTAAAATTACTACTGGGAATGTATGCATAAGAAAGCCAAATTGAAAAGGATGAAAAATTTTTTTAACTATCTACTATTACCTACTAACTATATTACTATTTTTAGCTATCCGCGCCCAATTTTAATGTAAATTTGAATGCCTTAAAGTATAATATTGAGCGCGGACAGCGTTGTCGTTATATATATATATATCTAATCTATCATAATATGCATAATATTGAAGTAGGTTAGTATGTAATTATAAACTTTCTAACTTACATCAGGGATAAATCCTTGTTGTTGTACATGCGGTAAAGGATACATTTAATGTTGACACACCAACACTACACATCTTAACTTAACAATTACTTCACAATTTCAGGTTCAATTTCCAAAACGCGATTATATGTGGGACGTCCGAGACAAGCGGCGGACTTCATTTGCATTAACTAACACTAATATCAGAGAAACTGCATCATAGAAAAAACATTTTCGTGGAAATTACAATGAATAAATTCTTAGTATTTGATAACAAAACACATAACACAACTGATAACTAAAATTTACTATCAATGACAATTTTTTTGTCCCAAAAAAGTTAGAAGGTGTTCGTTTGGCAAAAACGCTCTAATGCTTTCAAGTTCATTTAGTCATAGGCGGAGGCTTAAATAAGGGCTCAAAAAAATGTTCAAGAAAATTGCGGATTTGAGTAGAAAATAGAAAAAATGTTTATTTTGACGAGTTCTACTTGTGGTTAAATTTTCTGCTAGGACTTCCATAACACCTTGTATAGTAAATAATCCGCCAATTTGAAGATCGTTTTATACTGGTTAATAGCGACGCTATCCGCGCTCAATTTTATTGTTAGTGTAAATTAAACCTAAACCTAAAAGTCTATAAGATCCTAAAACTTTTCAGTAAGTTTCAGTTTGAACTGGAGAACCAAAACCTAAAAATGTCATTACCTGATAATAATGACCTATGACCTGAATACAGGATGAGAAATCTAATTGATACTCTGATTAACAAAATTGTTTGAGAAGTTGAAAAACAAAGCACGCCAAGATGTAATATTTTAAAATCTTAGAAAACTGAAAATTGAAAATGTTAAAAACCTGAAGAAATTTAACAATGAAACCAGAAAAGCGATAAAGATGAGACTTAAAACCTGAAAATTATATATAATTTTATAATCTATATATCTATATATAGAATCCAAATACCACTCACTGACTCATCACGAAATCTCCGGATCCATCGAAGGGATTGCAATGAAATTTTGCACGCTTACTTATTTTACCACGTAGGAGCTCACTAAGAAACGGTTTTTCAAAATTTCATTTTTAAGGGGGGTAACGGGGCGGGGGAGTTAATCTCTAGATCCACTGAACCGATTAAAATGAAATTTTACACACATACTTATTTCACCACGTAAGCGCCTACTAAGAAACGGTTTTTCAAAATTCCATCCCTAAGGGGGGTAACGGGGCGGGGGAGTTAATCTCTAGATCCACTGAACCGATTGAAATGACATTTTGCACACTTACTTATTTTACCACCTAGGCGCCCACTAAGAAACGGTTCTTCAAAATTCCATGCCTAAAGAGGGTAACGGGGCGGGGGAGTTAATCTCTAGATCCACTGAACAGATTGAAATGACATTTGGCACACTTACTTATTTTACCACATTGGCGCTCACTAAGAAACGGTTTTTCAAAATTCGATTTCTAAGAGGGGTAACAGGACGGAGGAGTTAATCTTTAGATCCACTAAACCAATTGGAATGAAATTTTGCACACTTAATTATTTTACCACGTAGGCGCTCACTAAGAAACGGTTTTTCAAAATTCCATTCCAAAGGGGGGTAATGGGGCGGGGGAGTTAATCTCTAGATCTACTGAACCGATTAGAATCAAATTTTGAACACTTACTCATTTAACACGTAGGCGCTCACTAAGAAACGGTTTTTCAAAATACCACTCCAAATGGGGGTAACGGGGCGGGGGAATAATCTCTAGATCCACTGAACCGATTGGAATGAAATTTTGCACACTTACTCATTTTACCACGTAGGCGCTCACTAAGAAAGGGTTTTTCAAAATTATTAAAGTAGTAAATAAAATACTAAGGGCCAATTTCACCAACCTCCGTTAAACTTAATCATCTGTTAGGAACAACTGTTGCTATAGTTTTGACAAAGTTAATCGATGTTGGTGAAACCGGCCCTTAATAAAATAAAATCACCGTGCGAAGCCGGGACGGGTCAGCTATTCTAAAAATAAAAAATGATAAATGCGAAGTCAGAAATGGGAGTTAACGGAAATTAAAAAAAAGTTTGACCAATTGGAGGGAATGAAAAATTAGGATTAACAGATATCAGGTAACACTGGGAGCAATCAGAAGAGATCAATCTGGTGCAGAAATTTGTTGGATCCACGTTTTTTGATACCAATAAAGCAAATAACTACTTTTTAAGATAATGTAGATCCAAATTTTGTCAATTTATCTACGACATTGATACCTCTAAAACATATCTTAGTATACCTATTTACAGCTTCTGTTCCTGAAAGTACAATTTTGCAGCAGAAAGGTTTGTTTTCAATATTTTCTTGGTGTAGATTTTGATACCACTAGTAGTAAAGTCATTGCTATAATTTAATTTATCGTTGTACCACTGAAGACGAAGTTCACCCAGTTTACAAAGAGGTGTTACAATAACGATTGTGTCTTCTAGTATGCTCATTTTCGTCCATTTTCCCAGCTTTTAACATACACAGAAACGCAGTGACTAACACCCCCCAAAATCCAATAAATATCTAACCTCGACGTAGAGCTTTAGGTCAAACCTGAATCTTTCCGGGCCCCCAGAAATCATCGGTAATAAATCCAATATCGAGAACTCGGCTTTAGTGGTTGAAGTCTCCCGGGACATTTCGTATCACCTGACACCAAATCATAATTACGCCCGTTGGAGACGGTCTGGGGACTAAATCAAGTTCGAAATCATGAGGAAACTTATCGGAAAGATTTCAAATTTGTTCTCTCGCCGAACTTCTCGGTGTTTTACGTCGAAAACTCGTACCGCAAAAATAATGACTTTCGTGTGCGATCTAAAGCTTTTAGGAAAATCGCCATAAGAGCATTGTACTTAATCGGATTACCCGACAGTCGATTCTCTCCGAGCTGCAGCATCATCAGAGGTTTTCAATAAATAATGCGACTTTTTGACGAGTCGCCTGAAAGGACGAATTGTTTTAAATTCTCCACACCTTCCTTCCCATCGAACAAATCTCGCATTCGTGTGGGAAGTAAAAACCTCCAGCCGAGATCGGAAATGACAAATTAATGAGTAATTGGGTTCACTTGTATTTGGCTTGATTCTTAATGGAATAGACACGGCGCCACTGCAAGATTATGACCCTCAAAGCCGTGCAGTGTAAAAGATTTCGTCTCAAAAACAAATCTATTAAAGCCACGTTTTTGTGGTTATGCATGAATCACATTTGAGTCTTATGTTCCGACGGTAATACGGCGTTTAACACGGCTTTCTTCTGTTCCAGGCAATTTGTCCGAACGAAATGGTTCCCCTGTACAGTATCCATCACCTACCGGTTTCGCGACGTACTGCAGGACGCTGTGGGGGACGCCCTTCATCTCGGCAGGGCCCCGATACGTGTCTCTTTCGCAGGGACACGCGACGCAGGAGAAGGCGAAAGGTAGGCTTACTTTTTTCGTTAAAGGTTGAGCCCTTACTTTAATACACTTGAAATTGTTTGATGTTATTTCTTCATGCATTGTCCCGTTTCCGGAAGTTTTAATCGACCTCAAGTATTTATATTTTGAAACCTGAGTCAGAATGTTGCTTTCCAAATTTGTATTCACTTGTCTTCAAATTTTAGTTTCAAAAGCCTTATCTTCCCATACATTGCCGTGTGCAATCTCTTTTAGTTTATTTTCATTTTTCTTATGCACACTGATCACGACCACAAGTTTAGATCCTATAAAAAAATTTTGCTTCTTATACCATATTAGCTGGCCCGCCACGGTTTCAGACTTCTAATAGAATAAATAATTTAAAGTTTCACGGATTCTCAAGTTTATAAATCGTTTCCTTCAGTTTTAGGTCTTATTGTCTTAGGCTTTAGTATTTTGGATTTTAAATTTCTGTAATTTCTGAGTTATGTAATATTGAGGTTTTCAAGTTTTCAGGTTCTTTGTCTTTCAGGTTTTCAGAATCTCAGTCTCTCAGTTTTCCTATTTTTAGTCCCCAGGCTCTTAGTTTTCCGAGTCTCAGTTTCTCATATTTTCAGGCCTACGGATTCTCAGGTAGTCTGTCTTTCAGGTTCTCAAGTTTTCACGTGTTCATACATTCCGACTTTTAAATTTTCATTTTAAAAGTTTTGTATCTTCCAGGTTTTTAGCTTCTCAGACTTTCAATTTGATTTTTTTTTCGGGTTCTCAGGTTAGGTTTAGCATTTCCCATTTTCACGAGCCATATATGGATATTTATTTTAATTTGAGCTACTGAGAATCAATTGTTTTTGTCCGGAAAAGTCAGCGTGCTTATCAATTTCCAAAATTTCTTGACAATCCCGTGCAATTACCTGCTTATAAACTCAAATAATTATTATAGAAATCAGTTTCTTGAGACAATTCAATCGGGCGACCGTAATTTGTTGCCATTAATTGTATTTTGCTTTTTTACTTTGAATTAATCATAAAAGATGCCGGATTTTTTCAACAGCGAATAGGAAATTCCGCCGAAGCACAAGGACTTTATGTGCCTAATCCCAAATCCCAAATGGCCATGTGCCTAATTTGCGTTAACGTTGTGCATGACAAAATGTTGGAGTATCGCATTGCACCATTTGGAGAATTTTGAAATATCCTTACCACGTACAGAAAGTCCAATTTTCACAGCCTGAAGATTTACCTCGAAGGCACCTGTTTTGTGAATGGGTCCTGGCTAAAATAAAACAGCAGCATTTATTTTATTAACGGACGAGACGGGTTTCACCATAGAGAAGGTCTTTTCAACTCACATAATACGTACGTCCGCATGCTATTAGACCCCACAATTTTCATTTTTCATCAATAATAGCATTGGATGTTGAAGTAATTACGTTTAGTGGGTGAGTTTTCTATTCTTAGATATATTTAAATTTTAATTTATTCTTAGTGTATTTACGTCCGGCGGTTTAGATTGTTTCCGAATGTTGTGGGTATTATTATCAGTCCAGCCGTTCAGTGGCGGGTAACTAAATTAACGTCAAAACTTTCACTAATTTTAACTAGATAACTACGGGGTTTCGGGCAAAAATTTATTAAGAAAAATTGTTAACAATGATGGTAATTATAATTTTTTGGCAATGAAAGTGACCAAACTGAATGCAAGAACGGTAAAGTTTTTTGCGTGATATCAGTTTTTTTGTGAAATGAGTGAAAACGCGAAAAATTGAGATCATTGGTGTTCTGTAAACAGGCTTAAATTTCAAGTACATATTTACTCTAGAAATTTAAAACGTATTGCTATATAAAACTTGCATGAATGGGTTAACCTATTTTCGTCTATTACCTCCTAAATTTTTAACAAATAAATCTCTAAACAACTCAAACAATACCTCAACTTAGAATATGAGAGTTTTTATAGAAAGTTTTTTATTTGTGTAGGCGCTAAAGTTTACTGGAATTTGTCTGTCGGCGATTTAACCGCTTTCGGGAAGGTATATTTAAGAGTGAGATACGAATATAATGTGTATTATACCTGAGGTAAAACTCATCTAAACAATATTTGTGAAAAGTTTGAAACCTTAAAACAAAATTCAGTGTTAAAGGTTCTCTACCAGGGTTTAGGCTTTCAGGTCTTTAAATTTATAGATTTTGAGGTTTTCTAATTTGCAAGCTTCCAAATTTTTAGGTTCTCAGGTCTAGATTTATTATTGTTTCCAAAATTCCAGTCTGAGATTGTCTGAGTTTTATATGTTCTTATTAAGTTTTAGGTTTGCTTTCTTAAGCATTTAGGTTTGCAGCTTTTCTATTTTTTAGGTTTTCAAATTTCCAAGTTGTTAGATTTTGAGTTTCTGTGAAGCTTTCATTTTTTTAACTATCTGGAGTGTTTTTCAAAGCATTCCTATCTTCCGTGTATATGACTAACATTAATTTTGTCTCTTTCATTACTTCCATCAGCACAGTCATTAATCCGTATTTTTTCTGTCTAATTTTCTTTTCGTTATCATCTTTAATCTGTTCATGTTGTTTATTTCATGTTTCATATTCCATAAAAATATACCAAATATTATATCAGACCTCTCACCGGACAAAAATGCTGCGGTAGCAAACCAACAGATTGTACAATGATTTCAGAAAAAATCTTTATAGCCGACAAAGGATTAAGTGCCGTCTAATTGTAATATCCGATGTTCAAGTAGCGGCTCGTGTTCTCCAATAGACCTCACAAGTCGGTCGTACGTCATTTCCGAATCTATCTGATGCGCCCTTGGAGTTCAGTTGTGTCTTGAACGCTATGAAGGTGATTTGACAAATAACTACAATTTCATTTTTGACTCGATTGTATCTGAAGTAGCAATGACTTCTTTATCATAAGATGCTGCAGATAGTGCATCAAAATTTCAACTCGCATCGTGTCGAACCAATATTCAAACAATCCAGTGTTAGATTAAATGTGATTTACAATCCGTGAAGTAATTCATCATACTGACATCGATATCTGAAATCCCTGCATTATCGTTCCTTTCATCGAGCCGCTATCTCGAGCAACGTCTGGATGGATAATCCTTGCGTACATATCGCTGTCCTACAACTTCAACAGTTCCTCTCTATGTGCGTCCCAGCTGTTTAATAACAATTAATGCCATCGCTGCTTCGTTTCTCTTTAATCGATAAAGACAGTCCTTAAATCAATATGCAGTATTTTTAAACTAAATCCCTCGATAGCTGCACAAGGGCACATTCATTACCTACTAAAAACGCTTCTGGTAAGCGCAGTAAATGTTTGTTTGGTCGGATGTTATGTTGGAAAATCAACTTCATGCTATCTGGAACGTCTGCTTTTATTTACTTTTCCTTCGTGTGTAATTTTTAACGATTGTAATCGACTTTACACAGCTAGGATAATTGCCAGTTTGCCGCTAATGTCACTTTATGGGGTTGAAGCCGTTGGTATCAATCCAGCTTAGACTGCATCGAAGAAAGTGTTTCATTGTTCCCTCCACTTGCCATTTTATTTCTGCACAACCTGTACATACACGTAAACGATAGCTAGATAACCTCTATTGAATAGGCAACCAGTTATACCACCTTATGAAGTTAAAACGCCAAAAATATGTTTAGAAGGACCATAGAAATGTCCAATTTAGCAAAGTAAAAATAACTTATCTAAATCGAATCTACCTCTATACTTAATTTAGAGTTTCAACGTTGTATTAATCAATTTTTTCACTTATCTGTATTTTGCTACACAAATAGCACAGATAGTTTGTATCTCCGAAAGCCCTTGCCCAATTTATTGCCAAAATAAATCAGTCAGAGTTAATTACACAAGATTTCAAGATAAATGTGTACACTGACGCCACACTTTACACCCGTTTCATAAAAACAATCTCTTCATCAATAAAACACCAAAAACGATTCCAAAGTTTGTGCTTTTTCCGCCCTGAAGAGATAAAGATTTAGATTTAGATTTTGCGATAAGGCTCTCATAAACGCTAATCTCGTCACGGTTACTTCAAAGCCCACTTCTATTTACTTTGCGTACTGAGATTACTTGATAAAACAATCGATAATATTGATTTATTGGGACAAATCCCTTCCAAAGACGTAATAAAATCCATTTAAATTTTTTATTGAGGTTTAATATGTGGGTAAAGCGTTTTATGCGGCGTCATAAACGCTTATATTGACAGACTATCATCCAAAAACTGCGAATTAAAAGAGCTATAAATTTCCGTTATCGCGTATTATTTCATCGAATCCTGTCGACGGCGTTTTTGTCAATATTGGGAATTCGTTTATTAGATTTAATTTTATTTGGTAATCCCGCGTGTCTCGGGTATGATCGGACTTCTAATCAAGGTTGTTTATGGATGAGTGGGACTAGATATTTATAGCGAAAATTTGTTAAATTGTAGATAGAAAGTTTATGAAATCCACGCGATCAAAAGTGATGAATATTACAAAAAGGACATTTAAGTTTAGTGGTGATTGAATATTTAGGATCTTGCATGGTATCATAGTAGTAAATCGGTTTGTGGAATGACAGAATTGTCACGATTTTTTTAACAGTATCGTGCCTAAAGTAACGAAGATTTTTTTGTTGGGACTTCAATCTTTTGTCTCCAACGAAATTGTTCGAGGTTAAAATGTTATTCAAGGTCAAAAGTGTCAAAATCAGTTTTACCAATATCACAGCGGTTCAACGATTTAGCAATGCAAAATGTCAACACTTCCCAAGTTGAAATGTTGATGTTTCAAATTTCAAGAATTCAAGATGTCGACGGTCAAAATTTCCTAATTTAGAATTCCCACCATTCAAAATTAGCAATTTTCAGATTCGGGAATTCACATCTTGACTATTCAAGAATTGCAAATTTAAAATTTTGAGAATTCAGGAAATCAAAATTTCAACGATTTAAATTTCCCAATTTCAGGATTTCTACAATTCAAAATATGTAAATGAGAGAGAAGTCAGGAATTCAATCGTTGGAGGACAAAATTAGCAAATTTACGAATTCTAGAGTTTAATAGCTGACAATTTAAAATTTAATTTCGACGATTAAAAGTTCTCAAATTGAGAATTTTATGGATTTAATTTCAAAATTCAAGAATTGAAAATTTGGATGATTAAAAATTTTCAAATTTTCAAATAAGAATTCATAATAAATTGTAGTTTGCCATTTGGAAACTTCATTTCCGAATGTGGCAATTTATTATTCAAAATTTTAAAATTTTTGAATTCAAAATTTTGCAATACATTGGATCAAAATTTCAACAATTCAGGATTTGTAAAACTAGAAACTTTGGGCTTCCACCATTCGTAAATACATTAATTCAAGATTCCATCAGTTGGAATTTTGGGAATTCAGAAAATCAAAATTTGAAGCATTTAAATTTTCCAAATTCGGGATTTCTACGATTCAAAAATATTGTAAATACGGAATTCAGAAATTTAAGAATTCGATCATTTGAACGGCTTAAAATTAACAACTTTATGAACTCTTCACTGTATAACGATTGACAATGTAGAATTTGAGAACTCAAATTTTCAACGATTCTAAATTTCCAAATAGAGAATTTCTACGATTTAAAATTTGCGAGTTGAAGATTTCATCAAAATACATTATTTAGGATTTATTATTTCGAAGTGTTAAAATTGTTTTTTTTTAATTTCAAATTCTGGATTTTATCATTTGGAAAATTGTAATGTCTGAATGCGGCAATTTAAGATTCAAAATATGAAAATTCAAATTTTCCTCGACAAGGGTTTAAAATTTGTAGTCAGGAATTCAAGATTTCAACGGCTGAAATTTTCCAAATTCACGATTTAAAATTTGTAAATTTGGAATACAGGAAACCAAATTTTCTACGATTTCAGATTTTTAAAATTTTTAATTCGGGCATTTCCACGATTTAAAAATTCCAAATTCAAGGTTTTATCGATTTATATTTCATAATGTATGAGTTGAAAATTTGATAAAAAAATGCAAATTCGAAAATATGTGAGAATAAAAACTTGACGATTCAAAATTTGCAAATTCTCAAATTAATGAATTCATGATTTCAATATTTACATTAGCTAGTTCAAAAATTGAACATTTTAAAATGTACATATTCAGGAATTTACATATTTTGGTTCAAATTTTCAAATTCACGATGTCTACGATTCAAAATTTCTAAATTCAAGTTTTCGATGATTTAAAATATCAAAATTTAGAAACTCTTTTATACTTGCTATTTGATTACTTTCTAACATCTGATTAAAAATCAGCTATATGCAGCGTCAAAAGTTTTTGTCAGTCATCCTGTATGTAGATATCTGAAAAAAAAAGATAGGGTTGGAAGAAAGGAAATAAGTCTAGTAAACCAAAAAACAAAATAAGGAAGAACGGAAACTGTAAAAGTACGGAAAACACCTAAAATGTGATGCGATAAACAAACAGAACTGCATAGATCCTAAAACAAAAAATAAAATGGTTGGATGTAAAGGAACTAGAAGTAACTGAAGTAGGAATTAAGTGGTGAAGCAAGGAAGAATTCTGAAGATATAAAGAAAGAGGTAAGAAGGGAAGCAAAATACATAGAAATATGTAAAATAAGAGTCCATTCGTATCCGAGAAAATTACAACAAAGTAAACAAAAAAAACAAGTTTTAAAAAAATAATATCACTGAAAAAGATTGCCCCCTTTGTAGGTTTAATGATACGTGGTGAGGTGGTGAGCACCACGCACTAGACACTCGCATACTATTATCTCTCGTTCTCATACAGATCCCGAGTACCCAGTTCTTCAAAGTGACTGAGTGGGCCACTACCACGTGATTATGATATTTTTTTCCACAGCGAGAGCGCCGTAGCCGTTAGACCACCACTGCGGTTTGTCTTAGAATAATAGAATTATTTATTAGTTATGATTGACTGCTCATAGATAATTATTTTAAACTATGACATTTTGAATATAATTTGGAGAAATACAAAGCCTTATTTGAAAGTTTTAACTTCTTACAAAATCTATAACAGGGTGCCAAAACGGGCACCCCGCCGACAGATTTTAAGCCTTTGATGACACCCCTTGCCGTAATCCCAAAATGACAACCTCGACCGTTGAATGGAGCACTATTATGGTAATTATATAGTCTACGCTTAATTATTATTTTATTGTGCGTTCGTGGCGACATAAAAATGCAAAGCTTTTAATTTCACATGAAACAGTCGATAATCATATTTACAAAATGACAAAATACTTATTTGTTTTCGGTCAAACGGCACTGTCTGTTTGCTCCGCTTATTTGTTTTCGACACAGTGAGAATTTTTGATTAGTCAATTTGACACGAACGAATATGGCGACATCACGAAACTTGCACAACAAACAAAGTATACAATAATATATAATATTTGATTTGTTAGTTTTCCAACTCACGGTTTTTGTTCTGTTTGTCTTATTCCATGATTCACGAGGGTTTATTTGCCTTAGCATAGTTGGTACAGGTAGGGGGGACGATGGTTTCTTCAACTTGTTCAATTTACAATTTTCAGAACTTTCTTCCTAAGAAATGTTTCATTCGTGACCCAATTACCTCACAACTTAAGAATAATTACTGTCTACAAAAAATGTGGCACCACATTTGGTGTACAGTTGCGTCACAAAAAATATTTATTAATAACTAAGAGAGCTCGTCTAATGGATAATTTCCGAGTTTACATTCAGAACAGAAAGTTGATTAAAAACATCGAAATCAGTTACAAAACTCATCTCGGATATTGTTATGTGATAATTCCAGGAATTGTTTTCGCGGCAATTCGCGGAATCCAGTAATTGAATGAAAGCAATCATGAAAAATCTGAAAACGGCAGGTGTTCCATTTTCAGCGAGTTTCAATTAATCAAATGTTATTGTTGCGGAAAAGAGCAAATAATGCGTTTAAAAAGCAAACGGCAAGTGATAAAATAGTGCCAATATAGAGAAGTTACAGTAACAGCTGTCACAGCGAGGTCATGAATTATTCAGAACCACCCTTGTACATATTACACCCCCATTCTTTATGTCGTACGCGTATCGTGTTGGAATAAATGAACAGAGGACTGTTTACTGAACAAGGGGGTAGCTACCCCTTAAGAATTACCCCTGTTAAACTATTCGGTCATAACCTAATGATTCGTGAAGCCATCAAAAGAATAAATTACGTCCCGTTTTCTTTGCGTTCACTCCTACGACAAATTACTGTTAATGTCTTTATTTCTACTTTAATTTTGCCTGTCCCAATTAAGTCAATATAATCAATCAAGAGGAATAATTGAAATACAAATAAAGGCGCTTGCGGGCCTGGGATTCATTAATCATTAGATTCCCAGTAACTACAACTAATTATAGGTTTTTCCCTTGACCAAACAGTGGCGGCGCAAAAGTAAAGATGTTGCAAATTCATCATCAGTTTAATAAATAGGTCTCCGTACGGAACACGGGGGGCACGAGAGCGAGATTCAAGGGGCAAACCGACATTGTACCATTAATTGAGAGGGCAGGATTGCCGACTTGTCCCATGGGGTTGGGCCAATTTACACTTTGCAAAACACGATGCGCTTCATTGCATTCATTGGTTGCGCCACGGATCTCGGTTTTGTATTTGATGTGACAGGGACTAAAAATTATTTCGTCAATTTCGGCATACATATTAAACAGTTTAACTGAATTGAAACTTCACATACGCTCTTTCGACAAGAGTAACGGTGTCATTATGAGAAACTATATAAATTTTCATTTGCAATTACATTCGTGTTTCTTATTCTGATACTCGATATTTTTACAGTTTAAAAACTAATCTCAAAATTTTTTGGCCATAAAAGCTGATCCGAGATCTGCTAAGTCACTGTATTGTCTGTAATTAACAGTGACTGATTTATTTTAGCAATAAATTCAGTTCAGTTTTTACTAAGTGCTTTTAGCTATAAAATCTGTCATAGAAATAATAAAGATAAATGAAGACCAAACGAAAAAGTATTTTTAAAAATCTTCAAATTAATAACCACCAATTAATAAACATGGATTCAATTGCAAGGAAAAAGATAACGTACCTTCACCAATCGAAGAGTCCGTTAAATTTCCAAGTTTTGAAGTGTTAATATTTTTTCAAAGTTGTCTTTAATATTGATTATTTCCTTCATGCGACGAAAAAATTATAATTACTATGGTTTCTGCCCATTTTACAGCGATTAATTGTATGTCAAAATTTTGCCGCGGTTAAACATGTGTCAAAATTTAATCGCTTCTGAATTTATTAGTCACTGGGCTTACAACATGCGAAAACAACGTGAAATATCACAAAATTTATTATTTATTCAGGAAATAATCATGCCGAATACCCCGCGCGCATGAAAACAACCTGATTAAATTTTGACGATTTTGTCGCAACGTTTTGCTTTAAGAAATATTTCTCGTAAATTTTCCACCCAAAATCCCTCATGCTCCGCATTCGGGATTTTGTTACGTGGAAAATTTACTCGACATATTTCTAAGCAAAACATTTTGACAAAACGTCAAAATTTAATCGGTTATTTTCATGCACTTGGGATATTACTGTTGATTATTTCCTTCATGCAACGAAAAAATTATAATTACTATGGTTTCTGCCCATTTTACAGCGATTATTTGCATGTCAAAATTTTGCCGCGGTTAAACATGTGTCAAAATTTAATCGCTTCTGAATTTATTAGTCACTGGGCTTACAACATGCGAAAACAATGTGAAATATCACAAAATTTATTATTTATTTAGGAAATAATCATGCCGAATACCCCGCGTGCATGAAAACAACCAGATTAAATTTTGACGTTTTTGTCGCAACGTTTTGCTTTAAGAAATATTTCTCGTAAATTTTCCACCCAAAATCCCTCATGCTCCGCATTCGGGATTTTGTTACGTGGAAAATTTACTCGACATATTTCTAAGCAAAACATTTTGACAAAACGTCAAAATTTAATCGGTTATTTTCATGCACTTGGGATATTACTGTTGATTATTTCCTTCATGCAACGAAAAAATTATAATTACTATGGTTTCTGCCCATTTTACAGCGATTATTTGCATGTCAAAATTTTGCCGCGGTTAAACATGTGTCAAAATTTAATCGCTTCTGAATTTATTAGTCACTGGGCTTACAACATGCGAAAACAATGTGAAATATCACAAAATTTATTATTTATTTAGGAAATAATCATGCCGAATACCCCGCGTGCATGAAAACAACCAGATTAAATTTTGACGTTTTTGTCGCAACGTTTTGCTTTAAGAAATATTTCTCGTAAATTTTCCACCCAAAATCCCTCATGCTCCGCATTCGGGATTTTGTTACGTGGAAAATTTACTCGACATATTTCTAAGCAAAACATTTTGACAAAACGTCAAAATTTAATCGGTTATTTTCATGCACTTGGGATATTACTGTTGAATATTGGACCCAGATTGACAATGTATAATCCATATTCTTGACAATCTAACGTTACTTTGACATTTCCTTACTTCTTCTTTATTTGTTTAATTTATTTATTCTTATTTAGAACCTACAAATACATTTTCACTTATACCCTGGTAATATCTTTTGTTTTCCATTTGTTAGGTATGTACATACAAATATTACACAATACCCATTTGCTTATGGTTAAGTTGCTGCTTTTGCTTCTTCTTATTATCTGTATAAATTGGCTGAATTTCTTCTATTTTAAATTTTCTAAATTTAACGTTGTTGCGCAAAACAAATTAGTAAACATTCGACCATAGCGTCGTAGCAACCATTTCATAGGCTACCAGCATTTGAGGTAATGGCATTAGGAGAATTCTCAAAGTATTACCAACAAGAAGAAGCAGCAATAAGATTTTGTATTGTATGAAATAAAAAATTTAATGCATCCAGGCTCTAAATACTACAATTTGCTTGCATAATTATTTTTTTCTTTATACAAAACTTTGGGTAAACAAAATAATTTAAGTTTAAATTGTCTCCGACATCAGAACCAAAATTTTCGGTATCATTTGTGAAATAGATATTTCGCTGGTCCGTCCCTTGCGAACGACTAAACCTCGGGGAGCGCACCATAGCGACAAGTTCATTCACGGTGAGATGTACAAATCGCAGAGACATAATGATGAACGACCTGTTCACCCCTGTGTTTTCACCCCAGTCCTCTACGTTAACAGTAAACATTTGTCACATTTCCGTTCAAAATTAATATCGCCCGAATGTAAAAATGTTTTTTTCGTTTCAGAACCCATCAACTTCGGCATCAACCGACTAGTTACAAAATCGGACGATGAAGACGAGCAGACGAATAACAACAACAAGTACTACCACAAAGAAGAAACAAGCGGGGACGAGATGAAAATGAACGGCGACAACCGATGGGATCACTCCCCCAGACCGACCCCCAGCACGTCGCCCGAACTGGAAGTCGATTCGCCGCCACATTCCAGAACTAACACGCCCTCCCCCAGACCTTCGTCAGTAACAGAACTCCAAAAAATCAACACCCCTCCAAAGAAATCAGAAGCTTTTTCCGTGAGCGCACTACTACGACCAGACAATCCCAAGAAAGCCGAGGGCGCTCCCTGTTACCAAGAAACCATATCAGTCACCCGTTCGTATCTCTGCCCTCCTTTCGTAGACTTACTCAAAGATGCCCATTTAAAATCGAACCCGGAATACAACCCCGGTTTTCTACCAAGGAATTTCGTACATCCTGCATTCTTCCCTTCGAGTTTGTACCCCCAGAAAGAAAGCGAAGAAAGGGGTTTCTTACCGTCACCTACGTCTCTGTACTTTAGTGCGGTTGCCGCTGCCATGGCCAACGGACAGTCGCAGCCTGGACAGTATCCACCACCACCTACTTCTGAGGAGTTGTTTAGGTTAAGACACCATCTTATGAACAATCCGGGGGTGCATCCGCACCACCATCATTTGCTGATGCGGCCGGGGATGATGCCGTTGGGGGACGTGTATTCGTGCATCAAGTGCGAGAAGATGTTTTCGACGCCGCACGGACTGGAGGTGCATGCGAGGAGGTCGCATAATGGGAAGAGGCCGTTTGCCTGCGAGTTGTGCAATAAGACGTTTGGGCATGAGATCAGCCTCAGTCAACATAGGTAAATAAAATTTTAGTTGATGCAAAATATTTATTTATACGTAAATTAATTTATTATCTTATCTTATTTACTATAGTAAAAGAGTTGATTATACAGTCACAAAAAATTTATTGTACAGAGAGATTATGGTCAACTTTGACTGAATTTGTTTTCAAACTCTTTGTATTTTAAACTTTTAACTTGCTCTAATGTTTGTCCGTTGACTTTTAATGTGTTTTCTTTCTTTTATATCGTTTCTTTTTTTGTTCTCCTTATTGTATCTTTAACTATTCTCAGTCTTTGGCATCTCATACCTCAGTCTTGGTCACACTTCGGGTTTGAACCAATAATAAACTAGGGTTCCAAATGGTCCCAAGAAGGTACCACATGGTATGTTATTCAAAACTCAAATACATCAAAAGATCTCAGGTTTTCCAAGATTTCAAGTTCTTAAAATTTCCAAAAATGACACGTTCTTCAAATTTTCATTTTGTTCAAGTTCGCAGATTCTTAAGTTCCTCAAGATCTTAATTCCCTAAATTTTCAGAATTCAGGTTTTCCAAAATGTCAGGTTTTTCAAATTCTCAATTTAATCAAGTTTTTAGGTTCTTGGGTTCCTCAAGGTGTTAGATTTCCTCAATTCTCAGGTTCCTCAACTTCCCAGGTTCATAGATTTCTAAGAGTTCTCAGGTTCTCTAAGATCGTAGGTTCCTCCATTTCTCAGGTTCTTAGATTACGCAAAATCGCATGTTCTCTATGATCAAAAATTTCAAATTCTTTAATTTTTCAGGTTGCTCAACTTCTGAGGCTTCTTCAGTTTTCAAGTTAGGTTGTTTAGGGTCTCAGGTTTCTAGTTCTTCAGGTTCTTAGATTATCTAAAATAGCAGGTTTCCTAAGATCTCAGGCTTTCCAAAATTTCATGATTTTCGGGTTCCTCAAGTTCTCGGTTTCTTAGGTTCCCTAAGTTTACGTTCTCAGGTTTCCAAAGATCCAGGTTTTCCATGATTTTTGTTTCTTCAAATTCTCAGTTTGTCAGGTCTCAATTTCTTGGTTGCTCATGATCTTAGTAATATAACAGCTACAAGTTACAATTTACAAAATCTCAGGTTTTCCGAAATTCTCAAGTTCTCAAGATCTCAACTTCCGTAAGATCTGAAGGTTTACCAAACTTTCAGATCAGGTCAGGTCTTAGGTCCTCATGGTATAGATTCATTATTTTCTCGGGTCCTCCAAGTTCTCAAGTTCACAGGTCTTTAGATTTTTAATTTCCAAATTTTAAGTTACTTCAGTTCTCATATTCTCATTTCTCACGTTCTTTGCTTACTGAAGATCTCAACTTTCTTAGGATCTCAAGTTTGTCAAAATCTAATAGTGGTAATAGTACCAAATGACCCTAACCAAAAAAAAAAAAACGAAGATTAAGATTATAAAAGAACCCTAAGAACCAGTACAATCAAAAGCATCACACACAAAAACCATATAAATGAAAGAACCTATATATCTAACCAAAGGGACTAATAAAAAGCTAAATGTACCAAAACAGCTAAAAAACAGGACATTCCAGAAGAACTAATTGAATCAAATGCACCAACAAAGCATTAAAAACGAAAAACCGAACAGACCAACAGTACCCAAAGAAACAAAAAAGAACGAAAAAATATAAAGAACCGGAGGAACCAAAAAAAACCAAAACAAAAAGCCTATCAAACCTGAAAGAACCCCAAAGAAGCCGAAAGATAGATAGAGACATTCGCCAATTACCAATATATTTCTTGCACTAGTGGTATAACAAGATTTTTGTGCTACCTAATCTACAAATGGCATAATATCGTTTAATATTACTTGAGTCTTTGAGGATCTAGTGCTGCAAAGTGCAAATTTGGAACTAGACTACATATTTAGGACACATGTAACTAATAATGTTAGCACTCTTGACACATTGAATTTAAAATTTGATATCTGAAATCTAGTGAGATATTTTCTGGGTGGAATGGACGGAATAATAATTTTTATTAATAAAAGCTTAATTTTAGAAAATGCAGCACAAAAATTTATGTACTGATGCTATTCGTTACTACCGGCACTCGAAATTTAAAAAATAGTATTATTATTATTATTCTTAAGGGGCGCGGTTCAGACCCCGCTGCACTGAAGCTTCAGCTTATTGTGCCCCACTTAGCAAGCTTACTCCATAAGGCCTGTGCTGTTGATGAACTTCAGCACAGAATCTATGGGCATATGTTTTATGTCATTCGGTTCAACATACGTCAACCCGAAGTGTCGAAGCCTCCCCGCCTCAAGCGCTGGACACTCGCATAGTATGTGTAGTGGAGTTTCTTCCTCCTCCCTGCACATCCTACAATCAGGATCTTGCTTCACCCCGATTGTGGTGAGGTGTTTCATGAGACAGCAGTGTCCCGTGAAGAGTCCAACTACCTTTCTCAGTTGTCTCCTGCTCAATCTCAGGATTTCTTCTGACCGCTTTTTTGACGGGCCTTCCATGAACATCCGCGATTGCCTCTGTCCAGGAATGTTATTCCAATGGATGTGGTGTTCTCTGTTGATATAGCCCTGAATCATCCTTTTTGCAGTCTCATGTGCGATCCCACAAGTGGGCTCTGGGCCTATCAAAGGTGTTTTCGCTCCCTCTTTGGCTAGGAGGTCAGCTTTTTCATTTCCTTCAAATCCCTTGTGTCCCGGCACCCACCACAGAGACACTCTGTTGTGTTTTGCCAGTTCCACAAGCGATTCGAGACATTCTTTCACAACTCTGGAGCGTACTTCGACACTCTCCAGAGCTTTAAGCGCTGCCTGACTGTCAGTCATAATGTAGATCCGCCTGTTTGCACAGCCCCTCCTCATTATTTCCCCGGCACAGATGTCAATAGCAGTGATTTCTGCTTGGAACACGGTTGCCAAGGAGCCCAGGTTGATGCTCATGTCATCCCCCGGTGCTTCTCCAGCTACCCCTGCCCCAGTGCTCTTTGTTGTTTTGGACCCATCCGTGTACCAGATGGTTCCGTTGTTATTCCTCAGTTTCCGGGTATCGACCCTCTCCTCCCTTCTCGGTATGACTACCTCGAAGGGTTTACAAAAGTCATACTCTGTCCTGAGTCGGTCCGATTGCATGCTCAGCACGCAATCGTTCCGTATTTTCCCGAATATCTCGGTGTGGTATCCCCTTCTAACGTGGGTCTTGCCATATCCGGCACTTACAAGCCTGTATGCTGCCTTCATTGCCTCCGATTTCACCAAAAGGTGTAGCGGAGGGAGGTTCAGGAGCACTTCCATGGCTGCGGTAGGCGTTGTATTCATTGCTCCCGTTATTCCAAGGCAGGCAAGTCTTTGCAGCTTCCCTAAAAGCCTTGTAGCGTGCTTTCCAGACGCCTTATGCCACCAAATTATCGAAGAGTATGTTACCGTGGGAATTATGACCTTGGTGTAGAGCCAGTGAACCATTTCTGGTTTTAATCCCCACGTCTTTCCCACCATGCCTCTACAGGCCCATAGGGCCCGAGTAGCCTTGGTGGTGATGTATTCTAGATGGGGTTTGAAACTAAGTTTGGTATCTAGCATTAGTCCCAAGTACTTGACTTCTTTCCCTATCCGCAATTCTTTTCCCCACAGTCGGAGCCTCTTCAAATCGATGAGATTCCTCCTTCTTGTGAAGACCATGACTTCAGTCTTATCGGGGTTAACCGACAACTGTTTCTCAGTGCACCATCTCTCGACGACTGTCAGAGCCCGCTGCATCATTTCTGATACAGCCCCTCCGAACTTGCCGCTTACGAGTATGGTGATATCGTCCGCATAACCTTGTGCGTGAACTCCTGTCTGCTCCAGGTTCCCCAGGAGGTCGTCGACCACGAGTGACCACAATAAAGGCGATAAAACGCCTCCCTGTGGGCATCCTCTGGCTGCCACCACCCCCCTAGTTACCGGGCCGATGATGCATGAAATCTCTCTGCCTTTTAAGGCCGAGTCGATCCATTCCACTACCACAGGAGCTATACCCCGCCTCTTAGTTGCTTCCGCAATAGAGTTGAATGAGGTGTTATCGAAAGCACCCTCTATGTCCAGAAAGGCCCCCAACGCAATCTCTCGATTCTCCAGGGTTCCTTCTATCCTACGAGTAAGCTCGTGGATGCTCATCTCGCATGATTTTCCAGATTGATAGGCAAATTGGTACCGATGTAAAGGGGCGTTTACCAGAACATCGTCTCTGATATACCTGTCAATCAGTTTCTCCAAGGTCTTAAGGAGAAATGATGTTAGGCTTATTGGTCGAAAGGATTTCGCCCGGGCGTATGTTTCTCGCCCTGGTTTTGGTATAAATACCACTTTCACTTTCTTCCAGCCCATTGGCACGTACTTCAAGGCCAGGCTGGCCCTGAGTAATGCGCACAGGGGGGAGGCTAATTCCTCGAATCCCTGTTGAAGCATCAGCGGAAGAATTCCGTCGATTCCTGGAGATTTGAATGGTTTGAAAGATTTCACTGCCCATCCAAGTCTTGTTTTGTTAACCAGCCTATCGGCAAGTTTCCACTCCTCCCTGGACGCCCGATGACTCGGTATGTCTAGGTTTGGAATGTTTGTTGCATTTGCCGAGGATACACTCCCCGGGAAGTGTGTCTCTAGAAGGAGTTCCAGAGACTCCTCACTCGATTCAGTGTATCCCCCATGAGGTCTTTGCAGAGTTCCAATCTTACCCCGATTGTCCCTCAGCAAGGCTTTCTGGAGTCTGGCACATTCCGGAGTTCTTTCGATCTCCTCACAGTGCCTCCTCCATGAGGTGTTTTTCGCCTCCCTCACTGCGTAACCATATTCTAGACGGGAAGTCTTGTATTCTTCCCATCTCCCAGTCCTTTTGGCCCTGTTAAACAATCTCCGTACCTCCCTTCTCATCTCGGAAAGTTCACGGTTCCACCACTTGGTCTCCCGTTTGACCTTTCTCTCTCTGAGTGGGCAGTTGTTCTCATAAGCTCTCCTTATGGCTGCTGTAATGCATTCGTTCATTATTTCAACTCCCGCCGGAGTTTGAGGTCTCGAGGGACATTCTTCCAACCCCTGGACTAGTTCCTCTCTGTAGAGTTGCCAGTCACAGTTTCTTGGATTTCTGTACCTTTCGACCGTCTCCGGCGGGGATTCAATATCGAATCTTACGTACCTGTGATCCGAGAGCGTAGGTTCAGATGAAACATGCCACTCACGAATAACTCGGCACACGAACGGCGTACCTAACGTTATATCGATAACCTCCTGCCTTGTCGCGGTGATAAAGGTAGGTTCGTTACCGCGGTTTACTACTTCTAGCTTATTACTAATAATAAATTCTAAAAGTGACTCACCTCTTCTGTTGGTCCCTGAACTTCCCCACACTATATGATGGGCGTTGGAATCACAGCAGAGCACTAGCTGCGTGTTGGTTTCTTCGCAGTATTCTACCAGTCGTCTAACCTCTGGTGTTGGGGGTTGTCCCGCTTGATCGTATGGTAGGTATGCGGATCCGATTATTATTTCTCTCTCGCTTCCTGCCATAGTGATTTTTATCTTGCCTGCCATGAGGTCCTGACCACTAAGCCCCCACATTGGCAGTGTATTCGTTTTTGTCTTTGCTAGTATGCAAGCTCTTGGATGACTTCCTCCTGGTGTTAAGAGCTCCCATTCGTTCCCCATCCTGAGTCCTCTGATCT
Source organism: Diaperis boleti (assembly GCA_963583935.1). Lineage (NCBI taxonomy): Eukaryota > Metazoa > Arthropoda > Insecta > Coleoptera > Tenebrionidae > Diaperis > Diaperis boleti. The sequence continues at coordinate 58,084,078 of OY757242.1, read as the reverse complement.
GGTCCCTATATACCCATGGTTCCTGAATCAGCACGATATCAATATCGCTATTAGTTATGTATCTTTGCAGAGCAGCTGACGCCGCCTTGCAGTGATGCATGTTTATCTGTAAGGCCTTGAAGATGCCCACGTTTTTCTTCATCCCCTCGGATGACACAAGGGTCCTATTCGGCCCCTTGTTCGTCTCCTTGGGATTCGGGTGTCGGATCGGGAGTATTCCTTGCGGTCCCCCCCTCCTCAACCTCCATCCCTTCGGATTCTTGCCTGCCTCTCCCCAGGGCTTTAAACACCACCCTGGAGAGATTCAGGTATGGCCTGCATTGCAGCTCCTCCCGGATTTTAGTCCAGGAGTGCTCATCCAGTAGGATGATAAGTTGCTGTCCCCTGGGGTCCAGCCTCCTATTCACTACTGACCAGCTTTCTGTCTTAAGACCTGGATTTTGTGTCTTAAGACGCCGCAACACGACTTCCGGTTCCTGTTCAGGCCCCGGAATCCATGTCATCACCCTCACGGGTTTCGGGACGTCCTTAGCGTCGACAACACTAAGTTCCGCCCCTTCCCAGGGTACGCTACCTGTGGGCTGGTCGGCGCAGGAGGCGAGCAGGTAGCCCCCCCGGAAATTTACGGCGGAGAACCTGGGTGCAGGCTCCCCTTCTTGTATTTCGTCCAGAGCCTGAATCAGTGCGGTCTTGATCAGATCCGCCTGATCCTCGCTGAGGACGTTTGCTGGATATCCATGCGGCAAAATTGCCATCTGGATATCCGACACGGCCGCCGCAAATGATACAGTGGGCCTGGTAGGCCCACCCCTCCTTTTTGGCGGACGTGTTTTGTCGCTGGGAGTGCCCTCTGGCAGTCGTCGGCGTTTTTTGCCCCCGACTGCCAGAGAATTCCCCCTGCTTCCGGTACTGGTTCCCGGTTCCGCAGTCGAGCTTGTGCCCGCTGTAGAGCCTGGGGTCCTTGCGGCCCCCTGTCCACCAGCAGGTTGCAAACCCTTCTGTTTTTGTTTCTGGAGCCGTCTTTTGGCAGCTCCGGACAATCTCCTGGGTGGATCCGTCCTTTCGGAACCTCCTCCCAGGGGTGTGTTTGGTTGGTTTTCGTTTACTTCGGTATCCATAAATGGTCCCACGAGTAGGAGGGAAAGGGTGGTCACTATGCGCAGTGCCCTCTGTACGCATAGAAGGCTACATACAACAGGGTTCGCCTGGTGCCCTGAGGTCTGCCGCTAGTGGCCGAGCTGCCCCCCGGCCATGCATCTTTTCGGCGCGCGCAATACCTTAAGATTGGGGAGGTTTTTATAGTGGTACCTCATCCACGCGGCCAGACAATGAAGCCAAGCCCCCGTGCCCCCTGCCTGCACTACCCCCACCATGTGTGGAGGGTCGTTGCACAGGTCAGGCGGTTTACGGTATGTGTCGCGAGCTGGTCCGCGGCGAGAGGCTTTCGTTCGGCGCAGCAAGGGTTTTAGACCTTGGTCCTCCCTACTAACCCCCCACTAACTAAAGTCGGTGAAGACTCTAGCCATTCTCCTATCCGCCACCTGGAGACGCGCCTGGTAGGTAGCTCAACCCCCAGGTAAAAAAAAAAAAAAAAAAAAAAAATAGTATATTACGACCTAAGGCCAAAATGTTGGATTTCCTGGCGTACGTGATATAAAAGAGTCTTTATATCACGCACCCCAGGGCATCCAACTTTCTGGCCTCTTGTATATAATTTTTCTTCATCCCGATCAGAAAGTACGTTCAATAATGTATTAATAAAATAGCTTTGACGATTGCTAGACGTGCGCGTTAGCTCAAGAAGACCGCAAAAGCCGCTGTTCCCGAAGCGAAATGCGGCCGGGAAGAACGTACTTTCAGCTAGGGCGCTAGGTGAGAAAGTTTTTGTTGCATTAGTACAATAAATGAGTGCTTCTTGCTCTAAGAATAAAACACAAAATAATTATTCTTCTTTCTTTGGATTGTCGTTCGGTCCATAAATTACTATTGTAGTACCGTTTTGTTCATCGTTCCATTATTTGGCTTCTATAACCAACGGCTTCTTATTTTTTTTTTTTTTGGTATTGTTTTCCGTTTTCTCCAATCTTTTCAATTTTTTTGTTTCTTTCAATATCCTCGTTCTTGTACTTTCTTTTGCCGATTTTGCAAAGTAGGTTTTGTAGAGTACGTACTACATTTGCTTGCTAAAATCCACCCCGTCTAAACCCAAATTGTCCACAATGTATATATTTTATCTGTAAATCCCCCATAACCAAACGATGCATTTGTTGCAGAGCTGTTCACAACGTGGAAAAAGTGTTCGAATGCAAACAGTGTGGGAAATCCTTCAAGAGGTCTTCGACCCTGTCGACTCACTTATTGATACATTCGGATACAAGACCTTACCCCTGCCAATACTGCGGCAAGAGATTCCACCAAAAGTCCGACATGAAGAAACACACATACATCCATACCGGTAAGTTTGGTAATTTATGATAATAAAGACGAGCTGTATTAGTGATACAGGCGATGATGCGGAGGGTGTATCCACGCCGCAAAGTTGTTAATAGTCTGGAGTTATAACCCTACGCCTTGTCTAATTAGTAAATAATTCACTGGTAAGCCACGACGGCAATTAATAACGCGCTTAGTGCTAAGACGTTTTCTGCAGCTAGGAAGGGTTACCAGAGGGTGAATACAATATTGCTGCCGCGCCAAATTAGTTACAGACAATATTGATATTAAAGAGCTATTAATAAGCGTCAATCGGGGCTTTAGACAAACTCGGAGGAGGTTTGTCTTTTACTGTGCATATTTTTGTCTTGGAATGTTAAATATTAATTATAAAAGGGGTGGAACAAATTGACTAAAATATTCGGTGGTTACAACAATCGTAGACCGGTTTCGCTCATATTATACCTCCATCTACGATTTTAAAACATGCACCTTTACTATCAAGCGACAGGACATGTTTTGCACCTGGTATCGTTTTATCTAATTGCAATAATCGACCTGATCCGAAGAAAGCGAGTAAACGTGAAGCTTGATGAAAAATCCACAATTCCGGTTCGAAGCAATCCTGCAAGGATAACACTCGACCGGGATGCTCTCGATACGACCAATCAGGCGCGCCACTTCAGCCGCCAAATTTAGATTGGCCCCTGGCTAAATATTTTCTTTGCTAACCCGGCGGGATTAAAGTTTGTATAACGCTTTAGCAGTGCTCCTGCATTCACGGCAACCACCGATGGATTTGTTGTTCTTTTTCGATTCGTCATTCGCACTTGTGCGATGATTTTCCGAACTATCCGTCCGGAAGTGGCGCTAACCGACGCGATATTAACGCCCTCCTATGCAATATCCTCGAGAATCCTGGACATTCCTGGGTGTTCTGTCCGCGACCCGCAATCCTCGCTAGCTCCGATCCCTGGAATGTGTCCTGTGATATTCGGGACCGAACATTATTCAAACATATGAAACCCCGGATTTACGGGCGGTGAATGCTAAGTGAGGGTTTATTGCTTTCAACTGCTAAGTATTAAACACCGGACTAAGCGCCGGTGTTGTCGTACAAAGGCTGACTTGCAAAAAGTACAAGAACGTATAAATGTAGGTATCGCTAATTAATTAATTCCCCCTTGTTAGATCCAAACAGATTTCCGATACAATCGTCCGTTCCGTCCGGAAGAATAACAACGATCGAATCGAGCCGAAACCTTCAGCTCCGAGCTAAAGTGGTGTACGTGCCAGGAAAGTAATTAGCGATATAAAAATCCGTCGAGACGCAGATACAAATGAAAGTGCGAGCCGGGGGAGGGTGGGACGTTTCGGGCCCCCGTAATTGGTCGGGGAAAAAAGTGACACTTCGCATGCAGGGCTTTCGCAATTAAAAAAACAGAATCTTCTCTCCCTCCCTCGTGTTAGGAAAAAGCTGTTTTCGGGACACAATCAAAATTACCCTTCGAGAAATGCCAGCTCGCCTGGCAATTTTAAAAATGGGGTTTTTCTTAATTGCGAAAAAAGTCTAATTATAAGAAACAGGACGCCGACGTTAATTGATTTGGTAACAAGAAAAGAATGCTCGACGGTCGGATATTATTATTTGACGCGGGACGTTGGACTTATTTATTATTTTGATGGGGGCTACGTGGACTGGGGGCGATGCTGTTAAATGTTAACGCGGAGGCGGCTCTTGCTTCGTATCAGACGAGTGGTATTTTTGACGATACGTCACCCGGTTTTAATTTTCTTTTTGAGCAAAAAAATCTATTTCTAAAAATTGTTAATTGTTCAAAACGATACAAAACACCTCTTAATCATAAAAACAAAAAGAAATTAACGACAGCCGATACCACTCTGGCAGCCATTATCTCTATAAATAATAATTTGAAAAAGCATCAGCGGAATCCACAGCAATAAATTGGAAGGTACTGAAAGCCTCCACGATCAAAAAAGTCTGACGAAGTCTGAAGGATTCTAAGCCATCCAAAAACATCCTAAAATATGCTGAAGGACTATCAAGTTGACTTGAAAGTTGCAAATGATTATGAGCAGTTTCCTAAATAATTCTGGATAGTCAACAATGTGAAAAGACATGAAAAATTCCGGTGCTAAAGGGTCTTCGAAAAGGCTAAATTGATTGAAAAATTCTAAAGGGTCCTGATGAGCTTGAAGACTTCTGAAAAATTTTAGAAAAACTGGAAGAATTCTGAAAAATCCCAAAGAGCCCTGAGAGATTTAGAAAGGTCTTGAGTTCTGGAGGATCGTGAAGCAGCTTAAAGAGTCATTCTCGGCGAAGTTGATGATGTATTAAGGAGTGTACCTTTGGACTTAAAAACGCGAGCGAAACGAGATACACGTACTATTAAATCCCATTTTCAGTTCCGGCATGGTGGTGGGAAACCGACAATTTCCGCAGAAAGTTAGATAGAAATTTGGATCCAAAATAGTGTAAAATCATAAAAGGATTTCTATTTAAAAACAAAATTTTGCAGAACCATTACGACCCACGAATGTTAACAGACGATCAAGACGAGCTATAATAACTATTAAAACCTCACTTTCAGTCCAGACATGGTGGCTGGAAGCCCACAGCCGTTGGAGAACGCTATGTAGAGATCCAAAATACTGTACAAATCGTAGACAAATTTCAAATAGCGAAACGAACTACACATTGTGTTACAATCTCAGTTTCAGATAGATTTTATCAAGCAAGCGAAGCGAGCTACAATTATTATTAAAATCTATGTACATATTAAAATCTATGGGTCGTTCTGTTGCACAAATGCTTATAGAGAGTTCTATTTTAAATGTTTCTTTTTTTTCTGCTATTTTCAGAGTATATATTTCGCATCCAATTTTCCACATAGCCTTCTGCAACGATTGTCGGCTTTCAACCACCATGTCTGGACTGAGAGTAGGGTTTGAAAAGTAAGTGTAGCTCGCTTCGCTCGCGTATTAATCTATGGGTCGTTTTGTTGCACAAATGCCTATACAAAGTTCTATGCTAAATTTCTAGAGTACATAATATCTCGGATTTTCCTATATAGCCTTCTGCAGCGGTTGTCTGCTTCCAACCACCATGTTTGGACTGAAAGTGAAGTTTTAATAGGGCATGTAGCGCGTATTAAAATTTATTTGTAGGTTTTGTTGTACAAATGCTTATAGAAAGTTCTGTTTTACATGGACATTTTTCTGCGATTACAGAGTACATACTTCGGATCGAATTTTTTATATAGCCTTCTGCAGCGGCTCAGTCAGTTTCAAATCACCATGCCAGAACTGAAAATGTGTTGATTAAGGTCACTGGTGATCTCTCTATGGTTTTAGTGGTAACGGGATAAATATAGGGGGAATTTTTATTTTTTAAAAGGTTCATGCTGTGTAACATAGATGTTATCGTTTTGAGAGGTATTTTCCGCATTAGGATCATTGATATGTAGAATCTATTTTGTTTGGGCAGATAAGAATATGTTTTGCCGCTTGGTCTACTAATCTCAATCGACTCGCATCCACTCATGTAATACATATAGAGCTCTAGAATCGCATTCTGAAAAGTTCTAAATGTCTTTGAAGCGTCTTAGGAATCTTGAGAGGAGTCCTGTAGAATTGTAATAATTTTTAAACAATTCTAATGAATTCTAACAATAGTTAAAAGTTAAAAAAATCCTGGGGATACTGAAGAATCCTGAACACCCCTGAAAACACAAATTCTCGTCATCGACTTTTGTAAAAGTTGCAAATGCGCCTTAGGAGTTTCGGTCTTACAATTAAAGGGTTAAGAAAGTTCTATAAATAAAAAAGAATAAAAATTTTATATCGATAGGAGATTTTTCTTTCTTGGTTCTGGAACCTAATTCTTGTTGTACTGTTTTCTGTAGTACAATAAATTTATGTTTTTTAATCTGAGATCCAATTGGAAAAAATGTAGTGTTCAATGAAACTTCAGGAAGTTCACAGAGCCTCAATTTCGCTATGAATTAAGCGAGTTTATAAAAAACTTACACTTGCGTCTTCTGCAAAGATCTAATCATCATCAGACTTGTCGAATATCTTTAGGCACAAACAAAGTTGCTTTGCAAAGCTTTTTTGGCAGCTTTCGAAAGCCCGAACTCATGTACGGATTCCGGCAAGCTCCGGCACCGTATTTATCCTTAAATAATGAACGACTTCTGTTAACTATCAGACACTTTAGAGTCGTAAGTCTTGAAGGAAAGCAAAGCTGGTGCTAAAACAAATTGGAAGGAAAGCGAACGAAGCCGGCCAGACGGTGTTTATAGCCGCCCAGGAACAGTAACATCCGTAAAAAAGGATTCCGACATGTCTGCTAACTCTCCGGCACGAAAATCCCGCTCCAACAGTACGTTTATTATATCCGAACCGAAAGTTTTTCTGACATGTGATTTTGCTAAATTGTTTATTGCAATCGATGAGTGTGATTTGGGGGGCGAAAAATGTCGTGCGAGTCGGCAATATGAGCATAGAAGAAGCGGTAGGTAGCATGTGGCGTGATGCTGGCGTGTAGGGCCATTTGTTGGCTTAATTTTATTAGTGCCCCCATCCACGGTTATGCCACTCGATCCTCGTGATCGTATCCCTCTTATCAAATGGCGAATCATGAAAGTGACGCACGAGTTTTTATAACGTATACCGAGATCGGTATCAGGACGATATTAGCCTGTTTCAGAGTTTGCTGCTCGATTATCAGGAATTTTAATTGCTTGGGCGTCAAATTTCTTTAATTTGTTTTTTGAGCCTCAAAATATACAGAACAAACAAAAACAACACTAAACCTCTAATCTTAAGAGTACACTACTTAATTCCTATCAGACTCCACCCATTTCATCAGAAAGGCAGTAGCTTTTGGCGGCTAATTTTGTAGAAATTTTTGTTAGATAAAATTTACAACTTAACAAACACTCTTTATAACCAATGCTTTTGATCGTTTAAACATCTCACTTCATATCTACCACTCGGGTGTATAAACATTACAGCCTTATCTTTATATATCTTGATAAATCCTACCCACTTTCTAAATTTATCGATTTGGGTCATAAACTAAAAGCCGTCCCCAAAATACATATATCTATGTACTTACAAGGGTGGGCCTTCCCTTATACCCTTCTCTATAAAGAATTTCTTTTTTTTTTTTTCGAAATTGGCCGGCTAGTGCGCTTTAATATTTTACACTTTAAAGGTACACCAAGTCTTATTCCGAACTCAATTTCCCAAATCGTGCGAGTGGTTTTGATAGTTTTATTTGCCTTTTATGGTCTATTAAGCTCATGTGTTGACACTGAAACAGTTATTTCATCATTACCTCACTTTCTGCTGTCTTTACCACAAAGTAAGAGTTCATTAGAAGATGTAAGTCAAATCAAAAGTTTTATAAAAATAGGAACGAACTCGATGATAAGGAACCTTTAGAATCGAACCTGAATCTTTCAAAACTGCGATTTTGGAATTTCTGAGTTTTGAAACCCTTGAATTTGCGAATTCTCAATCATGATATTTCAGAATTCACCAGTATAGCTTCGAATTTCTTCAGAACTTTTCAGAAACGTTCAAAAACCAGAATTCTTGAAAAAAATTCTGTTTCTTTTGTTTCTGACCTGTTTTTTTTCTTTAATTATTTTATGTCTTGCTCTGGTATTGTTTCTTTCTGTCTTATCTCTATTTTTAATCTCTTTCTTATTATCCACTTATGATCCTTACTTGTTTTCTTACACACATTTGTCTCTTTACCATTATTTACCATTTTCATTATTTTGTTTCTTCTATATCTCCTACCTTTCCTGTCTTTTTGTTTCAATTCTTCCTTTCTTTCTGTTTACATTCATTTTCTTTATGTGTTTAGCCAGAAATGTCAAAAATATAGAGATAGAAAGAGGTACACAGATAAAAATTAAAAAACAGAATTGGAATTAAACTGTAATATTACTAAAAAGACGCAGGCAAAAATAAAGGGCGTGATAAACAGAAATAGAGAGAGACTGAAATCCATAAAGCATTAGACAGAAAAGAGAAAATATATTGTTAGCTGGAAAGACAAATAGGGAGAGAGATATACCTAGGAAAAATAAGACTAGTAATACAATCAAATAAAAACTTTTATAAAAATAGGAAAATCGGCTACTCCATCGACGAATTAAACTGTTGGCAATCCGATGATGGGTTTGTGAATGTTGGTGGTTATGGTTCGTTGAGCAGACAGGCAGGGGGTCTATCCAGCCCATTAGAGGCACGCTCCTCGAGACAAAAGAACGCAGGATGGTGGCAGCCCGGAGGATCGAGTTACCGATAGGATCACCCCTTAACATTAGCCAGTGGGATTAGGAAAGCCAATAATGATAATTATATTAGTATTGAATTGTAATCTGCTGGACTGATGATTCTCACGCTTCCGGCTAGATATAAAACTTACAAAAGCTGCGCGGTGATACTCCTAATTTATGGAGCCGAAGGGGTCGTATTATATTGGGGGGCGTCAGTTTTAAGACAGGACGAAGGTTTATGGTCTTTCGTTCAGTTTACACGTTTGTGATTTCATTTCGCAAAAGAAGAAAAACACAAAGCCGTAAATAATAAATAATAAAAACCTACTATTGTTTCCATAACCTGTGCATTACATCACTGTTTGTTGCTAATGCACACATCTAATTCCATTCTTCCGCTCGCCACACTGTCCCCTCCTCAACCACCCGGCTACTTTCCATTCTCACGAATCCGACACTTGAAAACGCGCGGTTATGTGCTATATTTCAGGACACACATGTGACGGCGTCGAGGCGGCGTGGCGTCCTCATCCCCAAGGAATTCCTGACAATTAGACCGTTTGTTTAGGGACCACTCTAAAATATTTCACGCGGGCAGGACAGTACGTGAGAAAACAGCGCGGCCACGATCAAAAAATAAAAATCTCTTTGGTAATGCGAACAGTGTTAATTTTAGCATTGTTATTGCAGCGGTTGGCTAACCTGTTCAAAATAAACATGACAAAATTCAAGTGCACACACTTGTTTCACATCAACAAGTGCACATCTGCGTTGAGGGGACAAGAACAAAACACTACACGACCCCAGGCTGGCGCAGTCGGACCTGCTCTTTTCGACAATTGCAAAATTATACAATGATCTTTACGCCCACATGCAGGAAAATAGTTATTTTATCATCGGTTGCTTGCAGAGGGTCTTGATGCATTATTAAGTAGTAAAAAAAGCTCCGGATATCATTATCTGAAATGTTGCTCCCCGGAGCCAGACAATAAACGTTTTGCAACAAGACTATCATGCACAAGTTTCATAAATAGAATAGAATACTATATAAAAACATTGTGCGATAAATCTCGAAAACAGGGAGCGCAGGAGGCGCAAAATCAGACATGGATACGCTGGTTCAGTGGCTCGGCCTCGCAATCATTTCTTAAAAACGACTTATATGAGCAATAGACTTTAATAATTGAAGATTATGGGTTTCGGGAAAGCTTTCAGAAAGATTGAGCGAGCGCTTGCCGTAGATAATGGCCTGTATTAACTCGTGCGATATGCGCTCCTTTGCCTCCTTCGGCGTATCCTGGCTCCTGCGAGCGCAGGTTGCAGGATATAAAACAGATGACTGCGGAACCATCGCCGTAATGGCGGCAGATTTCGCGCCGTGGTTATGTTTTAATAGAATTTACGATTATTACCGTAAGAGGGTTGAACGCATTGAGGGCGGGCGGCAGATTTTAGCTCGGTTTAAGTGGATATTGCGATGCACTCTACGAAATGATTTTCTTGTCTCGACTTCCAAAGAGAAATTTAGAAAGCGTCCCGCCAGTTGCGACCGTGGGCCTTTATTTATCGGGGGCCATTTTCATACTTGGAGGTCTTTTTGAAGCGGAGAGAGTATAGATCAGTTCAAACAACGTTGGGTACACAGCTGTTGATTCTTCGCAAGTCCTAGATTAAATGCACAAGCTGTTGAAAATTTACAATTGCTCTACCACATGTGGTCATAACGCCTAACAAGTAAAAAAATATATACAGTGCAATTTAAAAAATTGGAAGCAAACAATAATCATTTTAAGGTATTTTTAAATTATTTTCTTTGATGTATCAAGTGTTCAAATCCGGTTAATATAATAAACAAGATACAGTGCTTAATAACAGGTGCTTAAAATATATTTAATATTGATGTTGAGGGTTTAAGAATAATGTATAATTATAGATTTCGATTGTAAATTTGAGTCTCCAAAAATTAGTAAAAAATCGCTCTTGGAAATAGAGACTTAATGTCAGCACAAACGGTACAGAAAGAGTCTTTATAACAGGTGCTTAATATATCATATTGATGCTGTTGACTGTTTCAGAAGAATGTATTATGACACCTAAACTTGAGCAATATAACTATAGATTTCGTTTGTAAATTTGAGTGTCCAAAAATTAGTAAAAAATGGCTTTTGGAAATAGGGCCTTAATGTCAACACAAGCGGTAAATAAAAGTCTTATAACAGGTGCTTAATACATCATATTGATTATGACATTATTAGTACATCTAATCTAATGAGTAATATAACCATAAATTTCGATTGTAAATTTGAGTGTCCGTAAATGAGTGAAAAATTAACTCTTGAAAATATATTTTTTAAGTCAGCAGGACGCATTCCAAACGACATTCCAATTTCCACCCCTCGTGAACTCCCAATAGATATTTAGTATGAGGAAGATGTGCCGAGTGCGCAACCTCGCTCCGCACAATTAAATCGTTTAAAGCCATTATCCTAAAGTGTAATAAAGAACGTGGCGAATTGCGACGATAAATCAAAAGCCATCATTAAGAGACTCCTCTCCGGCAGGATTTCAGAGTCAAATTGGAATTCCGAGCTGAGCTTCAATATCGCTGTTAATAATGCGCCTGCACGCGCTCTCTGCTCTACACCAGACAGACCAACCGCTCTTATTCGTCAATAAATTCAGATTACATTTCCTCTCCGATTATCACCTTTATGGCGGATCAGAGAGATGAGCAAAATATTCGTAAATTTCTACGGGCTTTAAAGAGATATTACATAATTGCTTTTTCTAAAAAATTCGAATGGTGAAGATTACATTGTCAAGACAGAAAATTGTCGCACCTCAAACCCAATTACTCCGAGCCCCAATACCTTCCATGTCCAGCAACCCGGTCGTAAACCCCCACTAACACAATTTTTAACGATCCCTTTGAATTATTAAAACTCCAAATCTCGTATAAACCGTAATCTGTGCCGTGCGCCCGAGGAGTATCTGCCATACAGGACGCTAAAATCAGCGAACCTGAGACGTTTCCCGCAGGACAAATAAAATTTATGGCTGATTTGACATTTCTAGCTGGACGTTGGACGAAAAATCACTTCGCCACGTATACTTCCGCACACGGCGTGTGGTTTCGTCTTCGTCCGATTCGTGAAATTGCACCAAGAAGAGATGAAATAATTTTATTTGGGATAGGCGGCAACATCAGTAATCTGCTCGAGTTCTAGGTGCGAAACATTGAAATGCCCGGATAAATAAGGGCCCTCGAGGGCCGCCTCCTTGAGGAGGATATTCTTTTGATTTATGGGGAATCTCGGAACCCCATCTCGCTTTATGAGGCAGCGGAAGTGAAGTGGAGTTCGATTGGGGGCTTAATTGCGGAGCGGGAGGGGGAAATATTTTCATTAGTGTAAGGACATTTTATTGGGCATTTTTACAAGAGGGTTATGTAAAAGTGGATAACTTATACAGGGTCTGCATCAATTATTAATCATACGTCCAGTAGTCTTTGTACCTTAAATTCTCCATTTAAATTTTGTTTTCTGCTGGCAATATGATTTATGAATCGAAGCGTGGACGTACCAAAGGGTCTAAGTGCCAAAAATGAAAATTTTCAGTTTTTTCTCTAGAAAGGTTGTATGTACCTTGCTGCGTGTTCTGACAAAAGTTCTACGTTCTAACTATCTAAATAAGGTTGTAAAAAATTAAATAGATGAAGACACTGGTATGTGCCAAGCATGTTTTACCAGGAAAGGTCCTATGTGCCATTTGTAAATTAACCGTCAGTTGGTTAATAAAAGTGTTCTTCCTCTGTTTCAATGTCGAAAGTGGTAGATTCAGATCTGTTCAAAGCAATAAACGATATATAATAACCATTCCAGCCAAAAAATGCGTCTCCAAATATGGTCCTCCATTTGATATTATTGATATGGAAGAACACGGAATCTGCTGTTAAAATATGATTTGATCAATTGAACCAATCCCACCCACAATAATGAAATCTAGAGAAACTTGATTTTGGGCCTCGGAAAGAAACAAACATTATAAAAAATGAAGTAATTTTCTTTTTAATCTTAAAACGGTGGAATTGAAGATGTTGCCAAGCCAAAATCGATACATTACCTTCCAGCTGAGAAACATAAGGAATTTTACCGGAGATTTCTTCAATAATAATTAAATTCCGGCACTTGAGGTAGTTTTAAATGTTATAGGCACTTATGCTTTTTCAAATTTTTTCATTTTATTTTGGCCTAATTAACATTTTTGTTTAGTTATTTTTCTAATGTAATAATGAGTTATTCTTTTTCCTTCAGCCTCATACATATTTAGGTGCTAAATAAAAACATTTGTAGAAATTGGGAGGTTTTTCTTTAATAACGCGAAAGTAAATTTTTGGCACTTAGCGCCTTTGGTACGTCCACGCTTCAATCATTTATAAAGACTCGATACATTATGTTTTTGGAAATAGCAAATTTAACTCGAACATCAGATTAACGAAAAATCCAATTTATAAAATATCTGACAATTTTAGATTTAACGAAATAACAAATTAATGGAATAGCAAATGACGATACACATATCTAATAGAAAAAAATGTCAAAGTTCAAAGTTAACAAAATATCAAAATACTCAATTAACTAAACACCAAAATATCAAATTACCGAAAATATCACACCAACAAAAAAGCAAACAAACGAAATGTCAAATTAGGAAAACAAAAAGAAACATGAACTTAACGAAATAGGAATTTATCAAAAAATTAAATCTTAAATTTAGAAAAAATATCTAAATATGAGAATAACAAATTTTCTAAACATCGCATTAACGAAATAACAAATTAACTGTATACGGAAATATTAAATTAGCAAAATATCTAAATAGAAAATGCATGACAAATTTGTTCAACGAAATATTTAACTAACGAAAAATAACATGAGAGAAATATGAAAATTAGCCAAATTAACAAAATGTCAAACTATCAAATTAAAAAAAAATTAAAACTTGTGATAATTAAAGAAATCACAAAACGTGAAATAAACGAAATATAACAACGAAAAAGTAAATTAACTATCAAAGTACTATACTTATTTAACCAAAAAAACAAAATAACAAACTAAGGACTAACGAAACATCAAATTGGCAAAATATAAAATAAATGAAATTAAAAATATCCAATTTTTTAATGAAATATATACTACTACGTTAACAAAAAGTAATGACAACAAACTAATTTTTAATACACTGCACTTCACTGTATCACACTTCAATATATTGCACTTCTTTATAATATACACTTACACACCAAGCTGATTTATAATAAACCAACAAAATAAATACGGACCTGGCAGGACTGCAGGCGCCGGACGATCAGGACCTGTTCTTTTGCGCCTCCGCCTTCTCACCTCTCGTAAGATATAAGTGTTGAACTGATTATGCTAACATATAAGGGCATACGTACTTACTTGTAAGTTAATGGCTTCTTCCTCGGAATTGGCTGGCTAGTGCGCTTTAATATTTTACAAAGTGCGCAAATACACCAAGACTTATCCCGAGCTCAATTTACTAAGCCGTCCCCTTATATAAGTTATACAAAATTATCATGTAAAAATATACCTAATACCAAAATTTCAGATTAACGAAATGATAACATATTGAATTAACGAAATACTCAATAAATGTCAAATTAACGAACTAATATGGCACTAAATTTTCCAATTGGCAAATTTAATGATATACAAAATATCACGTTAACGAAATATCAAAGTTTCAGATTGACAAAATATCTAATCAACGAAATGTCAAAATATCAAATTGATGAAAAACCAACATATAAGCTTAAAAAGTTAACCAAATAGCAAAACGTGCAACAACGAAATTTTAAATAACGATATATTAAATAAAAGAAATAGTAAAATATCACATAAATGGTATTTCAAAATAAAATCTGTATCAAAAGTATTAGACTGACAAATTTAACATGAAATTAACGAAAGTTTAATGAGATACCAATGTATCAAGTTAACAATTAAGGAAACACCAAAATATCAGTTTAAGGACATAATATAAAATAAACTAGGTTTCAGATTCGAGAAATAATAAATTAGAGAAACAGCAACATGTTAAATTGTAAAATGTACGAAATAGTATATTGTACAACAAGTGCTGAAAAACGGATATTTGAAACGAGTCGTGACACGCGAGCATGGAATATCCTTCAGCACATGTGGTACACTATGCTTTTCCTATGACCACCGCTCAAAAGAACAAAAAAAGTACATGAAACTGTATTTTATTGTAATCAAAACACATTATAAAATCTAAAAAGTCACCTTTGTTGAATTATATTTGATGAACCACTTAATAATATTAAAGTGTTCGCTACAATTAATTCTAATTCTTCTATTCCGTAAGCGAGTCTGTAACCTTCGCAGGCAATCCCACAATTTTCAACGGTGTGGTGCATCTCCTCTGGCACATTCGAAATTACAATGACTAAAAAAATTAAGCTTCTTTCTTTTATATGTATCGTCATTATTACCAGTTTCAGTTCACAATCACTACAAAAAGTTTACCTATTTCACTGATCTGTCACTTATTATTTCATGCTCCGCGTTGCTATGCGCAATTTATAATTTTCAATAGCAAAGATTTTATGTGATTTCGTTATTTGAAAATTAAAATAATTTTATCCCATAATCTGCTAATATCGTAATTTTGGAATTTCGTTATTTCGTAATTTTGAAATCTATAACGAAATTACATTATGTTACTGTTATGTTTTTTGTTAATTCTCTATTCCGTTATTTTCTTGTTTCTCTATTTTTCTATAACACAACTTCGCTATTTCTATAATGTGGTCATTAGACCCGGTTTTTGGTATTTCTTATATAGATCGTAGGAAAAATATTACAAACTTGAAGATCCTAACGTTTCAAGATTTCAAGAATCTAATATACTAATTGAAGAGTCTAAAATTTTAAAATTCCAAGTTTTACAGTTTCTAGGATTCAAGATTCGCAGATTTAAAACATCCCAAAAAGTTTCTCAATTCTCAAAGATTGGAAATTTTGTAAATTTCAAGAATTCAAGATTCGTCAATAATGCAAACATTCCTAGTTTCAAAGATTCTGGACTCACAAATTTTGCTTTGAAAAGAACTGTATTTCAAATTCTGTATTTGTAAATTATGCAATTACGAAATCTGGCAATTTAGATATTTTAAGAATGTGTGTGAATCCACGATACAAGAATTAAAATAAAGTTTCGAAAAGTATACCACATATTCCAAAATTCACAGATTTTCCAAGTTCAAAATGCTTGAAAAATTCCGAAATACTGAGGTTTAACTGACAACATTTGAAAATATTGGGTTTTAAAATTTGAAAAATTACAAAATATTAATGTAATAAAAGCAAAAGAAAAATATGCGTCAATATTAAGATTCTCAGATTAGAGAAACATATTCTTTTATTCGTTTTGTGAAATAATCGAGAAAGTGAAACATAACTAAATAACAACTTATATAACCTTTTCCGTTATGTATTTGATTTGACAGCTGTCAAACCTAACCTCAAAATTTGTTGTTTCTGGACGAGAAGACCTTCAAAAATTCGTTATGTCCATATAGGTTATGTTTAAAGTGTTTTTGTGCGTTTCTAGTTACTTACCTGTCATTTTATGGACATTTCATAGTCGTGGGAGACAAATATGGATAGTTGAGGAACAAGACAAACTATATGCGCTGCACATACTTATCTGCTAAAATCTAATAGTATAAACGTTTGAGATAACATAATATATCAATTATATTTATTTATATTAAATATTTGAAGTTATATCATTTATATCTTTCGAAGAATGTTGGAAATGAAACAAACAGCAGTATTGGATCTTAACCTTACGGCAGGATAATAGTATATTTTATCACTAATATATTACCGAAATTAAATAAAATTTCATCCTCCCCAGTATTTCAAGCCACTATCAATTATATTATTATAAGATCTTTGTTTTTAGCATCTTCGTTACAAATTTACACTGACCAAATCGGAGTTAGCAAATCCTCGGGACCGTTCTTATCAATCAACGCTCGGAGTTCTTTATGGTTTCGGCGACTTTATCTTTTTGCTATTCATCGAATGGCCCCGACTCCCCTATGATTCGCGAATCAGTACGCTCCTCTTTATCTCGCCCGCGATAACGGCCGTTTTTTATCTTGCTCGAGAGTATGGGGCACCGTTCCTATAGCAACCTTAGGGCGCGGGCGGGGCCTCTCTTCAACTGACGGAACGAATCACGGCCGCCGCAAACTGATAGTAATCGATAACATGTAAGTTATAAAACTTCTTTAAGATGAAGAGGATGAGATGCTTCATAAAACGATGATTTCGCATAAAGGGGATTTATCTCGTTCGTGAGCGCGAAATTAAAATTTAATGAGCACTGTAATGGGGCTCTGGCTTTGTTTATTAAAACTGAATATTCCGGTGCTAATATGAATATTAATTAATTTCTTTATTTCCAGGTGAGAAGCCCCACAAATGCACGGTCTGCGGAAAAGCCTTCAGCCAGTCCTCGAACCTCATCACCCACTCCCGAAAGCACACCGGCTTCAAACCCTTCGCCTGCGACCTCTGCGGCAGAGCCTTCCAGAGAAAAGTCGACCTCCGAAGACACAAGGAGACTCAACACACAGAACTGCGACCCATAGTCACATAGTGTCAGACCGCCGGAAGTACGAGCACACTTCCGGTAACTAGCTACAATTCCAAAGGCGAAGAAGGCAAGATGTTGCCCTCCTTCAGGCCGCATTCCTTAACCATGGACCAAAACGCTTCTCAAGCGATCAGCAACAACCACCTGATCAGTGCTGAGGCAAGTTCCTCGAATTTACAGTTGCCTCCGATACGTTCAGTGTTTTCTAACGTTTGTTGGACGTCGTAAAGTATACCAAAGACTTACCAAATCCTCTCTATAAGCGTTTCATCTGTGATTTTTAGACATCATATGAGATATGGTGCTATCTAGTTTTTTGGACATTTTTTTATTGGTTTTAAGGTTAGTGTGCTCTTTGTCGGGCGGCTTTGAGCGCATTCCGGAACTTAAATCATTGTACTAGGTGTTATTTGAAGTCCTTAAATATTTAATGTGCAATTTGTTATTTGATAGTGCAATTTTACAGTTATTATTGATAACATTTCAGGGGTGGGATACTTTCAGCATCTATATAAAATAAGACGCATTGTTGTATGAAGTTGAATTGGGAATGGTGTCTCTACTACAGCCTTAGGAAATAGGAGTAACAGCAACATAAAATAATAATGACACAAGACTAAATCATATTGCATCCTGTCCGTTTACAAAGTCTTACAACTGTACCTACCATCTGCGTGCCAATTTCCATTGCGTTTAGGTACTACCGAAAACAGAAAAGACTGGGTCAGAATTATACTGTAGACACTTCCAAAATTAACATAATTCACTAGTATAGTGTGAATGAGAACTGTTGAGATACTTGACATTGTCAGTTGTCAGTATGTTGTCAAAACCCTGAGTTGTTCATAATGAATAGCTGTCATTTTTGACAATCCATCTCTACAGTCAAAAGAACAATTCAAACAGCTTAAAATTTTGTTAGCTCACCATTTTCTGCTCTCGATGGTACCACCCGGACAACCTCATCCTGTAGACACTTCCAAAATTCACATAGTTGACTATTGTAAATAAGACTTGTTGACATTTGTCAACTGTCAAAACAAAAACAACAGGTTTGAGTTGTGACAATTCATCAAAAACAAATTAATCGGTGGTACCACCACTTAGCGACGGTGCTGTAAAAGGAGGTGACTATGCAAATTATTGTTGGACGCACTGTGTTAATGCATATCTGAAACGTTATTGGTGAAATTAGTAATTTTGTGAAAAGCCTAGTCATTGGCAGTAAATCCGACAAACTCTGTAACGATCTTAAAAATACATTGATGTGATAGTGGTGGTCGATATCAAATTTCGACATCATTTTAATATTCTGTAACTGTAAAAATATATTCACCTGAAAGTGCGTGAACTTCCCAGATAAATGCAACAGAACTTCGACAGTGTTACAAACTGTAAGTACAATATCCTGCACTGGAGAGGAAGTCGCGTAGCGGCCATATCTTTATTTACAACAGAGCAGGAACGCCGCAGGAATATAAAGCAGGATTCCTTGATTGAGCAACTTGATTTTTAACCAACCAGAGTTGCCTCCAACTACGGACGGATTGAAATCGTACTCTCGAGGAAGAACGAGATTTTGCCCGCAGCACCGCAGGAAATTGAAAAATATTCCGTTCTTTCAAGCGGCCGCTGAATTATTTAGCAGGAACGCAATTAACCTCCATTACTTTGAGTAGACCTACTTCTTAATTTTCGAAATCAGTCAGTCAGGAAATAATTTCGATCGATGTTTTGAAAACTCTTAACTCACCGCCGGCGAGTGTAGATTAGCGACCCTTGATTAAATTATGCAGAATGCAGCGTTGTCATGTCATGTAACTCCATACTCCCAAAGCTGTGGTAGGGAAGATCACGACACTAGAAAGCTGGTTTCCGGTTTCAGCGTCGTGTCGACACCCCCACTTTCCGCTTCAAGCTCGCAAAACTGTCAAGTCTCATTCCCTTAAACGACTGATTTTACTTCAACAATTCTGGATTTGTTATTTTCAAAGCTGTGCTCTTGGAAATCTCCAGATGAAATATTTATCTGTTGGAGTGCTGAAAGTATCGCCGGATGTCTCGCGGTTGTCTGTTCGTGTAACGACATCTTTATTATTCACTGCATTGTACAGTTTGTTGTTTCGGGATTAATTTGTACCGCGACTTTATTGATCTCACAGTCTGTGTATACTTAGGTTTCGTGATTACCGGAGTCGGGTTTGGCCAACGTCGGATTCTTAAAGCCGGACTCTGGTACATAAGTGGAGATTTATGTTTCTAATGCCCACAGATCCAACTAAGTACAAGTATTCAACGATATTATTTTACGTCTACTGATGTACATATTTTTCATTGTTATTTTTTGTCTATAGCTTTAGTCAATGTTGAATGTATAAAAATAATGTAAATTATCAAATTTTTAGTAACTATAAGGCACTTTGTATGTAAATGTAAACATTCATGTAAATACGCTTTGTGTATGTTTTAACACACAATTTTATTCTGTCACCAGAAAGTAAATAAAATATTGTATTATATAAACATGTGTTTTCCTGACATTCAACTTAACTGTACGTATATTATAGTGAATACAATAACCTGACAATAGTGGTAAGTATTGATTATGGTTTTATCTTCCAACAACAAAACAATTGAGTTGTGATGAATTAAACATTTTTGTGGAAACTATAATATAGAAATATCAGTTTATCTAGACTTGAATTATAGATTACATTCATTTGGGATTGTCATGTTAGTTTTAACCAAGTCATATTTAAAGACAGTGATTCAACTTACTGATGATCAAATGTGTAAATTAATTAATGTCGGCAAATTAACTATTAGATATTAGTTACACCAATTTGTGAAAGAGAGAGTGAAATATCTACATAAAATAAATAAATGACTTTTAGAATTTACTTTACTTCATCTGACCCGGCGCATCCACCATTTCATTATTTGCATATATGAGTTGATGTAATGAAGTTTGATATATTATTATTATCGTATGGATATTGATAAAGTAAAGACAGAAATTTGAATAATAAATGTCATAGACAGTCCAACGTGAAAAACTTTAAGAGGAGTTCTTACTTTAACAAGACTGAGAATAAAAATTAAATTTGAGTGATTTTGGAAACGATTTCTTAGAAGAATCTACAAATAAACCATTGATTTGTTTGATAATAAGATCCTACATGAATAAGCAAAACATATAATGTTATTCGATAGTTTATAGTCTAGCTGGACAGCTTATAAACCATCTGCTATTTTAGTACAAAACAGGATTTCTATTAATAGTATATTATTTATCTAGAACGAGAAGTGAAGTTTAAAGTACGAGCAATTTGTTTACGGCCGAGGCGCCTAGCCGAGGCCGGAATTACTTGTGAGTACCTTTAAAAACACTTCTTCGTTCGAGGTAAATACAACGTTTTATTTCATACTGCAAGTTTGATGAACTAAGTCAAAATAAAAAGAAATGTGTGTTTATCTCGCACAAATTATTCGTAATAATTAAATATGCGGGAACTTACATTCCCATAGTAACAAACGTTTGTCAAAAATGGCAACGAAAAAACTGGGTCACGGTGAATGGTTTTGGATATTTTATCCGATTATTCCGTTTAAAATGGAGAAAATTGAGGTGCCTCAAGACATTGTAGATGAAGCAGATCACGTGAAGAACAATTTGATGCCACAAAAATCTCGGGAACAATGTAAGCAATGATTGACGTATAATTTTAAAGTACTAGGACTTTAAAATTTTTCTTTAAAGTACTAGGACGTTAATGTTCCACTTTTGGTATCAAAAATAATCCGAAAAATGTCACTTTAGATACAAGTATGAAATAAAAGTTTATATGTATATTAGCCAGTTATAGGTTACAAACTAGCCAAGTTTGTACTTTAGTCGTGACATTTATGAATTTAGAGCGAGAGAAACAAGAAGCTGTTAAGACATAAACAGATGCAAGAAAGTTGACACGAACACAAGAATCGATAGAAGTGGGGGAAAATCGGGGAAATTAGGAGTATCCATAAAATAGGATAATTAAGAAAATTAACAGAACCGGTAGATTATAGAAGATTAACACAATCAAGATAAAAAATTAAGAGTGTCAGAATCATCAAGATCCTCGAAAGACTTTCGAGAAAATCAGAAAAATCAAGAGAATTCATAGAACTAAGAAAATTAAAATAATCACCAGGACATGTAACATTTCATTGTAGTGTGTCATGACACTTTTCAGGGGCGAAGGCACGAGGAGCTAGCCGAGTGTTACAAGGTAGCCGAGTATTACAATGAGCCCGAGCTCACGCAAAATGAGAAATTTACATCAACAATATGGGAAATTATAGAAATTCACTAAATCAAGAAAAACAATAAATCAAGAACAAATAGAATTAAAAAATCGGAAGGAAAAACAGGAATAAAAAGAATCGATAAAATTAGAAAAGCGCGAAAATGATCATTAAGAGAAACTCTACAATCAAGATCCACAAAATCAAGGGAAGTGAAAGTATCAAAATAATGGCGAAACTCGGGGAATCAAAGGAGAGTCAACCTAAACAAGAAAACCTAAAGAATCGGTAAAATCTAAAATGGAACAATAAATAAAAGAATCGAGACAGAAAGGAAATGAGTAATAATATCAATAAAATTAAAATTAAATGAAGAGTTTTTGAAGAGGATTTGAAGAACGTTTTGAATGTTTACACTTCTCTTACATTCCCGAATTATCACTATCATATGCAGATTGACACGAGGAACCCGCTGATGTTTTCGTATACAGTGTGGAAATTAAGTAAGGAATAAATTCAGTAACTCCGTTAGTATTTGCTCTAGAAATAAAGCATGTGGTAGGGTTAATTATAGCGCATCCGAGGAACGTATACTAATCTTTTTCATAACTTTTTTTGACCGTTATGACGTCATCAATATTTTTTTCAATGGAAACCAACGTTATCAATTAATACTTAATAGGTTACATAAGGAAAAAGTAAATAAAAATTTGCTAAATTTTAACAAATTAACAGGGCTGTTTAATTTTATCGGAATTTAAGGAAAAAAAAAACAGAAATCTAAACAAAACAAAGCTGACAAAAGCAATCAATGAGAAAAAATAAGAAAGCCACCTTAAATTTCAAAGTAGGGCTAACAAATTAACAAAATTAACAAAAAGACTATTGATGTGAGAGTTATAAATTAAAGATATTACACCAAATGTTCAAACTGATGACCATGCATCATCTGACAAAATCCAAGGCGATCATAAAAAGCAGCCAATACGTTTTGAATGGTTTGGGGAGTTATTAATCTGCACGACTCATGCCGAATTCTTGCTTTAAGATCATCCAATTGTTTTGTGTCGGTTTTGATTTACCTTCCTTTTTAAGTGCCTCCATAGAAAAAAATCTTCTTCCCAGCCATCTTCTTGGGAACACTTTGTCCAAGTAACGCCGCACAGGGCGTAGTGTGGTGGAGCACCATCCTGTTGCAACCAGATATTATTATTTAGAAGTTCATTTATTATTTCATCAGAGAAAAACAGAACTTGTCAACATTGTATTGGTATCTCTATGGTTTTTTCTTAAATTCCAATAACATTAGACTAGATTTGAACTTTAGCGCCGTTTTAATTTATTTTATAACGTTGATAATACAATAAAAAACTCTATGCGAATGTAAAATAAAAAACATCAGTTGGCATTAAAAAAAATATTGATGACGTCGTAACTGTAAAAAAAAACTAATGAAAAAAATTTGTATACGTTCTTCGGACCCGCTATAATTAACCCATGCTTTTTAAGTTTTATTTCTAATGCAAATACTAATGGAGTTACTTTATTTGTTCCTTACTTAATTTCCACACTGTATAATACTACATTTTGCCGGTTATAATTTTTATCATATTATATACGAATATGACACAAATGACACCCCGCTATCTCTAACCGTTTCAGCTATATGGCGTTTAAAAGTGTTGCCACTGGCACAAAATTCGCGAGGTTCGTGAATTCCTGAAAACATTTTCGCTCATATCTCGTAAACTATAGCCCAATTAAATGATTTATTGCTACCAGCGGATTTGTCTTAAAAATCCCTTTAATACTATGAAATTTTCAAAACACGTCCATAACTCCGAAACGCCTATATTTATTTACATAACTCCGAAACTGATGGTACAGGCAGCTCTCTCGTGTCAATTTGATCAGATTTGAATACACGATACATAAAATAAAAATACTTCAAATGAGTTTTATATTTTTTATTCCCGTCAATTTTGACAGATGACAGTTTTTAAAATTATTGCACTGTATATATTTTTTAGTGATTCTTATTTTTTTTCTGCATACAAAGTAATTTACACTTTTAAATCAAGTTACCGTAATACTTCTCAATTATGCTGTTTTTTTCAAGACAGCCATTAGCACAAATAACTATGAATGCGTGGATTTGATATTAACTTATTTTGGCCCGACATACCCCAAATATTTTATTTTTCGCAACGAAAGTTATTTCTAGAAGGCGTCGATAATGGGACAGCATATATGTAATTTTGACTATAATTCCTCCTCGTCTTAGGTTACTTGTGTTTATTTATTTTCTGTTGAAAATAATTTTTTCTTTTATTCTTTTAATGTCTTCATCTTTCAAAAAATATTCTCCGTAAAAATGAATAGAAAATATATATGCATTGCAATTTGCAATTTGAATAAATTTGTCATCTGTTTTAAAGCAGAAAGCGATGGAGTTTTTATAAATCGATGTCATTGACTCGTTTAAATCGAGGTCAAAATAAGCAAGATACAGCATCAAAGGTTTTTTATTAGTCACGCTGTATATATTTATTTGTTTTAAATGTCATGTTTAGTGTTTTATGGTTCGTTTTATGTGTTACTATATACAGGGTGTCCCAGAAATAAGTACATTAATTTTAACAGCATATAGATCGAGTGAATAGCAACAAAATTTCTCAATACTTTTTTTTTTCTAAACCCTCCAGTTTTCGAGTTAAAATTGTGTAAAGATTTGGTATGAATTTCGTTACCCGCTACTGGATTGTTTTTCTATAAATCCCCACTGATAAACCAAGCATACAAAAAATTCATTTACGTTCACTTTGTTTTTGTTTCTTTGTGGGATTTTGAAAATGAACTGAAGAGACTTATGTAATAAAATATTATACCAAAATAAAAATTACACATTATTAATTTTCATTGCTCAATTACCTTATTAACAAAATTATCACTCAAAATGTGGAAGTAGGTACTTACGATAAGAGAATCCTCCATTTCATCTGCAGGTTGCACACGGGAAAATTCGTATTCAACAATTTCGTACAATATTATAGCGTAGTGACAAAGAGCACCGTCCGTCGTTCAGAAACCACATGGTTGTCCGGATTTATAAAGGCAAATCTTCCAGTAACTGGAGTATTCGTTGTTTATAAAATTTAGAATTTTTAAAAACAAAACTACACAAGAACAGATCACAAACTTTGTCCACCACAAAAATTAACAAATCACGAGACAGTTAACTACAACCTGTTGTAAAGTCCGATATTAAATTAATTATGTAGTAACAGGTCGGTACGCTTATCATTTTTACCCGGGACGCAGCGACAAAAAAGTTCACAAAAAGTAAACCTCCAAGAAAAACAACAGAATTCACGGTCTTTACCATTGTGTCAGAAATCCATAAGCGTATCGTTATTTTTGGGGGTTGTAAAATTGTAATTTCAAAATGTGATTTTGAAAAAATGGTAAAGGAAAAAGTTGTTGTACTCGATTAGTTCTACCACCTCTCCAAATTAATGTACTTATTTCTGGGACACGTTGTATATTTCATGTTTGATATTTGATTATTCTCATTTCATTATTCATATTTTATGATATTCACATTTAGTATTTTATTTAGTATCTCAAATTTCATGTTTCGTTTAAAAAAACACTGTATTTTATATATTTTGTCATCACATTTCATAAATTTTATTATTTTGCATTTCTTGACTTGAGTTTCATATTCATACATTTCATATTTCATGTTACGGATTTTGCATTTCATCTTTCGTATTCTGTATATCACCTTTCGTATTAGGGGTCATCCATTAATTATTACGTGAGCTCAAAATAGAGGGGAGGGGTCCAGAAAAATCTCATCAAATCTCATCTAAAGGGAGCAGGTGATTATTGAAAATATCACGTCAACTTTTTAATTCAAAAATATACACTATTATAACATAAACATAAAAAAATCATTAAACTTATTACATATTTCACTTTTTTAAGGTTTTCTATTTTGTCCGCAAAACAATTTTTTATTACAATAGTAATCTCGAGTATAGACAGTATTAAATATTTTCTATGTCTATGATTCCCCGAATTGAGACAATTGCCGCACAATTTATTTATTAGACTCTTTTCGCGGAAATCCCTACCGGGTTAAAAAATCGTTCTCTATTGTTATGTAATTTAAATAAATTTGTTATAGTGTCCCTTAAACGCACTATTATTTTCCCTCTCTATATTCCATCAGTATTAACGCTAAGGTATTTAGTGGTCTTTAGAAAATACATAAACATACACGAAAGACGTTAGTCACGCCACCAAATCTCATCAAGGGGGAGGGAGGGGTCCAAATTAACAAAAAAACACCTGAAGTAATTATAATGGACGGCCCCTTATGTTATGTATTAATGTTAAATAATATCTGTACTTACCAAACAACGATGGCACTACACCCAACACCCATAATTCCGGTTTTCAACCCATGAATAACAAAAACACCACCAAAGAAGAATTGTTTTCACAATCTGTCAATTGTCTAAACCTACCTACTTGATCTCTTAAAATAAAGGCAAAATGTGCTGGGAGTCGTCACTAAATTAATTCATAATTCGTTCAATGTAAGTGAACAATAATTAACTTTAAAAAAAAAAGAAACCGACTTCAAAAAACCCAAAGTAACATAAGTAAACTAAAAAGTAAAAAATAAAAATTTTCAATTTCAGAGTTATTTGTTGTTCCACTTAATGTAATTATTTCTTTTTCCGTTTAATGAAATTTTGAAATTATTGTTGATTATCTAATTATTAATTGTTTTATAATTTTGAAGTCGGTGCCAAGTAAAACATAAAATTATACATTTTAAAGTTATAATTCCCTGATAATTTCAGACTTCTTAATTCACGATTATGATTACTGAATTAAACTTTTCAGTAAAGTCATTTGATACATTAGGTAAAAGCTATATATTCGTAGTAATAATTTTGCATGATTTAGGTTGGATTTACTGAGAGATGAATTATTGTTAGATATGAAATAAATAAAAAATTATTTATTATGTAATTACTATAAACTGTTTTTATAATTTTTTCGTAGTAACTAATTTGTTATTGTAGGAAGGTATATAATTTGTTTTTATGTTTTTATGGCACCAACTTCAAAATTATAAAACAATTAATAATTAGATAATCAACAATAATTTCAGAATTTCATTAAACGGAAAAAGAAATAATTACATTAAGTGGAACAACAAATAACTCTGAAATTGAAAATTTTTATTTTTTACTTTTTAGTTTACTTATGTTACTTTGGGTTTTTTGAAGTCGGTTTCTTTTTTTTTAAAAGTTAATTATTTTACAATTTTAAGTGATGGGTAGACCTAGTAAGGACGCTTCAAATCCACGCAAGCGCGAAAATAGATTGTCTTTGTGGTTTCTATGGGATACAGCATGAGAAAATGTGGATTATGTTGAAAATAGAAAATTATTGTTTGTACGGTCAAGACTGCAAAAAATTGAAAAGTAAGCGGTTAGTTGTAGAGAGGCCTTCAACCCCTTCAATACCTTTCAAATGCCATTTAAGATTTTGGGGCTAACAGGCCAGATTTTGGGGCTAACAGGCCCCTCGCGAAGAAGGCGAAGCGCCGAAACTTGAAAAGAATCTGAAAAGATGTGCCCCTGGCAAATAAAATCGACCTGTGGAGTTTTAAATGGGACAGCCTGTATATTATAGACATAAATCGATTGGTGCAGAAAGCATCCAAGTACCATATCATGTATGCTAAAATTTGCGACTAATAGTGCTTATATGCCAAGGACATAGTAAAACAGAATTATAGATGAATTTGCATTAGTCTTTTCGTTTCCTGAAAAGTTTGCAAAATGTTATTTGGCTTGTTTTAACCTTTAAACCCTACCCATCAAAAAACTTTCATTGTAGCTATCCTGGGGTACAAGTGTACCCCAAAAAATAAACCCAAAAATTAAGAAAAAAAAACTTTTATTCTAATTTTTTCAAACACAATCTGAATCTTTAGATTTAAACAAATCATGGAAACAAAATTTAAAGTTTCTTGGAGCAATCTGGGCATATTTTTATTTGGTGTTCTGCACAGATACACTTTTTGCACACATTGAATGAGGTTTAACTTTTGCGGTTCCTTGACTTTTGACAGAACCCGCATATTTCTGTGGACTGCTGTACAGGTGCTTCAACGGGTGTTTCAATTTGAAGAATTCCGTTTATAATTTTGCGGAGATTTGATGGTAAAGTTGGTCATGATAATCTTTCGCGCATCAACGGTTTTATCAGATCTAAGACCAACATCTTGAGGTATAGGTGCGTCTATTTCCAAAATTTTGTTTGTATTTGTATTCGGATCCTTTTAGAAGAATCATGAAATTAATCCCCACATAATTGAGAAGCCCATAAAAAATGCAAAGTGGCCAGCGAAAGGTTCGTCTCAATACATCAGAATATTGATGACAAAGTCGAAATTCACGACATATAGAAAATCCAGCCATCTCTTAAAATCCCAATATCGCAATAAACCTAAAAGCACCTTTCTTTGAAAGGCTTATCACGACATCCGGATTGCATATATTGTCTTTGGTCGCAGGACACTTTTACTACCCTGGGGTACTGCTGTACCCCAATGTTGCAATTACTCTATCAGTTTGAAAAATTAATTAAGTTAACTTGCTGCACAGCGTGCTTCACACTAACATAGGAAGGTACCTGGGAGATGAAATTGTTCATGCGCATAGATTTGCTAATATAACTTAATAAAATTTTACTGGGGTACTGTAGTACCCCGGGTAGGGTTTAAAGGTTAACAATAAACGATTCAATTGAAATCGGTTCATAAACAAAGAAATTATATTTGAAGTCGGTTTCGGTAAGACACAATAAATCACGTCCTTGACCAGTTTATTTATTCTCGGCTTGTCACTCTCGGGTGGGGTTTCGGCCATAAACCATTCATCTCGAGCAGGTATACCCTCATTCGAACACATTTCCATTTGATTTTGAGGAATTTCCTTCTATAACTTCGAAATCTTACGTCCAATATGAATTAAATTAAAATTGGAGCATCTTGAAGATATACTGAATACAACGCAAAAAGAATAATTGAAATCGGTTCATAAACGAAGAAGTTATGCGCGCACAAACATATCCAATCACCACATTTCCATCTGATTTTCAAGAGTTTCCTGCTATAACTCCGAAGTCTTACGTTCAATATGAATGAAATTAAAATGGGACCACCTTGGAGCCATACTCAACCCAACGCAAAAAGAATAATTGAAATCGGTGCATAAACAAAGAAGTTATGCCCGAACATACATACAAAAAAAAAAAAACATATATACAGTCGAATAGAGAACCTCCTCCTTTTTTGAAGTCGGTTAAAAAGATCTTATATTTAATTAGGGGGCATAAGAGAGAATATTGTAACCCACCATCTTACTTGTTAAAGACGAATTTTGAAACCCCTAAATATAAACTCCTCTAGAAAATTCGCACGGAGCTCACTTCTCGTTGATGTAACAATATAATATTATGTACAATTGTACAGACTTAAAATGGTACTTCCCGAGTACGTTGGAATTCCACACTTTGCACCCATCATCCATAGTTCTGATTTTCCACCCAAAAATCACAATAACGCACTTATTTTGCCCACATACAAATTAAATATTTTCACCATCTGTCATTTATACTCTGAAACTACCTACCTGATTTAAAAGGATTATTTATTTTCTGCAAAAGTGAGCGAGTCCACGGTGAGGATAAAACTCCTAGTAAAAAGACACAGTATGTGTTTAGACCCGCCAATAATAATAATTAATTCAAAAATCGTTCGATAAAAGCGAAAGAAATAACTTGGTAGTTAATTGGTGGTAATAAAAAACGGTTATTTAAGATTTTAATAGGTTCTGAAATTCACTATGTGACGTTATTCCAAGGGTAAAAACTACTGTTGGGGTCTTAAATATACATTTTTCGGCTAATTTAAGAGTAATTTTTCAGATTCGACTCGGACTCACACATGAATAATGATTTTAAATCAAGTAGGTGAGCAGTGTGTAAATGACAGATGGCGAAAATAATTTGTATGTGGCAAGAATTGGTGCGTTTTTGTGCTTTATGGGTTGAAAACTAGAACCATAGGTGTTGGGTGCAAGTGTGGAGTTCCATGGTAGTTGGTAAGTACCATTGTTAATAGCATAGTAATTTTTATGTACCAAACTCCTAAAACTGTCAAACTTTCTTGATATTCTAGTTTTTGCAGAAGGTATAATTACAGCAATAATGTAATTTTTAATCTCTAAATCATTAATGTATACATTTTAGTGAGTTTGTCATTTCTGCATGCTCCAACCCATAATTAAAGCAATCTAAAGGAATACATCTAATATAAGGTTTTGTTGTTGTGAAATATACATGTATAAACTCTTCATCTCTTACATCTTCGAGGAATGAATTCATATTTAGTACAGACGATTATTTGGATTTATATCCCAGATTTTGTTGCTTTAAGACGCTGCAGCCCTAATTTCAAGTGGTGTGCAAGAAATATTGTCTGTATAACCTTTTTCAAGGACTTTCACGTCATATCAAATGAGTGCACATGACTGTACAGTCGTCAGGATAGTCGTCTAACACATGGATTGAAGTGTTGTAGTTTGTTACGTTTTTGATTAGTTTTACGTATTATTATATCTAAAATGGGTAGATATTACTGTGTGGTGGGTTCGTGAAACTGTATGAATTATGTATATTGATTGGTTCAAACAAGGAGCGACAAAACGATGCGTTATCGGTGGTTGCAAGATCGACAGCAGACGTCATTTCTTCCATTTTCGAAACCGTGTTTGGCAGTAAGAAAGGGCCTTGAAAGCGGAGGAAAAGGGCACCTGAAGGAGTGCAGTTTGTGTAATAAGTGTAAAATGTGGTTGACGAAATGCCGGTGTAAAGATTATGCAATCCTAACTCATATCAATAAATGACATTATATAATTGTGTTTTACACTTCGTGAATGAAAGAAGTCCTTCGGTCAGCCACATTTTACACTTATTACACAAACTACACTCTTTCAGGTGCCTTTTTCCTCCGCTTTCAAGTCCCTTTCTTACTGCCAAACACGGTTTCGGAAATGGAAGAAAACCACCAAAAACGCACCTTTTAATCGCTCCTTGTTTGAACCGATCGAGATCCATAATTCCTATAGTTTCACGAACCCACCACGCACACACATCTACCCGTTTTAGATATAATAATACGTAAAGCTAGTCAAAAACGTAACAAACCACAACAATTCAATCCATGGGTTTGACGACTAACCTGACGACTGTACAGTCATGCGCACTAATTTGATGACATGAAAGTCCTTGAAAAAGGTTATAGGACGAAACTTCACAAATGCAATGACAAGTTAAAACAAATTACCCAGCCTACTATTCCATTCTTGAAAAGTTCGTTTTAGTCACCTACTTTGTTTGTTAGAAATACACCTTTTCTTTTACTTTTTTACAATGAAGTTGTGCCGGTTGTGAAATATACTATTTCAAAAATCGTTTTCCCTACAGTTCAATATCAAAATGATGATTTAACTTTTAATCATATCTGGTCCATTTGAGAGACAAATTAATTTCAAAAAATCAAGTAATTTGATTCAGGATTAAATGACAGATCGTCGTTTTTATTTGTGTATGTAGTGTTTTTGTAATTTATGAGTTAAAAACGAAATTATTTGTGTTAGTACTATCATAATCCAATCCAATCCAAAATACATTTTTATTAACGTGACTTTTGTTACAATATTTTTCTTAGGAACTACAGTGTCGTGTTTGGTGCTGCTGTTCTAAGATATGTTACATGTCAAGGTTTCTATTTCATTACAAGTTTGGTGTGATTAGGGGATACAATGATTCATTTCGGTTAGAGGTTTATCTGGCATCGAGGTTTGTCTGGGCATCCTATAGGGGTGGAATTCTTCATTCTTCGTTCTTCTTTGGATTCTTCTCTCTTGGGCACCTTGCGGGGTTTGCTTCGTTTGGCTGGGTCTTGGCATCTTAAGGTCCTAAAAGAGAGGTCTTCAAAAGATGGGGATGGGAACATGGAACTTCTCTCTGAAGGAGCTGCTACCTCATCGAGAGGGAGTGGTTTCCACCAATTCCAGTAGTGCTGGTGATATGTTCGGGTAGACGGTTAGAAGAAAAGATGGTAGATGTTCGCTTTTTATTTTTGTTTTTTTGGGGATGAGGTTTAAGAGCCTGTTTTTAGAGGGAACTTTGAAGTATGGATAAGGGCTTTGTTACTTTTTTATTCAGAGGATTAAGTAGGTGAATTTCGCAGTTCTGATGGGTCGATAAGTATTTTTTTGCGCTTTTAGCCATTAGATTGGGTTTTTTAGATTCCTGAATAATTCCTGTTCACAACAGTTTTATTGCAGATGTACTTAACATCGAGACGCATAAAAATAATTTATTTAGAAATCCCACGACTTAGAGCAAACATTAAAATGATCATTATGTCGAAATTGCAAGCAACATTTACAGGTCGTAATGTTTCCCTTGAATAAACTATAGTATCGACACGCGGACGGACGATAACTTGACGAACTGTTCTTTAGTTCCGACTATAAAATTTAACGATCGTATTTATTGACTTCGGACGACGCTACATGTAAAAGAAACCGCAACTCATAGACGATTTTACGCCCCTTTTTGTCACTAGATCGATGTCGACGTAACAACGTATAAAATATAGGCCAGTTTTAATATTAGCAACGCAATTTGGAAAATGTGCAATTGAAAGAGGAGAAGAAACAGGATTCTGCACGGTAGTTCGCGTGTTCGCCGGTCTTGTGGGGTCTCGCTACCTAACCCGGAGAGTGAGCCTCCAGGGGGCTATAACGCTGCGACCGTTGAGTGATAATTATAGGTCACGTGAGGTGTAATTGTTGTCATTATTCTACTCAAATTCACTTTGTCTTTACAACTGTCTTTGAAAGTTTGCGGTTAACTGCTGTTAAGACAAGTGGTTAAAGAAAGTTTTAACAAGCTGTAAGTATTCATGAGGACCTTTTGGGAGGTTTTAATTTAGCGGACTTGAAGGAAAAGGTAGCACAAGAAATAGTATTCCGGGGGTAATTTTTTATTTATTATTATAACAGAATTAAACATTGGAACTTTATTCGTGTCGCTAAATAGATGTAAAACCAAATGTGGATTTACAGAATAGAAAAATCTAATCTGAATAAATCTAATTTACAATTTGAAAGGGCAATCTGGTTTAAAGCCATTTTAAAATTTTTGAGACTTGAAAGAAGATAAGACAAAATTGTAATAGTTTTTGTAACTTAATTTTTTATAATCTATAACAAAGAAAACTATGAGAAACCTGTTAGCATTTAAGACTACATCTGTATATTCTTCTATTCAGCAGGAATACCGGACCGTATACAAAGTTGGCTAAAAGATTAGCTCGCGGAGATAGTGGAAAAAACCAATTAGATTCCGCGTGTAAAAAATACGAAATTTCCGATTCGGAGTCGAACGATTTAGATAAAAGACACGAGGTGGACAAAAGATTGCTGGAAAAGGTAAGAGAGCGATTGAAAGATTCAAGTTTTGGAGAAAAAGCAACTGCAGCCACATTCTAGGAATTGTGAAGGCAAAAAAAAATTTTGGCATGGCGTGAAGAAAGTTAAGAAAAATCGAATATTGGCTGCACTAAAACGAGGATAATTTTTACCATTCTTGTTACCGGTACTTGGACCGCTTGGCGCTTTAGGTGGAGGAGCAGCAGGGATTGTAAAAGCAGATAAAAACTGACAGAAGAAACACAGAGACATAATAAAGCGATGTTCTATAACAAAAGGAAATCTTCACCTGGATTTAAGAACATTCTTCTGGTTTAAAAGGAAATCTTACTGCCTGAAGATTTAGCGACATTACCAAGCGAAAGTTATATTTACATACAAGGGTACTGTTACAACCTATTGCGTAATTGGTCCACGGTTGCACACTATACCTCCTAGTTCGTTGAAGGGGGGTCAAGAACACTCTCTTTAAGTCCTTAAACTACATTAAGTGGTGTACAATAAAACTGGACTGATGTGGTTTCAGCTTTCAGGAGTGCTCGCTCTCCTGAGGATCGAAGATGGTGAAAATGGTGTCTTGGGGCTGGAGCTTCTTGGGAGTCGTCCACTCAGTGTCCTGATGGTCTAAGGTCAGGTGTAAGAGACCTTGTCACTGCAAAAAGCGTTCGCGCAAAGAGATAAGGATTACTCACATTCTTCCCTACTTCCAATAGCCCAAATCCGCAATTTGCGTTTCGTCTTTTGTGCCGGGGTTTATTCGCCCTACTCTGGCGTAAGGATTTTACGATTCCAACTCCCTGGCACAGAAAGAGCTTGGCTAATTTTCGCAGCGATGCGAACGGCTGGTTGGTGGCAGTACGAAAGAAATTACAATAGAATGAGTGGATCGTTTTCACGACGGTGGCGCGCTAATCGCTCCAGGTACAGAGTGGTCTGGGGGAACTGTGGAACTCGCTGTTCCAGTGTTACGGTATTTAATACTCACGAAAATTAAATACCGTAACAGTACCTAAGTCGTGGTAGATGGTAAAATTTGTCAACAACGAAATATTATTTATATTTAATGAGTTACGTTTAGAAATTAATGGACACAGTATAGATACAAATATTAAACCTGGACTAACAAGGAATTGTATCATTTTCGAAAAATGAAAGTATAACACATCAAAATGCTGAATGATTTCCTACGGGGGACAGTGGTCTTACAGAAGATCACAAAAAAGTGATGGTTCGGATGCCACAAGAATTAATTCTGAATTCTGCGAGCCAAAGACAAACTTAATTATAATAATTATGGAGAGTTCCACATATTTCGCCGGGGTTTAGAGAAGAAATAGCTTTGGCAGACTACAGGCTGCTGATATGTGGGTTTAAATAAATAAAAAAATATTATAACTGAAGCGTTACATCGACAAGACTGGCATTTTTTGGTGTCAAATTTCAAGTCTTGCTGAAAATTTTTGGTGTCAAATTTAATTTTTTGTTCGTCAATTTTTGGTGTCAAATCTAATTTTTTCCTGACAATTTTTGGTGGCAGATTTCATTTTTTACTGATAACTTGTTACGTACAAAAAATTAATTTGAAACTGCCCCAAATCTAGCTTGATGGAGATGGACTGGGTCTATTGTTATTATATATATTTATTACCTAAATAAGCATATTTCTAAATTAACAATTGAAATAAATGAAATGAAATAGTCAGTCAGTATAGGATAATTCATCAGCAAAGTTCAGTTACACACAACAAATAAGAATTTACTCATAAAACTAATATCTGAAATTAAACAGCCCGAATTATAGCTATAATTCGCCGTATAAATGGTATAAACAATTTATATTCAGTCAACGACGATTTGAGGATCTAATTAGTTTTACGTTACACTTTGAGGTTGATACTAAGTTATGTACTGCGCGATTACCACTACTTTAAATTATTGCTGTGACCAATGACCACAAAAAAAAAGAGGAACAAAGATTAACGACAAATCACAAAATGGCTTATCTGGCGTTGGAACGTTGGTTTTGGGGTGATGTGATGTCTTCCAGAGGGAGACCACTACGATTCTCCAGCTCCTGGCACAAATAAAACCTTCTCAATTATCCACGATGGAACTTAGGGATTTTCAACGAATACCACCCTCGATGACGTAGTCCCAATCCTGATCATTACTTAAGTTGGTGACAATTATTTGGTTCACCCCTAGTCAGCACCCCAATGAAGAAGATTCTACTTTAAGTACTCCGTTTAACGAACAGAAAAGCCCTTACCTCCACTGGGGGACGTTAATGACTCGGACGAGACAACGAAAACGTGGTACTAAACCACAGGAACGACTCTATTCGGTGGTTTTTGATTCCCGCAGGTCGAAAATGATTTCGTCGATTTACGATTGGTTTCGAACAAGACGAAAATCACTCATTTGTGTAAATAGATGGCCAAATCCTTTTCGGATAAATTGAATTATATTTGCCACCACATTTCACCGCCCTCCGAACAAGGATGTCTTCTCGACGAAAACGCCGGCCGGAAAGGCCTCTCAAACCTGCGCAAGCATCGCGGTGACGATAGACCTACCGCTGGCTTGACAGTACTGACAGGTGTGAGGTTATGTACGACGTGAACAAGAGAAATTCTTAAAGATTTACCGACAGAACACAAAGAAAGTATGAAAGATAGGTACCACCCAGTCGAGGTTCCATTAATTTAGCCCCTTTCGTTCTAGGCAGTGGAAAAAGTGTCGAATACTTCCAGAACGAAGGATCCAACCAGGTAACACCAGCACAGCGAAGAATGAAGAAGAAAGACGATAGCATTGAGAGTAACATTCCGTAATGTCGAACACAATTACGGTTTACAGTAAAAATTAGCCCGAGCGAGAAATAAGTGAAATGCACGAAGAAAACAGCGGCTTAATACCATCTCCCTTGGTGATAAAATAGGATGGCCCAACTCAGCAATCCCTTCACTTGCGACGTGATTCATACCCAAAACAACTAATCAAACAACCGAAAAAAAAGTTTTGGTGTCAAATTTCATTTTTTTCCGACAATTTTTGGTGGCCAATTTCAAGTTTTGCTGATTATTTTTGTTGAATTTTTTGCTTACATTTCTAAGCTTCTCAATTATATTTGCGTGATGTTGATGGTCTAGCTGTAAATATGGATGAATCGATGCGGCGTTGCTGTGGCCAGTTATCTTAATCAGTTCTTGTTCCGATACGTCGGCCTTTGCTAATTTAGTAACCGCAGTTGACCTTGTTAAATGATTTGTGACCTTAATCCGTTTAATATCGAGTCCTGCTTTCTCGGCACTTTGTTTTGTCCATTTGTCGATTTCATTGATGGCTACGGGGCAATTCTTAAACCACCCATTCCCATTAGGTTTATTCCAAAAAGGATTTTTAGTCAACAACAAATATTCGGATCCTCGACATTGCACTCTTGTCTAATTTTTTCTTAAATGATGGGTTAAACAAGAAAGATTGTCGTTGCAACAGCTACTCGTAATCCGACTGACAAAAATTAGCGGCAAGTATCAAACCACTTTTTGACAACAAAGTGCCTTTAACCATTCCCTTAGGAAGTTTCATTTTCAATTTTGGATTTGACATCCCTTTTGAAAATGTCTTTTTCAATGTTGCGTTTGACATCCCCTTCGAAATTTTGTTTGTCAATATTGGATTTGCAACGTCCCCCTAGGAAGTGTGATTTTTAAGGTTTCCTTTGACTACATCCCCTTATAAAAAGTCTCTAGTAATGTTGGGTTCGACAACATTCCTTCAGAAAGTCTCTTTATCAATACTGGGTTTGACATTTCCCTCTATAAAGTGTTTTTGTCAAAGTTGGGTTTGATAACATTCCCTTGAAGAGTCCCATTATCAATATTGGATTTAATATATTTCCTTAGGAAATGTCTTTTTCATTGTTGGATTTGACAACATCCCCTAAGGAAGTGTTTTTATCGCTGTTGAGTTTGACTATATCACCTTAGAAAGTGTCTGTCAATCTTCGATTTGACAACACCCCTTTAGGAAGTGTCTATAAATCTTGGATTTGACAATATCCCTTGTGAAAGTGTCTTTTTCACTGTTGCGTTTGACTTCAAAAGTCTTTTTGTCAATGTTGGATTTGACAACATCCACTTGATCAATGTTGAGTTTGACAAAATTACCTTAGAAAGTCTGTTTGTCGACATTGCATTTGACAAGATTACCTTGGCAAGTGTCTTTATCAATCTTGGATTTAACAATATCCCCTACTACATCCCCAAGTCTGTTTGTCACTGTTGGATTTGACAACATCCACTTAGAAAGTGTTTTGATCAATTTTGGGTTTGACAACATTCCTTCAGAAAGTCTCTTTATCAATGATGGGTTTGACATACCCCGTTATAAAGTGTCTCTGTCAAAGTTGGGTTCCATAGCATCCCCTTGAAATGTCTCATTATCAGTATAGGATTTAATATATTTCGTTAGGAAGTGTCTTTTTCGTTGGTAGATTTGACAACATCACCTTAGGAAGTTTCTTTATCACTATTGAGTTTGACAACATTCCTTTATAAAGTGACTTTTTCAATATTGTATTTGACAACATCCCCTTGGGAAGTGTTTTTGTCAGTCTTGGATTTGACAACATCACTTTAGGAAGTGTCTTTAACAATGCTGTGTTTGACAACATTGTCTTAGAAAGGGTTTGTCAACGTGGCATTTGACAAGATCCCCTTAGGAAGTGCCTATCAATCTTGGATTTGACAACTCCCTTTCGAAGGCCTGTTTGTCGATGTTGGATTTGACATCATCTACTTAGGAAGTGTCTTGATCAATGTTGGGCTTGACAATATTCTATTAGAAAGTACCCTTGTCGAAATTGGACTTGCAACATACACGTAGGAAATGTCTTACTCACCGCTGTGTTTAACAATAACACCTTATAAACTGTCTTTTTTAATGTTGGGCTTGACAACATTCCTTTAGAAAGTGTTCTTTTCAATCTGGATTTGACAACATCCCATTAGGAAGTGTTTCTAACAGTGTTGAGCTTGACAACATCCCCTTCGAAATTTTGTGTGTCAATGTTGGACTTCACAACGTCCACTTAGCAAGTGTCTTGAACAATGTTGACTTTGACAACATTCCCTCTGAAAGTATCTTTATCAATGTTGGGTTTGACATATCCCGTAAAGTGTCTTTGTCAAAGTTGGGTTTGATAACATCCCCTTGAAGAGTCTCATTATCAATATTGGATTTAATAATATTTCCTTAGAAAGTGTCTTATTTATTGTTGGATATGACAACATCCCCTTAGGAAGTGTTTTTATCACTGTTGGGTTTGACAATATCACCTTAGAAAGTGTCTTTGTCAATCTTCGATTTGACAACACCCCTTTAGGAAGTGTCTTTATAAATCTTGGATTTGACAATATCCCTTATTATAAGTGACAATTTTTGGTATAAACTTAATTTTTTTGCTCGGCAATTTTTGGTTTCAAATTCCATTCTTTTACTGACAACTGTCATATGTCCTTGAATGCGTGATTTTAGTAGGCTAGCACCAACAGACCAAAAATTTTGGATAGTTTTTTGTCATTTGTTTACAAACGAACCGTGCAAGATGGAAGATAGAATAACTCAAATAGTTTAGGGGGTAAATTTTAAAAATTCCAAAAAAAAAACTTTTCTCAACACGCTTTCAACTACCACTATTTTAGTAAAATTGACACAAGAAAGTCGCCTGTACCATCAGTTTTACTCTAAATATAGCCGTTTTCAATTTTTTTAAACGCCTTAAAATGCATGTTCTCTAATTTTTTCTATTAGAACTCAACCTCCTGAATAGTTCTAAAGATTTGGCACAAAATTCGTGAAGTTCGTGAACTCCCGAAAACATTTTCGCTCATAAAGGAACATGCTTTCTATACACTAGTGAGAACAATTTTATGCTAACCAGCCTATGCAGCTTGAGAATTCGAAGAAGAATAACTACCAACCTGATTTGTGTGAAAATGTGTCCCTGGCAAACAAAATCGACCTGTTCGAAGATTTTTCAATCACAACAATCAATTCGGAGAAATCTGGACTGGGGAGTTTTAAATGGGACAGCCTGTATATATTATTATAAATTTTTTTTAAAAGTATAATTTCAGTGAAGTGTTTTTAATTTTTAATATTAATTTTCTTGTCAGACAGCAGTCAAACCCCACGTCCGTGGAAAAATAAATGAACAGCCAGTTTAATCGCAAAACGCAAAGATGAGCTTAAAAAGTCAAGTTACACAGACATGTAGGTTAGTATGATTCATAATTTGACAGCTGAAAAAAGTGGAATCCGATACGAACGGAAATACACGTAACAGATTCAGCATGATCAGCGGCGTGCAAAAAGAGAGAGCAATTTCGGAATTGAATTTGTTTTGTTGGCGCTTGTTGGAAGCATTTAAGGGCGGTCGTCGTAATTTGCGTTGGTTTAGGGGATGGATAAGCCGGTCAGTCCAGTAAATTCTGACGGATACGTCCAGTAGAGAGGCAGATTGACCGTTCGCCGACTCGCTGATTGTATTTCTCTGGAGAGATGTGTGTGCACAAAGCGAGCCCTCGATGATATGATTTGGAAAATCCTGACGAATTAGACTCTCTCTCATTCCGTTCTGCAGCCACGTCGGTGAAATTGCACGTTTTCAAACGTTTGAATATTTGCCAGAGCTTTTACAACCATCCTGACCCGACGAACTCGTTCGACAGGATCGCCAACTGCAACTCGTAAATTAAATGGCTAAAACCGAATTTCGTCCCGGTTAATGACTAGATACATTACTGTCGACTGGATATCCACTAATCATTTAATCAAATGCTTCCTCTTCGACAAACAACACGGTTCGCATTAATCTTTATAATAGGTACGATGGTTGCTTTCTGAGATGAGGGAAGGATCTGACTGTTAGGTAAAGAAGAGCTTAAGGATGTATTATAAACAGAGTTAGTTAACTTTGGACTTAAAAGCGCAGAAGCAGGTTGAATATGAACTTATCGTCAAGAAACTTGCATGCTGATTAAAATACTAAAATTGACAATATATCGGACGTACGTACAAAATTTGATAATGCGCAATTTTTGTTCTTTCTCTCAGTTAATTATTATCTGCGTGAGGTAATACTGTTCAATATGATTGGTTGGTAGGCTACAAAAACAATGTCTGGTTTTGTAAAATATTTTTTTCTAATTTGCTGTTGTAACAGCCATTAACGTACCCAAAATCTAGAATTTTTGTTTCCATTTGTAACACACTGAATCCTACACTGAACGAAATGTCAGTGTGATTTTGAAGTTATGGTTCCATGTAAGTCATGTCAAGTAACGTCAGATACAAAAAATCAAAATTTAAGAAAATTCCCTACATTACCAAAATTGATTTATTTCTAAAGAAATGAAGTTAATATGCAAATTAAAAAAAATTACATGAAAAACTCGTTTTGTAAAACTTAAGAGCACTCGTTCTTTACAGGCACTTCTGCCTACGGCAGTCGTGCTGCAAACCTGAACTCGTGTCTTAATATAAGTTTTACAAAACTAGTGCATCAATATACCATTATTTGTTTGGTCAACTAGTACTATCTGACGCCTCATTTGAAATCAGCATTACCATTGTGAGTATCTAACCGTTGTAAATGAAAAGTTTAAAAAAATCCTGCTAATATTAGTTTTTTCGTCTTTGTGGTTTCTTAACTTCTCTCATTTTCGCAGAATAAATTTCTCAATTCCTTCACTTTCTCAAGTTTCTCAGTCTTTAGCTTCAGAATTGTGTGGTTTTACGATCCCTTTGCTCGTTCTCTCAGGTTTCCCAATGTTTCCGGCGCATCATCCTTGTAGGTTTCCCATTCTCCCAAATTGCTCCATTTGTCAGGTTCTTTAGGTAATTTTTTTAAGTTTTAAGTTTCTCAGTGAGAGGGTGAAGGTGAGCTTCGGACGCCACAAAACTCCAACAACAATCGGCTAAGGTATGGCAACCTTTACAGAAGAGTTCCTGGTCCTCCTAGTATGGGGTTAAGGCGTTAGACCGGCCCTCTAACACTTGTAAATTTCCAACTTACCTCAAATTAATTGAGACGAGTGGCAACACATCTCTGTCTCTAGTTCAATGTTTATCTTGACCAAGTCGTTAAAAATGCCAATGACCAGATATTTAAACTGAGCGGGATGAGAAATTCCTTTTATGACAACTATCCCTCCATAAGGGTATCGATCTAGAAGAGGATTACTTTGAACACAGGTAAAGTGTTGTTCCTCCACCGACACTCCAATCTTGTTTAAGAGCTACTCGGCCAGGGCCGAAGCCTTTGAAAATGGTAAAAAGTGAAAAAAATCTAGAACAGGATGACACCCATTGGAAAAGGAAGAAAATAAAACAAACATAAGAGGAAAAATAATTTACGGGCGATTTGAGGTCGGGAAGTGGTAGGGGGAACTTTTAAGGGTGGAAAGCGGTTTATCACGAAAACTACAACTCCTATCGAAAAAAATTAAATAGCAAAGTGGTAGGTAATAAACAGATCAACAACTTTTTTATTTATATTTTTTTCACATAACCTCAAAATATCTGCGAAAAATCAAAATAACCGACTTTTTGGTTTTTTATTTTTATCTCCCACAAAAGAATTTTTTTTTTACGAAATTTGGTGGAAACTTACCTTCTTATGTCCCATACGCTGTAATTTTTTCTATTCAAAACATTTATTTTTTCCCCTTATTTTGATTTTATATCGAAAAAGTAACCTTATTTTCAATCGAAAATTCTCACGTCAAAAAAGCTGCTGTGTAAAAAAAGTCAGTGCGCTTTTTGTTCGTTGAAACCTTTACTTTCTGATGGTGTACAAAAAAAAATATAATATTTCTCAGAAAGTGCAATAAATCGAAAAAACTCGATTTCGAAAAAAAAAATATCATTGTTTAAAATTTTGCGCTGTTTATTGAAATTTACACTTTAATTACTCGAAAAATGTAAGATTCCATGTTACATTGATAAACTAAGAAATTGCAAATCCATGAAACATAAAACA
This sequence comes from Diaperis boleti, assembly GCA_963583935.1. Taxonomy (NCBI): domain Eukaryota; kingdom Metazoa; phylum Arthropoda; class Insecta; order Coleoptera; family Tenebrionidae; genus Diaperis; species Diaperis boleti. Next base: position 58,041,677 of record OY757242.1, on the reverse strand, counting down.
TGCGGAAATAGTTAGTTTTCTAAATATTAAAGATTGGATTTAAAGGGGATTTACGGCCCTATTCACGAACATGTGAGTGAGTGAGTTGTGACGTCACGTCGAGTAGTCGAGTATTTAATATAAAGTAAACGCACAATCATAATCACAATCACGCCACATAGTTATACCTACTCTCTGGTTATACTCAGAAAGGAGCGCTCGTCTCATACCGCTCGAGTCCGGAGTGATTGTGAAGTGCGTTTACTTTAAATTAAATACTTGACTACTCGACCTGACGTCACAAATCACTCACTCACACACTCATTTGTTCAAGAATAGGGCACTTAATATAAAAAATGTGACTGCTAGTTATGTTTCGGGAACGAGTTGAACATAAAGAAATTTATTTTTAAAAGAACAGCGACAAGTACACTACAACGTTCAGCAATATAATCTTAATTAATTCTACAATGCAAAGGCTTATATAATATTATATTATCGCTAGCGAGCGGATGCTGAGGTATTCCCTTTTTCTAGCGATGTCAGGAATAAGCGTCACATAACTCCTCCCATCACAAGTTGAGAAAAACTGGGTTGGGGAAGTTTTTCGATGTTGGTCCTGGGGGCAGGATTTGGTTTTTCCTTCGGTCGTTCCTCTTTCGGGGGTATCGAAGACGTTGTTTTAGTTCTCTTGATCCACCAGGTGAGGAGTCGATAGCTTCCATAGGCGGTGATTACTAAAATAACGACAAGGACAAGTGGGAAAGTAGTATGGTGTGTCCAATGGAACGGCGTGACCATTGGTCCATGTAGTTGTTGTACTTGTTGTTGTAGGGTTACCAGGTCATCGAGTTTGACTTGATGTAGAATGAGGTGTTTGTCGTCAGGCGATTGTAGTTGGTGTATTCTATCAATCATTGGTAGAATCAATGTTCTCCATTGATGTGTGTCATTTCATGTTGAATTTTGAATTTCTTGCTTTGTAGCGAACAATTTTCGGGAATCTTGACCAAGGTTGGTATTGAGACATATGTTATTTTCGTATGTCCACATTCAAGGGTAATTTGGATTTCTTCGGCCGGGAGAATTAGATGGTAGTCGTTGGATAGTTCCTCATAAATGGTTGACTTAAGGTAGACAGGTGTCAAGTCGCAAGAAGTCGGTTTTTGATTGTAGATCAGAGCGATGTTGCAATCTTCGACATTAGGGCTGAAGCCGGATGTGCAGAGAAATTCTTCCTCTATTTGGTGACAAGGCGTCTCTCGGTATTGGTGAAGGCGGGAATTGAGTACAAGGTAGGGTTTTCTTGGAATTATGGTTTGGTTTTCTATTGGGATAGGGTATAGGTGATATAAAAGAAACTTTTCTGGGTAGACGATTGGAATTTTGATTGCAAAAATTATTCTATTGTTTGGACCGTTGTCCGCGCCGATGAAATTGACAGTAATACAAAGTCGTACCAATAGAGGTAAAATCGCCACCAGAGGGTCTTACATCGCGACTTAATGGAAACTGTAATAAGGAGGCATGAAACTCCAATATCTGTCAACCGTTGTCAAAATTGTCAAAATAACGTAAATAAAATAAGAATTTCAATCAAATTATCGATGACAGCAAAAATAAATAAATAAAACTAGCGACAAAAAATGTTTAATAAAGATGAGTTAAGATTTGCATTATTATTCTAAATAATATCTGGTTTTGAAAAAAATAAATTACTTTTAATTTTGAGATTGGAATTAATTTGTACCACGTCCTCCTAATTTTTCAATCTGTAACATTATTACAGTTTACTCTAATGCGCGAGGTGGGGACATCTGGCGATATTTTGTCTTTTTTCCAAACGCAAGATTTTGAGCGATTGGCACGACTTGAAATTACTGTCATCGGCGCGGACAACGGTTTAGACTATTTCACTCATATATATTTTAACCAATCATATGTGATCATTCAACAATGGAAACAAAATTTAAATTGAAAAAATCATCTTGTCAAAATTTTATCGGGGGTTACGAACCAATGAACAGTCGCTATTACACAACGTACCTCATTTTTCAGCGAAAAAATAACAATTGCTGCAGTCACTGTGGCAGCATACTGTGTGCAGCATGTCAAATACCTCAATTACCTGTCACCTTCCACGACATTATCAATAATTTGGGCGTTTTCGTGAAATAGTCTGAGGAATATAATTCGAGTTGAGATTTCGCTGGAAAAATTTACCAATTGTGGACTCGAGTTCTACAATTTTGCTCATGACATTGATCAAAAATCACTCAACTGCGTTTCGTGATTTTTATGACAATGTCATTCGCAAAATTGCTAGGCGAACTCTCGTAACAATCGGTAAATTTTTCCGACGAAATCTCAACTCTTATTATATTATAACTGATAATTTTTTAATAATTGAAATTTGGGTTTGCATCTGATGAGCTAAGGTTTGTTGATCGGAAGCAAGTTTTGTTATGGCTTCATCATATCGGGTTCCATCTTCAGAGTCAAGAGTTCCAAAAAGGAATTTTTGTGTACTGCCAATAATGTTCAATAAACCTCGTTTTTTACGTTTATGTGAAAGGAAGTTTTCCAATTTCCGTTCTATTTGCAAAATGATGTAGTTAACTTGTTTCAAGTGACTAAGGAGCACACGGGAGTAGGTGATTTCGATTTGGTTTGTACTGTTTGTGAAGTTTGCAAGGGTTTGATTTATTTGATAGAAGGATTCAATTGTCCGATCTACGATTGTAGTGATTGGATTCAGATCTAGGTGGTCAATAAGGGTGTGAGTGTGTTGTACTACGTAGCTGTTACCAAGAAGAAAAGGGAGTAATGGATTTTGAAGTGGGGTAAGTTCAATGTCTACGGCATGGATTCTAATCGAGAGTATCGTCAGGAGGAAGATCGTCGTTAGCGTCGTCCTTGTCGTCATGGTCCTGTAATAGAAGGTTGGATTTTACCTTTCTTTTACGTCTAACGGTGGATTTATGATATGTTTGATTGGGCGTTTTAATTTTGGTATCCAGGTCTGAGTTAACGTGTACAGGTTGGTATTTTGGGCTAATTTTGTCTCTAGGTTTAGGATTTAAATGAGCGGTCTCGTATTTGTTGTTTGGTCATTTGGTTTCGTTCTTGAATTGTTTTGTATAGTTGTTTGGTATTATCACGGTGAGTGGAAACATAAGTAGAAACGATTTTGTTTTCATTTAGAGTCAGTGTCGTCAATATGATCATGTACTATTTGAAAAGGGGCTAGTTTTGTAACAGGGTGTATTGCGTTATTATAACCAAATATCGCGTGGGTTATCATTGTTTTAACTGATTTTCCAGGATCTTGTATTTTTAGACATCGTAGTTCGTCGGCCAGGGTTGAATGTAAACGTTCTACTGGTGAATTTTGAATTGGAATTTCGTGGGGTGGTATAATGAATTTGGATATTGTAGAGACGGCAGAAATCTTGGAAGGTATTGTTTCTGAATTCGCTTCCATTATTAGCTGTAATTTTTAATGGTAATCCGTGATGTGATATGAAGGTAAACAATGCGTCAAGTATTTCGATGGCGTTAGGGGCTGTTATTGAGTATGCTTGGGCATGTCTTGAAAATGTATCAATCACCGTTAGGAAAGTTTGATTAGAAATTTGGAATATATCGATATGTACTAATTCGAAGGGTCTGCTTGTGGTCGGTGTGAGACTAAATTTTAATTTTGCAGGATGTCTTTCGTACTTAGCTTTTAAGCAGATTTGACAGTTATTGATAAAATCAGTGACGTCTTTTGAAAGATTTGGCCAATAATGATTACAAGAAATATCAGCAATCACTTCTGGGATTCCTTTATGACAGGTTTTACGTTAGTGGTGTTTAAGGATTTTTTGGTGTTGCTCGACGGGGTCTGTGACATCAAGAAGAGCTTTTGTGGTTTGTATGAAATTAAAGGAGGAATTTGTCAAAAGGTTTTGTACTGTCGAAGTAAAGATTGGTATAAATTTTTCGTCTGGAAAGTAAAGGGCTGTTTTTTGTTTTGGATTTACATATTCTTTAATGATGGTAACAAGATGTTGGGGGCTGTTTTGAGATTTTATTTGAATTGATAGGCGGGTTTTGTAAAATATTTTTTGTGTTCGTATTTTAGGTTGGGTCAAGTTTTGGTTCAAAGAGAGAATGATTTGGTTTTTATAAATATTAATTGGTTTTTCAGTGATTGGGATTTCGAATATTGGATTTTCTTGCGAGGAATGTACTGTTTCGCTATCAGGAATATCAGGTGGTCTGACTTGAATGTTTTCGTGAATGATTATTTTATCTGGACTAGGTGGAAGATATTCTTGAATAAGAGAAGTTTCAGGTAGTTGAAATATATCGGATTCGTCTTGGTCTAATAGATCAGTGAGTTCATAATTTGATTGATTGTCTTTTTCGATAGGGTGGACTTCGATTCTTGAAAGTGCGTCTGCATTTGTGTTTGTTTTGTCATCAATCAAGTGTTCGGAGATTGTGAGGCCTGTATTATAAAATTTTCGAAATCTGATTCGTCATCGGTTAATTCATATGGTACAAATTCCGGTGAGGGTTCTTCATAAGTTGGGAATTCTGGAATTTCGTCAGGATGATATTCGACAGGGAATTCGTGAAGATTCGTATGTATTCTAGGATCGTCTGAATTGTCTACCTGGTGTGGGTTTTTATAATAAAGACGTCTGTCAGGTTGATTAAAGGGATTTCGAATTGTGGGTGAATTGTCTACGTGGTGTAGTTCAAAATTAGGGTTGTCGGTACAATGTACTTCTTTGGATACCCAGCCTTGAGCGTAAGGGTTTTGATGAAACTGTCTATAAGAGACATTAGGTTGATTAATCGTTGGTTGTCGAGATGTGGTTGACATAGGTACAACTGGATCTTTTTGTGGGTTATTTCGGGGTTTAAACACGTTCTGGGGTTTGCCGAAAACTTGCTGATTTGTTGGATATCGAGGTTGGTAATTTCTATTCGGAATTAATTGTATAGGTTGGCTTGGAAAAGCGGGTTGAAGTTTTTGTGGAGGGTTTGTCCAATTATAGTTTTGTCTATAAGTACCGTAAGGTGTCATTGTTTGTACAGGGACAGGTAAAGTTCGATAGGTCTGTCTATGTTGAGTCTGGTAGTTTAGACTATTTTTTCCGCTAAGGGCTGGAAGTGTTTGTTGTTTCAAGAGTTGCGAATGTGATTGAATTTCGTACTCATAATTTTCTTCCTCGGTTACGTATGACATTGCAATTTCGAGTGTATCTGGATTGCGTAAGCGTATAATACTGCGAAGAGATGGTTGCAATCCTCGGATAAATGTTTTCAAAGATAATTTATCATATTGTTCGAGATAAATCTGTTTTGTTAGGAGAGGGATATCATTGAGACTCGTAATTTTGGAGGCTAATTTGGAACGAATTAATTGGATTCGTTGACCGTATGAATTTGGTTTTTCATCTTTATGAAGGCGAAGCGATAACAAATCTTGTTCTAAACAATCTAAATTTCTCTGGGCGCCGAAGGTGTTACGGAGTGATTCTCTAATTAATTGCCAAGTATTCAATTCTGGTCGCGTACCTATTATTAGAAGTGCACGATCAGTTAGTTTCCCGAGTACGGCCCTGACTAAGGTGTCTGTCGCGTCTAATCTAGCGGCATAATATCCAAACAGATGATCGCATGCATTTATGAAGATTTCAACGGTATTTGGATCACCGTTATATGTAGGGATGGTGTCGATATGAAGGCGAAGGAGAGGGATGTTCAATGGTGGTGCTTCTTGATTTGCCATGTTTTGATTTAAATTTAAATTATTAATTTGAACTATAAGTTCTTCTACCATAAGAGTAGAGATTGAATGATTATTAAATTAATTTGCGTACAGCAATTTGCAATGACGCTTTTGTTTCAACTTAAATCTACTTTCTATTCGTGCAATACGTTGTAGAAAGGGTTTTATTATTTCTTTTCCGGAGAACTAATAAGAGGGGGATTTTTTTGTTAATTCTAATCAGGAAGTAACAAATTCACGGAAAAAGGGACAGAAGTACTCAACTCTTACCTTATTCAGAGGAGTGGAACTGGTGCCTTCTGAAAGATCAATTCCTGGTGTGTACGGCTCGTCTGATTCGTCGATGGATAAGCGTCGCACAGGTTACTAATTGTTATTCGAACAGGTAGCAAGAGTTTGACACTTAACACTTCGATCCTGGGTTCTTCTTCTTCGGATAGCGCTGAAGAGACAGGGATCTCAGGATTACCACTTTTGTTAATCGGACACCAGACAAAAGGATAATCTGCACTATCCTACCGACTGTGCCAGTTATGTTTCGGGAACGAGTTGAACATAAAAAAAAATATTTTTAAAAGAACACCGACAAGCACACTGCAACGTTCAGGAATATAATCTTAATTAATTCTACAATGTAAAGGCTTATATAATATTATATTATCGCTAGCGAGCGGATGCTGAGGTATTCCCTTTTTCTAGCGATGTCAGGAATAAGCGTCACATAACTTGCTGCAATTTTTCTTTGACACAAAAGTTCATTTATTAAATTCTAATTACATTTATGAAATCTTATATTACCAGATGTCCCAACTAAAATTTGTACCCCCCAACAATTCCAATTTCGAAAGACTCGGAAGAAAACGCTCGGACAGGTCAATTTTGTTATCAAGGGGGACCAAATTGTATCAAACTTTCAAGTCTTAGATCTCACCCCCTTAAAAACTTTAAATAGCATGGGGGTCGTGTGATACATCATTTTAAAGCTTATTCAATTCTCTATCCAGACCTACATTTATCGATTCGTTTTTACAAAAAAAAAAAAAACATTTTTACATTTATAAATTGATTTGATTAATTGCAATGCATATTTTGCGATATTTTCTTTTTTTACATCTGTTTTATAAAAAATATTTTCGTTTTTTTAGAATGGCAATAAATAGGCACCTACTCATATAATTTTCAAATTTTCTCAAAATACTGTAGATATCTTATAAACTATTAAGTCTATTATCTTACCTGGTTGTTAATTATTATCAATGTAACATGGAAACCTGTAAATTTCAATAAATAGCGCAAAATTTTAAACAGTTTTTTGACGTGAGAATTTTCGATTGGAAATGAGGTTACTTTTTCGATATAAAATCAAAATAAGAGGGAAAAATTAATATTTTGAATCGGAAAAATTACAGCGTGGTTGGGATATAAGAAGGTAAGTTTCCACCAAATTTCGTGAAAAAAAAATGGTTTGTGGGAGATAAAAATAAAAAACCAAAAAGTCGGTTATTTTGATTTTTCGCAGATATTTTGAGGTTATGTGAAAAAAGTGTAAATACAAACGATGTTGATCTGTTTATTACCTACAACTTTGCCATTTAATTTTTTTCAATAGGAGTTGTAGTTTTTCCGGAAATCGTGATAAACCGTTTTCCACCTTTAAAAATTCACCCCGTACCACTTTTCCTCTTATTTTTGTTTTATTTTCTTCCTTTACCAATGGGTGTCATTCTGTTCTAAATTTTTTTGCTCTCAAATATTATCGGCCCTGGCCTATACGCTTCTTTAAGTGAACAAGATCAGACATGCTCAACCTATACCTCATAGGTGGGGCACATTGGGCAATTAGAAAATTAAGTCATGTGATGACTTGAATGTTTGCTAGACATGTAATAAAATAGCTTTTTATAATCAACCTTTTATTAATAGTCACTTAGTGATATAATAGTGAAACAGAAACTATTATTTCTTTAAATATTAAATAAAACATTTCTTACTTTTAATTTTTTAATTGTCTCAATCTTTCTACTTAAAATCATACTTAGTCAACATCAGTTATGTGACAATCGATAGACATTAAATACTCAAATACAACAAAAATATATTAATGTGATATATAAAATTAATCATCGTTAACATACTTACGACCAACATTGCCCAACTAGCCCCAAACCAAATATTTGCAACAAAAGTGAGTTTATGAAAAAGAACCGAATTCTTTCTAGATATCATAAATATAATAGATTTATGAAATTTTACATGACCGAAAACGGTTGCTTTTTAACGTGAACAGAAGAAATATGTACCGAAACTAGTCGTTTACTTTTTTGTCTTTTCCGTCATTTGATGAATTAACGTGTGGTCTGTAGTTTTCGAGACATTTCGATTGCCCAACTGACCCCTATGCTCAACTAGCACTTGAAGAATTCTGAAACATTATAGTTATAGCAAAGAATCTTACAGATGCAAATTTCAGATTCTATAGCATGTCATAAAGTCGAAACGTGTCATGACAACGTTTTTAAAAGAACAAATAATTATATCAAAATCATTTCTATTCTGAAACACAACAGTTCTAGCATAGAAACTTACAGATGCAAATCTGAGATTCCACATTTCATAAAGTCAAAAATGTCATGACAACGGTTTAAATAAGTGACACAAATATTCCCTGACAATTTTTGAAAGTCATCGCTTCTTTAAAAGACACCATACAATTTTGTAACATAGTTTTGTATAATAGTTCCAGCAGAGAAACTTACAGATGCAATTCCGAGATCCCACATTTCATGGAGTAAAATGTCATGACAAGGGTTTAAATGACACAAATATTTCTTGACAATTTTTGAATCACTGTTCTTAAAGACACTACTTAAAAAATTCTGTCGCATAATAATTTTAACAGAGAAACAGGTGCAAATTTGAGATTCTATAGCATTGGATGAAGTAAAAAACATTTCTTAAACAACTTGTTTTTTGAAGAAAATTAAATGAGTCGATTAGGTACAAATAAAATTATTCAAATTTTTTTCCAAAAAAAAAATTCTTTTGGAACACCATCATATACGTCGTTGAATTAAAAAAATACACTTCCAAATAACATCAAAAAACACTATTACATTTAAGAAATTAAAGTTGGTAATCGTTTACCATTGAAATTCATATTTCAAAAAATATATATTTGTAGCTACTAAAGAACTGTGTCATTTTGTTTTTCTTTAGTTAAAATCAAACAAAAAATAAATGGATACACGTTTGTTCGTTCTTTGAAACAGCCTGTATACAGATGATAACAGCATTCAAATATTTTAGGCATAACATAGCTCGAAAATTTCACAGGTGGCTTTGTCGTGTGAATTTACATAAGATAGTGGTTTGAAAGCGTTTTGATACAAAAAGTCTTTTAGAATTTTGGAAATTCAGCGCCTTAAGATTCAAAAATTTAAAAATTTTCTTGAATCTTCTCATCCTACTCATACATTTTAAACTGTAATTTGAAACATATAATAGGGAAAGGGCCGCCCAATCGGATCTACACAATTTCACAGCAAATTTTTAAAAGAAAGCTTTTAACACTGAAAAAAAATTGATAGAACGAAGAAACTGAGCAATCAAGAGGCCGAGAAACTAAGAATAGTAAATGAATTGGGAAATTAAAGATACCGTTTTCATAATGAAAACATTGTTTTAGAATCCAAATGGTGTAAACAGATTTTTTGCTACTGGTTTTTTAATAAAAAGTGAAGTATCATTGATCTCAATACTTCTTTAAAAAATAAGAAATGCAAAAACATAAAAATCTCGAGAAAATTGAGAATATTTAAAAAGAATGAAACTTAAGAAATCTAAAACGAATCAGTAAATTATATCTACGTATGTACAGGATCTTTATAAATGATTCATACATTCATTCAGTGAGCTTTGAACGTCAAAATTCTCCATCTAACGTTTTCCCCAGGCAACATGATATATGAGTGATTTATGAATCTTTCTGATGTTAATTTATTGTTATCTACCATATGGATTCTTGCTTCATCTTATCCGTTTCCTACTTGCATTTTTGAGGTTTTCGTTTTGATTTCCTAGACACCACTCGATCGTTTAGTTGTTGTACCCCGGCATGATTGTCTTGTTTGTACTTCTATCTTCTTCTATCAATAATTGCTGATTGTAGAATAGTTATCCTTGCCTCTCGCTCTGTGTCTTTTCAGTGCTAAGGTTGTCTACAGAGTTTGGTAATTTTAATGACTGAATACTGTATTAATATACATACATTAAAAAATTAAACTTTAAGCATCTGTCTATGTTTCATGAAGTAATTACAACCACATGTGCCATTTTTATCACGGTTAATTATACACGTTGCAAATTACTCACCGTCCATTCCCCCATCTCGTGTATATATTCCTCTTTTTTCAGTTCGCTGCAAAAATTCCATAATTTCACTCGTCCTAGAAACAATAAAACTCTTTACTTGGAATTAATACCAACATACATGTTGAGAACATGTGTTTGCAGTGACCGTCTGCATGACAAATCCCGAGTGTCTCTAAAGCTCGTGACGCTCCGCCTCAGCAGAAAGCTGTAAGCTCACCTCTTCTGCATAAGCGGAGACATATTTTATGTCGCAAACTTTATGCATTAGTTATGACAGTTTTACCCGAAGCGGGACGAAGGCCCTTTAAATTATTTTAATATTGCATGATTTCGCCTGGTTCAAATCTGGAAGCGCCTTTGCCGTTTGTTTTGCAGTATTTTGCTTTTGCGTGGATTTGCGTTGGCGACGCGGCAATTACTTAATTTCGGACCCTTAAATAACCCCCGAAGTGCAAATCTAATTTCATCAAATATTTAAAAGAGAGCGCAGATGTGGTCGGTCTACCTGTTTTACTTCGTTTTATTGATGTATGTGACATATACGAGCGTCGTTTTTGATGATGTAGCCAAATTTTATTTCGCATGAGTTTTAGTACCTACTGATATAATTTAATTCAAAATCGACCTCTTGGGCGGTTTAAAGTCAAATATGATTTAGTGGTCGCTGTCACCGTAGACGACGTAACTCGATAAGGATGGGATCAAACTGCATTGGCGGAATTCGGTAAATTACAGCGCATAAAAGTGGAAAATTAGATATTTTTCTCGGAAACATGTGTTTACATGTCTATGCACAAGTGTAAGGTCGCAGGTCAACATTGTTTAATTTATTAGATACCCTATATACATAATTATGTACTTTCAATTTCTTCAAGTTCAAAAGGTTCCTATTAAATTCTGTTAGTAACTTTCAACAATTTGTACAAATCCGTCTTCAACTCTGAAGATATAGTAATTTGAAACACAACAATAGGTGGACAAATTCCGCCCTCTGCCATTTGCTCCCATTTTCCGTCACTAAAATTTCACGCACTAAGGCAGCTTACGGTTCACACCGCAAACAATGGTCCCGTGATTGGTTAGGGATAATCCTGGCTTACATTGACGATTGACAGGATCCATGACGATTTACCGCAACATACCCCTAATGTGCCCGGGGCTGTTTGAGCAGTCAATATTAGCAATCCGGTTCTAAAGTACGCACGTGTTAAGGGCGTCGTAATAGGTGCATTCGGAAAATGCATTCTCCATGCCCTTAATTATGTTATGAGAGTTTGTTTTGACGTCCGTAATAAATGGTAACACATGCTACGTAATGTTTTCAACATGCTTTATCTGATTTTGCTCTAATTTCATTAAATTCGTTGTACGTCCACGTGGGCCGCACGCAACGGTATAAGACAGATGACACATTTTTAGGATATTTGCATTTTACCCTGTGAAGCTGTCACCGCTCCCTTGGTGTACATAAAATTACAAGTTTACAACTAAATAACTGAAAGTTAGATTCGTTTTTCACGCTTAATTAAATAAATTAGGCCTGATCGTTGAGTTGAAAATAACGCTATTAAAAGATAACACCAAATGCTGTAAAATTCTGGATAAGAATTTTTTGGCACCACAAGATAAGTTAAATTTATTTTCATTATACGGAACTAACAAAAATTAAATTTTGTTATGTTAAAGCCCTGTGTATTTTTCTTGTTTTTTTTTTAATTTTTGAATTTATCGGTTAAACGAATGAACGCGTCGGAGGAGTGTTTGTCGCTGTTTCAGCGTAGTCCAACAGATTTCTTGCCCAGATTTGTTACGGTAGATGAAATCTGGATTCACCATTACATCCCAATAGTAACCAATACAATTCCCGGCAAAAGGAGAACCAGTCCCATACAAGGCGAAAACAGTTTCATGTTTTGGGATGCAAAAGGAATTCTTTTACTTTGTAAAAGTAAAACCATTAATGGGGAATACTATGCAAATCGAATCCACCAGTTAAAAGAAAAAAATCGCGTCCAAAGGCCTGGACTAACAAATAAAAACGTGGTCTTTCATCAGGATAATGCACCACGCCTGTCACAAGTTTCTTGTTGCAATGAAGTGGGTTTTGAATTATTGCCCCATGCATCCTACTCCCCAGATTTGGCCCCACCCGACTTGTGGACCAAGTGCATCGAGTTTCAAAGAGACTATTCCGAAAAATAAACCCATTTTTGACCCTATGTTGTCTTTCATCCCTTCTGAGACCGGATATTATTCATCCCATCTTCATAAATATATGATGGAGAAAACTAAGAGATATTGTTCTCTGTTATTCTCAGAAATGACAACAAAATATCTAATCTAATCTAAATCTAAATCTAAATATTTAAACGAGCAATTCTTGTATATATATTTTGCGGATCTCGAAAACCGCTCTAACGATTTGGATGAAATTTTGTATTTAGATAAAGTTTTGCTTTTTAAGTCTACCTATGTAGTTGGATTTCTTGTAGAAACGCAATTTTACACAAAAATACGTTTTTTTAAGATCCTTTATCCGCTGTCATACTGACAATCATCTGACTATTTCAAACACCTTGGTGATGGGGTTGAATGAGAGCGGGAACGCGTGTGATTGAAACGACTGCGACTAGCGTAGTAGGAGGTATTACGGCAGTTCAGATGGTAGCTACGCCAACCTGTCCCAAGGATATCTCAAGGAGCCTTGTCTGTCTCAACGGGCCCCCCATGGGCCCTCCTATCTGAAGATTTCAACTTAATTAAATTTGTCTCATACATAAATCCTATTTTAGAACTAAACAAATTCAACTTTCGACTTCTATCATTATGTTGATAACCAATGAGGCCCCCTCGGGCCCGCCTGATTTGAGGCCACCCCCTCGGGCTCGCCTGTTTCGAAGCCCCCCTAGGGCCCGCCTGATGCGAGGGGCCGCACCTCGGGTTCGCCTGTTCGCCTCTCGGGCTCCCTTTTCGGGTCCCCTCTGGGGTCCCTTTTCGGGTCCCCTCTCGGGCTCCCTTTTCGGACCCTAATCGGGCTCCCTTCTCGGGGGCCTCCTCGGGCTCCCTATTCGGGCCCCCCTTGGGCTCCCTTTTCGGGGGGCCCTCGGGCTCTCTTTTGGGGGGGATCAAGTTTCCCCATTTCAAAGGAGGCCCTCGGGCCTCCATGTTTAAACGGGGGGCTGTCGGGACGCCGTGTTTCAAGGGGGCCCCCCGTCCGGTTGCCCTGTTTCAAGGAAGCTACCTCGGGCCCTCCGGTTTCAAGGGTTGCCTAAACTTCGGAGTCATCAGACGTATATTATGACATGTATCTCAATACTTTTTCGGAAAAAAACACAATTTTACAAAAAAATAAGTACCGAGAGAAACTCGGTCGCCAGGTACTATATTATTAAAAGGTGTTAAACTTAGGTAAAGAATAAATTTGATATATTTTTTAGGAACCTAGATAACAGTTTGCCACATCATCGCCATAAATTCGAAAGCGTTCCCCCAAGTCAACAATAAAAAACGCGGTGCAGGAGCGGCCGCTACTTGAACTAATGCAATTAGGCCCATACCCCAATTTAAATATCTCATTAAATTGATTGTACGAAGTCCGATATCTCGGATACCTATCAAATGTAATTTTCACCTATCTCAGAGTGCGTTATGTTAATAGACCCAAAAATGCTGTTACGAGATTCGGAAAAGATTGATATCTACTAGATTAAATCTACCATCGCCGGAAAGCACCTCACCTTTCCGCCCCGTAATGGCAAACTAAGAGCTTAATACGACACAAAAATGAAGCAATTATCGTTAAAAAAAGCCGTACGAAATAAGCGGACGGTCGAGTGTAAAACTGAAATGTTACTTAGCGGCAAACTTTCATTAAACATGCAAAGTTTCGCTAATATGGACCGGGAAAATGAGAGGGAAAATCCTGGTTCGCGCTATTAAACAAAGCAAACGAGTAGATTTCTTCAGCGGACTAATTGCGTTTCGCAATTCTGCATACGAATTCGTGTTTTCATTGGTAACAAGCTTGGGCGAGGCGGACAATTAGAATTTTAGAGATACTAACGTGTATATGATTTTGCCGGCAAAATGTTGCCTGATTAATTCTTTACTAGCTTTCTAACGACTTGACGTAAAATTTTATCCCTCACCCCCGTACAGTGCTAATTACAATTTGCATTTTGTTATTCGGGCTTATACGCTACGGTCAGAAATTTTAGCAGCACTTATGTTAACACGAGTATCTGTATTGTAGTCTTCAGGATCTTCATCATGTTGCCCCTGGAAAACAAAATTTCCATGTGGTTTGACGTTCAAAGCCTACTGGATGTATGAATCATTTATGAAGACCTTGTGTAAATAAAATCAAATATGTAATGAAGTGTTAGTTTATAAATTTATAATAGACTCTTCCATCTGTTTGTTTTTGCTGTGTTCTTCTTTATCTACGTTTTTATCCTTTCCTCTTTGTGTTTATTATTAACATTAAACTCTTTTGGGAATTATTCCAGATGTGTGTCTTCGCGTAGATTTTCTTCCTAACTCCGAGAACTCATCCATTTCTATACTTTTCTCTCTTTTTCTTAATACCTATTGCTTTTCTAATCATTTTAATTTTCGAATTCAGCTTTGCGTGCTTATCCTGATTTTTTAAGGGAATACCAATAAGTAATCTTGGGCATTCTATCTTAAATCTGAATTTATGCCCTAATGCGACTCACCAAAATTTTTCTTCGCCTCACCTTTAGCTGTAATTACACAGCAAAAAGGAGTTAACGACAGGACCATTTTAAAGGGTGGGGTCAGTCCAGTGGCGCTAAAACCACGGCGAGCCTATTCAATGAAGGGTCGGAGGCGTTAAGCAAATATTCACAGACTTCCGTTTCGATGAAGGGACCCTTTGCGTAAAGCTATAAGGGTCGCGCCCCGGCACTATATAATTAACCTTTTTATTACACAACCCTTCAGGAAGAAGAAATAATAATCCGACTTGTGTGTAATTGCTTATACGAGCAGGGAAAACGTTTACTAATTTCATGAAACGCATTACAGACTTTACTGTTTTATTTTAATTTCTGAAACTGGTAGGTATAAGTGTTATTTTACACTTGACGGTTATGATTACTTCGCCTTGCATTTACGTTTTACTGGCTAACGTATTGTTTTTTATTGGGGGTTTAAATATGAAATTACGGCTAACGAGGCCCTTCTCGCATAAAAATAAATATGGGACAAGTATGATGATAAACATCCTCTAGCAAAAAAAAAGTAGGAAAATGACCTACATATTACATATTTTTTGAGTGATGTGCGGTTTTCGGGTAAGCGCAATTGAAAAACCACAAATCGCAAAAAAAAATTAACACTGAAATTTTCACATTTAATTCCAACAGCAATTCAAGGAGCAAGTCTCTTGAATAACAAAGGACGCAGCTATAGCCGTCTACCACAATTTATAGCGACTAGAATTTCCTGTTGTCATCTCTAATGGAGCGGCTATGCCACGAGAGGTTCTGAGTCCACACTGTGAGACCCAAAATCGCCACAAGGATAAACGCAATCAATCTTTATCTTGACCTAGTCGTTAAAATTTAAACTGGGTGGGATGAGATATTCCTTTTATGACAACTACCCCTCCAAAAGTGTATCGATGTAGAAGAGGATTACTTTGAACATAGGTAAAGTGTTGTTCCTTAACCGACACTCCTTTGTCTTTATCTCAGTGATTATTCAGCTTGGCCTTCTAAAACAAAACAAATTAAATGGTCAGTAAAAAACACTAAATGGTCGGTATTTTATTTTTTTTGAACTACCGGTTTTTCCGAGTATCAGAATATATAACCACAAAAATTCACAAATCCAACACCCCCCCAATATTTTTATAGCGGCGATAGGTAGTAAAACCGATCGAATGTCGTCACGCAACACGGCGTCAGACCACTCTCACCCCGCGCTCTCTTCTCCCATGTGTGTGCGAGAAGCTCTTGTCTAAGTAATTTCCAAAACTTCTACTTTTTTGATCTCAAAAATACTTTCACCAATATTTAGAATGGACGTTCATGGTGGACATAGGCTGTATATTGTCCCGTTAAAATAAAAGGGCTTTTTGTGGAGACCAGTAAGTCGACAATAAAACTGTTGCGAGAAATCGTTTTTTACGTACGCCGCTTTAACGATAAGAGATATACAAATGCTGTGTAAAGAAAAGTTGTAGAGCTTAAAAAGGTCTATAAAAAAGTCCGCGACGACATATATCTACATGTACATAATTATGTTAAGGTTGATTCACAAATTGATAAAATATGACTATTCCTATGTGAAAACGAATACACACGGCGCGCATGAGAAGCCGAATCTCTAAAATCTTCTATTATTGTTTTCAAAATAACATTATTGTTTGAAGTGCTTAAAGATCTTAAATCAGTGACAGTATTATTGAGTTTAATTATGAGTGACAGTGAAGATAAAGCGGTCATCATTTCATTAATACCGTCTAATACACCTTCAACAGCTACTATTACAGACATCACAAAAGATACATCAAATTTAATAATGTTCCGTAACTCCATTGTAAAATAGTATATTATATTAGTAGGAGACGAGAGCATTGATTTTCTAATTGAGCACAGATTTTACAGACCAACCGATAGCCGAGGCAATGTAACGTGTGCGAAATTCAAAATAGCTTTTTCTCCGTGTGATATATACTATTTTTTCTTCAAGCATTTTTAACAAAAACGATGATAATTTTTTTTAATTATTTTCTGATAGAAATATTACGGTAACTAAAACAAGGAGGCCTCCAAAGGGGACTCCTTTTAGACAGCGAGGTCCGATGGGCCACCCTTGAGACAGGGGGCGTAGCTACCATCGATGTTCATAATTCAATCAGAATGCTTTGTAACTTGCACTATTTGTAGCACACGAGGGGCTGTTAACTATGGAATTAGTTGTACATCTTGCGAGAATTAATTCCGAGTACTGTCGGAATTACCGGAATTAGTTTGGAATTACATGGAATTATTTCAAGTACTCAAAATGATGGAAGTACTCGTGATTACAGGAAGTACTCATAAATTACTGGAATTACCGGAATTACCCTGAAATTACTGGAATTACCTTCAAATAATATGGAATTATTCTGGAATTACTTGCATTACATCCAGGTTTTATGACTATTAGTGGTCGCCCAGTGGTCAAAATTCGATCGTAATTAATTAAATTTGTAAGCCTGAACGTTATTGGGGTTCTTTCTTTTTTCAAATCGTAGAATTTTCAAATTAATTTTTTCCTTATCTAACCTATTAAGTATTTGACAACGTTGAAAACAGAATAAAAAACTCTATTCAAATCTAAAATAAGAAACATAGATTGCCATAAAAAAAAATTATGATGTCATAACTGTATATAGGACTCAAGGTCTAAACTTTGGATCATGTTTTCTTCAAATAAAAGCAATTAATGTTAGCGTTTATTTCTACTTATGGTTAGGCTACTCATATAAAATAATAATTCAAGCACTATGACCCACCTTCCGCCGCGACCTCACACTTGCGCAGTCAATTACAGCAAATGTTTCTCCCCCAGCTTCAATACAGCTATTAACTCTCGGTTTCATATTTTCAAATGCATTTTTCAACATCTGATAGTACAACTACATATATCGGGTGTCCCAACTAAAATTTGTACCCCCCAACAATTCAAATTTCGAAAGACTCAGAAAAAAACGATCAAATAGGTCAATTTTGTTATTAAGGGGGACCAAATTCTATTAAACTTTCAAGTCTTTGATCCCACCCCTTGAACCAGGGGAGCCACCCCCTTAAAAAAATTAAATGGCATGGGGGGTCGTGTAATACATCATTTTAAAGCTTATTCAATTCTCTATCCAAACCTGCATTTATCGATTCGTTTCTACAAAAAAATTCATGAATTCGATATTTTCCAAATCTACATAAAATACTCAATTAAAATTTGTACTCCCCAACAATTCCAATTTCGAAAGACTCAGAAGAAAACGTTCGAACAGGTCAATTTTGTTATCAAGGGGGACCCAATTGTACCAAACTTTCAACTCTTAGATCTCACCCCTTTAGCCAGGGGAGTCACCCCCTTAAAAAAATTAAATGGCATGGGGGGTCGCGTGATACATCATTTTAAAGCTTATTCAATTCTCTATCCAGATCTACTTTTATCGATTTTCTTCTTGATGACTTGATAACAAAATT
This sequence comes from Diaperis boleti, assembly GCA_963583935.1. Classification (NCBI taxonomy): domain Eukaryota; kingdom Metazoa; phylum Arthropoda; class Insecta; order Coleoptera; family Tenebrionidae; genus Diaperis; species Diaperis boleti. The sequence goes on along the minus strand of OY757242.1, from coordinate 58,023,311 downwards.
GACCTGTTCAAGCGTTTTTTTCTGAGTCTTTCGAAATTGGAATTGTTGGGGAGTACAAATTTTAGTTGGGACACCCTGTATACAATACGGTGTTTTTGAGATACGAGAAATGAAATAATCTAGAACTGTCAGGTCCGGACTTCGAGGCGGAAATTGAATGACTCGATCATCATAAAACTCGTGAATTCGGTCCGTAGTTTCCCTTGTCCTGTAAGCTGGTGCATTATCCTGCTGGAGGTACCCATGTAGAGGTTCGCCATCATGAAGGTTTTGGAAAAAAGGTTCGAGTAAATTATTACGATATCTCTCGGCATTTACGTTTCTTCAAAAAAAAAAAAAAAACAGGTCCACTATACGTCTTCGAGAGACCGCCAGCCAAACATCAATTTTCTGCGGATAGAGGGGAGTTTGGACGAATTCATGGGGATTAATTGTTTATTGTAATTTGTTTATTTACAGTATACTATTCGTGCAGGAAAATCTCGTGGAAACAACTCTTGCACGACGGTAATTTTATAGGGATAAAGATTTAAATCTTGTTTTAATATTTTTTGAAAAGTTCAATATGAGAGGTCCATCGCTTGTGCTAACCTGAGGAGAGGTTTCTTGGGAGACGCTTCCATTACTGCTGCAACTTCTGCCACAATCTCAGGATTTCTTTTTTGGGCGCTCCGCTACCCGCTTTTCGACCAACAGTCCCAACATTACGGAATCTTGCCATACGCATTTATAAATTTGTTGGACACATTTTTGACAATCTGATGGACAATTGGGGTAGGCATTTCGAAAATCATTAACACAGCGTTCTATAGAATAATTCCATTCACCAATCTGTCGCCGTTTTTTTGAAGTCGAATTTTAAATCAAATTATTATCAAAAGTTGGTAGTGCCAACCTAATCGGGTCGTCCCCCTCAATTGAATTTGACGAATTGGACTATAGCATCTCGTAGACTATATAACATGAAGCCCTAAAACGTGTTCTGTTGTTTAACAAAGTTATTTTGTGAGAAAACAGAGCGTATCAAAAATCGCAATTTCGGGTAGCATTTTCAAACGCTGTACATTTGCCGCCTCTTGTGACGTCATTTTGGGGTAGCATTCTCATTGGTTCGTGCTTTTCTAAATAGTCCGCACGTCCAGTAACTTTGAATTTTGTCCCGTGTTGACGTCACAGAAAGGCGCGCGTTTCAAATAAGACAAATGTTTCGAATTTTTTTTTACCTAATAAATGCGTGATTTTGGATAAGCAAAAAATAGGGGTATAATATTTTTTCGTGTAGTTACTAGAAAAGCTGTTTTTCAAAACTTTGGGCCGACCCCATTTGTTATTTTATTACGAGTTTTATTATTTATGCTTTTTTTATTCAAAAACCGTGCCTGAATAATGTAAACGAAGATAGATGCAATGAATTAAATAGTTTTCGTGCTTCATCTATTGTTGGAATTACCGGAATTACCTTTTGATTACTGGAATTAGTTACTTTTTGTGGGAGTTGTTTCCCGATTATTGGAATTACCTAGGAATTACTGCGATTACCACGATTACATGCGAATTAATTCCTCGAATCGGAATTACCGGAATTGTTCGTGATTACCTTGAATTAATTTCATGTGGAATTAGTTGTACAATTTTTTTCCATGTTAACAGCCCCTCGGTAGCACAATTTTCTATGTTGGCAGGGATTATTTCTGTCGTATTTTTTTACTAGTAAAATAATAAAAGTTGATTATTGTACTAGTAACACAATGATTGCTTTATTAGGAGCAAAAGTGAGAACACTTTTCTCCGAATAAAACATTGTATTTTTTCTTTAAACGCCGAAAATCTGACAATTTCTTTGATTTGATAAAACTTGACTGCCCACCAACGGCGCATAGAGTAATTTCAAGGTTACTTTATGCGCCGCCAGACTACTTTGTTGGTGATGAGACATCAGAACATATAACCCCAATATTTTTTAAAATGAAAAAGTAAACGGGCAAGTCAACGTTTGGGCAGGACAACGTGCTAGTATTCAATAAATTAAAATGGAGGACTTAGACAATGGGTCTCCAGATCTAATGCAAAATACATTTATAAATAGAGTTGATCTAGCATAAAGGTTCGTTTGGGCATCTTAGGGGTTGGATAATTCTTCATTCTTCGGTCTTCTTATTTCTTTCTTCTTCGTCTGGCTGGGTTGTGGCACCTGGGAGTCTCCTGAAAGAGAAGGCTGCAAGAGATGGGGCTAGAGCTAGGGGAATGCAGCTTCTCTGTGAAGAAATTACTCATCGAGAAGAATGTGGTCTGGACCACTGGTGATATCTTCGGGTAGACGGTGCCTATTTTTGGTCAACATGCCTTGCATTGAAATCGCATAGGGGTATGAAGTGGTTTAGAGTAGAAGACGGTGATTCCGTGGGTCAAGAGATGGTTTAGGGTGTTTTTGTATACCCGGTGAATTAGGGGGTCTATTTGTTTGTCCGCTAGTTTTAAGATTTCGAGGGTCAAAAGAATGTTACTCCTCGGTGTCCGCGCCGCGGATGACGGAAGAAAAGCCTGTCGTTGATTGCTTCGAGTTTGAGGAACTTTCCACTTCAAAATACCTAGTAACTGGACTATCTAAATTTTGAGATATTAGCTATATTTTGGGACTACTGAGTGATCAAGATTAAAAGTTTGAATTGGTACAAAACAATTTACTTCGGAATTAGTAAGCCTGGGATTTGGTTGTCAGCCGATGACAGATGGGTGACAGCTACATTTAAATTTACACCAAATAAACGTAACCTCGCATTTGCAAATACCATTCCGCAAAAGTAAATCTACACTTTTATGTGAATCTCTTACCAACTGAAAACATTAATTGTTGATCAGTTCGTGGTATAGAAAATACAACAACATGGCAATTATATTGGATCAACGATTGAAAGAGCAGCTTCGCCACATTTGTATCATTTCCGCGACATTAAAACTGTTTGTAAAGCAGATCACATTCTCTGTAGAACGTTAGACGGGCGCAGAGTGCATTATGCAAAGTGTATTTTAAAATGTAACATTATACAAATTTTATTTATTTATTTGACAATAGGCTCACGTACACCCGGAGTTGTGGTAATACAATTTGAGAATAGTGAACGGCGATCTGTCTCCGCGGTGTTCTCGAGATCTGGGGGAATAAAAGGAAGTTGTGATCTGTCCCGCCCCTTGTCAGCTTTTGGAGGCACTTTTACCTTAACAAGCGTCGACTTGCAGCATTTTTACCATATTTTAAAAGAATCAGTTACTTACTTCTGTCGAGACGGGAGCGTATTTATCAAGTTTCAAACAATTACGAGTGGAAGATCAATGTTCTTGGAACGTTTGCAGACGACTGGAGTCGAAGGAGATTCAATTTGGATCATTCTGAATATGTAAACTACTCCGTAACTCTTCTAACTTGATTGTAACTTGGAATGAATTGCGTCGGAATTTTAAAACGGAAATTATCAGCCCCATCGACGTAGTAGCGTGCAAACAATTATTACACAAAGACACGAAGACATGCCCGACTCAAAAACTCCTAATAAAATATTAAAATGTAGAGATTGTGAGTTATGCAAGTCAGATGGATACATGACTGTTCCAAGTGGCCTAACTTGTATATTCGACAAAGTGAACATTCGCACGCAACAAGGATTTCCAACAAAACTTCGGTTTTCATAATGATATCTAGCACGTTTACACTTTTTTCTACAGGCCGTAATTTACCGATCCACCGATCCATTCCGGTCGACTCTAAAGCTGACTTCCAGGAGCAACATTTTCTTAGCAATACTAAACATTTAAACGTAATAGTAACCAAAAACATTAACGTCTTTCGATTACGTTCGAAGCAAGCACCACACCAGAGCTTGTTTCGTCTTTTTTGCGAGATACACTGTTGTGTAGGAGAAAACGAGCAGGAATCCTGCAGAGGTGCGGCTCTGTAACAGGTCACAAGGGTAGAATCTTTTCTGCGATGTACTTGTAAAAGTGGTTGGCGCACTCTGGTGCCCAATTATTGCTGAAAGAGCTGACCTTTGTGAGTGAGAATGAAAATACTGTTTTATTGGTTTTCGTCTTGGGGGAAATAACTAAAGCTCAACTGAGTTATAGTTGTCATCTAAAAACAATTTAAGTAAATCATAGCTATAAATGTTTAGCAATTACACAATTTAAGTTAATCATAATTTGAAGAACTATTATAAAATTTATTATTAATTCTTTAGCAAGTTTGATAACAGGTAACTAATTTATATTCGCACCTCTGAAAAATTGGCACCACCCCATTGACACATTAACAGATCTTAATTGCCCTTTAGGATTGAACCCACAGGTGTAATTTTTTTTCGTTTGGTTTGACGTATTTTTGAATTTGAAGTCAGGTGCACCAATATATAAGATTAATAAAACATAACCAACCTTGTATAAGTAAAATTACAACAATAAAAAAGAGTCACGTGGTATAACACTGACCACTTTCAAAATCCGTTAATACTAGTAGTCAGAAGACAATGTTAATAACAATATTTCTTACAATTTAGTAATCTTAATTTACTCCAAACCTCATTCTTGTTCGAAAATACTTTTTTATGAGCGGGACCACGCGAAGAAGTACAAAAAATTTAAAAGACAAATATTTAAATTTAAAGAAAGCTACAAAAAAAATCCTGACCACAAAATAAAAATATTTAAAATATCTTCAAATATTTCGAAAAAATCCTCCATATATGTTAAATGAGCGTTAATTGCAATAAAAACCAACAAACAACAAGTACAACGGATAATCACGTTTCTACCGCGTTGTCAAATTCGTACAGCTGATCCCTCAATGAGTCGGTGCTATTTGCGCATGGGTAACTTCCAACCAGGAGTTTAATCAGTGGAAATCCACCGGTAACATCTGAATCTGGAAGTAAACCTTCAGTTTACTTCGACATTGTACAACCGGCCGGCCCTTAAAGGAAAAAAGATCTGAAAATAAAATGGAGGCACTTACCAACAACCTGTAACAATTCCCGCAATGGGGCGTCAAAGTTAATAACAACACGTCGAAGCAAAATTTATTAACCTCCAAAACGACAAATTCAAATTAATACCAAAACAAAAACATATTAATTTCAAGAACAAACGGTTTCTTGAAGAACGAAGGTGTCTTTCTTTCTTCAGTGGTCTTTCCCAATCTAAAACGACTGGTTCGCCCCCAAATAATTCCCTATGTTCTTATAGTGACAAAGTATTGGCAGAAGGGCGAATTGCATTCAGATATACACCTGAAAGCACTGGAGTCAAAGGAAACAACACCACCTTGTCTCAAGTTCGATACGAAGAGTCGACTACAGAGAAAGTCAGACGACCTCTTCTCTGGGAGACGCTCAGCGCACATCCTCTTTACTACAGAGAGAGGTAAACGATCTCTTCTCTGGGAGTCGGTCAGCGCATCTCCTCTTCATTCATTCATTCAATTTCTGCTGAACCGTTACAAAACGTTAATTAAGAACATTTTATCAAATTGTGAAAATGCGTTTAAAGGTATTTTTTGAATTCTCTGATCTCATCGCACCCTGCGTGTATTACAATGAATGCACTAAACAATTATTGGTTTCAGTTTAAATCTGATTAATTATGTATTTAAAAAAGTTAAAATTCAAATTATTTAATATTTAAAATTATCTTTAAGGGCTGATGATGGCAGTAGTGTTCTGCCGAAACATGTTCCAACTGTAATTTTGCGCTTATTAAAATGTGTGGAGTTTGACTTAAATATATTTAAATTTTAATTTAAATTTACTCCACTTGGATTCATCGACATTCTTCTGGTTTAAAAAAGTGTCTGTCGTTTTTGTAAATTTTTCAGACCTTTCTTGACCTTTTTTGCATTCTTTGGATTCGTTGGATTCCTAGAATGTCTTGAATGCTTTAGATTCCTTGGATTCTTTGATTCCTTTAGATTCTTCGGAATTCTTTAGACTCTGAATTCGTTGCATTATGTTCATTATTGTAAATCTAAATCATTTATTTTGTAGATTTTTAGATTTGTTCACTTTTTGGATTTTGTAATCTTCTGAATTCTGAAATCCTCATTGCAACGCACTTTCTTGAGTTTTTGACATTCCCTGTTTCTGGATTGTTTGTGCATTTTTCTTCTTTCTATTGTTAATCCATTCCTTTAATTGTCTGTTTTTTTATATATTTAGCAAAATCTATTTTTTTTTGTTATATTCTTTTCACCCTATTGTTGTTAAATTATTTAGTTGTTTTCTCAGTTTAACTTGGTTAAATTGCCGACGTTTCGTTGTCCATTTTTTTGTCAACTTCTTCAGGGATTCTCTAACTAGTTACTATTTTAATACATACACTACACATTCAAAATGCATTTTCTTTTTTAATGTGTAGTTTATGTATTAAAATAGTAACTAGTTAGAGAACCCCTGAAGAAGTTGACAAAAAAAATGGTCAACGAAACCTCGGCAATTTAACCAAGTTTCCGTCACTTCTTGCCCTATAATCTCTGAGAAAACAACTAAATAATCTATTTTTTTTTCCATTGGTAACACACACTGAACGAAATGTCAGTGTGATTTTGAAGTTATGGTTCCATGTCAAGTATACGTTTGTTTGTAAAAAAATGAAAGTAATATGCAAATTAGAAAAATAACAAAAAACTTGTTCTTTACAGGCCTTAACTCCTGTCTTAATAGAAGTTTTACAAAACTAGAGTTTCAATTATACTATTTAAACACTTGTCTATGTACAGATTTCGGTTTTAACGGCACAGCTATTAATCCCATGGATTGTGTCACCCAGTAGTTTCGACTTCTCACTGCCTTCAGGCGGTGCTCGGTTTAATGCGTTTGAATCGTTTATCTAAGTAACATTTTTCAAACTTTTCAGGGAACGAAAAGACTATGGCAAATTCATCTACAATTGTGTTTTAATATGCCCTTGGCATAGAAGCACTATTAGTCGCAAATTTTAGCATACAGGATATAGTACTTGGATAATTTCTACACTAATCGATTTATATTAAAATTTAAATATATCTATGTCGAACTCCACAAACTTTAATAACTGTAAGATTACTAATGGTACATGTTTCGGCAGAATACTTCTGCCATCATCAGCCCTTAAAGAATATTCTTTAAGGGCTGATGATGGCAGAAGTATTCTGCCGAAACATGTACCATTAGTAATCTTACAGTTATTAAAGTTTGTGGAGTTCGACATAGATATATTTAAATTTTAATTTAAATTTACTCCACTTGGATTTAAGAACATTCTTCTTGTTTAATCGATTTATGTCTATTATAATATAATATATTCCACTGAGAAACAAAAATGGCCAAAAATGTTACTTGGCTTGTTTTAACAGTAAACGATTCGTTTAATTTTGTTTAAAATTTATTGATATTAATCTAAGGAACCCGAAATTGAGAATCTTGCGGAACCTGACGAGTTTCAGGAACCTAAAAAATGGAGGAGCTTAAAAATTTTTTTACAAAAAGACTGTCAATACTGATTTACATTTATTGGACTTCTGTCATTACTCGGATGCATCGAAAATGATTGCACTAAATCAAAATTGCGAAAATTGCTCGGTCGCATCAGATTTTCAGCACAAGAACCCTTTATCCTTAATAGAAGAAAACGTAAATTTCACTCTCCGTTCCCTGAGTCTGGATCGGAATTTCTTAAGAAGTGCTCCTGCAACGTTCTCAGACGACACCCCTAAAATATAGCGACATAATCCCGCCTAGATATGGCCACATATTTATAAGGTCGCCACTTTGTCATTCCTGAAGTTTAGATTGGATTTTATAATATATGTGCTCCGTCTTGGCGGTGTTGCGCGAATAAAGCATAAAGTAACAATGCAGAAAATTGCTAAAAGATTTAAAACGGCAACCCTTTCAGGATAATTCGAGCGATTTGCGATCATTTTTGCAGGAAACTGTAAAAGAGTTCGTGTTTTAGAGTCCCTGCGGAGATTTTGTCACGTCCGGAAGGCTCTAGTTCTCAGCTGGGGTCAATTTGCGAATAGAAATAGGGGGTTGGACTGTTTCTTGTATTCATCTACAAACTGACTGTCCGCTCCTGAATTTATTATGACGCACCATTTTCTAAATGGAAATTTTACATATTTATATACATATATCTACGCTTTGCCGGTGGTACTTGTTTTGGCCGTTCTTGTTTCGGGCTTTATGAAATGGATCTGAAAATATGTCAAGACGTCGAACCGTTCCGGAATTATTTAAACAGCTGAAAATGTATTTCGCTTCGGTCTTATTGTCGAACGATGTTGTCGGTTGGTTGAAGAAGAGTTGTCATAAATAGAGTTATCAAAGTTTTGACGTAATAACATGTTGGCTCTCGGAGCTACTTCACTGCTTTTTAGCGAAAATAAAATGCAAACAAGACGTAACGTGTCGCCCATGTTGGCGTCGCATCAAGTTTGAGGGAAGCACCAATATACGAATAATATCGATGATTGAAACACATCAAGCTACACCCGTCTTGATGAGATGCGCGGGATTCGTCATTTTATGAATTTTGTTTCATATTTTATAACCCTCTCCTTAGAGACGTCATTTCATATACGCGTGTTTTCCAAATTACCATTTCAACTAGCGATTTCGTCTTCTCCACTGAATGTAATATGCCCCTTTTATAACTCCGGCAATCATTCAAATTTATTGCAGATGGTCACAGACTAGACTCCGGAAAGTGGAGGTGTCTGTGCGGGGTGAAATTGAAATGCATTCCAGGAGTTAAACCACGGTTTCAGCGAGGACAATTTCGGAACCCTTTTTCAGTTAGAATATTTCTTTTAATTTCTTATTTTTGACATTTTATAAATTATAATTCTCTTAAAGCGGCTTTTCGTGCATGACCAACTTTGACTAATTTAGTTTTCGATCTTTCTGTTGTAGTTGTCGATAGAGTGTACAACAGTTATTCTTTTCTGCAACACCAATTAAAGTGTTGGAATAAGCTGGGTAAGTTTATATGGTACATAACAGGAAATTGTACAGCTAACTTACCTAAACTCTCGCAACCTGAGCCAAAATCTACAATATGTGCATCCCAAGAACATTCCTCATTATATACTACTCACAAAAATTAAAGGAGCAAAAAAAATCCAATTTTTGATTTTGATTTTTGACGGGCTGTATTTATGTGAAAAATGGTCTTACCAAGGATTTAAAAAAAGCATTTTAAAGCTCCAAGATTTTAGTTTTCCGATCTTTTGGCCAAAAATTTTTAGGAGCCATGTTTTCCACCCAATCCAAAGAAATAGGGCGGACATTTCTTTTTACAAATGTTTGATTTTTACTCCACGGGCTCGGAAAAATTATTTCGGGTTGAACCATCATATGGACCGGATAGCCTGTTTATCCAGCTTTGATTTCCTTTTTTTAGATTGTGTCTACGATCATTTTTTGCGGAGATATCTAATATTAAACGAAAAATGATACTTTTGCCTTCAATCATGGATATCTCAGCAACAAATTATTGTACAGGAAATCGAAGGGCAGTTTCGAAAACTGGAACCAATTTGCTATAAAATCCAATCAAAACATTTAAGAAAAAAAAATCCACCCACAATATCGACTTAAAAATTGTTGAAGAAATGGGCTTTTTCTCTTGTTTTGGTAAATCGACTACATCTTCACAAAGATTGATGAGGAGGCTAAGGACCTAAGGGCTTTTTATACCTCAATGTACCCCCAATTGCCCAATTGCCCTGTGAAACGGCAAATCGATCCATCTAGCGGTTTTTTTTTCCCGATTGATAAAAGTTTAGGAAAAATTTAAAGGAGCAAGATTTTTGTTTTTCAAAATCGTGCAATCTTCACAAAAATTTAAAAATCAATTTCTCTTCAACTTTGTTCACAATTTTGTATCAGCTACTGGGGAAATAAAAAAAAATACAAAAATTTTGATTTTGAATTTGGATATCTACATGCGCACATGTGTGTTGTGTGTGTATGTATAGTTCTTTAAGATAAATGAGACCCTGTGGTTCGTCAATTCCACAGTAGTTTGTCGCTCTAGTGCACCTAAGTTGCGTAAAAAGGGATAATTCTGGCGCAATCGATAATGTCTCTATCTAATCTAATATCTATCGATAAAATTCTCGGCGTTTTAACATGCACGAGGGGTTAAGGACTATTTCCCGAGCTATATCATCCAAAAAATGTATGCAAACGGATATTTATTTGTAAAAATGCAAAGAAAAAGAAATACATAATAATTATACACCAAGGTTAAGAAGAATTTTTTTCACTACTAGCACATTGTTTAACTTTTCTTCAAATGATAATCATGATAATGGGAAAGGTCGGAACGAATTTAACTAACATATCCATAAAAGGCAAGTACCATATGAAATTAAATCAATTCCTGTGATTTCTGTTTTATTGCAATGTTGCTAGTGTGTAGTAGACGAGCTGGCAAATTTAACATTTCTCAAGAAATTCCCAGTCTCCAGTTCTACATTGTTGAACTATCAGCTTTCATTAATAATGATAGCAAATGTCAAGTCAACACATCAACTACAGCAGTAACCATGCCAACATTGTCAATTGTTTTCATTATCTACTAGTAGGAGAGAAAAATCCATATTTGGGTAAGGTACAGAAAATCGATTTCTGAAGCATCAAAAAGGACATAATGTCTTGTTGATGTTTTTAAGATGTTTTCTGAAGCTGGTAATAAAAAAATAGTGCATACGGTTGGTTGGCAGCGCGATGAAGTTGGCGTGGTTAAAAGGACGGTTGGTGTCCCTTCTAGATGGTGGAAGGAGGACCGGCGGCCATGTTTTACATTCATTGAAACTTTAACGTTAGAAGCATCAAATCAAGTTCTCCTATTTTTAAAGTTGAGTGTGCTCTTATGTTTAAATTGCATTGTCAAAATTTGACCAGAAGTATCAGTTGAATTTAAATTAACAATCTTGTGTGTGGGGCCGCCCGACGTATTTACAGGTAATTTTTTTTATTCTATCTTTTTCTATTTGTCATACTCAACATAATGAGATGGCCCTGAAATTGACCGGCTTTTGTTGCATACTAGAAACTTCGAGATAACAAGCTTTTCGGTTTTTACCGTTGTCCGGCCACCCCTTTTGTCAGCGTCACTAATAAGATGGCCGCCAGAGGGAAAAAACTATTAGTCACCCCTTTGTTGTTCGGTCTTGTTTAAATAATGTTCATTACGGCTGTTCAAGCCTGGATAATTTATTGAATAACTAACTACTTGTCTTTCGTTATAAGGCCGACAGCAGCTTGCGGTCATTTAAAAGCTATTTTGTCTCTGTTGACTTGAATTGACCAACGCTGAGTGGGCGCTGAAGACTAACGGGCGCAGGGCGGCAGGACGCCACGCCGAATGTTGGGGTTCTGAAAGGTGTTTTATCTTTATGTTGTTTTGTGCCTCCTTGCAATTTCCGATTTCGTCGTTCGCTTGTAACTGACATCTAGCTATTTTCGACATCGGGAAGCCAAATTTCGGTATTTATAGTGTCTTTTTGTACTGAGAGGTGGGAGAGAAGTCGTTTGGACTTTGAGTTGTCTCTTGGGGCTGCGGGGTACCCAGAAAAGAAAGTTGCTACTCCTGAGCCTAATAGGTTGAAGTTGTAGTACTGTTTTCGGGCTACTAACAAATTGCTTGCTTCACAAATATTTAAAATACTTATAAACCAAAAGAATAGTCCCCGAGATAGGTTCTGCTAACTACCTTGATTTGGACAAGCCTTAAAGAAAGACAGGAAACTAAGCATGCCTAGGACAATTTAGTAACAAACTCATTTCTCCTGTTCCGTTTGGATGTACAAGCTTTTTCCATGATGGTAAACTCTCTACAATTTTGCCTCACTTACTTCACTTGTCTTTCCCTCTGATCTACAAGTTGTCCATCACTCTTCGACTCAGATGTATCGAACCTAGATAAATTCCACGCGTTTCAATATTCTTGCTTTTCCCTCTCAGTTGCAAATATGTACGCTTTGGGCGTAGATATTACCTTGTACCTGTCTGTTGTAAATACCTGTAAACTGCAAAAGCTCATGGTGGAATAAAATTGTACAGCAGAATTGTTAAATTGTAATATATATATATATATATATATATATATATATATATATATACTACATATATATATATACACTATATATACTATATATACTATATATACTATATATATATATATATATATATATGTTTTTGTACAAGTCGAGATCATTTTGTGAGATTTTGTATACAAGCCGGGCTCCGTTTTAGCAAGGCGAGATCCGAAACGGACCTCAACTTGTTTCTACGTGTATATCGTGCCCAAAACGTTTAAAACAGTGTAAACAATGTTTCTGCCAATTTTAGCCCGGATCTCATTTTGACCATTTTTATGAATTTTTATACAAATTTAGTTAGTAAACGTCTGCTGCAGAGGGCGCTGCAGTAGTATACACGGAGTTTATATATTATGCACAAAATGAGATCCAGTAGACATGGCAACGTCGACTGGTAGCCGAACAAAGATTAAGTAGAATTAAATCACAATACAACGCGCTGAACTGTAATATTCACTCTTCGAATAACACTAATATATTTTGCAGAATAAAATTATGACTATAATTATTACCAGTTTAGAAAAAATACAACCGTATGCACAAAAAATTGACTGTTTAGCAACTACCCAATTTAAAGACAAAATTGTTAGGTAATTATTGTAAGAATTTTATTATTATTGACACATAAATGGAAATAGCTTCCGAAACAATCTGAAACAATAAAAAATACGTAAAGGCGCAGTTGGGGTCCGCGCCGTAGATTTTGTCGTGAAAACATCGCCGGGGACAAATTCTCACTTTTTTGTCCTAGTAAAGCTTCGCAAGCTCTTTACAATGACACCTGAATTAACCTCCTAGCTAAACACATTTTCACGCTACACTAATTTATCTACAGATGACAAATTCAGCACGACATGCCCTACCCGTTGTGGGCTAAACCGTTGTTAACGAATTATTAAATAGTCTCGTAGTTATTAGTGATTAAAATCTGACGATATTTGTAACGCAAGAAAGTTTGACGGGTTATCACTGTATTTGGCGAGCGAATAGACGTCTTGATTTGATTTGATTTATTTATGGTTCAGATCTACAGTGGATATAGCACAAACACAGGCACAGTTACAAATACAGTTCACGTCAAAATATTTTTTCGGCTTTCAAAATTTCGAAATTTCAACTTGCCAAATGGTCGTGTGAGACCGACGAGTTTCAATATTTTGTTCTAAAGTTCTAAAGAGAAAATTGTTACTTACTTTTTCGCGAAAATTTCATTCAAGGTGGTATTTCGTAAACGAAGAAAGATAAAGAAAAATAGACAACGCAAATCAATTTCTGGGGTTCGAAAATATATAAAACGAGGCCAAAATCAATAGTTCAAAAAAATACGTAAAGGCGCAGTGCGGGTCCGCGCCGTAGATTTTGATGTGAAAACGTCGTGGGGATAAGATTTCACTTTGGATTCTAGTAAAACTTGAGGGGACCCAAGACAGCGGGACCCTTGAGGCATAAACCTACTACCCTAGCCGTTTCATTCACACGCGTCCCCACTATCACTACTAAAGTGTTTCACTTTTATTTCCGTTTCAGTTTTTCGGACTCACTACAGCGCTAAAAAAAGTTTCAATTTCAAAAAGAACAAAATAATTAGCTTTTTTATAAAAAAGAAACCGACTTTAAAAAGCTAGAAATAAGTCAGTACATGTATTATTACATGTGCTACCTACTGATCTGTTTGAAATCGGTGCCAAGCCAAAGAGGTTAACAAATTTATAACCTATTGTCATTATACAAATATATCAACAACGTTATAGCGCATTAAAAATTCAATATCAGGCCATCAACGACGTCTGCCCCGCACATGTCTGCCCGTTTGGGATGTTTTGCTCAGCGCGAGCCCCCCACCCACGCTCACGCATTCCGGCGCGCGCGCGGTGGGAGTTGCGATGTGACGGGAGCGGACAGCCTATCTATCTATTACCTATTTTTTTTGGCTTGGCATCGACTTCAACCAGATCAGTAGGTAGCACAAGTAATAATACATGTACTGACTTATTTCTCGCTTTTTGAAGTCGGTTTCTTTTTTTTAAAAAAGCTAATTATTTTAGAATTTTAAGTGATGGGTGGACCTAGTAAGGACGCTGCTCGAATGAGGAAACCACGGCTGGTTGAACATGAAGATAAAAGACGCAAACGATAAAAAATTAGAACCAAAAATACTGAAACAATGATGAATTAATATTACAACCTGAAAAATCTAAGGCAATGATGACTCCCAGACGCAAAGACCTGCATAATTATTAAACGACTGCATTTGTTAGGATTTCGCCCGATTCCCATGCGATCCCCTCCTCAGGTCCGGACTTGCTGACAATGGGACTACCTCCGAAGTATACCCTTTCCAATAAAAGAAGAATTTTCAAAATCGATCCACAAATGACGAAGAAATCGGTGAACATACATAAAAGGAAAAATTTGAGAATTTCCCTCGATTTCCATGGGATCCCCTCATCAGATCCGGACTTGCTGACAGTGGGACTACCTCCGGAGCATACACTTTCAAATAAAAGAAGAATTTTCAAAATCGGTCCACAATTAAAGGAGATATCGGTGAATATACATAAAAGGGAAAAAAAAAACATACATACAACCGAACATAGATCCTCCTCCTTTTTTGAAGTCGGTAAAAAAACGGTACATACATAAAACGAAGGAAAAATTTGAGGATTTCCCTAGATTTTCATGAGATCTTCTCATCAGCTCCTGACTTGGTGACAATGGGATCATCTCGACCCTTTTAAATATTCAAAATAGATCTACAATTGACTAAGAGATCGGTGAACATACATAAAAGGAAAAAAACATACATAAAGCCGAACATAGAACCCCTCCATTTTTGTAGTCGGTAAAAATTAGAAAATATTTGGTTTGGAAATGTCAAATAGCTCATTAGAGGACCTAAATAAATAAAAATGGTGTAATTTCGAGATGTTCAAATTTTGTATCCAATTTATGGTAAAGGCTTCTTTATTAAGTTACTTTTTAAGTCAGGTCAGGTCGGGTCAGGTCGGGTCAGGTCAGGTCAGGTCAGGTCAGGTCAGGTCAGGTCAGGTCAGGTCAGGTCAGGTCAGGTCAGGTCAGATAAGGTAAGGTAAGGTAAGGTCAGGTCAGGTCCTTTATTAAGTTACTTTTTAAGTCAGGTACTGTTCAAATTTACACAAGATCTCAAAAACAAAATTGTTAAAAATTTAAAACTGAGGTTTACAGGTTTTTAGGTTTAAATATATCGTTGTTTTATAATGCCTACTAGATGACCAGTCCCGGCTTCGCACGGTAATTTTTTATTTTTATTTAGTACTTTAATAATATTGAAAAACCATTTCTTAGTGAGCGCCTACATGGTAAAATAAGTAAGTGTTCATTGCAATCGGTTCAGTAGATTTGGAGATTAACCCCCTCACCCCGTTAATCCCCCTTAGGAATGGAATTTTGAAAACTACTTCTTAGTGAACGCCTACGTGGTAAACTGAGTAAGTGTGTAAAATTTCATTGCAATGGGTTCAGTAGATCTAGAAATTAACCCCCTCACCTCGTAATCCCGCTTAGGAGTGGAATTTTGAAAGACCACTTCTTAGTGAGCGCCTACGTGGTAAAATAAGTAAGTGTGCAAAATTTCATTGCAATCGTTTGAGGGGATCCAAAGCTTAACCCCCCTCACGCCGTTACCCCCCTCTGGAATGAATTTTGAAAAACCGTTTCTTAGTGAGCGCTTATGTGGTGAAATAAGTAAGTGTGCAAAATTTCATTGCAATCGGTTCAGTGGATCCAGAGATTGACGGGGCGGAGAGCCCCGTTACCCCCTTTGGAATAGAATTTTGAAAAACCGTGTCTTAGTGAGCGCCCACGTGATAAAATACGTAAGTATGCAAAAATTTCATTGCAATCGGTTCAGTGGATGCAGACATTAACCCCCACCACCACCGTCACCACGAAGTTACCCCCCATTGGAATGTAATTTTGAAAAACCTTTCTTATTGAGCACCTAAGTGGTATAATAAGTAAGTGTGCAAAGTTTCATTGCAATCGGTTCAGTGGATCCAGAGATTCTCCACCCCCCACCCCGTTTCCCCCTTTGGAATTTAAAAAAAAATCGTGTTAAAATACTTTTAAGACATTTTAACATGTTATTGCTCAATTAAAATTCAAGGTCGTTTTCAATGTCTAACCATACCTCAAATTCTCAAATTAATAGAACATGCGTATAATAATTCTCCTCCGCTTATTTCTGCTGAAATCAAGTTAAACTTTTGTTCGTACAAAAAAATTATACAAACAAGCGCTTTATAGACAATTTACTGTAACTTAAAATAGTTTGTGTGTAAAATATCGTTGAAAGTTTAACCAAAAAGTCCTTAATCATCAAAAGATTAAAAGAAATAAAAATTCGGAACTGAAGCGTTTGGCTGAAATTTGGATTATTATTTATTTATTTATTTTAAAGACGTGTATTTATTCAAATATTATTTATAGTGGAACTGGGACATTTGCAATAGCTTACAATGTCAATTGCAAATTCGTAGCCAATTTATTTATTACAAATGCGCCCCATGTGCCTACGTGTTTCTTTGACAATATTTTCCAAGTTAAAAACTTTTCCGATTTTAAGAGGTTATCAGGGCTCTGAGAATCTGCAGAAATACGAAATATCTTGTGCCTCTTACATTATTTACAATATCCCCTTTTGTTCCTGCTGTTCTTGAGGATGTTATTTCTGCATTTCCTCATGCCATTTCAGTAATTTTTCGTACGAAATATTGCGTCTATTACAGTCTTAGAATGATTATTATTTATATCACATGTGGCAACCCGTAAATAATTCCGGTAACAAAGTTACAGGACAAAATATTGAGGAATGTCAGGGCAAACTATTTAACATCAAATTATTTGCAAGATTAAAATATTATTTTTGTATTCGTTTTGTGAAACACATAATGCGTAATGAAATACATAGCAACATACATAAATATTGCATCATATGTATTTAATTTGGCAGTTGTCAACCTAACCTCAAAATCTGATGTAAATTTGTACTTTTTCTCATTTCGCAGGAACGAATACAAAAAACACTGTTCAAAACTCGTGCCCTGTCACTTTTCAGGGGCTCGGGATCATTGCGGCCCTCGGCATTCGCCTCGGGCTTCAAAAATTCGCCCTCGACCCTAAAAAGTGTAATGACAGCGCACTCGTATGAAATATACTATTTTGTATTCGTTTTGTGAAACACATAATGCTTAATGAAATACATAACAACATACATAAATATTACATCCTATGTATTTAATTTGGCAGCTATCAACCTAACCTCAAAATCTGATGTAAATTTGTAACTTTTTCTCATTTTGCGGGAACAAATACAAAAAACGCTGTTCAATACTCGTGTCCTGTCACTTTTCAGGGGCTCGGGCTGCAAAAATTCACCCTCGCCCCTGAAAAGTGTCATGACAGCGCACTCGTTTGAAATATACTATTGACATGGAAATGTATTTTTAAAAGATTGAAAGGTACATAGGACCTCAGAAAGAAAGTGCTGTGATTTTTTCATCGAAATTCAACTTGCATAAAGAACAAAAATACGTTCCACGTGTTGTTTTACTAAACAAAACAATGGCAACGTCGCCGGACCTCACCTTATCTTATACGCCTTTAATTATACATTGTCGGATCTCGGGTTGTATTGCATTTATGACGGATCTGGTTTTGTTCGACCTTTATCACAAAATTCAAAGTGTGAAAAAGTTTCCCCTCTCTAGTTATTTGAACTCTAGATATCGCTTATAATGTTTTTATACAATATGTACTTGAAAAATCCTTTCCCTTCTGGTGGATCTCGGGTTGTCCAAGTTTTGTTCGGATCTCGACTTGATAGGAAAACGTATATATATATATATATATATATATATATATATATATATATATATATATATATATATATATATATATATATATATATATATATATATATATTTAACCTGCGGTTGATCGGTCCTCTTCTAATAGGCCATTTGTATGCATTGGGTCATCCGGGTGCAATCGGTCCCCCATATATGGAGGACCTATAGATTTCAGTGTAAAATGAACTCTCAGATCGTCGTCATGCGCATCACCAATTTTTAGAGAGATGACCTAAACCGTGTTTTTGAATAATTTGTATAGTTCAGTTCAACATTTTGCCGCCTAGTCTATGGCGCCACTGAAATTCACGTGTATAGTTATATACGACATCTCTGTTTACGCTCCAGTAAATAAGTCATCCTTCGTATATAAATTGTCCGTTTTGTAATTTGTGCAGTACATCAATCCTCCGTCAAATTGGCAACATTGTTCTTAGCTAAATATCTGTTTTAAAGGAAATTTACAATTCTCTTCGGTCGGGTGTATATTTTGTTTCCAGACTGGTATCTACCAGTCCTCCACATACACCAAAAAATACTTTATAATAGTTATTTTTATTTTGAGATCTTAAATCAGTTTTAAGACGTAAATCTTTTCAGGTTCCTTTCAAGTTCAGGCATTTCACCCTCTTCGCGAGGGGGCTGTTAGTACCAAAATCTTAAATGGCACTATGGGTCGAGGGATACCTCATTTGAAAGGTACTGGAGGCCTCTCTACAACTAACTCCTTACTTTTCGATCTCTTGGACCGTAAAAACGATTACTTTTTATTTTCAAGATAATCCACATTTTCTCATGCTATGTCCCACAGAAACCACAAAGACAAACATATAATTTCTGAAATTAAACTTATTGAAATTTTTGTGTAATTAGGTTGATGATTTTGATTGCTAAATAGCTAAATAGCTCGAAGCATACTTAGAACTGAATATAGAGTATGCGACATGATTATTTTTCAATAAATGATTTAATTAACGTAATAAATGTTGGATATGGCCACCATTCATTTCCATGCAAAAATACAGAATATTTCCAAACTGATATTACAATTTCAATAAGCATAATTTCAGCAATTACATGTTTCTCTTTGTGGTTTCTGTGGAATATAGCATGAGAAGATGGATTATTAAGATGGTGGACTATTTTGAAAATAGAAAATTATCTTTTTTTTGCTATCAAAACTATAAAATAAATTGAAAAGTAAGTGGTTAGTTGTAGAGAGGTCTCCAATACCTTTCACTCGACCCACAGTGCCATTTAAAATTTTGGGGCTAACAGGCCCCTCGCGAAGAGGAAGAAATGCCGGAACTCTAAAGGAACCTGAAAAAATGTGCCCCTGGCAAACAAAATCTACCTGTTCGATCACAATTGAATCTGGAGAAATCTGGACTGGGGAGTTTTAAATGGGACAGTGTATATACGTGTGAGCAACAAAATTCGTTATAGTAGGAGCCTCTGAATTCAAAATTTTGAGTCGATTCTTGATCGATACGATTGTGTAAAAAGTCATCGAGTAATGTGAATTGACGATTAATGTAAACAGTAACGTAAAAGAACCGATATACGTTTAGCCAACTGCGATCAGGAATTTTGTTGCTCACTCGTTATATGTAATTCAAAGTTGATTATAATATAATTATTATTATTTTCTCTGCAATATGTTTTAGTTAGTGGGTTATACTTTTTGGAGTTTACTTCTTAAGAATCGAATTTAGACCCCCGGTATGAAAATTTTATTAGTGAAATCGAATGTTCAACTCGTTAACAAAACGCGTTATGTTTTGTGAGTGAGTGTGTGAGTGAGTGTGTGAGTGAGTGGAGTGAGTGAGTGAGTGAGTGAGTGGAGTGAGTGAGTGAGTGAGTGGAGTGAGTGTGTGAGTGAGTAAGTGGAGTGACTGAGCGGAGTGAGTGATTAAGTGGAGTGAGTGAGCGGAGTGAGTGATTAAGTGGAGTGAGTGGAGTGAGTGTGTAAGTGAGTGAAGTGAGTGAAGTGTGTGAGTGAGTAAGTGGAGTGATTGAGCGGAGTGTGTGATTAAGTAGAGTGTGTGAGTGGAGTGAGTGAGTGTGTGAGTGGAGTCAGTGAGTGAGTGGAGTGAGTGAGTGAGTGAGTGAAGTGAGTGAGTGAGTGAGTGAGTGAGCGGAGTGAGTGATTAAGTAGAGTGAGTGAGTGGAGTAAGTGAGTGGAGTGAGTAAGTGGAGTGGTTGAGTGAGTGATTGAGTGGAGTGAGTGAGTGGAGTGAGTGAGTGGAATGAGTGAGTGGAGTGAGTGAGTGTAGTGAGTGATTGAGTGGAGTGAGTGGAGTAAGTGAGCGGAATGAGTGACTGAGTGATAGCAGTAAGTATCCATAAGCGGTTCGTGAATTTGAAGGGTTGCAAAAATGCTAAAAAAATGATATTTTGAAAAAGTGGTAGATAAAAATGTTGTTGCTCTCGGCGAGTTCTACTACTGGTTAAAATTAAAGTAGTTATTTCGGGGACACTTGTATAGTATGTAATTCAAAGTTGATTATATATTTTCCTTCTACAGTATGTTTTAGTTAGTGGGTTGTACTTTTTGGAGTTTACTAATTAAGAATCGATTTTAAAGCCCCTGGTATGAAAATTTTATTAGTAGTGAAGTCGAGTGTTGAACCCCTTAACAAAACGCGTTATGTTATGTGCGAAGTAAGCGGAGTGTGTGAGTGAGTGAGTGAGTGAGTGAGTGAGTGAGTGAGTGAGTGAGTGAGTGAGTGAAGTGAGTGAGTGAGTGAGTGAAGTGTGTGAGTAAAGTGTGTGAGTGAGTGAGTGAGTGAGTGAGTGAGTGGGGTGTGTGAGTGAGTAGGTAAGTGAAGTGAGTGAGTGGAGTGAGTGAGTGGAGTAAGTGAGCGGAGTGAGTGAGCGGAGTGAGTGATTAAGTGGAGTGTGTGGGTGAGTGATTGAGTGGAGTAGTGAAATCGAGTGTTGAACCCCTTAACAAAACGCGTTATGTTATGTGCGAAGCGTGGATGAGCCATTTAGTTTGAAATAAAAACCAAGCAACATCTTTAATTTTATTTATTTAAACTAAGCAATTGGAATATAAAAAATAAATTAACATTTTTTTGTATATTTATTTTGAACAAATACTTTTATTTTTAACCAGTCTTTGTTGTTCAATAATTCAGGGTTTTGGGAAATCAGCGCTTCACATTCACTTCTTTTTGGGGGCCGCTTCTGCCTGATATGAGTTTTAAAGTAACTAACTACAATTCTCTTCTGCTGTTCTGTCCATGGAATAAGTACCCTTTTCTTCCCTTTTTTTGCTTTGTCCATTTTGTTTGTTTCAACATTTATGTTACTGGGTATTTTATTCTCATCTTGTTTATTTGTTTCTGTTTCATTCCTTACTGGTTCATCATTATCATTTATGTCAATTTCGCATGGTAAAACTTCCCTTGCATCTTTATCGTCGTTTACTGTGATCATCAAATCTTGTTCTAAATTCAAATTAATATCATCCAAACATTTACCCTTGAATTGCCCGGCTTCACCTTTTTCCATTAGTACAAGAAGTTTTGAAATTCGTGCCGTTTGATAGACATCATCTGGCAGTCTATATGACGATCGGTGAATGCCCAACGTATGGCCCATAAATGAGGCTAATTGTTCCATATCGTTTTCGCTCATATTAAATAATTGTGTCAGGGTTGCCAAATGTTTTCGAAGTCGAGTACATGTCAAAGCGTCTGGATTTGTCGCACCACAGTTCGTGGCATATTTCTTTAAAACTTTGTAACCAGTAATTGGCTGACCAGTTTTTGGATGCCCAAAAACATAATTATTAATTACTTTAGTAATAGTATCTCTATGTTTTAGCATCGTATCTAAATGGTCCTGAAGATCTTTGCTAACTAATACTGGAACTCCACGGCCTCTCTTACCCCTTATAACAATTCTTTTAAAACTATTCATTAACATCTGTTCTGTCTTAGAAATAGCTTCTGAAAATTCTTCATACCTTTGAGGATTTTTATTCGAGCAGGCAGATTGATAGGTGTTAACATTAAGTCTTTGTAGTTCACCAGGTCGTCTTCTATTGAGCAACAGTAGACGACAGTACACAGTTTCCAGCAAAATAATGTACGCGTCTATATCAGGAACTTGAGACTGTAATTTTGACAAAGCAATCTGGGCTTGATTAATAAGGTACTCTTTTAACAATTTTAAGTCACTTGCAAGAGGCACAATTGTAACTTTGTTCCATTTTTGTAGATTTAGATCATTGCCTGCTTGAGTTGAAATATCGAACTTCCAGTTACTCGTTATTAACTGAATTAATGTTTTCAACTCCGACTCAACATTTGCCGACTCCAACGTAGGTAACATTTCTGATTTTTTCAAAGTATGCATCAGCGCTATATCACAACACTGTTTTAATGTTGTACCCATATTCATTGCAAGAGTAGGAGAATTATAAGTTTGGGTTTCGGAATCAAATTTTGCGATAATTTTAGTAGCAGATACTAGTAAGTCATAATGTTGAGGTTTTAAAGCATCGAATAAATTGCTAATGGAAGAGTTTATCTTTTTTGTTTCAGTCAGTAATCTCGCAAGTTCCCGCATTTTTCTTGAAGTAACAAGTATAAAATGTTTTTCTCTGTGCACCTTTAAATACCTTGCTGCAAATGCACATATAAGTGGGTCTTTCTTTGCAACAAGGGAAATTTGGTCTGCTCTCATTCGAGGAAAAACATCAGTTTTCAACTGGGGATCAACTTTCAAATGGCGTACCAAAAAATTTTGGGCAATAGCCTGAGTGTTTTTTAAAGACGTTCCCTTATTTGGATTTTCATCGCCTACTTTTCGATGACGCCATAAGTTTCTTGCAGAGTAGTATCCTAGACAATGTATGCAAGGTAAATATTTGGTATTTTCTGCACCTTTTCTAACTGGTTTTGTTTGGTTATTACTCATTAAATAATTACCTTTCTTTCTTAAAGAATAAAGCATCTGTCTTCTTTCTTTGCTTAAGGCAGGCAGTGCTAATATTTTTTGAACTTCTAATTCAGTTTTATGATTTCTAAAAATATGTCTAGGAAAATGTATTACATATGACTCGCAATAATAACAAAAAACTGATTTTTTGGTTTCTGATGTAATATGCATTGTCTTGCTTTTCACAGTTTCCGAAAAATGAGCTAAATTTTCATTACTGCTAAAATTCGCTTCACTGTTATCGTTAACCTCGGGTATTGTATCTATATTATCGGGATCGGTTGTTAAGTTTTCTGGGGAAGACAGCCCGTCTGGAGAGCAGCATATGTGTGGTGAAGTTAAAGAAACTACCTAAAAATGAAAGAAGAATTAAATTGTTGTTGACCATAAAAATTGGTATATAACTTGCCGAAGAAAATTCAGATCCAGAAGGACTATAATTTGGATCTGCCACTTCGTCAGTTGCCGTGGACTCGACATCTGAAGCTGACATCTTAAAAAAAAAATAAACCAAGGTTAAATCTTTTATAACTTTATGACAATTTACTTTCGGTCGATAATAAAAAATGGCGTTTATAATTTTCAAACATTTGAAATATTGTAGCAATATTTGAAGTGAAAAAACAGTTAAAAATTATTTGTCCAACAGTTGCATATTTTAGGTGTTTTATACATTAGCCTTGAATGGCCAAAATCAAATTTCAATCACTAGTGACTAAAAGTGCAATACGATGACTGTGTTTCAAAATCCTTTGTTGTTGAAAAAATTCAACTGTTGGGCAAAACGTCGTATATTACACGTGACTAAAATGTTGTTAAAAATCAGTTCGTTGTCAGTAATTTATTTGGTCCGTAGGTTATTCAAATCGATTTTAAGTAATAAAGCTTTCAATGTACATAAGAACTTATTTAAATTTTACATAAACCGTGTAACAAAATTTCCTGTAGATAGAAATAGATTGAAAAACCTTTTTTTACGTTTTTAAGTTTTATTTCCCGTCACAACCCTTAAGAAAGAGATGTCAGCTTTTTTAAATTAAATTACCATTTAGTTATAAATGTAGATGTTTAATACTGCATTTTTTTATTTAACTTTTAAAAAAATTCAAATCATGAAACAAAATAAGATCATAAAATATAAACTTGTAAAATTTTTAATTGTTGTAACAAGTAGTCTTTTGTAAATGACATTTTATGGCTGGTGTTACTACAGACTGCATAATTATACTATGTAGATATTCTGGTAATCTTTAAAGAAATTTTTTATCGTCGTCAACCATCTCATATTTTTTTATTTAATTAATTTACAACTTACGAGTTGAATTTTTATTTGAATCAAATGGAAAAGTAAAGTTTAAACTCATTTTATACAATACATGCTATGAATTATATCAACTTTTTGAGTTCTGCGTGCTCAGATATTTAAAACAACCTATCGTCCAGCTTGTATACCATTTAATAATGAGTTAAACACTTTTTAAATTACATCTAAAATAGTACATTATATTATAAGTGATAGAAATGCATCATTATTAGCGAGTGAGAATTTTGACCCACGAGTGCGCTTGCGCACGAGTGGGGCACTTCTCACGAGCTTTATAATGACATTTCGATCACGTGTGACATACGACGTTTTATCTTACAGGTGCATTGTATAAAAATCCAAGAAATATTTATTTAAGTAAACATCCGCTTGTAACATTAGCATGGTTCTAATATCAGTTTCCGTAGTAACCTGTGATTGTTATAGTTATGAAATAAACAGTCTCGTTGTTTTTCACAATTTTTACTAAAGTAATAAAAATTGACTTTCTACCGAATCATTCAACTAGACGTGGAAGCCGCTGTTTCCAGCTTGCTCCCGGTAAGGTCGAGACACATGTCCGAGAAAGAGTATGATCTGTTCGTGAAGTGGAAGGCAGAGAATTACATTACATCGCATGTAATTACATTGCAAATTAATAATTCAAATTTTTAATTACAACTGACAGCTGTCAGATTTACTCACTTGTGAGTAGAACTGACAGCTTTATCTCTCTTGTGAGTAAAATTTGATTTCTGTCACCGAAAACCATGGTATAAAGGACCTAAAAAACTACACCTGTAAGATAAAAAATATTTCCCAGAAAAGTCACGTTCCCGCGCATATTAACTCACGTTCCCGCGCAAACCCTTGAAAACTGTATTGAGTTCACATATAAAACGGAATTGTGTACTAATGTAAACAATCTTGATAATGAAAAAAATAGAATATACTTACATCCTCCAAGATTAATGTATTTTTCCCTTCATTTCGCTCTGGTTCAGTTTTATCTTCCATGGAAGTGCTGGGAAGAAGTGGAGAATTGCAAAACCAACTATTTTTGCGTGAAGTTTTACCATTAGACGTGCAAACGTCATACTAGAAAATACAGTAAATGTATAGTGCTCTAATATACAAATCATGGTAACTCACATGTCCTTCCGGAAATCTAAAAACTTGTTTATTTTCACCCATCTTCGTTTTACGACAACACTCACATGGGTCGAAATTACGACTGATGACCAAAGAAAAAAAAAAAAAATGTGTAAATAACGGCAACGCTGTGATCACCGTAAACGGATGACCAATTCACTGTGATATCTAAAATTAAAAATACGGGAAGACCGAAATCTCGGTGTTTGTAAAATATATATACGAAAAGAGGAGATAAAGACCGTCATATAGAAAGAGGACTGATCGGCTGTATCTTGTTTGGAATTTAAAAAAAATAGAGTCCGATATTTTTCCATTTCTGGTTTAAGAGAGTTAAGATATGTTATATTCACAAATCAAATCTTATATATACACACTCCTTCTGGGAGATGACTTATTGCTGCACCATATGAATGATGACTTATCGACTGTAAGATGTAAATATATATATATATATATATATATATCAAATTTGCATCGTTACCAACTTAATACGAAGACACTAGAAATTTGTTAACCACAGTACGAGATCACAAAACTCAAAAGCACAAAATGACTAAAACTTCAAAACCATAATTTTTGTGTTATCAATTTACGCTCCACTCCTGATTAGCTCTCGCCATGTATCCAAAGAATCTAGGGTTTGTTTCACTTGTCTTGTCAAAAAAAAAAACCGGGTTGAACCAATTCACCAACTTCCATTTCATCAACACCCAGTTGACCAACGGGACATAACCTCAACTACCCAACTCACCAACTACGATTTTAATCAACAAATTGTAAAAACACATTTATCTACAACTGCTTTGTATTAGCGTCATTACACCACTCATTCGACACTGTTTGAGTTGAATAATGAAGGTCATTACACCACTAGTGGAATAATTGAAGGCACACTTTAATCAAATCAAATTTTACTAAAATGACAATTAACACGAATATGTAACATTCTGCTTCAAAGAGATTGTAGCTCGCAGCATAGAATAAAATGCCCAAAGGCTGGAGCACCTATAAGTATTCGATAAATCTTCAAAAAATGCCAGTAATACTTTTTTTTTACTTCATTGTTCATTTTCTTGGATGTATACCAATCAGTGCACCGATTATAAAATTTCTCGTACTTTGATTTCGACTTATCTGGTAAAAGTGAAGACACAGCCTTTGCAGTAGCTTCTTCAATATCTGAGGGCAGATTTTCTTTTCTGAATCGCTCATTACACTTTAACTTGCAGTTTGTTGCAAATAATAAAATTAGTAAATCGTTGTTTACACGTTTCCAGCCAAATTTGAGTAGTTGTCATAAAAATGTCAAAGTTTCCTTGATTTCTTATTTTGATAAAATTTGTATTACTTTCAAACAAATTTAGATTGTTTTCAGATTTGGGCAGTTGTAGATAAAGTTTTGTATATCATACGTGGGCTAGAGCATATTACATTAACTCGTGTGTTACAGATGACTCGATCTACGACCTCGTCATCTGCAATCTTCACACTCGTTGTGTAATGATGCTTCTAACCCACTAATGATATAAATATCTATTGAAATATCTAGAAAACTTTGTAAAAAGGTCTCAAAAAACCACTGTAAACAATATGTACTCAATAAATCGTTAAAACAAAAACAGTCGCAATATTCCCATTTTATAATCAATCCATACTTAATATTGCAAATCATTCAAAATACATAAAAAAATCATATTCGTGTTGTTAATAATATTTAATAATTTTTATTGTTAAATCAAAACTTAACTTAACTCACTTGCAAATTTCAGAATTAATTCTTATTTTTATGTTATACTTAGCACCGAATTCAAAATTATAAAACAATTACGTAATAAACAATGCTCTCTTGAACAACAAATAAGTATTAAATTGTATAAAAAGCATTTATTTTTTGCTTTTTAGTTAAGTTATCTTGCTTTTGTGTTTTTTGAATGTTTTTTTTTAAGTCGGTTAAAAATTTTTTGTTAAAATTTTGTTTTGGTTATACATAATATGAAAATCAAGATAGTTTAATCAAACTACAAGTGCAATATTTATCAAACCAAATTGATTAACATATGGTCCTTCAAGCCTGATTGAATCCGAAAGACGAAAAAGAAACTCATCGCCGCAGGCATCCGCTCATCAGATCCTGACCTGGTGACAATTGAACCAATATGGAAGTATACTCTTTCAAATAAAAAAAAGAATTTTACAAATCGGTTTATAAATGACGGAGTTCTGAGGTAACAAACATTAAAAAAAATACAACCGAATTGATAACGTCCTCCTTTTTTTTGAAGTCGGTTAGAAACAATAAAGTTGATGAAACTAACTTGTCTCCGGTTGTTACAATTTTTTTATGAAAATCTTAATTGGTGAGTTGGGTCTTTGATGTGTTGGTTCGTTGAGGTTATGTCCCGTTGATAAACTGGGCGTTGATGAAATGGCAGTTGGCGATTTGTCCCTTGATGAGTTGGTTGCGACCCAAAATAACAAAACGTAGGGTTCTGCTTTTTCATTGTCTGACGATCACTGGCCAACCTTTAAAGTTCGCGGTTTGCCTCAAATTTTCAAATTTGATGTTTGGTCACGTCATTGACATTGCAATTCATGTTCAAATTCAAACAGTGGCAGTAAAGTAAAGGGGGGTTATCACAACGTATCAAATAAGAAAATACGAGTGTGCTTTAGACCACACGACTGAAGTAAAACTTCAGTTCGCCATTGTGAAAGTGCTCTTAATTTATGTAAGTTTATAAATGGAGCTAGAGACTCCTGAATTAATACCGTCTGCAGTATTGGATAATGCATGCTTCAGCGATTAAGATAAGTAGCGCAATTGCATACAAAACTGACACACGCAAATAGGTGTATTGTGAGAAGTGCGAATTCACAACGGATAAGACGCGGGTTCGAATCCCGTTAAGGCAAAAAAAATATCTATGAATTGATTATTGTAAAATCGTGCATTAAAGAAAACTTCCGTTCGCTACGCCCGATCACACTTTTCGTAACGCTCTCGTCACGCATTCACTAGCTTACTCCCCAAGTCAAGTGTCCATAAAGAACTTTTACTTCAAAAAAACAAAAAACAGTTTCACAATAAGTTATTAACTATTTTTAGTGTCACAATGAACAATTTGTGACAAAAAAGTAGAAAAAGTTTTTTTATTTGGCGGTAAATGTATTTTAATGAAATTGCTGTGCCTCATCCGATTCAATGTGGCTAAAATTGATCATACTGTTCCAAATAATAAATAAATTTATATATTTTTGGGAAGCTTCTGATTAAATAAAATGAGGGATAATTTGCACTAGTGCAAAATTATCGCGTAATTTGAAGCTGATTAGGTGAATTTAAAAAAAATGAAGGATTTGGTTGGCTTAAATTTTGTGAGGGAAATAGACAATATTATAATAATTATTATAATCAATGTTATAAATCATTATTCTAAAAAATGAAAACATTGTGAATATAATAGGGATGCTTCAGGTGAAGAAAACTGTAACAATATTATTATAACACTTATTGGAGTGAAACACGGTTTTGTCCCCCCCCCTATTACGACGGTTACTACCTAGGACCTCGGTATAATGGGGTGATTTTATGTAATTAATTTTCTTTAAGTTTTTCCTTAAGTTGGCTACAAACAAAGATGGCGCTAGTTGTCGTTTCTTTTTTTGGTTACAAAGATTCTTAGTTACCATAAGAGACTTGTAACATTTATATCAGAAAATAATTAAATAAACTCGATTTTCACTTCAGTCGTGTGCTTATAAAGGTGAGGCACACAACTTTTTTTTTTTTTTTTGGTTTAACTCAGTGTCACTTTCTTTGTTCTATACAAAGACACTGATTGCGCCGAAAATATGCAAATCCTGAGAAACACCCACCCGCCACCGAGGGAAAGGTCACGCCGCCACTGTTCACCGTTTTATCATCCACGTGTATGTTTAAGCGACAGAATTTCGCCTTTTAGAGTTATTGAAAAGTGCGATCGCATATCTCGGGTTGATAGTAAACTGGGAAGATGTCCGTACGAGGTCTCAAGAGATTCGTCCTCTTCCATATTTGCAAGGTTTTTATCCTTCCGAGACCAATGCAAGTAATAATAATAACACGATATTAAAAACACGATACGGAGAGGTTCGGAAACGTATAAATTTAAAAACAGTTCCGAACGATTTCCTTTTTCGCCTCGTCTCCACCCGAATTATGGATCACGTTTCTGTAATCTATAAGTCGAAATATAGCAGGTCTGTCATTTCGCTTCATGACATATTCAGAGCAACCAACCTATATCAGAATAACTGATACATGTCCCTCAGTTCACGTCTCAACAGGGACCCTGCTACTAAACAGATATTTCAAGAGATACAAAGATATGACAATTTTTGATACCAACTTTTAAGCATAGAACGCTGGGGACCACTTCACGACCGGAGAGTTTTCCGATGCCACTTTCATATGAAATACCTGTGGATTATTTATAAAGCGTCAATATCTTTTCCAAATTTACGGTTCTTGCACGAGAGGTCACCCTCTGGCAATTATGCCGCTCTATAATGAACATAATATGTGTTATATCGGGTCATCATCATGTTGCCTGTGGAAAGCAAAATTTACCTGTAATAGTTAGATGGAAAATGTTGATGTTCATGATGTATGAATCAGTCTAAATTGCTTGTTTATCGCAATACGAATTTTATTTCGCGCTAAATCTACTGTAAACCGATATAATTAGTGAGCAACTAAAGCTGATTTACTATTCAGTTGAGGATGGCAGCCGTTCGGATGGTTTATCGGGTTCAATTTATGCAATAGCGAGATGCAATTTGCAGAGAATGTACATGCTAGAATTCCCATTTATCAGGAGCTGTTTATGAAGCTAGTTATCCCAGGGAGGTATGCGAACTCCCACTCTAGCAAATATAGGGCTCAGACCATTGGCGGAGTGAACAATCTGATTTTAGAAATTAATGCCATAAATTTATTCAAGTTTTTCAATTTTGGTGAAGATGACGACAATAATTGTAAAATAAAAAATTTTGTACTATATCTCCCAATAGCAGATTACAAATATTTATAAAACAGAAAAAAATTAAAAGTTTATAACATTTGAGATGGAAAAGAAGCATATGTGTTGTATCTTTCAATCAGCCGTTACTACAAGAACTATATTTAATCCCATTATAACTTGATTTCATTTCTTTATTGCCAAAATATAAATCTTTAAGGGATTAGTTGAAGTAGTACCAGAATTACGGGTTTTATGATAATTTTTGATAACACTAACACACTAACATGTTATTGATATTTTGATTATGCAGGTGCAAAATATGAAAATAATGCTGGCAATGACGGTCATGACTTTGATTTTCTTATCTAACAATGAATTGTAAACATGCCTCAAAAAGTGCGTTGTAACTATAAAAAGTTTTAATAGCCATCAGTAAATAAAATTGTAATTTTTGCACAAGGTACCTGACATTTTTCCATTTAGCTTACAAACAACACATCCACATTTTCACTGGGAAAAATCGTATTCTGACTAATTTTACCAAATTTTTTTTGCACCGCACTGGTGTGCGTTGGATCTGGAGGCGGTGTAGCAGCCACGGTTAGCAACCGGGAGAGTGATTAACTACAGTTCTGCAGAGCCAGTGTGAAATCAGTCCGCCAAATTAAATCCGGCCTCAGATTATTACATACCTCAGTGACTGTTCATAAATATCAACTGCCCCCATCCCCGATACCCCAACACTATTTTTCATCGGACCAGAAATTAAGACGGAAACCCATTAGTACATTGAAGAGTTAGAAATTTGAATCTTCGCGAGTAAACGCAAAAGGGACGGAATGCCGGCCATTAATAGATTGTCCAATTCATTAACGCTTGCAGGTAACTCAACAAGGTAAGCTAACCTAATAAACCCGATACGGCCACTAGGGGGCGCCGCGATCGTGTTTACGCATTATCGGGATTATTAACTGATTGGTGTCAGGTTACGATTGATTCTCCTCATTACGTGATTACTTTACCATCTCCCATGATGGAAGGTTCGTAAACACTTGACGATTTTAATTTTATAATGGCAATTAAAGTGATGCGGCTCTGTGGACTTTTCACACAAAAGCTGATACTAACACAATAAGGATTTTTTAATGTTGGTGTTTACAAAGAATATTCCTTGTATTTCATTGTCTCGGATCAAACACTAGAATCATATAAGCCACTAAGATAGAAAAAAATGTGTAAGCAACTCGTTTCATAAGACGTTCTGTCGTCTTCGACTCGTTTTCTATTTTCTGTTTTACTGTACAATCTCTGCATTTTCTAAAATAAAAAATAAAACGCAAAAATTACCCATAAAAATCTGCGACGGTGGAGTGCTTGCTTTTAGCAGTATTAAGAAGCAAACCTGAAGCAAAGCAATAAGGGAAATTTTAAAGTTTCGAGATTGAGCGGAAGAAGATAAATAGTTCTCGGTGCCGTGCATGTTTTTATAATGTTTCAATCAGTTTGATGGGAAACTCGCAACTGGGGTATCAGGTTGAGATTTTTTCGTGGAACGATTTAAGGGAAAATAAATGATGAAGGACTAATACTAACCAGAAGAGTAATTTTACAGGTGTAAAAACGGGGGTCAGAGAAAACACAAAGAAATAAAAAATGCATCTTGGATTGTTTAAATTATAAAATCAATTGTGCAAGTATGAATACATCTACAAACAGCTAGTAATATTTATCATAGACTAATTCTCGACTAATCGACCGTAAACACTACTTCCTAGGGTCATCACCATAAAACTAACAATTATCTCCTGCCAAACGCAAATCATCATTCTAACACAAAAACACACTCAGCTAATAAAGCGCCCATATGCTAATTCGTCTCATTACCAAAACCTCTAATTAATAAATCGCATAGTAACAAATTATACCTCGATATTTCATGTCGCCAGCACGACACCTAGGGGACACAAAAGGGTTAGACGGTCAGGGCAGGACTCAATTCCGATGAGACTTGATCCGATTTCCGTCTCTTACTTTTTAGGCGCCTGATCGTACGACAGACAAAGAGAATATTTTTTTCGCATAAAAAATTGAGTGAAATCTCACGCACATGTAGTCGTGCAAGACAAGCCCAAAAACATTTTAAAATATTGAATATAATAGAGTTGAATTTAATCAGGACAACGCGTATGGATGTGTGATAAGGCTGTCATTTTGTAAGAACGATAGCACCTACGGGATAACGCTCTTTTCCCAATAGAAATATACTAAATTTATACGCATATTTGCATTATAATGTTATTTTCTGGTGTATTGCATTACGGGATAATAACGGAATTGCTTTGTGACAGCATTAACCAACGGCGTAAACGGATCGAGGAGAAATACTCGATCAATTAGGATGACTGATATGGAACTATTAAAAATAGATGCTGCAGAATAATAATTTCGTTTGTGGTGTACTGTGCTCATATGTTATCTATGTGATGACAATGAATGTAATAAAGCAATTTGTGAGGAGTGTAATAATTTAGATATTAAAAAAAATCATATTATTGTCTCACCACGAATACATTAGAAATTTTGAAATATGGAAATAAAAATCATACTACAGCACATTCACACCTTTTTCACATTGAAAAACAAATATTATGTTTACAACGTTGTTATTTCCATTATTTTATCTTTGCTGTTGACCTGCGCTTTCATGGATAGATTTAGTTTTCAGGCTGTCTCAAGCCTTAAAATTTCAGGTTTTCAAATTCCTTGTTTTTCGAGTTCTGACATCAGTTTCTTAGGATCTCATCAGATTCTTATGTTTTCAAGTTCTCTGTCTTTTAGGTTTTCAGTTTGCGATGTTTTCGGCTTCTTGAATTTTCAGCATTCCAGGTTGTCAAATTAATTTTTAAATATTCGAGTTCTGGGTTTTCGATCTACTCCGACGGATTTGCTTGCCGTTCCAATCTTGCTCTATTCAATGATGCATTTACAGAGATGTCAAAGTCGTCCGTACCAAGGCTAATATACTGGCCGCAAGTGAAATCCGAACACCCCGAAAAAAACAATTTTTATTAACAAAATTTTGTACAAAGAGAGAATAATGCTTAAATAAGGTAAAATAAGCAGAAACGATCAAAAACGAAACATAATTTTGAAAAAAAACCTGAATATGGATACCCATCCAATCCTATACTTTTTCGATGGGCGATAAATCTGCCGACCGAGGTGGCCAAGGTAAGGTGGGTATATGCTCCTCTTCTAAGAACCTCATAGAGGTTCGCGCAATATGTCGCCTGCGAGACATGATTGAACCCCGATAGAACTAAAACAGCCGTTATTGCAGTTATAATGTCTGTCAGTTTGCAAAAAACCTCAATTTCTCAACTGTTGAAAACATCTCTTTAAAAAAAATTGCAAACATTGTCCGAATCATATGAAACTTTAATCGTTAGTTAGGGACGATGTCCCCAATATTTAACCAAAATTTCATTTTAATAAAATATTTTTCTCGGGGTGTTCGGATTTCAATTGCGGCCAGTATATATCTCCCACGAAATCAGGGAGGTCGAGGACTTTTGAGTTTGGAGTGTCTTCATAACCGTTTAACGTTGAGTACAGCCTACAAAATCATCAGGAGTTCGGACCCCCCGTTGCTCTTTGTAAAAGAGCACAAGAAGCGGGGAATCGGGGCTTTTTTGTTTAAGGCAGCACATCGAGCAGCAAATAATGAACTCTTGACTTTGACGTTGAGCGAGCTCGACCACATTCTATTACCGAGCTCGACTTGCTCCGTCTTACAGCCCACCTCAGAATCTCTGAGCAAGAGATGCTCATGAGAAAGCCCATGGATAAGTCAATGCATGGCGTTTTCTTCAAGAACATGGAAAACCTTGGCTTATCCAAAAGGCATACATTTTCCTTTCTCAGATCAAGTGGGCTGAAGTTCGAGACTGAAGTATTCATTTGCGCCGCGCAAGATGGTATAATTTAACACCTTGGTCTATCGCAGCCGCGAATGCACCTTCGGCCTATATCCATCACCACAATGAGGCAGTGAAAGTACTTTCATTTGAGGCACCACTATGCGATAGACCAGACACCAGTGTTGCCATATGTCCCAAACGATATGGAGTCCGTTGTGGAGAATAAGAGGTGCCGAATCTACTGGAACCATTCGTTCTCCACCATCAGGCAGATATCAGCAAACAAGCCTGACGTGGTTTTGCTGGACCACTCCTCCAAGCAGATGATACCAAGCAGCTCCCGCCGATAATAACATCTACATCAAGGAGGAGGAAAAATGAACGAAATATCAAGACATGCTGTTGGAACTCCGCACGCTGTACACAACTTATACGGTAAAGCTGGTCGTTCTGGTAATTGGGTGCATGAGAGGCATCAAGGGTTCATTCGTCTCAAATCTCAAGATCATACCCGCCTGCCGAAAGTCGGCAGAAGTTCTTGCGACCGGAATGCAGAAGGCAGTTATCAGTAACTACGATGTGCGATTGAAACATCTGACCAGCAAGGAACTTCGTGAAGGTCGGAAACTAATAAAATTTATTTTCTTGCTTTCCAGCTTTGAAAAGGATTCCATTTTTTCCCATACAATACTACATAATTATTAAGTAAATAAAATTAACATAAACTCTCTTTCCTCTCTTTTCTTATCACCTTCTTTGATCTTCCTTGCGATTACTCTTTTATCCTTCTGCTCGCTCTCTCTTCTCAGGTATACCGGCAGGTCCTCTGTAATTAGTACTATACTTTCCTTTATACCTACGCTTTTTGTTCTCCTTTCTGCTTCTGTACATCTCGGTCCTTCACGACTACCTCTCTCAGTACATTTGTTCCATTACTTCTTCACCTCTCTATTTCCTCCACTGCGTACCTGCTTCTCTCATAATAGTATTTTCTTCTTTCTTTTTCTGCTCTTTCCGTTTTTTCATCCTTTATCTCTTTAAAACACTCTTCCAACATCTTTCAGATCTTACTGTCGTTTTTCCTGCTTCCATCATTATCTTCTCTCTTTACTTCTTCCAGCACGTGCTATTTTATTATACCGACTGAATCATATGAAATTTTCTCTGGATGGTCCTGGTATCCAATGGTAAAGAAAGCGTCAGGGATATAGTGATATCGAACAAATAAACGAATGCAAAATAAAAAAAGATCGGCCGCCAACAATATAACGCTTTCTATATAATCTAACTAGCTGACCCGGCGAATTTTGTATCGCGTCAGAAACAATAAATGTTGTGTTAACTTATTAGCTGAATTCACTTTTTTATCAAAAGATAATGCACACAACGCCATCTCCTGGCATTGCCGGAACCAGCATACAACGCCATGTTGATTTTTGTTTCTGCCATGTATTCCGATGTTTTAATAGTTATTCGCCCCCGAAAAGAAAAAGAAAAAAAATGTGTTTGGAGTCCACGCGCAACAGAAGTGAAACTTTGGAGTTTACTCCTTAAGAATCGATTTTCATTTTTAAAGCCCGGACGACAAATTTTGATGGCCGTCGTTATTTGTTATTCTCGTGCCAGAGGGGCTTTGTTATTGTCGTTGCCCTGTACCAAGCTCCCCGCCCCCTGTAATTTTTCCGATGTTTTAATATTTAATTTGCTATTCGGGGCGGAGACAAATCCAACAAATCAAATATCATAAAAGCCCTTCTTGAGTTATAAACCCAAGGCCCCCCCTGGGCCTCCATGTCCATGTTTTAATAGTTATTCTGCTATTCGGGGCAGAGGCAAATCCAACAAATCAAAGATTATAATAATCGGTCCAGCCAAAAGGGGCCCCCTGGGCCCCATGTCCAATGTGAAAAATACTTTACGACTTATTTCCATACCTACCAAATATAAAAAATATACTTCATAAAAATCGATCGAGCCGAAAAATCGGTCCAGCCCAAGGGGCCCCCTGGGCCCCCATGTCCATGTGAAAAATACTTTACGATCTATTCCCATACCTATCAAATATACAAAAAAAAATCATAAGAATCGGTCGCCCCGAAATATCGGTCCAACCCGGCCCCCTGGGCCCCCATGGCTATGTGAAAAATAATTTACCACCTATTCTCATACCTACCAAATATAAAAAAAAATCATAAAAATCAGTCGACCCGAAAAATCGGTCCAGCCCAAGGAGGGCCCTTGGGCCCCATGTCCATGTGAAAAATAGTTTTAAACCATCCCTGGATTATGTCGATCAAAACAAAACAAAACTGTTCAAATCAGTAAAGCCGTTTTAGAGTTTTAGCGTGACATACGAACGGCGATTCATTTTTATATACAGGGTTTTCAAAAAGTATGGAACCGGCTTAATATCTTCAAAACTATTATCCGGAATAACTTGCAATTTGGGATATGAATTCAGCTAACTAATATCTACTACATCTACTTTTTTCAACTGTTTTACTTTGTTACGTTATGAGATACACAGCCAACTAGATTTTTTTTAAACGCAATAGGGGTTAAATTTGACATCATTCGAAAGATTATTTTTTTCTGAATATTATCATGTAATAATTGCGTCGAAACATTTTGACAACAACTGTACAAAAATTAAAAATCAACCAAACATGTTTGATCGTTAAAATGACAAAACCAGCTGTACTTTACACTTTTAGAAGTCTAACGGAATGAAAACTAAATAAGTAATGGCTCTAAACATTTATTTCTTAAAAATGATTAATGCAAGAAGAACAATAACAAAACATAAGAAAACTTAAAAAATAAATTTGGAAGCATTAATTTGGTGTTTTTCTTTTCCTACAATAAATGTTCAGTGTCTTTCTGTCAGTAGTAAAGCCCTTGGACAAAATTTTGCATTGCCTACTATAAAATTTCATGTGTAAGTGTTAAAAAGAGCACATACCTTTGCATCAGGACCCTTATTCTCTCTTTTTCAGTTAATTTAACCATATTTGGCAAATTTAGTGCTTTCAATGTGTCACCTGTGATTTCAAAGCATTTTGTTAGGTCACTAGATGTTTTTATTTATTTAACACTTCTGGTGGCAATGTTTAGACAAGAGTGACATAGTCTTGCATTCAGAAAAAAAAAAGCTTTCGAATGATGTCAAATTTGACCCCTATTGCTATTTAAAAAAAATCTAGTTGGCTGTGTATCTCGTACACTAACAATGTTAAACAGTTGAAAAATTAGGGACAATAGGTATTAATTAGTAGAATTTATATCCAAAATATCAAGTTATTCTTCTTAATGGTTTTGACGATTTTAAGCCGGTTCCATACTTTTTGAAAAGCCTGTATATAGATATACAGTGTGGAAATTAAGTAAGGAATAAATTCAGTAACTCCGTTAGTATTTGCGCTAGAAATAAAACTTAAAAAGCATGTGATAGGGCTAATTATAGCGCATCCGACGAACGTATACCAATTTTTTTCATCACTTTTTTGACAGTTATGATGTCATCAATATTTTTTTTAACGCCAACTTATGTTTTTGATTTTACATTCGCATATATAAGGAAAAAATAAATAAAAACGGCACTAAATTTCAAATTAGTAAAATGTCTAAAAATTAACAAAGCTGTCTGATTTTATCAGAATTTAAGGAAAAAAACATAGAAATCCAAACAAAACAAAGTTCCCAAAAGCAATCAATGAGAAAAAAATAAGAAAACAACCCTAAATTTCAAAGTAGGGTTAACAAATTAACAAAATTAACAAAAAGACTATTGATGCAAAAGTTATAAATTAAAGATATATTACACCAAATGTTCAAACTGATGACCCTGCATCATCTGACAGAATCCAAGGCGATCATAAAACGCAGTCAATACGTTTTGAATGGCTTGGGGAGTTATTAAACTGCACTCATGTCGAATTCTTCCTTCAAGATCATCCAAATTGTTGGGTCAGTTTTGATACACCTTGCCTTTTAAGTTCCTCCATAGAAAAAAATCTAATAGGGTTCGATCTGGGGACCTAGCCTGCCATTCTATTGGACCTCTTCTTCCATCTTCTTGGGAACACTTCGTCCAAATAACGGCGCACCGGGCTTAGTGTGTTAGAGCACCATCCTGTTGCAACCAGATATTATTATTTAGAAGTTCATTTATTATTTAATGGAGAAAAAGAGTTCAGACACAATTATTTTGTACCAATTCAGTACTTGTCAACATTTTTATGATTTTTTGTGTGTATTTGGCAAGGATGAGAATAGAAGTTAAACTATTTTTCACATGCATATGTGGGCCCAGGGAGTCCCCTTGGGATGAACCAATTTTTCGGATCGACCGATTTTTATTATATTTTCTTGTATATTTATTAGGTATGAGAATAGGTGGTAAACTATTTTTCACGTGGACATGGGGCCTTCTTCAGTTGGACCGATTTTTATAAAATGTTTATGAATTTTTTTTGTATATCTGGAAAACTTCTAGGAGTATGTAATAATTATGCCAAACAGGTCGAGTTTTTTACTTCACCTTTTCAACGATCACTGGCAAAAAAGTAACTTAAGTCTATTGTCGGAATTATTTATTGTCACTTACGAATTGTCAAACTTAATAGAATGGTCTATATAGGATTGTATTTGTGGTTCCTTGTACTTTTGTCATAAGATGCAGTCACACTACAATAATAGCTATTTTTTATGTAACGTTTATGTGGCGTTTCAGTTCGAAATGTGAGCTTAGAAATTTATAAACTGACAATAATGGTAC
This sequence comes from Diaperis boleti, assembly GCA_963583935.1. Lineage (NCBI taxonomy): Eukaryota > Metazoa > Arthropoda > Insecta > Coleoptera > Tenebrionidae > Diaperis > Diaperis boleti. The sequence goes on along the minus strand of OY757242.1, from coordinate 57,984,179 downwards.
AAATATTAAAGGTAAAAAAGTACAAAATTACGAAAAAACCGCCAAATTAAAACAAAAACATTTTCCACGGCAAAAACAACACAAAACGTATTCGTTCCGCCATTCCTCGGCCCACATATTTCAATGAACTCAACGTTGCAATTGCACTAGGCCGTGTAATAGATTTTCCGGATAGGAAAGGGAATACAAATGGGTATAGAAGGGGCTTCGCCTTGCTATGGATCACCCCAATGGAGTACCGCCTTCCCCTAGAGGCCGTCTTTATCGAGTAATCGTTTCGAATCCAATTGATCTATCAATATGTATAACGTCTTAACTTTTACTGTCGCCTGCTGGTTCTACACCACGCCATCCAGTTTATTTAGCACCCCTTGGATTCGAAACGAATTGATTATTTTTAGTTGCTTTACGGTGACATACGCGTACGGCGGGGATTTCGCAGGAAAAATTGTCGTGTTTTCGAGGTGCGTATCTTGAATTAATGAAGTTAAGTAACAATAAAAGCTTATTTAATAAATTACTACAGTATCAGGAAGAAGTCGTTCCCCGCCAAACTGAAACGCCACGTTTGGATATTAGACGAAAATATTAATAATTCACGTCCAGAAGCGCATGCAGTCTGTTTAAGGCGGCAATTTGTCCCCTGAAAAATGTTTATAGCAAAAATCAGCATATTTAAATAATTCAGCACTCGTTTCTATTACAAATACATAGCATAGAAAACACTGACAGAACATAAGTTTAAGTCTGAACAACCGTAATATAAAGATTCTGAAAGATTGCAGGCGATTTTTTCGTGTCTGTTTGACTCTGCGGAGGCCTTTACTTACACTTTTCACGTCGCGCAATAAGAAAACTAATGGTTTCAGCAAGTTTCGCACTTTTGCATAATTCTGAGTAGATACCTACAGGATGTGGCGAAAGTATGCCGCAAACGCTAAATCTCTACATGATTGCGAATGTAATATTGAAAACTATTTTCTTAGATGCTTCTAGATTAGTTGTCACTAACTTTGGTATTACTCTAAAGCAGTAGTTAAAAGTGGACTTCTTCTAGTCCGCGCATTTATAGGAATTGGTGATTTTTAGTTGCTGGAATATAATTGTTATATGCATTAAAATTATTGTAATATAGATTTGTTATCAGGAAAATGAACACCCCAGATTGGTCAGAAATGAATAGGCTTAGTACAATATCACATGAATGAAATAAGAAAATATAGCAAAATAGATAAACTTATATCAAAATAACAAATTGACACAAAACATAAATATTAAATTTACATAAGTTAAATTAGGTAGACAAGTTAATATTGAGTTATCGAAACCCATACATATAAGCTTAACGAAATATTAGTTTATATCGAAATAGCAGAAGTGAAATTAACGAGATATCAAAATGTCGCAACAAAAAATCAAACTAGAGAAACAGAAATTAAAATATCAAATTACATAATTATATGGTAAATTCTCACATTAACGAGATAACAAAATATGAAATTAAAGAAAAAAAAATATATCAAATCAAACCAACAATAGTCCAGGCAATGGGGAGGGGGGGGTGGTTGATCACAAAAGGTCGGACAGAATGAAATTTGTTGGGATGGTAGACATAGGTCTCCTAAAATATATAGAGATCAAAATTGTTTTATTTGCGACCAACACTTTCCGTTCTACGGGGCGCCAAAGTTGGGGGTTGATTTGCAAATTCCAACAAAATCTAATTTTCAGCGCGGATTACAACGAAGATCGACTTCAAATAATCCTACAATAGTTTTTTTCTGAAAGAGCACTGTTTTCCGAGTTTGTGGATGTCCCATTTGATGGATTGGGTTGTATATTACGAAAGATATGATTTTTTTAAGTGTGCCTCTCCCTACTCCAAAATAGGTTTAAAGTTGAAAAATTCTTAAGTTTATCGCTTATAACTCGAAAACTATGTCCTACGTAAACAATCATTGGAACAAAAATTAAAGCTGATCAAATTTATTATAAAAATCACTCCCTAATAAGGTACTAGATTGAATCGTTCTTGATATATGTGCCGATGAAAATCTAGTCCAAGCAAATTAGACTTTTTAGAAGAAATTATTTATAAAGTTTCGAAATTTTGGTTATGAACTCCCAGCAGCCACCCAAATAAAAATCCGAAAAGTTTCCACTCCCCCGGGGGGTCAAAATCCACTTCTGCCCAAAAAGCCACTCCCGAAGGTGACGTCATGAAGCCTTTCTGCCTTTTTCTTGTTAACGGTAACTCCGATGAGAAAATGTTATAGGACTTATGTTCTCCATTAAATTTTGCATAAAATTAGTCTTACGAGATTTTTGCCTATCTCCCACCCACTGCTCATCAATGACGTTGGAAAATGAGTTTAGTTTTCAGCGTGAAGGCAACCCCCGTGTTTTGCGGCGATTATCTCGAAAGCCACTATGGGAGCAAAAAATTTATAGATACAAAATTGTAAAGCAGTTTTTTCTGTACAAGGTTCATATTGAATAAAACATTTGCAATAAATTGTTATTGGTCAAAAAACGGGGGTGGACTAATTTTTGCTTTTGCGCTGAAAGGAATACTCATTTTCCAACGTCATTGATGAGCGGTGGGTGGGAGATAGGTAAAAACTTCATAAGAGCATTTTTATGCAGAATTTAATGAAGAACATAGGTCTTAAAACATTTTCTCATCGGAGTTACCGTTTACGAAAGAAAGGCAGAAAGGATTCATGAAGTCACGTTCGGGAGCGGTTTTTTGGACAAAAGGTGATGAAGCTCCCCCCGGGAGAGTGGGAACTCTTCGGATTTTTGTTTGGGTGCCTGCTGGGAGTTCATAACCAAAATTTTAAAACTTTATAAATTATTTCGTCTAAAAATTCTATAGTCCAGGCAATGGGTACAAAAAAGGGGGTTTTATTCGCAAAAGGTTGGACAGAAATGAAATTTGGTGAGATGGTAAAAAAATATTGCAGAATTATTTGAAGTCGATCTTTGTTGTAATCCGCGCTGAAAATTTGATTTTGTTGGAATTTGCAAATCAACCCCCAAATATGGCGCCCCGTAAAACGGAAATTGTTGGTCGCAAACAAAAGATGAATAGAACCAAAATTATGCACAATTTTATTCTCTACATATTTTATTTGAACTTTTTTCGATAGCCCTTACAACAACGGCGCTATTTTCCGAAAAGCGTCGCGGTGCAGAATTTTCATATATAAACTTATGTCAAAACATCAAAATTAGATAAATTAAAGTTCAAGAAAATAGACAAGTATTGAGTTCACGAAACCCTCATATAAGCTTAACGAAATACATATTAGCTTAGCGAAATAGCAAACGTGAAATTAACTAGACATCAAAATACCACAACAAAAAGTAAAATTAAAGAAACAGAAATGAATATATATACCAAATTAATGATATGGTAAATTATCACATTAACGGAAGATTAGAGATTAACGAGATAACAAAACGTAAAAATAAATAAAAATAATATATAATATCAAATTAACGAAATATCAAAATATATATTATATTAATGAAAAAGATAAACAAACTAAATATCAAATTAACGAATTAAAAAACATAAATTTAACGTAATAGTATATTAACACTAAATTGACATAAACAAATACAACATGTACAAGTTCAGTTCAAGGAAATAGGCAAGTAACAACTTTGGTTGCATCCAGTAAAATATTTCGGGTTATGTCCCTGCCAAAATAACTTTATATCAAATGGTGGAATATTTCTGATGGTTAATTATTTGGGTAACTTGATTTAATAAAACATATTTTTATTATTTAAATTATTATGCATTAGTTTTTTACATATGACTATTATTATAGTCTTAGTGTTTTTTATTATTCCATTTCATCTAATATATTTATTCCGATTGTCCTAAAATAAACAAGTCGAAAGAGGGTTCGGAAAAGATTTTACGGAACTAAAAGGTTGTTCAAAATTTAAGAGTGGTATTATTGTGATTACATTCTACATTAGAACATCGGGCGCCAAGCCGTGTAGTTTACCGCCCTCTAGTTGTGGGGTATCTAACAATTTAGAAAGTAAACGCCTAAAATTAAGAGAAACAAATTTCACAAATTCTACTTGTTGCTGCAAACTATTTCTAGTGTAATAATCTGTTTCAATTTGAGAAATATATCAAGTAACTCGTTTAAATAACATTAATTTATAGAGCTCTGTTTTTACAGAATACTGTAAAATTACAAATTAATAGCAAACTTATTTGTATATTAATTACATAACAATTAAATTATATTAAATATACCTAATATTGCTGATAAATGTTAGTTAGATACATTTTTTGCTATCACAGAATTCTTTTATAGTAGGTGTCGCCATCTGTTAACACAGGAGTAAATAGAATGGTTCGCCTATTCTTGATTCAAACCAAGCCTGCAATTATGGCTTTCTTTATATTACTGTTTTTGTTCCAAATGTTTTTATTACAAATTTATAAAAATTGAGTATTATTTAGCTAAAACGTTAAAAGTACCACAAATCCGAATACTACATAAGTAATTATTTAGCTCATACTATAAATCTAATTTATAGTCTGTTATACAATATTTAATTGGTCAGGTCATTAAATTTGACACTGACAATCAATTAATTAGCGATTGACGAGAAGATTAATTTTTAATTTACGTTCTGTAAACATTCACCTCAAATTAAATCAGTTTTTTTGGAATGGGTAAATCATGCACAAAACCAAATTAAACAGGTAGATATCCATTTTAAGATACTGTACATGTTGATCCTGAGGGATCGGCTTTTCTAAGGACCATTTAATAAATTGAGAACAACTAGTTTTCTCTTAGGAGTTTATATGTCAACTAACTTACAAACTATGTACATATTTACAGGGTAGTGGGCTCCTAGTGGTGGTGGTGTGCACGGCCAATAGGGCTAATCGCCACTAATAACGTTTAAGTGGGCCTAAACAAATACTACATGTAACAGAAATGCATTTTTGGATAAATTAAATTACTTACAACAAATTTCCTGCGAATAATATATTACTTCTCCTCTTTACATTTATAAATAGTACCGGCTGACAGTGGCATTCACCGGTTAGTTAATCACGCTTATCATTTTACAACATTCTTTAACGTGAAGTAAAACAGTGAAATAAAACAATTACCCAACGGTATGCCGGTATGCAACCTTGGTATTGGTATACATTTTCACTATCTGATGCTAACCATTCATAATACGACCGGTGTTCCAATTAACGTTAGTCATGCATCGTAGCTATTTTAAGAACAACTTTATCCATGATTATAAATGATTTTCCATCAAGTTGGCTTTGGAAAATATGTCAACCTATTTTTTCCATTTACCGCTTCATTGAAATCCACAATATTCACTGTGGACAATGATCAAGGAGTAAATAATTGTTGGTTGCCTAGTATGGAAAATCATTTATAATCAGCCTGTAGATAAGTATTTTTAAAATTAAATTTAGCAATAGTTAAGTTAAGTTTTAACTAAGTTTAAAAGAACGGTTTGTGCTCTTATTTATAGCTATAGCTTTTTGAACGAATTCCTCGTCAAATTAATTTTTAACATACTCACGTCTTTTACAATCATTAAATTGTTTTTATATAATTTCTTACAAGGAATAGTTAATAACAAACATTCCAGATTACCGCAATACCTGAAGATACTGTACGGATGATCAGGCACATCTCTGAATAATATTTTTAATAACGAATATTGTGGTTTCTTTACCGATATTTCATTGTGTTTCCACCAGCTGAGACATTCGCATGGTCAATACACACACATCAAACAAACTTTATTTATCCAAACATACAAATAAAACAACATTCCTCTTTTAATTTAAAATCGTTAATCAACTCCGCCGTTAATGCCGACATTAACACAGCGGCAACTTCATTACCAGGGTCGTAAAAAGACATCTTATTTGTTTATTTGGAAGATCGTATATCTTTTATAGAAAGCATGGGTATGCAGAAGTGCGTCAACCAGTATTCGTTGAGTCTGTTATGTAAATGATACGATCTCCAGATTAATTATTACTGCAATAGGCAATCATCGGCTTACGGACTACTTGTCAGAGTAGCATTTACAAGAGATGACAGGACAAGAAAAAAACGTGTTTTTACTGGCAGGCGTGCTAAAGTTGATTAACAATTCCATTGGATGCGGCCACCATTGCAAGAGCTGTACAATTATTTGAACAAATTGCGTTTCTTTTACGAGGGGATTCCGAGTTTTACGGGTGTAAAGTCAGTAATGAGGCCTGTTGAGGTTTTATTTCTTAAACGTCTGGGCCCGTCGATATCAGTTTTTGAGTAGAATTTATGAAAAGTCTTCCACCAAAGTGCTCATACTGACGACTTTCACAAACAAGATGTTATTACGCTGTTAGCAGAACCTCTTCATATGTCACAGCTACAACCGCGTGATTTAGCATTTTTAACCCACTCGAGACAACATTTAAGATAATGCAACGTTCATGGGAAAATTGCTCTTTACGATTTATCGGAATTATTCCATAATGCCTACACTCAAGTTGCTACACAAAGTGGAAACTAACATTTATTCATTTCTACCCACAATAATTTATGTTGAGATAAGAATTAAAAACAACAGATCAAGTAACAGATAGTCAAAAGTTAAAGTGATGGTGATGAAGAATGATAGTAATTAGTATTCTTTTTATCAATAAAAGATATGACTCAAATGAAATGTAACTTTTTTTCACAAATCTAGAATGGCTTTGTTCTGACAAATAAATCATTTTTACGACTTGGGATTACATAAGCACAATTACCGGACACCTGCGAACCATTACTCTCGTTGGTCGGGAAATCGTAGGCAATACAACTTTTTGTAATAGGTGTTTGCAATGTAAATGGTACTTAAGTTCTGAAAACCTTCCGATGTACCTTTTTCGGTATGAAAACAACATATTTGGGTAAATTCCCTTCAAATTCGAAATTTCAAAATGCAGCCGTGTAATTCTTTTAAGTGCGTTTAGTTTTATCATACCCTTTCCTGTTATAGTTTTTTGCTTCTAAGTGATGTTTTCGTTTGCTCATGTTATTTTTACCATTGCTAACACGACTTCCTGCCGATCTCGTTTTGCGCTCTTCACACTTGTAATAGATAAGTCTTTCGCTGACGTCTCTCGAATGCAAGATTACTTTTACTCGACATGTTTTAATTCATCATTATTTTTTATTACATACTTTACTTTGTGCTTCTACGTCAGTATTTTGACTTTTATTTTATTTTTTTATGTACAAACACACATTAATAAAACTACATCCTCGATGTACACCAACTAAACTCATACAAGAATTATTAAGACCTAAAATTAATTCTTAAATAAGCTAATGGACCAAGGAGAGTTGAAAATATTGGGACATGTAGATACTTCCAAAATTCACACATTTTATTTACTTGTGTGAATCATTGCATTCTGTGTCATACCGTTTCATTCAACAACGCTGTATAATATTGAGTGGTTCTAGGGGGTTCTGCCCCAAGCGAATTTTGAAAAATCTGAGAATATTAGAAACAACAAAATAGAGAAAATAAACACCTGAAAATTTGACCCAATAACAAGAAATCTGAGAATAAAGAAATCTCTTTTCAAAAAGTGAGCGTTACGAAATTTTTCTCTCATGGCAATTACTCATTCAGTATATGAACAAATGTAAATGTACGATAGTATAGGTCGAACCTTCGCCTTTGTGCCTCACGCAAAAGATTCTCGTTCTAAAGTCATCAGACAGCGCTGACAGCCCCGTGGTAAATCCCTTGTAAAGATTTCTTGCGGTTCGGTATGATTAAAAGCGATGGACCGACCAAACGGCTTATTCGATTTCAGAATTCTGCTGCCAGTTTGTACGTAAATAAACTAATTAAATTGACATATAGTGATTTTCTAACCAATAATCCATCCAGACTAAAAATCAAATTTGTTAAAAATATCAAGAAAATTGCAATGATGATTTTATTAGTGTAAATAGTGCCAGACATGAGAAATACATAGTTTGCGAGATATGAGCGAAAATGTTTTCGGGAGTTCAACCATATTAATTATCGTTAGAGATATCGAGGTGGGAGTTACACCGTTGGATTCAGGAGGTCGAGTTCTGTTAGAAAACATCCATGTCAAATCAAATATCAAATGAACGAAATATCAAAATTTCCTAAGGACAAAATTCATAATAATATATTGAAATATCAAAATATGTATGTAGTTTGAAATAATACAGAAATATCAAAATGTCCGTACTTATCAAAATGATTTATAAAATATCAAATTAAAGAAATACCAAATTATTTAACATCCAAATGACAGACTGATGAAAGAAACGAATAATCGTCGGTGAAATGTGTTAACCTGCTAACTCCATTTGGCAAAATTTTGGAGGAGACTATCAAAACGCTTGAATTTCGGAGTTTATATTAAACCATTTGGAGACAGCAGGTTTTATTGAGAAAAAACATAAAACATTTTGTCTGAATAATACCTGATATCTCCAAATAGTCTAATATAAACTCCGAAATACAAGCGTTTTAATAGTCTCTTCTAAAATTTTGTAAAATGGAGTTAGCAGGTTAACACATTTCACCGACGATATCGTAATAACGAAATGAAATAAACAAAATCTCATCAACAAAATCGTATCACATCAGTAATAATATATCAAAATAAATAAATATCTGACAAAATATATCAAATTAACATTAAGCATCAAATTAACGAAACACCAAAATATCAGGTTAATAAAATGTAAAATTATTTACTTTCAAACCCGAATTAGCGAAACGGCAAAATCTGATACATATACATATATCGAGCGATCAAGATAATTTGTAATCGAGTCATCCATGAATCCGAAAACATATGTCGTGCACTTAAACTGCACTTATAAGTGTCAAATAATGTGTCAATTGAAACATAAAATGGTGGAAAAAACAAACAGGATTTTATTGTTAAAAATACGTGAAATTTGAAGGAAAATGCATTTATTTCATTCATATGATTCAAATGATCCCTTCGTCTAACACCTTGAATAAGATTTCGTAACATATCTGGATTATTATTTATTTCATTAATTTTTTCGGTTATTCTGAGCCTTCATTTTTGTAAATTATGAAGAGGCGTTCGGTAAATGGAATTTTTTAAATAAGACCACAAAAAGGTCACAAGATCTTGGAAGTCAGATATTTTCTGTGTTCCGACTAATAAGTCTGTTATCAAAGAACACTCTTAACATAGCTATTGTGGTCCTTGCTGAATGTGCTGTAGCCCCATCTTGTTGAAAATAGCCAAGTACCAATTCGTCATCATAAAGTTCGTTAATAAAAGTTTCCAGAATCTCTTGTTGATATGCAAGTGCAGTTAGGTTACCTGAAGGAGGATTAAAAATTTTTTTGGGTTTAAATAACTAATGAATGATTTCTAACTAATGAATAATGAACTAACTAATGAATAATGAATGATTTTCCTTCAAAAAATATTGGTCCTATTATATGTCGTCGGCTGCCCAAAAACCAACTTGCTCCAAATTCTCATATTTTACACTTAGATGAAACCATGCCTCATCTGAAAAGAACGTTTTCTCCAACAAATCATCGTCAAACGTGTTCAAGAACCATTGACAATATGCAGCCCTTAATGGAAAATCATCTTGATGCAGTTGTTGTACACATGTTAATTGATGTGGATATAAAACTAAATCTTTTTTAAGTATATTGCTTTACATGTGCCAGATGAGAAGTCCACTTGCTGTGCCAATTGCCGAATGGACGTTCTAGGGGCTTCTTCCATTATGTGTTGGACTATCTCAACGTTTTCTGGTGTTCTTTTATCCTTTGATCGACCATTTTCTGGTTTTCTTTCTAAAGTGGACGTTTCTCGAAACTAGGTAACACAAATAACAACAACCAACATCAACAACGCAAGCGGCAAGATACTGATATTTGAGGTTAAGTTAATTCTTCAAATTCATCTGACATTTGATGGCAGTGGTTCAGGTTACACCAAACTGGGATTTCATTTATACACAAGATCGATAAATTGAAATTAGGTTGAGGAGGCTAAATTTTTTTCGCATGTTTAAAAAAACCCAAATCTTTTGAAACCTCAAAATTATTTTTTAAACTTCATGAATGACGTAACTTTAGATGCCACAATTAAGCATATCAATCTCGAAAGACACACGGATTTGAATTCATGGATGACTCTATTACAAATGATCTTATCGCTCGATACAAAATTGATGAAATGTCCAACTAAGGAAAGTAATGACAGCACATTCAACGAAATAACAAAACGAAAAATCATAATATCAAATGGATGAAATATCCGAAATCAGTTTGTAAATAAATTAATTGTTCAAAACAGTTACACCAGTAGGGAATTTAGAAACCAAACCTATCATTAATTATATCAATATTAAATTAAATTAAAATTAAAACAGAAAAAGATAGACATAAGGACGTAAAGATAACCCAGACAAAAAGGCTGGAAGAAGAGGATATGTATTTTGGTTTCCCAACTACATCGACTTCAAAAATTAGGCTGCAAAAAGATGCAACAAAAATATAGTTTCAGTGGAACTAAACTCCAAAATTGTCCAAAAAAATAAATAAATCAAAAATCGAGTTAGAAAAAATTCGGTTTAGGAAAACAAAATAAATAAAAATACAATATTGTATTCGTTATATTATTATTCATATTCATGTCGCCTCTGGAAAAAAAATGGCCGCCGATGTGATATTCTTTGCACTGATTCTGGGATTTTATATTTTGTTATTGTTCTGTTATCACGGTGCTTTGATAATAATCTTTTTGAGATTATATTTCGTTAATTTTATGTTTTGTTATTTGGCTAATTTGATATACGGGTGTCCCAGAGGTGTGTGGACCATCGATTACGCCCTTATTTATATTGCCACACGATACCTTCACAATTTAAAATTATTAGAAATCATATACAGAGTGTCCTAGTATTAGTAATATACCAAAGTTATGTCTTTTTAAATGGAATGCCCTGTATATTAGTGAGTGAATTGAAAGAGCAGTTAATGCTGAGCAAAATGAGGTACTACAGGTTTATTATGGATGATTCTTGAGTTATGAAGAATTTTAGGTTAAAATTAGTGCTTTTTTAAAAAATTGCAGAGACCGTTCCAACAAAGATAACTTTTCTGTAAATAATTTTTTATAGATCCAAACTTTAATACATACTGATTGAAAGTCATCTAAATTGATATTTCTATACAGGCTGTACGGTTTCGCAAAATGTATAATAACTTATTTTTTTCAAATGGAACACCCTATATTCCATTATACCACCAAATAGCATTTTTAATAAGCTTTCTGTCAATATATAGTTTGCCTCGGCAAATGTTAGTACTTTAGATAATTTTTACAAAAAACGCAGAAAACTTTCCCAAATTGATGAAATCCTGCTCAGATCGCCTTGGACTTGTTGCCATGGAGATATCATTTTAGACTGGTTACCATGGAGCCGTTTGTTCTTGTTGTCAGTAAGTTATCCTGTAACAAATAGTTTCACTTTTGTGATTTTTTTACAAAATGAATTTTACGAAAGTAATGATGAATGTGGTACAATGCGTTATGAGAAGCCGAAAGAAATTCCTTTTTGGCAACAAAAAATTTATACAACGTTTTGAAAACGCTGGAAATGTGACCGTCAACAGAAATTGCTGCCCAATCTGATATTTCGAAATCTTCAATAAACCGTGTGATCCAAAAACATTGGTTTCATTCATACCACATTGAACTCCATCAAAAATTGCAAGAAGCTTATTTTGCATAAAGAGTGGAATTCTACTAAATACTGGACAATCTTCTAGAAAGGAATAGAAATATTTTAAACAGAATTTTGTTCACTGATGAGGCGACCTTTAAGAGTAATGTGCATGTCAAGAGGCATAACATGCATTATTATGCCACTGAAAATCCCCACTGGATGCGGACGATTGATTATCAGAATCAGTGGTCCTTAATGTGGTTGCAACAGGATGGAGCTCCTGTACATTTCTATAGGAATGTAAGAATATATTTAAATGAGTGGTTGCCGAAACGTTGGATTGGTAAGGGCGGCCCTGTCAAATGGCCCGCAAGATGACCAGATTTAACTCCTCTAGATTTTTTCATTTGTGGTTATGTAAAGGATATAGTCTATCGAATTTTTACGTAAACCTAAGCCTGTCTACCTCTCGGTGTCATTTCTGAACTAATTTAATAAATTAGACAATAAACGACTATCTCCATGGCAACAAGTCCAAGGCGATCTGATCTTAATAAGCGATTTTAGCAATTTCGGGAAACTTTCTAGGTTTTTTGTAAAAATTACCTAAAGTACTAACATTTGCCGAAGCAAACCATACATTGAAAAAAAGCTTATTAAAAATGCCATTTGATGGTATAATGGAATATAGGGTGTTCCATTTGAAAAAAATAAGTTATTATACATTTTGCGAAACCGTACAGCCTGTATAGAAATATCAATTTAGATGACTTTCAATCAGTATGTATTAAAGTTTGGATCTATAAAAAATTATTTACAGAAAAGTTATCTTTGTTGGAACGGTCTCTGCAATTTTTTAAAAAAGCACTAATTTTAACCTAAAATTCTTCATAACTCAAGAATCATCCATAGTAATAAACCTGTAGTACCTTATATCATTTTGCTTAACATTAACTGTTCTTTCAATTCACCAACTAATATAGAGGGCATTCCATTTAAAAATATGTATATAACTTTGGTATATTACTAATACTAGGACACTCTGTATATGATTTTCTAATAATTTTAAATTGTGAAGGTATCGTGTGGCTATCGTCCCCCGAAAACCCCGTTTTGATATCTTTCAAAATAAGGGCGTAATTGATGGTCCACACACCTCTGGGACACCCGGTATAATGAATACTTTATCAGTACGATTTTTTGCAATTTCGTTCATTTCGCTAATATCATATTTTCATCATATTATATATTTTCCCGTTTTGGTGTTTCGATAATTTCGTATTTTGATATTTCGTTAATTTAATATTTTACTATTTATACAGTGCTATTTTTTATTGCCCACAATTTGACGTCTTTCATTTTTTTTCAGCCATCTTTGAAAAAGTCATGACGTCATTCAATAGAAATACAAAAAATACAAAAAGATCGATTATAACAAAAACCATAATTACATGCAAAGAAAAAAGTCTCCAGAAAATATATTAATGACATGAATCAATTTGAACCAAATAAAACAGTCTGTACTGCACAGATTTTGATAATTGTTTTTTTTTTTAATGAAAGACATTGACAATTTCTATGTGAACACTTTCCATTTTAAAAAATTTCAGTTTCATTAATTATTTGCAAATCATTTTAGGGGAAAAGCGGTCCATTACAGTCATCGATTTAAATGAGCGTGAATCGTTTTAAGTGAGAAGTTGGACAACTGTAGCTAAATATAGGTATCTTAGCCCCTCCCCTGAGGTTTTGTGAGCAAGTTGTGTAGGAAACTTAAGACATGCTTATTAAGACATTTATTTATACCTCTGGATGGATGTCTGGGTGCGGGGTGTGAAAAGTGTGAAATAGTTATCTCGTAATTTTTCTTGCTAAAAAGTTGGTTTACCAATTCCACAATATTTTCGTTTAACTGACCTGCGACTTTCTCAACAAATCAATCGAGAAGCGGAAGATTTATTGTTTAATCAAATGTATGAAACGGCTAATAATGAACAACGTGCCGCTATTGATCATATACTTCAAGAGGTTTTTCAACACAATACTGGCAGTAATGTCTTCTGTTTCGTACATTCGATGGTCTGCGTTTCTACATTAGCGAACAATTCAGTCAGGAGCATCTTATACCGGACAATGAACAAGTGTTTACGCAAAACATTGTATATAAAGAAATTATTCCGTTTTAATTTTTGTTAATTATTCAGACAAGTCAAATTAAAAATTGTAATATGTAATATGGTAACCAGTCTTTATTCAACACTATTTACGTAAGTATCACTCGAATTTCGAGTGACGGGCGATCACTAGTTTACTTTAAAACCATAAAGATGTATAATTTTGTAACATCTTTTTTGGTTCACTTCACAAATGCTATTTTGGCGTGGTATTATAACGGAAGTTGCTTTCTCTGTCCACATACGTGAAAATAATATGTTATCTATATACCGGGTGTCCCAACTAATATTTGTACCCCTCAACAATTCCAATTTCGAAAGACTCAGTAAAAACGCTCGGACATATCAATTTTGTTATCAATGGGGACCAAATTCTACCATACTTTCAAGTCATAGATCTCACCCCTTTAGCCAGGGGGGCCACCCCCTTAAAAAATTTAAATGGCATGGGGGGTCGTGTGATACATCATTTTAAAGCTTATTCAATTCTCTATCCAGACCTACATTTATCGATTACTACTACAAAAAAAGCATGAATTCGATATTATTAGGGTAGTTTTTCTGAGAATTCTCATAACTGGAAAACAAACGGTGTTACACAAGTAAAAATTGGGAGCTAGATTTTCCTTTAAAAATGATTGCAGGCGTGTTTGAGGATTTTGCAAGAAAAATACCAACTGTGAAAAAAAGAAGGGAGTGATTTTTGTGAAAAATTTTATGGCTTGAAGACCGACGATGTTACAGACATGAGAATTAGCACTCCTCTCCTTTAAAAATTACTGGAAAATATTTAGAAACCGCAAAAAAGGGACGTAAATGGGAAGGGTAGTTTTCCTCAGAATGGGGTAGTATACAAAATTTTGAAACTTTTTTTATAAATAAAACTGCTTAAAATAGAGGACTCCTATTTTTTCGTTTTGCTTAAATCATAACCGCTTTCATGAAATAAATGAAAAACTATTTCGCGGGCGAATAACTACGTCATTAGTTTCCGAGCATAGAGGGAGTAACAGCGAAAAGGAAAGAATTACTTATAAAATGAGTGAGAGTGAAAAATGGAAAAGCGTAGGTCCTCCTTCATATGACGGCCACTAATGACGTATTTTAAACTAGTACAGTTCTCTCATAAAAAATGAAACGAATTTCAATTCATTTTTTTTTGCACTTTCAGTAAGTATAATTTCACCATAATAGCGCTTTGATTATTGTATTTTCCAAAAACTTTATTTTTTAGTATACTACCTCATTCTCCTAACTGCAAGACAAACAGTGTAACATTATAATATGTGAAAATTGGGATGTAGATTCTCCTTTTAAAAAGATTGGACCCGTTATTGACAAAAAAACTTTTTGTAGTAACTGCTAGTAATTTTATAAATATGAATAGAAAAAAAATCGTGACCTTGTTGAACATAACATTTCCTTTCTCCAGATCTTCTTCACTCATCAGTTGATCTAACTATCTCCCGGCTTCATCTCGGCATCTTCTCGATTCTAAGAGCAGTAAATTTTATTACAACACTGATTAACGTACGACTCCAAGGGATAAGCTGGGATCAAATAGTCTTATTTGTATAAGCTGTAATCGTTACAGGCGTATTACTTCAGGTATGCATATGCATATTAGAGTACACGAGATCGAAAATCTCACTTTTAATGAATCTCCAGCTGAGTGTCATCCAGTTGACTTTGAAATTTGAAACCAAAAGGCAATTTTTTTAACACTTCAGTCTCTCTTCCTACTTCAACAAAGGAAGTGCATTATATGTAAGTGGATTCAGAAACACGATACACTAAGTGTCATTTGTACAAAGTTTATCGAGGATTTTATTTCCAAAAACTACCGCTTGCAATTTAGTTTGTTTGGAAAATTTCCGTGACCAAAAACTTTCGATAAAGGTAGAATGTTCTCAATGTTCTATTTGTTTTAGAAAAACATATTAGGCCATTAAACCTCCTACTGTTAATAAGTTTAGTATTACGCCTTTCCCAACATACATAAGGAAACGATTTTTGTTAGAAGTCCTAATCCGAACAAAACCAGTGGGTAGCTTTCTGGGTGGGATAACTAGACATCCATTTGTTTGAAAAATGTGCATCTTCTTTTTTACAGAGCCGTGTTTGTCGAGTTGTTATGAACTAATAAACACGAAAGGCAATATAAGAGTTTGCCAGTGAAAGGTGCAGAAGTAGTTATGAATATCCAAGAATGGATATTCGCTTATTGCCAATTGGGACCTTAGGGATTTATTGTTCTGAAATGCATTTGCTCATTATCACAAAAAAGAATCGAACACCATCTATAGCATGCAATTATGTCTTTGCACTTACAATAAGTTGTAAATTTAACGGTGGTCGTTTGTATGCAGTAAACAACCGAAGACAAAAAGCAAATGAATGGAACTATGAAATTGATAGCATATTAGCTGAATATTATTATGCAGGGTGATTCACGAAAGTTATACAAATATTTAAACCTGAAAAATAAAAAAAATTAACTGCTAGTATGATTGAAGAACTATTAGTAAATTGAGTGCGGCCGATATGATTCTGACCTACGGTGAAACCCGTGAGAACGCTCTTGCGGCTCGGAAGCAGTATGGGATTTCTTAAAAGCCAAATTTGACTTTGTTTTCGACCTGTGGTATTAAATAATTTTACTACTATTGGCAGTACACATTATTGAGTTAATAACATGTTTACTGTTAAACGTACAAACCCTTTATTGCTCCATTACCATTAAATCTTTTAAGTTTGTTCATTACGGGAACCAATCAAATTCTAGAAACTCCGAATTCCTTTAAATTAACTACCCAATAATCGTAATCTCTTAAGCGCCACTTTTTTCTATCTCCCCGGAATTCCGATGATGTCGATCTGAATTTATTACTCTATCTCCGAAGAATTTCAAACTGATTAAAGAATTCCGCGCTGATGGGTCCCATTAAAACCCGCAAACCCAAAAGTTTTCAGGTAATCACTACCATCCCACAGTAAATTATTTGGACGAATTTTATTTCGTTTAAAACGCGATAAACCGGCCACTTTATGAGACAAAGAGCAAAAATAAAAACCTCCCTCCAATTCGCATACCATTGATACCAACGCTGACTGGAAACCGAAAGAAGCTGACCGGTACAATTACTTTACAAGTTTCATTTTCTTCATGGTACAAACGACCTTGTATAAGATTATCTCGGATGGTGCATCTTTTCTTACTTCTTGGTATGGTCAGTGTTTAACTGAGTAGCTCGCGGCTAACCTCAACTCTTATTCGCGTGCAAACCACGCAAGAATAAACTCTTGATGTTCGTCGTGGTCTAAAAAAATCGAGCAACATCTATAAACGTCCGAAGAGTGTTGAAGCGATAAAATAACGATTTGCTGCCGGTGTCGTGGTGATGATTGACTCGGAAATGTGTCTGTGATCCAGTTTGTGCATGTAGTGAAATGTAAGTAAACCAATTAGCTGCAGACGATTCAAATACAAAAAGCTCTTGTTGATCCTCTTGCGTTTTTTTTTCTTTGTAATGGTAGCTTTGAATAAAGTCGAAGGTTGTACTCACGAACCGGGAAGTGTAATAAATATTTCGCTGATAACAGATAAGAGTTAATGCTACTTTCAACTCACAAGTACGAACGGATGTTGCAATATATGTAAGTTGCAATATTTACAGCTTGCGATTACATTAGCATAAGCGGGTACGCCCATGACGAAATTGATTATCTATTTACAAATTTTATTCCTTGGTAATACGGTTACATTTTCTTCGTCATGTAATGACTACATTTCCCAATATGGGTATTTTTTCCTAGTAAGGACTCCAGTTATGATTAATTCTGAAGATAAAATATGTTAACACTTGTGACTAATTTCCGTTCACCGTAAAAATATTCGCGCTATTTCAAAATATTGTAAATAAAGCAATTCCTTCCTAATGGTCTAGTCGAACACCCATTAATGACCTTCCCTGTCGAATACGTGGGCATCAATGAATACATTGGGGATGTAAAACTTGTAGATCCCGCGGTAATAACTTATTTCTTATCAATGGTTTGATCTCTTATCGGGAATCCTTCCTTTGAATTTTTCTATCTGCTACCTGTTTCTCTAGTTAGCATATCCTTTCCACTTCACAGAGACACTGGCATAATAATGTGGGTAATAAATTAAGCACAAGAGGTGTTTTAATTTATCCTAATAAAACTACACGACAACAAATTGCTAATAGATGCATAAACATTAAATATACGTAAATTTATTTCTATTTGCTTTCATAATAATTCTAGTCATTATTTAGTGTAACTATCGTCTTATTGAAGGCGCTGTTGAATTACAGGATTTTCAGTAGTCAATATGGGTGTTCTTTTTCTCAAAATTTTCTATTATTGTCCACTGAGATAAATTGGTAACAGTTGATTTCATATTTATTTAATGGAAATTTCATTTTTCAGCAGTGCAGTTTTGAGTAATTTTTACTTAAAAATATTTATTGTCTTTTGCTGGACAGTGTGGAGCCTGCTGAAATAATACTTCATAGGGATAACCGCTGAGAGGATGTTTGTCATAACACGAGAAACAATATATTTTGCAAATCTCCTTTGGATCTTCTCCAAAGAAAACATATAAAATCAATAAATGGATGCATGCTCAAACCGCCACGTAAACATCACGCTATCAATTCAAGTTTTTTGGGAATGGAATACATACGTTGAAGGTAAAAAACTTCTTATATACTCCGACATCAAATCAATTAATATCAGTTTGAAGGTATCAGGCAGATCCTGAATTATACAAAAATTAATTATCTAATTCTCTAATCTTTAATCAAGAATTATTGTAAATCAAAAACTGCGTTCAAGAGCTCCATTCTTCGTAAGCCATCAACATTAGAAAATCATCTAAAACCAAAACACAAAAATGTTATTTTTCAGACAATGATTACGAAAAAGGTGTTTTAAGGCCTCTTTTAGAGCCGTAAAGTTTTACTTTTTATAGACACCTGTCAACTCTACTTTGTTAGGACTGAACTGTCAAACTCTACTTTTTTGGGACTGATCTGTCAGAATTTGACAGATATGTACAAAAAAGTAAAATTTTACGGCTCCAAAAAAGAGGCCATACCGAGGGCCATACAAATACCTTTTTGATAATCATCGAATAAACAAAATAACCAAATTTTTGAATTCTTTTGTGATCATCGCCTAAAAAACGTTGTGTGCACCTCGGCCAGTGCTTTTTTTTCCTTTGTGTGAATTGCCAAATAACATTATTTTATTTCATACTTGTATCTAAAGTGACATTTTTCGGATTATTTTTGATAGCAAAAGTGGAACATTAACGTCCTAGTACTTTAAAGAAACATTTTAAAGTCCTAGTACTTTAAAATTATACGTCAATCATTTCTTACATTGTTCCCGACATTTTTGTGGCATCAAATTGTTCTTCACGTGATCTGCTTCATCTACAATGTCTTGAGGCACCTCAATTTTCTCCATTTTAAACGGAATAATCGCATAAAATATCCAAAACCATTCACCGTGACCCAGTTTTTTCGTTGTCATTTTTGACAAACGTTTGTTACTATGGGAATGTTGGTTCCCGCATATTTAATTATTACGAATAATTTGTGCGAGATAAACACACAACATTTCATTTATTTTGACTTAGTTCATTAAACTTGCAGTATGAAATAAAACGTTGTATTTACCTCGAACGAAGAAGTGTTTTTAAAGGTACTCACAAGTAATTCCAGCCTCGGCTAGGCGCCTCGGCCGTAAACAACTTGCTCGTACTTTAAACTTCACTTCTCGTTCTAGATAAATAATATACTATTAATAAACAATAACGATATTAAAGACAAGAAGTATCGAACACTTATAACTCGAGAACGGCTGGACCAATTTTCATGGTTTTTGATTTGTTGTATTTGTCTCCATCCTGAATAGCAGATTAACTATTAAAAACATGAACATTGTGGCCCAGGAGGGGCCCTTGGGTTTATTACTCAAGATCGGCTGCACCGATTTTTACGATCTTTAATTTGTTGGATTTGCCTCCGCCCCGAATAGCAGAATAACTATTAAAACATCGGAAAAATTACAGGGGTGGGGAGCTTGGTACAGGGCAACAACAATAAGAAAGCCCCCCTGGTACCAAAATGTGTCGTACCGGGCTTGAAAAGTGAAAATAGACTTTTAAGGCGGAGTAAACTTCAAAGTTGCACTTCTGTTGCGCATGGACTCCACACACAAATTTTTTGATGATATCTTGAGAACGGATTGACTTGATTTTGTATGAAATCTGTATATTGAATTATTGATACATGACAAAAATGGACATGGCGTTGTATGCTGGTTCCGGTAAAGCCAGTAGATGGCGTTGTGTGCATTACGTTTTGATAAAAAAAAAACTGAATTTGATTCAGCCAATAAGTTAACACAACATTTATTGATTCTGAGACGATACAAAGTTCGCCGGGTCAGCTAGTTTACAATAAATAGAAGAATTAATAAGACTATTATAACGGATCTCTAAATTACCGACCGACATGAGAACACGTGGAGAGAAGCGGCGAGGAGAAGATTGACAAAAAATAAAGTAAATATAACGTAGAAAAGTGAAGAAAACAGTGAAGAAGGTAAAAGAAACATCGAAGAAAGGTGGAAAGAAAGAAAGCGGTTGAGGAGGGAGAAAGATATGGAGGAAGAAACGCCAACGACAATAATATATTTAGAACGCCGGCAAAGTACAATATACGACGAAGTGTAAGAAAAAGGAGAAATTCAAGAAGACGTGAATTCGACATCATTGGAATGGTATAGAAACGTAGGTACATGGAAAGGAATTGAAAAAAAAAGATACAAGAAAGAATGCTGAGAGTCTACGTATGGAGATGTAAAGCAGCAGAAAGGAAGAGCGAAAGGAGGCATCATACCAGGAGCAAGGAAAGAAATTGAAGAAGAAATATTGACGAAACAAGAATTACAGAGAGGAATCTTAAACTAGAAAAAAAAGTTAAAATAGTGACAGTATACAGTAAAGAGGAAAATTTACGGGCGAATTTACATACGTGGGGCCGAGAGGAGAATCAGTGATTTATTATACAATAGTGAACCAAGACCCCCAAAGATTTGAAGCTGACAACAGAGTGAAATCAGACCACAACCGTTGGAAATTGGAATAGTTGACGAAGAAATAAAAGGAACAGTAATGTAGACGAGACAAAAATATAAATAATCATAAAAACAATCTCGGAAGAACAAAGAGAAGAAGGAAAACAAACGGATACAAAGAAAACAAATCGAAGGTAGAATGATCTAGAAAAGAAGATTGTGATATTAAGATATTACAAAATGGAAACATCGAGAGATAGAGAAAAGATAGACAGAGAAGGAGGGAGATAAATTTAAAGAAATACATAGATAAAAAGGTATACAAATAGAGATTACAGATGATAGATGATAATAGAAATATAGAAAGATGCAAAATTTGCTAGATATAATGAAATAGAAAAATACAAAAATAAAATGACAGAAAAATATGCGTATGCGAATGTAGAGAACGAATTAGAAGAAATCTAGAGCAATCTAGAGACGGAGACGGAGGCAGAAATGAAATAGATACCGACATATAGGCAAAAAAAAAACAGAAATAGAGCGATAGTGATCGAAACATCATAGGGAGCTCGAAAGATATAAATCGACACAGAGTCCTAGAATTATAGGAAAGAGACAAGGAGGAATAATAAGAAATGGAGTCATTTATTATCGTTTTCGCGTGATGCCGCCGACGCCTCACAGTCTAATTAACAGAATTACAACATTGCCATGTCTTGCGAAAAGTACCAGTACAGTGCTATTGCATCCACATTGTACCGAACGCTGATGCCCCGGTTATGCATAGGTTTGGTAACACTGCAGCAGCACGTGTGGTTGTGGAAAAAGAATATGTCTGCCATTGTTATTATAATGGTTTTGTGGTGAATTGAATTTTAAACATTGAAAATCATGAGAACATTGGTGTAAACATGGTTAGACAGTGTTATGTGTGTAAAAAACTGGATTACTTGAACCCCAACTTGACTTTCCACAGGTAAGCATGTACAACGCACGTGGTTGCTGTGTTTATCAGCTCAGTGGCGTACAAATTTCGGTGGTGATTGCAATAACGGAGTTATGAAAATCTGTTACAGATTTTCCAGTGGTGAACTCAGATGTATTTATTTGTCTTAAATGTTAGTGTTAAATGTAGGGCTGGTACCTAAAATGGCTTTGATTTGTTGTGAACATTTTCGGGAAAATGACCGTGCCTCAACTGCCAGCCACGCCACTGGAGAGTCCGCACACGCATCGTAGGTACGGTCACAATCGCGTGAAAGAAAACAAACCACTATTCCCCCCGCCCACAGTTAATTGGCTTCATAGCGCTGCATATGTTTACTACTGGAATGCTGGCTCCATTTCTTATTATTCCTCCGTGGAAAAAAATACGGAGACGTTTTTAATCCTCGTCGCCAAGCTAAAGTTCTCTTTACCCACATATTTATTGTTGATTCTCGTACAAACTGAAAATTTCCAGCAGTGGAAATTGAACCTTGCAAAATGAAATTTAGGTTTTACAGATCGACAACCGACAATGAGACAAACACTTTTTATAGCTTCAGAACGTCGATGTCAACAAACAAAATAGAAGTAGAAGTAGGAAAAAGAAAGGGAAGAAACAGATGGTGGGACAAAGGATGCAAAGAAATGGAAAGACTAGCCAAAAAGCAATTGGGGAAATGGAGAAATGGGAAGAGAAAAATACCGGGCGCAACTAAATAAATACAAAAACACTTGTGAGAAGAAGAAGGAAATTAGCTCAATCAACACGGAAGAAGAAGGTAGGAAATATATAAACAGAGAACGAAAGGGCAGATGAAAAGCTAACGATAGAAGAACAGAGAGAATACTGGAAAGAAATACTATACGCAAAGGAAGAAACGGGAAGAACACACAAGAGAGAAGAAACAAAAGAACGAGAGAAAGGGAAAGAAATTACGAAGGAAATAATCAAGGGGTTATAGGAAGAATGAAAAAGTGTAAAGAGGGGGGAGAAGATGAAGGCGTGCTTGTATGCAAGGCAAGGCGAGGGATTCTCAAGTCAATAGAGGATGGCTCTAGTGTGTCCGAAACACAAAAAATGGAAAAGAGAAAAGGTCGAGAACTACCGAGGAGTAAGTTTGCTTAGCACGGCATACAAGAACTACGCAATGATTGAAGAGAAATTGAAGAACTAGAGGAGAAAGAAGTGTTACCAGAAGGACAAGGGGGTTTCAGAACAAAGAACTCGAAAAGAAAGGGGAGAAGATGTGCAAGTTGTTTGTAGACCTGAAGGCGACATTCGACAGTGTAAATAGAGAGACTATGGGAGCATCTGAGAGAGGAAGGAATAAACGAACACATGGTGAGCAGAATATAGGAACGGGAGAATGAGCGAAAGATTCTGGACGACGAAAGGAGTAAGACAGGGGTGCCCGCTCAGCCCCAATCTATTCGCGGCATACATAAGTGACATGGAAGAAAAACTAAGACTAGAACAGGCGGGGGAAGTGATGGTGATGGTGATGGCATATTCTCATGATATGTTGCTAATAGCGAAGAAATTAAGGTACCGATAAGATGCTTTGGAAGATATCTGAAAAGAAAAAAGCTAAAATTAAACGTCGGGGAAACTAAAATTATTATTTTTTAGAACGGAGGCAGAAGAAAGAAAGAGGAAGGGAAGTGCTCCTAGAAACGATAAAATCCTTGAAAGTGTTACTTCGACATCCTTTTCATCATTATCTATCAATCTATTCAAATAAACACTCTTAGATAATATGTGATTAATCTAGGATGTTCTAATTGATATAAACGCTTAACATATTCTTGAATGTCATTTCACATGGAAATCCAAAACTCTAAGCTAGTTTAAACCCCAGAAAATCATCGCTCTAAAATGCTTTCGAACCAATTCGATCAAGCGCGAAGCGGCACTACATCAAAAGGAATATTGATATCACGTGTAACGATCGACAGCTGCAGTATAAAAAGAAAAGATGTCTGCACCGTCACATAAAGACAATAGTTCCACCTTTTACAGCTTTTTCATATCCCATAATAAATTGAAGCGTTCAAATATCGAAAGGCTTAGTATAGGTAATTGTGATTTTTGTTTGTGCCATAAAATATAAGTGAAAAACTTTTGGAAATTAATAATAATACTAAACTTGTTGCTAGAGACCTATGTAGTTTTTTTTCTTTATCTTTGTACTCCAAATTGTTCTCCTAAACTCCACAATACAGTTTAACCATGAATATAATATAATAATAGCTTTTCGTTAAAATTGGCAAATGTTCATTAACACCAAAAATATCATTGATACAAATAAAAAAGTGTGTATAAGAATGTTAATAATTTTTAACACTTACATAATATTGGTCAAGTACCTTTACCATCATTAATGTTATTATCCAACAATGACGACTGTTGGGATTTTTTAAAGAATTTGCAGACTAAACAAAATTAATTATTACTGCCAACTATTTAATTAAATACGTTAACATACCTACCTAATTATAGCTTCTTGACGTATTTTAGGCGGTGATTACATATAGGTTGTCCCAGAACTCCCTTCGGCTGTCGATGATGACAATGAAGAGTAGAAAATGAGGAAAATTTTATTTTTCTGTCCGTTAATAACAGAGATCCTGAAATTGACCAATTCCAAAAGTTCTGGGTTAGGTAAGGTTGATCAATACAATTGGTTGCTAGATTAAAAAATATTGGCTGGCTTTTGGAAAAAAATTAATTTGTTTGGTCAACTGTAAGTAGTATCAGTCTGTAATATGAAAAGTAAGATTATTATCTAACATATTTATCACCGGATTCAGTGAACTTGTATAAATGAAGTATGACAAACACTTCTTTTTAGTTCTAAAACAGCTTTATTTTGTTATAGTAACAATGAAATAGTGAACAAAACTTGAAGAAAATAGTAGTCAGGATGAGTTCGATCTAGAAACGCCACATTATTTGCCTCTGCATGTGTAATTCTTCCGTATCCCCCAATAAACAACCATAGCGTTCGCATAGTTAAATAATCGCGCACTAAAGACGACACCTCGTAAAAAATGTACAATGTGGTTAGGATCATTTAAATCATTTAAATTATTATTTTCAAAACCTTGACCACGCAAAATTACTCTTTGTTTACCTTGATCGATCTGAACGATTATTGACACACTTTATCATGTTTTCTCTTTTACTGCATAAGTTATATGTATATAGGGTGCTTCACGAAGTATAGTAGATATTTAAACCTCAAATTATATGGCCCCTAAATGTAGTATTGACGGTATTAAAAAACGCTTAATGTAAAGCCGAAAAATTAATGGCAACCAGCGATGCACTCAAAACATTTTAATAGTTTTTGGATTTGTTTTGGACAAAAACTACTTACGATACAAACTATTGTAAACATCTCGGCCTTTATTGATGAACCCTTTCCTACAGACAAAAGGCACTTTTGCTTTCAATTGAAAGCATAGAGACTCACCTAGGCCAACGTACCATTTATAAAAATTGTTCGAAATGACGACAGACCTGATGGGCATTTCGCAGATGCATACCCTACTATCTTTCGGTGTTAATGGCATTAAAAAGATGTTTCGTGTAAATTTCGTACATTTGTTGTCTTATGTTCCGAACGTCCGCTAATAAATTACAGACTCAGAGGGGTTTCACATAATATGATAATAGACATAATCATATAATAATATGTAAAGGCATTTTAAAATATTCAGTGCGCACGGTCAACCATCAAATTAAAACTGAAAGTAATTAATTGGCAGCCGTTGACAGCACTCGTTCCAGCAAAAAGTCCTTTTTTTGTTTAGGCCAAGAGATAAGAGTTTATTTACTAATGGTTCTTCAATCATGCTAGAGGTTCTCAATCGGTTTTCGCGTAAACTTTAAAACCATATATCTTTGGGTTTTTTACAGTTAGATTTTTTAAATATTTTTCTAGGTCTCTTCATATTAGGGACTGTCACAGGTTTAAATAACTACTATACTTCGTGAATCACACTGTATAATTATATCTATCTGTATAAGTTAAGAATAATGAAGCTTTAATTAAAACTGCATGATGATATCAGAATATGTGGTAAAGGGCCATTTTTATGATCTCATTTTATTTCAGTTCGACTATAATTTAAAAAGTACTCCGCAGTCTCGACGAGATTTTCTTCCCATCTTGTGGTGAAATAAAAAAAGTGTGATAAATGTATTGCAATCATAGTAATAATGGTACAAGTTTGACATGAATATTTCATGTAATGAAGCAAGTGTGATATTACATACAACATGAGGCACCGGACAGAAGTTCACTCACAGAAGTTTTATTACATTGATGTAATATCGATATCAGATGTAACATAATCATATTCTTGATCGGTATTCTTATCTGAGAAAATTTCATGTGTCAGCAACAAAAGAAGGACCGGTCGGATATATATATATATATATATATATATATATTTTATTCTCACATATCTTAAAAAAACATTTTAGATATTTTGTGTTGTGAATACCTGTCGTTTAATTTTTTTTCCATCCAAAAACTAAAAAGCAAAATGTCAAGTATAGCGAAGAAAATAGTTTGTGCACCCCCGGAAATCCGCAGAGAAGTCAGTCAGGTACAATATGAAAAATTGTTGCATTTTACATATAGCATTGTTATTTATTGTTTTTATTATGTAATAGTAAAAGAGAAAAAACCATTATTGGGCAAGGTGTAGAACAGCAATTTCTCAAACATCTGAAGACAGGAGTGGTTATACATATTATACTGTTATTTTGGCATATATTAAAAATAAATGAGAAATGTAGATCATTCACAAATAGGTTAGGTAATAATTAAGAAGACTTCTAGCTCTTAAATACATAATTATTATATTTAAAAACGGTCTTTAAAAGATATTTTTACAGAATTTGCATATTGTAGGAACCTCGTAAATACTGCATCACACTAAAATTACATATTAACAGTATTAACTATTAAATAGTCCAGCCAATGGGGGGTTTTTGATCGCAAAAGGTCGGACAGAAATGAAATTTGGTGGGATGGTAGACATAGGTCTCCTGATAGTACACCTGAGTTTGCGACCTCGGGGGCTTGCCGCTCGAGGGGTGGAGGGGGGTTGTAAAGACAATGCACCGCGACGCTCTTAGGAAAATATCGCCGTTGTTGTAAGTGCTATCGAATAAAAGTTCAAATAAAATTAAAATATGTAGAGAACAAAATTGTGCATAATTTTGGTTCTATTCATTTTTTGTTTGCGACCAACAGTTTCCGTTTTACGGGGCGCCAAATTTGGGGGTTGATTTGCAAATTCCAACAAAATCAAGTTTTCAGCGCGGATTACAACGAAGATCGACTTCAAATAATTCTGCAATATTTTTTTTCTGAAAGAACAATATTTTCCGAGTTTGTGGATGTCCCACTTGATGGATTGGGTTATATATTACGAAAGATATGATTTTTTTGAGTGTGCCTCTCCCTACTCAAAAATAAGTTCAAAGTTGAAAAATTCTAAAGTTTATCGCTTATTATTCGAAAACTATATGTCCTACATAAACAATCATTAGAACAAAAATTAAAGCTGATTTACTACAAAAATAACCCCCTAAAAAGGTACTAGATTGAATCGCTCTCGGGATATGTGCCGATGAAAATCTAGTCCAAGCAAATTAGACTTTTTAGAAGAAATAATTTGTAAAGTTTAGAAATTTTGGCTATCAACTCCCAGCACGCACCCAAATAAAAATCCGAAGAGTTTCCACTCCCCCGGGGGAAGCTTCATCCACTTCTGCCCAAAAAGCCGTTCCCGAACGTGACGTCATGAAGCCTTTCTGCCCTTTTCTCGTAAACGGTAACTCCTATGAGAAAATGTTTTAGGGCCTATGTTCTCAATTTAATGGCTCATTCACATCCACTTTGCATACGGAACATTCCGAAAAAACATGACTTAAAAAACTATGTTTTTACGTTCTAATTCACATCGACGCAACATACGTACAAACTTTTGACAGTGACATTAAATGTAGTCCAACATAACCTAACTTTTCAACCAATTTTCCTTGTAATAGTTATGAAAGACCAGGATTATTTACATGTCGTGTTATCAATGGGTGTGACAAATAATATGAGTATACTTTTATCAACTTTTTGTAGAGAAGACTCCTTGACAAGGACGGTATGTTTATTTGCAGTTGTTGTCAAATAGCTAAATGCAACCAACAAAACATTCCTGTGAAACATCCACTGGATGCAACCAGCGGTGTAACTGACACAACGTGCGGGACTGCGATAGCGGTATCTTCCCTGCCGTTTTAACGAGCAATCTGATTGGTGAAACATACGAGACATAGAAACAGCACCGAAAAGTTGAAGTTGGACCAACTTTGTCGTATCTTCCGTAAGTTGCGTATGTTTTAAAGTGAATGTAAATGCGTACATTTGATTCCATAGTGGTCAACTTTTTATGTCTTATGTTTTATCGTTATGTTGCGTATGTAAAGTGGATGTGAATGGGCTTTAATTCTGCATAAAAATGCTCTTATGAATTTTTTGCCTATCTCCCACCCACCGCTCATCAATGACGTTAGAAAATGAGTTTAGTTTTCAGCGTGAAGGCAATCCCCGTGTTTTGCGGCAATTATCTCGAAAGCCACTATGGGAGCAAAAAATGTATAGATACAGAATTGTAAAGCAGTTTTTTTCTGTACAAGGTCCATATTGAATAAAACATTTCCAATAAATTGTTATTGGTCAAAAAACGGGGTTGGACTAATTTTTGCCTTTGCTCTAAAAACAATACTCATTTTCCAATGTCATTGATGAGCGTTGGGTGGGAGATATGCAAAAACTTCCTAAGAGCATTTTTATGCAGAATTTAATGGAGAACATAGGTCCTAAAACATTTTCTCATCGGAGTTACCGTCTACGAGAAAAAAGCAGAAAGGCTTCATGATGTCACGTTGGGAAGCGGTTTTTTGGACAAAAGGTGATGAAGCTCCCCCGGGGGAGTGAGAACCCTTCGGATTTTTGCTTGGGTGCCTGCTGGGAGTTCATAACCAAAATTTTAAAACTTTATAAATTACTTCTTCTAAAAAGTCTATAGTCCAGGCAATGGGTACAGAAAAGGGGGTTTTATTCGCAAAAAGTTGGACAGAAATGAAATTTGGTGAGATGGTAAACATCCACACACTCGGAAAGCATTGCTCTTTCAGAAAAAAAAAATTGCACAATTATTTGAAGTCGATCTTCTTTGTAATTCATGCTGAAAACTTGATTTTGTTGGAATTTGCAAATCAACCCCCAAATTTGGCGCCCCGTAAAACGGAAACTATTGGTCGCAAACAAAAAATGAATAGAACCAAAATTATGCACAATTTTGTTCTCTACATATATTTTTTTTTTTTTTTCGATATCAATTACAACAACGGCGCTATTTTCCGAAAAGCGTCGCGGTGCAGAGTTTTTACCCCCCCACCCCTCGAGCGGCAAGCCCCCGAGGTCGCAAACTCAGGTGTACTATCAGGAGACCTATGTCTACCATCCCACCAAATTTCATTTCTGTCCGACCTTTTGCGATCAAAACTCCATTTTTTGTACCCATTGCCTGGACTAAAACGCTGCTAATGATATAAGTGCGATTAATCAAATTAATTGATTAAATATTACATTGTAATAGGTATGATGTTAAAATAGGACGCAAAGAACCCAATAGGTGCATAATGTGCTAAGAATTAATGAGGTGTACAACATCACTATCTATCAAACGAACTTTAAAAATGTAAAAAAAATATTATATGTAAAAAATTATTTTCTGTGTATAAACTTTTGAGTATTGACAAAAAAAAACTCTTCCTCGAGTTTTATATAGGTACGAATGACAGAAGTAGTGTTTCAAGATTCTTTGAAAACAAGATGGGACGATTGTATGTCATACGCAATTAGTGAAATGAGTATTTTCATGAAAATTCTAGTTATTGGTCGTAAAGCTGGAAACCGCTGTAATACATACTGAAAAACAATTTATGTTTCAGTTGGTAAAAGATTCAG
The DNA here is from genome assembly GCA_963583935.1 of Diaperis boleti. NCBI lineage: Eukaryota > Metazoa > Arthropoda > Insecta > Coleoptera > Tenebrionidae > Diaperis > Diaperis boleti. The sequence continues at coordinate 57,954,065 of OY757242.1, read as the reverse complement.
ATAAAAGTGAACCTAAATTTATTTTTCCTTTAAGTTGGCGGAATGGCATTTATAAATGTGGGGTTATATTATGTTTGTTTGACAAATTTAAATGTAGCTGTCAAACATCTGTCACCAATTTTGATGTAAATTGTACTGTTGCCAACGCAAATTTTTAATTTTGATCACTCAGTAAAACGGATATTACAGAAATTCAAAAATACATGAAAAGTGCAAAAGAGTATAATATTAATTATTGTATTTGTTTCGAAATAAGTCTTTCAGAGTTATTTTATAATTATTAATGTGGAACAACATATCGTCGGCTCATGGCTTATTTATTTGTGTTGCCTCTGTATATGGAACAAATAAGTACTTATCCTACGATGTGTACAAGTCCTGTGTAAAAATAATTAAATCGTGGAATTATTTCCATGATAATCCTCTTTGCTTTTCCATTCATCACCACCCACGTTGCTTGGCGTTTTATGCTCGGTGCTTGCCGAATCAATATGTAGTCAGATACATATTTTACTGTATTCGCTCGCGAAATTTTGAATACCCCATAAAGTTGTAAATTTTGATGTAAATTTTTAGATTGACTGGACGTTAAAATTTGAACATCGAAAAGCGTACGTGTTACGTGCAGACGCACTAATGATGGAAAATATCATAAAAGTGATAAATTGATATTTTTTATAACGCAGAATATAGATTATTGATTTTATCTTTAGACTTTGTTTAATAATTGTACTATTTATTACTCGCCTTTATAACACCCAACATTTTTTAACGTGTAATGCGTTCTCCATGGTCAAGATTTTTGTGTGGGAACCCCGAATGTAAACAAACGTTTTTTTGTCAGTGCACTCGATTCAGCTTCCATTTATTGTAACATGAGCGGCGAGTGAGGACCGGATTAGGGTCTCATTTTACACAAAGATGAATTAAAACATCGGAAAATCATTTTGATTAGCCGTGTAGGTTGCGTCGGTTAAAGAATGTTGCATTATCAAAATGTATATGCGCAAATTTTTGTCCTCTCTTTACTAATCCTCGCTGACTTCGAAACCTATAAAATTAGAATTTTTACACATTAACATTACGGCCAATTTTATTTAAAACACGTATTGCAAAACGACCCAGTTAAACACAATGCTAATTGCACCCAAATTACCATACCGCGCCAGTTCCCCGAAAAAAAAGTTGTGCAATTCGACACCCACCCGCCCAATAAATTATTCATTTCGATCCTGCAGGTAAACGACATCTATATCAAAACAATTAATCGTGATTTGTTGTGCAGGAGTGGTGAAGACAGTGGCGTGCGTGACATCTGGAGCCACGTGGGTGCACGAAACACGTGGGCTTTTTCCAGTTCTTCAGATCACGACCATCTACCAGACATCTCCATATCGGGTAAGATCTGCATAGCTACCGATTCTTTAGTAAAGTTCGATTGTGTTGAAACAATAACGAGGGATTTGCATGTCTCTAGTGCCTGATATAGACATGATACAACTTAACGGGAATGCAGGAGATGCCTCGTTTGCCTTAATGCTTGTAAATCATTTGGGCGGTTTTTTCGAAATTGCTATCGCCAGGTTGCAGAATTATCTGCAGGAGCGTTTTGAGTTTGCTTTTCCCATAAAATCCACAGTCTAGGTACACACTCATAAATCAAATTTGCATATTCATAGGACGAAATTTGCACTCTGTGTTAATAAATTCATCGGGTTTAAATGCACCTGTCGATGACTTTCAGGAAACAATTCGTGTAGTGGCATCTAAAGGACTAGAAATAGAAATAAACTTGTTAGTTAATAACAACATAATAATCCGTGACTGATACCTCGCAAACGGAGCGTTCATAAATAAGATCCCTATCTAGTTCCAGATCTTCCACGGTTCAGACTAATTTATTAACTTTACTTTTCTTTTCTGCCGTAAACACCGTAATTAATTCAAACTCAAAGTTAAATTTACGCAAAGGTAAGTAAACCAGTTCTGCTGGTTTCGGTTCATTAATGGTTTAAATTTTTTCACCTTGATGCTGAAAGCAACGGGATTATGACATTTTAGATTGTCGGCAACTTTACTCCATTGCATTTTTTTAGTTTTATTCAGCATTTTATAACAAATGAATGCCACTAACTTGAAGTATTTGCCGTTCTCCAGTTATCTAACTACATGGGGCTTTACGTCCTTTTAAAGTTTGATTTATGGATTGTCTTCATCTCGCGTTAAGATCTTACAAGCACCGTAGACTGATTAGGCTCTATTTTGAAAGAAAGTGGTTACAAAGTGGAATGGCCAATTTAACATTTTACTTTTTTTACCACCGTTTAGATTTAGAGGGTTCAAAAACCTCACTGAGAAAGTTCAACGCTTTATTTAACTTGTCTCTGTGTTATCTGATTATTGTTTGTTGTATCGGCGACAGTAACATCAAAACCTAAAGTAAGAAAATGCAAGTATTGCTGTTTAGAAGAGAATGATAGAGTGCTCCAGGTTTCCGAAAATGTTTGTTTTTATTTGGCAGTTTTACTATTTCATTAACTTGTTTCGCAAATTACGCAAATATTGTAATTTCGGAATTTCGTTATTTCGTCATTATTTCGTCATTGCTTGTCCTCGATCCTGAGGTCTATCAAATGGCAAATTTAATAAACTTGTAAACGCAGACAAATATTTCAGTTTCTAAAGTGCTCTTTGATTAGGGGCCGTCCATTAATTACGTGAGGTGTTTTTCTGTTAATTTGGACCCCTGCTCCCTCCTTCTTGATGAGATTTGGTGAAAACCTCCTCCTCCCTCACGTGAGATTTATCCCTTACAATTTTTAAATAATTAATTTTCATGTATGTTCATGTATTTTGCTAAATACCACTAAATACCTACGATTTCAAAATTCGCTAATTTCGATACACCAATTCGAATTTTTACATTTTCAAATGCCGAGTTTGACTTCCAAAAATAAAAAGGATCAATTCCTTTACAATAAAAACGTTTACGTCGACTTTTTCGTTTGTAACGATTTTATAATATATGAGCGAGCGAAGCGAGCTTACTATTCATAAAAAAGACGAATCAATAATAATAATTTCTCATTACAGCCGAGTTTCATACAAGATTTTATGTTCCTTTTGTGTTGTTTGAAGACTTTCGTAATTTTTCATTTCGTTGCATATTTACCAATACTGTAGTCATTGTTTGGTGTGATCTTTGTTCTCATTTCGATCACTTTTTCCAAAATTCTTTGAATTCAAAATTTTTATATTAAAAAATTTTACTACCTTAATTCGATATTTTTGCATTTTCTTAATGCCAACTTTGTGTTCCCAAATTAAAAAGGATACATTCTTTTACAATAAAAAACTGTAATCATTTTGTAATATAAGAGCGAGCGAAGCGAGCTACTATTCATAAACACAAAATCTTGTATTCAACTGGATTGATTATGTAATTTACTGATTCTCATTGTTCATGAATACCAGCTCGCTTCGCTCGCTCATATATTCTAACTCGTAACAAAGTGAATAACGAAATAGTTTTCTACAAGACGAGTCAATATTTTCCCATTACAGCCGAGTTTCATACAAGATTTTATGTTCCTTTTGTGTTGTTTGTAGTCAAACTATGAAGACTTTCGTAATTTTTTATTTCGTTTCATATTTACCAATACTGTAGTCATTGTTTGGTGTGATTTTTGTTCTCATTTCGATAACTTTTTCCAAAATTCTATGAATTCAAAATTTTTTTATTAAAAAAGTTTACTACCTTAATTCGATATTTTTGCATTTTCAAATGCCAACTTTGTGTTCCCAAATTAAAAAGGATACATTCTTTTACAATAAAAAACTGTAATCATTTTGTAATATATGAGCGAGCGAAGCGAGCTACTATTCATAAACACAAAATCTTGTATGCAACTGGATTGATTATGTAATTTACTAATTCCCATTGTTCATGAATACCAGCTCGCTTCGCTCGCTCATATATTCTAACTCGTAACTAAGTGAATAACGAAATAGTTTTCTACAATGCATAAACAAGACGAGTCAATAATTTCCCATTACAGCCGAGTTTCATACAAGATTTTATGTTCCTTTTGTGTTGTTTGTAGTCAAACTTTGAAGCCTTTCGTAATTTTTCATTAAAGTTACATATTTACCAATACTGTAGTCATTGTTTGGTGTTATTTTTGTTCTCATTTTGATCACTTTTTTCCAAAATTCTATGAATTCAAAAATTTTATATTCAAAAATTTGCTATCTTAATTTGATATTTTTAACCGACTTCAAAAAAGGAGGAAGTTCTCTATTCGACTGTATATATGTTTTTTTTTTTTGTATGTATGTTCGGGCATAACTTCTTTGTTTATGAACCGATTTCAATTATTCTTTTTGCGTTGGGTTGAGTATGGCTCCCAGGTGGTCCTATTTTAATTTCATTCATATTGAACGTAAGACTTCGGAGTTATAGCAGGAAACTCTTGAAAATCAGATGGAAATGTGGTGATTGGATATGTTTGTGCGCGTATAACTTCTTCGTTTATGAACCGATTTCAATTATTCTTTTTGCGTTGTATTCAGTATATCTTCAAGATGCTCCAATTTTAATTTAATTCATACTGGACGTAAGATTTCGAAGTTATAGAAGGAAATTCCTCAAAATCAAATGGAAATGTGTTCGAATGAGGGTATACCGGCTCGGAGATGAATGGTTTATGGCCGCAACCCCACCCGAGAGTGACAAGCCCAGAATAAATAAACTGGTCAAGGACGTGATTTATTGTGTCTTACCGAAACCGACTTCAAATATAATTTCTTTGTTTATGAACCGATTTCAATTGAATCGTTTATTGTTAAAACAAGCCAAATAACATTTTGCAAACTTTTCAGGAAACGAAAAGACTATGGCAAATTCATCTATAATTCTGTTTTATTATGTCCTTGGCATATAAGCACTATTAGTCGCAAATTTTAGCATAGATGATATGGTACTTGGATGCTTTCTGCACCAATCGATTTATGTCTATAATATACAGGCTGTCCCATTTAAAACTCCACATGATTGAAAAATCCTCGAACAGGTCGATTTTATTTGCCAGGGGCACATCTTTTCAGATTCTTTTCAAGTTTCGGCGCTTCGCCTTCTTCGCGAGGGGGCTGTTAGCCCCAAAATCTTAAATGGCATTTGAAAGGTATTGAAGGGGTTCAAGGCCTCTCTACAACTAACCGCTTACTTTTCAATTTTTTGCAGTCTTGACCGTACAAACAATAATTTTCTATTTTCAACATAATCCACATTTTCTCATGCTGTATCCCATAGAAACCACAAAGACAATCTATTTTCGCGCTTGCGTGGATTTGAAGCGTCCTTACTAGGTCTACCCATCACTTAAAATTGTAAAATAATTAACTTTAAAAAAAAAAGAAACCGACTTCAAAAAACCCAAAGTAACATAAGTAAACTAAAAAGTAAAAAATAAAAATTTTCAATTTCAGAGTTATTAATTTGTTGTTCCGCTTAATGTAATTATTTCTTTTTCCGTTTAATGAAATTCTGAAATTATTGTTGATTATCTAACTATTAATTGTTTTATAATTTTGAAGTTGGTGCCATAAAAACATAAAAACAAATTATATACCTTCCTACAATAACAAATTAGTTACTACGAAAAAATTATAAAAACAGTTTATAGTAATTACATAATAAATAATTTTTTATTTATTTCATATCTAACAATAATTCATCTCTCAGTAAATCCAACCTAAATCATGCAAAATTATTACTACGAATATATAGCTTTTACCTAATGTATCAAATGAGTTTACTGAAAAGTTTAATTCAGTAATCATAATAGTAATTATCAGGGAATTATAACTTTAAAATGTATAATTTTATGTTTTACTTGGGACCGACTTCAAAATTATAAAACAATTAATAATTAGATAATCAACAATAATTTCTGAATTTCATTAAACGGAAAAAGAAATAATTACGGAACAACAAATAACTCTGAAATTGAAATTTTTTATTTTTTACTTTTTAGTTTACTTATGTTACTTTGGGTTTTTTGAAGTCGCTTTCTTTTTTTTTTAAGTTAATTATTGCATTTTCATATGCTAACTTTGAGTTCCCACATTAAAAAGGATACATTCTTTTACAATAAAAAAATTTAATCATTTTGTAATACATGAGCGAGCGAAGCGAGCTACTATTCATAAACACAAAATCTTGTATGTAACTGGATTGATTATGTAATTTACTGATTCCTATTGTTCATGAATACCAGCTCGCTTCGCTGGCTCGTATATTCTAACTCGTAATAAAATGAATAACGAAATAATTTTCTACAATGCATAAACAAGACGAGTCAATAATTTCCCATTACAGCCGAGTTTCATACAAAATTTTATGTTCCTCTTGTGTTGTTTGAAATCAAACTTTGATGAGCCTGATGGAATATAAAGGGGAAAAATAATAACATAACAATAAAAATAGATTACCGTTCTGTATTGTTCGTTGAACGATTTTTCAAACTGGCGGGGATTTCCACGAAAAGAGTGGTAAATAAATTGTGCGGCAATTGTCTCAATTCGGGGAATCCCATACATAGAAAATATTTAATACTGTCTATATGTTTGCGGACAAAATAGAAAACCTTAAAAAAATAAAATAATAAGTTTAATGTCTCTTTTATATTTTATGTAATAATAATAAAATATGTATTCTTTTAATTAAAAAGTTGGCGTGAAATTTTTACCCCCTGCTCCCTTTAGATGAGATTTGATGAGATTTTACTGGACCCCTCCCTCCCCATTTTGAACTCACATAATTAATGAACGACCGCTTAGAGTTCATCTGAATCATTCGGTAGTTTGATGCGCATTTTATTAAGTACGAATTTACAGTATAATTCCGAACTATTGGTGGGAAGCATTTTATTTCAATTTTAATATTGGACGGAACTCTAGTTACAAATTTTAAGCTCATGTCTCATGTTTCTGAGAAGTGCACATAACCGGCCTTTCTACTACTGGAAATTAGAATAGTACATTATTATACGAGTTTAACAAGAGGCTTCATTGTGACATGACGAGCGCAGCCCAATAGAACGAATGTCACAATGCCTCGTTAAACGAGTGTAATATTTTATTTTTTCTACTTTGGAGCTGTTCGTTTTATGAAAATATTAAAATTCTGCTTTTTAAATAATCTAGGGATTTTTAGGATTAGGTAGTACTGGTTGTGTTTGTGGTTATGTTTTTTATCTGAAAAATTGGCACTTGGCTCGACCTCGACAGGAGTTGGCTAGAAGTGCTCAATACCAACGTAATACGTATCGCAAATAAAAAAAAAAACAGTGAGTGTTTTAGTTTTTTCTTCTTCTTCACAGATTTGATATAAAGTTATTCTGGCCCTACAGACCGCCAAAGATTTTACTTTGGCCTACAACGCAAATCGATATTTCCACAACGCATAGTGGGTACAATTTTCGGCTAGTGGCCGAATTCGCTCGGTGGGTCCAACATGTACACAGCTACATTTGAAAATAAAACAAGGACACTTCGGACCCTTTCCAATCAAAACAAAAACTCCGTAGGCGACTTATTGAAATCTTAGAATAAATTAATTCCTCCAATGCACCTGCTCACAATCTCGTAAAAAACATTCCTGCAAGATTATTACATGGTTGCAAGATTGCGTTGGTGAAGCCAGCTGAAGCTTGTGGGCAGTAATAATAAGCACAACAGGTAATTGTAGAACTGTGGTTAATGAGTTTTGAGAATGAGTTTCTATGTTTGGTACGCTCCCTTTTGATTTGACTTAAAACTGCTTTGTATTAAGTTGAATGTGGTGTTTCAATTAAAATATTTACTGCCACGTTAAATATATCCATAAATCTGAGGTCACCTACGACTTACTGTAATACGTCGGTGCGATCAATAAATCACTCGACTTAAGTACAAATAGTTGGGTTACATAAAGCTCTTTAATTAAACCGAAGCTATAAATTACTGTGGGTGTTCTATTATGTCAATGTTGTTCTCGAGTGGTGGTAACTCGTTACTATACGTGTTCTGCATATTGCTTAAAAATGCGAAATTGGTTCAGTACTGTTATTTTATTTCACGTGCTGTTTGACATTAAAAACTGTTCAAATTTACGACTTTTATGTGTGGAGACAACACAATGGTGTATAACTTCTAATGTAAAAGTAATACTTATTAATAAGATGAGGTTAAGGTCAAGAGAAGGCTATTATACTTAATTGTTTATTTATAGATATGACACGCTACAGTAATTTTTTCTTTCTTGTCTTCACGCTTTGAAAGTAACAACAAAGTCGATTGTTCCTGTCATTCAAATTGAATTTTGACATACGAATGCGGTAATTAAATTAGACATGCAATCAGCACCTTTCTGGTTCTTAGATTAAACTGCATACCGGGTATAAAATTTTGTGAAGACTCAATGTTGGATAATAAATTCCGCCTGGTGAAACCGCAGAATAATTTTAATAAATCATTCAATTAATCACATCATGTGTGCTATTTTAACATTTCTTTAATCTGGTTTATTTTAACACTTGAAACCAGTTGAAAATAAATATTATTTATAACAAGTTTTATTTAAAAAGTTTTTCTGAAAAATTATTAGGGGAGGCAATATTCTGAGATTTCACATGTAAAATTCCTATGGCTTTCGCAGTGCAGAGGATAATTTTGGTAACATATGCAAATGAGGCAATTATCAACAAACATTCATTTGTTTCGTTATTACCTACTCGTCGATGCAAAAAATAGCACTTACAAATAGCTATTAATTTGCATATTGAGCTCAAATTTGCTACACAACAAATTAATTAGATTTGAGCTAATAATGAAAGACCCACACGGCGGCACAAACCAGTAATTGACTACAGTTTGAACGCCTGAATGAACGAATCAACTGGTTTTCAGGAAATGTATCGATGTTGACATGTTTAAATGTGTAATGCATTTTAGGGAGTTCGGCAATAATTCGATTGAATATCTTGGTTGATCAGTCAAAGAGAAAGATGTAATCTATAAACTAGTCGAAATAAAACTTTTTATAATTGCCTCATTTTAATCATTAGATCTATACAACTTGTTTAATGCGTCATTAAAGTACTGATTGTAAACTCTTACATGTTGAAGATAACATTTTCAAGTATTTTTCCACAGAAGCTGAGATTTGAAGGAAGTGTTGAAGTAGGTGAAGGTTTAATTCATACCTTTTCAGCACGAGAGTATAATTTATGTTTTTGGCGTGACAACATCTTACAACTCAACTACAGATTTTATAAGTGAGCGTCACGAAATTTTTACCCTCATGTTAGCTACAATTAGTGATATGTAGTATTTCCTTCAGAGGTAAAGGTAGAAGTAAAAGGTATAGCTCACAAGGAGAAGGTAGAAGGGAAAGGTTTTGCTTTATTTCGTATTCATAATGAACCTTCGTTTCAACTGTCCGAAAGCACGTTCTTTCACCCTCTCTTTTTTTAATACTCCATACTAAAGGCGCTACCCCCCAACAGTAGGTACCGTATTTGTCGCCCGCAGCACGATTTCATGCGAATGCCAAGTTACCTTGAATATTAATACTAGCATAATTTTTCGGGTTTATATATTCATCCTCAAATGGACGCGGCTTTTCAATTTGCGAGCAGTCGATAGCTCCTATTGCAGTCGGGAAATTTTTTTTCGCTGACCATTTCACTTCCATTACTCCATTTTCGGTCGATGGGAACTTGATCCACTCATCCGCCTTCTACACAATGACACCAAGAGTGGTACTAACGATTCTGGAGGCTGTAGCTGTGTACAGCCCAATTCCTCGTCGATACCGCTCTGTACACTTTACATCTTCTTACGTCTTTCTTTGTACACTGTTTGAGTAATTTTTGGGAAATTCGATTTAAGTAAAATATTCGCGAGCACAACACCTTCGCCCTACATGTGCGTATAAACGAATGAAGTAAATAATTTGCTACAGAAGCTTCTCTGGACTAGGAGCATATTATTTTCTGAAGCAAATCCTTCAGTTTTAAAGCAACTTACGGTTACTAATACCAAAAAAGTAGACCCTTTTGCTTTGAAGTAACACCTTTTTGTTCCAACCCCAAACCTTTTAAAGTAAACGCAAATCCTCTTTTTGATAAATATGGACTATTATTCTTTAAGTAATGTAAATGTAAATACACGATAGCAAGAGTTCAGGAGAAAATCAAGCACTGATTTTATCTGACTGAAAGAATGACAATTCACTGCCGAGTTATATGACGATGATGAAGTTTACAAGATTTAAAAATACAAAAATGCGAATATTGGTAGTACCTACTAATGAAAATTATTTCGTCGTTTGCTTTATTTTTTCATTCTGCTTCTCTTTTATTTCCTTCCGTACTTACTTACTATGTCACTTCCCTTCCCTTTTTCTATTTTCCCCTTTTCTGTCATTCTTTTCTTTTTGAATATGTTTATTACAATTACAAAGCTGTTGTATCTGACACTTCCTGTTTATTTTCTCAGCCCTTGCCCTCTATGAATTCAAAATTCCATCGGTCAGTTCTTCTGTCTTTACTTCTTTCTCGGCGTTACTGTTTACTTTACCCTCTTTTTCTCTATTACTTTCATTCTAACCTTCCATTCATTTTACCTTTCTTTCCTTACAAGTTTTTACTCTTTGCACCATTATCTTATTATTTTATTTGTTTCTTTGATCAGTTTCGTTTGCTTTCATTTATTTTTCGTTACTTCTTGTCTGTTTTCTATATTACGTTTCGAATCTGTTGCTCCCCAATTTTGGACCTTGTGGATTTCGTTTCTTCTTTTCTACTTTCTGTATTCGCCTATTTTACATTTAGTATAGTAATTTCTCCGCTACCTTCTTTTTAACCTTTATCGTTTTCTTTCACTAACTTTCTACATCCCCATACGTCTCCTTTAGTTCCCACATCAAATTTTATCCTCAACTGTTTTGGATTTTGTTGTCGCGGTTTCTCAATTTGAGTGTCCCGATTCCTTAGTTTCTCAGATTGTCTGTTGTTGCTGAACATATCCCATCTGATCAGCAGCTCTGTTGCTCGGTTTCACAGATTCTCAAATTTTCAGTTTTCAGGTCTCATTACAGCTTTTCAGTTGTCTAGTGTCTCAGTTCTAAACTTCTCAATTTCTCACTTTTTTAGTGTCGTGGTTTCTCAGCTTCTTAATAATTACTGATCAGTTCTATCTCAACTGCACAACTGCTTTGTTGCAGTTTTACAGTTTCTCACTTCGTTTTCTCACTTCAGCTTTACAACCAGTTTTTTAATTTTTAGATTCTGAAAGTATGCAAGACACATTGCATCAAAAAGCACAATTATATTAAACGAAGAATGAAGCCTATAAACGTCTCCAAAAAATGTGACATTTTAGAAAGACGCAGCCACAGACTAAAGAGATTAAACGCGTTGTCAGGTAAATACTTACGGCTGTGTAGATGTAGACTCCCAAGTTTCCAGTTTCGGTTAGTTTCTCAGGTTTTTCAAAATTGAACATTCCTCAGTTTCTCAGGTGTCGAAAATTTGTCTGGTTTCTCTTTCTGAAGCTCCTAAAGGCCCTTCAAGTTGCTTTAAGTTGTTCTCTGGTTTCATGGATTATCAGCTTCCTCAAGTTCTCAGGTTCCCTCCCATTTTTCAGTTTCTTCCAGTTCTTAGTCTCGGGTTTCCCAAGTTTTCAGTTTCGGTGAGTTCGTGAAGTTTCTCGAAGTTGAAGATTCCTCAGTTTCCTAGGTGTCGAAAACTAGTAAATTTCTCAAATTTCTCAGGTAACTCAATTTTTTCGGTTCCCATTAGGTTTCTCATGCTTTAATTTCCTCAAATTATTCAGGTTGTTGTTAGAATTATCGGATTCCTCCACTTCTCAGATTCTGTAAATTCAAAGATTTCTCAAGCTTCTAATAGAACCCTTCAAGCTATAATCCTTTTTCTTTGCTTTAATAAAATTATTCATTAGCCCCAGTTTAATATGTACGTAAATAAAGCTTGATTCATACTATCGGTACGGCAACGCTCCGCTCACGCTCCAGTCACGGTCCAGTAAAATATTGTTCAATGTATTTTGTATTAGACCATACAGACTACCCGGTCCGCTCCAGCAACGGTTCGGTAAATTGACCGCGGTGTTTCTTCGCCACAATACTTTACCGGACCGAGATCGAACCGAGAGCGGACCGTCCCGATGTAACACTGCTGGTCTGAACAGGGCGCAGTCATTTTTCGACCCGTTTAGCTCTAGTATTGGCCCTTTCATGATATGCCATGCTTTTTCTATGGGATTTTTGCATGAACTGAATGGATATGCGTAATTATTTTTTTGTTTTGATCATTGTGGTTATGGAAAGTTTTCAATAGTAATTGGACGAGAGCTCAAAATATTGCCGACAATAATTTTTGCGATTCAGATACGAGTTTCTGTTGCGACGAAATTAATGACAAGTGCTTGCACGAGTTAGAAATAACTCAATTGAATGTTCCCAACTGAAAAAAAAATATATCGGAAAGATCAGGAGAATCATTTGAAAAAACTCATTCTAGCCTAAATTAAAATAAAAGTACATTTGTTTTTACTGTTGTCTCGTGATTTATCCAAAAACAAATTTATTGAAATTTGGACAAGATAACGTCTGTCGGGTCAGCTAGTTGTTAAACAAAAACTTAACACGCTTTTATACAATGACGCGAATCAAAGAAGTCAAAAATATATTAGCAAACATTAACAAAATAAATTTGTTATAATTAATAATTAGGAGTATTATATCTATTGTATTATAGTCATAATGTCTAAGATAAGTGGCTTAGGTTTGGGGTTTCTTCGACGTCAAGAACATATGCCATCACGGCTAAATCCGTCATTGAAAATTTCTTAAACATAGTTGCACACTGGCACACGACTGTGTTGCTACTGATGATAAATAGTTTTGAGATTAAAAGGTATGCCACTTGACCGAAACAAGACCGTTGGTAGATCGTACAGTGTGAATGGTACACCAATTTACTGGACCGTGACTGGAGCGTGACCGGAGCGTCGCCGAACCGATAATATGAATCAAGCTTAAGGGGCAGTTCTCCTTGGCGCACTGAAGGGCAAAAAGTTTCAATCTCATTTTCCACAGATAAGTAAATTCGGTTTGACTGATCGTTTCATATTTAGATAGAATACAGAATAGCAATATTTTATGATTCCACTAAAAGAATAAAAGTAAACTGTTAATATAGGGGCAATTATTTGTTTCTTGATAAACCACTGATTTATTAATACAGGCTGTCTCGCATAAAGTTAGCTTCCTTTAAGAACCGGAAAAGTCTTGCATTTTGAAGACACTTATAATAGTTATTTACGGGAAAAGCCTTGTAAATTAGTCTTTACGGGCGAGCCGGGAGATTGTGTAACCCGGTGAGCCCTGTAAAGACTAATTGCAAGGCGAATCCCGTACAAAATTTTATTTCTAGCTTGAAACGACCTTTTTTCATTTTTATAAATATAAAGTTTTGTAATCAAATATCGCAGGACAGTTTGTGACCATGCGTTGTCATGGTATTGTACTTTACAGGTCTCTTCTACAAGCCCGTAAAACTTTACAGGTCTGTTTCTGTAATTAGACATTTACTTAGTTACATAAATACCTGTAATGTGTCATTTACTTAGAAGGGGGAAATAAAATAAATTTATCTACGACTGTTATACAATAATTTTATCTGCGTAACCTTATACACATAATTTAGTTCATATTGCACTAGTGGAATATAAATTCATATTCCACCACTCTCGGAAATCTCTGTAGATTATTATTGAAGTGAAACTGCTTTATCGAGGTGTAAGTCCGAAAAACTGAAACGGAAATCAAAATGAAACACTTTGGTGGTGGGTGAGTGAATGCGGATTAATAAGAGTGGGAACATATGTGAATAAAACGACTAGCGTAATGGGTATTACGGAGGTTCAGATGGTAACTACGCCCCCCTATTACGACGATTACTATCTACGACCACGGTATACTGGGTTGCCTACCTACGCCCCTGTCCCTAGGAGGCCCACAAAATAATAAAATAAACTCGACTCCTACCATCGCCATAGTCTTAGCAAGTTTCACTTCAATCATGTGCTTATAAAGGTAAAGCACACATTTTTTTATGATTTCTTTTTTATTATTTGACGCATTATACAGTGAGTATAGTGAGCCCATAACTTCGATGATTTGAATTTTGCAGTTATTTCACTCAGTGTACACGAGCACAGGTTCTTCTTCTAATCTCTGAAGGAGACCACTGCATTTCATTTTCACTCTCTTCTGTATCCATTGACTTTTGAATTTATTTTTGTTGAAAACAATTTTGTTTCTTTGACAACAACAGCAGCTTACTTCCACAAAGCGTTTTAGTTGAAAATTAATAAGCACGATAAAAATTCAAATTTAAATAAAGCAGTCGTAGATAAAGTATAGTATTCAATTCGTGTATAATGGGCCATATTATACTCGAATAATTACAACACTTGCGTATATGGCCTACATTATACAAAACTGAGAATTCACAAAAAAAAAACGGAAGTCGAAAAACCTCTGAAAAAATTGAAGCTGTATGATAATTCTTAAACTGAGAAGCTAAAAATCTTTTGGCTCTTGCCTAAAAAACTGAGTCGTTAAGATATTTGAGGAGTGTATCGAGAAACTATAAGTCAACAAACTTATATATATGATTTAGTTTTTGATAAACTTAACCCATATGAAACTAAATCTAAAAGGTTTGGGAAAATTTAACAACTGAAAGAAGCAGAGAAACTGCGAAACACTAAGAAATACAGAAGCGAAGAGGGTAGAAAATAAGTGTATTTGTATCCTGGTATAGAGTGATATTGACACGTACATTCGTGCAAAATATCATTTGATGCTTAACATGTTTATAACGTTGAGTAATACAAAATACATAAAAGTTTTCCTGGAAGTTAAAAGGCAGAAGAGATGGTAGAAAACAACGAGAAACAAAAATTGAGAATTTAATTGAAAGAAAAGGCTGGATATAAAATTTGCAGATTCATAACAATAATTAGAGAGAAAGATGTGTAGATATGGATAAATGAAATAAATAGAATTTGCGCGGCCTAATCAGAAAGACAAAAATTAAAAAATTAAAAAGACAAATATAAAGTATTTTTGCATAATTTGTGCGTTTATTTTTTTTATTGGTTCGCATTGTTCTAGAAATTTGTGACAAATAAAAACCTACTAATTAAATACTAACGAGGCGTGTTAGCGAATTCTTATTTTTAAAACCTGTTAAATATAACAAACCTCTGGTCATTTTTATTAACACCACATCCGGGTTATCTAATATTAATTTTTCTCACACAAATAACGATTCTATCAGATAATGACACTCCTTTGCATGTTGTGAGCCCATGAAGTCATGACTAGTAGAAATCGACATTTATTGAGAAAGACGAAGAAACACAAGTCTCATGTTAGTGTAAATGAAAATCCGGGCCCAAGCGACGATCCTCCATTATTAAGTTCGGCAAAGTTTTAATTCGATTTAGTCTATCCGCGATCTGATAGCAGCTGTTTGAGACCTCCTCTTGTAACTAAACAATAAATTTTATCTTTTAATTATTGAACTGGGAGATGTAGCTGTTATCATTGTTATCTTACCGTGATAAAAAGTATCCCAAAATTATTTACATCGTTTATGTACCATGAGCAGTAGATACGTGGTCGGCGATAAGCTCGTTGTGTATTCCGTGGAGGAACGGTACGAACAAAGTCGGTAAATGTTGAAAATCTGACTCGGACTTTTCATTATATATTCGTCCTTGTTGATGTAGTCGTACTCGTATTCTAGCTTGTTTATGTTGCAAGTGCTAAACTTTAGTAGTTTTAACAATGTTCGCCGACAGATCGGTTCTCGCGCTCGAATGTTAAGTGTTGTTAGAGAGGAAGAAGTTTGGCTTTTTGGGTGGATTGTGAAGTGAATTGTGAATATTGTGAAGTGCTCTTATATAGAGAGGTTGTTAAATTATTAGTTATTGCAACATTAGCAAAAACAAACAAGTTGACCACCGCACAACGACACATTTCCGGTGATCAAAAAGTGTTTGAACTAGTGTCCGGAATGATTATTCACGCATTCATTTATCACTCGTGACGTCTTCTGCATCTCATTTTTCACTGTCATCATGATAAGAATACGTCATTTAAGTAATTATCTCATCTCTCGATATAATTTTCCAAGATACACATTTAAATTAGCCTAGCAGGTCTATCATACCAAACGTCCAAAAATCCATTAAGAGGTTGCGCAAGCAGACGAAATTGATTAGCACTTTTTAAATGTAACTTCTTCATAACCGTTTCATCACCGATGAAAGGTTCGCTTTCAGATGGTGGTCCATATCTAACCGTGTAATCTACACACTTAGTGGAGCAGCGTTGATAAGCGAAATTACCTTAGTGCTACCAAGTTTAACCCACTTTGTTTCCGTATACGAATCTATAAGAATGCAACCTCGCTCCCAGACAAGATCTTATATCTACAGATAATTGAATATGAAATTAATTTAATAATCGGTATATCCACCTTTACGACACGAAGTAGGTCAAATACACTATCGAGCTAATGGCCAAAATAATCACATTTTCCGATTCCCTGCTTCACTGCGCTCCAAACAAGCCACTGTATGCAAGACCAGTTAACTTTATTGCTGCAGCTTTCCATAAATTGGCAATGATAACTTTTGTCATCTCGTTTGCAACACTCAATTGAATATTTTGCGTCACTCCTCAATGTCAGAAAGGTTAATCAATCGCTGATCAATTACAATAATTGAATACTGAGAGCATCGCGTTGAAATAGGTCTCCGGTCATCACTACGCCCATATCGATAGTCTATTATTGCTTTCATAAAAATTTGCATGTAACAACGCCACCCACGCGGCCGAAGTATCACAGTGGTAGGCAGTTTGAAATTCAGATGTATCGACTCTTGTAAGGAATTCTTCTTGTTATCGCTGTTATAAAGAAAACCCATAATGTCGTGAAATCTAAATGTATTCAGTGACTTCGAAGAACGGTGTAGACACATTGTTGATTGTTTATAGTCTGATTACAATATTGCACAATGTGCTGTCTAATAAATGTTGCATAGTTTTCCTATGCTATGTACCAGGTATTGCTTTGAATTATTTACGACAGAGATAAACACTGGTGGTTATCGATTCAATCAAAATTAGTCAGGGGTGGAATTATTCAAATCGCCCTATTATGACATTACCAATAGCAGTTTTGTTGATTTTCCATGATTATTATTCTAGTAACTGTTTACAACTGTTTGGAATTTTTATTATAAACTAGTTTGGAAGGACTACCTATTTTGAGTACCAACCGAGTGACATAAAGCATATAATGTACCAGTTTAAAAAATTCTAGGAATCACTAACTAACTGTAAGTGAGAACCATGTACGTGATTAACTTGATTGCACCTTGTTACATTAGACGAATGAGCTGGTTACACATGTGAAAATGCACTCTTTTTTGTCTTATTTATATCTTCCACAGTAGCTTAAATTCTCGCTTCGATTATTTTGGTACTTGAACTTGTTCTTATCAGTCATCAAGATTTAGATAATGCATTTTGCTTTATAAATGTTCTTTTCTACTTTTATTCTCTGATATACTCTTGAATAGGATTTTTGGCTCTCTGGAATTATCTAAAAACAGAATCTAGAACATCGTTTATTTAAAAGGACTTGATAAAACAATTTTGTTTTGTTATCTGCCATTGTAGAAAATTTATAATTCGGGAATATTATTTAGTAATTGAAAAATCCAGATACTTACAAGTGTTTACATTCCCAAAATGAACTCTTAAAGACTATTTCAAGCTTTTAATCGAGTCATCTAGTAACAGTCAGACCTTTGCAAGCGCAACTTACATTGTACGATGTTCGCAGATTTATCCACCATTCTTGCAACTTTTCAGTGCCTCTAAAGGCTTTGGCAATTTGAGCATACTCTTATACTTTTTTTACTTCTTATTTCAAGGTGCGCATCAGACATAATTTTTGAACCATTTCTCTACTAAAGAGTCACAAATAAAGAATAAAAATTTCTCAGAATACTCTGTTGCACGTTTCGAAAATTTGGAACATCCACCATTTTAAAACCTTAATTTCTCTAAAGCGTCCCTAAAAATTTTCTTTTTAATTAAAAACAAATCAAATAATACAATCTTCGTCGTTTCGAAATTGTACTTTAGTTTTACTTGGCGCATCCACCATTTTTGTATTATTTTGTATTGTTTATTGTATTATTTAATTATTTAATAGAGTAATAGTGTTAGACTTACTTTGATTGTTTTATTATTTTTGTAAAGGAAATTTTTTTGTCAAACATGAAATGAACGAAGTAAAGTAACATTAAAACTGGATTTACAGTTTTTTTTTAACTCATCTCCATTTCTTTAGAGGTGATTCTCCAGGTGTCAATTTATACAAATAGGATTATTTCGGTTCAAAATGTCACAAATAATGTAAAATATAGTATCCTAGGATGTTTTCGATTATTTAATTTAAAGAGGAGCATTCACCATTTTAGTTTTTTTTTTCTATTTATCCAAAACTATTCAAAACTGAGTTTGCTGCTTTCAAATGATTCAAAAAATAGTACATTATTATACGAGTTTAAAAAGAGGGTTTATTGTGACATAAGTGCTCCAATAGAACGAATGTCACAATGCCTCATTAAACGAGTGTAATATAGCATTTTTTCTACTTTGGAGTTTTTCGTTTTTTCAAAATTTTAAAATTCTGCTTTTTAAATATTCTAGGGATTTTTAGGCTTAGGTACTACTGGTCATGTTTGTCGTTAAATTTTTATCTGAAAAGTTGACACTTGGCTTGACCTCGACAGGACTTGGCTAGAAATGCCAGACGTCGGCCCAATACCATCGTAATACTTATCAAATAAAAAGAACAAAAACAGTTACACAATGAACAATTTGTGACACCAAAGTAGAAAAACATTTTTTTTGTCCTCAAGTACCGTAAAAAATAAATATCGTAAAGGTTTGATGTTAAGGACGAGCAACTACTGGGTGAGAGTGATCAAAAAGTTCGAAGTGCGACATAAGTAGTAGGACGTAAACAAAATTACACGCGAGACACAGAAAAAGTGCATTCTGTGAAACAATGCTTTCTGTTCAGAAATATTTGCAGCGGCCAGTTGTGAAACCCAAAGCACAGCCAAAGGGTCATAAACCTCTACCTGTCTAACGACCCAAGTGCTAGCACAATACAAATAATACAATATTCTAAATTCAACCACCACCCGAGACGACATTCGGGATTATAAAAGTATTATTAACCGAAGTCCATAAAATTACTTAAGTCTGGTCGTACTTTGCTTCTGATGAAACAGTCGAATGAGAACGTGACATCGTAATGGGAAAAACAGTTCAACTATTTTTTAGTATTTCACGGGCCATTACATTTAAATATATATTTTTTAAATTTTGGCACAATGTTGTCCCAAAAGGGCATAATTATCTTTTTCAATCTACAAAAGAACATACAAAATAAAATTGCTATGGAATAAATTTTTTGTACTTGTCGACAACAATTCCACTAGATACAATCCATACAACAAGTAGCAATAATTGTTAGCACCAGTAATTGCCAATTGCCCCTGAACCTGAAAGTAATAATTATCTTTTTGCTTTAGTTTAACGTCCCCATTTTGGTATATTTTTAAGTAATACATTTTTTCTACATTGACCGCTTGTTGGAGATTTAAGTATCGAATGGACCAAGGGAATTTTATTTCCATAATATGATCTTGATCAAAGATTCCATCCGGACTGGCACCGAGAAAACAATTTTCCTTGTCAATAAACAGTCCGCACTCACGCACAAGTACCCCACAGTCTTTTTCAAAGTGCTTTTGCTTCATGTTCTCTTCCCCACATCATTATAGCTGCGCTCTTTCGAAATTCACAGCAGACAATATTTCGAGCTAGCTTTGACGTATTCCTAATAAATTCGTTTTCATCTAGATGAATTTCTGTCAGACCGTAATTTTCATTGGGTGGAGCAGCAGTCTTTCTTTTTTTAATTCGTAGAAATAACTCTGCGAGTTTTATTATACTCGCGTTTTCTTTTCAGTCCCGCGATATAGTTTTTAGCGAATTTTCCTGGACTACAAAATTTTCCTGTGCAATAGGACAAAATATTCTTCCTTTTTATTATATAAAATTGTCCCCTATAAATTTACAGACGATAGAATTATAAGTTTCTGCTGCATTATTTTTCATATTCAAAATTAGACTATGCACATTTTGAGTCTTTTTCCATGTCGTCAAGAAGGCCAGACTCGATCATGTCTGGAACTGTGTTCAATTCGCCTTCCTTGCTTCCTTGAGAAAAATAGCGTCTGAATTTACTACAGTAGTTACGTAGTAAATGGTTTACACACTCTATCTTTATTATAGGGAATTTATGGTCGTAGGGCAATGCATGTTGCTCTGTTATTAGTGATGTAATTATCTATGTTAATTAAATTGAAAAAAATAGACTTTTCACGTTGCAAAATTTTATAAAAATGTCAATCAACGAATCAAGTAAGATACCAACCGATCTGTTAAAAAATATTTGTAATTGAAAGCGTAATACTAGATAGGAATGAATATTTCGGGTTTGGGACATTTTCAATGCTCATTTCTAGTTTTCTACTGTCCAAATTCGTATATTGAGTATACACTGTATTGTACTATTGTGATCATCGCCTAAAAAACGTTGTGTGCACCTCGACTCACGCCTCGGCCACAAACACCAGATGCGTCCAAAAAGCTAACTTTTACGGCCGCGAAGTTCTAAGATAACAGGGCCTCTCCGTCCCGCATAATTTTGATGCTGTGGTATAGGTCTAAGGTTTTACTCGGACTGTACACGGCGAATTTGTAGCATGGCTGTATAGGTGCTACTTTCTTGACATAGAAATCAACAGAACAGGGTTTTATTTAAAACATTATTACATAGTTGTATTTGCGCTTCCATCTTCAATAATGTAACAAACAATAAGAAAAAACTATAGGCGATACGCATGTTTCTTGGTAGATTTTAAATTCGTAAGTGTCAATAAAATGGTGACAAAAGATACGTATGTTCAGTTCGACATTTTTGCATATTTAGCAAAACAGTTTTAAAAAAATATATGGGTAGGTTCTAAAGCAATCCTTTTTCAACAACTATTCAAAATTTGAAGATTATTGATCAGTAATTAACAATACAGCGATTTTTATAAATGTACACTGCAAACATGGGGTGAGAGAAGCGCCTTAAGTGTCTCTGTCAAATGTCTCAAAAATGTTCTATATTGTTGCCCTCTTTTTGAGAATAGAATGCTGGTCCTAAATAGCCCCTCCTAAAAACCATGAGGGTAGTAAAGGCGTGCAAGAAAATAGTAAAGAGAGAATCCCTAAAGGGAGGATAGGCGGCGAAAGGAAATAGTTAAGAGAGTCACTAAAGTAGGGAGGACAGGCCGCGGAGTTGAATAGAAAAGAGAGTCACTAAACAGAGAACGGACCTCGGGAGGAAAGAAACTCAGTAAAAGGACAACGAGCCGAGGAGTGAAATAGCAAAGAGATTCACCAAAGGGAAGATAGGCCGCGGAGGGAAACAGTAAAGAGAAGGTCACTAAAAGGACAACGGACCGCGGGAGGAAATAGTTAAGAGAGTCACTAAGGGAAGGATAGATCGTGGAAAGAAATAGTAAAGAGACTCACTGAAGGGAGAACAGGCCGCGGAAGGAAGTGGAAAAGCGAGTCACTAAAAAGAGAACAGACCGCGGGAGGAAATAGCAAAGAGAGTTAGTAAAAGGACAACGAGCCGCGGAGTGAAGTAGTAAAGAGAGTCATCAAAGGGAGGATACGCCGCTGAAAGAAATAGTAAAGAGAGTGACTAAATATAGAATGAGCCGCGGAAGGAAATAGAAAAGAGAGTCTCTAAAAAGAGGACGGACCACGGGAGGAAATAGCAAAGAGAGTCAGCAAAAGGACAACGAGCCGCGGGGTGAAATAGCAACGAGGGTCACCAAAGGGAGGATAGGCCGCGGAAGGAAACAGTAAAGAGAAGGTAACTAAAAGGAGAACGGACCGCGGGAGGAAAGAATTAAGAAAGGGGGTTACTAAACGGAGGATAGGTCGCGGAAGGAAACAGTAAAGAGAAGGTAATTAAAAGGAGAACGGACCGCGGGAGGAAAGAATTAAGAAAGGGGGTTACTAAACGGAGGATAGGCCACCGAAGGAAAGAGTAAGAGAGTCACTAAAGGCAGGATAAGCCGCTGAAAGAAATAGCAAAGAGAGTCACTAAATGTAGAATGAGCCGCGGAAGGAAATAGAAAAGAGAGTCCCTAAAAAGAGAACGGACCGCGGGAGGAAATAGCAAAGAGAGTCAGTAAAAGGACAACGAGCCGCGGGGTGAAATAGCAACAAGAGTCACCAAAGGGAGGATAGGCCGCGGAAGGAAACAGTAAAGAGAGCCTTCAAAAGGAGGATAGGTCGCGGAAGCAAG
Source organism: Diaperis boleti (assembly GCA_963583935.1). Lineage (NCBI taxonomy): Eukaryota > Metazoa > Arthropoda > Insecta > Coleoptera > Tenebrionidae > Diaperis > Diaperis boleti. Next base: position 57,931,455 of record OY757242.1, on the reverse strand, counting down.
CAGGAATGATTTTCAGATTGGAAACTAGCGAATCCTTGATGCCTCCCAAGCACCCAATTACCAAAACGACGAGCTTCACTGAATAACTTGATATTTTATCCGCTTTTCCTCCTTCTTGATGGAGCCGTTATTTTCAGCGGGAGCCGAAAATTCATTAGTCACCATCTATTTGGAGGAGTGGTCCAGTAGAACCACGTCGGGCTTGTTCGTTGTTATCTGCTTGACGGTGGAGAACGAATAGTCCCATTAGATTTGGCATTTTTCGTTCTCCACAATGAACTCAATATGGTATCTGGTCTATCATAATAATAGTGTCTTCGTGAAAGTATAACACTCTCAGTCTCAGACTTTAAGTCCACTTGATCTCAAAGAGGCAAATGTATGCCTTTTGGACAGGCCAAGGTTTTTAATGTTCTTGAAGAAAACACTTTTTTACTATTGCTATTTTTTATTTTGTCATTCACTGTTTTGTCTTCTATTTTTCCGAACAATTTGGTTTGTGTTGTGTTTAGTTAATTAACTTTGTTTCCGCGTTGTTATCCATGATTTCAGCATGCCAATTTTACAATTTTCTTTTTGATTTCAGACTTCTGCGTGTCTGTCTTCTATTGTTTATTCTACCTTATTTTTAGTCATTCTTCCACAATTCTTGGTTATATGCTGTGTGAAAAAATCCCTCTGTAAACTCAATATATTTTAACCAAAACTGAGAAATATTTCTCACGACAGTAACAAAATAAAAAGACAATTACTAGTGATTAACTATCGAATACAGACAGCTAATCGCCTGCAACTTCAGGAATTCCCGATCCTTAAAATTATGTTATGTTCGACACAAATGCGCTGTCAAGACAGTCTTCAGGGGAGAGGGCATGGACTCCTCAGTAGCTGCCCTTCAATACATTTTTCAGAAAGGCTAAAATAGGACTATAATAACATAATACTTGTGTTTGTACATTGTCTTTCAATAATTTTTTCTAGATATTTTTATTCTTTTTTATTTCCTTCTTTGTAAATTTTTCTTTACCCTACTTCCTGCTTAGTACTTACACGTTCAGTACATATTATTATTTAGTTATGCTTCCATATTTATCTTTTACGTTTCTTTATGTGTTAGGATTTCACATAGTATATATTTAGGGTTCCGAATATTTTTTTTTATTTTCAGTACTTTTCGCTCATTATCTTCCTTAACCACATATTCTATTGTTGTTCTCTGTCTTTATCTTTTGATCTTATATGTCTTCCAGTTTGTTTTTATCTTTGTTTCTTTTTAATTTTGAATTCCATTGCATTAGGTAATGTAATGTCTGCTCATCTTTTCTCTTTTAGATTCTACACATTTTTGTCCATTTGTGTTTCTTGGCGGTACAATGTATCTTTGTGCAAGTCTCTATCTCTGAGTTTTGTGCTTTCGCGTTAAAATTTACAGTTTGCTCTTGAAGGGTATACAACCCCTACACGAGGAGTGGGTCGTTTGAGGTACAGTATAAATTGTATAGACCTTTCTCCAGACTTTTTCATATCCATATCTAGCCCGACTAGACTCAGATATTGTCAAATCACTTTTTTGTTTTTTGTTTGCAGGATTGCGATTTTTCTACACTTCTGAAATCCTTCAATAAAAATTTAGTCGAACACAAACCAAATACTAACGAGACACCAACCATCTGCGGTAAATAAAAAGATCAAAGTCCTGAAAATTGATACGTATGTAGATATGCCTTACCGTGCACATTTACAGTCGTTCCGTCCAAGTGTTACATTTCCGTCATATCTCACATGTTTCCCTCAATGCGATCCATAAATTTAATTTGAATTTTCAGTATCGATATTGTTTTTCGAACCGGAGCGATATGATTTACATTCGATCTTCGCTCTCGATAACGTTTTCACTCGTGTTATGTGCCATTGTACGGCAGCAATCATGAATTCTTTGTTGGTTTTTACACCTTTTGTTAAACAAACCACCTACTGTGGCGCCGTTTATTGGCTTACAGAACAATTGCTCTTGTTGTTATGATAAATATCGCTTTCGCGGTCTGTAAAAATAATATCTTCAGATAAGGGGTCGGGTAGCGGTGAGATCAGAGACACGGATAGACAGACGGCATGGATCTAGGACTGAAATCTTGACACATTTTACTAGGCACGTAAATCTTCGAACGATTGGGTTCTAGGTCTCTTCGATAAGATAATAAATTTACCGTTTTGCGATGTTGGTACAATTTGTCTAATTTAGTGGCAGGATTATAAATCAAGCGTCGAATATAACAATGCGGAGATTGAAATTTATCACTATTGATTAGTCGGATGATCCTTGAAACTTTGGTTGCTCAACATTTCTGTTGCCACTGTATTGCACAATGTCCAACAAAGCCACTATTGCAATTGTACGTTTGTTTATAAAATTTATCATCGCGTCATACAGGTGTTAAATATCAAATTATAATTCAAGTTGCTATGTGGTTATGGTAAACGCGGAAAAGCGGCTATTAATTATATGGCCGTCAATCAATAAATTACTGAATAATGTCTGTTACTATTTATATACTTGAATATACTGTAGTGGATATCGAAATTGAAATCACTACAAAACATTCAGATTTTGTCCATCGTAATAATAAGCAATTGTAATGAGCCTTTCTTATTTCCGTTTATAAACTGACAGCCATGTCGCAAAATGGGATTTGTTCAATTATCTTCCAACACCTACACATTCTGTAATTTAAATTCAATTTTCACTATTTTCAATTCGCGACTCTGGCATATGAACAAAACATGAACTGTCCTAAAATGTATTTTATCGATTTACTCCCGGTTCTTTGTAAATGAAACTACGTAAAGAAATATATTTTCCGGCTTTTCGACATTGTCATTTTTTGAATGAATAATTAAAATGTCGCGTTTTACTACAGAACTTTCTGCACCATTACTTTTCATCCCTGAAAGCCGAAAGTACGGTCTTCCCGGCCGCATTTCGCTCGGGGAACAGCGGCTTTTGCGGTCTGCTAAGATAGTATACGACACACGGCCAGAAAGTTGGATGTCCCCATATAAATTTGGATGAATAATCATGAATGAATAAACACACCCAAGAATATCGTTAGAAAATTTGATATACGTTTCAAAAATGGTGGATGCACTACTTTCTACATAATTATGAAATGAAAAAAATTAATATTAAATGCCCCTGGAGTCTGAATTTAGGGAAATTAAACAAATTATAAAAATTCAGTCGTAGTATAGAGAAAAATAAATATCATAGATTCGAAGAAAAGGAAAACAAAATATATAGATAGAAGGAAAAATAATTTCCAGAAAATGAAGAATCTGAAAGAAGCATGGAATATTATGGAAACCAGACAATCTCGGGAGTCTTACCCCCCCCCCCCCCGTGTAACCATTAATTCCTATTCTAGAAAACTAAAAACTACGTTTTTGCGCGGAATGAGACCATGCTACGTGTAACAAACAGCATAAAAGGGAAATAAAGAATATACGACCAATAACCCTTCTATAGCCAAAAAGAGAGCACAACAAAGAACGCTGTTATACTAAGAAAAATGTAGACACAGTCAGAACCTACACACACAGAGTGGAAAAATTAATTTTTTTTGTTGACAACACTACAATAATTTACATCAATATTGTTGATATTGTTGATCAGTGAAGAAAATATAAAAAAATCAGAAAACATGTAAATCAAGTGGAGACTGTCAAGTAGAATAATAAAAAATACAAGAAACACAATAGAGCAACAATAGAAGCAATACATCATTACACAAATTATGAAGAAGTAGAGACGAATAACTGAAAAACAAAAAAAGTCGAGTAGGCTGTATCTGTGACACCGCATAGACATCAAACGTGTTTAAATTAACGGGTATCGTTAGTAAACCTCAGGTTATAATGTCGTCTTGCATTGAAGCTGTTGGGTGTACCCTGGGTCCTCATGGGGGATGCTAATGTGCTGGTCTCGTCGTGCATCTCTATTACGGTGGAGAAAGCTGTATGGCCGCTTTGATCGACACAAGAGGGACAAAGCATGGACACTCGATCTGCGTAAGGGATACATCCATAATAAATTTATATCTTTATCGCAAAATGACTCTACAGGGTGTTTCACGGAAATCGCTCAGAGCCATGCCTACCTAATTAATTAGTTAGTCATAACTGACATAATATAAAAAAAAATTAAAGTCATCTTTTTTCGATGTGATGATATGATATATTATGATATACCTACATTTTTTTTTTATTCTTTTGATTCCTTTGATTCCTTTCATACTTTTCATTATTTTCATTCTCTTGATTCTTTTCATTCTTTTCATTCTTTTCATTCTTTTCATTCTTTTCATTCTTTTCATTCTTTTCATTCTTTTCATTCTTTTCATTCTTTTCATTCTTTTCATTCTTTTTTTTATTCTTTTCATTCTTTTCATTCTTTTCATTCTTTTCATTCTTTTCATTCTTTTCATTCTTTTCATTCTTTTCATTCTTTCCATTCTTTTCATTCTTTTGATATTCTCAATTCTACCGATTCTGTCAGTTTTCTTGATTCTTTTTATTCTTTCGATTCTCTTGATTTTCATGGCTCTCTTGATTCTTTAGATTTTTTCAATTCTCTAATTTCTGTCAATTCTTTCGATTCTTTCGATTCTTTGGATTCTTTTGATTCTCTCAATTCTTTCAATTCTCTCAATTCCCTCGATCCTGTCAGTTTTGTGAATTTTGTAAACTCCCTTGATATTCTTAATTCTTTTTACCATTTCTATACTTTCGATTCTTTGGATTCGCTTGACTCTCTTAGTTCTCTTGATTCTCGATTCTTTTGATTCTATAAATTTTTTCAATTCTCCCGATACAATGGATTTTGCAAACTCCCTTGGTTTTCTCGCTTCTTTTGATTCTTTTGATTACTTTAATTCTTTTGATTCTTTTGATTCCTTTGATTGTTTCGATTCTTTCGATTCTTTCGATTCTTTCCATTTTTTTGATTCTTTTGATTCCTTTGATTATTTTCATACTTTTCATTATCTTGATTATTTTCATTCTTTTCATTCTTTTCATACTTTTGATTTTTTCATTTCTCTCATTTCTGTCAATTCTTTCGATTATTTTTATTCTTTATTCTCGTGATTTTCTTCATTTTATTGATTCTCTTGATTCTCTGCATTCTCTTCATTCTTTCAATTCTTTTGATTCTTTCGATTCTTTGGATTCTCTTGAATCTCTCAATTCTTTCAATTATCTCAATTCCCTCGATCCTGTCTATTCTGTGGATTTTGTAAACTCCCTTGATGTTCTTAATTCCTTTTACTATTTCTATACTTTCGATTCTTTGGATTCTGTTGACTCTCTTAGTTCTCTTTATTCTCGATTCTTTTGATTCTATCAATGCTTTCAATTCTCCCGATGGATTTTGCAAACTCCCTTGGTTTTCTCGCTCCTTTTGATTCATTTGATTCCTTTGATTCCTTTGATTTTTTCGATTCTTCCAATTCTTTCGATTCTCGCAATTGTTTCGATTCTCGCGATTGTTTCGATTCTTCAGATTCCTTATATTCTCTTGATTCTCAAAATTCTCTTGTTTGAATTCTGTCAGTCCTTTCGATTCTTCCGATTCTTTGGAATCTTTTGATTCTCTCAATTTTTTCAGTTCTCTAAATTCCCTCGATTCTGTGTATTTTGTAAACTCCCTAGATTTTCTTGATTCTCTTGATTCTTTTGATTCTCTCAATTGTCTTGATTCTGTCAATTTCCTTGATTCTTTTTAATCTTTTTATTCTTTCGATTCTCTCGATTCTTTCGATTCTTTCGATTCTTTTGATTCATTTGATTCTTTTCATTCTTTTCATTCTTTTCATTCTTCCTATTCTTTTCATTATTTTCATACTCTCAATTCTTTCAATTCTCCCGATACAATGGATTTTGTAAACTCCCTTGGTTTTCTCGCTTGTTTTGATTCTTTTGTTTCTTTTGATTTTTTTTATTCATTTGATTCTTTTGACTCTTTATTATCTTGATTTTCTTAATTTTATTGATTCTCTTGAGTCTCTTCATTCTTTCAATTTTTTCCATTATTTCGATTCTTTGGATTCTCTCAATTCTTTCCGTTCTCTAAAATCCCTCGATTCTGTCGATTATGTGGATTTTGTAAACTCCCTAGATTTTCTTGATTCTTTTGATTCTCTCAATTGTCTTGATTCTGTCAATTTTATTCTTTTGACTCTTTTGACTCTTTTATTCTTTTGATTTTTTTGATTCTTTTGATTCTTTTCATTCTTTGTTACAAGTCTTTCTGAAACATTTAACGATTTTGACGATTTTATCGAAGGTGGTAGTCTACTGTAAACCTTGACAGCATTATAAGTGAAGCAGCGAGTAAATAAACTCGTACGGAAACGGGGCAAAGTCAAAAGAGAAGCATGACGAAGATCCAGTGCATGATGGTTAGATCTTTGTATTAGTCGATTGCACAAGTAAGGAGGAGTAGAGAGATTTGGAATCGATGAGAATTTAAATTTCTGAATTGAGAATCGTGATCTTGAATTCTCGAACTTCCCATTGATAAATTAAGTTGTGTGGTTGGACCCTTGAAATCGAAAATTGCATTTTAACAGTTTACATCATGACTTCCGAAACTTGGAAAGTGCAAATTGTAAATTCTTGATTTTATTTAAAGCTTTATTTTCTGAATTCAAATGTTTGTTTGATCTAAATTTAAGTGTAGCTGTCACAGACTTAAACTAAATTGTTGCCATCTAAAATTTTAATTTTTTAACCCTCCGTACTTGTTTGTTGGATAGCAATTTTTGTTACATTAGAAGAAAAATATCTAGCATATTATGGCAATTTGCGCAACGGATGATACTTCTTAACAACAAACGCCTTCTGTTCTGATCTTACTCGAAATAACCTCACAAGGGTTCATCTCACTTCAGCAAAGACACGCTAATGTGTCGGCTTGTAACAGATAATCAAAATAACAAAATATACAACATACAAAAATTTATTAACCTCCAAAACTAAAAATTCAAATTAATACAAAATCAAATTAAAAAATTCTTGAACGAGTTTCGATACGGAGAGTCGACAGAACATCCCTTCACTACAGAGAGAGGCAAACGATCTTCTATATGGGAGACGCTCAGCGCATCTCCCCTTCACTACAGAGAAAGGCAAACCACCTCTTCTCTGTGAGACGATCAGAACATATCCACGATTTCCATTCCGGTAGGTACCATTATGGCAACCATTATGATATGTCCGTATTTTTTTGTAAAAAGAAGTTTTCATACTTACCCATATAGATCAGTTAGAACATTCAGAACAAGTTAGCAAAATTTCCGATAATTGGAAGGCCGTTATATGTATAAATTTAGTCCCAAATAACACGTGTGTTTATGAGATTTCAAAACTTTAACTTAGCTTCCTGTAAAATTTGAAAATTTGGACATATCAGCATTTGCCATAATGGTACAGATATATCCAGTGTGATGCTTCCACGAGACGGGTACGCTGACAAGACTCCTCTGCTGGAATTTTGGGTGAATTGCCGATTTGTTTGTATTGTCTCGGGGTATCGTTGCTATGCGCGCATCAGCGGGCGCGCATCTGGTGAAACATCAGTATCGGTGGAAATTACTTCGACAAAACCGTTACACTATACCTACATGAATGAAGAGAAAGACAAACAGGGAGGGGAATAAGGAAACAAGAGGAAAAGTGAAGTCACAGAGATATCTGAAGGAGACTGGAACTCATAAATGAAAGAACACGGCAAGAGAAATGAAACAATACAAATTGAAGGAAAAAATAAGATGCAAGACAAAAACGCGAGAGAGCAAAGCAAAACAGAAATATAAAAGAAAGCAAAAATTGCAAGGGCAGAAAATTAGAAGACGCGACAGAATAAAGAAATAAAAAAAAAGAAGTGAAGTGAATACAAAAATAATTTTTTACAGCATTTCACATTCTAATAAGATACAATTTAATTGTTACCTACATCTTTTTTCCTTATAAACTCTTATAAGTTACTAAAATCGTACCGTTGTTTCTTATGTTTCGATTGTCATAGAATATTAGCAATTCAAAAGTTTTATTTTATAGCAAATCTGGAGGTGTGTTCGTTCTTAAGGAAGACAATGTTTCATACATTAGCATACAATACAAAATATATTTGGTTTTTGGTTAAGCCTCAAAATGCGAATATCTCAAAATTGGTTAATTTTGTCACAGTATACAAAATATGTTTCATCAAATCTTTAAGCAACCAAAGAACACGCAAATGTGGAATAATTGTTGAAAGATATTCTGAAATCTATTTTTTTGATTTTGCTACTGTATGTATCAATGTACTGTATTTCTCTCCTTTACAAATACATTTTAACGTAATTAACCTACCAAAAGATTGATAGAAGAACTCTCTGAAAGAGGGGGTCGTGATTGTTCACACTGTTTACAGTAGTGTACCTTCAAGTGGACCAAGTCTCTTATTATAGAAACTGTTCTTTCTTGGAAACTGTTACGAATTGTCACATTCAACACATTCAAACATCCGGATGGAAGTTTGCTCGAGAACGTGTGAAAACTTTCCGAGATACGGCTAACGGACCCCATTCGTGCATCACCATGAGTTAAATTACCCTCTAGGCTATATCTTACTGTGCAAAGTATATACAAATTTGCCTTACCACAACGTTTTTAAATCGCGAGGTCGTCTACGTTTTTATTCCAACTGCATACGCATAAAGACTTAACCGAAGGTTTCATTTTTTTTCGCGTAATAACAATAATTTCTCGCGCATTTAGCCGCAACGGGAAGTCATCTTGCTAATAACTCATTTAGTCATGCCAGAACACCAAATGTCAGTCCATTCATCGGCCCCTTCTTTTAATTGTTTCGCTACCTCCCATATGTCCATCACAAAAGGAGGGGTACTCTTCCGGCCCCCTTTGGGCCGAAGAACTGAACATTTCTTGTTGTAACATTATACTTCCTCCTCCTAAAACAGTTTCATTTCGACATCAAGGCGCATCTTAATCTTGTTCATATCTAACTGCATCTCGGTTCTTAAACAGACCGCGACTTGGTCACATTACGTGAGCGAAATCTTTATTGTATCTGATGCGTTGGCGGCGTGCCGGTGGTTTTGTTTACAACGAATGTCACGCGGTTGTGGGTGGTCAACTTGTCGCTTTGAATTTTCGCATGCGAACATGCGAACCACTCGAATGTTATCTAATCGCTCTTAATTTTTTATAGATAAAATGTGCAATCAGAAGGGTGCATCGAGGAAAAGTGTTAGGTTTTAGTGCGAAGTTTGTGTTTTGGTGTTGTTCCAATTTTGGATTATGGGGAAAACGGCAAGCAAACCCAAGAAGAGGAAGGATTCGGTGTCCAGTATGTATCTTTCGAGATGAAATTTTAATGAGTGGGCGCTTGTCTCATTACTTTGTAACTGAAGAAGGTAGTTCTTATCATGTATTTTAAAATTAATGCTTCCCACGTTTTCAGACAATGTGGTGCGAACTTGACCTTCCTTAATAGAGGTGTGCTTGAGTATTTGTCAAACTTTTTTATCGTCTTGGTGGCTTTAATTTAAATGGAAAGTGTTAACCACGTTGGGTATTGTAGTTGTGCGTGTATTTTACTGTAATTAAATTTGTCCCATTAGAGCACGTCTGTTTGGAAAAGCTTAGAACGAGACCACATGATTTAAGATTTACGTCACAATATTGAAACGAATAAGTGCACACATGTTTCAATTTATCGTTTTTTAATTATTTCTGTTCTATTTTAGTAGCACTCAAACAAAAAAGACACGACTTTAATTACGACTATGCTGTCAGTTAAAAATCGGACGTTTAAAATTCAGGACGGAAGTAGATCCTGCAATAAAACAAAACAGTTTCATACATTTTGTGTATATTGAATTTTTGCACCATTTTGGTTAGTGCAGCGCTATTGAGTTCAAAAAAAAATTTGTATGCAAGACATATTTATGTAAAATGTGAGGACACTTGACCTGTTGTTCAACAATTTCCACATGATACAATAAACACTTATTGCATAAATAACCATATCTAATTTTGTCGTGACAAATCTAATTTATTTTGGCAACTCTTTAAAAGTACTTAAAAGACTCAAGGTCAGAAAGCTCTCGCCGCTTGTCGTATACTAAATTAATGTAAACAGCCGCTTTTGTGGCCGGCGAGCAGCAGCCCACCTCACTTTTTTTACTGGTCGGGGCGGGTGTTCCTGAAGCGCTAGGCGGCTGGAAAGACCGACTTTCGGCTATGGGATGCAGAAGTCTTTTATCACAAACGTTAGAAAATGGGTTATACAAAATATGACAACTCCTATTGATCAAAAAATAAAGTCATCAAAGAAATGTTTTTTTTTTTCTTGAGTGACTTATTTGCTGTTAAGACACGTGTGTAATACATAGTTCATATCCAACACCTCCTTCTGGAACTGTTCTTCAAACATTCACCAAAACCCAAAAAAAAATTGACGTACAAAACTATTGGCTTATGAATTGGTTGCTAAGTAGTAAGTCACTAGTGTCTTATAGACCTCAGAATACATTCAAAATCGGCATTATAATGACATAATGACTTGATAATAAACCGGTATTGGATAAAACACTTTTTTGTGGACATTAAGAAACTAAAGGGTGATTTAACTTTTAAAATCAAAAATTAAAAGAAATACAATCGCACTAAGTTAGAGAGAATGAGAAGTAAAAAATAAGAATAAAACCAAGAAGAATCAAAAGGAATCTGGAGAAATAAGGATAATAATGAGTATAAAGAATCCGCAGGAATCAGAAAGAAACTGAAAGCAACTAGAGACATCAGAACGAACTAGAAATCAAGAGTTTCGAATTATTTTCAAAACAAATTATAGAAGAACCGATAGAAACCAACTGAAAGTTTATATAGTAAAAAGTTGGCCAAGAAAAGTTGCGGAAATTAGATGAATTTCTTATGCGAAAAAAAAAAACAGGAAAAGGAAAGATGGAATGTTTCATTTCCGTACACGAGGCGGGCCGGTATGGGCTTAGACGCCTTTTCAGCCAGTACCAGGATAAGGATGGGTTTAGACAAGGATGGGAGTGACCGGAAAATGTAGAATTATATGCAGATATTCCGAAGCTAACTTCACCAGTAGTCCCAATTTATCCTCAGATCCTACATGATGATGATTATTTGCTTCTGCTGTGGATACTGGATACACAAACGTCTGTATTTATATGAAAGTAGTATTTGCAAAAATGTTTATAAAATGGCAAATAGAAAAATATACGAGATAATTTATGTAAATGTAATATGGAGAGACAATATTGCACTTTTTGTTCAATAAGGAAAACGATAAAGGTGTCTATGTTTGCTTGAATTGTAAAATCCTATCGTTATTAAAAGAAATGTAATTTCCACAAACAAGCAAATACCGAATGCGAAGTCGTTGATAATAATTATTTACATTCGTTTTTCTAATCAGCGGAATGTATTCGTGACGTAACAGTCTGTTAAAAAAATTGGGTGTGTCTACGCGCGTTAGAAGTTATACTTCTTGAACAAGTTTAAAATTATATGTAATTTGCACGAAAATAATAATTTATTGGAATAAAATAATAAAAGGATTGATACACATGCGCAATGTGAGAGTGTGTTTTGACCTTCCTTTCACCCTGTCGCCCTCGAGTGGCATCCACAAACTTCGTGCTGCTGATTTCCCGATGCAAGCTGTAGACTTTGTGTTACATCTTTTCATAACGCGTTTAAAGAAGTACAATTTAGCGGTGAAAACACAGTTGTTCCACAATATACGTTTCAATTGCTCTTCCGCTCTTCATATAGGGTTTTCACTAAATTGTTGAATTTTCAGCTCTCCGCGTTTGATAGAATATATTGTTATGGGAGAATTTGTATTAATTGTTTCTATCACAAAATTTATAAAGTAATAATTAAAATTTTTACCACGCGATCGTCTAAACATGACAGGAAACAATTTAGAGCCATTGTAAATGTTAAATGTAAATAAAAGCGAAAAAAAGAGTTGCCCAATTTGAATAATCTTAACGTTTAAAACTCCTCGTTCATATTAGCACCTTTTTTGTATTTGCGGTTTTTTCCTGCGCTGCTTCAGCTAATCTTCGTCGACAATCTGTTTTTAGTACTTGTGCTGTATTACAAGTCGTTAAACCGTCTAATCGTCTCAAAAATTGTGTATTTTGTACCCCACGCGACTTAATTAATCTGTTGATGAAAATATGTCGTGTCACCAAACTTTAATAATTCATTTTTCCAACGAAAAATGTTGTAGAAATACATAACGTGGCTCAGAAGAAATAGGGTGAGAAAAGAATAGAGCCGAGAATGAAGAGAAGGACGAAGAAGATTTGTTGAAAGAGATATCAATATAATTAGATTATTTTTGGGAATACTGTACTTGACGGACACAATAATCTGATCAACAGATTCTTAGAATTGTTAGAGGAATACTTGATAGCTTAGTGAATATCTGCAAAAATTCTTTCGCTTTCATTTCTTACCATCAATGAGCAACTGAGCATTCAGAAGAACTTCCCCCTGAAATTATAAAAATAAATAAAGAAATTTAATAACTTTTAACTTATTTTTCTGGGTTGCTCGTTTTTGATACCTCACAATCCTAAACACGTCGTGACATTATAACCTAAGAGCCATCAGTCTCTTTTGGAGATAATTCGTGTATCCGTATTTCTGGTCGAATATTGGAAGAACAAAAAAATACCTCAGTTTCTTATCTATCGTATTCCAAATATATTCTACCGGTGATAGATCAGGAAATCTTGAAGGCGAAATGATAAAATTGACTTTCGGTTTGTTGCCATATAAATGAGTAACACAAAGCCAGTTCCTCAAGTTAGGAACAAAAAGAGGAAGACGAAACGAGGTTATTTTGTTGTTTAAGTCAAAAACTATAGATTGATATTATTGATTTCACGAAACCGATCTATATAATTATGTATTACAAAGGTTACACATTATTTATTAATATTATAATAATAAATTATGTGGAATTAATAAATTGTGTAAAACAGTATATGTATATATGGTGGGAAAACAGCACTTTTCCCATCACACAAGTAAGAAAAATGTTGTCACGCGTTGCACACTGTATATACCACACAATAAAATACCCAAATCGAGGGGCTGTTAACTTGGAAAAAAATTGTAGATACAACTAATTCCACATGGAATTAATTCAAGGTAATCACGAACAATTCCGGTAATTGCGATTCGACGATTCGTGGTAATCGCAGCAATTCGTAGGTAATTCCAATAATCAGGAAACAACTCCCACAAAAAGTATTAAAAACGAAAACTATTTAATTCATTGCATCTATCTTTGTTTACATTATTCAATCAGGGCTTTTGAATAAAAAAAAGCATAAATAATAAAACTCGTAATAAAATAACAAATTAGGTTGGCACTACCAACTTTTGACAATTTGATTTAAAATTTGAATGTCAAAGTGACTTCGAAAAAACGGCCACAGAATGGTGAATGGAATTATTCTATTGAACGCTGTGTTAATGATTTTCGAAATGTCTACCCCAATTGTCCAGCAGATTATCAAAAATGAGTCCAACAAATTTATAAATGCATGGCAAGATTTTGTGATGTTGGGACTGTTGGTCGAAAAGCGGGTAGCGGAGCGCCCAAAAAAAGAACTCCTGAAAGTGTTTCAGATGTTGCAGCAGTAATGGAAGTCTCCCAAGAAACCTCTCCTCAGGTTAGCACAAGCGATGGACCTCTCATATGGAACTTGTTAAAAATATTAAAACAAGATTTAAATCTCCATCTCTATAAAATTACCGTCGTGCAAGAGTTGTTTCTACAAGGTTTTCCTGCACGTATAGTATACTGTAAATAAACAAAATATGTGAATTTGGTCCGCAATTAATCCCCATGAATTCGTCCAAACGCCCCTCTATCTGCAGAAAATTGGTATTTGGCTGGCGGTCTCTCGAAGACGTATAGTTGGACCTGTTTTGTTTTGTAGAAGAAACGGTAAATGCCGAGAGATATCGCAATAATTTACTCGAACCTTTTTTCCAAAACCTTCATGATGGCGAACCTCTACATGGGTACTTTCAGCAGGATAATGCACCAGCTTAGAAGACAAGGGAAATTATGGACCGAATTCACGAGTTTTATGATGATCGAGTCATTCAATTTCCGCCTCGAAGTCCGGACCTGACAGTTCTAGATTATTTCATATTCTCGTATCTCAAAAACACCGTATTGTATATACATAGTTGTACTATCAGATGTTGGAAAATGCATTTGAATATGTGAAACCGAGAGTTAACAGCTGCATTGAAGCTGGGGGAGAACACTTTGAACATTTGGTGTAATTGACTGCGCAAGTGTGAGATCGCGGCGGAAGGTGGGTCATAGTGCTTGAATTATTATTAATTATTTAACGCTAACATTCATTGCTTTTATTTGAAGAAAACATGATCCAAAGTTTAGACCTTGAGTCCTATATATTTTGGTAAGGGGGCTCCTATATATTTTTTATTAATTTTCTTCTTACTTCTATTTTGCGACACCGTGTATAATGTAATATGTGTTAGAAATACATTAAATAATAAATAGTCTGTGGTCAAACAGTCGCACAGAACACTGAATGAGTTTCGAGTTGTAAATTTTGTGTGATTTCAAATGTTTCTTTTTCATATGTATTGCAGGGAATTAGGGCAAACAACACACGTTAATGACGTATTTGGACACGCTCACAGCTGACGTAATAAAACAAAATTTAAAAAATATATATGCAAGGCTTACAAATTTAATTAATTACGATCGAATTTTGACCATTGGGCGACCACTAGTAGAAATAAAACCTGGATGTCATTCAAGTAATTCCGGAATAATTGCATATTATTTGAAGGTAATTCCAGTAATTCCAGGATAATTCCGGTAATTCATGAGTACTTCCTGCATGTAATCACGAGTACTTTCATAATTTTGAGTGCTTGAAATAATTCCATGTAATTCCAAACTAATTCGGGTAATTCCGATAGTACTCGGAATTAATTCTCGCAAGATGTACAACTAATTCCATAGTTAACAGCCCCTCGACCCAAATAAATGTTTTAGATAATTTTTGTTTAGATTAAAAAAAATCACATTTTGCGGGCGTATCGGTCATTTGGGGCGGCATTTTCGATGGAACTCAAAATTTTATTAGCCGTAATGTTCTTATTATTATTAAGTGAATTGTCAATATAGCTTTCTGCATCTTTATCCGACTTCCATCCGCTATGTCGTTTTAAACTGAGTAGATCAGTTAAATAAATATAAAAAGTTCCACTTATGGTGTCTTATGGTATTTTTGTTTTTGTATCCGGAATATAAACCAAGAATACGGTGCCCATATCTTTAATACTGTTTATTCTTATTCTAACAATTAGTCCCACCTGAAAAACCCGGCCATTATAAAAAATAAATTAACATAAAAATGATTATAAATTAACTTTGCAAATAAATATTTTTGACCCGGACCAGTAGTGAGAAATTTATTGATTTCAGATGAGTCAAAGGATTTTGATTTGTTGCTTCTTGAAGCCAGGTGCTTGACGCTTTAAAAAAGCTTTTAAAGTTTTTATATCTTTCACTATTAACATCGGTCTAACTTTCGGAAGAGGTTTCAGTAGTGATCGTAGGAAAAGATCATTTTCTCCATACTTGTTAATTCTTCTACCAAATTTAAATAATCTCTAATAAGAACTGAAGTATAGTTCTATTAATTGTCTAAAGACTGAAGTTGAAGTGAAAACGGTAGATTGATTGAAAATTGTGATTAATCAGATAAGTTTTTCAAAACTTATGTGTTTCCCTACTTTTTGGAGCAGTATATGGAAGGAAGAGATCTGTGAAATGATATAACAAACTATATTTCATTTTGTTTTTACAAATTCTCTCTCAGCAGAAGTTCACAAATTTTATATTAAGTGAATTGACATTGCTGTTAACATTGTAAATCCAAATCCAAAACCAATATTTAAAATTGTGTCAGAAAAACTGATATTAAAGATTAAATTAACAAACTTTGAAAGTGTGATGAAAACTTTTGATTACAGACCAAAAAAGTTAATTAAACAGAAAACTTTCTGCTGTGATTAGCAGGTGTGTCATTGAGCAGTGAGAAATTTAAGCAGTTTTTTTTACTTTTTTATGTTTATTTATTTAATGTATTTTATTGTATTTACTAAAAAACTGCACTTTATCATTCTAATCCGAAACGTGAAAATCCAATCGCTTCCCTGTTTACATGTTTGAAAACCATGAATTATCACAAATGCATTCGTGAATATTTGTTCATTGATATAAACATGTGTTACAAAATATCCAGCAATAAAACCACGTGATCTAGAATTTGCGTCACAGAAAAGTGCACATGTTTCAATTACATTATGTATTCTTTATTTATTTTTTGCAGTAATAAATTAAAATAAAATTAATAGGTATGTTAAGTCTAAATTAAAGATACTAGTTATTAACCACTAATCGACCATAATAAACCCGTGACCACTTAATTGTATAAATTAGATAATGACGCTTCTATCAAGCCGCTCTACATACCACAAAGTTGATATAGTCTTTATACACATGTTGAATTCGGCCTGCTGCTATTAATCTTTGAAATCAAAGCGCAAAGTAATTGCGGTTCTTTCTTGATTAATGTTAATATCCGCTTGTTCGGAGAGTTTTGTCATGCAATAAGTAATATCACGAACATGTGATTTATGATTGTGCAGTATCTTTTTTTTGTTTAACTGGGTTCAGAGGGCACTTTTGAAATGCCAAGACTTCGGTTAGGGGAGAGTCGGAGATTGCAGTATGTGATCGAAAATATTTATTAGATTACTAGGAAAATTGTAATTGACCCTAAATGACAGGAGCCATTTTGAGACCTATGATAATAAGAACTTTTCTTCATACATTTCATATTGGAATGCTATTTCCAGCTACAGATAAATGGCTAATGGCTTCATTATGAAACTAAATTCTCAGTTTTATAAATAAATCCGTAAAGAGCCCCTAGTTATTTTTACATGAATGATTTTATTAACTGAAAACAGGAAGGCATTTTCAATTAACCTTGCCATTGTTATGTGCAGGCTGAGCTATCGATTAGCAAAAATAACTTCGGCAATAATTCAGCAGGACCATACTGCCTTTCATGTACATACGAGTGGAACATTTAACCCACACACACATTCATTACTGATAATGTCAGAAAAATTTGTTATCAACTTATCAAAATATCAGGAGATCAATAAGTATGTGTTTACCATACATGCATTATGTTTTGTTGCCAGCACACATTGTTTAATATTAATTTATTAAATTGAGACATTTTTCACCCAACTTTAAACTAGCGAGTGTCTCTTGTTCTGTGATTTATGAAACATTTTATCTCTGTACAAAGTTAATTAGGCACGTACTTCAGTTTTAATGTTGGCACAGAAAAAACATAATATAATATTAGACTTTCCCGCACGTGCAGCGTTGTTCAAAGTTATATTACTGTAATTTTTTCAGATTCTAGTGGAAAATGGTGAATCGTGAAAATAGATCTGGCACAAAGTTGAAACCATACCGAGTATTAAATATCCGTTATCCTTCTGGTCAGTAATTCAGTATTTATATTTTTACTCATAATAATAATATGATGTTTGAAGCTGTTGTAAGAATCGTGCAATATCAAAAGTTGATTAAGATATTTAGAGATAAGTTCAGTTTTATCAGTATTATTCGAAACATGGAAACACAGTGTGATAATCAACAGTTACAAAAATTTTTCCATAAATTGATTTCGATTCCAGTCATTCAAGCTTGTCTTACTACAAAGTGCTTTTAGCAGCTTATTGCTTCCACTGTGAGTGCTATGGCATTTGTGCCAAAATCAAAAAGACTCCAACGCAACTTGGAGTATAATAAGAAAATAGGTAACCTTGTTGGTAAAATTTTAGGGTATTTTATTTATTTTATCAGTTGGTAATACATATATTCACATATACTTTTTTTTGTCTTCAGTTGGCGGAATGTTATTTGTAAATACAAGGTTATGTTTGTTTGGTCTAAATTTAAATGTAGCTGTCAGTCATCTGTCAACGGGTGACTACCGAGTCACCAATTTTGACGTATTGTTGCCACTCAGGTCGGGTTTTTGGGTTTTGGGTAACAACATAGACAGCGAAGCAATACCCACATCCTCCCACATATTTAAAAACACACCATATTATGCAAATACGTCTTTATTTTCCAGACTTATCTTGGACCAGGTTCGGGTCCCTTCCTCTTCGCAAGTCGCGCATCAAAACCAACAACACCATTTCGTCTGCAGACAATAAGAACTCGAAGCACATCGACGTGAAGCAGTGGCTCAAGTCGATGGATCTGCAGCAGTATGACGGCATATTTCAGAAATTCAACGGGGTCGAGGATTTGCTGGAATTTTCGGAGGCGGATCTCAAAGATTTGGGGGTGAAGATCTCATCGCATCGCGCCAAGATCATCAGCAGTTTGACGATCTTGAGGGCGAAATATCATGGTAAGTGCGGTAAGAGGTGTTGAATTGGATTCAAGCATTTATTTTTAGGAAACTTTAGAAGACAGCTCTCAATTCGACACAGTGTGGCGGTGGATAAGACTGTCACTTTTGCGGAAAACGAAAAAATGTAAGTAGTGCTTCTATTCACATTAATCGAAATGACAAATTATTCTTATATTGATAAGAAGAATTTACTTTGAATTAATAAAGTAGGGTAACTAAGATACGGTTTAATCAATATAGATAAGATAGTCCCTTTAACGTTAAAAGGTGGCTGATAAGATTAATTAACATTTTTAAGCATTGTTGATTTATCTGTTATTAACCTTTATGTTCTCCAAAAAGTCCGTCGTGATAATTATACAGTGTGGAAATTAAGTAACGCATAAATTCAGTAATTCCATTGATATTAACTTTTTGGAAAAAATCTTGAAAGGGTATAGCGATTTTAACTTCAGCAAATATTTTCAGCCTACTGTCAGTTTCTTATGTCATTTGTTTTTTATGTTATGACGTCATCGACTTTTTTTTTAAATGACAAGCTATATTTTTTATTATTGATTTTGGTAGTACTTTTTATTCCGTTTCCAACCGTATAAGATTTTCAATATGTTATATTTGAAAAAAATCGAGAAAAACAGTCTTAAAGTTCAAATATAAAAAATTACTTAAATTGGGAAAATTTATCAAGTTGCCGATGTAAAAGCAAAAAAATTGGTTACGGCTATCAGAATTACACAATCTGTAAATGTTACAATAAAATAAGTGTTATTATTCTGCTTTTTCTAAATTAGAAAAATTATTTTATTAATAAAAATAGTACCTACAATTGAGAGAAAAACAGAGAATCGAAGTGTTAATCATGATTGGTTATGGCGACAGAGCTAGAACACATCAAGTGTGTCAACTTTTTAGAGAAAAATACCCGGATCAGTCCATAAATCAATCAACAATTAGTAGGATTAAAAAAAAAAATCGGGAACATGGCGTTGTAAAAAATCATCCAAAAACTCGACGTCCGGCGAGAATAAATGAAGATGCACAACTTGATGTGCTACTAGAAATTGAAAACAATCCACATGCAACTAGTAGAAGCATTGCTTTGGACCACAATATAAGCCACACTTCAGTTCTAAAACTTTTGAAAGTTCAAAAATTATCATTCAAAAATATGTAATACCATTTGGTTACAACAAGATGGCGCTCCGCCTCATTACGCAATTGATGTGCGACGCTACTTGGATCAAGTTCTCCCAGGAAGATGGATTGGGAGAAAAGGTCCGATGGAATGGCCGGCTAGGTCTCCTGATCTAACGCCATTAGACTTCTTTTTATGGGGGTACTTAAAAAGTAAAGTGTACAACAATCGATGATTTAGATGATCTCAGGCAAAGAATTCAACATGAGATTAGGTTAATATCGCCTCAAACTATCCAGAATGTGAGAAATGAATTTTATAATCGTCTTGGGTATTGTCAGATGGTACTGGGTCGTCAATTTGAACATTTAGTGTAAATGTAATTTAACAATTGTTATTGCTTTGCTTATTTTTGTGTTTTATGGTATTGCTAGTTTTTTTCTGGTTAATCAGTTTAGTATTTCTTTTTATTATAATGTTTGTCTCACGAAGCTATCGCTGTTACTAACTTTGAATTGAGCAGATAATAAATTTCTAGTCCGATTTTTCAACTATTTTTATAATTTCAAAATAAAAACGAATGTGTCGTCGATAACTTTCCGTCAAACTTAGGTGGATACATTCATTTTCCCAATTTACTGAATTTTTATAATATTTGAACTTTAAGACTGTTTTTCTCGATTTTTTTCAAATATAACATATTGAAAATTTTATACGGTTGGAAACGGAATAAAAAGTACTACCAAAATCAATAATAAAAAATATAGGTTGTCATTTAAAAAAAAAGTCGATGACGTCATAACATAAAAATCAAATGACATAAGAAACTGACAATAGGCTGAAAATATTTGCTGAACTTAAAATCGCTATACCCCTTCAAGATGTAGAAATTCCCGCCGAAACGGTGGAAGGAGCGCCACCCTCTGGTGGTAAAAAGAACGAAGAGAAGAACGATGGCGACCGGCGTGGTTAACGAATGTATTTGAGTGTATTTGTATTTCTTGTTTTAACTCAGAATTAAAGCTTTATTTTTTAACTTGTTTAACGTATTAATAACGAACATTTTCCACATGGTGCCGAAACCCGGGAAGGTGAATGTGTGTAACGTAAAGATTCGGGACGGTCGTAAAAATCAGTGCGTTTCAATACCGCAACAATGGAACGTGCTACGAGGAAAACGTGTCGGGCGCAGGTTACCAAACTTTTAAATCTCGCAAGAGAGAAAATGAAAATCGTCGACGAAGAAATTAGTGAATTCATCGTGATTCAAGATCGAATTTCGAAGGCGAATGAAGCATTGTTGATCGCAAACGAAAAAGTGATACCTGTGGTGCAAGAAAGCGAGTTCGAAGAAGAATCCGAAAGGGTGATGGAGTATGCAGACCAAGTAAACGAAGTATTGTCGAGGTTACGAATCCGGATTCACGAATTGTCAGCAAATAACGAAAGGAGCGATGAAAGCGCAGAAGACAGTGCTTCGCAGGTTGGTTCAAGACAGACGACGCAAAACCCTGTTCGCAACGAAACTTCAGGTAGGAGTAATGTTAAGTTGCATAAACTCGAGCTCCGCAAATTCAAGGGAGAGTTATCTGAATGGTCTCTATTTTGGGAGCAATTTCGAACTGCAGTGCATGAAAATGATGCGTTGGATGCAGTCGCTAAATTCAATTATTTGGAACAGTCCCTTCTAGGAAAAGCAGCTGTTACCATCAGCGGTCTAACGCCTTCCGCGAAATCGTACGACGACGCTATCCAACTATTGAAACATGAGTACGGAAATGAACAACGCATAATCGACCATTACGTACAAAAGCTGCTGTCATTAACTCCGGTCAGGAATAAGTTTGATATCGCCGGATTACGTACGCTTTACAATATGGTCACCATTATTACTAGAAGTTTGTCTACGCTTGGGGTTGACGCGAAAGAATACGGAATGATGGTTAAATCAGTCATTCTAAATTGTATGCCGTACGCGATGAAAACTGAGTACCATAAACAACACGCAACGGATGTCAACGATCCTAACACAAATTTGAACAGCGCATCTCAAATTGAATCGTTGTTGAATTACTTAAAATTAGAATTAGAATCGAACGAGATCGCACAAACGCCAAATAAAACTCAAGACCATTCGGGGTCATATAAAGACGACAAACGCAACCGATATGATTCAAAGAAATCTACCGAAAAGGATTTTCGGAAAAGTTATACAGCGGCCGGTCTTTTAACTTCCGTAGCCGACTGCTTGTTCTGTAAATCGAAAAATCATCTTACTGAGAATTGCGATGACGATAGCATCAAACTCGAAAGGAAAAAGGAAATTCTTAAGAAGGAGAAACGATGTTTTCGCTGTACGAAGCCTAATCACAGTTCCAAGTTCTGCAAAACCAAAGTCACTTGTTCTAAATGCAATTACCGCCACATAACCTCTATGTGCGATTCCAATTTTAGAGTGCAAGAGGGTAATAAGAAGGTCGTCACGGTCTCCAGTTTGTTTACGAAAAATAGGGATGGTAACGAGCATATTTTTTTACAAACTGCTAAAGCATACATTTCCGCGACAAACAACAATTCGAACCATAATGCCCTTGTTCGTTCCCAACTATCGTACATAAAAGAAAGCGTGTCACGTCAGCTGAACCTGAAGGTCTTAGGAATACGAAGATTATCAGTAATGCCATTTGGGAGTAAGGAAAAAACGGCGCCAAGGTCATACAACAAGGTGGAATTTAAAATTGCATCTCAGTACAACAACGAATCGATGTCGCTTACTGCCATTGAAGTACCTGAGATTTGTTTCGACTCGTTCCAAACCGCTCAACCGGATATTTCAGCGATAAAGAACTTAAACATGGCCGATGTTTCTGTTGATAACGTACCATTAATGAACGGAATCGGCTTGTTGTTGGGTGCTGACTACTACTGGAAAATTGTGACCGGCGAACTTATACGATTGTCCGATGAACTGGTAGCAGTGAATACAAGGTTAGGGTGGACACTGCAAGGGCCCTACAGTAACGAACAATCGGATACAAACTTGGTGTCTACTTTGAACGTTTCATATCAAGAAGCTAACGATGATACCCTGAATCGAATGTGGGATCTTGAAACTATCGGCATCAATGACAAGGATGTGCAAACTGAATCAACAAAATCATTTATGGAGGATCAAGTGTCGATTAAGGATGGACGCTTCGAAACACCGCTTCCTTGGAAGAAAACGTGCCCAATCGACGACAATTATTATGGCTCATTATCGCGAATGAAATCTTTAACGCGTAAATTGATAAAGGACTCGCGACTAATTGAGTACGATGCAGCCGTACGTGAATTGTTGGATTCTGGATTCGCCGAAAGAGTAACCCTCGATTCGATTTCCGAAAAAATATATTATATGCCTCATAGACCTGTATTTCGCGAAGACAAAACGACGACAAAGGTACGCGTCGTATTCGATGCATCCGCTCACGCTCCTGGCCTACCGTCTCTGAACGAACTGTTACACGTGGGTGAGAATTTGGGAAAGGACTTGATGAAGGTCTTGATCAACTTCCGTGTTGGAATCATCGGAATTACAGCCGATATAGAAAAGGCTTTCCTGCAGATTCTTTTGTGTGTTGGCGATCGCGATTGCCACCGGTTTCTTTGGTATCAAGATCAAATAACGGACGTGAATAGTCTACCACCGCTGCAGAAATATCGAATGACCACAGTTACGTTTGGAGTATCCAGCAGTCCATTTCTACTGGCGGTCACCTTGCAGAAACTCTTTGCGATGCAATCGATCATCTTTCCAGAGACGTCTGCACTACTGATGGATTCCTTTTACGTCGATGATCTGATACTGGCAGTTAACTCGGTCGAAGATGCAACAACATTGCATGACGAAGCCAAGAAGATACTGATGGGGGCAAAAATGAACTTACGGA
This sequence comes from Diaperis boleti, assembly GCA_963583935.1. Classification (NCBI taxonomy): domain Eukaryota; kingdom Metazoa; phylum Arthropoda; class Insecta; order Coleoptera; family Tenebrionidae; genus Diaperis; species Diaperis boleti. The sequence goes on along the minus strand of OY757242.1, from coordinate 57,907,759 downwards.
AGTGGCAGACTAACCATCCGCAGTTTAAGAACTATCTTAAAGAAAAGGAAGTTGAATCTCAGCCCATGGAGTCAAAAGTGTTGGGTTTGTGCTGGGACACGATGGACGATCAGCTTCGCGTTGATTTATCATCTGTAATCGCGTTTGTCAAAGGAATTTCGGGCAGCACCAAACGTTCTGTGCTACAAGCGATAGGTCGAATTTACGACCCCTTATTTGTACTCGCACCCTTTACAATCAAGGCAAAGATTCTGTTACAGAATATCTGGAAGGCCAAGCCGGACTGGGATACCTTACTGTCATCAAAAGTTCCACGTGCAATGGATGCGATGGTGCAACGATTTGGACAGGCTAAGTAATTACAGCATCCCCAGAAATGTGCTGACGGAGTTGAAAGGTGAGCTTGAATTGCACATATTTGCTGATGCTAGTCAGATGGCTTACGGAGCCGTAGCTTACGTGCGATCAATTTCGGAAAACGGAGTAAGTGTCCGATTTCTGATGGCAAAAAATCGGGTCGCGCCTATCAAGGCCAACAACTCGAGTGAACTAACTTTACCGAAACTCGAGTTAACCGCTGCTTTGTGTGCTTCGCGTTTAAAGCATTACATATCTACGAACATTAACTTAACGTGCGCGAATATAACGTTGTGAACGGATTCTCAAATAGCACTGTATTGGATTACCGGGAGTGTCGCGAAATGGAAGTCGTACGTCCATAATCGAGTTCTCGAGATCCAGGAACTGACTAACGATTGTTCGTGGAGACATTGCGACGGGAAAGTGAATCCAGCAGACTTGTTAACTCGCGGACTGCGCGCGGACCAACTGTTGACGTCGGAATCATGGTTAAACGGACCGAAATTCTTGTCGAGTGACGACAGTGAGTGGCCTTCGGGAGGGCCATTGAAGACTGAATTTGAGAGTTCGGTGCTTCGCGTAGAAATCGGTTCTGTGTCTACCAAGAATAACCGCGAAGTGGAGCAGATATTTCCGTTAACAGACTACGAATCCTTGGAAAGGTGTTTACGCGTTACAGCTTATGTACTTCGGGTTTTCCGCAAAGATAAGAGCTCGACAATCGTGATTTCCGCGCAAGAACTGCACGATGCCGAACAGTACTGGATTAAAATAACCCAGCAGGAGTTTTTTGCAAAAGAAGGTGAGTCCTTGAGGAAAAACAATTGTGTCGATGCGAGCTCATCCATAAGTAAACTCACCCCTTTTTTGGACAGTGACGGGATCATTCGAATTAAGAGCCGTTTACAGGAATCTGAATTATCATACGAGACGGAAAACGAAAGACCTATTTGATGCTTCTAACGTGCGCTGCTACGCGAGCTGTACATCTAGAGCTTGTCCTGGATTTGTCTGCAGAAGGTTGCATTAGAGGTCTACGACGCTTTATCGCAAGAAGAGGAGTACCGAGTACTTTCTACTCTGATAACGCTAAAACGTTTAAAAGAGTGTCTCTTGAGTTGCGCAAACTTCAAGAAACACTAACTAATGAGGAGGTTCAGAATTTCTCGTCGAAACAGCGAATTTCCTGGAGATTTATTGTGGAAAGAGCAGCTTGGTGGGGCGGATTTTGGGAGAGATTAATAAAGAGTGTCAAGGACTGTCTCAAGTTTGCTTTGGGAAAACTATTGGTTAGTGTCGACGAGTTAAATACTGTTTTGACTGAAGTTGAGGCCACCGTAAATTCGCGGCCATTAACCTACCTCGATGACGACAAGGATAACTTGTCTGTTTTATCCCCATCGAGTTTCCTTTTGAGTAATCAACGCCGATGTGGTTTTCCGGAAGTTTTAGCAGGCCGAGATACCATTGTCCAGCAATGGAAGGAACGACAACGAATTTTGACAAAATTTTGCAAGAAATGGTCAGCCGACTATCTTCAACAGTTGAGAACTGCCCATGTAAATTCGGGTAAACCGTCTGCGACCAAGTTCAAGGTCGGCGATGTAGTCTTACTCTCCGATCAGAACGCGCCTCGTCTATCATGGAAGTTGGTCCGAGTTAACGAAGTCTTTCCTGGGAGAGATGGAAGAATTCGAGCATGCGAGATCAAGATGTCCAATGGTACTACATTAAGGCGACTAATTCAGTTGTTGTACCCGCTGGAGATCCACGATGAAGACGCAACCGCCGCCCGGGAAGGTGTAGAAATTCCCGCCGAAACGGTGGAAGGAGCGCCACCCTCTGGTGGTAAAAAGAACGAAGAGAAGAACGATGGCGACCGGCGTGGTTAACGAATGTATTTGAGTGTATTTGTATTTCTTGTTTTAACTCAGAATTAAAGCTTTATTTTTTAACTTGTTTAACGTATTAATAACGAACATTTTCCACAGATGTTTTCCAAAAAATTAATATCAACGGAATTACTGAATTTATGCGTTACTTAATTTCCACACTATATATTTACATTTTTACACATCTTTATTTTATATTAATACATAATAATATGTCCATATTTTTTAAAATAATATGTGAAGTTTTCTGTAAAGATAGGCTCATCTAGATATGTCATAAAGCGGCTTTTTTATTGAATTTATTAGTCAGACGCGAGGGGCGGTCTTCTGTGGTCCCAGGAGTTAAAGCTCTCCAACGTTTTTCGGAAATATATCAAATATATATGGGATTTTGATGAGTTCAAAGAGTTGAAAACGTAAAACAGTATAATGAATAATAAAATTAGAATACAGAGCAAAGCGATGGATTTTGAAACAGAACAAAACGAGCTACGTGCTCTCAGGCCGGAGGTCTTTCAGGCACTGCCGCTATCGGGAGGGAGGGGGACATCTGCTCCTCTTCCATTCCCACATATATCTTCTTATTTCCCAAGTTGTAAAGCTCTCTTCAACATATGAGGAAATATTCGTAAAATTTGATCGATGAATTAGAACACAAGAAATTGTAGAGCACGCCAAGTTTATAACACTAACATAAAAAGCTCTGTTTTGATTCCCCAATCATTCAAAAAATGTCATAAAAGCTTTTCAACGTTTCACGAAATATTCATTGAATATCCCTAAAATCTGGTCGATCTTTCTGACGCTACAAAATGGTAAAATATTCTAATTTTTGAACAAAACAAAGTTTGATTTGTCACAGTGTATAAAGCATCCAAAAAATGACATCAAAGCTCTTCAACGTTTTAGGAAATGTGTGTCAAAACTGCCTTCTGATTTCCCAGGTTCTAAAGCTTTCAAAAAGCTCTTCAACAGATGAGGAAATATTCGTGAAACTTGATCGATGAGTTAGACGCAAAAATAAAACTCGTTCTTTAGTACATTTTGGATCCATTTTGGATCCAAAAATATTTCTACTTTCTCAGATCTCAGATCTTTACTATTCAGATCCTCCAGTTTTAAGATTATTAGGTTTTCGAAATTTCATGTTTATCTACGCCTTCTCTAGTTTTCATTGTTATTGTTTTTTCACGTTTTCAGTTTTTCTGGGATTTAAATATTTTTATATCTTTTGCGTATTTTGTTTTTCAAGTGCTCTAACATATAATTTTTTTTGTTTCACATTTTCGATTTCCCATATTATTTTTAAGTCATGGGTTTCTAGGTTTTCGGGTTCTGAGATTCAGAGATTTTTAGGTTTTTGGGTTCTCACGTTTTCAGGTTTTCAGTTACTGAAATTCTTTAGGGTTCAGGATATCAGTCTTTTAGGTTGCCGAGTTTTTCATTTCTGAGCTTTCAAGTTCTCAGATTTATATTCTCCGGATCTCACATTTTCAGATTAGCAGGGTTGCAATCTTTTGTTTTCATATGGCAAGTTACTTGGGATTTTCCCTGACTTTCAATTTCGCAGATTTCAAGTTGTTTCAGTTGCAAAAAGTCCACGGTTGAAGCTTCTGGAAAAAAAAATATATGTATATTATATTGACGCAAGAGGACGGTGTCGCCGGGGCCCCAGAAGGAGGCTGTGCTCTTAGGGCTTCGGCGAGGGCATTCGGACCTAAATGGACGTTCCGTTGCTGTGGTAGAGAAGGGGGCTCTTGTGGAGATGGTGCCTCGAATGAAAGACTGTCGTTGAAAATAAAATGCAGACAGAGGCTTTAACTGTCTATTTCCGTTTCATTCCCCTAAGCGGGGTGCGCCGCTATAGGCTTAGGTGCTTTTTCAGATACTTAAAGGAAAAGAATGGGTTTAGACAAGGATGAGAGTGACGAGAAATTGTAGAATGTTTCGGAGTATGTTTCATCTTCCACCATTCGACTAATAATTGTAAAGGAAAACCTCCGAAAAAACCTTTACAGAGGGTCTGCCGCTTTGGAAATAGAATCCCGGGCCTCCCGAATGACAAATGCGACCGCAGAAAAATGTTAGATAAACGTCACACTATTTTTAAGGATTTTAAGCAATTTAAAGGCTTCCGGGGGTTGTCTCGAACTATGAAACGTTGTATTACACTCGTTCTTCTATAGATTGGGCGCTTTCCGGCACTAGGGGCTTAAACTTTAAACTCCTAGTGCCGGAAAGCGCCCAATTTACACAGGAACTCGTATAATAATATAGTATGTATTCCATATATAACATGTTACTCTGGAAAATCCCAGAGTCGGTCCAGGATGACCAGTACTGACATTACCTAATTTAAATCTACATATTTGCGCTGAATGGGGCCATGCGACGTGTAACAATTAAACTATAGGTAACTATCCATGAAAATAACATGCATGTTATTTTGCGCTAACTATCTTTTTATGCAAATGCATCCTTTTCTACGAGAACATTGCTAACCCTTTCCTTTCACATTCTCGTCATTTATCAGTCATCACAGACCAGTTCAAGTGTTTTCCAACAAAGTAATCACACTGTAATCACGAAGACAGAAATTACAACTCCGATGGCCATCAATATGCAATGAACTTACGTTTTCATCGTAAAACCTCCTCATTATGCACTTTTAATAGCTGATTGCATATCTTCATTTTTCCAAATGATCAAACATTTTTTACCGCTCTCTAACTTCACGGTTCCATCATTCTGATATCGAGGCAAATGAACCGTAGATAAGTGCTCGATTCGATTTTATTCCTTTTGCATTATTCAAAAAAATTCAGTCTCTCCGCCGTAAAGTGCTGAATTAGTCGAAAGGGTCAAAGACAAAAAATGACCTTCTTTCGGTTACAAAGGAGATCACGTTGTAACTCATTTAAAAGTTTGCAAGAACTTCGATATGGTCTAGATTCTATTCCGCATTGCCATTTTCACAGAAACCAACACCGCTAAATCCCGAATATATGAAGATGAGAGCTTTCAGATAAACCTGAAGCTCCGGTCTGAAAATACAGCTTTTGCGGGATATTACGTTACAGAGCTGAAAAAAAACAAACTCGATAAGCCCGAGCTACCTTTTAATTTAATTACCTGACATAACCGTAAAAAAGAGGTTAATTTGCAGTTTCGTTTAATTCCGAAAAAAGGTCGAGCCGCTAAATCGCAACTTTTTCATGTTTTACGACAGGCGTTGTAACTACCAGTCGGCTTTCTGTTTGTAAGAAGATCTAAATAATTAATACCTCTTACGGTTTAGTGCGGTCATTACATTACAGTACATATTACATTATTAAGTCCGTCGAAAAAATAGAGCAAATTAACAGGTTCCTTTTAGCGTCATCTCGTCGGAAATTCAGTAATTATTATACATAAAACGAATAAAATTCGTGAAAATCTTTAAAACATATTACAGTTTTTATAATTTTAAACTGGAGACCGACTTTCGATTCTTGATCAGTCTGTATATTAAAAATATGTGTTGGCATTAATAATTCTTTTTGTTTATTATGGATTTATTTTGTAAACAGTGAAAAAAGACAAGACGTCATATAGATCAAGAGTAACTGACAAATTCTTGTGCCAGTAGTGCAGAAACACCACTGGTCCAGAAAGAAAGAAATTTAGCTGTACTGTACACGTGAGAGGCCATCGCCAAGTCAAGTATGCATCTAAAGGTCCTATCTAAAGTGTTATTTCTTGTATATCTTAACGTGAGACGTAAAAATGGATACTACCATAAAAAGACATGGAAATGAGTTTTTATAATTTACATTGCAAAAAACGTTTCACATTGAAATTCTCTGATTCTGCAATTCCTTTGATCCGTTTTTTCTCTCCTAATTCTTTCAATTCTCTTTATTCTTTTGAGTATCTTAATTGTTACGTTATTTTGTGACTATTAATATTATCTTCTCGATTTCGTTGATTTTGAACTCCATCCGTGGCTTCTTTTCAGTCTCTTAATTTTCGTCGATTCTCCTGATACTCTGATTCTCCCAATTGTATCGATTCTTTTGTTTCTATCGACTCTTTTGTATCTGTTTATTTTCTTAATATCCCCGATTCTATGATGGATATTTGCTAATAGAACTCGACCTTCTGAATCCAACGGTGCTACCTCGATATATCTCTAACCGTTTCGGTGATATGACGTTTTAAAGTTTTGGTACTTGCACAAAAATTGTTGAAACAACCGGATGAATTACTACTTAGTAGGTAGTTTTACACTACCGTTCTTATCGAATCAATCGCCAAGAATGCGTCATTCCTTCAATGTGCTTATGAACTCGTCTGAAAACTGTGTGATCATACAGCATTTACATCCACACGCTTTCGCGCGTATATAGAACGGGGCACTCCAATCGCACATGAAAGATCGTAAGTGTAAAGGTACCTATTACTAATATTTGATAGTTAGGTGCCCAAAATTGTAGAAACGGTAGTTTATTGCGATCGTTGTTTACTTTTCGTTGCTAGATAATTATCTTCTAGCACATATTAACAGAGCCATTATTATAATTTTCTCAAGCTGCTAATCCCCCAAGTTGTTCACGATTGCCATCACATGAATTGGAAGCAATTAGACCTCAATCGGCTCTTCCAGTATCATTGAGCTTGAATCATTACCGAGTTACATTTTAATACCACTTTCCATCATACATTTGTGTAAATATTTAAATAGCTGAATATCAAAAGCGGAAAGTAAAAGATCGCAAAGTGCTTATTAAAAAGCAAAAGCTTGAATTTCAAAACAATTTCACTTTCCGAATGTTAGTTCGGAAGCCGTGACAAATCAGAGTAATTATATTTGCTTGAAGCTAATGCAATTAGTATTTGATATATGTAGTACAAACAAAATATTGACTCATGTAATGACGCATATTAGCGCAATCAAAGCGTAACTAACTTTCCATTGTCGAATAAATGAAGTACTTAGTTTGATTGAGTGGAGTTGGGGTTTGAATTGCATTTTATTTTAAAAGTGTCTTTCAATTAATTAATCTTGAAGTTACAATTTTGTAAACTGGTAGCCAATGGTGTAGGTAGGGAAATTATTTTAGGCAACCATATAAATTGAAAAGCTTTAAAAGTTTAAATGCCTTTTATTTGTAAAATTATTGTTTTGAATGTTAGTACGTACGATACTCTATTAAAAGGAGGTCGGTATACTGGGATAATTAATCCAGAATAGTGGAGTAAAAAATATCTTACCCATGGGAACCATTATTCTGTGAACGAACATATACAAACATACTTAGGAAGTCTTTTAAATATAGATAAAATGTCAATTTTATACTGTAAAGAAAAAAGGTAAGTGGGACGAAAATAGGATTTTCTGGTAACCTTTCAATGTATTGGAAGAACATAAGACATATAGTTGTTCAATTAACCTGGAATACTTTTTCTGCAGATGATGTCCTTCGTCGTCAATGTGCTAAATATGCAAAAACTATAATGTTGATTTTCGTCCAAATAATTGTTTTAGGTATTACCACTCTTCATCGAAACGAAGTCTAAAGTATTGTCCAAACAAATGTAAAGAAATGTTTGATTCAGTGTGTTATTTCAAAATATAAATTTGGAAGTCATAGCGAGTTGCAACAAATGGTACCCTCGGAATTGCATTAAAAAGTTTGTAAAGTAACATTATTCTCGTTGACCACTACAATAAGAGTTTTCAGTCTAGTTGGAATAAACAAGTATTTGTTAAACGATTTATTCCAATTTCCTCATATATTCGGCCTCCAAACTGCATAGTTGCATAAAATGGATGCAGTGGATCTCCATAAATATCAACTGGTTAACCTGTAAAGTATTTGAAGGAAAGAACTTTTACCCAACTGAAAAAAACATTTCTAGGAGAGGTAAACATTTAGTTTCAATCTAGTAGACAGATAATACATACAGATTGTTCACAAAAATAGGGTGTAGAATGGATTTTGAGACAGGAATTTTACATGTAAAAATAAAATTCTTATAGAATAGTGGCTCTCCTAATTAGTCTAGAGCTCGGTTTAGAGCAAAAGTTTTTAAAAATAGTTGTACAGAGTACAAAGAAGTATCTAAATCCATAATTATTTATTTATAAGAAGGCATATTTCTGATTCCTTTCAATTAAATTATTATGTATTTTGAGCCGTAGCACACCCCATATTTTTTGGTGCCTCTGAAGTTTCGGATCTGGCACTGCCAAAAATAAATACAACGTAAACTCGCACAGGATGTCTAAAACCTTTGATCTTCAGCTTAAAACGATTTCATGCTCTGAACTCCTTAGACGACATTTATAGACGGCAAACATTTTTTTCTATGTTAACTTTTAATTGCATATTACGCGGCGCTTCTCTTTGGCTACAAAAATTTATGTAAACAAAATAAAACAGACTTACTTAAGTGGTCTGTAGGAACAAAAAGTAAATGGATCAAAGATTAAACTAGCCTTTTACGATAAGGAATTATCGATTTTAATCCGGCCACGCATAATAACCAAATATTTCTATCCCGAGAGTGATAAAAAGAAGAAAATGCAATAAGACGGCACCAAAGTACAAAAAATAGACGCGATATCCATTTACCTGACCATCTCATCAATTTTAATTAGATACAAAACTCCTCCGATAAAAATTGTAGCGTCCTCAACACCGACACTTAATTAATATCCCGGTTAGTACGTGATTTGTGTCTGCAATTATATTGTAATCACTACCAACTTGGTATACACAAAATGGGAAAACTTCGCAGCTCTTGTTAGAATTACGAGGGGTATAACAAACGGAAATTTGTGGAGCAGTGGAACACGAGTCCGCGCTAACTTGCTATGTTTTCGGAATAATAATTCGGGTCTTTGAAGCCTGGATCGGGTGTTTTCTTTGAGGGACGTAACGTGAAATTTGTTGTTCTATGTTTTCTGAAAGCAAACGACAAAGAGTCATGTTTTACTGCTCTCTGGGGAAGAGATGTTGAGGTGCTTATGAAGGCTTGTCTAGTAGTTCAATTTTAGTCTTTGTCAATCATGATTTCTGTCATGCACCTTCACACCTCACATGGTGGCCTTGCTTAATTCATAATAATAATTTTATCGTAAGTGGTAACATATTCTTCCGTCAACGTCATGCTATTGTTTAACATTACTTACTGAGGTATTTAAAAATGTTATAGTCCATTGTAAAAACTCAATTTCTATGCGTTTTACAGCTTTCTCGTGTGCTTTATTTAATTCTACTACTTCCAACTTGGTTTTCTTCCCCCTATTTCTCTTATGGTTATGTATATAGATTAAACAAGAAGAATGTTCTTAAATCCAAGTGGAGTAAATTTAAATTAAAATTTAAATATATCTATGTCGAACTCCACAAACTTTAATAACTGTAAGATTACTAATGGTACATGTTTCGGCAGAATACTTCTGCCATCATCAGCCCTAATTTAACAAGAGATTAATGATACAATTGATGAATTACAAGAGGGGTTCTTACCTTAAAGAATATAAAAAATTATGACATTGACGTAATTTTGAATTAAATTTGACGTTTTCAAAGGGTTACATGATTTTTAAAAGATTTCGTAAAAACAACATTTTATAAATGTAAAAATTAAAAATGGATCAAAGAGAATCTGGTAAGTTTGTTTGAGTGAAAAAATTAAAATAGTGAATTAATAATGGGATTATTGAAGTTATTCTGTTCATTTAAACAAGATCTGTTTTCCAGTTTCAAGGCTTTCCTTATTTCCAAAGTCTCGAGAAAATCTAATTTCCGGCCTTTATTGCATTTATGAATCAATTTGGAATTTGATGGTGAAAAACTATGTTTCGTTATTAATATATGATTGGCGAAAGAAGAAGGTGTTGATGGTGGAGGATCAAGATCTGTGTTGTTATAGATGTGCCTGAAATGTTCTTTAATACGGTCTGATATTTTGCGACCTGTCTGACCTATGTAGAATGACTCACAAGTAGAGCAGCTTAATTTGTATACACCTGATGATGATTTGTAATCTAATGGATCTTTATTTTTAATAAAAAATCTGGATAAGTTGTTATCTGTTTTAAATGAAACTTTAAAACCGTTTTTCTTAAGTATTTTAGAACATTTCTCTGAGACGACGCCAAAATATGTTAATGAATTTGAAAAGGAAATTGTTTCTGAAGGATTTTTAACCAAGTAGTGTGTGTATTTGAATTTGTTACAGTATCTATAGTATAATTTATTTATAGTTTTTAAAGAATATCCATTATTTGAAGCGATTTGTTTAATGTTATTAAGTTCTGTTTGAAAAGATGAATCTGATAGTGGTATAGAAAATAATCGGTGGAAAAAGGAATGAAAAGCTGCAAATTTATGGGAAACAGGGTGACAAGAGTCAAAAGGTATTACGCAATCTGTGATACTAGGTTTTCTATAAATGTCAAATTCAAAAGTATTATTATTTCTAGTGATTAACAAGTCTAAAAAGGGGATTTGGGAATTGATTTCAATTTCAACGGTGAATTTAATGGATTGGTTTAAAGAATTTAAGTTGCTGAGTGCGTTATCAAGTTCAGAATCAGATCCTTTGAATAAAACAATTATGTCATCTACATATCTGTACCAAAAGAGAAAATGATCTTTAAAAGGTGAAGAAGTTAAAAACTGATCTTCCAAGTTATTCATGAATATTTCTGCTAAAAGAGGTGACAAATTAGAGCCCATTGCTAAGCCTGAGTCTTGTGAATAAAAATTATTATTAAATTGAAAGAAATTTTGATCTAGGACAGTCTCACAAAGTGAATGTAAATTTAGTGCATGTATGGTTGGCATATTAGAATTAAATAGTAGGTTTTTTAAAATTAATAAGCAAGATTTGGGTGGGATGCTGGGGAATAAATTAACTACGTCAAATGAAACAAGTCTAGTGTCTGATGGAATTTGGAAATTTCTAATTTTGGAGCAAAGATCTATTGAGTTTTTTATTGCAAATTTGTTATTAAAATCTAAATGTTGTCTAAGAATTGTATTAAGCCATTTTGAAAGTATTGATACAGGTGAATTAACAAAAGAAACTACTGGTCTAATGGGAAAAGGTTGAGTTTTATGTATTTTAGGTAGACCGTATAGTCTAGGTATGCAAGGATTCATGGGTATTAGTGTGAAAGCTTTTGGGTCAAAATATTTAACAGTTTCTGAAAGGTCTTTGAGCGTAGATTTAAGGTTGGAAACAAATTTTGAAGTAGGATCTTTTTTGAGTTTTGTAAAGTCACCAGATTTTAAGAAATTCTCTACTTTGTTTAAGTAATCTTGTTTGTTAAGTATTACCAACATTTTTAATTTTTACATTTATAAAATGTTGTTTTTACGAAATCTTTTAAAAATCATGTAACCCTTTGAAAACGTCAAATTTAATTCAAAATTACGTCAATGTCATAATTTTTTATATTCTTTAAGGTAAGAACCCCTCTTGTAATTCATCAATTGTATCATTAATCTCTTGTTAAATTAGGGCTGATGATGGCAGAAGTATTCTGCCGAAACATGTACCATTAGTAATCTTACAGTTATTAAAGTTTGTGGAGTTCGACATAGATATATTTAAATTTTAATTTATATAGATTAAGTCTAATTTTAACTGATCTTGTGTAATTCAGTCCCATCTTCTGTCTTATGGTTCGCTCTTTTAATCTCTTCTTGATTTTAAAGTAAATGTATGTATGAGTGACGTGAAAATCCTTTTCACACATATTACAAACAACATTTTTTGTACTGTAGCGTTTACAGGTTCACAGACTATTTAACAAAGTACCTATCGAACACCGCTTGTCTATATAGATATCTGTTTTAACCGCACGATTATTTATTTAAATAGTTCGCACGGATTGTGTCGCCCAGTAGTTTCAACTTCTGACTAACTCAAACGGAGTGTTCGCGTCGTACTTGTAGGGGAGCGGCTTCGCAATCGTTCGATTACTCGTTGTTACTTACGCTTTCTTCAGTATTGCCAACGAAACAGATTGAACAGAGAAATTGTTAAATTTCAATTTGAAATAAAGTTTTATTGCATCAGAGCAACACCAAGATCAATTTTGCTCATCGTTATTCATTATTGTTTACTTAAGATAGTGTTGCTCAAAGCTAGAAATTTGGATGCTTGAAAAACTATTGTGGGAAAGATATTTTTTATATTTTATATCTGCTTTTCAACATACATCATGTCACCTAATTTACAATGGATTTAGATGGAGAATTTGGACGTTCAAAACTACTATCTTTATGAATCATTAAATTTATAACATGCCTAGAAAACTGAAAAGTCTCACGATAGAATAAAAACCAGAGATGATAAAAAAAAGTGGATATTGGAGCACAGAAGAAGACTATTCGCGATTTTACCATTAATCGCCGAAGAATTGTTAAAATAAAACACAATTGGGTTCCTTTAAGAACAAAGATATAAATACGTATTTTCTTCATCCCCTAGCCGAAAGTAGGGTCTTCCCGGCCGCATTTCGTTCCAGGAACAGCGGCGTTTGCGGCCTGCTGGGGGATGAAGAAAAACAGTATACGACACGCGGCCACAAAGTTGTTTTTTTACAACGTTTAATATTTCACATATAAGATACTTTGTTTAAATTATATTTTTTAGTCATTGTGTTAGGGGATTTCTATTACAATTCAAAACCAATCTCTCATCACAATAGTTAAAATTTCTTCTGGTTCTATTTATCATATTTCATAAAAGAGTTTATGGTTTTAGTGTATTTTTTTGATTTGAACATTTTTGTCATTTTAAGTTTTCTGCGTTTTTCCTTTCATATAATTATTGTATTTGTTGAGGTCAGGTATGCGCAGGTGCACCATCACGTTGGAACCGCATAAATGTATTCTGTATGTCTGAAAAATGCTCCAGAAGCAAACCATGTTGATATGCAAAAATGTTCTGCTTATATTTCCCTTATCACCTTCTTAAGTTTGACACCATCTTTTTGAAACACCTTGTATAGTCTACAACATGCTATAGTTGAATTCATCAAATTCAAGTGGGGGGACGACCCCATTGTTAAGAATGATAAAGGGAACTAAAGGAAGAATTGAAGGAGATACGAAGAGAGAACCAAGAGGTTGAAAGGCAAAGAGAAGAGATGGTAGGGAGAAAGGAACAAGTTGAGAGAGAGGGGGGGGAGGAGAGCGAGAGAGAGAGAGAGAGAGAGAGAGAAAGTGACGCAGCTGGAAAATTAAATAACAGTTCAAAGAGGGGATTTTCTCAGAAAAAAAAAATTGAGGTCAAAATCAAGGAATGTTTATTAGATTAAAGATAATTTATTTGCTAATACCAGCACCAAACGGTACCAATGGGTTTTTGGATTATGTAATGAAGTTGTAGGAACGCCTGGTTCAGCTGAAGGGGTCTGAATTGGTGATGATGCCGGATTCACTTAATCGGGTCTTGATTAATTTTCACTCACAAATTTCAATTTTGTTTTCACCGATTTAATATCCGGCTCGAATGGACCAGTTGTATTTAAATCGGGGTAGAACGTGTTCGAGAGAGGCCTGATGGTCTGGTCGTTTTGGAAGTAAAATTTGTGTTGCACGAAGGACCGTTGATTTGAATTTGTAGTGAAGCACTCGCGAACTTAATGAACTTGTATATTAACGAATATTTGGTGATTGATAGTGAACGTTTCTTCTCCCGTTTAGTTTAGTATTGATTTTGTATGAAACAACCGTGTCCTGATTTTAGATTTTGAATTGTGCCCTTGCGGCTGCTGAATAATGTCGGATTTGGACTTGGATTTAGAGTGTTGGGCGGGTCTGAGTGTCAGGTCAGGTCAGGTCAGGTCAGGTCAGGTCAGGTCAGGTCAGGTCAGGTCAGGTCAGGTTTTATGACCCTTTGGGTTACCCAACTGGCCGACGCGACGGCCGCTGCAAATATTTCTCAACAGATTAAGTACCTACTAGTAGAAATGTAAGATTAGGAAGGAAAGGAAAAAGGAAAACTAAGGATGGATGGAAGGGAAATAAAATGAGTGAAAGAGGTATGGAAGAGTAGAGAGAGGGTAGAAGAAATGAAGATGCCTTGTTAGGAAATTAATACAGAATGTAGAGGGTGAAGAGAAAATGATCTTTAAAGAGAGACGAAGTTAAAAACTGATCTTCTAAGTTATTCATGAACATTTCTGCTAAAAGAGGTGACAAATTAGAACCCATTGCTAAGCCCGAGTTTTGTGAATAAAAATTATTATTAAATTGAAAGAAATTTTGATCTAGGACAGTCTGGCAAAGTGAATGTAAATTTAGTGCATGTATGGTTGGGATATTAGAATTAAATAGTAGGTTTTTTAATATTAATAAGCAAGATTTGGGTGGGATGCTGGGGAATAAATTAACTACGTCAAATGAAACAAGTCAAGTGTCTGATGGAATTTGGAAATTTTTAATTTTGGAGCAAAGATCTATTGAGTTTTTTATTGGAAATTTGTTATTGAAATCTTAATGTTGTCTAAGAATTGTATTAAGCCATTTTGAAAGTATTGATGTAGGTGAATTGACAAAAGAAACTACTGGTCTAATGGGAAAAGGTTGAGTTTTATGTATTTTAGGTAGACCGTACAGTCTAGGTATGCAAGGATTCATGGGTATTAGTGTGAAAGCTTGTGAGTCAAAATATTTAACGGTTTCTGAAAGGTCTTTGAGCGTAGATTTAACATTGGAAACAAATTTTGAAGTTGGATCTTTTTTGAGTTTTGTAAAGTCACCATATTTTAAGAAATTCTCTACTTTGTTTAAGTAATCTTGTTTGTTAAGTATTACCAAGCAATTACCCTTGTCGGCTTTACTAATACAAATGTTGTTTTCTTTAATTTTTGTTTTTAAGCTTTTAATCATGTTTGAATCTGAAATGTTCTTTGTGATATTGATTATATTTTTATTTGTGGATGGGAGATCAAATATCGAGAGACCGAAACTTTTATCGCAGAATAATGTTTTCTGATGAGGCAACATTTTCTTTCAATGGGACAGTTGTCTCACAGCATGTAAGAGATTGGAGCGATATTAATCAGTATTTTAAAAGGTCGCCATTATTTTGCCAAAGTAAATGTATGGTGTGCTGTTGGTTATCACGGGATAATAGGTCCATACTTTTTTGATAACAACTTTTTAATCAGCACACATATTTAGACATGTTAGAAAATTTTCTTAACAATGAACTTGATGCTTTAGAAATTAATTACCGGCGTACAATGTTTTTTCAGCAGGACGGTTGTCCTGCACATTATTCTCGCATTGTTACTGACTGTTAAATTTGGAGTTCAGTGGATTGGAAGAAATGGTCCAGTATTGTGGCCTGCCAGAAGTCTCGATTTAACAATTTTGGATTTTTATTTGTTTAAAAAATCGAATAAGGGACCCGCTGGCATCATTGTCCATCGAAAAAATTCAAAGAAGTTTCAAGGAGCTTCGTTTTAGAGTAGAATTATATTGTGTGCAGAAATGGGTGGGGGGTTAATTGAATAATGATTGTTCTTGTTAAAAATTAGTTTTGTTAAAGCTAGGTGTTTCTTTGAGTTGCCATTTATTAAAATTAATTTTTTCACAAACATTTTTGTTATTTAACTTGCGTAAACTCATTTATCAACGTGACATCGTTGTTAAAAAAATAAAATCGCCAATGTGAAGGGCTTTAAAGAGCAGAGAATTTTTTTATAAATTAAGAGAAAAATCAACTTCATACCCGACTAACATCTAGATGACTATTTTTGCCACGCAAAAGGAAGGTATAATGGAGTATTTCTCTCACTAGTGATATAATGATAAAAAGGGGTGAATTACTATGGTTACACAATGGTAAGACATGAATAATTTTTTGAAACGTCATTTTGACACTTTCATTAATTTTGTGATTTTTAACTTTTACAAGAAATTACACGTCGGGCATAAAACGTCGTAGCTTACACGTGACCGAAATGACATTGTAAGCTCGTGAGATGTGTATCACTCGTGCTATCGCACTCGTGATTCAAAGATCTCACTCGCTGACAATGAAGCATTTCTGTCACTTGTAATATAATCTACTATTCTTTCCACTGAGTCAGAATAATGAAGTTTTAATTACAGATTTACTGGTTGCAGGACAAGCAAAAAATCTGATTCCTTTGAGGTTTTGGCATAAAGTCAAAAATATTTTTTTTCCTTTTGTAAACTCAATCCGGGGACATACTGTATAACGCGGTATAATGAATGTTCAATTGAAAAAATCTTCAACATGGCTTAGAGATTTCAGGTTCTCTGTCACTCTTACATTTTCAGAAATAGCTTTATATTTTGAGTTGAACACTCGTTACATATGCAAAAAATAGTTAGTTACAACGAATCATGTAAGTTATTACGTATTAATATGCCGACTGCATCATCTATATTCATGCCTCCAGTGCTTCCGTCGTCGTGACTTCTCCTGTAATGCGAGCAGACTCTGAAAGTGCCACATTACGGGCATAATTTGAAATTTTAATCAATGAAAAGCACACCAGGTCATAATTTAGAAGCTCCTAGATCGCGCAACTAAAACAAGGCAAATTTACAATTCCCCTTTCAAGCACTTACGATTCACCTGAAAGCTTCCTCATAAAATCCCAACACGTGTGTAATTTGCCGCCGTAACGGCAAGCAAATGTGTGCATTTGCCTAGCAAGGATTACCTACAGCGGAACCGGCCACTTTAAGATAACTAATGAGCTGTTTTCTTCATGGGATAACCACTAGTGGGCGTTTACCAAGAATGCTACCAGTGTCTATCCCCCGCAGATGCCATAATTTAACACGCAACTTTTTTTCCACGAAATTCATCAATCACTCCAACAAGTAGCGTTTTCGAGAAAATCAATCTCCGACGAACCGAACCGAAATCTCGGATTAACAAGGAAAAGTTACCGGTCCCCATGATTTATACGTTACACAAGAACACGTGCTCTATCAGGAAGATGTCAGCCACATTTTCATCATTACCATGGCAGTGAAACCTCTCATCTGATACCGTGACCCTCACGTCTGTTTCTATTGTACTCGACGAGGAAGTAAGATGCAGGGGGTCCATGTGGCGACTCCAACAATACATGCTTATGGATCTACCCTTAAGGGTGCGTACACACGCGCTGACTGGACAAAAATTACTTTACTGACACTTCAGCTACTTTTCGAAAAGACGGAACATATAAATCAGTTAATAAATTTCAACGTGAAAAAACGGTACAAGAGCACCTGCTGATCCGCTCCATCGTTGTGAACGCACCCTAACCATAAAAGCCCCTAAAACGGTCTTCACAATAGTCGGCACAATCCAAACAGGGGGGTAGTTAGCGAGATTCAAGCCCCTCGCATCTGCGAGGACGTCAGCGGAATGATAAATTATTAGAATGCATGATAGCGAGCGCGCGTTTATGGTAATTTCACAATGTTTCGGTCGCATCGTTTGTCAGAAGAAAATTAAAATTTAGAATTAATACCGTTGGGCGCGGAAAGCTGCTTTCATTCGCCATTTAATTTGTTATTTATTGATCCGAGTTGAGAAATCAGCTAAGTTTGTAGATGGAATAATGGAATTATAACAGTGGAAAAGTAGAGAAAGGGGATAGAATAAACAGCCCTCTTTCGTCTGTGATTTATGTAGGGAGATGATTGATATTTATCAAGTCGCGTACATGTTGATAATAAATAAAATTTAAAAAAATCCTGAAATGCATACAAGGAGAAATTTGTTGGGAGTAGTTGTTGGAAATTTCCTTCCATAACTGTTTCATCTAATAAAGAGGCCAGACATAATTGGTTTTTAGAGTAATGTAAATGCAAAGCGCTGCATGCCGTCAAAATTTGAACCCTTCTTAAAATAGCAATCCCGTCGTAAAACACAGTAAAAATAATCCTGTGGGCCTGAAATCCTCACTATATTTACTAAGTAAACAGTTCACTGCGGTTTGTTTTCTGGTCTATAGGAACATCAAATACAACAGATCGTAACAACTGGTGCATCACGAATGCATGATTCGTATTTTCACAATTTTTCTTAATTTATTTTAAAATAAAAGACTCCAATGATAATTTCCAATCCCATGAAATTAGGAATATAAAATATTATCCTTTGAAAGAGACTCTTAATATAATCCCTGTCCATATTATCAATGCCGCAGCGGGCTCGAAAAGCGTCCCTGTCTTGCTGAAGATTTTAATCCTCTTAACGTGAAGTTAACTCAACCGTAATCTCATATTTTATGAACAAACGTTAAAGTGGAGAATTTTTGGTACTTTGCGAGGTCCGGATGTTAGTTTTTGCCAAAAGGAAATTAAACAGGATGGTAGTTATTTCAAGGGTAACAGTTTCGATAGAATTGGTAACATCAGCAGGAAGAATCGTCAAAGAAAAACAACTCCACAAACTTGTAGAAACTTCGTCGCAGTGGGTGATACATTGTGGTTACATGAACTTTTTGATTCATTGTGTGAAAGGAAGTTGCGGTCTCCGTTAAGAGTTCTGTTTGTTGAATTTCAAGAATCCATTATCATCAAGGTATCATTAGTTTCGCAGTTTTATTTAAGAGGCTGTTTCATTTGTAACCAAAAATAAGATGGCAAACCTCCTCTTCCCAACTGATCGGACAAGATATTAAAGTGACAAACAAATTAACGAAATTGCAATCAAATTAACATAACACCCAAATAACAGATTAAGGAAAACTTACATCATATCTATAAGTATTTAAAAATATCAAATTGATGAAATCTCAGATCAACAGAATTGCAGATCAAATTTGCGAAATTAACAATATTAACAAATTTTATATTCAAATTAATTTTTTTATAATTAATTAAAAGTCCAAATTCTAAAAATACAGCATGACCTTGCTATCTCTTAATCGACACATGTCTGTCCACTCTGAACCCAGCGGACAGTCCCAATCATTCCCACACTCCTGTCGGCTCCGTTTTAATCCATTTAATTAACGCGTCCAAAGAGCAATGCGCACAAAAAATCCCGAGCCGGTCCTGCCGTAGGTACCGGTGGTCCTCGTATGAATCACGACCACCGGGCCTCGCACCTCTTCGCAACCTTTTTTCCCCTATCAACCTCAAGAATGCCAACTACGATTTTGCTCCAAAACTGAAATCAGCGCGAAAAAATTCAAAAAGGGTGGACCTTTATTTATATTCTTCGGTGGCGGCTGCGCCCTCCGCCAAATCAATAATTTGGGGCCTTGGAGCGGTGGGGGTGTGTCAAACGCACACAGTGTATAGTTAGAACGAAATCAAAGATATAGATAGCTATAGCAGCCGACAGCCGCCTTCGCGTACTCGGACCGATGATGATGATGTTTCGGGATTAATTGATGCAGTTGTAAATTAGTGGTGGCATGTGATGGGATAAGAGCTAGAGCTGTGAAGTTGAGTGGAGTTGGGAAAAAACGACAACAAACAGTGCGGGAAATCGTTCGGGGGACGGTGGTTGTACTGGTAAAAATATGGTTTTGATAAGATTTAATTAGCTGGTAATTGTGACACTAGGAAGAGCGATGAGGGCACAGCAAGAGTGAATTCGGAATGCTTTGAAGTCCAATGGACCGGTGTGAAACTGAGCCGGGGGTCAACGGTTTTTTTAGGGTGAGTAAACACAACCCTCGTACTGATTAGCACTGTTGTGTGAGACTCTTGACCGATTTATCTCATGGCTGTGATATCAGCAAGAAGTTTTATCAACATCCTCAGAGATGAAACGGTCTATGCATTAAATTTGTAATGAACGAAGAACAGCACGAATGACTATTTTATTTCACTGAAGCAGTAAAACTGTCATTACATTTGGTCTATTGTTGACGATTAAAGACGACTTCTGTTTGTGTCAATGTTTGTACATACTATCATGAAACAGGGTATAAATGACTCATTTTCGTATAATGAGCAAACACCACGGTATATTTGATCTTAAATGGCATTTGTATATTGGCAAGACCAATATACAAACTACAAGAGCGTGGTAAAGCGCCCTTTTTAATTGCCAAACTGTAAGCCGATTAACCAAAATTGTTTGTTCCCTGTGGTAGGCTGCACACTGCACACGCTAATCATCGAGATTAGTCTTTTTGCTTAGCTTAGATTGAAAACCTAATTATCTCAGTAGCGTAGACTATAAATGCCAATGCTAACAAATGACATATTTTTTGTCAACTTATCTCGATATACCTTGAATTGACATTGAAATGACATTGCTTCAAAGGCATTACTAAATAAATAATACAAAAATTGTAACTTATAATTTAGTTACTAGTTCGTAAATACACGCGTGATACATACACAAGCATGTCAGGCTTACCCATAAAGGGTTCCACTCTGGAAGAAATAATGGCCGATGATGAAAAATGGTTCTCGAAAACAATGCCGTACCAAAAAGAACATAGAGCAAGTAAGGTGAATCAGCACAATCAACTTCATAATAACCAAAAAGAAAGTTGTGCTGCCAATTTGGCGGGACTGGATGGGGCCAATATATTTAGACCAGGAAACAACAGGGTTACAAATCAGTAAATCGACAACAATAATGATGATTTAAAATAACAATTCAAAACCACAAAAGTCTGTGGAATCACCTACAATGATATAGTGTATCAAAAAGATACTTATATGTATTGGGTTTTCATTTTCATACATCATGTTAGCTGTGGAAAATAAATTAAATGGAAAATCGCACGACACTGAAAAATAGCCAATAGAAAAACAGAATTCGGTGTCGTTTCTATAACAATATAAAAATTTCCTGGAAATTTTTTGCACCTAGCTAAGTCAACATGAAATTAATAAGTGGAAATTTTTTCAGCCAATCAAAATCATTTATTTATTAAAAATCTCAAATTACAAAATTAATATTAACTTCAACAATATTTAATTAGTTACTGTTAAAATTGAACACACAATTGTTGTAAGTAATCATATCTGATGGTGATGAAGTTTCATTACAAGAACTGCTTCCAAATGGTTTTGCTTGCTGTCTCATTGAATTAATGATGGTTTGGTGATGCTCCATGTCCATTTGTAAGTATGGACGGATAGAATGTGCGCTGCTATGTCCAGTAATTTTGATAAGCTGCTGTCCTCTTACAGAATGATTAGTGTTTTTTTTTGTGTCGATACCAATTTTTTTTGCCGGTTTAGCCATCCTCTGAGATTGTTGGTTTTGCCAATTTGGGTTAGGAGTTAAAAGTAATCTGTCTGTGCTAATAAATTTTGTTCTTTTTTCTAACAATCTGAAAACAAGAAGGGGTTGTTTATAATGTATGGCAAATTGCAAGATTGTAGTTACCGAACTGGACAAATATCTGAATTATCTTTATTCGGCTCTAGAGCTGCCGAATTCAATGTCGGTAAATAGATCAAACTTCATATTAAACTTCTTATAGTACATTTCTTGTAATTGTTTGGCACTGGAGTTCCACATGATTTTTACCACTGACTCCTATTCATTTCCATTCCTGTTCCTAATGTTAAAAGCCCAGTCTTTCAATATAATTGCGAGCTCTTCTTTCGATACGCAATTTTCAATGTTATACCTTTTTTCTTTACAAAAACTTGTAAACTGGATCCACACACATGTTTTGCTGCGTTTTGTGTTCATTGGTACTGTATTTTCTACCGCTTCATCACTATTTAGCAAAGATGTAGAACCAAAACGTGACATTTTTTGAAATTAAACAACTTTTTTTCCGTTGTCAGGAATAATTCTGTTATATAACTTGATTTTTTTTTGCCAGAAATTTATAATTTAAGAATTTAAGAAGTATAATGTCCGTGTCGTTGCGATTTTCTTACCGAATATGCCCTCGTGCATTGATTAATGTCCGGAAATTTTATTCTCATGCATTTCCAAAACGTAATTAGCCCTCGTGTTCCACTCGGGCTAATTAATACGTTTTGGAAATGCATTCGAAAAAATTTCCGGAAATAATCAATGCACTTGGGATATTATAAGTGAGAATTTTGATAATTTATAATAATATTTGTTGATTTGGAGTACTTCAGCGATAGTCATAAATTCCAACACCCTCAGTATTGACAGTGTTTTTTTAATGTAAAAGAACTTTCAAAGGGATTCAGATTGACACGAATAACGATAACAGTACGAGTGTAAAATCTAACTTCCTACAACTGGCGTGTATTCACAATGTGTACAATATCCAACGAAGTGATTATTTTCGTATCAAATTCAAATCGTTTAATTTACAAAAGGCAGCATATCTCAACAATCTTAGGGCCCGTACAAAGGAAGCAATTATTCAATTAATTCGAGATTAAACTCATCTTCTCTTGACGTGCTTCAGGAGTATTTGATTTCTTGTTTTTGAATAACAAAGTACACAGAACTAGTATATTAATTGTGCAAAAATCAGCTTTAAGAGCCAGTTGTATAAACATTGAATGGTCTTTAGTAAAAGCTCCTTACCTTTTCTACCAGAGTTTCGTTATAATCCCTATACAAAAGATCCTGAAGGAATATTAAACTGGATACTTCTTTAAGATACAAAATTACAATATTTCTCTAATATACCTTATTATCAATCCAATATCTATCAAACATTTTATGATGTAACTCAAGTACGCTAAAGAGGCAACCGTATCATACGATAGTTATGTTTAGATCTAACAAGATAAAGAGCCGAACATAATGCTTTCATCCAAGAAATAATAGTGGAGTCTTTCAAACCCTCAAGCAGTTAGATATTATTGTTAATTTCTATGACATGTAGATTTCATGTTGGTACTTACGTCATTATAAAAAATTATGGATCTAAATTAGAGCCCTCATTCTCTGCAGACAATACAGCAGATGTTTTAGAAATTCTTATCCGCTTACAATCAGGAATCGAGGAAGCAGTGATGGACGAAAGGGTTTGGAAAGATATGTATGAATGCATCCATTTGTAAATTATGACATACAAATTTAATAATGAGTTCGTTGGGGTAGATTTATTATACCGCTATGTTGCTCTGGTACAGAGAGATCGAAAACAAAATTTGCTATTGATTTTTATATTTATTCTGAAATTACATTTGAACTGCCTTAGTAGTCCAAAACACGAAAAGGTGAAAGACTGACAACATGCATACCAGAAAAATGAAAATCCAAGTTTGAGTAGGTATCTCAAAACTTAAGAAACTGAAATCCTTTGAAATTGAGTATGAAAATCCAGAATACAGAACCTGTAAATCTTAAAAGCTCAAAAGTTTGAGAACCTGAGCATATAAAAAAAGATTGATATCAGGAACAATGATGTATGACCAGAGGGACAATAATTGGGAATGAGGGGTAATGAGGAAATAATTTTATTCAAACAGTATGTAATTCACACTGGATTAATACTGTTACAGCCTTACGAATTACAAAATATCTGAGATATTGGAGACCTAAAAATGTTTCAGGACTTAACAACCTGATTATTTGGAAACAAAGAAACCTAAAAAAGCTGAGCCTGAACACCTAAAATGAAAATGAAAGCTCGACAACCTGAAAATTTGAATGAACGCTTCTTACAATCGCGCTCCAGCGTCCTTAACATCCACATTAGTCGGCTTTTATTTCTGGAGCCCCTTTAGCTCCCAAGTGTTAAACATTGGCCACCCGTTATCGCCCAGTGCAACATAGTGATTCAAGTTAATTAAATTCACTGGACCTTAGAGCCCCATTATCCCGCAGTGAAATTAGTGGAAACAAATGATTAATCGAATTCAAAACTTGGTCCTTTGAGCCGCATCGTAAGTGGTGCTAAAATCATTTTAAATCTGAAACCCTCCAAAAAATTCCAGAAACTGAAAAACCAGAAAAGTTAAAATTTAAAGAAACTCAAAAATTGCAAAATTAGCAATTTGAGGCTTAAAGCTAAAAACCGAGGACTCTAACCACCTACACTTGAGACTTGAAAAGGTCTAGAGACATTGGGAGATAGGAAATCTAAAAGAAAAACAATTTTGCAATACAGAAACCTTGAAAAACTGATAGTCGGGGAAATAGAAAAATTAAATTCTGGGAAGTATTTAAATAAAATTTAGGAAAGGGAGTTTCATTATCTTATCAGTTCATTATCTTATCATTTCATTAGGTACTGTAATATAATATTTTTTTATATATTTTTCAAATGATAAAAAGTTAACCTCAAAAGTTAATGATATACCGGAAGACATAAATGAGCTAAAATGAAGACAGAAAGGCTCACTGCTACCGGAATTAAAGAAGAGGAATATATCTAAATGCAATCGGCGTTCAACTGCACCATAGAACTGTCGGATTAAATGAAGTGCAGCTGAAGCCAATTTCAGCGTGCACTGTTAAAAGCGATTTCAATTTGTGATCTTTGTGTATTAGAGAGTGTGTGGTAGTTAAAAATAAAATGCTTAAGAATAAACAAGATTTTTTTACTTGATTAATAGAGCAATTTGAAGAAATCAAGTCGACGGTCATATGTCAAAAACTAAAGGTCAAAAAAATGTTTAAAGCAGAAAGTGATGGAGTATAGAAAGACGATATTCGGCTTATGACGACTACTTAGTTCGAATACATCCTTTTCAACATATTTTTTACACGCTGGATTTCTTTTGGCACATTATACGCGTATGCCAAATTATTTTCTAGAACTCGAGATTTGCTCTAGGCCAATTTGCGAGTGATAGGATAGTATAATTATCTATTCTTATTCATATTAATCACATGTATAAATTTAAAGTATTAAAACTCTAAACTTTGATTTTGAAAGTGCGGTTTTAATTTAACAACTCATAAACTTCGTAACGCCACATGTAGAAAAAGTATTAACTCTAAACTTCGATTTTGAAAGTGCTGTTTTAATTTTGTAACTATAGTGGTCGCCCATCAATGGTCGAAATTCGACCGTATTTAATTAAATTTTTAAGTTTGAACGTTATTGAGATTCTTTTCTCAAATAGTACACATCAATAATCATTCCATATAACTTTTTTGAATTGGAACATGAAAAAGGAACATTTGAAATCACATAAAATTCACAGCTCGAAACTCATTCATATTATATTATACAGATTTTAACTTTCTGCTCTCCTTCTCCTTATAAACTTTAACTATTCCAAATCTCACTCCTCCGTGCGCGCAATATGGTTAAAAAGAGGTACAAAAGTTTCTCTTCACGTATACAAAGTATGGAATAAAAATCATTATATTTTTATTCTTATGTGTTCACAATTTCCCTCGGACAGGTCAATTTTTATTAGTAAATCCCTAATGTCTAGACACCCACCACAAAGTCACTTCATTATGTTCTGCCAGTTTCACCAGCTCTTCGAGACTTTCTTTCACCACTCTGGAGCGTACTTCGATATTTACCAGAGCTGCCTGACTCCTCACTATTTCCCCGGAACAAATGTCAATTGCCGTAATTTCTGCCTATAACACGATTGCCCAGGAACCCAGGTTAATGCTCATGTCATCTCCTGGTGCTTCTTCAGCCACTCCTGTCCAGTGCTGTTTGTTGTCTTGGACCCATCCGTGTACCAGTTTCCGAGTATCGACCCTTTCCTCCTTTCCCGGTATGATTACCTCGAAGGTTTTACCAAAATGATATTCGGTCCTGAGTCTGTCCGAGTGCATGCTCGTCCTGTATTTTTCCAAACATCTCGGTATGGTGTCCCCTTCTGACGTGGTCTTACCATATCCGGCAATTACAAGCTTGTATACTGCCTTCATTGTCTCCGATTTCACCAGTAGATGTAGCGGAGGCAGGTTCAGGAGCACTTCCATGGCGTTCTGTTCATCGTGTTCATTGTTCTCTTTATTTCAAGGCAGGCAAGTCTTTGCTGCTTCTCTAATTTTCCAGGGGCCTTATGCCACCAAACTAACGAAGAGTATATTACCACATGTTAATGTGGGAATTATGACCTTAGTCTAGACCCAGTGAACCATTTCTGGTTTTAATTCCCACTTTTTTCCCACCATGCCCCTACAGCCCTATAGGGCCCGAGTAGCCTTATTTGTGATTTATTCTAAATGGGGTTTAAATCTAAAGTTTGGCATCTAACATTAGTCTCAAGTAGTTCCCCATCCGCAGTTCTTTTCCCCACAATGGTTTGATTACGACAGAAAGAAATCAGTTTTATTATTGTGACCTTCGGGCGTCAACCACGACCTTCGTGTTTTTAAACCGATCCCTAACATTACCTTATTCCCAGAACTTGCTTTCAATTTTGCTGTTTAGTTTTCTTCTCCGTTTTCAGGGAGATATTGCTGTATTGCAGTTCTATTACATTGACATTTCAGCCGGCCTTTGAGGGTGTAATTTGTGTAATTTGGGAGCTATTTTTAACATCGCAATGTCATATTTGAACAGATAAAGACACCAGGAAGTCTCTAGGGGAAGATTGAAGGAATGGCGAAAAATGGTGGATGCGCCACTTTAAGAAAAACTGTAAAAATTTCAGTCGGCCTTTGGGGGTGTAATTTGTGTACTTTGAGAGGTCTTTCTAACATTACAACGTCATATTTGAACAGATAAAGACACAAGGAAGGCTATAAGGGAAGATTGAAGGAATGGCGAAAAATGGTGGATGCGCCACTTTAAGAAAAGCTGTAAAAATTTCAGTCGGCCTTTGGGGGTGTAATTTGTGTACTTTGAGAGATATTTCTAACATTACAACGTCATATTTGAACAGATAAAGACACAAGGAAGGCTAGAAGGGAAGATTGAAGGAATGGCGAAAAATGGTGGATGCGCCACTTGAAGAAAAACTGTAAAAATTTCAGTCGGCCTTTGAGGGTGTTATTTGTGTAATTTGGGAGGTATTTTTAACATCGCAATGTCATATTTGAACAGATAAAGACACCAGGAAGGCTATAAGAAAAGATTTAAGGAATGGCGAAAAATGGTGGATGCGCCACTTGAAGAAAAACTGTAAAAATTTCAGTCGGCCTTTGAGGGTGTAATTTGTGTAATTTGGGAGCTATTTTTAACATCGCAATGTCATATTTGAACAGATAAAGACACCAGGAAGTCTATAGGGGAAGATTGAAG
This sequence comes from Diaperis boleti, assembly GCA_963583935.1. Taxonomy (NCBI): domain Eukaryota; kingdom Metazoa; phylum Arthropoda; class Insecta; order Coleoptera; family Tenebrionidae; genus Diaperis; species Diaperis boleti. The sequence goes on along the minus strand of OY757242.1, from coordinate 57,880,426 downwards.
GAATGGCGAAAAATGGTGGATGCGCCACTTAAAGAAAAACTGTAAAAAATTCAGCCGGCCTTTGAGTTTGTTATTTGCGTAATTTGGGAGCTATTTTTAATACGCAAGGTCATATTTGAACAGATAAAGACACCAGGAAGGTTATAAGGGAAGATTGAAGGAATGGCGAAAAATGGTGGATGCGCCACTTTAAGAAAAACTGTAAAAATTTCAGTCGGCTTTTGGGGGTGTAATTTGTGTACTTTGAGAGATATTTTTAACATTACAACGTCATATTTGAACAGATAAAGACACAAGGAAGGCTATAAGGGAAAATTGAAGGAATGGCGGAAAATGGTGGATGCGCCACTTGAAGAAAAACTGTAAAGAATTCAGTCGGCCTTGGAGGGTGTTATTTGCGTAATTTGGGAGCAATTTTTAATACACAAAGTCATATTTTAACAGATAAGGACACCATGAAGTCTATAAGGGAAGACTGAATAAATGGCGAAAAATGGTGGATGAGCCACTTGAAGAAAAACTGTAAAAATTTCAGTCGACCTTTGAAGGTGTTATTTGTGTAATTTGGGAGCTATTTCTAATACGCAATGTCATAGTTGAACAGATTAAGACAGCAGCAGTCTATAAGGGAAGATTGAATGAATCGCGAAAAATGGTGGATGCGCCAATTTCAGAAGAATTGTAGAAATTTCAGTTGGCCTTTGGGGGTGTAATTTGTGTAATTTGAGAGCTATTTCTAACATCACAATGTCATATTTGAAGAGATAAAGGCACAAGGGAAGATTGAAGGAATGGCGAAAATTGGTGGTAGCGCCACTTGAAGAAAAACTGTATTACAAGAATGTAATACCTTCCCCCAGTGACCCTTATGCATTAGTAGCGGTTGCATTGATTTCACTAATTGTAACGTAATTGTTTATAATAATTTATAATGTCATTATTTTCGCCTTCCGTGGTTGTATTTAAAGATATGAGAAAAGTTCGAATTTTGCATCGGCGATCGTGGCGACCGCAGCGCTCGTCTATCGGACGCCCGGAGTACTATTTTATTACAATAATATAAATACTAATTTAATGTATTTGTAACGCATATTAAATATAAATTTTAGCTTTGTGCACTTTTTCTCCCTATAAACTTTAACTATGCCAAATCTCACAGTCCACTGTGCCCGCAATAGGCTTCAAGAGGGGTACAAAGTTTTCTCTTCACGTATTAATATATAGATACCTAAATTTAAAATTGCTAGATATGTAACGCCACATCAGGGGAGGGTGGTCACACAAATATGACAAGGACGGGGGCTCAAAGAATCATGAAATTCGTGTGACGTAATTTATAGATGGTCCCCATGCCTGTTGCATAAGTTTTAAAATGGTGGTCCAAAGAAAATGTCTAAAAAAATTCGATATAACGCTATTAGTGCAGATTTCCTTTTGAGATTGCCAAGAGTAGTATTAAAAAAGCACCAACTTAATATTTTCTTTTAAGCGCATCCACCATGGTTAAAACTTATCTCTTTACTTAACAATTTCTCTTTGTCTGTTTCGTTTGTTGATACGAAATACAGCTTGAGTGACTGAATATACCTTAAATTCTCTAGAAAATTGAGTTCGGAGGGTGATTGTAAATAAAATGTAACAACTGTAAAAAGTGGTATGGCACATAACATGTTTTCCAACTTTTTTTTGTTTTATTAGTACCTATTTGCCCTTATTTCGGTAGAATAATTAAATTGCTCGTGTTGTGAGATTTTACTTTATTATGATATATTATTTTTTATCTTCTTTTTTATTATTTTCTTTGCATTGCTCCAACTATTTAGTATTTTAAAAATGAATAATTCAATTTACAATGACATTGTTGAGTAATATTTGCAGCGGTCGTCGCGTCTGCCAGTTTGGGAAAAACCAAAGGGTCATAAAACGGTTTACCTGACTGGCACCGCCCGCGATCGCCCTTAGTCGAAACGAATCTTTCACTCAAACAAGTCGCATTCAACATTCATTCAAACGAGTCGCATTCGAACTCTTATTTAAATCTACGAGTCGCATTCGAACTCTTATTCAATCAAGTCGTAACCAAACACTCATTCAAACAAGTCGCATTCGAACTCTTATCCAATCAAGTTGTAACCAAACACTCATTCAAACAAGTCGACATCAAACATTCATTCAAACGAGTCGCATTCGAACTCAAATTCAATTCAATTCTCATTCAAATTAAGTAGAAACCACCGGGAGAAGAAACGTTCAAGAACTATCCGCAATTATTCTAAATATACAAGTTCATAAGTTCGCGAGTGTTTCAATCGAAATCAATACATGGTCCTTCGAGCAAGATACAAATTCTAAAACCCAATCGACCAGAGCTTCAAACCTCTCTGAATCAGAATCGACCACCAATTCATTCTTACAGACATAAATGATGATTGGGGAAGATCAGTGTACAGATAGTTTACGTACAAGTACCAATAACTAGTACTGAAATATGCATTCTGAAATCCTATCGAAGCACGTTCATAAAAAGAAAATATTTCAATTGGTATCTTATCAAAGATGTTTATCACCACAACTTTCCAGTTTCTCAAGTCTTCTTTACGTCCTCACGTAATTGCCGCACTCAATATTTTCAAAAACCCCTTTCAGAATCCTAAGGAACGACATACCTCTTCTTCGGTATTCATTATCGCAATTCAATAAAGTTTGTGGCGTAATTGAAGTTGGAGGTCTCGAGAATTCTGGCGACATTCCAGAATTCGAAATGTATGCGATTATACCTACCTTAATGAGATGGAAGTGAAGTTTGTTTGATAACGCCGTGTACAATACATTAAATCTGCTCTCTTTAATCTAATAATGGCGCCGTGGGGTCGCTTTCGTTCCGCCTGCGGTTTTGAGGAAGTTACGATCCTGGTTATTTATTTTTACATTTTCAACCTCAAGACAGGGTGAATGGGAGCGGTAAAAGGATTTATAAATACTTTCGGCTTCAACCGGGGGATAAATAAACGAAATGACCACCCACCGATGCTATTTATTGCGGTGGACAATAGTGGATGTGGTGTTTTTTCACGGTTGGCAAGTTAACTAATTGCGGGGGACTAACAATAAAGCTTTGGAATCCTGTAGATGGTCTTTTTATATTTTCTATTGAAAATGTGCTGACACTTGGTAATGTCATCAGGGTAGTTTCAAGTTTATTGATTACCCAAATTTACACACACAGAATATTTGTCTTTCTCTTGTGATTTCCCTAAGTATATGTATTTGGAACATCACTGTCGTTTTAGTTGTAAGTATTTGTAATTTTTGTATGTTTCTTTTTCTCGGTTTATTGAATCCGGACAAAATTTTGTAATTTGTAGATTGTCATCTTGACACAATTGACAAGCTAACTGATCACAACAAACCTATAAAAGCTTTGGAGTCCACGTCCTCTTTCAACGACTAGCGATAAATGATAAAGAATAATGGATCTAAAAACGAAAGCACTAAAAGCATGATGGTTTTCGTGAAATGGTTCACTAAAACACAACTTTGCGTTCAGATTATTAGGGCAATAATGTTTATGGAGTTATGACAACGAATCACTTTTATATTTGCCCTCTATTATTGGCGTCTATGAGCATACAAATTTAAGTAAATCGTTCACTAACTAACCAGATCGATACGGAAAGCAACACCGCTCATGAATATTTAACTTGGTTGTCATTAATATTTCAGCCAATTAGAGTAGATGGAATTTCCCGGATAAAATTTTTAATATGAACAGAACTTTGAAAAGAGTAATGAATAGCCATCACAATTACTGTACAATCGATGAGATCTGAATCTATCGGGTGTTCATTTGATAATCCGGTCGTGTTACCTTTGCCAAACTTTTGTTTCGGAGAAGGCATGTCGTAGTTTGAATCACCCGCCAATGAAATGTCATAAAATCTGTCAGCTGTATGGCTGCAGCGTTATTGTGTGGTTGAGTTATTTGTTGATTATTATTACGTTATTTTTGTAATGGCTCCAAAATGTCGTTGAATTGGCAATCTTCTCCGGCCGCTAAACGTAAGACATGCTCAGACATGCCTTTATGAAAACAAAAGATTTAGGCAGGTAATGCTACCCGATAGAACCACTTTCAATTCGGTAATTTTGCTAATTTTGAACTATACACACACGTTCTCTGATGTAATTATAACATTTCCGTATTTTTATCGCAGGGTTGGTATTTGTGTGCAAATTACTGCCGGCTGTTGAAGGCTTTACTCGCAGAGCGGAACTGTTGAGATTTGAACAAACTAACCCAATAACGGCAGAGCAGTAATCAAGCCTACCTTTATTACGCACAATAGCCCACAGATTAATTACGTAATTATTTTGATTATACCTTAACGAGAATATCGGTATAAGCGGCATAATCTGTGGCACTGACACGATGTGGTAATCTGGTGATTAGCAAATTAAAGAAATAGGTGAAATTTCACTATATTCGGAGCCTTTTTGTAATGTGAACAGGTTTAAAATTCGATATCAACTGATTAGCATGGGCAAATAACTTAAATAAATAATTGGTACTGTTACAACCCATAATGTTAATGGTCCAGGTTCCACATGACACTTCCTATATTCGCCTAAAGGGGAGCCAATAATACACTCTTGGTACTAAACTACAGCCCACTAGGTGGGATTCTGGATCCTAGTATGAGCTGCTATCCCGATATTTAGTGGCTGGAGCTGATTGTTGATCATAATATTCAGTCAGGTTACTATAAATGAAGACCTTGTCACTGTGAAAAGCAGCCTGATGGCGTTTGTGCAAAGTGATAAGGATTCCTTACATTGTACTTTACTGGCTTAGCCTTAATTCCGCATTTACGAATGGTAATAATTGCTTTGGAGGCCAGTCGCATGACACTTGTGGTTGAATTATTCGGAAACTATTCAATTACCTTAGGGCAATTTCCGCGGCTAAATTGCCAGAGATGTTTCCCGTTGGCCGGTGTCTTGAGAAACGGACGAATGGAGGGTTTCCTCATGTGTGGCGCGCTCTCGCTTCAATTACAGGGTGGTTGAAGAGGTCTATGGAACTGTACCCCAACCGTTTTGACAAATCTTGTTTTTTTTTTTTAAATTAGGATAAAGTGATGAATTGAAATAGAAATAGAGCTTCAAAATTTCCAATTTCTCAGTTTCTTAGCTCCACCTACATAATTTATAGCGCAAAATTAAGTAAAATACATGCATGTACCCACACTTTTGCAGCTTGCGCTTAATTAAATTTTCCACACTTGTTGCACAATTTACTTCTCTTAATAGCTCCGCTAGATTACATGACAGGCCGTAATATAAAATTAAAATTGAAAAACCAAATGGAGCTTGTACAATCTCCACGCTCTACCCTGCAGGATTCCATATGTAATAAAGCGTCGGCTATTTTACGAATTTTTGCCCACTGTAGCAGGAAACTGCATGCTTTGTTCTAATTAAAATATTCATTACATAACCCGCGGTCGTAATTAATTAATCTCGCTGTCTTTACATTGGCTTAATTACCAGAAACAATTACTCCGAGATCAAAGACAGTCATGTCGTTACTTTTTGTTGGCTCGCCGAAAGCGCCGAAACTAAAAGGAGCGGTGTAAATATTTGATTCATTCTCCATTCATGCTTGCATGAATAATTTCGATGCAATTACACCACCTCACAACAAATCATGTGTTTATCGTGCAAATAATACGAATTGCTGCCGTTTTATCAGACTGTCATATATCATTAGTGGAAATAAATCATCGCTATTAGTTATCTTAATAGAGACGGTCGGGGGAATTTTAAATTAGCTCGTCATGTAATGGTGAGTTGTAAATGGAATTTCATGGAAATTCTTGGTAAAGCGTCGAATTATTTAATTAATCTACTGGTAATACATACTTGTATGCATATTCATGAATGGGTGTAGCTGCACCCTGTTCTTTTTGACGTATGGGGGTGTGCATAAAGTAATGATTTATTAACTAAATTCGAACTACGATTTATTTATATTTCTTCAGTGAAAACTTAAAAGATATAATATAGCACGACATTTTTAAATTGCTGAATACCGTTATAACATTTTCTAGTTGCGGAAACTATGTGTGCTCGAAAAAATATTATAGGTAACACGTTCGGAATTTGGTTTCAATTAATACCTTATATCTTATGTGCTTTTTGAGTACCTATATTTTATTTATTTTTTTCATATTAATTTTTACAACACTAAGTAGTAATGCTTTTGACATTCTTGTTCTGTCACTCCTGCTGTGCTCGCTCTGCATGCGCAGGTGTGTTCGAGCGAAATTTCTAACATCAAAGCTGAAACGAATTTTATGCGACAGAAAATGTCGGTAATTCGTCTGATCATTTTCAAGAATTCCATCTTTGCTTCCAGTTTGTGGTCGTCTGTTTTCGAAGCGACGTCTTCGATGGCGTCCATCCGCGACTGCTTGTACGTTTTCGTTTTGAACTCTCGGTAGTTCGAACTTTTTCTTTTTGGTTGTCGTCGTCGTTTGCGGAAGTGTCTTCGTCTAGTCGAAGGGAGCTTATTTCATTGGGGTTCTTTTATGTGTGATCCAGACTGGGTCATGGCGCTATTGCGTTGAAGATACAATAATAGAAACTAATTAAAGACTAAACTCCGATTTACCCCTCTCGCTGCACCGTTGTCAATTCATAACAACTAGACTCATAGCTCCCAATCATCCTCCTCGCCAACCTAATCTTGGTCTGTACCGACTTCTCAGTGAAGGATCCCGCAGCGGCAGAGCTTCTTCAAATCCCTACTATACTGGCTAGTCTTCGTCAGTCCTCATCAAACATTGACCCGTATATTCCTCAGGGTTGGTCATCTGTTGACGATCTCCGCGTTGGGTGCTGCACTTTCCCTTATTGTACGAAATGTAGAAGTGACCGTTTGGGGTCGCTACAGGTGCCAGACACGTGTACTTCACTTGATTTAACAGACCGTTGGGAACGACGGTGAAAAAAGGCGCTTTGTAATGCTAGTCCACCATCAAGACTGTGCTTTCTATTTTGACGTCGTCGGCAGCAAGGTTGTAGATTTCAAATCATCTTACGAGTGTCGTAAATTTTTCATAGTGAAAAAATTCCATTAACATTTACGAACCAAATTCAACACGAAATTAAATTGGCCAATGATTCATAAAGCGAAGTAAAAGATCAAATTGCGAAAATAGTAAATCAACAGATTATCCAATCCTCAAATTCGCTTTGGTCAAGTCCCATCTGGATTGTACCTAAAAAATTAGATGCCCCAGGAAAACGCAAATGGCGCATGGTGATAGATTATCGAAAATTAAATGTACGAACAGTGGGTGATAAATATCCTTCATCCAACATTACGGATATACTTGATAAGCTTGGAAGAAGCCAATATTTTACTATTCTTGATTTGGCAAACGGATTCCATCAAATCGAAATGAATGCCATTTGGTTTAAAAAATGCCCCCTTAGAGGACTTCTAAATGAGATCTGCCTCTTGTATTTAGATGATATTGTAATTTTCAGTACATCTTTGGAAGATGTTCGATTAAAGGATCAATTTGAGTGCGGTACGTGAGCTACTACAGTATCAGAGCCGGTAAGTGTCGCTAGGCAATACTTACCGGACAGTTTCATTTTTAGAAATCAAATCTGACATTAACCTGAAATTTTCAAACATATTTTTTAGGCGATGATTACGCAAAAGGTGATTTTTACGGCCTCTTTTGGAGCCGTAAAGATTTACTTTTTTGTACGCACTCCACTTTTTTGGGACTGATCTGTCAGAATTTGACAGATGTGTACAAAAAAGGAAAACTTCACGGCTCCAAAACAGCGGCCATACAAACACCTTTTTGGTAATCATCGTCTAAAAAAAATTATGACCAAATTTTTGAATCTTTTGTGATGATCGCCTAAAAGACATCGTGTGCACCTCGTCGTAAAGTTCTTTTTTGGCTTTATCTGCATTGTTTCCTCGGCTCACGCCTCGGCCACAAAGTGCAGATGCATCCAAAAAAGATAACTTTTACGGCCTAGGTACACAAATTACTATTTCGGCTACTGATTAAGTTTTACATGTACAACAAAGGTGATGCGATTTTCACAAAATTTGATTTTTTTATTTTTGAAATAAAATAACGAAGAACAGGCTTACATTGTGAAATAATTAGAATATTGAAACACTAGTTTTGTAAAGCTTATATTAAGACACGAATTCAGGTTTGCAGCACGACTGCCGTAGGCAGGAGTGCCTGTAAAGAACGAGTGCTCGTAAGTTACACAAACCGAGTTTTTCATGTTATTTTTTCTAATTTTGGTGATTTAGGGATTTTTTTTAATTTTTGATTTTTCTTTACTTTACATCACTTGACATGGGACCATAACCTCAAAATCACACTGACATTTCGTTCAGGGTGTGTTACCAATGGAAACAGCAATTCTAGATTTTGGGTGCGTTAATGGGTTATTATATTAACACACTCAAAATGAATGCATTAATAGCTTTGTTACAACAGCAAATTAGAAAATAGTATATTGAAACACTAGTTTTGTAAAACTTATATTAAAACACGAGTTCAGGTTTGCAGCACGACTGACGTAGAAACGAGTTTTTTATGTTATTTTTTCTAATTTGCATATTAATCTAATTTTTTTACAAATAAAATCAATTTTGGTAATTTAGGAAATTTTGTAAAATTTTTATTTTTGTGTACCTGACGTATATTTAACATGACTTGACATGGAATCATAACTTCAAGATCACACCGACATTTCGTTTAGTGCAGGGTTCAATGTGTGTTACCAATGGAAAAAAAAATCTAATATAGGGTGCGTTAATGGCTCATTAACGCACTCAAAATGAGTGCGTTAATAGCTTTGTTACAACATCAAATCAGAAAAAATGCTTTACGATACACGTCCGGTAAGGTACTTGTAACTCGTTTAGACATAATGTCTAACTCGTTACAAGTAACCTATACCGGACTTGTAACGTTAAATACTATTTCACTTCGTCATCGGACAATATACTTTACTCTTCTTCGCCACATTGCCCACATTTTGCTGCTTAAAATTCGTTTGCAATGATGGTGCTGCGCAGCATCAAGTAGTAGACTCATCCAATGATGACGGACTTCTTTTCTTCGACTGGACGAAAGAAAATTAGTAACTGAACTAGTACGGTAAATTACCAATTCATCAAAATACGCCAGTGTGTTTTCATCTACCAGTTAAGCCTGGTTTGTAGATTGTCACTGCTGAATGCATCGTAGGCTTTCATTTGACAATTTTTGAATATGTCACTGCCATTTTAAAACTAAAAGACACTTTACTTAGAAATTTCTGAAACATAATACTTTCAGCAGGGAAACTTACAGATACAAACCTGAGATTTTACGCTATTTGTCGAAAAGTGTCACGACAACGTTTTGAAAATAACACAAATTTTTGAATAATTATGCCATTGCTATTAAAAAATTCTAAATTCCTGCACGGAAACTTACAGTAACAAATCTGAGATTCCACCACATTACATAAAGTGGAAATTGTCATGACAACGGTTGTCATCGCTCTTTTTAAGAACATTTTGCTTAAAAAATTTTGGAACATAATAGTTCCAGCAGAGAACAGATGCAAATTTGATATTCTATAGCATGTCATAAAATCGAAATGTGTCATGACAACGTTGTGAAAAGAACACAAATATTTTTTGATAATTTTTGAGCGCCATAGATTTAAATGATTTGAATGCCAACATTTAAAAAAGTCGAAAATGTCATGACAACGGTTTAAAGAACACAATTATTTCTTAACAATTTTTGAATGTCATCGCTTTTTTAAAAGACTACTTAAAAAAATCTGAAACATGTTAGTTTCATCAGATGCAAATTTGAGATTCTATAGCATTTCATTTCTCAAAAATTTTGTCTGTAACATCAACCGAAATTGAATATAATTTTAATTCTTTAACTTATGATGATTCTTTTGATTGAGAGTGTCTCCATTCTTTTGATTTTTCTCCTGATTCATTTTCTTAATTTGCTTGTTTTTTTCTTTATGCTCTAGTTTCATTTGACTATTTGGACTATTTGACTATCCTCTTGATTATACATTCTTTTGACTTGCGGTATTATTTCCATTCTGTTGAACCTTTTGATTTCTCTGAATTTGGATTCCATCGATTTTCTCAATTTTGTTGATTTGCTTCAATCCCTGAGTCCCTTTAGATCTTTTCCATTCTCGTTATGATTATATCGACGCCTCCAATTTTCTCTTTGGGTGCTTGTAACTGTTTTACGAACGTTCAGCAGATTTAACAACTGTAAATTTAATCTTGATGGCACTTATTATTAAACTTTTTGGGATATCCTCATTATGCCCAGAGACCTGTTTCGAGATACATATTATATTAATGGGGTTGAGGCAGAGACATAATTTATTAACCTTTTTTGTCACATTTTGAACCAAGACAGTTCACGAAATTTGCATAATATATAGCATCGGAATGCCTTTCAAATGGATGGTTGCCTTATCAACATTCTTTTACAAAATTTATTACCACGTCAAAGAGAATTATTATTTTCGTAACTAAAAAAATCTTTTTGCTTTTCCCGAAATTAAATGAGATGACCAAACATTGCTCCAATTCAACAGCGACCGGTATTATGAGGTAGAAAATGGGAAGTTGGAATATTTTTTATTGTTATTCTCAACCCAAATTTCTTTTTTGGGTCAATAATAAAAGTGATGCAGAAATCTTCTGCTTTGAAAGATAATTTGAACCAACTGTCGTCACCTACCTCTCAGCGGTAAGGCGTGAAGAAGTTGTTATGTTCTTCTCATAAGATCGTACGTTATTAACTTTATTGAAATACTTGGAGATAAATTCCCGAGTGTGAAAAACGAGATAAACGGGGAGACAGATAAAGTATGTAACCTTCGGGTTCCGTGCGTAAATAAAGGAACTGCCACTGCCTTCTTTGTGGGTCGTAAAGACTGGGAGGAATTCCATTCTCATTCCATTTATTTGCGTAAGTCGGTTTATGGGTGAAACGGGAAATAAATTTCGGCAACATTGCCATACTAGACTGTAATTGAGTTCTTCTTTGGAAGCGTGTTAGTAACAGCTTGGACAAATATTTCAATGTGTTTAGTAATTTGTTTAACCGCTTTTCTACTGATAAGGACATAAATATTTGTTTATATTGCTGTGGTAGTACTGGACGAAAATACCGAAAGTAAAAATTTAACTCTACTTCGTCAATACCAAACCGGAAATTCTCAGCCTGAGTAAATACTCTTTGAACTATTTGTCTGTTGTCGAAGCCCCAAAATGAAAAAATCTAAAAACCAATCACTCGAACCTTGCGGTTGAGGTGTTTATAGAGCACATGAAGTTTACCCAAACGCTCTAAATCAAAAAGGGACGCCGCAGGGCGAGTCACGTACAAACAGTCCCGACAAAAACGTAGCTGCAGTTTTTTAAACTCGACTACACACCGAAGTCGCAGTTTTTTATTTATGGGAACCTGTACGCATTGGTAATTTAGTGCCTTTTTACGAGCATCGCTTCATTTTTAAAACCCTTGCCTACGTATTGTGGTGCACCCTTCGCCGTGTGTGACTCATAAGAATTGTGGGGGCTCCCTCCTATGAAGCTTTTATGTTTTATGACGTATTAACTGACGCTAATGTTGAAGGACCCTGTAAAGGTTTCATTAAGTTTTGAACACCCTCGGATTAATTTCGGTGGTAATGGAGTAGTTTCTTGCTGGGGTGTTATTGTAGTGCCAAGTTGTGATGTGGAAGTTGCTGTTTTTCGGGAAAAAGGGAAAAAGTTAGTTTGTACAAACAAGCGGCAAAGAAAACGACAGTGAAGAAAAATAATTTTATTGTATGTGTATTGTACAGTTATTTTGGGCGTTGAGTATGTAATTAGTACCTACTAAGATCATATGCAACCAACAATACAGTAAGTAGTCCGTAACCATTTTTCAACCCGCAAACCTAATTCTAAATTATTAAATGTAACATGTAACATGTAACATGAATAGTAGCATATTTTTATTGACATTGTTGCAGCAAGTTCTGTTAATGAGATTTGTTTATTATATTTCGAATGATTGTGAATAAAATAGTATACCAATCTCAGAGAAAGTTCTTTATGGCAACTCGATTATGAATCATTTAATGTAACTAATGAATCGTAATATAGGATAGTAATAGAGAAATTTTTTAATTTGAACGCTCATAACTCAAAAATAGTAAAATAGCTATTCTCTCTTTTACCAATGTTTATAATTTTATTATAAAGCGTTATAATCTTTGATCTAAGAACGTGAAACTTAAAATTAGGGAAACTGAAACCATTAGAATCTAACAGCCCGATTTCATGTTGAGTTACGACCCTCTGGTTGCTATGGAGACGTCTTAACTAAAGACCAGGCAGTAAGGCTCAATTTAATGTGAAATGAAACATAAAATTGGTCCTTACTGCCCGGTCTTTAGATAAGACGTCTCCATAGCAACCGGCGTTTAAGACCGTCGCAACTCAACACGAAATCGGGCTAGACCTAAAAACCTGCCACTTTGGCAGTCTGAGAGCTAGAAAGTTCTAGACAACCCGTGAATGGAGTTTGAGACACTAAAAACTTGAGGACCTAAAAATAAAAGGGCTGGACTATCTGAAGATACGAGAAATTGAAAATTCACAACTAAGAAACAAAAAATCTAAAAATAGTCCTCACCTGAAAATCTGAGAACCTTAAGAGGGGGGTTCATTTTTGAAATTTCATAGTAACGAAATTAGATGAAACTCGTTACAGACTTCGCGAAAGCTTTTAAAAAGTCACTGCTAAACCCAAAAGTGATCAACTTTGGGTTTAAATCGAAATATCTTGACAGAATTGACCGAAAATTTGCCCGCTTATGTCTGACCTATCATAATTTTGCTGCAATAGTTTGACTACTTTCTCAGAGATGGGGCACAGGCGAGACGCAAGAACACAAAATTTAAGAATCCTATGGACCCTGTGACGGTCTTGATTGTGACACTACTTTCTGTGCACGCGAAAGAAGAAGAAAGTTATAGAAACGTATGTCTGTGAGATATCAGACGCAGAGAGGAACCGGCAAATGCGTGGGTACCTATTGTACTCGTCACGTTCACTGTTTTGTACCTGACGAGTTTCGGGTAATTACGGTATATTTCCAGAAAAGAGGGTGCGGATGGTTTTGCCTCTGACGAGATATGCGACTTATAATCGAACAGTAATAATTATTAACTTAAATAATTAACTTTAAAAAAAAAGAAACCGACTTCAAAAAAACCAAAGTAACATAAGTTAACTAAAAAGTAAAAAATAAAAATTTTCAATTTCAGAGTTATTTGTTGTGATTATTTATTTTTCCGTTTAATGAAATTCAGAAATTATTGTTGATTATCTAATTATTAATTGTTTTATAATTTTGAAGTCGGTGCCAAGTAAAACATAAAATTATACATTTTAAAGTTATTCCCTGATAATTTCAGACTTCTTAATTCACGATTATGATTACTGAATTAAACTTTTCAGAACCCATTTGATACATTAGGTAATATGTAGTATATTTCAAACGAGTGCGCTGTCATTACACTTTTCAGGGGCGAGGGCGAATTTTTGCAGCCCGAGGCGAAGTCCGAGGGCTGCAATGAGCCCGAGCCCCTGAAAAGTGACAGGGCACGAGTATTGAACAGTGTTTTTTGTATTCGTTCCCGCAAAATGAGAAAAAGTACAAATTTACATCAGATTTTGAGGTTAGGTTGACAGCTGCCAAATTAAATACATACATACGATACAATATTTATGTATGTTACATGTATTTCATTACGTACAGTCACGGCCATGGAATTTTAGCCGTCACTTTAATGTCAATTAAAAGAAAACGGATGTAGTCAATGCTTTATTGTCATTATGATTGACTTTTTGGAATTGAAATCTAAAAATTTGTCACTGTTAGTGTTTTCATGAGCGAATTAGTCACTGTCAAAATGACAAGTCTTTGAAATAGCAGAAAGTTAGGTTACGAATACCTAAGGGTCGCCTTATATCTTATGACATTCAATGATAAGTGACGGCCAAAATTCCGTGGCCGTAACTGTATTATGTGTGTCACAAAACGAATACAAAAAAAGCTATATGTTCGTAGTAATAATTTTGCATGATTTAAGTTGGATTTACCGAGAGATAAATTATTAATTGTTAGATTTGAAATAAATAAATAATGATTTATTATATAATTACTATGAACTGTTTTTATAATTTTTTTTTGTAGTAACTAATTTGTTATTGTAGGAAGGTATATGTTTTTATGGCACCAACTTCAAAATTATAAAACAATTAATAATTAGATAATCAACAATAATTTCTGAATTTCATTAAACGGAAAAATAAATAATTACATTAAGCGGAACAACAAATAACTCTAAAATTGAAAATTTTTATTTTTTACTTTTTAGTTAACTTATGTTACTTTGGGGCGATTCCATTATCGCGGGTGCAACATCCAGACGCATTTAAAGATCCATTTTTAATAAAATAATAAAACATTTTAATGAAATTATTCTCTGAAAAGTTACATTTTAACATGATCTTTTTAATTCATTTATAAAAAAAATAAAGGGAATGTATAAATAGTCGGGAAGTAGGTTTAAAGTGGTATCACGGGTGCAACAACATTGGCCCCATCGTTCTACACCATAGTACAAGAACACAAATGTCTGTTAATTGTGAAACATTTAATGTATTATGTCTTCATATTTTGATAAACGTTACATCAATCAACTAAACTAACATTATAGTAACATAAAAAACAAAATTAAACAATGAATTATTCACTTTTGAAGGAATCGCGGGTGCAACATCAAATTATCGCGGGTGCAACGAGTCTAACTTAAGTGAATATAAACATCAATAAAAATATATTGGAACGAAATAAGAGATTAAACAATGTATTTTACTAATCAGTACACTTCTTTTTAACTTTTATGTTAATTATTTCTTTTCAAATTCATCAATATTCATCGAAAATTTTATTAATATACTATTGCCATTAATCTTCTTCTCTGCCGCTTCCAATTTTTCGAGAATGTCTTCAAACTGAACGTCTGCTACGTCATTCACAAATCTTCATCTGTATTGCTCTGGCACACGCCCACATAGCGATATTGGGTTACTTTTTTGCCAGACTTGCAAAGCAGCTGTACAAGCACGTACGAACCAGCGCAAATATCTTTTGATGAGACAGCATTAACAACACTAGTTCCAGCGCATTCTTCTGCTGGAAACTTAGAGGGTTCAAGAGACGTTGTTATAGAGTCACACTTTAAAGATTCGTCTGAATCCGACTCGCTGTAAACATCGGCAACGCGCAATTTTGTTCTATTTGGCATGAAAGATTCCGTCTGATCCGATGCATAAGGCACAGATACGTCAGGACACAGAATTTCTTCGTGTTGTCCCGAACCTGTAAGAGGTTCTAAATCTTCGTCGTCCCAATCACATTCTATTTCGGTGGCAGATTTAATAAAAACCAAAGTGCTTTTGAGATGGGACTGTGAGGTCCGTGCCACAGAAATGCTGTTGCCATCTTCAGATTGAAATAGATGTTTTGTCTGGATACCTGGTATATTTTTCAGCCCTTCCCATTTCTTATCCAACAAGGCCTTGTTCTTTTGATACAAATATAAAGAAAATGTTAGGAGAGAGACTGCGTGCCAGGTCATAAAATTCTTGGGCAGTCTTCTTTACGACGCATTCTAGTCGCCTGCATTATTTCCTTTGATCTAATTCTGGCTAGTATTTTCAAATCTTCATCGACTTTCATTTTCATTACTTCTCTCCGTTTCGAATCACGCACCCTTTCTCGACTGAGATGGTCTGCATGAAGTTGAGGATTTTTCTTTTAATTTCCGTCTATATTTCTGTGAAGCAGACTCTTTTCCTTGTTTTTCTGACATTTTTGCCAGTATTTCTATCAAGAGTGAAATATTAACAGAAAATACTATTAAATATAAATCACACCATATTAAATTATAATAT
This sequence comes from Diaperis boleti, assembly GCA_963583935.1. Taxonomy (NCBI): domain Eukaryota; kingdom Metazoa; phylum Arthropoda; class Insecta; order Coleoptera; family Tenebrionidae; genus Diaperis; species Diaperis boleti. Next base: position 57,864,317 of record OY757242.1, on the reverse strand, counting down.
AGGGCATAATAAATCAATCAATATCATAAAGTACACCATAACATAAGAAGTCAAAAATGTTGCACCCGCGATCCTAATATCGCGATCGCGGGTGCAACCGATTTTAGTCAACGTTTAATTCAATTTAACTAACAAAATACTGATAATTACGAATGATTGAAGTTTCCCTTTGCTTTCTTCTTACTTTTACAAAATTTCAAAACGTTAGCTTATTATTTTAATGAAAAAAATAAACTTTCATATCTTTTTCATCGCGGGTGCAACAAACTAACAATAGATTTTTTGTAGGCACTATTGCTTAAAAAGTAATAACAAATACTTACATATTTTTGGATAAGCGAATAAAGGAATATTATCACTACACGAACAACCGGTGAAATATAATGTCAAACTACCGGTAACAGTTAGGTCAAGCGACTGCCATGCATGTATTTCCACTTCGTACCAACCTATAGAGAATGTACATGTTCCTAACGTGCCAAAAATTTGACAAATATGAAGTTAGGTTTAAAAAAAATGTTTTACCATTAAACTTAGACCTTCATCTTTAGAGCAGTATCCAAGAAGGTAACAATCACTATGAATTAAAAATTGATGTCAAGAATCGTCTATAGCGGAATCGCCCTTTGGGTTTTTTGAAGTCGGTTTCTTTTTTTTTTAAAGCTAATTATTTTACAATTTTAAGTGATGGGTAGACCTAGTAAGGACGCTTCAAATCCACGCGAGCGCGAAAATAGATTGTCTTTGTGGTTTCTATGGGATACAGCATGAGAAAATGTGGATCATGTTGAAAATGGAAAATTATTGTTTGTACGGTCAAAACTGCAAAAAATTTAAAAGTAAGCGGTTAGTTGTATAGAGGCCTTCAATACCTTTCAAATGAGATATCACTCGACCCATAGTGCCATTTAAGATTTTGGGGCTAACAGCCCCCTCGCGAAGAGGACGAAGCGCCGGAACTTGAAAAGAATCTTAAAAGATGTGGCCCTGGCGAATAAAATCGACCTGTTCGAAGATTTTTCAATCACAGTAGGTAATCAATTCGGAGAAATCTGGACTGGGGAGTTTTAAATGGGACAGCCTGTATATTATAGACATAAATCGATTGGTGCAGAAAGCAACCAAATACCATAACATGTATGCTAAAATTTACGGCTAATAGTGCTTATATGCCTAGGGCATAGTAAAACACAATTGTAGATGAAATTGCCATAATAGTCTTTTCGTTTCCTGAAAAGTTTGCAAAATGTTACTTGGCTTGTTTTAAGAATAAACGATTCAATTGAAATCGGTTCATAAACAAAGAAATTATATTTGAAGTCGGTTTGGTTAAGACACAATAAATCACATCCTTGATGAGTTTCTCGGCTTGTCACTCTCGGGTTGGGTTGCGGCCATAAACCATTCATCTCGAGCAGGTACCTTCATTCGAACACATTTCCATGATTTTGAGGAATTTCCTTCTATAACTTCGACATCTTACGTCCAATATGAATCAAATTAAAATGGGAGCATCTTGAAGATATACTGAATACATCGCAAAAAGAATAATTCAAATCGGTTCATAAACAAAGAATTTATGCCCGAACATACATAAAAAAAACATATACAGTCGAATAGAGAACCTCATCCTTTTTTGAAGTCGGTTAAAAAATAAGAAACCGACTTCTTAATTTCAGACTTGACTATTCATAATACTAATATTGTATGGTTTCGATCTACCGACAGATGAATTGATATTATTATTTTTTATTATGTAATTATTGTTTTTTTTTTCGTTGTATATAATGTGTTACTGTATTAGCAAAGTATATAATTTGTTTTTATGTTTTACTTAACACCAACTTCAAAATTATAAAACAATTAATAATAAACAATAATTTACTTAAAAAAAACACCGGTGGTGTCTGCTAAAAAATGTATTCAAAGTCAAAGGTCAAAAGTATTTTTTGCATCCTTTTCTTAAACATTCTGCTAGTTTGTACATAAATAAGGAACAACTCGAAACTAGGAAGGTATTATGGAAATTAAACAATAATAAGCGTTTTTTATTATTATTATTGGGTGGGCCTTAGACCTATAATTATGTATTCATTTCATAATGTATGTAAACCTTTGGTATGTTAACTTCCCGTGAAATTTAAATGTCTTGATCAGGGGTGGGTCATGTCTACCAGTTAGGAAATCCCAGTGTCATAAACCCTTACCTGACCCAATTTAAAATCGCGAACAAGGTTCCTTTATTCAAATCTTTTTAAAACCTTCATTCCCTCTCATACAAGCTTCCATTTCATAACATGCTTTCTGACAATAACATCACTCAGTTCAACCGTCACAATCGGTAAACGAAGCTCTATCAAAATATGGGAAAAAAAAACATTAATTTGGATAAAGCTGAAAATTGGTTCAGGTCTTAGGTACACTATAACAAATCAAATATCAAAAAAAGATCAGACAAAAGTTTTAGATCATGCAATTACCTACAAAAATTGTTTCCATACTTTTTTTCCTACGAATCACACCATTCCTGTGATATCGCGATTCCAAAAGTTGAAGAAGTATTCAGGACTCATTTGATACAAAAAAGCGATCTATTCGTAATGCATACTAATATTGTATGGTTTGGTTGGATTTACCGACAGATGAATTGATAGTTTTGGTTATTATTTATTATGTAATTATTGTTTTTATTTTATTTTTTCGTTGTATCTTATGTGTTATTGTAGCAAACTATATAATTTGTTTTTATGTTTTACTTAACACCAACTTCAAAATTATAAAACAATTAATAATTACATAATAAACAATAATTTACTAAAAACAAAAATAGCTCATAATAGTCCGGTCAAAACAGACATTTCAATTCCCATTTGGAAATTTTGTTGAATAAGGGAGGGGTCGTCAAAGGACTGTTCTGTCGTAGCTAGCGGCAAGATGGGTTTTTCGGCCACTTTACTATTTATTAGGGTCTCAGGTAGACTTCGCTGTAAAAGATAGAAAATATTGGAAAACACCCCATCTAGAGTTGAGTAGTTCCATCGAGTGGTAAGTACCGTTACAATATTATTTTGTTGAATGCGAACAATGGGGGCCATCTAGTAGTCAGTTGACGTTTTACATATTTTACCCTGGCTTCTAACCTGAACATGTTGAAGTGGGCGTGGTCGGACCCCGCTCTTAAAATCTGACAGTATAAAATGCTGCAAGAAAGGCAACCTGAGAACCCGTGGAAACAGGAGAACTTAATATAATATAACCTAAAAATCGTAGAAAACCTATTTCTGAAAACTTAAAAAATCTGAGAGCCTAAGAACCTGAAAACTTGATAACCTGAAAGAAAGAAAGCTATCCTTCGAAATCAAAACACTGAGAATTTCAAAACTTGTAACTCTGAGGGAAAGAAAGAAAGAAAAAAATTAACAAGTGAATAACAATTTACCTAGTGATTATTATTAAAGAATTCTACAATTAAGTAAAACGTACCAACATAAACAAAACCCTCGCCTTTCATACCGCAGATTCCCACTGTTAGACGTCGCATGGTGACATTGCGGCCGCGCAAATACGTAGTTTCAGTTTTTTATCGACTGGCGTTGGGACCACAGCACTCTTCTGGGGCCCCGGCGAAACCGCCCCCTTGCATTAATATATTTTCAAGAAGCTTCTTCCAGGGACTTCCAGTTACGGAACATTTTTGTACTGCAACTTGCAAACCTGAACATAGAAATCGGCGAAACTGAAGGCCCGGGAAGATCCCAAGAAACTTCCAATATGAAAACTTGAGTCTGTAACCTTGCTGATCTGAAAATCTGAGATCCGTAGAATATAAATCTGAGAACTTGAAAGGAAGAAGAATTTCAGTAACTGAAAACCTGAAAACCGGAGAACCCAAAAACCTAAACATGTCAGAACCTCCGAAAAGATAAAAACCTAGAAACCTAAAAATAATACGAGAAATCGAGTTTTTTATACTATTTTTTTCTACTTCCACTATTTTAACCATTTTTACATAAATCTATAACTGCAAACTTTTCAACAGCAAGATATCTGGAAGAAACGTTTTTAAAATCTGCGCGCCGCTGCACATACGAGTAAAAGGTGGTCAGAGGGAATCCATAAAAACAGGCGAACGGGGTTCGTTACTGATTTTCGGTTTCTAACCTGCGGGCGACGCGGTACGGATATCGCCGTCTATTTTGGGTTTCTGTAATGGGGTTACAGAAGCAAATCGTGTTAATACATCTTTATCTTGTTTTATTTCATTTTTTTTTTCATTTTACGTTAACGAATCCAAAATAGTAATTTGTGTACTTAGGCCGTAAAAGTTAGCTTTTTTGGACGCATCTGCTGTTTGTGGCCGAGACGTGAGCCGGGGACACAATGTAGATAAGGCCAAAAAAGAACTTTTGGCCGAGGTGCACACGACGTTTTTTAGGCGATGATCACAAAAGAATTCAAAAATTTGGTCATATTTTTTATTTTGACGATGATTACCAAAAAGGTGTTTTTCTACTTTGGTGTCACAAATTGTTTATTGTGACACTAAAAGTAGTGTCACAATGGAACTTATTGTGAAACTGTTTTTGGTTTTTTTATTTTATACTTATTACGTTGGTATTGAGCATTTCTAGCCAACTCCTGTCGAGGTCAAGCCAAGTGTCAACTTTTCAGATAAAAAACATAACCAGAAACACAACTGTTCCTAATCCCACTACCTAATCCTAAAAATCCCTAGATTATTTAAAAAACAGAATTTTAACATTTTCATAAAACGAACAGCTCCAAAGTAGAAAAAATAGTATATTACACTCGTTTAACGAGGCATTGTGACATTCGTTCTATTGGGACACTTCTCGCTGCACTCGTCGTGCCCCAAACCCACTCATGTTACAATGAAGCCTCTTGTTAAACTCGTATAATAATGTATTATTGTATGGCCGCTTTTTTGGAGCCGTGAAGTTTTACTTTTTTGTACACATCTGTCAAATTCTGACAGATCAGTCCCAAAAAAGTGGAGTTTGACAGATCAGTCCCAAAAAAGTAGAGTTTGACAGAAGCGTACAAAAAAGTAAAACTTTACGGCTCCAAAAGAGGCCGTAAAATCACCTTTTTTGTAATCATCGCCTAAAAAATGTTGTTCAATACAACATTACAACACTTTTTTGGGCCGTGCGAAACCCCCACCTCTCGTTTCTACGACGCTGGTTTACACAGACATCCAGAACAAAAATGATGCAAAAGAAGCTCCACCGAGATATTTCCGAGATTAAAAAGCACCTGCATTTAAGATAAAAGAAAGAAAACGACCTCTAATTTATTTTTACCTGACTCGCTGAACATAAATCACGAGCTCCGAGCTCCGAATTCCGCTATCACGGAACTTCTTTCATTTTGCATGAATCAATAAAGGTAGATTAATATTCTTTGACGTCCCGATCCAAACATTGGGTAAATATTCCAAACAAAAGACCAAAGCAGCCCAATGCAAGCATAGTTTTCTCTCTTCTCGTCTAGTGGCGCAATTATCTTCTCAGACGTCAGCCATTACAGCCGTAATGAAGCTTTTGTGTTTGATGTCTGAAGTGATTCATTACAATGTGCAGAGGATTTCAAACGCATTAGGATCTAGCGTCCGTCTTAAGACCTGCAGAGTGGTGCATGAAATGTGCATCTGCTCCCTGATAATAATTAACAGGTATTTATGTTTCGTCTTTGTTGCAGATCGGATTTGAGCACCATTTATGAGCCCATTCAGAGCAAGAGTCTAAACAACCTCATCATGGTAAGAAGTGCGGCTTTATTTTGTTACAGGATTATAAAAAAAGCTTTTTGTAAAAGTAGCCGGCGATGACGGCCCCGGTGACTGGTCCTGCCCAGTAGACCTTAAGAACAAAATATAATTATTAGTGAAATGCCTAAACTCACGCACATCTAAATCTAAACCCATTTTTACGCATATATCATTCAATAACAAAAACATTTACCCAATGAGTATACCAGCGATAGTGATTCCAAATGGTGGGTCCCAAGCTCCGTGCAGGGTTCATACTGGCACCAGTATACGCCCCCTGAAAAAAATAGATGTAGGCCTGAAATAAAACCGGATTATTGTTACCGCAGATATATTTAGTAGGAAGACAATGAGTCCGATCCTAATGGAGATTGAGTCCCCCTTGGTGTTGTTTTTAGGGTCCCACGAAGCACAAATAGCGAGCGCCATTATAAAGGTTGCGATAAATTCCACAACGGATGCCTTGAATGAAACTGTTAATATTGGGGTAGTTATGTTTAAGTGGGATCGCTGTTAAATCGCAAAAGATTTTTAACAAGAGTCATCGGGCAATAAACATATTGAAGAGAAATTATTAGTCGATCACCAGAAATTACTTTGAGTCATTTCGAAATTAATCTCACAGTTTGTGTTACTCACCGGTCACACCCAGGAAGAACCAGTCAGGTAAAGTTAAGCAATCTTCTAATTTCAACGATCCGCATCGGTTCGAACGAAGTAATAATAAAGGTACTAATTTAATATTTGCATAATAAATACAGCTATTAAAGCACCAATTAACATTCCCTATATGCGGGTATCGAACTAATTAATTTAGAAAAATGTGTGAGCAAAGTTCCGTATGTGGAAACTATACAGGTTATATCGTAAATTAATTAATATTAATTTTTTATGACATCCAATGTCATGTTTGTGTGTGTCAACAAATAAATAACATTGCAAATTTACATTACCTGTGAACAACATTTTTCTTAATTCTTAATATTTGGCTCTTGAATATTAAACCACATGTTATTAAACTTAAATGTATTTTTTATTTATACAGAGTGTTACATACGAATGTATGTCGTTGATTAGCCGGGCGGTTTATATTATTACAGAATGTTTTCTAAAATTTTTGTTGTGATTATTATCAATTCAGCCCAGCCGTTCAGTGGCGGGTAACTAAATTAACGTCAAAACTTCCACTAATTTTAACTCGATAACTACGGTGTTGAGTTCTATTAAGGATTAAAATTTTAATACCTATTTAGACATTTTCCAATTCATTAAATGTAATATTTCATCATTTAAAAATGTTTCGTTAACTTTTTTGTGTTTCGCTAATTTAACATTTCGTTTGTTTGTGTATTACATATTTTGATAACTCTTTAATGTCATGTTTTAATATTCCGTTAATTTGACATTGTGTCATTTCTTTATTATCCAGAGAGATCGAAAACTAAATTAGTCAAAATTGGCAATGCTCGAAAACTCGCTTATTAAATGTCAAGTTGGCCGTGTTAAATATGGACCAAAAAACTGTGACGTCACAACATTAAAGAGGATTAAGGATTCCAAATAAAAGTTATATCGAAGAAACTGGCGTGAGATTAAAATTATTTCTTTGTGGATTTAATAAACGAGGTAAAAAATAAACACCTTGGGTTCTCTCCGCCTGTACAACTGCACTTTTATTTGAAATCGTTACAGGTAAATATCACATATTGTGACAACTTTTTTGATCAACTTCATATTTCATAAATAATTCTTTTAAACTATGACAAGGACCAACTTTGATTAATTTACTTTTCGATCAGTCTGTATTTTGATATTTGATTAATCTCATCATATTCTTTCCTTTCCCCACTTGTAATATGTTTTTGAAGTAAAACTTCTTTATGGACACTTGACTTGGGGAGTAAGCTGGTGAATGCGTGACGAGAGCGTTACGAAAAGTGTGATCGGGCGAAGCGAACGGAAGTTTTCTTTAATGCACGATTTTACAATAATTAATTAATAGAATTTTTTTTTGCCTTAACGAGATTCGAACCCGCGTCTTATCCGTTGTGAATCCGCAGTTCTCACAATACACCTATATTTGCGTGTCAGTTTTGTATGCAATTGCGCTACCCGACTTTTCGCTGACGACAAATTGAAACATGCATTATCCAATACTGCAGACGGTATTAATTCAGGATTTTCTAGCTCCATTTATAAACTTGCATAAATTAAGAGCACTTTCACAATGGCGAACTGAAGTTTTACTTCAGTCCTGTGGTCTAAAGCACACTCGTATTTTTTTGATATTTCATCAATTTGATTTTTCGGTAATCTGATATTTTGATATTTTTCCATTTCGTTAAATTTAAATTCATTTCATTATTGATATTGACATTGACCCGAGAACAACGAAGGAAACGAAATAGTTAAAGACAGTCCCTAAACTCGAGGAAAACAACTAATACAAAATAGTGAGAGTCGTTAAACCCTAAAATAATCAGAAAAACAAAATTGTTAAAGACAGTCCTTAAACCCGAGAATAACAAAGGAAATTAAATAGTTAAAGACAGTCCTTAAACACGAAAACATCGAAGGATATTAAATAGTTAAACGGAGTCCTTCACCACGAGAACAACGGAAGAAACGGAATAGTTAAAAACAGTCCTTAAAACCGAGAACAACGAAGAAAACGAAATAGTTAAAGACCGTTTCTAAACCAGAGAATAACGAAGGCAATTAAATACTTAAAGACAGTCTCTAATCCCGAGAATAACGAGGAAACCAAAATTGTTAAAGACAGTCCTTAAACCCGAGAAGAACAAAGGAAACGAAATAGTTAAAGACAGTCCCTAACCCCGAGAATAACGAAGGAAATGAAATAATGAGAGACAGTCCTTAAACACGAGAACAACAGAGAAAACGAAATAGTGAAAGATAGTCCCTAAACCCCTAAATTTCGGATAAAAAAGAACTAGCCGGATTCAGGTAGAAATAATCTTAAAATAGTCAATTTTTCTTAACATATATACATGTCAGAGCGGTGGCAGCGAATACAGCGCATGCCTGAGGTGGTCAAGAGTGGGGATCTGAGCGGAGAGTAATATTCCCCGGAGCAGAGAGTGAAAAAAACCTGCCTTGAGCACTAATCGGGTCATGTTATCATCTATTCATAATTTATTAATTGTGTTTAAGATAAATTGCTATTTTTGAGTCATAGAATCTGTTATACATATGTTAGTTTATATGCTTCAAGATGTTGGACTGAATAAAAATTCCCAAAATAAGTACATAATCAAATTGAATTAAGCTGCAAAATTGGTGGATGCGCTGGTCAGTCGATAACGTGTCCCAGGAATAACGAAAAATCGGCTCTACCGAGTAAATTGTTTGGTTTCTTGGCATACTCCTCCTCGTAAAAAGTTTCTTCTACAACGAGATCATCGAACGGATATAATGAAATTTCTGTTTCTCCCAATATCGGTAATAGTGCGAATAGAACTGTTTATAGATTCACAGATTCTTAAGTTATCTATTTCTCAAGTTTTTAAGTTTTCAGATACAGAGTTCAATAATGTGTTAAACTGGGAACCTGATCAACACAGTAAGTGAGAATCAGAGAGCTCGAGAGTCAAAACCTGAGAAGCTGTGAAGCTGAGAGTCAGACAATCTGGGAAATCGTGAATGTGAGAACATGAAAACTAGAGAAGCTGTAAATATTCAACCTGTGATATTTTTTGTTAAACAATGAACCTCATAACTAAAGAAATTACGAACCTGAGATGTAAAGACACCAGAAACTTATAAAGTTGCGAAACGATGAGCTTTTTTAACTTTTGAATTGAAACTTAGAACCTGAAAACCCTTAATTTTAATTTAAGTACCAGAGAACCGTAAAACCTGAGAAACTGTAAAATTGTGAAATTATGAAACTATGAACCAGAGACCTTGAGAACCTGAAAACTTCAGAAGCTGTGGATAAATTTGTGAGGCATTGAAATTAAGAACTAAGGAAACAAACTTTTTTTTAGAAGAACTATATCATAGAACCTGAAAACGAAAAGTCATAGTTTCTTTTCTTTAAAGGACTAGAGCGGACTTCGCAAGGCAGGAAGAAAAGAGATTTTTCGTAAATATGTTTGTCTTCCTTTGATGACAATTACACAATGATCTGAGTCCTAATTCAGTTAGCTTTAAGTTTTCCAATTACCCACCACTAAACCAGCAACGTAATTCATTTTAAATTGGTGGAAAAATAAATCGTCTAACTGCGAAAAAAGTCCAATTACCAGACGATTGCTCTTGTATTGTACTTGTAATGAATCATGTCCACCTGAATCAAGATAACATTCCGCGGGAAACTCCAGTTCGATGGAGTTGGCAATCCGTGTTTTGTCGGCAACAGTTGCACCGTTATTTTTCCATATCACTATTTTACATGTACTTTATGCGTTTGAAAATAGCGTGTAGTTTGTTCCGGTATGCGACTCGTTTTGCTTGGTCTACATGCGCTCATATGTTCTATTTCCATTACACGACATTACAAAATGTCATTGAATTGAATGTTTAAAAACCTGTACGTTATAGTCAAGTTTTACGCGCTCTTGAATAAACAAATCAAATCCTACCGGGTCATTTTAATGGATCGACCTCGTAATAGTGTCATTTACGAAGACGACGGTCGACAGTGTTGACTTGACAAGATTGATCTATGCCGTAAGTTTCACTTCTAACTAGCTTAATTTGACATTTTTAATTTTTGTGTTACCGCAGGACGAAATAATTAGATTAATTAGCTTCCGACAAATAATTACAGCCGACAATTGAACAGCAATCACCCTCCACTCACCACTACCTGAAACAAGGAGATTTCGTCGTGCGGAACCGTGCTGCAATGGCCATCGACTTCGTAGTACTTATCTGGGGTCACGGCCTAAAATCAATACCACAAGCTGTCGCTGCAATTACTAAAAAATGATTTATTACCATAAGAAGTGCATAACCGGTCAAAGAACCTGCAATTTGGGAACTCACATAAATCGGTACCAATGTCAAAGGGATTTCGCCCATAATTACGGCACAGAGCGTGATTGCGGGATTCACGTGAGCGCCGGAGATGTGCCCGAAGATCTGTAGAACCGCGAGCAAAAAATTTAATAAAGACGAGATTAAAAAATTCTAATTTCGGCCCCGTTGGGGACCGTAATTTACATCTAGAGGCTGTGATTATGTGGATAGGTGAGGCTAGAGAGTGTGATGAATGTCCTAATTTTAGGTAGTCGGTCGTAATTGTCGAGGTCTACCGAAATTAGAGATCATTATCTTAATAAATTACTTATTAGTCGTGGAAGTCACTATAATGTTGCTTTTTTTATCAGTGCGTGTCGGAACAGTGCGGTAGCTAATTAGATTAGTTGGGGGACTTGTTTATTTTTAATATAGAAACACGCCGAAGTGCTGGAACTACTCAAGTATGGACAATCTGCAATATGCAGTAATTATTGAACAAAAATAATAACATGTAATCATGTAATTGCTTGTTTATATTGACATTGATGTCGATATTACCGATTTTTTAGGAAATAGATGCATATTATGTGATTATTATTTAATTAGTCAAAGTTGGCCATGTAAGCAAAGCCGCTTGTAGTAGTTTAACAGAAATAATTATAAATAAATAAATTTGACGTTTTATTGACTTTTTAGTGTAGATGTACATGTAGAAATGATCTATCAAATGCGTACTTAATTGCATTTATTAAACAGACTAAAATACAGTCACCTTATGCAAAGGCTCAGTGTCGACTGACTCTAACTGACTTACAACTGCTTACAGGAAACAAAAAACAGACATTATATTGAATCTGGATGAGTGATATATGAGAACCACATTCCGTGAAAGACACGAAAACTCAATTTCGCGGTAACCCAACAATATGTACCTATATGTATACAATAATTTGAATCTGAAGAACGCTGAGAAGGTGGAGAAGAATTTAAAAATAGAAAAGTTAAAAAGCTAACAATTCCAATAATCTGATTGAAATTTAAATTCATTCACACGAGAACAACATTGACCAATAAATTAACTAAAGAATATAAGACACTAGAAACTTATTCGACAATTGAAAAACTGAAATGCTTCGCCAGTTCACACTTGGGAAAGCTATGAATGTCAAACAAACAGAAATTGAGAAACTCTGTTATAGGAAATAGGTAAAGGCAGACAGTTTTGTAGATTAAAGCTGAGAAACCTGAGAAATTTTGGAAAACAATCTTGAGAAATAAGAAAGTGGGGAAGTAAGATGAAATTAAAAAAAAGTTTACGAAAAAAAAAACTGTGTGACAATTTGTGATCTCCATCCTCCATAAATCTGCAGTATACCCTCCAGCCCTGCACCTTACCAATCAATAGCACCACAGCTCCAACAGTCTTTTATCCTTCCAACCCACCGTTTCCACTTTCCAAACAAAACCCGATTGCTTCCATTCAACATAATAGCACAAATATGTCCTTTCAATCTTTCCTTTATCTCACCTGAATAACAGTCATAACAGACAAACCGCTGGCCAAGCTCGTTTGCGCAACAGGGACGTTTCCCCCAAACATCCCTTTCGTGCATCCCAGGCATGTAACGAACACCAGCAGTCCCGTCCCGATGAATTCGGCTATCGCTATTGTTATCCCGTTGCACCAGGTCGATTTGTTGCCCTTTTCGTACGTTGTGTCTGGATCTGAAAGTGTTATCGGTGTTATCGGTGTATTGATCGCTTGTCAGAACTAATTGGAGGGTGTCATCATATATTATTGATAGTGAAAATTAAATGAGGAGGACGGGATTGGTCGGCGCCAGGATACGGGACATTAAATTACGAGGAAATGGATAGGAGTTGATGAGAAGTGTTTAGTGTCGTGTAGTGTCCTGGAGTGCTTTACTAGGAAGAGGGATAAATTGGTTGGGGAAATTGTCATTGAAAAAGTCAGTGGTATAATTGTATTTATGACTATCGATAGAGAACGAGGATTGTATGTTAAATTATAAGGAGAGATCGAAAACTTAATTAGTCAAAGTTGACCATGCACAAAAAGCCGTTTGTCAATTTGACCGTGTTAAATAACAAGCAAGTTTGCATGAACAACGGTGTCTAACATTCCACCAATTAAAGGTTTGAGATTTTCGAGATTCCAATATCCTAATTTAAAAAATCTAATTTTGAAGATTTTGAGACATCCACGATAGTAAAATTTAGTCTTCAAAGGGCTCAACAGAATCTTAAAAATTGGGGATTTTAAATTAAGAGTAAGAATCTGTAATTTAATACGCAATTTAAAATTCAAATCAATTTCAAAAAACTATGATGATCTGATGATCATAAATATAATTTTAAATTTCTCGGGAATTTAGTACATATTTTAAAAATGAAAAATAAAATGTTTAAAAATAAAAATGGAGATTTTCAAATTTTGGGATCAATATCTAAGCTTAGAAATTTCCGAGATTTATATTCTAAAATAAGAATGACTGGCAAATTCAGTTCACCTGTCAAACTGTGACATTCGACCAATAACAGCCGTAGAATTTAAAAATTTTGGCCAATCAGAATCAATTACGGTGACAATCGCCCTCACCTGTCAAACTGATATGTCGGACCAATCTAAACGTCGAGATTTTTTGAAATCGACCAATCGAATTTCCCGCCAGCGAAAATCTCAAACTTTACTCATCGCCCTGATGATGCCAACATTGTTGGCGAAACGTGCGTTGGCAGTTATAATAAAATTGTTTTTGGTGTTTTAGGGAAAAACTGATTAAAAGTAGTTATCTACCACCGAAAGTGATCCAGACAATTGTTTTGTTTTTGTTAGTCTCTTTGGTCTCTTTAATCTCTTTATCCTGTTCCTATTTACTCTTTTTGATGCCTTCCATCCCTTTTGTCCCTTTGTTTGTTTTGTCTATTTCGAGGTCTATTTACCAACTTTATTCTCTTTAGTTTTCTTTTTCGTTTTGGTTTATTTGATCTATCTAGTCTTTTATATCGTCCCTTTAGTTCTTATAAGTCAATGTGCTTTTTTTGTCTCTACAATATTTAAACCCTATTTGTCTCTATAGTCTCATTGGTCTCTTTTGTATCTTTCGTCACTTTTATTTATGTTGTTGGTCTTTTTAATGTCTTTCGTCTCTTGTGTGTTTGTCTCTTTCGCCTCCTTTGCTTCTTTCATATCTTGATCTCTTTGGTTTCTGTTTGTATTTTTACCTTTTTACTCCCTTTAGTCTTTTTGGTATTTTTAGTCTTTTGTCCTGTTTTATCCCTTTGTCTGTTTCACGTCTATTTACTCACTTTAGCCTCTTTAGCTTCTAGTTTTCTGGTCTCTTTTTATCCCTGGAACATTACATCCGGCGATTCGCTTTGAAAGGGTAAAATATGCAAGTCGGATGTGGTGGTCGCCCCGTTTTCAACCTTTCGAAGAAAGATGCTTTTATATTTATCGATGCTTTTAGGAAACAAATGGCCGAATTTTCCATCCATCGGGAATTCCGACCCATTTCGTCCCAGGACATTTGTACTATTGTTCCGGCTTGTATACTTATAAGAGATAATTTAAATAAATAGTTTTAGAGAAAATTCTGAATTCAGAATTCAGACTACAAGTTTAGTGCAACATTTACCAAATCATCAGCATTCAGCCACAGTGGTTAACAATCCCTCTGGTCTCATTGGTCTTTTTTGTTTCTTTTTTTGACTATTTAATATGTGGTTGGTGTACTTTGGGTTTTTAGTCACTTTAGTTTCCTTTATTTCCATAGTCTTTTTGGTTTCTTTAATCTGTCTAGTTTTTATATTGTCTCTTTAGTATTTTTGGTCACTTTGCTCTCTTAGGTCTCGATCGTTTCTCTGGTCTCATTGTTTTCTTTGCCTGTTGCGTCTCTCTCAGTCTACTGATCTCTTTACTTTAGTCTCTTCAGTATCTTTGGTCCATTTGGTATTTAGTCCCTTTTGTCTCTTTAGTCTCTTTCGTGTGTTAAGACTAAATAGTCTCGTTAGTTCCTTTAATTTCTTTACTATCTTTGGTACTATCTATTCGTATTTTTGCGTTTTTATTCTCATTTCTTTCTTTCGTCTTCAAGGTTTCTTTCAGTCTTGTTAATATCTGCAACCACTTTTGCTTCTTTGATCTCTTTATTTTCTTTATTCCCTTTTCTCTCTTTCGTCAATGTAGTCTCTTTTGTCTTTTTGGCTTCCTAAATCTAACAACAATAATCAAGAGGAAGAACAGGATGATCCAGAATATTAAAAAATTTAAGATATTGGTAAACAGCAGATACGGACTTCAGTAATTCTGATCGAGTAAATTTTGATCGATCCGTATTAACAAAGTTTAAATTAACTATGTACGTAAAGTAGCCCCTAGACGGTCAGTCCCTAGACAGCCTGAGTCAATCGATTGAATCAAGCATGATTTTACCGTCATCAATCGGGTTCCTAGACGGTCAATCATGCTTGATCCAATCAGCTTTTGATCAAAATTATTTTCCGTCTAGGGGCTACTTTTGACTCAAAAATTCTCGAAATTTCAAAACTAAATTAAACTTCATGATTCTGAAATTCCACGAATAACATTCCAAGAGCATCTAAGGATTTGAGCATTTCCCAAGTTATCCCACTGAAACTCCCAAATCCCAAAAGAATTCCAAAATTCAAAAATTTAATGATTCGAAGATTCCGTATAAGATTTTAAAAATTCAAGATTACAACATTCCAAAATTTTGAACCAGAAGAATGTTGATCAATCCAAGTGGAGTAAATTTAACAAAAATTTTGAGACACTATAGGTCCCCATGATTCTAATATTTTAATCTCCACAGTACAAAATTCCTAATTTCCAAGAATTCCTAGATTTCGAATACGATATGATCCTAAAAAAAGTTTGCAACGTTCTATTTTAAGATTATAAAATTCCAAACTTCAAAGATCTCCATATTTGGTGACCTGAAATCCCAAATTCAAATATTTGGAAATTTCAAGATCAATTAAATTCTAAATCGATTTTTTTTAATCTCAGATTCACAACTGAAGAAATTTCTAATCTTTTACCAGAATAATTGGAAAATTGCAAAAGTATAGGATTAAAAAATTAGAAGATTTTGAGGTGTTCAAGGTATTAAGATTCAAAGGTTCCATTAGTTTCGAATTCGATTCTAATAGTTCCAAAAATCGCAAATTTACTTCAAAAAATTAAATTACTAAAGCTAAAAGATAAAATTCTGAAATTCTAAATAGAATTCCAACTGCCAAATTTTAAGATTTTGACGTTGACGTTCCAATAAGCTTCCAAGATTCCGAAATTATGAAACTTTAGACTTTCAAGAGTTTTAAGTCCGGAGCATTCTAGGATTCATACATTTTGGAATTCCAACATCTCAGAATTCCAGTTTTCAAAATTCGAAGACTATATCCAAACTTTTAAGATTTTTAAATTCCAGTTATACATATCTCTAGATTTTCACTATTCCATTCCAACGCAAGATGTTAAAATCTTTGAATTCTTATAAAGGTTGTTCAACTGAAAATATATTTAGGTCATTTGGTGCACTGAATAATATTTATATTTATAATTATTATTAAATTTTCAATAATATTCTTCAGTGCACCTAATGACCTAAAATATTTCTGGCACATCCTGTATAGTATTAACTTCATGCAGTTAATGTACTAATTTTTATAGATAACACCAGAATTAATAGACTATGAGTAATTTAATACAAAAACGTCTTGGAAAAAGTTCCGGTAAAATTTATAAAGCAAGAATACTCAGAGTTTTCATAACAAAAGACCCTCCAGAGTTCTAACAGTTTTTTTACTTGAATGGAGCCTCGACAAAAGCAATTATTTGTCTGAATGCAGAAATACAAAGTCGGAGTCGTTCTTGTCTCCTTTTATTCCTTTGACTCTTCTAAGGGTTGCGAAATTTCCCTCTTATTCTACTTCTTATTGTAATGGTTATCCCACATTTATTTCTACGTGTTGGGTCAAAAATTACAGTACTTCTTACCTTCATTCATCTTCAAATTATATTCACTATTTTTACTACTCTTAATAAAACTGGCGGTATCCATCGACCATCACAGTTCAACATTCACTTGTAATCCATTCAGCTTACAAAATCGATTTAATCTCACTGAGTTCATACTCTGACGGGGCGCATCTTTTATCACCTCTCATTTACTGAGACATATAACCAATAAACCTCAAAGTTTGATCTGACTAAAGTACACAGGCTTTTAAAGATTTATGACAATCATAGAATCGGGAAGTGGCAGTTACGTCGACATAATTGAAAGCTCGTTTTTTATAAAATTCGTCTTATCTTATTTAGTCTTGTCACGTGTACTCATCACAAAGTTGTTTTCTAAACCAAGAGTCAACATGTTGCGATATTTCGCGTTCAAATCATACTTAAAAACACATTTAGTACGGTATAAAAACACGCATCCGACTACAAATAAATGAATATTTTACGAAAGATGAAAAACATACAGATCCGAGCTTTCATAAAACAATGGTGAAAAGGGTGCTCTCAACGCTATTGGAGTGCCACACGCTTTATCAAAATTGCCAGCAGGAACATTCCTCGTCACCTCCCAGTCCTCTCATAAGACGTTTTTTACTCTTCAACGAACAATATTTTCTGGAATTCGGTCCGTGCATCTTAAAGCTCAAATTCGCGAAACTCCGAGAAAGCTTTCGAGTGTTCCGCAATCTGCATAGTCCTTTTATAAATAATGGATGCCTTCTAATCCACGTATTTCAATCAGGAGGATGTGCTTTAATCTCCGCTCCTCCAGTATTTAATCTTTAATTATGTTAACCCACAATTACCAGCAAGATTAACGCTTTTACAAAAAGGAGTGTAACTTATACTAATTAAGTGTTGCTTGTTTTGTGGTGTCTAAGTTAAATGTCAGTGAGACTTTAATAAATTAATAAACGTTTTAATTTTATATGAGGAAGCGGTGAAATTATGTCGTAAAACCTGCACATTTATGGATTTTATGTAGATACACGTCTTATTTTATTTTACTTTAAATTGAAGGAGACGTCATTAGGGTGACATTAGCAGCGTGAAAAATAATCATGAGCAACGAGAAGGTACTTAAACTTTAATTAGCTACAGTGTGTAATTAAACTGTGTTCATAACGATGAAAACACGTTAACTACGAGAAATTTCTTAATCATAAGTTTGCACCTGAACTTGCTAACGACTCTCTAATTTTGAAATAAATTCTGAATCTAAACGAGTTTATCTTGTAGCTCTTCAATTAATATGCCCCAATTCTTTTTAGAAAATAGGAAATTTCGAAATGTATTATTCGCGGCACAGACCGCCAGCTATTATTTGCAAGTGATGAGTTTGCATAATATCGCTAGCACAACCGCGCGAAATGCCCTCATTAATCTTCTTTTCCCAGACCAATGAGCTTTTAAAATCCTCAGTCATTATTGACGGATATAAATGATGAAAATGTTTTTGGTGCACGTTGTTCTTGTCGATGGGAGTGAATGATTAAAGGGGTACAGTGCACACCTTTTATAACCATCTTCGGATAGTACTGTCAAGTAACGTTATTCGCTAAAATAAGGCACGTGTACAAGATTTTATAAATACAGGCAATTAAGCGAATTTTTTAAAAGTCATTATCAGAACAATTCAGACTAAAAGACCTTTAATCCCTACTCAGCTTTATATACGGGGTCATATATTACAGAACAATCTAGTATAGTACGTCACAAAAGACTTTTTTAAGAACGATATAACTAAATTTCCATTTAGGAAAGTTTAGGAAACACCATGGTAATTATATAAAATAAGTAAGACCTTTCTGAGTTTACGGAGTGTCTTCAGGAGTCTCTTTTGAATCATTCAGAAATTTTTAGAATCTCTCAGAACTTTTTATCACTTTATTCTTTAGGACTCTTTCAGAAGCCTTTGGTGCTTTTCAGGACTCATCCCGTTAATCTAGTATTCTTCAAGTGTTTCAGGATTCTTAAAAATGATATTTTTTCCAGAATATATAGATCTCTTCTGAATTAATTATTATATTACATTATCAGTTTTTAGAATATTCCGTAATTCAAAATTTAAGGCAATTAGAACAATTTGAGATAAAAAATTATGAGGTTTAGAAATTCGAAACACTGAAACCACACATAATTTTTATTAATATCATTGGTACAATACAGTGAAATTGAAATATAATATGTAAAAATTTTAACTAGTGCATCATAAGGATCATAAGGTCCAGTACAACATAACTGTGAAAATTTGAGTCAAACCATCCTAATTATTGCGTTCGTGAAGCAATAAAGTAACAATAGAAGTCGACATGATAAAAAACTGATCAGAAAAACGCATATGCTCGAGCACTGACCGATAAGATTTAAATTGGCACTTGACATTGAACTTGGCTTCCTGTCTCAATAACATTATAATAAATGACTTCCATTATTTTGAGTCATATTGTCATATTGTCTCTGCAATAACGCCAGGCTGTTGTTCCTCTTCTGTGGTCTACTGGTGTAGCGTAAACGATCTGCTTCATCCACCCCCCAAAAAACTGTCACACGGGTTCAAATTGGGTGAACGCGGTGGCCAAGCAACTGGGCCATTTCGACCTATCCAGTTGTCATAAAAATTGTTATTTAGCCAATCGGACACATCGTCGTTCAACACACCAGTTAAAAACTCCAGGTTGCTATCATCAGTCGGCCGTTTGGGAAACACGTGTGGGCCCAGACGTTGATACGGAACTGTTGTTGAAAATGAGTTTCCCGGATCGCGCGCGAGTTTTTGTCGCTCCAAACATGTGTGCTGTGATTGTTTTGCACACCTTCACGTGTAAAACCCGCTTCGTCCGTGAACAACACAATGTTTAAGAAGTTTAGCACCTCTCGACACAACCACTCGCAATAATTAACGCGGCGGGGTAAATCTTCAGGTAACAACACCTGCACTTTCTTCAACACGTTCCAAAATTTGTTCTTCCACAGCAACTATACGGCGGTCCGTTGCCGCCCCCTATCATGGGTTTGGTGATGGAAAGTACCATGATCGCGAAGATGTTGGACTACGATCGTATACATGCGGGAATCTGGAGTTGGACGCTCTGGATATTTTTCTATCCAGAGCCTACGTGCACGAAGAGAGTTGCCCTGCGCCTCTCCATACATAAGTATCATATCGATACTCAGTAAAATTTGCCATTTCGACAACTACTGGTACGAAACACGCCCGGTTTCGGGACTCGGTCAGAACTGAGGTGGATCTCCAAAAAGAGGATAACATAGTTTTTGTTTATTATTTATGGACTAAAGATATGTTGCAAAAAATTCCTTGTTTTCATTGTACCGGGTTATTTTCATTTCTATAGGCGTGCACCGATTTTATAGCCAAACTTTAAAGAATTTTATCTCGATACAGGGGCGGAGTGGAAAACGCAAACCAAGGGGGTTGCAACTGTAATCCCAAGGTGTTACCAGATTTTTTACATACATTTCGATTTCGCCCTGTATACTTGCGGCAAATTAGACATTTTATAGAAAGATCAAATTCTTTGTGAACTTTGATCAAAAAAACAATTTCGATAGTGCTGTAATTCGCAAGTTCATGAAGGTCTAATTATCATAAATAACTATTACGATCGACAAGTTGAAACTAAAAATATTTGCCAACAGTATTATTGACCATTACTTTTCTTATGAATCTGATACGATAAATATTGTCAAACGCCTCATTAAAGTCACCGACCACATCAATCACAACACCTTGTTCTATTTGACTTAAAATAATGTAATGGGTATAAACAAATGGCTTGTACCCTCGACCTACAAGTGTTGAAACACTCTTGTTTACTGATTTATTTAAATAAAGACATTGATTTACATGTTTCCGATTGATCAAGCATTTTGGAATACAAGATTGAACGCCGATATTTGTCGCTTCTTGTTAAAATGGAAAAGCTGATTCCATGCCAACCAAATAAATGAAAGAGTTTCTAAAATGTGCATTACAATGAGTCAATTGTTCTTTCAAATGATTATAATACGGTGCGATGGGGTAAAAAAAAAACAATTTAATTATATTACAACTAAGAATAGTATATTGTGCAACTAGTGTGGAGAACAGCATTTTTCTCACTTGTGTGGTTTGCAGCACTCGCCAACGGCTCGTACCACAAACTTCCACACCTCGTGGGAAAAGTGCTGTTGCCTTTCGTACTAGAAAAGTGCTGTCGTAGTTGCACAATATACTTTTTTTACAACCACACAATAAAAGACCCAAATAACTGAAGGCGTATCGGTACTTGTTGAGGATAGATCAGGTATATTTTCACTTGTAAAAAGAGTAGGTACATTATATCAAAGTAATATATTGTAGGTTTCTTAATAATTCTTAAAAAAACTTATCCAAACATTTCAAAAACAGATAGTAACAGGATAAATTAGTACAGGTGTGCATAAATCATTCATAACAACCCGAAGCCTTCAAATTTTCGAGATTTTAAAATTTCAAAATTTAAAATTACCACTAGATTAAATAAAATTAAAAAATTTCAAATTTTTAAATGGCTACTATATACATTATACTGCTATTTAAGAATGTGGCTCTTACTTGATCGGCCAGTTTATAAAATGGCTGAAAACACCAGCCGAATTGTAAAATAATGCGAAATAAACTTAGAATGTGGCCGCGTTTTATAAAGTGCCTAGCCATTTGATAAAACGGCGGATTTTGTAATGTCGCTACGACATACATACTTATTTAATTTTTTTATTTACATTGATGTAAGGTATTTATTTATTTATTTTTATACTAATCGTGTTAATTTTAATATAAAATAACCGTTCAAGTGTGCTATTTAATTTTTTTATTTACATTGATGTAAGGTATTTATTTGTCGGAGATTGACCCTCCCCCTCTATGCTGGCTCACCACGCACTTTATTAACAACAATAATGACGGGAATTGGGGATAGACGGACCAAAGTAAAACTATTTTATTTAGATCAACACGATACACAACTTGTATTTTATTTTAATTAGACATTCGAATTGCTAGGCGCACACTATGCTAATCTATAGCTCATTTCGATATTCTAACACCCCCTCTATCGAAATGCGCTCTTCTAAATAAGTTTTTAACATTATCTAAACATAACATTTCTACACATCGATTGTGTTTATACTTTGACAATGATTTTGTAAAGATATCAGCAGGCATCGCATCTGTTTGTAAATAATTAATAACAATTTCTTTATCTTCTACTAATTCGCGAGTAAAGTGATATCTAACATCTATATGTTTGCTACGCTTGTGAAATACAGCATTATTAGAAAGTTTAATCGCGCTTTGGTTGTCACAATATACATGAATTGGCGATGATACATATTTTTCAAAACCCATATGTGACAAAAGTCGTTTGATGTAAACTATTTCACGAGAAACTTCAGAAAGTGCTGTGTACTCTGCTTCCATCGTTGATAACGTCACCGATGATTGTTTCTTTGATTTCCAACTAATTGGTCCTGCTGCTAATGTCAAAACCATACCTGAACACGATTTACGATTGTCAATATCACCAGCCCAATCTGAATCGGTATATGCTTTGATATGTTCTCCATTCTTGACGTATGTTATGCCATAATTAATTGTTCCTTTCAAATATCGTAGTACTCGCTTCGCATTCGACCAATGTTCTTTACCAGGGTTCGCAGAGAAACGACTCAATGTGCTTTCCGCAAATGCTATATCTGGACGAGTTGCGTTTGCTAAGTAAATTAAAGCACCCACCAATTCCCTATAAGGTCGATTCTTCATTTCGCGTATTTCTTCTTCTGTTGTTGGACTCATTTCATTTGTAAGTTTCACAGAAGATTCGATTGGGGTTGATGTTACCTTTGCATAATCCATATTGAATTTTTCTATTAATTGTTGCACATATTTCTTCTGCGATAGACGCATGTTTCCTGTCGCTCCATCTCGCTGAATCTTAATGCCAAGAATGTTGTTTATCTGCCCTAAATCTACCATCTTGAACTTCGATTGCATTTTCAGCTTTACAGATTCCAATTTTTCGATTTTCTTCGATGCTAAAAGCAAGTCATCCACGTAGATTATCATAATAACTCTATCTTCTTTTTGACCAAATACGTAAACGCAGGGATCTGCAGAAGTACGCTTACCATCAATTTCTCTAATATAACTGTCTAGTTTTTTATACCATTCGCGGCCAGATTGTTTTAAACCATACAATGGTTTAAGTAGCTTACAGACCTTTTCTTCATGCCCATCTTTAATGAACATCTCGGGTTGTTTCATGTAAACTTCATCGTGCAATTCACCTTGAACATATGCGGAAATCACATCCATTTGATGCACATGCATTTCTTCATTTACAGATGCAGCGAGTAACGCACGAATTGTTTCGTATCTTGCCACTGGTGCGAACACTTCTTCATAATCGATCCCAAATTCTTGTGTATGCCCTCTGGCAACTAATCTCGCTTTGTACTTTTCGATTTCACCATTTTGATTCACTTTTGTTCTAAACACCCACCGATTTGTTAATATTTTCTTGTTGGATGGTTTAGGTACAAGAATCCATGTACCGTTTTCCAAAAGGGTGTCATATTCTTTTTTCATGGCCGCTAGCCATGCTTGTTTTTCATTGCTCTTCAACATCTCAGAAATAGATTCTGGATCGGAACTTTCCTCTTTGGTTTGATAAACTTTCTTTGGACGTCCAGGTCTACCCGTTCTCTCAATTCTTGGACGACCCGGTCCTCGTTGTGGCTCATTAACTTGTTTTTCTTCTTCAATTTGCTGGTCTTGGTCGTCTTCGAAATGTACAACTTCTTGACCATCATGTTCGAGATTTCTGTCTTCTTGGTGTTGATTTTGTGATCTATCAATATCGGGATTTGACAATTCAAAAATTCCTTCCGATAGTTTTTGGGGTTTTTCAATTCTTTCAAAAAATTTTACATCTCGAGCTTTAATTACTGTTTTTGTTCCTGGTTTCCATAGTCGATACGCTTTCGATTCATCCGAGTAACCCACCAGCACATATTCATCTCCTTTCGGTTGAAATTTACCTCTTCTTTGTCTTTTATTCAAAGCGATGGTCTTGCTGCCTATTGTTCTGAAGAAACCAACGTAAGGTTTACGTTTTGACCATACTTCATAAGGAGTAATTTCATTTAGACATTTTGTTGCACATCTATTTCTTAAATATGTCGCCGTATTAATTGCTTCGGCCCACAACGAAGCAGGAAGATTTGCTTGTACCATAATACAACGTGCCATTTCCACGAGCGTACGATTGGCTCGTTCTGCCACTCCGTTTTGTTGAGGTGTGTATTCAACAGTCAGCTGTCGCGAAATGCCTTCTTCTCTGATGAAATTGTTGAATTCACTTGACAGATACTCTGTCCCGTTGTCTGTACGTAGTTTTTTGATTTGTTGACCAGTCTGTTTTTCTACTCTTCGTTTGTAATCTTTGAAAGCCTGAAGAACGTCAGAACGATGTCGTAGCATAACAGTTTCTGTATACCTAGAACAGTCGTCTATAAAGGTTACAAAATATCTTGCACCACCGAGCGATTGGGTGCTCATTGGTCCACAAATGTCCGAATGTACCAACCCTAAAAGTTCGCTTGCACGATTGTCAGATTTTTTAAATGGTTGAACAGTGATTTTACATTTCGCACATATTTCACACTTTATGTCATTGCCATTGTCACAAAACTTCATACCCGACACCATATGTTCTTTCTTCATTTTCTTCAAATCACTTACATTTAAGTGTCCATACCTCTGATGCCATTTTCGTAATTCTTCATCTCCATTTCTACCTGCCAAAGCTGCATATTCTTCTTTTTCGTTGACAACGTACAGCTGATCACGTTTTATCGCTGTGAGAACTACCGTACCGTCTTTCCGATTGATTGTTGCCCGATTTTTGTCAAATGTAACAGTGTAGCCGTTATCAGTAACGCTTGATACAGACAAAAGATTGTTACGAAGATCTGGAACACACAATGTATCTTTTAGTTTTACAGTGTTTGCTGCGTGATGTCCATTTAATTTCGCATCTAAATAAATATCACCAACGCCGATTGATCCTACAAAATGTTCTGCTGCCATATACACTTTCGATTGTTCATTTTCATCTAAACTTGCAAAATTACTTTTATTGTTGCACATGTGTCTAGTTGCACCACTGTCAAGGTACCACGTTCTCTTCCCCAAACTTCTTAATTCCGTATTGCATGCAACTACTGTCATGGCGTCGTCGGTTGATTTCTTGAATTCACTACGCTTCGATCTGCAAAATCGACTTTTGTGTCCTGATTTTCCACAATTGTAACATTTTAGTTTCCATTTTTGCGTGTTTGTTTTTGAATTTGCAAATGGTCTTTTCGTCAGTAACGCGTCGTTTGTATCTTCGTTATCTTTGATCATGGCGTTCTTTTCGTTCAGCCGTGCTTCTTCTTCAATTAATTTTAATTTCAAATTTTCGAACGAAGGTATTTCATCACGGGTCTCAATTGCTAAGCTGAAATTTTCGAATTCGGCCGGTAAAGAACCTAGCAACATTATTGATAATAAATCTTCAGGAATTACAATTCCAGCTTCTTCAAGTTGTTCCGCTTTCCGTTTAAATTCTATTACATACTGCGCCATGGTAACATTGGACTTCTTCTCCATACGAAGCAACTGTTTGTACAAAACAGCCTTTCTAACCGGACCTTTTGATTCGAAAACTTCTTTGAGTCCGTCCCACGCTTCCTTTGAAGACGATGCTTTCTTTACATGATTCAATTGACTCTGTGTGATGCTTAAATTTATTAACGCCAGTGCTTTAGAGTCCTTCTTGGTCCATTCTTGTCTGTTTTCTTCCGTTTTTACTTCGATACCGTCAACGTATCCCCACAAATCATTGATTATTAATACACTTTTCATCTGAACCTTCCATAATTCAAAATTGTTTTCATTTAATTTCTCAATATTTGCAAAACCGGTAGTTGAAGCCATATTTTGTTTTTCGTTATTCGAATTCTGGGAGTTTTGGGACTTCTGGGAGTTCTGGGCCCATAACCTGACGGGAATTGGGGATAGACGGACCAAAGTAAAACTATTTTATTTAGATCAACACGATACACAACTTGTATTTTATTTTAATTAGACATTCGAATTGCTAGGCGCACACTATGCTAATCTATAGCTCATTTCGATATTCTAACAAATAACAACAAAAACCGAGAGACACTGCAAAACAGGTGATCCCGGGTGTGCTTCCCTCGAGAGCTCGTGACTAACTGTTCATCGCGTCACGTGATCTTCCAAAACACTATCCCCGATTCCACCCAAGTGTATGCAACCAACTTGGCGTTTCACAATATCCCGACATATTTATTTATTTTTATACTAATCGTGTTAATTTTAATATAAAATAACTGTTCAAGTGTGCTATTTAATTTTTTTTATTTACATTGATGTAAGGTATTTATTTATTTATTTTTATTCTAATCGTGTTAATTTTAATATAAAATAACTTATACAATATTGAACACGAGGCGCCGTCGTAAGGAAACATTAAATCTCTTATAAAATGGTGGATGCAGCGCTTCAGAAAGAAACAAAAAATTTGAGTGGCGCATCCACCATTTTGTAAATTTATTTCAGATTTATTCCCGAGTCGCAAGAGAGTTCCCGCACGGGTTTCCCCGTACGATCTTGTCACTATTTGCAAAAATTTAGTCGTAGTCGTTAATGCAACAAAATAGTAGTTTGTATGCGTAGGTTTGAAAGTACTACTTACTTTGTTGAACGAATCTGAAAATTGCGAGACGAGCAACAGACGAGTCCAACAAAGTGTTTCAGCCGTGGCGTACACAACATTTTTTTGTCGACCCTAGATAAATCTATCAAGAAAACATCATTTTCCTCACTACACTGTTTCCCAATACATACAATCATTTATTTAATAAGTTAAATAATATTTCAAATTGCGATATTAATTACATATACCTTTCTATTTGTAACAATTAATATTAATTATACCTCCTGGACAATTATTAATTCCTAATGGGCAAGATGCAGTTGGGATATTTATATTTGTACTAGATGATGAAGATTGCATCAGTATTCGTCCTTCTATCATATTTTATTTTTAAAGCGGCCAGAACGTGTTTTGCGGGACTCAAACGTCACTTTCGGTTCATGCAGTTGCAAAGCGTGACTTTCAGTACGTAAATCACTATAGAAAAGCCTGTTTTCAGATGAAGTCGTCAAAAAAAGTCCTTTATTGTTTAGGCCAAGTAGATCTTTGTTTTTTTTTAAGTGAGATTTTATTTTATTTTTCTTGTTCTCATACTTGGGTCTATCACAGATTTACAAATTCGTGTAATTTCGTGAATCATCCTGTATAAGGTGTCATCGAAAAACCTGCAATAAATTTGGGGCGCATAGAGAAAAATAGGGTGGACATATTACTGAAATTTTTGTGTAGCAATACAAAAAATACTTGAGATCTAACCTTTTTTACCGAACAAGGTCTGGTAACGGTCTGAACCTGACGTTTTCACAGTCAGCTGAAGGAATGGACCTCACCCCACAAATACAGTATAAAATATGGTTAGTAGATCTTCTGATCTCCTATAAAGAACTAAAAACACATTAGGATATATTTAAATATGTACATATAAAAAATTACTTTGCTACAATCGTGGAATCAAATGATCCATTTTTTTGTTTTACAATGTACAGAATATTAAGCCAAGTTTCATAATGTATCATTGTATCCACTATTTATGTTCTTCAAAAAGCTGAACAAATTTTGTAGTACGCACTTAAAATACAGGGTTAGTCAAAAGTATGGAATGGGCGGTTTATCTCCGTAAATTGAATTTTATGACAAAATGTCTTTGATTAAAGGTTTTTTACTAATTATTCTCTATTTCTTAACCTGCTCGTTGTTTTTATATGTCAACGCATTTCCATGGAAACGTAACTGATTTTTGTTTTTTGAATGGCAACCTAGTAGTTTTTTTGCAGATTTTTGTTTCTCTTTTTTTATTGGAATGACCTGGTATTTTTTTTGTGTGGTTTGATAACAAAATTTTAGAGAAAATGGCCATAATACTTTATTCAATCAAATAAATAATCTTTAACCTTAATTAAATGTTCAAACTGAAGACCCCCTGCAGCTTGACAGTAACCTAATCTTTCATAAAAATTGCGTAACGAATTTTGTAGCCAGTTAGGTGGTATTTCTGCGATTCCATGTCTGATTTTGACTTCTAAATCTTCCAAACTTTAGTTTTTAAATGGCCCCAGAGGAAAAAATCTAAGGGGTTTAAATCGGGGGACCTAGCAGGCCATTCAATAAGCCCCGACGTTCTATCCAACGACCTGGAAAAATGTTATCCAGAAATAGGCAAACATCAACCCCATAATGGGGTGGAGCGCCGTCTTGCTGAAACCAAATATCTCGGTTTGGCATTCCTTGTCGATCTGCATCCAGAAATAATTGTACAATATCGAGTACAGGATGAACGTTGTTAAATAAATGACAAACATCTTGGTGTGAACGTTGTCGATCTCCATAACCAACCATCATGGGGATTGCAATTCTCTCGGTTTCACTAAGTTTCACCATGTTTACAAATTAAAATAAAACTATCCTTATTAAATTGATTTGTTAACTTATTAAAAGGTTCAAAATGACATGAAAAATACCATTAAAAGAACAGAGGCCACTATAATTCTTTGTAGAATTATCATCACATGAATAAAAAACATGACTAAAAATTGGAGAATCTGATTTGATATCAATTTTGTCGTTTATTAGAAATTATGATTTTACACAGAAATTTTGTTATAAAAGGATATTAAAAAATACCAGGTCATGTTAAATAAAAAAAGAGAAACAAAAATCTGCAAAAAAATTACTAGGTTGCCATTCAAAAAACAAAAATTTGTTACGTTTCCATAGAAATGCGTTGACATATAAAAACAACGAGCAGATTAAGAAATAGAGAATAATTAGTAAAACAACTTTTATTAAAGACATTTTGTAATAAAATTCATATTTACGGAGATAAACCGCCTATTCCATACTTTTGACTAACCCTGTATATCTTTATCATTAAAAACATTTAAACACACATATTTGCACATTTGATAAGAACTAATTTTAACTGTTTGCAATACATACCACAATAACAGTTGCCAAATCAAGCACAATGTTGAAAATCGTAAAACTTATAAGAGTAAAATGCAAACTGAAACGTTCCCGTTCTTCTAAGAAGATTGATGTAAGGTGGTACGCTTAACATTTCAAAATTGTAAATTACATTCCAGGAGCCCACCGCGGACCCCACGATGAACGCCCTCGAGCTAAAAAAGGCTCTAGAATGGGAACTCTCTCTGGACAGCCGCGACCTGCGCTCCCACGCCTGGTATCACGGCGCCATACCCCGTTCCAGAGCCGAAGACATTGTCCGAGAGGAAGGCGGCTTCCTAGTCCGAGACTGCACCTCCCAACCCGGTAACTACGTCCTGACTTGCCGCACCAAGATGCAACCCCTTCACTTCGTCATCAACAAGATCATCCTCCAACCGGAAACTGTGTACGAGCGCGTTCAATACCAATTCGAAGAAGATGCGTTCGATACGGTTCCGGATCTAATAACGTTCTATGTCGGTTCGGGGAAGCCAATAACTGCCGTTTCCGGTGCGAGAATTCAGTTTCCGAAGAACCGGATGTATCCGTTGTCGTTTTACGCTTCCAAATATCCGACGCCGCTCCCGCAGAGCAGGCTGACCTCTCCGGCGACGACGCCCATCGGCACGATGCAGTATAGGCACAGTCCTTTGCATCCCAGCAGGATGTCGTCGTCCCCTACGAGGAATAGCAGGGACGGGGCTCCGAGGCTGCCGTCCAAGAAGCAGAGGTCGCAGTCGTTGACTCCATCGGAAGTTAATAGGTAAGTAGGAGTTACAGTGTATACATACTATATGCATGCTCCTGAAATACGTGGATACTCTCTCCGTGTGCAGTATCCCCGAACTAATGTGTAGAGTATATTCCGGGGACCTTTAATAAATTTCTATTTGGATCTTTTCCTGGTCTTTAGTCAGAGATTTAGTGACACTTGTCGTTAGCAGATTCGCAGAATCTCGGACCTCCGAGCAATGAGGAACCTGAGTTGTATAATTTTTTCCGGTTTAATTTTTTTATCTATTTGGGTAAAACAACATTTACAAAATACTGTATGAAAAGCCTAAAGTTTATTTAATTTAATGATAATATGTAATCTTATTTTTCATGGAATAAAATAAATATTTAAAACAAACATGACGAATCAACAATATAGGCCAAATAAACACATTGACAAAATCTTTACAATTTTCTTTAATGCCAAAGATTTTTTTCTCATACATTCTAACTTTTTGATAATACATCTTTGCTCTAATAGTTATTTATTATATACGAAGGCGCTGAACGGACATGAATGGAAAAATAACTATAAACGATTTTTTCTGGCAATTCTGACTTTTTTCTGACAATTCCGACTTTTTTCTGGCAATTGCGATAGGGGTAGGACAATGGTGCTGTTTTGTTGCTCAAACTTAAAAGATGAAATACTGTCTACATTTTGACTATCACGTACAGGGAAATATGACCTTCTTGTTGTATGTTTCTTTAATAATAATATTAATAAAATAATAATAATAGAAGTTTGTCCAATCTGAAAATCATTCCTGCCTGCCGTAAACCAGTAGAGACCCTTGCGGCTGGAATGCAGAAGTCATCTTGGGGTCGTTGCGTCTGCTCAGGGCACATGATTTACGGGATTCATAGCTACTGACCTCATGGTTTTAAGGAGTGGCTATGATGTACGAACAGGATCTGACCAGCAAGGAACCTCGTGAAGGTCGGAATCACGGGGAGCTCCTTCTGGTCAATACGAAAAAAATACAATAGAAGTTTATTTCCAACAGGCAGAATGTCTATAGTGGTCGAGCGCATAGCACGAGGCCCCAATTTCAGTGATCCATGCAAGTTGCCGTCGTCGTTGTCAGTTAGTTTTATATTCATTCCGTTCAGCGCCTTCGTACAATGGTGAGCTGTTTTATTCCCCCTTAAAAGATGAAATACTGTCCACATTTCCAGTTTCACGTACAAGGAAATATGACCTTTTTGGAGTATGTTTTTTTAAGTGGTCGAGCGTGTTGCGCGAGGCGCCAATTTCAGTGATCCACGGAAATTATCGTCTGTGAAAATTTGTTTTTTCGTGGATCATTGAAATTTTGTGCCCCGCGTTACGCGATTGACCCCTTAAAAAAACATACTCCAAATATGCTAGACTTCGCCCCTTAATAAAGTCATTATTTATATGTGGACAAAAATGTGGACAGTATTTCATATTTTAAGTTTGGGTAACAAAACAGTGCCATCGTCCTACCCCTGTCGCAATTGCCAGAAAAAAGTCGGAATTGCCAGAAAAAAGTCAGAATTGCCAGAAAAAAGTCGGAATTGCCAGAAGAAAGTCAGAATTGTCAGAAAAAAGTCAGAATTGCCAGAAAAAAGTCGGAATTGCCAGAAAAAAAATCGTTTACAGTTATTTTTCCATTCATGTCCGTTCAGCGCCTTCATAATTATACGAGTTCCTATGTAAATTAAACAGGAACACAGGAACGAGTGTAATACAACGTTTTATAGTTCGACACAACCGCGGCAAGTCTTTAAATTGCTTAAAATCCATAAAAATTGTGTGACGTTTATCTGACATTTTCTTATTGCCTGACAGGAGAGTGTTTACACAAGCGAAAATTTGAAAAATCTGACAGTGTCGAACTATAACATTACTTTTTAAGCTACAAAATAATGGGCCTACTACTAGTTTTAAAAATGAAAAATTTGGTGGAGTAGTCTTTAGAGTTTACTCCTTAAGAATCCATTTTTAAAGTCCGGTATGACATACTGATGGGTAGTAAAATCGAGCGTTAACAAAAAGCGTTGTTTGCATTTTTGTCGTTTCTCACTCATTATCTCGGAAATTAGGCTTTAAATAAAGAAATATTCTCATTTTGTCTTTTTCTCAGTTCGTCAGTATCTCAAAATTTATATCAGTAACTACTCGTTTTTTAAATAATCATTCCAAAAAATAAAATAACTTAAATATTTTACATCGAAGGTAAAACATGAAAGATGAAAAATCGTTACTTCCCCGATTATGTTTACTGTTATGTTTACGGTTACGTTTACGGTTACGTTTACGGTTACGTTTACGGTCATGTTTACGGTTACGTTTACGGTTACGGTTACGTTTATTTTATGATTACCTTATAGTTAGATTGAGGGTTAGGTTTACGTTTATTATTACTTTAAGGTTATATGTATGTTACCGCGGTTGATATATCGCGCATGCCTGAGGTGGTCAAGAGTGGAAATTAAGGCAGAGTGCAGGGAAATGCCGCAGGCAGACCGAGACAGGATGCCTTGAGCACTAGTCAGGTTATGTTAATTGCTTATTCATAGTTTGTTAATCCGCGGCGTACCCATGGTACTTGAAATCTAAATAAAATTGTGGAAGGGATAAGTAGAGTGTTGACTATCAGGAAAGCCGAGACGAGGTTCGAAGGACGGGCGTAATGATGCAGGTTGAATTGAGGTGTGAGAAAAGAAAGGGTTGAATTCAAGGGTTTGTGGTAAAACAGATTGGCGAATTGGTAAGTGTCTTATTCCAGTACTGTAATTTGATCGGTGATAAATCCCAAGGACGGACAGATTTTAAAGATCGGACGTGACAGAATGATGTCATGTGAAGTTGTTTTTATAGTTTCGGCTCGAAAAGTTGAATAAACAATGTGGGAAAGAAAGATGTTGGTCTTTTCGAAGAATCGTAAAATGCTTCGAGATATTCTTCGGAAGGGTGACAAACGCTTACATTTAAAGAAATGTGTTGATTGATATTTTGAAGCGGTTGTAGTCAGCAGTTCGGTAACAAATCTAAAGTAGGGGACCTTGGGAGCGATTCGTACCTACGGGTGCTCTGAAAAACCAGGACAAAAATGCTGTCAGTGTGTGTTGGCTGCTTGAATGTAGTCTGAGTATTGTTGTTAGCACTGAAAAGAGTGTTGTTGGCTTCTTTGTATTTATTGTTAGAAGTAAGTTTTGTTGATCCATTTGAATTTATTGTAAAGTGATGTTAAACGAATTGTAAAGGAATGTAGAAACAATTGTAAAGTAATGCTGAAAGACTGCCCAAGATCCACTAGGTGTTAAGTTCTGTTCTGCCCGAGATCCACTTGGTATTAAGTTCTGTAACCACTCGATGGCAGGTGGTGAGCTTATTGCGACAGTTGGTTTAAAAATGCTGATTATTATGACAATTGCTTTGAAAATCTTGCAAGGATTATGAAAGCTATAAAACAAAACATGAAAGATGAAAAATTATTTTTCTTATCTTATGTTTCCATTTTTGTTATTATGTTTATGGTTATATTCATCTTTAAGTGATTTACCCAACGTGTTAGCATGCTTCTTATACATTAGTAAAATAATTTAAATCGTTTTTTTGGAGAAATAATCATTCCAAAATATAAAATAAGTTACATATTTTACCTCTACGATTATGTTTACATTTACTGTTTTGTTTACGGGTTTGTTTATATTAATTTTTATAAACCAGAAGAATGTTCTTAAATCCAGGTGGAGTAAATTTAAATATATCTAAGTCGATCTCCACAAACTTTAATGAGCGTAAAATTACAAAAGGAACATGTTTCGGCAGAACACTTCTGCCATCATCAGCCCGTAATAATTTTTATATTCTTTAAGGGCTGATGATGGCAGAAGTGTTCTGCCGAAACATGTTCCTTTTGTAATTTTACGCTCATTAAAGTTTGTGGAGTTCGACTTAGATATATTTAAATTTTTAAATTAATTTTTATGTTTTTGTTCATATCTGTATTTAACGACACATGAAACATCGAAGATAAAAGTGTGGACCTTAACAGTTACGTTTACGGTTGCATTTATAACAACGGTTTCGTTTAAGGTTACGTTTACAGTTACGGTTACGTTGACGGTAAGGCTTACTTTTTCTTATCTTATGTTTACGGTTTTGTTATTATGTTCATCTGTAAGTGATTTACCCAACGTGTTAGTACGCTCTTATACATTTATGGATTGGAATCGTTTATTAAATGAATAATAATTATGTATTATTATTCCAAAAGATAAAATAAGTTACATATTTTACGTCCAAGATAAAACATGACAGATGAAAAATGTTTACCTCCACGATTATGTTTACCTTTACTGTTACGTTTACTTGTACATGTTTACGGTTACATTTACGATTACGATTACTTTAGGGTTACGTTTGCGGCTAAAACCTTTAAAATAAATTTCCGCTCTTACAGAATATCCCAAGAAAAATGCAACAGCGCCGACGGCGTAATCCAATCCCCCCTGATGACGCGCTCGGCCGGCGCAGACACGATCAACTCCGGCCTGAAATTTTCCACGCACTCCTTGCCCCGAACCCCCAACACGAAACTCTCCCTTTCCGCGAGTTCGAACACTTTGGGTCGCAACTGCCGCATCACCAGCGACCCGACCTTGTCTCCCTGCGCCGAACGAAAGTTCTTCGGCGAAAACGATTCCGGAATCTCAGAGTCGCCACCTCCGAAACCCTCTCGAGTCCCCAGCATCATCCGGTTGGAATCCAAAGAATCAGATATCACCGATGGCAGGCAGAGTGTCGACGGCAGTTTTTTACCCCACGGAAGTTTGCAGAGAGTTACGTCGTATCACGCTTCCGGGTCGGATTCAGGTAACGGATCCGGGGATTCGGCGCTCAGCTCGGCGGCGGGGGACGCAGTCGAGACGAACCAGAGGAATTCCGGGGTCATCATTAAAAATCCCAGGTAAGATAAGTGAGACGTTTTAGATAAGAATAGATAAAAAAATATTTTACAAATCACACCACTTAAGTTGAGCGATCTGATACCTCATCCGGCAAATTTATCGCCTTTTCAAGGTACAATCTCGCCACGTCCGAGTCGTCGACGACGTTGAAGAATTTCCAGATAGATTGCACGGAAGCCGAGGACAAACTTTTGCAGATGGTGCAGCCGGAAATTAATCTCAACAGTAGGTTCGATCTGGAGAACTTCCAGACGCTGCTGCTGCCAGTGAGTGAGAACAAACCCTTAGATGCTCAAGCCTTGAGGGGCGTGAAAATGATCCTGCACGACTCCGGGCCTAGGATTCTTGCCAACCACTTGACGAGGACTGACATAGACATAATTTTCAGCAAGGGGAGTAACGAAGGGATCCAGGCGAGATTAGCGAGCGGAATCGGGCTCTGCGCGCTGCCACATGGGCGACAGTTCCGGCTCGACTTGATAGAACGGTAATTACATTTTTTTATTGCAGGTTGTGTCCAACTGATAACATAATTTATGTTTTTAAACGGTTTGTAAAGTGATTATTTTACACACATCTTAGAGTGCAAAAATAAACAAAATGTGCAAAGGTAAAATTACCGATTTATAACTGCTTCTTTCTTAAAGTCGTAAAAAGTATCATTAAGACAAATTTCAAATTGGGTGGAAATCTACCTCCACTGCCAAGAGATACTAATTTCAAGAGTTGTTCAAACATCAGCACAATTTATTGTATTAATAAACTGCTTATTAAAATTTCACCTATAATTAGATATTATATACAGGATGTATCAGAAATAGTCGATCGAATTTTAACTTGGGTAAAAAAATGTACATAACTAAAAGAATACATAATTATAAATAACCATTATGCACCAAGTGTAAAAGAAAATTTTGCGATGACACCGAACGCCGAATTGTATAATATGTACGTCAAATACCATATATACTACTTTTT
The DNA here is from genome assembly GCA_963583935.1 of Diaperis boleti. Taxonomy (NCBI): domain Eukaryota; kingdom Metazoa; phylum Arthropoda; class Insecta; order Coleoptera; family Tenebrionidae; genus Diaperis; species Diaperis boleti. The sequence continues at coordinate 57,828,562 of OY757242.1, read as the reverse complement.
ACACAAATTGCATACAACGATCATCTCAAAACTCAGGACAACGTGCCTACATTACTGTTACCAATTTTTAATTTTGTATTACACTATGGTTTTTATTCGACTAGTTTATAGATGGTACAAAAATTACCTGTTTTGCAATATCGTAAAAAGGTATGTTTATTATTAACATTTAATGGATCTTTATGCAAAAAGTGTATAAGTGACTGTTGCAAAAGACGTAAATATCAATTTTTGCACGAGTTGCATAGAACATTTTTTCCAAGATTACACCAGAACTTACTTTTCTACAGAGTAAAACTTTCATTACTGTTATCCAAGCTGCATTCGGCATTTACAAACAAAATACATATGTAAATATTTGTCTAACAACAATATTTGGGAATAAGTCTAGAATATAGAAGAAAATAAAATTCTTTGTCCACAGAACCGAATGTCTGAAGCTGCTGGTCGCCGTTACGATTCTAACCTGCGTGGACGAGACCGAAAGAACAGAAATGCTGAACAAGTGGATCGAAATCGCAATCGACACCAAAACAGCCCTCGGCAACCTTTTTGGCTTTTGTGGCATCATGTTAGGCCTGTGCCTCCCCCAGGTAAACCCAACAAATCCCACAAACCCCCATTCTTAGCCAAATTTCTTGCAGGTGGAGAGACTCCACACGACATGGCACATGCTCCGGCAAAAATACACCGACGCGGCATTCAATTTCGAAGCGAAATTGCGACCAACACTCAAAAATATGAACAGTTGCTCAAACCCACAAGCACCAAATACGACGATTCCGCACTTGCTGCCACTAATCTTACTGCTAGAACGCAACTTAGAGGACTTTATAACACTGACTGACCAGAGTCAGTTGGTTTCTAGTTGTTTAGGCTTATGGGAATCGAACACCCAAGACTTCGGTCTTACAACGCTACTTAACCATCTAGAGACTGCCAGGAAATACATGGACACAAGTGCATCTTACCAAAGAAACGCGGAGATTGTTCTCGGGGAAGCGAGGATGGAGGAGCTGACGATAGATATGTTCAAAACGGAGTTTCAAATGAAGTTCTTGTGGGGAAGTCGAGGGGCTTTTGTTCCCGCCGTCGAAAGACATTCGAAGTTTGAACAGGTGCTTTCCGCGATCGCGGACAAGTACTGCAACTCGAGGGAGGACACTGAAGTGTAGCGAACATGTTTATTGTGATCAAAATGTACATATTTTAATATACGTAGTAACTTACGGCATAGTAACGGGCCTAAGGGGTTACAGCATAATGAGCATCCATTACCGAAAGACTCGCGAAAATGTTACTACCGATTTGTGATTTATTTGGCAAAAGTTGCCAAAACTGCATTGAAAAATCTGCCATAGAAGAAACTAAACGTTGATTCTATAAATTAAACTTTTAAGGAATGTGTCTTATAACGAGCTTATAGCTGCTTCCATCATCAAATTAAATTTGTCCGTAATTAAAGTAATTTGGGACAATAATGTAAAAACCTACGGGGTCATTTTCGTCCAGGATTTTTCAATGCTTCTCCCAGAACCTCGAATTTCGGATAAAACTTATGCTGTGACTTTCGGTTCGCATTTCTTTTTTTACATATCAAAATTGTTGGAAATTTAATTTCAATATTTCGCGAACAACCAAAAATAACCTCCTCAACACCAAACGATTTGGTTATACGAAATTTAGGTCATGTAAAAAAATAAGCTTTAATCTGTAATTATTAGACTTTAGAGTTTTATAAAAGGTGCTCATTGTAAGACAAAATCGTGGTCATTGAATCAAAACATTTATATCGTTTATCTTGGATTACTGACAATACAATATAAAGACTGCCATATTTTTATTGGTTTAATTTTTGTGCAATATTTTTGAAATAATGAATTTGGTTCTGAGCTTGAGTTGGTTGCCGCTTGGGTTTTCGCTTTTACACCAACTGAATTCATTATTTCCATTCGTTTTCTTTATATGTGATGTATATTTGTTGAAAGTAACTAAAGTAACACTATACGAGAACATGTACTTAATTACTATAAGAATGTGTAGTTATACTAAAATGTGCTAGATTTAATAATTTATTAACGGGTCTATCTGTTAGTCTTGTAGAACAAACCAAGAAAAATATTTATAGTAGGATTCTGTCTAGCTCACGAAAATGTAAAAATGATTCCTATATACGAAAAAATAAAATGTGTTAAAGTCTGGGGTGTTTTATTGGGCTCTTTGGTCTTTGTATTCTTCTTTTAGTTTTATTTTATCATTCTTTCTAATACATCTGCTGCCATAATTATTCATCTCTAATTCTCATTTCTTTAATTCATACAGAATCAATTTCTTCATATTCTCAATTGCAAAGTCTGTCAAACTCACAACTTCTAAATTTCTTAATTTTTAGTCTTAACTTCTCAGTTTTTTAGATTTTTTAATTTTTGAGTATTGCAGATTCTCAATAATTCTGATATTATATCCCCCTCTAAAAACGTTCCCGCCACTTTTTAAACATAAACATTATATGAAATGTCAACAAAACGTCAAATTCGAAAATTTGAAACAACCCGCGAAGTTAAAAATTTGGCCCAGTGATGGTCGGACAAGGAACCGTTAGAATGAAAAAGAAAAGCAAAGTGGAACCCTAGATTGTGTTTTTTTATTTATTTAACAATTCCTCCCTTACATGCTGTGGTATTCTCACTCTCTTCCTCTTATTCTTAGTCTCTGTGTTCTTTACAACTTTCCCTTCTTCCCCAGTCTTTTTCTTCTTCTTACAAGACAATGGGTTTGGCCCCTTCTTTTTCTTTTTCCTAGGCTTGTCATTTTGATCAACAAGACCACTTTCCATCTTCAGCTTATCAATCATTTGCCTCTCTGTAATACTAACGTTCCCTAAACTGTCTTTCGCCGCATTCACACTAACTTTCGACGGTTGTTCAAGCACTGGAGTCTTGCCGTGAAGGTAAAGAAGAGGCACACCAATGATATTTCTAACACTTTTTTGTAAATCTCGATCCTGACTAGCTATGATGTAGTGATTAGGGTTGCAATTGCCCAGCATTGATAGAAGGCACTGAGAAGCTGCCACTGGATGACCTTCATGTCCACATTTATGTACAGGGTATTGTTTTAAGACGATCAGTGCTCCTCCGAGTTTGTGGCCTAAGGATTCCATTTCGATGATGGCACATTGTGTTGTTAACAATTTGACCTCTCCTTGTAGATATCTCGGGATGTTGTCTGATATATTTACTTTAGTCTGTATTTATCCAAGTTAATAAAAAGTCAATTAGTGATGGTGCTACTTACATTGAGGGCCGCAAAACAAAAGGTGCCGTCTACTAAGACCTGATAAGGATGTCTAAATCCGAAGCTGTTTACATAAAAATTCAGGTGTTTGTTGACTTTCTTGTATCTTTTAATTTTCATTGTGTTGCATAGACGTAAATGATAGAATTATTTAAATTTAAGTAAATTTCGTTGTTTATAACCCCAAAATGTCACCTGCCTGCCCCCACGTTGAGGTCCGTCATTTTTGCAAGTTTGCATCTGGAATTCTAGGGACTTTCGTTGTTTGCAGAAGTTACCGCCAACTCAGAAATGTCACTGAAGCTTCAGCAAGAACGGTCGGCTGTGTTTTCGTTGTGTAACGCGTTATTATCAATAAAAATATCGTTAAACAACTAGTTTGAAGTGAAAAATTAAAATACAAGAGTGGTCATGTCCGTGGGTTTTAGTCAACGGGGTGGTAACAGGCCTCCCCCGAATCCGGCACAAGTGCAGAAAATGTTGGACGAAAACGGACACCTGATCCAAACGATTCAGGAGTATCAGAATAAGGGAAAAGCTCCGGAAGTTTTACAGTATCAACAGGCGTTACATCGAAATCTAACTTATCTTGCGACGATGGCCGATTCGGCACAGAATGTGCACTCTTTCCTACCTGTAAGTGTTGCAAACAAAGAAAAGGAAGTACTGTTAGGTCAAGTAGAAACGGTATAGCGATTCAGGTGGTATTTCGTAATGTTGCAGAAGTAAAATTGGTACTAACCTTGAGGTAGTTGTATTGAGGCATCTCTGGGGTACATGGCTGGCATGATATTGGAGGTGCCTCAGGGAATAAATATCTTACCCAAGAAATTTGAAACTGATTACTAACATTACATTTAACTTAGTTCCAACTTGGCTTTTGCCTTAACTGAATTGTCTACAATCTTTTATAAATATTTGGAGATCATCAAACAAAGCCTTTGCACAGACAAGTAGTATTTGATTAACTAGATGAGACTGCAACTTTTTTTAAAAAATCCCTTTTTGTTACTGCATTATGATTATTACTTAACTGAAAATTACCATCCTATGGGCATTACTTGTTGCATAAGGGTAGTTTTCAGACGAATTTCCCCCCCTTGTTAAATCATTTTTTTTATTCAGATGTTGCAAACGCAGGCTCCACCCCCGACGCACGGCCAACCCCCCAACATTGATCAACAACACATGAATAACTTTAACCACCAACAACAGCAACCTGGCTACCGACAACCCCCCGGCCCCCAACGACCCGGCGTCCCCGCCCCCCATCCCTACTCCCAAAGAGGCTACCAGCAAAATCAGTATACTGGTCAGTACCCTCCCCAAGGTAACGCCTACCCCCAACAAGGCCAATACCCCCCAAACCAGGCCCCCGTTTATCCGCCCGCCAATGCTCAAGGTAACTACGGACAACCCCCATCGACAACAGCGCACAACAGCTACCAACAGCCAGGATACGGGACGCCCCCACCCGGCGCTGCCCCGCCTCAGCCTGGCGCGGGTCCATATCCCCCGCCCACGGGACCGCCTCAAAGTCAACCAGGCAGTTATCCGAACGGCGCTCCGTATCCCAATTCATCAGCTCCACAGAACTACCCTCAAGGGTATCCTCCCCAGCCGGGCTACGCCCCACCGTCGAGTCAGCCGCAAACTTCGCCCGCTTCGTATCCTAACCAACCGAGTACGTCCCCGCAGAATTACGGTCCTAGTAATCCCCAGTCTCCGCCTTTTTCAGCACCCCCTAATAACAATCAGAGCCCGGCTGTTACATCGACTCCTCCCACCACGTCGCAGCCGTACCAACCCCCTTATCCTCCCAATTCCCAGCCGTCGAATCCGAACGCAGGGTATACTCCGAATACGCCTCAGGGATATCCTCCTGCTGGTCCTCCTGGGAACTATGGGTATGCTCCGCAACCGGGGTATCCGCCCCAGCCGCAGTATGGCGGACAGGTATGTTTTTTGGTAACAAATTAAAACAACGATTCATTTCTCACACTAATAAATAGATCTTGATTTATATAAGATAGCAGCAGAAAGCTGGGGCAGTGCCCTATTATACTCTCAAGAACCAAATAGAGATTAAATTTATTAGTTTTAACCATGGCCCACTGCATTTAAAGCAACTGACGTCTCTTTATGGCCGTATCACTCCTCGAAATTCCCATAAGGCAAATGATCCGCGCTAGCGTCGCGTTGAAGGACGGTAATCAACGCCACGACTTTTCTTGCAATTAAAATTCTGATCGATAAAGCAGTAAACTATGATGTCAGTTTCAAGTGTGTGGCTGGTGTCTCAGAAAATAATGAAGTTGAATAGTGAAAAAAATTCGTAAATGGTGGTGAAGCCCCTAGAAAAATGAGCGAGTGTTGATTGAATGTATGCATCTACAGGCTGTACCTTTCGATTGTATTATAAAAAAATCGGTTTATTAACTTAAGAAGATCGCAGGATTTAGCGTCAAAGTATGGTAAGTAAATCTATCTGTTGAGTGATTTTCTATTAAGTGAATCACAAAATAACAATTAAATAATTTTATTGAAATGTCAGTAGTTCATTTTGCTATGTTCCCAGGGTGCACCACGTGGAGGCGAACTACACTACACCCCAAAGTCTGCGGTAGGCAGGGTCGACTCATTTCCCTGAATAGGATTCTTTTACTAGTGAATACCTATCCGCTACCTTCCTTGCTCATATCTGTTGAGAGAATATCAAAGCTGCTTTAGTGAATACATACACAATTTCTAAGGTATAGTCATATATTTAGAGTTTTAAAACTTTTCGACTTTGAGGTTTATTATATACCGTCCGTTGTTTATACAAGTCTTCTGTTTCCAGACAGATATTCTTCAAAATTGGTTTCATCACTGCATGCAGAATCATTGTACACACGTCACTCTTGTGAGCATCACAACAAAACAATGGATTTTCTAACAGATGTGGATTGATGATGTTAATTAACTGTTCAGAAGTCCTGTGCTGTGGTAAAAATTGTAATGCTTCTGCAATAATGTTTGAAATTTCTTGCAAAACTCCAACAAAGGATGTATTTGGATATAACAATCTTCCATGATCTTGAAATAAAATAAGTTGTAGTAATGGCCCAGGAACACACTTAGAGAGTAATGGAGACACACATTCGTCACAACTGAACTTATTATCTATCTTTTTTATAATATATCCAGCAACGAAAGCTACAGAAGCAGAGTATAAACTTGTAGAAGGTATGAAATTGTTTCTTAAAGAGGTAATTTTCTCTAGTAACTTGTTAGGTAGTTGTATATTTTTTTCATCTTCAGGTTCTCTAGTGGATGTAGAAGGTTGTGGTGCAGTACTGACAAATGAGATAGTGGTGGCTGTGTTGGACGTTTTTGCTGCCTTAACAATGCCACATCGAAGTATTTGTCTTAAAGCCTGATCTGCAGTTCTCGCATCTGTGGCATCATTAGATCCACCTCGTATCCGGACATGGGAAAACATCCCTTCTATGGCGTCTGAACTAAACGATCGCGTTAAAACATAATAAAAACCTACTTGTTGTAACAAAAATTTAACACAGCAGTACGTACTTTCTGCAATTTGTTTTAGTGCAGTTGCTGTTTCAGCTGTTAGTCCCTTGATACCCATATTTTTAGACATGGTTTGTATTTCCTCAATGTAATTTGGAAAAGTGGTTTTCAACCATTCCAGTCGCTCATCAGAGATGTCTGAATAAGGTGCTATGTTGCTGTCCAAAGTATAAATGTAGCGTCTTCTATTGGTTACATTATGTATTTGAAAAAATTTGTACATATTCAGCATGTACTCAATAGTTCCAGCAGCTTCTTCAAAATCTATTTCACCACATTCTTTTAAAAACTTCAGAGAGCTTGTTACCTCCGGTGAAAATACTTGAATTGCACGCAGGACATTCATTTTTTCAAAATTTGTGGGGAACAGATGTTTCCTTGTAAGATATCGAACAGGTTTTACTGGCAACCCCTGTTGTAAATCATACAACGCTTTTAAGTATTTGCTCGTGATTATACCTTTGGAAGAACACATTTCATTTTCCAAAAATTGATTGCGCGCATTTTTTAAGGCATGGCAATAATCAAAACTTAGAAATATTGGTAAGTTGGCTAGATATGGATGGGGAATTTGAGTAATGATAGATCCTTTCCCAAATTTCTTAAATAGAGCTACGTTACTGGATATATTATCTGTGACTAGCCTTAAAACAATGAATCCACATTCTGTGACTAGCTTCAATACATTTAAAGTTAGTTCATAAAACTTTTTGCCAGTCATTTTTTTATGAAAAAAATAGCCAACTGGAATGGTATATTGCGTTGACAATCCATGCACAACATAACAAAGCATTTTATTAGCTAATTGCGGTGTCGCGCCTATATCGTTCGAGGTGTCAGTTGTAAGTCCATATACATGATCTTCCGTCCTACAGTATCGCATGCTGGGTCGAATTGACATATCATCTATAATAAGTGAACATACTCTTTCAATAGGAACTTTCATCTGATTCAGCTCAGCGTTCAGTCTTTGTTTGATCAGATCGTTTTGGCCATTGTACTGTCCAATATAACGGGCGATGGTGACTTTAGCTGGCAATTTTAAAATATTGTTTCTACAGAAGGAGTATCCCCTGCTAGAGCAAAATCTCCAAACAGCACATAGCCTAACTGTTATCTCCGACCATCGGGGAGACTTTTTGGCATAATTTATTATTAAGTCCTTCAAAAAAAGTGCCTTTTCTTTTCCTTCATCCGCGTCCTTAAAAATTTGGGTTACTTTTTTTAACTTTTCAGAGTCCTTCTGGGCCTTAACTTCCATATCTTGTAGTTTAGATATGATTTTTGAATGTTTTACCTGCATTCTTTTTAGTTTATTTTTTAGCACCTTATTCTCATATCTTAAATGTTGCAAGTTCTCTGGGATTGAAGTCTCTACAGCGATGGATGTTTCAGGATAAAAGAGGGGAAATATTTCATCATGCAAGTTCTCTTCACTAAGGTAGCAGGATGGTCCTGGGTTAGGATCAGGCACAGGATCAGAAGTCTTAAAATAAATAGGAAGTTAGTACAGGGAACATTTAAGTTAATATAAAAAAATTAACAGTGGTGAAACTGTGGACAATATTCAAAGGCAAAGCTCGCTAAAAAAATCGAAAACCATTCAAATATAGTTTAATACACTTACCAATATAAAATCAAACCAGTATGGGGGAAAAGCATAAATACAAATACATAATGTTTAAATACCCATGTAATTGGATTACAAAAATTATATAAATGAACCATTATAACTACAAAAACATAGTATTCTCTGCTACATAAGGGATTAATTCAAGAATATTACTGTCTAATTAATTTTCTTTTGCATTTTTACCTTATGTTAGTGCCTGTAAATTTAATATATGTATAAGTATTTAGAAACATTGTATTAGTTATTTAGCTTCCATTTTGTGCAAATAACTTGAAAATGATGGAAATTTGTATGAAAATGCATCTGTTCATTTTTGTGTTTTGAGTGTTACAAAATAGTCCAGTCAACGAATGCCCAAAATTGGGTCTAGCCTTCAATTCAGGTACGAGAATTTTTTGATTCAGGGATGCATTTGGGGTAGTTACGGGGTAAACATACTAAAAGTCCATACCCTTAGGGTGGGAGGCAACTAAGGGAGGGGGTTTCAAAATTGAAAAATGTTGACTCTTTTCGGTTTTTCGCTTATAACTCGCAAACTATGCGTCCTACGTAAAAAAATCATAAGAACCAAATTTAAAGCTGATAAAATCTCCTACAAGAATACCCTAAAAAGTGCTGTCAATTACATAAGTGTTTATTTTTTGTTGTTTTATGCCTTTTGGTTGTGTTATTTGAATGTTCTCTATGGTCGATAAAATTATGGTTACATGTACAGTTACTTCTTTGGGTGTAGAGTATTGGGTAGCTGTTATTGTGGAGGAAGAACAAGATTTGTTAATTGTTTTTTTGTAAAATTTCTGCTAGAACCAAGTGTGGGAAATGTGTAAGGATTGAAAGCCGAGTCACAGAAGTGTTACATTTTAGAGAGGCTTTTAAACTTGTACTCCAGTCAATGAATGATTTTACCCTACAATTTGGGTACGAGAATATTTCGCTTCAGGGATGCATCTGGGGTAGTAGGAGGTAAATATACTAAAATATGGCGAACCATTAAAGCTGATAAAAATTCCTATAAGAATCACCCCCTAAGAAGGTTTTTAGGTTGAAATAGAGTAAAATAAAGTCTACATATCATTAGTTGACTGGAGTACAAGTTTAAAAGCGTCTCTAAAAAGTAATGAGCATACAACAGTTCTGTGACTCGCCTTTTAATCCTTACACCTTTGCCACACTTGGTTCTAGCAGAAATTTTACAAAAAACAATAAACAAATTGTATTTATTGTTCCTCCATACCAACAAAAGCTGAAATCTGTCGATTGCTTGCATTCTGGCTTATGGCAGCTACCCAATACTCTACGCACAAAACAATTAACTGTACATGTAACAATAATTTTATCGAAAACAGAGAACATTCAAATAACACCACCAAAAGGCATAAAACAGCAAAAAATAAACACTTATATACCCCGACACTAGGAGAAAAAACTGGCTTCAATTTAATCTTCATTGACTCCTTATTATTCATATCTGCGAAGTCATAAATCCATCTTAACTACCAAGTAGTAGTAAAAACTTTAGTGTAGTGTGTAAGGTGTGTGTAGTATGTATTAATGATCCCTGGTAGTAGTGAAATGCACGTGGAATGGTCGAAGAGTGGATCTGAGTGGATACGATCGTGTAATGCTTAGACTTAGACTAGTGCAATGGTCGTGTAATGGATGACCCTAACCTTCAAATTTTTTAACGTAAATATTCGTATTACGCATGTGCACAGATTTTGAATAGTTTTTCAATATCCAGGAATATACTGCAATTGTCACTGTGCAGACTAATATAACTGTGTTTTAAGTCACTTTAAACGTCTCAATCCTAAATTTTCTACATTGTGGATTCTTCCGAACAATCTTCGATAGGTAGATTTCTCGTCGTAAATCCCAAATTCGACAAGTTCTACCCTGCTACGAAAAATATTGCTAGCATTGTTGCTTTTGAATAGTACTTACAAAAATAGACGGTATGGCTGTCTTGCTTAATTTAATCCGGGACGGAAATTTTATTAGACAGTCATCAGAGAAATGATTTACGCAAATAACAGAATACTCTGTAATTTTTGCTGCATCTGGAATTACAACTCATTTAACATAAAATACTTTAAAATTTAAATATATCTATGTCGAACTCCACAAACTTTAATAACTGTAAGATTACTAATGGTACATGTTTCGGCAGAATACTTCTGCCATCATCAGCCCTAATTTAACAAGAGATTAATGATACAATTGATGAATTACAAGAGGGGTTCTTACCTTAAAGAATATAAAAAATTATGACATTGACGTAATTTTGAATTAAATTTGACGTTTTCAAAGGGTTACATGATTTTTAAAAGATTTCGTAAAAACAACATTTTATAAATGTAAAAATTAAAAATGGATCAAAGAGAATCTGGTAAGTTTGTTTGAGTGAAAAATTAAAATAGTGAATTAATAATGGGATTATTGAAGTTATTCTGTTCATTTAAACAAGATCTGTTTTCCAGTTTCAAGGCTTTCCTTATTTCCAAAGTCTCTAGAAAATCTAATTTCCGGCCTTTATTGCATTTATGAATCAATTTGGAATTTGATGGTGAAAAACTATGTTTCGTTATTAATATATGATTGGCGAAAGAAGAAAGTGTTGATGGTGGAGGATCAAGATCTGTGTTGTTATAGATGTGCCTGAAATGTTCTTTAATACGGTCTGATATTTTGCGACCTGTCTGACCTATGTAGAATGACTCACAAGTAGAGCAGCTTAATTTGTATACACCTGATGATGATTTGTAATCTAATGGATCTTTATTTTTAATAAAAAATCTGGATAAGTTGTTATCTGTTTTAAATGAAACTTTAAAACCGTTTTTCTTAAGTATTTTAGAACATTTCTCTGAGACGACGCCAAAATATGTTAATGAATTTGAAAAGGAAATTGTTTCTGAAGGATTTTTAACCAAGTAGTGTGTGTATTTGAATTTGTTACAGTATCTATAGTATAATTTATTTATAGTTTTTAAAGAATATCCATTATTTGAAGCGATTTGTTTAATGTTATTAAGTTCTGTTTGAAAAGATGAATCTGATAGTGGTATAGAAAATAATCGGTGGAAAAAGGAATGAAAAGCTGCAAATTTATGGGAAACAGGGTGACAAGAGTCAAAAGGTATTACGCAATCTGTGATACTAGGTTTTCTATAAATGTCAAATTTAAAAGTATTATTATTTCTAGTGATTAACAAGTCTAAAAAGGGGATTTGGGAATTGATTTCAATTTCAACGGTGAATTTAATGGATTGGTTTAAAGAATTTAAGTTGCTGAGTGCGTTATCAAGTTCAGAATCAGATCCTTTGAATAAAACAATTATGTCATCTACATATCTGTACCAAAAGAGAAAATGATCTTTAAAAGGTGAAGAAGTTAAAAACTGATCTTCCAAGTTATTCATGAATATTTCTGCTAAAAGAGATGACAAATTAGAGCCCATTGCTAAGCCTGAGTCTTGTGAATAAAAATTATTATTAAATTGAAAGAAATTTTGATCTAGGACAGTCTCACAAAGTGAATGTAAATTTAGTGCATGTATGGTTGGCATATTAGAATTAAATAGTAGGTTTTTTAAAATTAATAAGCAAGATTTGGGTGGGATGCTGGGGAATAAATTAACTACGTCAAATGAAACAAGTCTAGTGTCTGATGGAATTTGGAAATTTCTAATTTTGGAGCAAAGATCTATTGAGTTTTTTATTGCAAATTTGTTATTAAAATCTAAATGTTGTCTAAGAATTGTATTAAGTCCTAGATCAAAATTTCTTTCAATTTAATAATAATTTTTATTCACAAGACTCAGGCTTAGCAATGGGCTCTAATTTGTCATCTCTTTTAGCAGAAATATTCATGAATAACTTGGAAGATCAGTTTTTAACTTCTTCACCTTTTAAAGATCATTTTCTCTTTTGGTACAGATATGTAGATGACATAATTGTTTTATTCAAAGGATCTGATTCTGAACTTGATAACGCACTCAGCAACTTAAATTCTTTAAACCAATCCATTAAATTCACCGTTGAAATTGAAATCAATTCCCAAATCCCCTTTTTAGACTTGTTAATCACTAGAAATAATAATACTTTTAAATTTGACATTTATAGAAAACCTAGTATCACAGATTGCGTAATACCTTTTGACTCTTGTCACCCTGTTTCCCATAAATTTGCAGCTTTTCATTCCTTTTTCCACCGATTATTTTCTATACCACTATCAGATTCATCTTTTCAAACAGAACTTAATAACATTAAACAAATCGCTTCAAATAATGGATATTCTTTAAAAACTATAAATAAATTATACTATAGATACTGTAACAAATTCAAATACACACACTACTTGGTTAAAAATCCTTCAGAAACAATTTCCTTTTCAAATTCATTAACATATTTTGGCGTCGTCTCAGAGAAATGTTCTAAAATACTTAAGAAAAACGGTTTTAAAGTTTCATTTAAAACAGATAACAACTTATCCAGATTTTTTATTAAAAATAAAGATCCATTAGATTACAAATCATCATCAGGTGTATACAAATTAAGCTGCTCTACTTGTGAGTCATTCTACATAGGTCAGACAGGTCGCAAAATATCAGACCGTATTAAAGAACATTTCAGGCACATCTATAACAACACAGATCTTGATCCTCCACCATCAACACTTTCTTCTTTCGCCAATCATATATTAATAACGAAACATAGTTTTTCACCATCAAATTCCAAATTGATTCATAAATGCAATAAAGGCCGGAAATTAGATTTTCTAGAGACTTTGGAAATAAGGAAAGCCTTGAAACTGGAAAACAGATCTTGTTTAAATGAACAGAATAACTTCAATAATCCCATTATTAATTCACTATTTTAATTTTTCACTCAAACAAACTTACCAGATTCTCTTTGATCCATTTTTAATTTTTACATTTATAAAATGTTGTTTTTACGAAATCTTTTAAAAATCATGTAACCCTTTGAAAACGTCAAATTTAATTCAAAATTACGTCAATGTCATAATTTTTTATATTCTTTAAGGTAAGAACCCCTCTTGTAATTCATCAATTGTATCATTAATCTCTTGTTAAATTAGGGCTGATGATGGCAGAAGTATTCTGCCGAAACATGTACCATTAGTAATCTTACAGTTATTAAAGTTTGTGGAGTTCGACATAGATATATTTAAATTTTAATTTAAATTTACTCCACTTGGATTTAAGAACATTCTTCTTGTTTATAAAATACTTTGTGAAAAATTGTAATAACCATAATAAAGTTGAATTTTTTCTATCCACTTTTCACGAGTGTCTTGGTGAGATGGTATTTCAAATAACGGTTTGTTCGCATTTCCACAAATAAAACACTTTCTAACCATTTTGAAGCAAAAAAATAGAACACACGCCAAACACAGGTTCAAATTTGAAAAATTGAAAATGTCAATTGTCGAACTTAACGTAACCACAATTTTATATTATCAACTTTGTCCGCAAGAGTGCGGTGTTTACCGTTCTGCGTGGAGAATCACTGAACTACACAAAGTGATACGGCCATAAAGAGACGTCAGTTGCTTTAAATGCAGTGGGCCATGGTTTTAACACGGCCCGCTAGTTTTAATTTTCTCAACGTGAGATACACTTTTCAACCGGCCTACTTTAATTCCTACTGCCGCGTGCAGTCATGGTGGGGAAAATAAAATTGATCGGTGGTCACAAAGTGAACTAAAGTCCGACCTTTTGAAAGATTTTGTTCTTGTTGAAACTAGGCACACCGAAATGCATTTACCTACAATTAGATAGCCCTGTTTCTAAAATTCCAGAGTGGATCAAGGAACAGCTGTGATATGTATGTTGGGTTTTGCTCTAAATTTACAAAAAAGTGTAAAATCACGTCTGATTTTGATGTTTAACGCTTTATAGTCCACGGAAAAATCACTGCCAAATGTACTGTAACTTCACTTTTACACATTCAAAAAAAGTCAATTTCCCCAAATTCAAGTTTTTTCTATTTTTTTACAATTTGCCAATTTAGAGAAACTCGAAAATTTTAAGGAACGTTAGAATATTAAAAACATCTTTTCATAGAATTTTGTATTTTGCAATGTTTCAAAAATTATTTAAATGTGGTTTCGCACATTTTAGGGTTATAAAACAAAGTTTTTATAATTATATTTGGTCCTGTGCCTATTTTCAACAAGAACAACAGTTTTCAAGACTCGGTCGGACTAATTTTTTGACCACGTCGTACACTGTTGGGTTTGAGTCTCCTCACAATAACTTTGCACGCTACCAACAGCTCTCAATTAAAATCAGAATATTTTTTCATTAATCTTGCCTAATTGAACTACTTATATTGAAAAAAAAAACAAGCTCTCATACCTAACCATATTATTGTTATAGCCGCAAGGTTACCAATACCCAAGACCACCAGCAGGACAAGCCCCACCCCCGCAGGGCCAATATGGATATAACTACGCCCCTCAGCCAAACCCACAGTAGAGCGTTTGACTTTGTTTAAGTAATTGTACTTACCGTACATAAGCGTCCTCTACAGTGAAGAAAACATGTATTTTCTCCATTTAGACTTGATTCTGTTTTTCTTATTTTTTTATTGTTTTATTTCACTTTTGAGGACCGGAATATTTTGTTTGACTTGAGGTAAGTGAGTGTTTTATAGACTAGAGAAATACGGTTGTCTTTCCTTCGTTTTGACGCGTCCGCCAACTCTGTTTACATGCACTTACCTCATTGATTTTGTCCATTTTTCTTGTTTTCAAGAAACTAGTGTGATACATCATTTTTTGTAAGCTCAGCAGAATAAATAATTGACATTTGATTCTCAACCCTGTTTGAATTGTCCTCTCAGTGACATCTGACATTCATCGTAAATAGCATGTCATGACTCAGTCATGTCGTCCCACTCCGAGGATCAAGCGCGCCAACTCATGATGGAAGCCGAGAAGAAAACATCCCCTAAAGGCTTCTTCCAATCCATTTTTGGCCACAAAAATCGCACCGAAGACGCCATAGAGTGCTACGAGAAAGCCGGCAGTCTTTTCAAACTGTCGAGGAACTGGTCTCAAGCAACTAACGCGTTTACGCTCGCGGGGGACTTAAATCTAAACCAAAATAATCGTTCTGAAGCGGCAAATGACTACGTCCAAGCTGCTAAATGTCTGGAAAGATTTGACATAAATGGGTCTATAAAGTTTTTGTTAAGGGCTATACAGATCTACACTGATTTGGGTCGTTTCACCATGGCTGCGAAATTGCACAACCGCATCGCGGAAATCTACGAGCAGAACTTGGAACTGGACGAAGCCGTTCAGCATTACGAGCAAGCGGCGGATTACTACAAGGTTGAGGAAAACTACATCGCAGCTAAGAAGTGCATGTTGAAAGTGGCAGACTATGCCTCCTCTGAATTTCAAGATTACGGTAAAGCGTTCAACATCTATCAAGAGATCGCATTTTATGATATGAAGACCCCGATTTTACAGTACAATGTGAAAGACAGTTTGTTCAAAGCCGTGTTGTGTCATTTATGTGTTGATGTTTTGAATGGAAAGCAAGCTGTGGATTCGTATTTAAAAAAGTACCCTGATTTTCAAAATACCAGACAGTATGGGCTGTTGAAATCCATTATTCAGTCTCTGGAAGAGTTGGACCAAGACAGTTTCACTACTGCCGTACAAGAGTACGATCTGATTTCTCGACTGGATACCTGGCATACGAGAATACTCCTAATTATAAAGAAACAAATTACAGGAACTCCTAATCTGTTGTAATGAAAAGCTTTATTTATTTAGAATTGTCTTTATCAAATTCCTTCAACCATTCGTTATCGTCTTTCGTCCACTTCTTCCTTTCATAAGCTTGGCCGGTTTTGGGGGCACGTGTTACATCGACACAACTAAATGCGCTTTTGTATAGATCGGGTTTCAAGGACTTCACCATGTAGGGTCCCTCCAATTCGTATCCCAACTTTCTGTAGTAGTTCCTTGTCCCCACTCCCGAAATGACTGCAATTTTGTCCGATTTGTGTTCGGAAACGGCGATGTTTTCCGCCTTTTCCATCAAGAGAGTGCCGTACCCTTGGTGCTGGAACTTCTTCACGTTGCGGTCACTCACAGGGACCACGCTTCCGTAGACGTGGAGTTCTCGCACGATGGAGCATTTCCCGAGGAGTTCGGGTCTGTAGGTGGTTTCTTGGGTGCATTTGCGGAGCCTAGAATGATTAGAATGATAGATATTACATCAAAACAATCATTGTTTTTAAATTTTCGAATAGACCAATCGTGACTAACACCTACCTCAAAAGACCTATCAGGATGTCCTGCTCCGGATCTTCATAACTCAAAAACGTCTCCCACCCGCCATTTGCATAATAATCTCTTCTTATCAGCTCAACATCGTTGGGCCTCACTTTTTCGTGTATTTCCGTGATTCCGACTTCGCGGGTGCGAACATCGCGGCACTTAAGCCCCAAATCTTTCATTCGTTGCAGCGCCAACTCCCTGAGATTCCCGTGCTCAACCCCTGAACTAAAATCCAGCAAAACTGACTTCCTTCTCTACTAACAACGAACTGCCTTACCTAACAAGAGGCATAGGTATATCTCTTTGTACTCTATACACTCTGGTCCATGGAGGGACCAACGCTAAAATGTTTGCTATCAGATCGACCAGAACTGAAGGAGGGTAGCTCTTATATCGTCCCGTTTTCCATAATTCGTATAGACCCGTTCCGCGTATAACTAGGGTTGGGTAGATTTTCAATCCATCTGCGCGGAAAGCTGGATTTTCAAAGAACTCCTGCAAAGCTCTTTGTTGGTCAATGAAATTAACGACGAGTAGTACTCACAATGAATTGCTCAATATCACGTTCCAGATCAACGTTGGGTAGATCAGGCATCATGTGAGCCACCACTTTGTATCCCGCATCCTTAGCCATGTTGAAAGTCTCACAAACTGCTTTCACAGTGTGCCCCCGGTTGGTATCTCTAGCCACGTCTTCATACACAGACTGTACACCTTCATAATGACAATTAATTAAAGATAGTAGTGAAGAATTTAGTACCAACAAACCTATCTCAAGTCTAGTACACCCATACTTCAACATATCCGACAAGTGCTTCTGAAGACAGTAATCGGGTCGCGTCTCAATAGTAATCCCAATACACTTCGTGTTCGACCGTTCCGAATACTTCACCGCTTCTTCCACACTGCTACTTTTATGTCCCGATAAGGCATCGTGCAGGTTTCTAATAAAGTAGTCTCTATAATCATCGGGGAGACTCATAAACGTCCCTCCCATCACAATAAACTCCACCTTGTCGACGGAATGGCCCAACTGCTTCAATTGCTCAACTCTATGTCTGGTCTGCAAGTACGGGTCATACCGAGCTCGAATTGCGCGCATTGATGTCGGTTCATAGCCTGTGTAACTTTGGGTGGAATATTCGAAATCGGAATCGGGACCTCCGGGACAGTAGACGCAAATGTTGCCGGTCATGTTTATGTGGGGACATCTGTGGGGTTTGCACATGACGGCGACCACGGCGATCTGAAGGAATAATGTTTTGATACCAAAAGGTTATCTTGACACACGCAGTCTTTATATCGCAGATTGTAAATTACCGGAGAAAAACACCATTTATTTGCAGAAAAATCACAAAAAATACTCACTCCACTAGCGGTCCTAATGGGCTTAGCCAGCAGTTTCGGCACCAAAGTCTTCCTGTAAGTAATTGGAACAGCGGCGATGATGTCCACCAAACGTGGCGAACTTGAAAGACCATATTTGGATGCAATTCGCGTTTTCAAGGCGTTCAAGTTGACGTCTTTCTTCTCATCTTGGGCCTTGATTAGAAGCTGCACAATCTCGGCAACAGTAATGACTTTCTTCTCTTCGAGTGTCAGGTGTGAAAATTCTAAAAAAAGGATATACCACGTAGCGCTTTATTTTTTTAAGTAAAACTTCTATACGCGGGCTCAGACTTGGACCGTAAACAGGCGAATGCCTTCGGAAATTTGTGGCACTTTCTACGCTTATCCAAGGCGGCTACCGTCGCCGCTCTGAGTTTGCTTACGTTATCAACACTTTTGTTTTATGAATTTTACCATAGCGAACTTTCACTTCAACCGAGACAAATTATTTGAGTGAGGTAAATTAATTCATATCATATTTATAGTTTATTGAATAATTGATTGTAAATAGGTGAGGAAGTAAGTAACAGCAGGGATGATAATCAAAACCAAATACATATAATGGAGAAAAAAAAACACCAAAGAAAACAAATAGCCAGACACACAGAGAGAGAGAGAAAGAGTCAGTGAACTACCGAAGAAGCAGCCGAAAACTGCTGCGAGAATATCGAGAGAGAAAGAATAAAATACATCGAGTCGTAAATATTCTTTGTCTATACCACTTCATCTATTGCTATTTTATTGACTTTTTAAATTGCAAATACATAAATAAAACCTTCGTAATGAAAATCAATCTAAAGTATTGTTATTTATGAAAACGAAGGTTTAATGAATGGGAAATACATAATTTGGGCCATTAACTTTTATATGTAGTATATCGCATAAGAAGTTTAACTTCTTGGTATGTGGTCCAGAAACAACACTCTATACTTTTTTTGTTTTTGCAAAGTTGACACAACTCAGCCTGTAAAAAAAAAAAAGTTGCCAGATCGACCATCGGTGGTACATCACATCACAAACAGAGAAGAATTAGAGGGAGAAAGAATGTGAAGCAAAGAACAAAAAGAGAGGTCGAACAAGCGAAAATTAATGATAGAACGAAAGAGAGAATGAGCATTAAAACGAGGAAAAGAAGGATATATACAGTGAAAGAGCGAATGTGAGAGCGTAAAAAATAAAACAAAATAAAGAAAGAATACGAAAGTGAGAAAAACAGCGAGAGAAAGAAAAAAATTTAAATTAATGGGGAGAAAAAAATGGTCCTGACCATTTAGAATGAAACACAACTGCCCTTTAAATTTAATACGACTACCCAAAAGAGACAATTTTGTTTTGAATCTGGGTACAACAATATTAAACTGGACGTTATATAATTTCGACTACATTAGATTTAGTACTCACCATTGCGTTTTTTACCCATTTTATAGTTGTTAATAAGAAGGACAAGGATTAAAAGAACCACATGTATAATTACGTATTGACCACAGTTAGGTTATATTGTTGTCACAAACGTCAATGCGTCAATGTGTATGTGTCAAATTCGAAGTTTTGGTCCAGAGGCGGGCACGTCAAGTAATGGCTTTCTCTAATTGTGACGATGTTAACCTTTCATCAATTTGTTTACCCACGTATTGAATTGTAACACTATTGTTTAAAACTCCCACTTAAGTCATAAAGTTGTAAGGCGACATTGGTATTTTAAAATGCGTATTTCTTTCGAGTAGTCGACGCCACTGGTAAAAAGCAGCGCCCCCTACTTAGAGTTCTAAACTCCATCGTTGGCGTTGGTGGCGCACTACGCAAACACGGAATGTTTTTAGCATTTTTCTCAGTCAGCAAATGGCGTCTGGGTGGAGGTGTACCAAAATTTTCTGCGTAAATCATGAATGAATTGTCCCGCGTAATATAAATCCGAATCCGATCAAGTGAAACCGCGTAAAATTTCGGTACTCAGTGCAAGTGGATGAAATGGGTGCGTTAAAGCCAGACTGCTAATGTCCATTTAGCGAAAAATCCTAGACCAACAATACCCCCAACACAAACATAAACAATGAACGAAGAGATCGACGTGAAGGGTGTCGAAGGCCGACCCATTTGGCCCCCGCTGGACAACCCCAACGTGAGTCCCATTCCGCCACAGCACATCAATATGCCCATTCCCACAACCCCCCAGGGGACCCCCATAACGGCGGGAGGGCTGGAATTCGACCTGCCTTTCGAACTGACCCAGCAGGGCTGGAGGAAATTCTGGTCGAAAAGGGAGAATCGCCCTTATTTTTGGAACAAACTGACTGGGGAAAGTCTGTGGGAGATGCCCATGCTCAAGCCCCAGTTCGACCCAATCACTGACCCTTTGGGTATTTGTGCGCCGCCTCCTAGTCTTCCCATGCCCATACCCACGACGCCTTTGCCCTTGGCCAAGCGGAGGGCGTCGGAGGATTTGAATGGGCCCCAAGCAAAGAAGTTTGTTTTGGCTGGACCGTGGGATTTGGATGTGCCCACGAATGTGATTATTCTTGAGAGGAGTCCTTGCAGCTATATGCATTCACATCCAGATGTTGAGGCATACAGATGTAGTCTTCTGTCCAAGTTGAGGCAGTGCTATCAGGAGTTGTGCCACTCCAGGGAGTCTATTGATGCCCCTAAGGACTCCTTCAACAGGTGGATGATGGAGAGGAAGGTTATTGATTCAGGTAACTAGGATTTTTTACTCCTAGCTCTAAGGGGTTGATTTTCTTTACCTAAAAACATTTTTCAGTATTAGAAAATATATTGTTTATCTTATTTGGGGACAATAATAATTTATAGCTGCCACCAGTAGTGCTAGTAGATTATAAAACGGTTAGAAAGGAAATTATTTCCAACAAAAAATTGTTTGTCAACAGTTTTTTTCTAAAAGTGGCGTTTCAAAGGGGATTTAATTTTCCGTTCATTGTTTAAATTCCGGCGGGTTTTTCAAATAATTATTTCGTTTTGTCAATAGAAACAATTACGTTTTCTACTAATGAAAAAAATGTTACATTTGCCCTATAATACAGACAACTGACGTCCAGGCCTTGCCTCATAACCCACAGAACCTACCCGCCTTGGTTAGTAATACACTAGTTTTATCTAGTTTGGACCCGCCGTTGTCAACGTGGCAGATAGCGACAGATCTTCATAATCAGAAAATATAACTAACTTACAAAAAATCACAACAATAAACAGTCACGTGTCCATTTTTCATTAAATTGCAAAAATTCGTCCATGGAAAACAAGTGTAATATTGGTTGCAGCCCCGAAGAACAAAATGATTGATCACACTATTTTAAATTTTTATTTCAAACAAATCATGGTATAGTATATTAAAATCAAATATGCAGTATAAATTTCATAAAAAGAGAGGAATGTGGTTACAAAAAATGAATTCACATGTTTTTTTTTAAGTATTGTAACAGTAGTTTTAGTGTGGTCTTACATAATAAAAAAAAAAAGATTTAATTTCCTTTTAGTCGACCACCAAAAAAGTGTCGGCTAAGTAAGAAATATTTCAGAAACAACTAGATTTTAGTAACTGAATTATACCAAACAACCCAAAATAAAAATACACACCGCCTATAACCACCCTCCCCCAAAACTCCTTCCCAAACTTCCCCTATCTAGAACGCAAATTAAGATAACGAGTTTTCAGCTCCCAAGGTAATGAAACAAAAACGTAATTGTTGTGTTTTCCAGGATACGACCCCCTTCTGCCAAGCAACTGTTACCCGGAAATATCCCTGTCGATGTATAAAGAAATAATGAACGATATCCCCATCAAGTTGGTCAGACCGAAATTTACGGGGGACGCCCGAAAACAACTGTCTCGATACGCAGAAGCTGCGAAAAAAATTATGGAATCTAGAAACGCGGATGCCGAAAGTCGAAAAGTGGTTAAGTGGAACGTCGATGAGACTTTCCAGTGGCTCCGGAAAACCGTCGGTGCGACCTATGATGATTTTCAGGATAGGTTAGCGCATCTGAAGCAGCAGTGTCAACCGCCCCTTACGGAGACGGTGGGTGTAAATTACAGGATATTTCACTACTTGAAAAGAAATTAGCGCGCGTTTCTGAAGACTTATAAATACAAGTCGTGACTGAAATAACTACGGTTCTCCCTCTGCAGCATGTTTTTTATATTTACTGACAAGAACTTACTTTATGTGGATTTTTGAACAAGCTATTCATGATGTGCAAGAAGTCGTTGATATTTTGTATTGTTTTCGTATTTATCATAGATAACATTCTTTTAATACTTTGCCGTCTGTGACTAGACATGTGGGGTGTAGAATTTCCAAACTTGAATATTATTCAGGTTACACATTGTGTGATTCATTCAGACTACATAACTTACAAAGGAATATACTTGTTTTAAAAGATTATGAGGTATGTGAAATGGCTTTCCCCCAATAACGATAATTGTAAAATACTTCTTTATAGACAGAGTTAATTTTTCAACCCATCTTGAAGTTGCTAGCAATTAAAATAAGATACTCTAACAATCCCACCAAAGTAGATTATTAACTCTTAAATGAATTTATCTTTTTCTTCCTGTTAAAGGTGAAAACATCTGTGGAAGGTATCTGTCTAAAAATCTACAACCTCTCATGTGAATATGCCAAAAAAGTCAGAGAGAAGTCCAACGCCATCCTCAAGGAGCATGGAGTGGAACTGCCCCCTGCCATACCAATGACGTCAACCAGAAAAGTTTGGTGTTATCCTGTACAGTTTGCTTTTGGGTGTCCTAGACTACCAGTTGTTGAATACTTACCAGACAGAGATCAAGCCATGTTACGATATCAAGGGGACACTCTTGTTATCAACAGTACGCATCTCCAGAAGCTAGTAAGTTGGGATAATTATAAGTACTGGTGATCGATCGTCCCTCGAAATTCGACTGGGCGTAACTCACACACACAAACACATATCCGTGTAGTGTTTATTTTTTTAAACGCATCAACAGGTCAAGACCTTTCCAACAGTGTATATATTATTGTTTAGGTGTGTTGAGTGTAAATAGCTTAAATTGTACCAATGTGTTATTCTGATATTTTTATTGCGTTAAAAATCAAGAAAATATATTCCTGCGTGTATTTTGTTGCTAAGAATGGAAAGGATACGCAACTTGGCGAATTCAATATTAGTTTGGCGCAATGATCTCGTGGATAGACTGGCCAACAAACATGTGTTCTCGCGGAGGGCTATAATATGTCTCAAGGTCGCTGGCGTTCCATTTTAAATTTTGACTTGGGAATTGATTTGTTTCTTGTTTTTATTAAATTTTATTTGGTTTTTTTAAAAACTATTTTGAATTATTTTTCTATTTATGTTACAGGGACAAATCGTCATACATATTCTGATTGAACAAATAAAATATTATTAAACGTTATTCTTTATTTTTTTTATTGGAAAAACAATTAGTAACGGCAATTTATATTTACCCAAAATATGAGACGTCTTTAATAAAGTGGATACATGTATGTATTATCTATTCTTGTATTCTTGAATATTTTAGGCGGTGGTAGAACTCGTCAATTTGAGAAATGTTTTCCAATAGCATTTTTTTCCGAGATACAGCTTACTAGAAAAGCTTATACCCACCACTGTCTATGACCAACTTTATATTGGTATTCGTAACAAGTAGTGGAGCAAAGAGACAGATAGATAAGCAAGGCATCGCTCTGTCCTATTTACATTATTTAAGGGTGTATTTAAATAAATAAGTAAAGTGCAATTACTTATTAGGACGCCTGTAAAAAATGCTCATAATTTTGAATTTGTTCAACAGTTATTTGTTTACGCTGGGTTAGTTCCTCTGCGTTAACTGTTAACAGGTGTTGCACAATATTCTTTTAGGTGCCCCCACAAATAAGAATCACAAAGATTTAACACAGAAAGTCCGTGAATTAGGCACATGACGGTAAGAAAATCTAACCCTATAAAGCCCTTCACTTCACCCGCAATGTTTATTAATTCAGATAACCAAAAAAATATATCCAAGTAGTTATGCCGACAGCGCAGCGGACAGGTCAGAACTGATTGTTTACATAGGGAATGTACTATAATATTCTCGGTCAATTTGTTATTTCGTCGGTGAAATGTGTTAACCTGATAACTCCATTTGACAAAATTTTAGAAGAGACTATTAAAACGCTTGTATTTCGGAGTTTATATTAAACTATTTAGAGATATCAGGTATTATTCAGACAATGTTTTATGTTTTTTCTCAATAATACCTGCTGTCTCCAAATGGTTTAATATAAACTCCGAAATTCAAGCGTTTTAATAGTCTCCTCCAAAATTTTGCCAAATGGAGTTAGCAGGTTAACACATTTCACCGACGATTTGACAAAGTTGCTCAAATTTATGAGTTCTACCACCCCCTAAAAAATTTGTATTTCCAAAACAGCTTGTAATTTTAAATTTAATAATTATACTTCTGATTTTACAATTTGCGGCGATAACACAAAAAGAGCAAAGGTACCACCAAGAGGAGAAAATACTAGGACAGAGACATTTTCAGCTGATTAATTTGCTCTTTGATGAACTGTCAGAAGTGACAGCGATTGTCTATTAATAACTATGTCAACAAGTCTAATTCACAGTAGTAAATTCTGTGAATTTGGAAGTGTCCACAATTGACAAGTGACAGTTGCATATGAAAATATCTCTTATTTGTGTAACATTTTACAGCAAAATGAAGTATGTATATGTAAGTGTATGATAATAATAAGATTATTTTCATTCTCAAATTGAAACGTTAAAATTTGATTGTCCAAAAAGATTGATTACGTCAAACTTTCCAACGGATCCGAAATAAATCGATAACGGTTTTAATATGTGATGACTTCCCTATATTTAGATTGAATGAAAATTTAAGTTTTTAATGAGGGAAGATGTATGCAGCGTTCCACTGATTATAATTATGTACATATGTTTAATACATAATGATACATAGTACATACTTTAGCGATAATCAGATAACACAGAATCAAATTTAATCAGTGGTCCCTAATTAACTGTCTATCACCAACAAATACTGGATATAAATTGATTGTCTGTCAGTGGTCACAAAAAACTTAGCTTCTCGAACACTTGCATAAGGATATTTCGGTGCGCTATCAGACAGACGGCCGGTCGCGCCGCTGTCATACGGCCGTGCGGAAGAAATACCCTCTAAAAACATTTTTGCGTCTTTTCGAACGATGATATCATAACAGGTGCAAACTAGTTTTCCATTCCAGGAACACTTATACCGCCACAGCTGCTTCGACGACCGCAAATTCGAACTCTTCATCCCTCGAGTCTGGGTGATGCTCAAGCGCTACGCGACATACTTGGGCGTCAACCCCTCATCGAACAACGCCAACTCCGACGTCCACGAAACTCAAGCGTCACTACCTGTGACCGTATTCGAATGTTTAAACCGAACTTTTGGTGTTACCTTCGAGTGTTTCGCCTCACCTTTAAACTGTTATTTTAAACAATATTGTTCAGCTTTCGCCGACTGTGATTCATATTTTGGCAGCAGAGGGTATAAAGTTTTTGCAGACTTTAATAACAACTGACATATTGGTGATTTTAGGCCGTTCTTACAATTGAAGGCGGTTTCTGGGTCTTTTGAGGTCCATCCGCCCTATAGTGAAGAGTTAATGGAAGCGGCGGTAAATCACATGGAGAGACTGCTCAGTGAAAGCCCGGAACCACTGAGCTTTATTGTACTTATGCCGGATTATAGGGAGCCCACGCCGAACGCGTTACTGCGGATAGAAGCGAGTCAGTTTAAGCGGAAGCAGGTCACGATCCCGGCGTATGAACATGAGTTTAGGCATGGATTTCAGCATGTGTTAAATAGGTAAGTGCTTTTGATGAAAACAAAAATTGAATTTAACATTTTCCTGACGTCTTCTACAGTTACTTATCAAATTAAAACATTATTTAACCAAATGTAAGGACTACTTAACATTTCCATTCTGTTGTTCTATTTCACAAAACACAAAACGAAAAAAGTTTGCCAATTCCGTATATTTTACACTATTTGAGTGATTTTTAGAATCAAATGTTCGGATCTTACATTTGGAAAATTTTTAAATATTATTACGAAACATATACCTACTACATTTCAAATGAATTGGAATCGCAGCAGGCGGTGTTTGTGTAAAGTGAGCGCTTTATCTTATGTCAAAAAAGTTACTAAAACATGTGAGACTAGCATTAGATTATTTGGAGGTTATGTTACCGGTTTTTAAATTTTTAAATGATCACTTGGTTATCGCGAAATAAATGGCCAAAGATAGTTTTGAAATATGTATTATGGAGCTATTACGGTTTGTACGAATATGAAGAATGAACAAAACATTTGCAAGTGCTGTGTTGAACTACGTCAACGTCTCGAAAACGCCCATATATTTTTGAAAATTATTGGTAATTTCCTTCAGTATGTCGAATAAAATTAACCCATTTTTCTTGTGTACAGTTTTCAAGTGCTTCACGCCAAATTATTTGCACAACTATGTCTTTCATTCCCAGTTTTGCTTGAATTCTCTGATTGTAGTATGTGTTACAAAAACCTCAAGCCAATTATTTATTTTACTTTTATTTATAAACTAGCTGACCCGTCCCGGCTTCGCACGGTGATTTTATTTTATTAAGGGCCGGTTTCACCAACATCGATTAACTTTAACTGCATAAATACGTTTGTTAAAACTATTGCAACAATTGTTCCTAACAGATGATTAAGTTAACGGAGGTTGGTGAAATCGGCCCTTAGTATTTTGTTTACTACTTTAATAATTTTGAAAAACCGTTTCTTAGTGAGCGCCCACGTAGTTAAATAAATAAGTAGTAAAATTTCATTGCAATCGGTTTAGTGGATTCAGAGATTAACTCGCCCGCCCCGTGTCCCCCTCTTTGAAATGGAATTTTGAAAAACCGTTTCTTAGTGAGCGCCTACGTGGTAAAATAAGTAAGTGTGCAAAATTTCATCCCAATCGGTTCAGTGTATCTAGACATTAAATCCCCCGCCCCGTTCCCCCCTGTGGAATAGAATTTTGAAAAACCGTTTCTTAGCGAGCTCATACGTGGTAAAAGAATTAAGTGTGCAAAATTTCATTGCAATCGGTTTGGTAGATCTAGAGATTAACTCCCCCTCCCCGTTACCCTTCTTTGGAATGGAATTTTGAAAAACCGTTTCTTAGTGAACGCTTACGTGGTAAAATGAGTAAGTGTGCAAAATTTCATTATAATCGGTTTAGTGGATGTAGAGATTACTCCCCCGCCCGTTACACCTCTTTGGAATGGAATTTTTTAAAACCGTATTTGAGTGAGCGCCTACGTGGTAAAATAAGTAAGTGTGCAAAATTTCATTCCAATCGGTTTAGTGGATCTAGAGATTAACTCCTCCGCCCCGTTACCCCCCTTAGGGATAGAATTTTGAAAAACCGTTGCTTAGTGGGCGCTTACGTAGTCAAATAAGTACGTGTAAAATTTTTATTACAAACTGTCCCTCAAGTTTTTTGAAAGTACATATCTTCCTAGCAGTTCTAAAACATTCAGGATGTTTGTTAGTATTCTCTGTACATTTGTTGCTTAAAAATCTACCTGGAAAACGTTCGAAAATGGTAGCAACGACACACTGCTTCGCGTTCTCTTATTGTCAAATTGGACAAAGGGTTTTCCATTTCAAATAATATGTTCAATCTCCTACAAAAACATGACCTCAAAATAATAACAAATTTCATTACTCACTTCGAATTAAAAAAAGCTTGATAAAATGTGTCTGATAAGACAGTTTTTTCTCAATGAACGAAGACGCAAATCAACTACAAATCAATCCCTAACACAAATCACAGACACAAATGTCGAGAAACAACTTGACAGTTACAAGAATGTTAGAGATATTTATCATGAGGGTTGGATGTCGTCCTGCCAACATAAATTTGAATTTCCAGAGCCTGCCGCGATGCCAATTCATTTGAAATATAGTATACATAGTAGTATTGGAAAATGGCGGATGCGCCGTTCTAAATGGAATACTAAAAGAATTCTAATATATAAATTCTAAACTGGAGACTAGTGGGTCTGTTAATTTTAAAAATTTTGAAGCGATTGAAAATATGTAAATTTTTTTTGTTCGGGGAAGTTTCACAACCGTCTTTATATAAGGCATATCAATGTTATGTAAGCGTTTAATTTTACAGTGTCCTCGTGATATTTTAGTTTTGTTTTCATAACAAAATGCCATAAACGGATTCTAGACATTTTTCATAAACTTTACACTGTCAACTGATACGTTATAACATATTATTGTCCTATTGATATGGATCCCAGAAGCGTTCCCAAAACTTATTGAAAAATTGTTTTTTTAGACAAGGGCTTGACATTATCACCACAGTTACAATAAAAAACATATCGCTAGCGCTTCTGGTTTCGGTCACCTGACAACACATGGGAACATGGAAAACCCCACAGATACAATTTACCTTATGATTGGTCACTAAAACACCGTTTATTAACAAATAACTAAAACCAAGTTGGGTAACAAGTGGCGGCCTTATCTTTTGTTCCTTATTTCCCACCTTATCTAATTCCCGCTCGTTCTCCACAATAATATGAGACGCAATCAGAGTTAACTAATACACTTTTTCTGCAGTGCATAACCATTTTTAAATTTTGTTTGGAGCGTTGAAACCCAACCTTCAAAATATTTAAATTCGAGGCATAACTGTCATTACTCTTGCGAATTACCCGGTTGAGATTTTTAGTAAAAAATATCCGGCGCTTCGTGCGGGGTCGAAATTAAGGTCACTAGATGAAAAATTGCTATGAAAAAAAAAACTGAGGGCGGTACCTTTAAAAAGAGAATTTTTCATCAGATGACCTTAGGTCAAAATCCGATAGTGGTGCCCAACATTTCGTTTCTGGGAAGGCCTGTTGGCCTTGATTCTGTCAATGGAATTTCCACAAAATTATAAAACGTCTGCTTTGAAGGGGTTATACATAATGGAATTACTGGAGCGCCGCGCCAACATTTGAAAAGAAGAAATACTTTAGACAGAATCTTAAGGAGTGGTCCAAATAAATTTCTTGGATGTAAAGGATCAAAAAGAAGTTATCCGGATTTTTTCTTTAAAGTGAGAAATGGTACCCAAATCCTAAAACATATTCAGATCGAATATTAGACGAAGATTGGCAATTTGGATAATGAAACTCAAAATTTCTTCCTGACACTGCCCAACATTTTGGTCTTTGGAGTGTCAAAATTGCTCAGATAAAATTCTGAAAGAATTTTTGCAACTGTTCGCATTTTTAAGAGCAACAATATCGACCATATTAACCATCCAAAGAAGCGCATGTGTTTTTTGGTCATGAATTTTGAGTGCTGACCCCACACTAATATACTAACATTGCATAGTCCTATCTGTCGCTTGGAAGAATTTCAACCCCTCTACCAACTCTCTTCAGTAGAACTTTCAGCCAATTATGGAAGAGCAATATCCCTAGAATTCCCGCCAAAGCTTCTCCCATTCTTGCCCTAGTAATGGAATTGATTGCCAGTGAAAATTATGAAGAAGTTGCAGTATGTACAATTATTGTGTTCTTTTTAGATCTGAATTGAACGTTAGATCCGCTCACGGCACGGTGATTGTCTGGCTGCAAAACGTGTCGGGGCATCAAAGATGGGAACCATCGGAAGACCGAGTGCAAGCCTTGATGGAAGCATTTCGACCAGGCCGAGAGCGGGAACGCGATCGTCAAGAATTGCTAAGTCCGACGCGTCAAGGAAGCACTTCCGACAACAAAGACGTTGTTCTGGTCCAGTGAGATTGTACAGAAACCCGACTGCAATATTTTTTTGTATAGTTAGAAGCATTTATATTTTTTATATTCAAAAGAATTTTATTTATACCTAAATCGTACTTTATTCAAATTTATATTGTCACTATTTATAATGTAAATTATCGAACGTCACTTACTGTAAAAAGTACCTGAAAGTTTTATTCACTCTTTGGATGATTTCGCGAATAACGTTTCTTGGCGATTCTGAGTACTACTCTTTGTATATAAATATACATATAGGTAAACCCAAGATTTTTGATAAGTTTATAAGAGAGATTGCTTTGTACATGACGCAGGTATATTTGTTGTGTAATTTTATGCTTGTTTTGTATTTTAAATATTTAATAGCCAGTCTACGGAAATGTGTAAAATGTATTGCTGATAGAATACATTTGAAAGTTGAAATTTGTTCAGCCTAACATGTTATGGTGTTTTATTTTCATCATTCAGGAGTAAATTTTTGAAACAAAATGTGGTTTCATTTTCAAATTGTTAAAAAGTGGTTGTGCTTCGGTCATCATTTCAGAGATGGCGCAGGTGACCAACTGGTTAAAGTTTTCGTTGTGGTAATTTTAAGTCACCTCTAATAGAGGCCGCCTGTGGTTTTAAAATACATGGCCAACTAAATATTAACGAACGGCTCATTTGGCGCCATCTGTTAACACGTTCATACGATATTACCGATGCACGCACGGCTTCCTAGATTAGAAAGGGACGGTGTCTCTTTCTAATCTAGGAAGCCGTGGATGCAGGTTTTCGCGTCTAATTTAAAAAAAAAAATGGATAACGTTTTCAACTAACTTTTATGAAACGTGTCTTCTGCTTATTCTTGAAAATTTCAAAAAAATTCTCCTATTAGTGCAGGTTTTTTTTTCACTACTAATGCTCATCAAATTCGGCTGGTGATTGTTTAGTGAATTTTCTTACAATCGAAGTATTAATTGGAAGTCCCTATTTCCAGATTTAAGGGCGCATCAACTTAGTGACAAATTTATTTCAAAAACTGCCCAAAAATTGTTTTCCTGGCATAAGATTTTCCAAATCCGTCATCCACGATTCTTATACTTTTTTAGTTCATTTGTCGCGTCTTTTTTTTTTCTGCCCTTTAGAGGTTTCGCAAACTCCCTGTTTTAGTTCTTCCGATTTTATTTAATTTAACAGTATAGAAAGCATAATGCTGCATTACTGTATAATTTACATGATCCCTCACTAATTTTTTATACCTTCAGTCTAAACAGATCTTCCTGCCAGTTACATTTATTCATGTCTTCTCGCGTTGATAATGACGCAACTAAAATATTCCGGCTGACCGACTGTTTTTATTCTTTGAATACACAAACTAAACATTTATGAGCTCTGAAAATGTCGTAAATAACAACAACAGTCGTTCCGGCTGCAGAGGTGAAAAAACTAAATTCCTGTTTGTCCGTGATAAATTCTGTTTTCGTCCAAAATTACATCGATAAAGGGAATTTCGTTGAACTTGCTATTATTTATTATTCCGATTGGGAGGATTTGTTTCTTTTTTCTCTTAAAATTTAAATGTATAATTATAAAAATAATAATGTATTTATTATTCGACTGTAGCAATAATATTATTGTTATGATTTTTATATTTTGTTCACAATGATAACACTAGATAACAATTTCCCTAAACTAAACTATAAAATATTTATCGCCCAATTTTTGGGCCAGTTAAAACCCACAAGAGAACCGTGCATTTCAATCAAACAAAAAAGATTACCGGAATTTATGATCGAGTTTATTCTTCAATTTAACTGAATCTGTCTTCCATGAAGGAACCCTAATGAAACGCTAGAACGTGACTTGTAGAAAGAATTCGTCTCGATTTCATTTGCAGCCAGTATCCCATATAAATAAAATATTTTCTGATCTATATCATGGTTATTATTCTAAGGCAAAGGTTTTTCTTAATTTTAATTTTAAAAATCATGTCTGCATGTATTATGCATCCACTATGTTCAAGTGATTACAAATGTAGATTGAAATATTTAGCTGTTATGTTTCTGCAAATGCGTATCATAAACTATCGGCACGTAGTAAAAAATTTGAGTTGGCAACAATACATTTTACATGAAAATTGGTAAGCCTGTGTTGACAGATGGTTGACAACTGCATTTAAATGCCATTCCGCCAACTTAAAAACAAAAATAATTCTACACTTTGATCTGAATCTATTACCAACTGAAACATTAATTGTTGATCAGTCTGTAATAATTAAAATGTTGAAATGACGAATAAAATATTGCACAACACGCACCAGTTTTATTGCTACGAAACTCACATAAAGTTAAGCCAGAAGATCCATCAGACAAGGACTAGCCAATAAACCCGCCTTATCTAAGCTATCTTTAGCCCAGAGAAATTAGTTTTGGGAATCCTTTTTATTTATTACCGAACATCATAAAAATACATCCCAATAGAAAGACTTTTACGTTAGATAAATACGATTATGTTTTACGGACCAAACTGATTGTTATATGGGTCATAAATTAATCCACTGAGTCTCTCATTATGAGAAAGAGAAAAGTTTCTTAAATTACACATAGGGTCCAAATCAGTTTCATCTTGTCGTTGAACTGGATTTTCATTTTCCCTATTCTGGAGTATCAGTGTTAAAGGCCTCTTTCCACATTCCCCAATCTTTTGCATCACCATGTTCATATCCACCATTTTTTGTTTTGTTGTTATTAGAACCAATTATGGTTATCGGTAACTTGAATATTATATACAATATTTACATTATTTACACTATTTACAAATTACTACTTCAACTCTAACTAGAACTAATGTCACTGGTGCCACTGTCTACAACGTCTTCCAATAACTACATCCTTCTAAGCGCCTACAGATAATTCCATTGATCACAATCGACAATTATTTCCATGCTCCCGATGTGTAGGAAATACTCCAGACGATGACGTCAGACCATCTCGCGAGCATGTCGTAGACGTTGATGACCTCAGAAACTTGATGGGTACCAAATACTCGAGAAGATGATGTTACACTATCTCGAAAACGGGAGTAATGGGTCATTGATGACGTCTTTGAGGGTCCACGTCCGTTATTACAATATCAATATCTGTACCTAACTGATAACTGAAAGGACCGGCCAAATGGCAAGCGGGTAGTTTTTTTGCTGGTGTTTGTTACGACTTTCTTTACTAAACAGTGAAAGTGGACATCAGTGATTAAATTTAGGGAGTCAGTAAATGTAAATAATACTGAGAAAAGTTACATCAGTGATTAAATTTAGGTAGTCAGTAAATGTAAATAATACTGAGAAGACCCAAATAAACCTGGGAAGACCTTACACAATCGAAAAAACAAAAATGCGCAGAAATTTGAGTTCCAAGTAGACTTAGTTCCCTCAACACCTGGTACTAAAGTCCTAATAACCCTAGACAATCATAAAAGCAGAAATTAGTGAAAATTCATATTTCATGCAGGCTTTGGACAAATAGCACAACTTCAATGAACCTATATGACCCGAAAACCTGGGACGGATGTCTTGATAACCGAAACAAACCTAAAAATTCTGCTAAACTTAAACAAGCTTGAGAAGAACACAGATAATCAAAAAATACAAAGGAAGTTCTATGTGGAATTTAGAAAAGTAAAACAACCTGTAAATCAACCTAGAACCCGAAAACTAATGGTAATTCAAAATAAGTTAAAATTAAACCTCCAAAAGTTCCAAGTAGAGAATTGAAAGAACCTAAATCAACTTAGGACGCGAAAGTCTGGGGTAAACCTGAATCCACTTGAATCTGGCTTGAACCGAAATCAAGCTGTAAACCGTAAATTCAAGATGGATGTCTTGCTAACGTAACCAACCCCAAAAACTCTGATGAACCTAAATAAACCTGGAAAATTAAAATTTAAATATCTGAATGATTAATTAATTATTATTAATTATTAATTTAAATTTACTCCACTTTGATTCATCGACATTATTCCTGTTTAAACGTGGAAAACCTCACACATAAAAAAAACTTCAACCTACAACCCGGAAACCTGGGATACACCTGAATCTTAAACACGGGAATCCCGGGATTCAAAGATTCAGAAGGTCAAAGTTTGAGAGATTTTGGTGTCAAGGAATTTAGTGTTTAGGGGATTTAGAGAGTGACAGATCTGAAAGGCAGTGTTGATTAAGAAATCCAGACATTTAGAGATTCCAATAATAAAAGATTCAGGAAGTCAAGAATCCGTCGTGATTCGGCGGACTGTCGGATAATCAAGAGGAAGGATTTGGAGATTAATAGACTTCAAAAATTGTGAGAGCCAAGATTCAAAGATGTATACCGATTCAGATATTCAGGGATTCAAGAATTCTGAGTGAGACTACCAGATTGAAATATTTATCTATATCTACAAAGCTGTAAACATTCAGAAACTGAGAAATTCAGGGATTCGAAATTCTGATTCAGAAAATCAGAAAACCACAGATTTGGGATTAAGAGATTTCTGAATTCAGATTTAAAAAGTCCGCGATCCGATATTCTGAGACTCCGAGATTTAGAGCCTCGGGGACTTTGCGATTCAGAAATTCGAAAATGCAAAGATTTGGAAAGTTTGATCCAGACTTAGATAGTCATAAATCAAAGAATGGAATTATTTAGAAAAAAAGTAGCAACATGTTCAAATGGAAAATATCCAGGGATGCTCAGAGAATTGGGAGACTCACAGAAATAGTCAGGAACCGAAAAATTTTGTCAGATATCCGGAGATTCAGAGATCCAAGAATTCACACATTTGGAAATTTCAAGGCAGAGAAGGCAGAGATTTAGGGATTCAAGAATGCAAAAAATTAAAAATTCAAAGATCGATAGTCAGAGATTTAGATACTAAAAAATTATTTAGGTGATTTAAGTGATTCAGCCAGTGACATTCTCAGAGATCCAGAAAGTCAAGCATCCTATAGAATTCAGATATATAAATATTTAGAGATTCAGAGAGTCAAATCGAGGGATCTTAAATACAGGAATCAGAGAATAGAAGATTTCAGAGATTCAACTAGATGGAGAATTTTGACGTCCACAGCCTATTGGATGTATGAATCATTCATGAAGACCCTGTATTTTTGTTTTATACCCCACGGAATTCCCTATAGGTAATGACTTTTTTAAAACTCTGGAGACTTAAAAAACGACAGAGAGTAACGGAGTGTGAGATTGAACCTGTCATCCTAACCAGAGGTATGACTTTTTTTTTTTAAATATCTAATATAAATTAACGAAATGTCAACAACTAAACATTGCAATCTCTAAAAAAAAATGTAATATGCTAAACCTTTATTATTTACTGTGCAGAAAGTTAGTAGTCCCTGTAACCGTTTAATTATAAATGTACCAACAACCATATCCGCCTCCGAAGATTACAGAAAATGCACTAGTGCATTCCTGACTCTATTTTTATAACTTTATTATAATCGTAAGTTCAACACCTTATTGTCCAGAGACAAATTTACTCATCCAACATCCGACAAAGTGTGAACTAAAATTAAACTTTTTTTAAATAATTTATTTCATCGCATTAATCACAATCTACGTGACCATCCATAATCCTCCTATTTGTCCTCTTAATTCCAATCTGCGGTCACATCTAAATCTCCACGGCTCCGTCGTGGAGGTTGTAAACCGGACAGACATCCCGATGCACACGTGTCGGCAGGTCCTCGACCCAACGACCTACAAACTCCCAACCGAGACGATACGCAGTCACACCGAATGCACCGTCCGCAGACCCAACACCGAAAGCTCCGCCTCCTCCAGCTCAATAGAATCGTGCTTGCCGGCACATGGACACCGCCGAAAATACATATACGTGGCTTGAACACCCACAATGCAGGAAGCAGGAAGATAGTTGCGGGAATCGGTCGCGTGATTTCTGGACGCGAGAAGTTCCAAGAATCGGGGGAAATGAATAATGGACGACGAGGGGAGCGGGTTGAAAATTGGTGGATGCGCCAGGATATTGTCGAAATGCTGACGGGATCGTAATTATTCATGGTGGAGTGATGGCATAGAGGTACATAGTTAAGTTCTGGGGAACGTAAAGGGAGTTTATTATAGATTTGGAAATAATTAATGGTGGTATTGAAATCGTTACGGTAGAGAGATAAAGGGCTGGATTACAAAAAGGAAATTAAAAATTTAGGGCCACTTCTCTAGATGTGATTGGCTAAAATTAACCAGGTCATTCATTAATTTTAAAACGTCATGACGTTACGTGTACTACCTGTTCTGTCCCTAATACGAAACAGAATAGAGAAAAAATCTTTAGTCTGCTACTCCCCTATAGTCTATAAAGCTTTGCCATGTTGATACCCTTTTTCTGATAATATCGTCATTGAGAGTACAAAATTATGATAGAAATTTATAAAATAATAGAATAAAAATACATAGATCAATTGAAATTTTTATCCAACAGTCTTTGTATGTAAATTTGGTTAATCAGCAACATGCATTCCTCTAGTGGCATCCTGATAAAAGATAAAAAAATTTATTCATCATAACCGCCTATGTTGTTGAGCTGCAAATGAGTTGTTGGTTAAGATACAAATTCTAATTTCACAACTCCCTAGCATAACAGAAGTTCTTTTGAAAAACTATTAATAACAAATTAAGTTCACAAACTGGATAAAATAATTATTATCATAATTCGTGTTAATAGGAATTAATCTCCTGCTTATCAGCTCAATAGCGGTTACCGACAAAGGATTTTATGACAATGGGAATGCGGCCAAATTTGATTCAGTTGAAGTTGACTGTTTTTACAGCGTAAAAATTGAATTGAATTTTCTACTTTCTTTGAAAACTGACGTCCATACATTGTAGTTTTTTACTTTTATATTTCTGTCAACCGGAAAAAAATATTAAAAATTAAAAAACTGAATGGTTACTACCAATTTTGACTCCTAAAATTAGGGATAAGTAAAAATGTCAATAAAAACGTAAAATATTTCGAACCCAATTTTAACGCCCTCCTTCATTTTATTTATACAGCTCAGCATGAAATGTGTGCTTAGGGCGTAGGTATTAGCTTTATATAGGATTAGTTCCTTCACCTATCAAAAATCCATTTATTTCAGCCAATAGATTGTGTAATCTTATAAAATTGCTTTTTCCGGTCGATAAAACTCTTTCTTCCGTTCCTCAAATTTCGAGTTTCTAAATATTTTTAACACCATTGTCGTAGACGTGAAACTGTCCTTTTAAAATACCAAATTTAATGAAAAATATTAAGAGTGGCTAACAGGAGGAAGAAATTGAGTTTTGATCTCAGGTTTTAACCAAAAATCTATTAAAAAACGATGCGGTGATAATAATATGACGTTTGATTATATAAACTAATCAAAATATTTAATTCAAGTCTTGGAGTTCTCTTCTTACATCTAGAGACATTTTCCTGTTCCCTCCTATTTCTTGCTTTAGTTAGTCCCCCAGTTATTAATATTCATCTACATACTTTTTCATTCTTCTATCGATATTTTTATTCTTCTCAAAAGCTTCATATCTGATCTTCTAAGTAACAATGGGTAGGACCACATTCTTTTTCTTCTTTGTGACACTAACATTTTTAAAACAATTTTGTTTTTTTTTACTTTTTTTGTTGTTTGTGTCTATTGTTTTTCGCCCTCAAATATATGACTTCGTAAACTTTTTCAAAAGTATAAGTTTTATTCTTGCGGCAGCATCAGAATGATATCGTTCTGTTTATTACTGGATTTTACCCATTATCATGTAGTCTTATTTCCAAACAGACATTTTTAATTTCTTTCGCTAAACTATTTGCGACCCCTTAGTACTGTTACATGGTCCGAGAGAGCCAAAGATTTGTGCTCATTACAAAATATTTCAATTTTTTTGTTCAGTAGTTATGTATAGTATTGTTTATTCTTTATAGTTTCTCCTTTCCTTTTGGTTTGTTGTCCTTCTTTATTGCAGTTTGATTTTGTAGCATCTTTAAATTGCTGTTTCTTTACACCCTATAGCTTTTCTTTTCCATCTTTCGCATTCTTTATAATTTTTTAGATATACCTTACACCTTACATCCTCAAAGGCCGCCTGAATTTTTTATTATTTTCCTTCAAGTGGCGCATTAACCATCTCACCCTTTTTTCAATTTTCTTGTGTGTCTTTATCCGTTCAGATGTGACATCGTAATGACGAAAACAACACTCAAAATCGACACATCACACCCTCAACGGCCACCAG
Organism: Diaperis boleti; assembly: GCA_963583935.1. NCBI lineage: Eukaryota > Metazoa > Arthropoda > Insecta > Coleoptera > Tenebrionidae > Diaperis > Diaperis boleti. Next base: position 57,790,248 of record OY757242.1, on the reverse strand, counting down.
AATTTTTTATAATTTTTCTTTAATTTGCGCATTCACCATCTCACCCTTTTTTCAATTTTCTTGTGTGTCTTTATCTGTTCCGATGTGACATCGTAATGACGAAAACAACACTCAAATTCGACACATCACACCCTCAACGGCCACCAGAATTTTTTATAATATTTTTTCTTTAATTGGTGCATCCACCATTTCTCACCCTTTCCTTAATCTTCCCCCATAGACTTCCAGGTGCCTTTATCTGTTCAATTGACATTGTAATGATGAAAACAATGCCCAAGTCCGACAAATTACACCCTCAAAGGCCGACAGAATTTTTTATTATTTTCCTTCAAGTTGCGCATCCACCATTTTCACTCGGTCTTCAATTTCCCCTATAGACTTCCGCGTGTGTTTATTGGTTTAAATGTGACATTTTAATGATGAAAAGAACGCTCAAATTCGACAAATTACATCCTCAACGGCCGCCTGAATTTTTTATAATTATAATAATTTTAATTTATAACAGAAATTCTTCGCTTCTTCTCTTACAAAATATTGTTCGTATAATATTTTGCTAACTTCTTATTTTTACTTTATTTTTTAATACCCGATTGAAGATTGCAGTACAGTTATTGACGAGCATTGAAATCGTCCCCTCGCATCGTTTTCCAGAGGTGTAGTTATGTAATTTTTTTATTTCTTATATCTTGTTTCTTTCCATTTTTGAGTTTTTTTTTGTTCATATAATTTTTGCATCCCACTTCATCAGTACTTTTTTATTGGATTCACTTTCACTCTTTCACCTTTTTTAATAAGTTCTAATTAGTTATTATTTTTTACGTTTTGGAATGTGAAAATTTAGATATGTAATAATTATTTAAAACTTAAAATCTGAAAATTACGTAAATCAGCAAAATAAGACAAATATGATTTTTGTATTCGTTTTGTGAAATACATAATAGAGAAAGTGTCCCAAGGAAGCCCACCTGTCTCACCTGTCCCATGGGCTCCCTTGTCGCGAGGTTGCCTCCCTTTCCCAAGGGGGCCTACCTGTCCTAAGAGGGCCCATCTGTTCCAAGAGGGCCCACCTGTCCCAAGAGGACCCGCCTGTCGAAAGGGGTCCCTAGGAGGGCCCAATTGTTCCAAGGGGGGCCCGTGTACCAGGGGGGCTTTGTTATTGTTGTTGCCCTGTACGAAGCCCCCTCCCCCCCCGTAAACTAACTAAGTGTTAAGTGTTAAGCGCTTTTCGAATGAGGTATATAACTAATATCTAAATATTCCCGCATATGTATTTAATTTGACAGCAGTCAAACGTAACCTCAAAATTTGATGTTAATTCGTGTTTTTTTTTTTTTTCATTTTACATGAACGAATACAAAAAACGTTGTTCAATACTCGTGCGCTGTCACTTTTCAGGGGCGAGGGCATTTTTGAAGCACGAGGCGTAGGCCGAGTGTTGCAAATGCGCCCTTGGCAGCCCACGAATGTAGTAATGCTATATAAAAATTAATATTTTTAAAAAGTTGCATCACTGGACTTCCTCCGCCGCAAAAAAAAATATATTTTTACAAAACCCGAACCACACGTCCTCTTCGTGTGTTTATTTTCGCCCGTAAAAGACCACGTGCCAGGACCAATTTTAACACAAACAGTCACTCCACTATTTATGTAAGGTGTGTCGATCCAAAATAAAGTTCAATCAAACAAAACGAAAAATGTCCATCTGTGTAACCACGCATGCATCAAAAACGTTGACCCCAGCACCGTGATAAAATACAACCGAAATAAATCGAGACACACAAGTCAGTCGACATTATGGACCGAGCATCGTGTCGAAATATAAAGAGTTCAAAGACCCAAAAATTCTTTTTATTACTTAGCGATGCACACCCAACAATGCAACTTATTGGGAACATTATTATTCGATGGACAAGACGCCGGATGCTTGCAGTGGCTACAACGAATTTGTCTGGGTAAAATTTTACATTGTGTGACTGATGCAAGGTCTGGAACAAGTGGGTAATTAACGGGCGCTGTTAGTGCCAATATGTTAAGGCTGTTGTCTTATTTTTTATTCAGGAACGTTAGAATTATCTTATGTGTTTAATTGATTATGGGACATAAAGCACAAAAAAAAAAGAAAAATATACAAGAAATATGAACGAAAGAATGGGAAAAGAAATGGAGATTGAAAGCAAAAAGGCTAGAGAAAAATGGAAATTAAAGCAAAGAAAGTCTTCACAACCACAAAAATAGAAAACAAACTGCACAGAAAGAAATAAAAGAAAAGAAGGAACTATGGAAAAAATATTGAAAAGACAGAACTCAACAAAAATATGACATCTAGAAAAACACAGAACGAAAGTTAAGGAAATAGTCAAAAAAGAGAAAACAGCAAAGAAACTACTAAGCTGTTCTACAGAACACTGAAAAAGTTTAAAAGCAACAAAGAAACAAACCTAAAACATATGTTAAATAAAGAGGGTAAAGGGAAATAATGAAAAGATGGAAAGAGCAAACAGAAAATACAAGCAGGAAAGCAGGGGGAAGAAGACACAAGAATTGAAGACGGAAACCGAGAAGGAGGAAGAACAAGACGCTGCGATACAAAGAAACAATTGCAGAAGAGACTAGTTACTTACTTTGACAATTATAGACATCAGTCAATTTAATTTTATGGTAACGGTCCAATAAAGTACTACTTTATGGACCTTAAACAATACCATAGTTGTCCGGTTTATGTACATCTGATCATAAAAATTTTATATTATGAACATGACATGATGCTTCATGGATGAAAATAAGGTAACATAATAAAGAGAAATTCAGACAGTCACGTATATTTCTGTAAAGCCGTATCATTTTCATTTTTTATTCTTGTACTACATTATGATGACTCAAAAGAGTGCATTTTCTCTTCTTTCAATTATTTTCTGACATATGTGGCAGTCTCACGGGACCAAAGTCAAGCTAACTAATAACATGTATAACAATTCCCCGTCACACCCTGCCTTCCCCAAACCCATCAGCAATCTGGTATCCTCCCGACTTTCTGCTTCCACGTCCCTCAGGAATGTTTTTGTAATTCGTGATAGATTGTATTCTGCGGGGTCCTGCTCACATGGCAACCCCCTTCCAAAACATCATCCTGCTGCGTTTCTTGTGCCGTTTCGGCCGCGTTATTGATCAGGAAGGACCCTCGAATTTCGGTGAGTTCAACGACATCACTGCACGTGTAATACTTCTACACGTGCCGAACCCGGCCATAGCTGCAGTGCTTACCCTAGTTTCGAATGCCGTTCAGGGTTCAACCTCCTCTACCTCGCGTCTTGGTGCATTCACTCTCCTCTTCGTGCACTGGATTCAACGATTTCATGTTGTCTTTACAGAGGAGCCTCGAGATAAACTTCATTAATGCCATTGTGTGTTTACATATTATCTTGATATCAGAGGGGTCGACGAACTGCTCCGAGAGTTATCAATCAGAGTGTTGTGCGTTGAGATTTTGTCACTGGGATAATGGAGTCTTTCACGTTTCGTGATATCGCTCAGGTCCACAGACATTTATCTATTGATGCGACAACAAATAAATAAAGTTGTAAATAAACACGTTAGTCTATATAATCTCCGAAATCAGAGATGTGTTTTTCTATCGTTCATTTCCACAGATATTACACAAACCATCTAGTCCGAAGCTTTGCGAAAGTTTGCACGGTGGCGCATCATTCAAATCACCCGTTCAGCAGTATTGAATTCCGAGTTTGCGGCAATTTTTGGATGCACCTCCGCCTAAATTATATTTAACTTGATAAAAACTGGTTTAATTATGTGGTAGCAGGTGGATTTTAGTGCAGCTAGAAATAGTGGAAGACCCAAACTAATTTAAATCGAAATTCCTCGTTGTTTTCACTTGGGACGTCTAAATAACGCTCGGGAAAACAACAATTTGAAGTACATTTAGATTGATTTGGAGCAAGCTGCGAGACTGAGAGATAATTATTCTTGACAAATTCTTTCGGGATAAAGAGAAAACGCTGACGGTAAAAAAGTGCGGTAAGAAAAATTTAAATACGATTTGAGTAAGCTATTTATAGCAACAGGACATGTTTGTCCTTTATTGGTTCATCGTCATTAAACATTCGTAATGTCACCAGTCACATTTGCAAATTGCAATCATCCAAGGGAAAGGAGAAACAGGCATCTCGACAAACTTTCTAAACGACACGTAAAGACCTATCGGTTTTTACGAATTCTCGCAGGACCTGTTTATTTCCCCACAATTTGTTTTGTGAAAACGTTAATGTTAAACCAGGTTCGGGTATTGCTTATGCACACTGACCTACAAAATTGCAATTAAATTGAGCAAGTTTTTAAGCCGGAGTCATCATTAGCGGTTCAAGTAACTCTTGGATTTTTTTGGACACCGAATAAACTATGCATTCCGCAAAAATACTGCTAAGATGGTACCTTAAGATGTCTACAACAATCATAAAATAAATTTGTGCGAGGATAAATTATGACGACCTTTAGAAGCTAATGCTATATAAATTGCTTTAGCATTGATTAATTTTTATTTAAATATTTTGGTAGAAATTACTAGTTTTTTAGTATACAACTTTAGTGTTTATTGCGTCAGAAATAACAATCGTTTAATGATGGTGTGCTGTAAAAGTAAAGACTTTCTTAAATCGCGTAAGATAGTGCATTTAATTGCGTGTTAGGTTCAAAGTGGTAGTTATCCAAAGAGATTTTTATGGACTTCATTAATTTAGAAAGTTAAATATTCATGGGAATAACACGTCCCGCTTCTAAAATCTGACCACAGAGAAGTACCTGAATACGTAATTATTAATTTTGCACTAGTTTCAAAAATGTGTCATCCACATTTTAAAGGAAATCAAATAATAAACAACTGTTGCCAGTCCCTAATACTTATACATATTTTATTTTCTCGCATGTGTGGAAGGATGGGAAGGGATGTACGCACAAATTTTTATTGAACGTTTACGCTCGAATGCCCCCTCAAACAAATTCTCCTCTCTTGTCTCATATTACTTTAAGGGTGTGATGGGGATATAAAGATTTACGATGAAAGACTATATTCTTATTTGGCATGCACGCGTTCAGAATTCAAATAATTCTATCTTTATACATAATATCCGTATATATAGTTAGTAGGGAGCAAAAGAACTGCATAAACCTGTAGGGGAAGAAGGTTTTATTCTTTTACAGTTGATACAATTTAGTAAGACATCGGGAATGGTTTTAATATGGTTATATCAAAAACACAAATTGCTGCAAGGCTATTAAATATATTAACTAGAGCTGTGAAGAAAACAGCGAAGAAGGGAAAAGCAGCACATGAAGAAGAAATGGAACTGAAAATTATGGATGACCTAAAACAGACAACTCAGGGAAGATATGGAAGCACTGAAGAGAGAAATGAACCAACTGAAGAAGTCAATTAAGAAAAAGAGAAAAAATGGAGAGAAGAGAAAATCTTTCTAAAAAAGAAGATAGGACAGATGGAGACGAAGTCAAACGGGGATGTCGTGGAGTCTAATTACGCTGTCGGCGTGAAGACTTAAGTGGGAAGTAATTAACCATACCGTTCGTATGGTTAAGTCGTGGAGGATATCAATGTGCTGGCCTGGTGCGTAACTAATCCGGCTCGAAGGACCAAACTTTGCGTCGCCAACACTCTTCAACTTGAATGAAACACGACGAGTTCCTGAGTAGAGGGTTTATTGTAGTTGCCAAGAAGGCCTAAACCATTGAATAAATAATTGTTGTGGTAAACCGAAATGGATTAAATACTATATTATATGAAATAAATATTATAAAATGGTGAAGTGCACGTAGTACTTACAGTTGGGGACGCCCAAAATTGGATATCATTTTTATTTATTTATGATGACGTGATGTGTCATTTGGACGTCTTTTTGATTAATATTTTAACAAATTTTTTGTAATGCTAAAAATGTTGATTTAATATGTGTATTTTTTTAACAAAAGATGTCCAATGTTGAGTCTCCCCAACTGTAACAAAAACAGAAGTCAAGATAACAGAGGCTATGCTATAAAAGGAGAAGACATGATAGTAGCGAAAATAGAAACATGGGAACAGAAGCAGAACGTCATAAGAAACAAAGAAAAACTGAAATATAGGGCAGTATCAAAAATCTTTATAAACAATTATTTAACAAGGAAAGAACGAGAGATACAGAGCGATAGCTAAAAGTCAAATGGAAGAAGAAAGGGAGAAGCACCATCGACAACGTGTACATCTTGAAAAACCTAATAGATAAACGTAAGAAGACCTGAAGGCAGTTTTCGACAGTGTAAATCGGAAGAGATTATGGGAGCATCTGAAGAAGAAAGGAATAAACGAAAACCTGGTGAGCAGAATACAGAAATCTACCTAGGAACGGAGAATAAAGTAAAAGTACCTAAACGGGAGAATGAGCGAAAGATTCTGGAAGACGACAAGGATTTGCAGCATTCATAAACGACCTGAAAAAAAGTGGTGGTAGGAAACACGTAAGTGCACTAATAGCAAGAAGGGGGCCAAACAAATGAAGAAAATGATAAGACGCTTAGAAACATACTTGAAAAGAAAGAAGAAAGAATTAAACGTGGAAAAAAGAAAAATTATAATTTTTCAGAAAGGAGGCGGAAGAAAGAAAGAGGAATGGAAGTGGACAAAAAAGAAATAGGAAAAAAAAGAGAATTTAAAAACCTGGGTTACATCTTTAACGATAGCAATAACAAGAAAATACATATAAAGGAGCTCGAAAGAAAAGCGAACTGGGTGGTGGGACAAGTATGGAGAATAGACGAAAGAAAATTCGGTCACGACATAAGAAAGAAAGGGATGATGTACGAAAAGCTAGTATAGTGTCATACGGAGGAGAAATATAAGGATGGAAGGAGCAGAAAGAGCTGGAAGCAATCCAAGCGAAGTACTGGAGATGGATAGACTTCAAGAGAGATTAAAAGAAAGAACCGAATGAGGAGGTTTGCACCTTGCTGATGCATTTCACCCAGAACATCTTTTGGTGGTGGTGTAATGGTGTGGGCGGGAATTTCTTTTTACGACCTCACCGAATTAATTTTCATTGAACGTGGAACACTAACAGCAGACAGATACATACGATAGTGTTTGGAGACTCATGTTGTCTCTTATGCCCCATTTGTTGGGGAAAATTTCTTATTTATGCACGATAATTCCCGCCCACATACTGCACGAATTGTTACAAATTACCTACTAGACACTTGAAATTTCTCGTTTGAAGTGGCCCGCTTGAAGTCCTGACATGAACCCTCTAATATGGGACACTTTAGGACGGAATGTTAAAAAAAGACAACCATCCAACAGCTGCGAATAGCGTTGTATGAAGAATTGGAGCAGATGCCACAAGAAGAGATTCAAAGCATGCCTAGGCGTATTGAAACACTTTCCAGGTGTCGTGGGGGTTACCAGTTACTACCATTAGGGTGAAATTAAAAAAAAGCTACAATTATGTTTGTTTAAAACTTTATTTGATGTTTAATTTCTTCAAAAATGTAGTTTTCCTTGTTTGTTACTGTTTTCGTTAATTTTCACTTCTCTATTGTTATAAATAAAAGTTTTTTATTATCATTTATTATTAGTATTTTTTCTCCAGGAGTGTACTATAAGAGAGAGAGAGGTAGTCGAGAAGGACCGAGATGTACAGAAGCAGGAAAGGAGAATATGTATAATGGATAACGGAAAGTATAGTACACTAATTACGGCATACCTGAGAAGGAAGAGCGAGAAGAACGATAAGAGAGTAATCGCAAGGTTTAGATGTGGGAACGAAGAAAGGGAAAACAACTAGTGGAAAGAGACTGATGAGAGAGTGTACAGATTGTGCAGAGAATGGTGGGAACGAAGAAAGAGAAAACAACTACATAGTGGAAAGAGACTGATAGGGACGATAGAGCACATGATGAAAGAATGTGAGGACCTGAGAGAAAAGAGAAAAGACTGGAAAGTGCTGTTAGGAGAATAAGGAAAAGGACTAAGCTGGATGAAAGGAGTATTAAACAAGAAATATCACAGAGAAAAAGACATAAGAAAAAGGAAGAAATTAAGAACTAATTGTGCTATTATTATTTATTGTTTTATAAGTATTAGTTTTATTTACTTAATATTTATTATTGTATGGGAAAAAATGGAATCGTTTTCAAAGCCGGAAGGCAAAAAATAAATCTTATTGTTATTAACTAGAGCTTCGAACCACTCTGTAGTAAAAATGTTAGCTGAGAAATTAATAGCACATTCGTCTTCTGTATTTTTCTCGAAACAAAATGTTCCTTCTTTTAAAAATAAACATTTATCGTCGGTTTTCGCCGCTCCATACTCTCTATAAATCATAAAGCAGAAGAAAGGATATTCACTAGGTTACTGAACGATTAGTGAATAGATTGATATAGATCGACATACTATTCAACTTCAATAACGTATCATTGTGTTTATGATATATGACCGATCGAACGAAACTATTAATGAAAACAAAAAAGCAGTATGGTTTGTTTAGTACAAATTACTTTAAAGAGGTATGTGAAAATTATGTTCAATAGATTTTCTTTAATATTTAAAAATGTAGGGCGACAAGATGATAATAATAATGGTAATAATTTGAAACCGGCTGGTAGCGCAGGGATCCAATCGCGGCTGCGCTGAAGACATTTTTGGGGTTGCAGGGCTAGATGGCACTACGTTTGTAAGTGAAATAAGAAACTAGCGTAGTGGTAATGTGCATATCGCAGCCCTACTTAGAGTACAAAAATAGGGAACATGGCTCACTGAGGCTGATGGCTCAGTGCGCCCACCCCCTCGACGCTTAGCGATAAAAGAGGGCAATAGATTACACTGATTTACAGAATTTCATTTTTTGTTCTTTGCCTCAAATTTAATAGTTGATTATATATTCTGTTGAAACGTAGATCTCAAATCTACCGTCTAAATTTGGCCATCAGCTCGAGTTTTGGAGTTATCTTTAAATCAGCTTTTTTATTATTTGTTTTTACTCTTTCGATAATCGCCAGTCTGATGCTGTGTCTATTAAAGAAAGTTTTTCGCCATGAGCAATTCAAAAGGCGTTTAACCAATCCACAGCATTTTTGCTATATATCAGGTGTTCCAACTAAAATTTGTACCCCCAAACAATTCCAATTTCGAAAGGCTACATTTATCGATTCCTTTCTACAAAAAAAAAAAACATGAAATCGAAATTTTCCAAGTCATAAAATACTCAACTAAAATTTGTACCCCCCATGCCATTTAAATTTTAATTTTTTAAGGAGGTGGCTCTCCTGGCTAAAGGAGCGAGATCTAAGACTTGAAAGTTTGGTACAATTTGGCCCCCCTTGATAACAAAATTGACCTGTTCGAGGGTTTTCTTCTAAGTGTTTCGAAATTGAAATGGTTGGGGGGTACAAATTTTAGTTGAGTATTTTATGTAGACCTGGAAAATTTCGATTTCATGTTTTTTTTTTGTAGAAAGGAATCGATAAATGTAGTCTTTCGAAATTGGAATTGTTGGGGGTACAAATTTTAGTTGGGACACCCGATATGTAGCAAAAATGCTGTGGATTGGTTAAACAACACCTTTTGAACTGCTCATGGCGAAGAACTTTCTTTAATAGACACAGCAGACTGGCCATTATCGAAAGAGTGAAAACAAATAATAAAAAAGCTGATTTAAAGATAACTCCAAAACTTGAGCTGATGGCCAAATTTAGATGGTAGTTTTGAAATCTACGTTTCAACAGAATATACAGGGTAGCGCAAAAGTATGGAAACGCCTGAATATCTCAAAAACTGTTAGTCAAATCTAAACCAAATTTTGCAGGTATATAGGGGTCTATAATATCTACTTGGTGTATTTTTTTCATAGTTGCACTGTCATTTGTTTTCAAGATACAAAACCAACTTATAATTTTTTAAATAGCAACTTAGGGTGTAAATAACCTTTTTGGAAAAAGAATTTTTTTCTGCATTTAACGATATGCTATAATAATTCTACTTTTTGGCATTTGTCTGCAAAAAAAAATTAATATTTTTTTTATAAATTATTATTAGTAGTACCTGGCGACCGAGTTTCTCTCGGTACTTATTTTTTGGTAAAATTGTGTTTTTTTCCGAAAAAGTATTGACATACATGTCATAATATACGATACGTCTCATGACTCCAAAGTTTAGGCAGCCCTTGAAACCGGAGCCCCCGTTTAAACATAGGGGCCCGAGGGCCTCCTTTGAAAGAGGGAAACTCCATCCCCCCCAAGTGGGAGCCCGAGGGGGGGCCGAAAAGGGCGCCCGAGCCCCCCCCCCCCGAAAAGGGAGACCGAGGGGGCCCCCGAAAAGGGAGCCCGAAGGGGGCCTCGAAAAGGGAGCCCGAAGGACCCCTCCGAAAGAGGCGAGCCCGAGGAGGGCCCCCCGAAACAGGGGAGCCCGAGGAGGGCCCCCCGAAACAGGGGAGCCTGAGGAAGGCCCCCCGAAACAGGGGAGCCCGAAGAGGGCCCCCTGAAATAGGTAAGCCCGAGGGGGGAGGGGGGCTCGAAACAGGCGAGCCTGAGGGGGCCCCCGACAAGGGAGCCCGAACAAGCCCCCGAAAAGGGAGTCCGAGAGGGGACCCATCGAAACAGGCGAGCCCGAGGAGCGGCCCCTCGCATCTGGCGGGCCCTCGGGGGCCTCCAAAACAGGCGAGCCCGAGGGGGTGGCCTAGAATCAGGCGAGCCCGAGGGGGTGGCCTCGAATCAGGCGGGCCCAAAGGGGGCCTCATCGGTTATCAACATAATTATAAAAATCAAAATTTAAATATATCTATGTCGAACTCCACAAACTTTAATAACTGTAAGATTACTAATGGTACATGTTTCGGCAGAACACTTCTGCCATCATCAGCCCTAATTTAACAAGAGATTAATGATACAATTGATGAATTACAAGAGGGGTTCTTACCTTAAAGAATATAAAAAATTATGACATTGACGTAATTTTGAATTAAATTTGACGTTTTCAAAGGGTTACATGATTTTTAAAAGATTTCGTAAAAACAACATTTTATAAATGTAAAAATTAAAAATGGATCAAAGAGAATCTGGTAAGTTTATTTGAGTGAAAAATTAAAATAGTGAATTAATAATGGGATTATTGAAGTTATTCTGTTCATTTAAACAAGATCTGTTTTCCAGTTTCAAGGCTTTCCTTATTTCCAAAGTCTCGAGAAAATCTAATTTCCGGCCTTTATTGCATTTATGAATCAATTTGGAATTTGAACAGAATAACTTCAATAATCCCATTATTAATTCACTATTTTAATTTTTCACTCAAATAAACTTACCAGATTCTCTTTGATCCATTTTTAATTTTTACATTTATAAAATGTTGTTTTTACGAAATCTTTTAAAAATCATGTAACCCTTTGAAAACGTCAAATTTAATTCAAAATTACGTCAATGTCATAATTTTTTATATTCTTTAAGGTAAGAACCCCTCTTGTAATTCATCAATTGTATCATTAATCTCTTGTTAAATTAGGGCTGATGATGGCAGAAGTGTTCTGCCGAAACATGTACCATTAGTAATCTTACAGTTATTAAAGTTTGTGGAGTTCGACATAGATATATTTAAATTTTAATTTAAATTTACTCCACTTGGATTTAGGAACATTCTTCTTGTTTATAATTATAAAAGTCGAAAGTTGAATTTGTTTAGTTCTAAAATAGGATGAATGTATGAGACAAATTTAATTGACTTGAAATCTTCAGAAAGGAGGGCCCATGGGGGGCCCGTTCAGACAGACAAGCCTCCTTGAGATATCCTTGGGACAGGGGGGCGTAGCTACCATCTGAACTGCCGTAATACCTCCTACTACGCTAGTCGCAGTCGTTTCATTCACACGCGTTCTCGCTCTCATCATCCCCATCACCAAGGTGTTTGAAATTGTCAGATGATTGTCAGTATGACAGCGGATAAAGGATCTTAAAAAACCGTATTTTTGTGTAAAATTGCGTTTCTACAAGAAATACAACTACATAGGTAGACTTAAAAAGCAGAACTTTATCTAAATACAAAATTTCATCCAAATCGTTAGAGCGGTTTTCGAGATCCGCAAAATAAATATACATATATACAAGAATTGCTCGTTTAAATATATTAGATTAAACTCACGGCTGCAAATATTTTAATTTGTGCTGTAAGAAAATAATATGCCATCAAACCTAACAGTATTACTAAAAAATCTGTCTTGTACAATAAATGTTCAAAATGTTGACCATTAATTTCTTGACAAAAATGAATTCTATTAACAAAACTTTGTAACACATTGCATAACATGTTGGAAGTGATGCTAGCAATCTCTTCTCTTATTCGTTGCTTTAAATCTTCAAAATAAAGTGGTCTTCTGGCATGATCTCTACTTTTTACATGACCCCACAAAAAAAATCGAGAGGTGACAAATCAGGAGGCAGATCTGGCCGGCCATTCAATTGTCCCTCTAATGCCGATCCACCTGCCAGGAAACACCTCATCTATGTGACGTCGGACTTGTTAACTAAAATGGGGTGGAGCTCCATCTTGCTACGGTTGCTACGGAAGCTACATTTCGTCTGTCATAATTTGGAAAAAGCTGTGTAAGACCAGGTACAATCTTAGATGAGGAGTTTTGTTAATAGAACTCATTTTTGTCAAGAAATTAATGGTCAACATTTTGAATATTCATTAAAAAAATGTTTTTTTTTAGTAATACCGTTAGGTTTGATGGCATATTATTTTCTTACAGCACAAATAATAATATTTGCAGCCGTGAGTTTAATAATAATAATACTTTATAAAGAAAATATTATTTTTTCTGCAGACAAAGACCAAAAAGTAGAATTATTATAGCACATCGTTAAATTAAGAAAAAAATGCTCTTTTCAAAAAGGTTATTTTCACCCTGTTGCTATTTAAAAAAAAAATTGGCTTTGTATCTCGGAAACAAATGACAGTGAAGCTATGAAAAAATTACACCAAGTAGATATTATAGACCCCTATATATCTGCCAAATTTGGTTTAGATCGGACTAACAGTTTTTGAGATATGAAGGTGTTTCCATACTTTTGCGGTACCCTGTATAATCAACTATTAAATTTGAGGCAAAGGACAAAAAATGAAATTCTGTAAATTAGTGTAAAATGATGTATCACACGACCCCCCATGCTATTTAAATTTTTTAAGGGGGTGGTTCCCCTGGCTAAAGGGGTGAGATCTAAGACATAAAAGTTTGGTACAATTTGGTCCCCCTTGATAACAAAATTGACCTATTCGAGCGTTTTCTTCTGAGTCTTTCGAAATTGGAATTGTTGGGGGGTACAAATTTTAGTTGGGACACCCTGTATGTGGCGAATATACATTTGAAGAATGCACAAAAACCATTACAGAGTTTGTGAGAAATGTGTATTTGTTGTCGACATGCCTTTGGACAAAAATAACAAACTTTGGGCCCCTAATTCCGTTTGTAAATCCTGTGTGGAATATTTAAGACTATGGAAAAATGGTAAAGGAAATGCCTTTCGGTTTGGAACGGCAACAATTTGGCGAGAACCTGAAAATCACTTGGGCGATTGTAGTATTGTAGATTTTGTAGTGTTAATTTAAAGGGAATAAATCGAAAGAACCGACATAAATGAGTATATCCAAATAGGTACATACTACATCAGTCCAGCGTCCCATACGGCATTGTGATGACATTACAGTTCTTTTCTTAAATAAAAGCTGCGTTTTCTTTTAAAAACATCAGTTATCTATATCTCAAAAACTAGAGCTGATAGAAAAAATCTGTTGGCAGTCTTGAAATCAGCGTCCAAAAATTAGTCAACAACAGCAAAAAAATCTGAGGCAACAGATACACTGAAAACCAGTGTTATTTATGTTTCTAGTAATAATTTCGAGTATCAGGCTGGCAGGCTACACAACATCTTAGGTCTTGGTGAGTAGCGACACCTCCTAGCTGAGCTAAAGGTGCAAATCGGACCGATAGCCCTTTGGCGCACCTAAATGATCAAGCTATATTGATAAGGAATGACGATGAAGCCAGCGAAACCTGAAAACCAGACAAACTGCGAACTTGAAGACCAGAAAAGATCCTTAAAACCTAAACCTTGAAACGTAAGAAACTTAGAAACTTATAAGAAAAATTGGCATCTCCAAGATCTGGGGAACCTAAAAAACTGATAACCTCGAAACCTGACAGCTGGAAAATTTGACAACCTGAGAATTCTAGAATCTGAAAATATGAAAACCTACTGAAAAACTAAAATTCAGCAACTTGAAAGTTTGAGAATCTGAAAAGCTCGAACCTGAAAACTAAACATATTGAGCGCTTGAGAACGGAAGAACTTGTAAACGTTCGAAATTTAAATGTTGAGATTTTGAAAACCTAACAACCCCAAAACCTGAAAATTTTAAAATGTAGCAACCTTTGAATCTAATATGCCCTATAACCTGAAACCTCAAATTCCCGAGAACTTGATTGGCAAATACGAAACCTTGAATTTTTGTAAATGGGAAACCTTATAGAATCTGCAAATCTGAGATGTTAAGAAGTTAATGTAAACTGCTGTGTTGCACTCTTCTGAATTCTTCCCAAAAATTAATCTTTTTTGCAACATTATTCTCTCAAGCAAAAGTTGAAAACCTTGTTCTTCTTACTTTGTGTTGCCTTTCAGGCTCTTTTCGTTATTTGACTTACCGGTGTAGTAACTAATTTTGATTTTCTTTATCGTGAGCAGGGTCTTCAGTATGTACTTCTGAACTATTTCTGAATCTCTATCATCAAATATAATTCTCTCCACCACTTTTGCTATATTAATATTTTTTGTGTTTATTTGTTGACTTCCCATTTGTTTTTGTTGTTTTCTATATTTATGTCCTCTTCAACGTTGTCTTTTATGTTTCGTTTCTATTTTTGTCCTTTCTACATAATAATTTATTTATCCAACTCTTCTCAACTTCTTAGTGAATCAGCTCAAAATTTCACTGTCTTCACTCGGTGATACACAATATCAGGTCTTCATAAATGATTCATACATTATGTAGCTTGCGTACATTATGTGCTTTTTTATTTCATTTAACTATTTTCTGAATATCTTTACCATTTCTCCTTCACTCTTGATTATCGGAGCATTAAATTTGATTACATTAAAAGCAATGGAATTTTTGAAATTAATTAGTGCTGAATGGTGATAATATTGCATCATGAAGGTTGATGTTTATCGCATTAATTTATTAGATTTGTCGGAATAGTTTCTGCTCTAGTCCCAAGTGCATGATTATGCAAAGCGTAAACATTTATAATTGAGTTGTATTTTTTGCATTTATTTTGTATATTTCTTACATAATAATTATTATTATTCTCATGGCGTCAAAGCTAAACTTTTCAGTTACTAATAACTGAACCCAAGAATAAATCGACTCTCAGCTCCAATTGCAAATACTATTTTTTCTACGACAGATATTTTTGTTTTACATTTTAGTTTTTTTTGTGATATATTGAAAATTAGAGTAATAATTATTATTTATTTCCAACAGTTGTTTTACGTTTATTTTTAACGTTTCAATCCACGAAATTAGCTCAAGAACTTAATAATGGGTAAAACCGTTTCACTTCCTGACCAGCTGGAGCCATTTTCATCTTTCCTCGACCAGTTTAAACTTCCACAGAACCAGTGCCCGAATAAAAATATAAAAGTAACCGAATTGTGCAACACGTGGATTTCTTCTAGATCGTTGACCGACGACGTGCATCTGCCTTACAAAATTAAAATCGTTGAGAATTACGGCATATCAGAGACGGATTTACTTCGGAGCCACATCAAGAGATCCTTTTCACACAACTTTAATTGGATACTCCTACCACTTCTTCGATCAAGCGCTGGATAATTTTATCCGATAAGGTCGCTTGGCCAGACGTATTTTTAGACAAATATATTTAGCACTCGACGTGATGGGGTAAGTTTGGCCTGCGTAATAATAATACTACATGGATTCGAGCGAGCAACCTAAACATCAATTAAGCGTCGAGCTTAGAGTGACCTACTTTTTCCCCCTCGCGTAATTTACGAGGGGATATTGGGTTTTCCACCAAAATCAAATGCGGTGTAAATAAAAAGTGAAAGGTTTGGACGGGTGCGGTGCTTTGAACTACACGTTTCGGCTTTGACGGGCGTTTCGTCTCGTGGGAGAGGATTATGTGAAAGCTTTCACTTGTCTGTAGGGCGGGCCACAGGTACGGGGCCACTAGGTGAGGTGGAAAATTGGTCACGTAGGAAAATTTAACAGTGGGCTCCCTAAAACTATTGATTGTTTTTACCCCTAAAGTTACGTTTTTCATTCGTTCTGCGGTTCGTCTTTCTGTATTGATGCAAACTTATATTTCTGCAATATCAGCATAGAAAAACACGTTCTCACCAGATGTATTATAAATCTGTATCTGTTTAAGATAACATTATTTGAACTACAGCGTTATCTGCAGACCTGCTGAAAATGTGCGTCGATCAAACAGAAAATTTAAAATTTTCTTTATAAATAGACCGAAGTAGTAAAAAACTAATAATTAGTTTTCCCATCATGCATCCAACCTGTGCCAATTTGACGTGGGAAAATATGAAATTCCTACCAAAATTGTCGATTGGAATATACTCAAATCTTCTTCTTCGTTTTCAGTTTTGTCCCTATTTTAGGTACGATAATCCTTTTCACAATTCTTTATCACTTTATTTACATACCCTTGCCTCTTTTTATTTTGGTGGCCATTCCATTTACACATACCACCACCTAAGTGCTTTATTTTCAAGAGTTCTAATGGAACATTCGTGACCGCACTTCCTCATTTCTGTTGTCTCTCTCTTGTAAGTTGTAAACATAATATGTAGTTAGTTCTATCGTTCTTAAGGTATGTCGTACAAAGGTCATTTGATGTAACATGTGCGTGTATTTGATTAATCAAGGACAAGTCTCTAGGAAGTACCAACCAACCAAGACAAAAATACAATTGTCACATGTTCAATTTAGAATGTTGAAAACTTACACTAGTCAAAGTTTTCTTCAAAAGTCGACAATAATTTTAAAATTCGAATTTCATGGAGAATGGGCATCTTCCAGTCTTGCTCAAGGCTATATGTAAATATGAACGTCTTCGTCTATATTATGTGCCAATATTGTTAAAAGCCAATAGATGACTGTGTTAAACTAGTGCAATATTGAAATAGTTTTCTTACAGATTTTCGATAAACCGATTACCAAATTTTCAGTCGTCAATCGAGTCTCTAAAACTAAAAATAAAAAATCTATGTAATTTTATTATAAGGAATTCTACTAATTGATAAACAAAAAAATTAATAGAAATTATAATCAATTCAGATTAGCAGTAATTTTAATTATAACAGTATTTCAAAAAACCAAATTAAAGATAATCGCCTCTCGATGCTTAATTAATGGCTTATTACAATTAATGTTACGGTATCGAATTTACAAAATTCATATTAAAAATTCGAATCTTTTTTCAAACGAGACCAAACCGGATGCAAATGATGTTCTTGTTGACAGCAACAATAATTGTCATTCTTCGATTCACTGAAACGTGGTTGGAACTGTAATAAATTGTTTAAAAACCTTTTGTGGAACTAATGACCGATAAGGATCTATTTAAAGTGGATCGTACCGCAGGATCAAATCAATGGCTTAAAAAATATTGTTCACTTACACAATATTGTGTAATGCATAGATGCAATCAAAAAGTGGCTAAAAGTAAGTAAAAAGTACTCAAGGAAAGAATCATTAATTAAAAATTTGAGAAACGGAAATAAAAAAATTATTATCAGTTGTTAAAAAAAGACAGAATTTTTTGATAAGGCTCAAAGAGAACAGAGGAAAACAATTACATGATGGAAATACAAAGAGACAAAAAGTTGGGAGAAAAAAACTGTCGGTCATACGGAAACTTGATAATAGAAAATTGTTATTACACATTCTCTCTTTCTTTAATTTATCTTTTATTTCCGATTGATGAGGCCTCCAGATAAGGAACATGAGAGATTTTTAATTTCTTTATTCATATTAAGATGGTCAACGATTGTCTTGCCCAGATTCAAAATTTTTAAAATTAATTTAGGGTTTCTGTCCAACTAAATAAGCAGCTGATAAAAATGGTGGATGCGCCCTTACTAGGTTATATTCTAAATAATACAGTTGGTATTAAGACCAAAAAATGGTCGGGGATCCTAGACATGTCAAAAAGATTTTTTTCGTATACCCAATGAAAATTAGACACATTTCCTTATTTACAATTTGACAAGTTTCATTATTAAAATACCACAATATCCTTTAGTAAAATATATCCATTGAAGATTCAGGAGACATGAAGAATCTCGAGGATTTGGCAGTACTATTCAGAAATTCAGGATTATGCTGAATCAAACGTCAAAGATTCAGGAACCAAGGGATTTAGTCGGGACTTCGGAGATCCAAACATCGAAAGAGAGAGAGAGAAAGGGATTTAAGGGATTCAGAGAATGACAGATTTTAGAGATATAAAAGAGCAAGGATTTAAAATTTAGGAATTCGTAAATTTCGAAACTAACAGATTCAGATATTGACAAAATCTGAGGTCCGAGCGTTCAGGGATTTGAGATTAAGATTCTAGCATTCGTAAATATTTAATCTGATATCCAGAAAATTAAGACTTGACGATTCAGTACTTCAAATCAGGAAATACAAGTGCAAAATTCAGGAAGTGACAAATTCAGAGATGCATGGATTTAGCAATTGGAGATTCAGAACGTCAGAAAGCCACAGATTCGGGATTCGGAGATTCAAAGAGTCAGAAAGCAAAACGGCTAGAACATCGATCTTAAAGTTTGGAGGTTCCAGAGTTTCAGAGAGAACCTGAGACTCCAAATTCAGAGATTCAAAGACTTAATTCCAGGGATTTAGTAATCTAGAGGGTGAAACATCCAGAGAATATAATAAAATTAGAGAACCGGATATTCTGATAATTTAAGATCTAGAGATCCAAGGAAAGATTCAAAATTCCAGCGATTTGATGATTAAAATATTCAGACTCGCAGATTCAATGTAAAGATTGAGAGAGTGGGCGAAAGATTCAGGTACTATGATTCAGTCAGTGACATTTCCAGGGATCAAGCAAGTCAAGGGAATCCAGGGATTCGGAGATTCCAGGGATTATTAAAAGACGGGGATCCAGGCATTCAAAGATTGGGAGATTTTGGGATTTAAAAATATTCAGATACTTAGATGTCCAGAAATTCAAGGATCTAGGAATTCAGAGACATGGCGATTCACTCATTCAGAGATAGATGATGTAGAGATTCAGTTAAAGTGACAAGTTCGATTTCTAAGGATTTCGATAAGGCTTTCGATATTCGACATTCAGAAAGTTAGAGAGAGGCAGATTCAAAGAGTTAGAGATTCATACGTCTGGAAGTTTGAGATTGATATGAGTGACAGCGTTCCAGAATATATGTATTGGGCGGCTAAGCCCTTGATTTTTTTTACAAGAATACAAATACTTTTTTCCATTAAATTCTGGTTTATTTATTTCAACTGCGATATAAAAAAACTTTCTATTATCTTCTTAAAATATATATTTTACATTACTTAGGTCATTTTTCGATATTAAACATATCGGGTCTTCATAAATTATTCATAATTATTTCATGTTGCCACTGTAAAACAAAATTTACATGTATGTATTTAGATGGAGAATTTTAACGTGCTAAGCCCTTTAGGAGTATGAATCATTTATGGAAACTGTATATGCACAAAAATTTGCTAAAATATGCACACATATAACATTTGTTCGAAATATGCACAATTTTCTTTAAAGATGAGCAGTTTATACGGATTTGTAACAGATTCTCAGATTACCGTGTTCCATATTTCTCAACTCGTCAAGTTTTCAGTTTCACACTGTTTTAGTCTCTCAAGTTCTCAATTTTCCAGTTGGTCACTTTTTCAGGTGCTTAGTTTCTCAATCGGCTGCCGCCTTGTGCTTCAAAAATTCGCCCTCGCCCCTGAAAAGTGTCTTGACACGAAATAGTGTATGAAGGGCGAATTTTTGAAGCACGTGGTGAAACCGAGTGTTGTAAATGGCCCTCAAAGTAAAGTGGACCAACCCGACAAAAAAACCTCTATTGCCAAATCCCCGTTTTGTTTATTCTTCGATCTCGTAAAACACCAAAGTAAACTTCATCTGCGGTCACGAAAAGAGAGCAGCGTCAACGTGTCGCTGTTTATTTCGAGCCACATCACTCTCGTTTTCGGAAGGGATGGTCCTGGTGCGGAAATGTATGGGATAGGGTAGGGGAGAGTGATACGCATAGGGCAATATAGGGCGTCGCTACCACGTGCGGTCCATCGTGGCGGGGTTATTGAACCGAGTTCCCCTATCCTAATCCAAGAACTGCGCAATGGCTCCGGAAAATTCGGTCGGGCCTGTGCAAACTGCGTTGCCCTTTACGCAGCTTCCTTCCACCTACCTTCGCTGGGATCGATTTTTCCTGCAAGCTCCGTTTTACTTTTGCTTTTCACCCCAACCCTGAGGGGTTTACTGTTGCTGCATGATGTCGCAGGAATTGGGACAGTTGTGGGTCTCTCGGTCTTTTAAATGAATGAATGAATGTATTATACAATAGCTTGTCAGCTTGACATGATATTCTAAATGTGGAAAAAATGGTTGCTGTGACCTTTTGACCTAAATTCGGAGTACAGTGACGGACAAATTAATTCCATGACTTTTGATTTTTTTTTATTTAGTCGAAACCCCTAAGCTTTATTGTCATTATGACGTGACAACGTGACTTATTCCATCGTCAATACTTACTTTTCACTTATAATTCTTCTAGTGTAATGACTGCTAACGACCGTCGTACATTATGTTCATTGTTTTGCTGACAACAGGGGCCCAAATACTTTTAAGTGTTTTCTAGACGATGTACTTTTCCAAATTGGTTTTCGTTTTGACCAGAAAGGGCTAGATCATTCTGTGTTCCCAAATCCAAAATCATACATACCTATATGATCTGCTTATATCTTATATTAAGTCACTCTAGTGAGGAGTTAACCCTTATACCCATTTTTTTGTATGCTAGGTAAGGCTGTGATATTCGCATTACTACTACGATAGTTTTACTTCTTTCACTACCATGCTGTCACCTAACCCTGGTACCCAGCCGAGATTAAATCCCGGGACTGTCAACGCAACCCACTGTGCTACCGGTCGGCTGTATCCCAAATCATATTTTTCTATAATTTCATCTTCTCTTTCGCCCATTTCCACGTCTCTGTATAGATGCTAGACCTCTTTCTAAATCGCTTTGAGTCAATAATTGCCACTGCATTTCTGTGTTCTGCTTTTTTTCCAAAATAATATACAGTGTGTTCATTTAATGTTATCTTCCCAGAGTATACTGATTTTAGAAATTTGCAGGATTCTATTTGTATTCCAATGAACTCCCTGTTGTGGATACTTCAGACAATTTCTTCTTTATTTTGACCAATGGGGCGATTCTTTGCACCCCACATTTAAGGGTGGCCTGGATCCGTATAATAATCATGATGTTTTAAGACTTTAACCATAAAGGAAAAGTAGAGAAGGGGAGAGTCAGTCATGGACGCCAGCAGAAATCTCTAGTTTTGAAAGAAAAAAAACTATTTTTATGCAAGTATTCTTAATTCTATACTATCTAGAACGTATTTTTTTTTGTTATTGTTGAAGCGCGGTATCCACCAGTCACAAAGAGCATAAAAGGCACCAGCAGATTTATCTTGAATATTTATTTGCAGTGCAGCTTCCATACACACCACCAAGTATTTTTTGCTTATCAACGATGTCGAAGTTTTTAGGGTATTATTCTATTAATGAGTTACATATTTTCACTTCCAGTAGATACCACAATTTATTAATGGATTTCGAATTGTGTAAATGCTTTTCTCTTATAATTTTATTTTTGCCTTCATATAAATTACAAAAGTAAAGTAAAGTAAAAAGTACTCAATTTTGTTATAAATTGGTAATGTCAGAAGTATTATTATAAATTGCTTATGCAGCTATTAACAGTAATGTAGGTATATTCTTCAGAAGAGTGACACTTAAGAAAAAAAATAAAAAAAATCTTGTATGCAACACGTGTAAAAAGTGTTATAGCAGAGAACATGTTGTCGAATGACACAGACACTTTTCACTTCTTGTTGTATAATAGTTACTTATGATTATTCTTTGTAATATCTTTTTAGTTCTCCAATGTCTTACATTATCAAATTTTTAGGTTAGTCTTGTTTATTTTTAAAGTCCTTTGCTTTTTCGGGTTTGAAAAGTTTCTCAAAATTTTAAATTTCTCAGTTTCTTTACTTTTTTTAAGTCTCTGGTGACTCAGGTTTTCATATTCTTGAGCTCTTAGTTCTTTAGTTTATTTGACTTTAATTGAAGTTCTCAGACTTTTTAGTTTTTCAGCTTTTCAACAGTTTTCTTGGATTCTCATATTCTGAACTTTTCAGGTTTCTTAACTTCTGAATGTTTGCATTAATATTCATCTAATTCAAACAATAGCGTCATTATACAGGGCGACAGATAGAAAAGCTTCGACGCTGTGTCTTGTTTATGAACACATGTTATAAGTATGTTCTTATATTTTTCTTCCTGTCAATTTTTGACAGATGACAGGCAACTTTATTTTTTCAAATTGCACTCTATATATTTTTTTACTCATTCTTATAGCTTTTTTTCTGAATACAAAAAATGTCGAAATAAGCCATCAGAAACCGCCATAAGAATGAATAGAAAAATTGTTTTAAAGCAGAAGGTGATGAAGTGTTTCTAAACATTTTTCGAAAATTGTGTTATTACTAAAGCTAATGGAAAAAGAATATAAAGCGCCGAAATAAAGTTTTTAAGATCGATTGCGCAGGATATACGTTTGAAAGCCGTAAGAGAAATATGAGATAAGAGAAGAACTAAACACATATAACCTACGACGAAACATAGCAGAATAATTGTAAACAGTATAGTATGATCACATACTAAGAGTTTCGAATATAGAGCAAAAATCTTTAGGTAGATAGAAGAATAGATAAAGGAAATTAAATCAGTCAAATTAAGAAAAAAATCGAGATGAAAAAAGGAAGTAATGAGAAACATTAATACATAATTATATCAAAAGGAATAGACATATTCATCGAAGCTGAACCAATGAAGACGGACAGAACACAATAAAAATCTCAAACAGGATGAAATGAAGTAATAAAAAGTCACAAAAACTTAATAAAAAAATAAATAACAAAACGATTTATGAAAAGGACTTATGGGAAAACATAAGTAAAATAGAGAAAAATTTAATTTACAAACAAAATTGAATAAGAGTTGTGTTGCACTGAATAGAAAGAAAGAAATTCAAATCATCCGGGTCAAAATCTTTTAAGAGAAATCTCTTTCATTCTTGATTGGATTTTTAATTTAGTTTTTATTATTTCGGCCTTTAATAACTCCGTATTTTAACATTCATTTTATGCAGCAGCTAATTATGTAAATCTTTTAAACCGAAGGCAATCATGGGGTGGCAATTTCTACGCCCCTTCGTAAGTTTACATTAGCGTTTATTGAAATTCAAGACGTTTGATACGAGTTTGAGGACAGCTGTAGAATGGAGAAGTAAGATAAATTTATCTACTGAAAGACCGGACTCCTATACAAAATGTCCACTCTACTTTGTATTAAACACTTGATTGGTGATAAAACTTATTACTGTGGAGTAAAAATGTAATTTTGAATTAATTAAAACACATTTTCATCATCACTTGAGAAATTCTCTATTTTCAGTTTCTATTTTATATATATTTTCAATCCTTAAGTGATACTTAAGTGGTTATTGTCCTCACTACCACTCGAGACAATAATCTTTATAATCTGCACTTGTGCGCGATTAATCAGGTTTTTTGCTCCCTTTACCCTTACTCTATACATATGTCGGCACTTGATGCAACGTCACAAGAGCAGCCAGTTGAATTTTTTTGAGTCGGTTAAATTAAACTGTTGTTAATTTGTCATTTACTTTACAGTGAAAGAGATGAAATTAACATAAAATTAAAGTTTAATAGCCCATTAAAACTTTCCGCAAACCGAGCAATAATCTACTTATCATAATTAATCCTGTAGCTACTTCCTTTTTTATAAACTATCTTTATTAGTAATTAATTCTCGGATAACTGTAAGAAACACTTGGACTTCAAACTTAATGCAGTTCAAAACCTGTGAGGCCAAAAACACTTCAGTTTGGCAGATAAGAGATTTTGTAAAGAGTTTGCACTTCCTGGCGCTATCGTTCGATTGTTTACAGTCGTGAGATAAACCATTAGCAGATAAACAAAATGATGAAGGGATTTATAACGTAGATAAACGAATAGGTGAGAATTAGTATGATATGTGGCTAAGGCAAAGACCAAGAGAACTGTTAAAGTTTTAGTCTTTGGTCAATTAATGAAATGGGAAATAGCATTAAGATACAGGCTGTAAAAGTACTGTAAAAGATATTTTTACTCTTACTTATTAATTATGTACTGCGTAAAACTAATTACAAAGACCTTTTGTCTCAACATGGTAAAATTAAAATCACAAGAGTCACTGAAAAGCCTATATATTTTGAACGTCATCTGAATCACATCTTTTCTTTCTTCATGGAAATAGTTTGAACTACAGACGAGAAATACCTTTGCAGTTTATCTTCAAGAATTATTATCATTTATCTTTGTTTCATTTTATCTTGGCCATTGATCTTGATGACCCTCATATATTGTTCTTATTATCAGTTAACTGTATCAATTGTTTTTATTATTTCTTTCTTAAAAATCGCAAAGATTAGACGCTACTGCACAATAACTTTATTATTACCTTATAATGTCATGTGACAGAAGCATCCCAAGAGCACCGGAGCAAAGAAAAAGTCAAGAAGAAATGCTGCGGAAAATGGAAGAGATGGTGCAGAAAATGATGGATGACCTAAAACAAGATACAATTGAAACTAGGAAATAAGCTGAAGACAGACAACAGACAGCTCAGGGAAGATTTGGGAGAACTGAAGATAGAAATGGGAAGGGATTGGGAGAAGAATACCGAATGCAACAAAAGAAATACAAAGACACTTTTGAGACGAATAAAGAAGAAGAAAAGAAATTAAATCAATCAAAACAGAAGAAGAAATGTGGAAATACATAAACAGAATATGGCGAGATATTTCGTTTTAAAGATTATGAAGACAGGAAAGAAAAGCGACACGTATGAGAAATAGGCAGGAGAAAATTCGGACGCTTTTCATTGTTTTGTAACGCAAACTATTTCACAAATTACAAAGGATTCCAGCTCCCTGACGTAACTCCTGGTTCCTTAATGTTAACGTCTATTAAAGCAAGAGTTAGGAACATATTTATGAGGGCCTTCAATATGAAATCTGCTACCCAATTAAATTCTACTCTCTCGAACCTTATTTCATTACTTTCAAACACCATGGTGCTTCATGTCTTCTACAGCTTCATTTTAATGTAAATTGGGAGCATAATTAGATAGTTTTTTCATTAGGCGAGATGCCACAATTAATTTACCGCTTATTCAACAAGATGATTTATCTTTGTAAGTACATTAGCAGGTGGAATCACCAAGCATAATCCCTCTTCTGTTTTCACTTGATGGGAACGAGTTTTATAAGAGGTTTTGTCACGTGTTGAGTTTAGAAAACGAGCCGAAGGCGAAGCTGACTTCCTTGAATGGACGTTTGAAAGACTAAAGCTATTACAACTCATTATTAAATAAAAATAGAACATGTAAAAAGTGTGTGAACATTTATTTTAATTATAGTGTAGATTGAACTTTAGTTGAAGATAATAATATATTAATGAACTACAACTGTGGTAAAATTCCTGTTTACTTATTATATGGCATCGCTATTATTACATACTATTATGTACAGGTAATAATCAGTTGCAGCAATTAAGTTCTGGTTGAACGCCATTTTTGAAAAATTAAAGGAATGTAATTAAGTTTAACTTTGGTTCTGTTCTTTCTGAAATTGCATAGATACTCTATAATCACAATAAATTGGATATTTCACAGGCAAACAAGAAGCTATAGAATTACTCAGCCCAACAGTCTTATATGCAAGAAGGACCATGTAGTAGAACGAAGAAGAAGAAAAAACAATAGGAACATGAATATGTACTGAAAAGACAGAATTTGAGATTGACTCTGAGGCCAAAGACATAAAATTATTCCAAATATCGCATAGATACTATTACAACCTAAATTGTTGTAATGCCCTGACAAAATTGTGAGGTGTGGATGGTGACACAAAGAATACAGTTATGTCCCCAAAAGTCATATAATGAACAAATAAAATAAATACAGGACCTTTCTACAATTAAACAATATTAAAACAACGTTGTGAAGATTGAAATTAAATTGACTGGTGACAAGTTGGTTAAAGAAAAACTATATGAATGCTGAAATATAAATATCACAAGTTAAATTATGACTATTGAACTACTCTTAAAGATTAAATTACATTAAAATTATGATTGAAGTTTACAATTTTTAAATGACACGCTAATGAAAAACTAGACGAAATGATAACTCATAGAAATTAAAAAAATATGATCTCCTACTTATCTTCTGAGGGATACTACGGTTTCCTGCTGGTTTTGGAGCTGTCCTTACAATTACTTTCCTGCGATCCTGCGATTTTGCGATTCCTGGGAAATTAACCCTGATTCCACGTGAAGATTACTTCAGTCCAGGAAAGAATCTCGAGTGGAAATACTTAGCAGCTATTCCATAAGCAAATGGTACAAGAAACAAATCTTCCGATGAATGCTGGTGAATCAGCCTCTTTTTCCCCGAATCGACACCTAATCGATTTTATCCGCTAACGCGATTTCGTTATAGAAATAACTGAACACCCTAGTCGTATTATTCGTATTTTATACGATTCTCTAGACCTACTCTTGTCCAGGAGAAAAATTACGATGAGATGTTACCTCGGTCAGACGTCGATCGAAAAAGAAGGCTCTAGGTTCGTCGCGCCGCATTGCAAAAAATTTCGTGCCTTTTTTGTACATGCCGGTTATCTCTAAAACGCTGATTCGTTCCTGAATCTGGGTGGGGAAAGCGCGGAAAAAATTCAAATTGTAACAATACCCATCACGAACTCTTACAAGAAATAGGGGACCATATACACTGAGTTTGAAATAAAATTCACCACCTTGAAGGTGTAGACGCAGAATTTGAATTATCTCTTGCAGCTTGAGGATGCCAAACAATCTGCAGCCGTTGACGTAATTCTTCAATTCTGTTTGTAGGATGAGGTAATTGTCTCAAACGTTTGTCCATCAAGTCCCAGACATTTCCGGGAGGTCAAGGTAAATTATCGACATAATTTTGGTCAAAAACATCTCTAGTCATTATTGCCACATGAGGTTTTGCGCTATCTTGTTGAAAGCTGCTCCTGGAAGGTTTTTAATCAAATTATTTCTTTGGCGTCCATCAGAGTGCTACAAACGGAACCTAAACTCATCACTGAAGATGATATTGTTCCATTTATGTTGCCGTGCTTGTCTATCCCTTCACCGTAGTGGCGTGATAGCTCCATGTCGTTGGGTCAGAGGCAAACGAAAGTTATGATGATAGGATCCTTAGTCCAAAAGAAAAAATTCCGCATAAACGGTACTTTTCGAGATTTGGTACCCATGGATCTGGTCAATGATCTGGTATAGCATTTCGTCTTAAGAGACAATTATTATCTCTTTGTCCCGTCACTCTGCGCTGCAGTTCCAAGTGTTTTTCTGGCCAATCCCTTTACACTCTTATACATATGGTTGCGGAGTGTTGGCGGCCTTACCGCCTGGGAATTTCACGATATGGTAAACCTCCTTCTAGCATACCAATAATTCGCCCTCATTCAAAAACAGTTATGGTCCGAGTAAACGAAAATTGACTTCCCGGAGACTATATTTTTTGTAGGAATCGAGACAAGTAAGTCGGACAAGTAAAT
This sequence comes from Diaperis boleti, assembly GCA_963583935.1. Classification (NCBI taxonomy): domain Eukaryota; kingdom Metazoa; phylum Arthropoda; class Insecta; order Coleoptera; family Tenebrionidae; genus Diaperis; species Diaperis boleti. The sequence goes on along the minus strand of OY757242.1, from coordinate 57,762,150 downwards.
CGGGAAAAGTAAGTTGTGAACGATACCATAGGAATTCTAACCGGTTTCATTTTCCTGTTGCAACTGGTCGACTCTGGCAAATCGAATGCAAGACCTTTTTTTTGTCGGACACGCGTCTTAATTTGCAGGGTCGTATTTAAACCAAAACTATAACACTCTTACAGGTGTCAAGTTAGTGTTGTAGCGTGTTATACTGGTGTTCTTGTTAATTTTAGTTTTACTGTGATTTTGTTGATATTAGTGTCATTATTTGTTCAGTGTTTGATAATAAAGTGATCGCAAGTGATCAACTCAATCTACATTTTGGAATACGGTCCTGTTACCATTTCTTTACATCTTAGCCGAGCAGTCGATCAACAGTAGAATGTTTATTTCAGAACCAGTTCAGGACGTTCATAGATAAGTTGGCCGTGCATAATTTCTCCTCGCATACCCGTGAAAATTTAAGCTTGAGGCTACTATAGCTGCCGAAAATTTGTTCGTCGACGAACTCTGGATATTTTCGAGAACACAAACAATTACACAAATTACTAATGTATACGGAGAAATATGTCTTAAAGAAGGTTTAAAAGAATGTTATCACTATAGGTATACTTATTTAATCATGATAGATAAATCCCCAAAGTTTCAGCATTCTATACGTCTACTCCTTTATAGTGGTGCATCAAAATAACGTAGAGCATTGGAATAAACACCAAAGGGGCGAAAAATTCAAATTGTTTCTTTGGCGTCCATCAGAGTGCTACAAACGGAACCTAAACTCATCACTGAAGATGAGCCGTGCTTGTCTATCCCTCACCTGGTGCATTATATTTGAAACTCAGTGTAGTAAAAAGATCAATAATGAGAAAAAAGGGGAATCCAAACAACATAATAACTTCAATGATCCCGGATCGCTTATTAATTTATTATATTAGTATCACCAACCCCGCATAAAAAATGTGTACGCTAAACGAGGTCGGCTGATAATTTCCTCCTTTGTTATTTCGGCGCTTATCACCCTGTTATCTCATAAACACATAAAAAGCAAATAATCCAATGCAGCTAAATATACAGGAGGAATTTTCCCTCCGGTTCGATCCACTACCGGCGCCGCACATTTTACTACACAGGAAGCGTTGATGTGCCAGTAATAATAATTTGAAAACCGTTCACGTTTATTTTCCTTGACCTAAATATAAGTCGATAATCAAATTGCCAAATTGATGTAAAATATCAACACTTTTATATCAGAGCGATATCCTCCAACCGGGTCTAACGATAGTGGGGGGGGGAATGGCGAGATAATTTGTAATGTGATTAGAAATTTATTTTTGTGTATGGTCGCATATAAGAGGTTATCCGATTAGGCGGGGGCGTTATCATGCTGTTTGCATGCAGGTTCTGAAAGTGTGGGTTGCAGAAAATAACGTAATTCCATATTACCAAAGATTAAATTATTACGGTACCCCAGTATATCATCATTGGAATTTTATTATTTATTATTTTATTATTTACTTATTTACTTGATTGTGCTTTGTACCTTTCGGCGTTTCCTTCCTCTTCACACGTTCTTCATCATGGTCTTCTCCTCCTGCGTTTTCCACTTTCTCTTGATTCACTACTCGTGTCACATTTTTTATTTTATCTCTCGTTGTATTTTAATCAAAAATCTTATTTCTCTAGCTGTCAGCTTGCTCCTCTTCTTCTGTCTCGGCCAAAATTACCATAATTTAACTCAAATAAGTTTCTTTCATTATCCAGTTTTCCATTTTAGTGGTTTCAGTAGTTTCTTAGCGTTCCTTATGACATCGTCTAGTACTCTTGAGAACAGCAGTGGACTTAACACACACCCCTGTTTTAGTCCTAACTTTTTTGTAAACTTTTTAGACGTTTTGTTGTTAGTTCTCACTTTGACTGTACATCTCTTTTATTGTTTCTATTGACTTTTTAGTGTCACAGATGGAAGTTGAAAAAATGATCTATCAAATGCGTACTTAATTGTATTTATTAAACAGACTAAAATACAAGCCACCTTATATGCAATGGCTCGGTGTCGACTGACTTTGACTAACTTACGTCTGCTTACAGAAACCAAAAAACAGACATTGTATTGAGTCTGGATGACCTGCGTGATATAATGGAACCCCTTTCCGTGAAAGAAACGATAACTCAAGTTCTCGGTCATCCAACATAAACATTCAGCTGGTAAAGCAGCTGGAATTATCTTTATATTTCTTCTTCAATCATAACGTCCTCATTTTCCCATCTTTCTTGATCCTCTCAAAATAAATTTACCAATGAGAACCGTTTATAATTTTTCAATATTTTCGTTACGTAGGAACCACAAAATGATTGGGAATTACCTTTGGATCAACATTATTGGTGGCATTTCATTGGTCAATTTTATTGACTTTCTGCTTGTGCTCTGTGGCATGTTATATAAACGGATTTGGTATTAGCAGGATTCCTATTATACCATCTTAAGGGGTTAGTGCTGACTTTTTGATATACCTTGTATATAAGAAAAATAAAATGCTGTTCGTTGGTAAGCCCATCACTTGAGAACGACCGGATCAATCTGGCTATTTTTTTAATATTCGTAATAGTTCAAATAAGGTTTTTAGGGAAATAAAAATTTAACAATTTGACCGGAAAATTGGAAAATTCGGGAAAAACAGTGATTTTTTCTATCGAATTTTTGTATGAACTCAAGACCGTAACTCATCATTCGAACGATGGATATGTGTAAAGTTCTTTTTTTGTTTTGTTCGTTATGGTCCGGTAAAGTCGAAAAATTCGAACAAACTGCAAAAAACAGAATTTTTGTATGCATTAATTATACTATTATACATTAATTTGTTTTTAAATCAAATTTATTGAAATTTGGTCTGTCGGTTACGATACTGCGCATGCGTGTTACATGACGATTTCTGGCGATTGACTCGCCCTTTCAGAAACTGCATACGACATAAGTATTATTGTCTGAGTATCCAGATAGAACCGCTGCAGAATCAGAAGATTCAATATCTACAACAGGCATTATTTCAAGACAAATTTCATAATATTCTTGGACCAGGGACTATTAGAGCACATGAAAGAATCATTGAAAAACAGAAACAATGCTAAATTCTTCTATTTATTGTATTTTGTTCATGTTTTCCGCGATTAGTAACCACAATAATTTATTATATTTCTCAATGACTAAAACCTTAAATATATATGCACGTTACACCATATTTTTACACGTACCTAGTATATTTTTCAACGATACTGAAATGACTAATAAACAGTCTACACGAAACAGACGCTTACAACACAACTATGAATACCAAACACAGGCAATAAATAAATATTCTTGTATTTAAAAGATTACACCATCCTAAAATCATTAAGAGGTCGTTAAATGCATTAAATGTGCTATTTAAATTCACTTTGAAACTCGGACAACGGTTTACGTGTTGAGTCTAGATGTGAGGAAATTTCTACACTAGTGGACGAAAAATTTCCTTGGATGTGATTTTGCATAATAACGAGCACATGTGCTGTTTATAGTGTTTTTAATTTAATTTATGTTTTTATTTGCTTAGTAGACTAATTAATAACTCGTCGGTTTTTTCCTATCCGTGTTTTCACCAGTGACCAATTTAGTCTACATAATATTATGCACATTATGTAACAAATGTTTTTCCATTTACACCAAAATAACCGACTGAAATCTAAATTTGAAACAGTGAGACTACCTTATATACTGATATGGAATTTACAGTTCTAATCTCCGTTTTTTTTTCCTTTTACAATAACATGCCAAAAATTATTCTAATGCCAGTAATATTATTTATATCGTGTCTTTATAAATGGTTTTTGTGGAAAACAAAATTTACATGTAGTTAGGTCGAGACTTTTGACGTGCAAAGCCTTCTGGATGTAGTTGTTTACCGGTGGTCAAGCTGAAAAATAAAGTTTTGTTAATAACTTTTGAAGAGAGTGGTCCTTCGAGTCATTTGGAAGCTCCCAACAATAAATATTTCATAGCATCATCTGAAGAACTGTCAATATTGCAAGAAACACTACCATACAATTACGACCTGTACGGATCTATTAGTTCCTAAGATAGATGTGCAAAATATGCATAAACCCAACAAGTAGTTTTCTTTCATTCGCCGAACGTTATATCTGTCTATTGATTCTAAAATACATGTTGCGCTTTACAAAAAAGAAATCACATGTCACGTGCTTCTAACCTGATCGTATTTACACTTAAATTAATACTCTCGAAGCTACCCTTCAGAGTTCTACAGTCGATCGAGTTTGAATATGTGCACCACTGTGTGAATAATTCTATATGGTACTAGAACTAAGTGCAGGCGGTGTCAATTACTTAAAGGGGGTTTTCTTCTGGACCGCAATTGCACAGATGGTGCTTTTCCCGTAGCTAACAGAGCTCGAATTCAAAAGTGAGTTGTTTGAGAGTCGAGGCACTGTCTTCTATGTTTTAGGGTGAAACCGATATCAGTTGTGTTTATTAAGTTTTGTTTCGTTGAATGGGATCCGCCCCCAAGTTCACCATTCTAAAACTTACTATTGATCCGAAATTAGTATAGCGGATAACAATTCAATGGTGAAAAACATTATCGTCATATCCATGTAATCTTGATGGCCCTTGATAAAAATGATCAATTAAATGATAAACCGCCTTTATCTTAAATTAATAATAATCACTCTAAATGTATCGATTGTGAATTGACAATATCGCTTATATAATATCACATATGAAATGTGCATCACACCAACATCATCCTAAATTTCCAAGCCGAACTTTCTATTTGTTATTCTAATTATAACTTTTTTTAACAACTTTTTAGAAAATTACCCAAAATGTAGGCATCACTTGGGGAATTCACCTAACAGTGCTATATTTTGAACAGTATGTGAGCAACTAATTTTTTTTTAGCACCTCGGTGAAATTCTCTGTAGGGTCCATCAGATTCTTTTCTAACAGGATACACATAGGTAACAGGAGCATAACCTCACATTTTTGACATGTTTAAACTTAGATTGTGGTGATTTGCTTTTATCAATTTCTATTTTATATATTTCCAATTGTTTAATTTTTTTGGATGGATTAACTAACCACTTTTCATCTTAACAACGCCATCCGTTTAATATTCATTTATAATCTTTTTTTTTTATAAACAATTGTCAATGTCAAAATGCAATTAAAGACCAGGTTGTATCATCTAAAAATATGTCCTTTCGGACCGACCTGTATAGTCGACACTATTATTAAGGTTATTTTCACCATGTTAAACAACGGAATAAATGTCAGAATTTGACATTCAATGTGACCAACCAAAAATTACTGCTGTTTATACCAACATGACCAGAATGACCACATTTTGACAATTGTTTATAAAAAAAAATGGATAATACACTTATTATTAAGGGTCGTAAAAAAATATGAAATGTTTTTCCAAAATGGTGGATGCGCCATTCGTATCACAAAGAAAAAAAAACAGAACAATGAATATTAACTCAAATTTAAGTAAAATATATAAACAAAACTCAAATAGAAAACAGGCCGTTATTGAGACATTACAGAGACATCTCAGAATTCTATAAAAAAGAAATCTCAATGCCTTGAAGTCGTAGCCCCTATCCTTTCCCACCTTCTAACGACACTAATCGATGAGGGCTCATTGCAAAGCATCTTAAAATCTGAATCCAAGACTACCAAAAAATGTAAGTTTAATGAAAAATTCCGAGAAAAATTTTATATACAGGGGGTTATGAAAATGGATACAAATATTTTGGTGGGTGGTAAAACTTTTTTCTTGTATTTTACTCTCTTCTAATATTGACGAGTCGTTTCATGCATCAAGTGTGAATTCTAAAAACACTAATGAAAGAGAACGTCTCTTAACTCTTATCATAATTTTTGTACACAACAAGCATGTTTTGAATTATTCAGTTTTAACGCCGATAGTTTTTGGAAGTAAAAGTGTTTGATAAATCAGTAGCGGGCACGCGTTTGAGTGCGAAAAATTTGTTGAATTTTATCTCTAGAATTAAGGATTTTTCGCAAAAGTGTTATCAAGAAAAGTTATTCAAATTTCCTTAATTTAACAGCTAATCTAAATACATATCTTACTAAATAAAAAATATCTAATCGATTACTTACCAGAACTGCAACTTTAAATAACATTGTCGTTAGCAGTCTCGTTAGTTTTCTCTTCACAATCAGAACACAGTTAACACTATTGATAATTGATGGGCGCCAATTTACCAGGTTTCCTAACCCGACAAAAAAAAATTACCAGTAGATGAACAAGAATACGGAAAGCATGCCTTCCAAAAATTTCTTAGGTACCAACTTTCTTCTACGACCATTTAACTGATAAATAGATCTACCAGAATCTGAAAGAAAAAGTTGGCGTTGCCATTTAAAAATCGTTGCTGACGTCACTGGGCAAAAATTGCTGGTTACAAAAAATACATTGTTACGTCAAGTGCCATTTTAAAAACTAAAATTGCCAGTCGGAGATTTTTCAAGAAAAAGTCAAATATCGCAATTATTAGTTTTATCCGGAACTTTATCAACACTCTGTATATCTTAGTAGGTTAGCTTGTGGGTCAGGCAAGAATAAGAAGCAAAAAATAAAAACAAAACCTTTGGTAATTCCAAGGTCCAACAAAAAAGTCGACTAATTTAAAGGAGTTATATTTGTTTACGAAATCCTCAACAAGTTAACTTGATTTATTTAATTTGTCACCTTTTGGAAGTGTATTGAGTAATTTATCTTTAAACCCGCCGCTCCCAGTCACTCCCACGATGTCTAAAACTGAAAGAACATTTATTGATTTATAAAAAAAGATAAATTGGTTTAATTTGTCACGTATTTACCAGAAATCCTACATATTATTTTTTGTGTGTATACAGTTTCAAAGGTATAGAAAGTTACTTTTTGTATTCGTTTTGTAAAATACATAGTGGTACATAATTAACCTCAATTTTTTTGTTAATTCGTGTTTTTTTCTCATTTTACGTAAACGAATACAAAGAAACGTTGTTCAATACTCGTGCGCGCTGTCACTTTTCAGGGGCTCGGTCTGAAAAGTGTCTTGATAGCCCATCGAAAATAACTATTTCACATTTGGTATAATAAGCACTACTTCCAAATTCTGTTTTTAGTAAGATTTTTAATGAACCCCCACGAGGAGTTAAAAGATAAACTACAAAGTACACTACGAAAATACAGAAAATAAACCAAACTAACAAGTTCTACAAAGTCAGCTAGTTTCTATACTAAACGGCTAATATATCGGGTGTCCCAACTAAAATTTGTACCCCCCAACAATTCCAATTTCGAAAGACTCAGAAGAAAACGCTCGAACAGGTCAATTTTGTTATCAAGGGGGACCTAATTGTACCAAACTTTCAAGTGTTAGATCTCACCCCTTGAGCCAGGGGAGCCACCCCCTTAAAAAATTTAAATGGCATGGGGGGTCGTGTGATACATCATTTTAAAGCTTATTCAATTCTCTATCCAAACCTACATCCTATCGATTCCTTTCTACAAAAAAAGCATGAATTTTAGTTGGGACCCCTTGTATAAACCACCCGAACGTGTGGTTATTTTAATAGAAATCATATTTTCCCTAAAATAACAAATGGTTTCAGCTATAGTTTATAAACTATCGAATTATTTTCGTTAGCTAATTTACTTTCATCAAGTTACCGTTATTAGGTATTCTGTTTCAATGTATTTAAAATTTTCGATCCTTAAATTCCTATCGAATATAAAATCTTATTTTTTTGTTTAATATTTGCTTTTAGTCTTAAAATGAATGTTTTCATGTCTAGATCACACATTTTTATAGTCAATATTTTTAGCTCTTTTTTGTTTTTGTTTTTTTATTTATTGTCTACCTCTTTCGTTTTTATCCATCTTTTATAAATTATCTGTTGTTTGTGTATAACTTCTTTTCTCCACTAAGGGTCTTTTTTTTCTGGTTCCTTTAGTCTTTATCTGTTCTATTGTTTATTTGCCACTTGGGGCACAGTCGTACCTCCCTGCTACGTACTTTCTAGTGAACATCAGATTTTAGATGCTGCTGACAAATTATAGGGGAACACATCTTTTAAAAGGACCAAGTTTTTGTTCTTATTCTATGCTCCACTTTTGGGAAGCGCTGTGTATCACTTAATTTTTCACAAAAATTCTAAAAGATATTCATAAATGATTCATACATCTAATAGGCTTTGGACGTCAAAATTCTCCATCTAAATACATGGAAATTTTGATCCACAGGTAACATGATGTATGAAACTTTTATAAAAACTTGATACATACGGTGTGTAAATGTGGCATCGATACCTATCAGTAAGTCTATATTTTTCAATATCGTCATTTGACCTTCCAACTTTAATTTCCCAGTCTCTACTTCCCACAAAGACAAGCCCCCCCTGACCATTATCAGCGATTGGCCCTGTCCCATTCGCTCTTTTACCGACTTTCTTGAAAACCTTTGCGATCGAATAATCGCCCGCCGACAATGCAAATATGTAATCCCAATGTGTTTACTTTGGATGAATCTAATGTCAACAAAATATTTTCAAGGTCCGTGACGTCACCGGACACATTTAGCTTTAGCAACAGCAGTGTCGGCATCGAAAATTATTGTCCGTATCGGCCGCGTCCCGTAGTGCCAAGATCCAACTTAATTAAAGAACCCATCACGAAACCATTCGTTCCCCGTCTATGTGTGTGATTCCACATCCACACGTCGAACCGAGGCACACTTAAGTTACGTTGAGATTGGTCAAGGTGGCCATGACAGTCGCTCGTCCTCGACACGACTCGGCTAACCTCGGAAATGCAAACTTTCTCTTTCCGGGCGAAAATAGCCGCGAACGTCGAAAATAAACCACCCCAGGACCCACCCTCCACCCCTGCGGGAAAGAACTCGGCCGAAAAGCTGCGAGTTTTCCGAAATTTCCAGCGGATCGATGCTTTTCCGCGCTCGCTAACGGCCTGGTGGGGAGTGGGGAGTAGCTGTACGTTGGCCTCCAAAGCCCGCGCAAGGAGGCGAAGTACCGAGGATTTTGAAGAACGCACGTGGAGTCGAGCGGTCGGGGTTAACGGCCACTCAGAGATACGATGTAATTTTTACGAATTGCTCGATACCACAAATTTGTTGTTAAGATAGGTACGAGTCGGTGCGCTAAAAATTGTTGTCGAGATCGGATGGATAGGTACAATCGCTACTTTGTTCGGGAAGGTCATTACGGACAAAGTCGGATGATATTGCGCGCTAGTGTCAAGGGTGCGCCTCTTGCGATAGGGGCCACGGAACTTACGTCACTGACATGGGGGCTTATTTTTCATTATTGTAAGCATGCGAATGCGGGGAGACGAATTATTAGCTTTTTTCAACAAGTGACTAGCCAGCAGACGTAGTATGTAGTAGACAAAATAAGGCTAAGAACTAAATTCCTTCGATCTCTACAAGATTCTCTACACGCAATGGTCTGCCTTTTTAAGCCAGTTCATGAAAAAGTTGGTACTGCATAACAACTTTTTTTGTATTCCAATTTAGTTGTAATCACTGCAATCAAACACGATCCCAGGTTTACTCTATCACATGTCATTGCATTTCTGGGAAATCGATCATTTTTATTTCCTTATTTATTTTTTTCATTGATTACGAAACAAACAAACGATAATATCAAAATTTTATCTATGTATGTACATACTAAGACTTTCAAGTAGGTACCAATACCTGCGTTATGCCGTATTTATGAACGGACTAGGTTGCCCGGGTTAGACCACCAATAATGAGGAACTTGCATGATTTTTTTTCTACCTTATAATTTTTTATATTCTTTAAGGGCTGATGATGGCAGAAGTGTTCTGCCGAAACTTGTACCATTAGTAATCTTACAGTTATTAAAGTTTGTGGAGTTCGACATAGATATATTTAAATTTTAATTTAAATTTACTCCACTTGGATTTAAGAACATTCTTCTTGTTTAATATACTATTTACTGTCGGCTTCAGCCATAGCGTATTAATTTAAACACAAACACACACAAACCAAACAAGTACTTCTACAACTCATGCTAGAGTCAAAAAGTCTGTTTTGACAATTTTTCATTTCATCGCTCATAAACAGACCACATAATGCTTCTTCTACGCGCGGCAGTTACTGTTGCGTGACGTCACCCACTCACTGCGCTGTGTATCACCGTTTGCCGGACGCTTTTAACCGCCGTGTTTTAAACTTTAATTTTTGAAGTTATTTGGCAACCAATCATCATAAATAAAACACCGTTGAAATTGTATTTTTTTCTCTATTTTTCAAGATTATGACCAAATTTTATGCAAGTTGTCCATTGCTGTAAATCTTACCAGCATTTAGATTTGGGTCATTATTAGGTATCTGACCCGACAGACGGTGTCCTGTCCAAATTTCAATAAATTTGTTTTTGGACAGATTGCGAAACAACACAAAAGTAAAAACAAATGTAATTCAAGTGCCCCCAAGGAGGGGCCCCTTGGAACAAAGCGTAGCTACCATCGGAGCTCCCCTTGGAGGCCCCCTTGCAACAGAAGGGCGTAGCTACCATGCCGCCCTCTTGGCGCAGGGGGCCTAGCTACCATCGGAGCCAGCTTGGGACAATTGCGTTTCGTGATTTTTATGACAATGTCATTCGCAAAATTGCTAGGCGAACTCTCGTAACAATCGGTAAATTTTTCCGACGAAATGTCAACTCTTATTATATTATAACTGAAAATTTTCGAAGTAATGTGATCGTTTGGAGCATTATTGTTAAATATTGTAGATTGAAATTTAGCTGCTAATACAATTATATGTTATTGTACAGGGTGTTCGCCAGAACCGATTAATTTATGCAATACATATTTGGAGACCCATAACTTTTTGTTATGTATTTTAAATGGAACACCCCATATTTTTCTAAGGCTGTGAATAGCCCTATTAATTATCTTTCACTTTTGTTAAACACATGGTATATCCAATACGTGCTTCTCACTTGCCCAGTTTCTCAGTTGATCGTATCTCAATTGCTGAACTGTTGCGCTCAGTTTCTCTTAGTTACTCAGTTTTTAGTTCCTCAATTCCTTCTCTGGTCTCAGTTTCTCGTTTCGTTATATTATATCAGCTTCTCAATTTTCCAGTTTTTACTTTTTTGTTTTTTTCCATTTTGTTTTTCTGTTCCAAGTTTTATAATTTCCTTTTTTTATTACTATTCTTTTATCATTAATCAGTTTCACAGTGTTTCAGTTTTTAAGTTCTGAGTTGGTACGGTTCTCAGATTCTCTTTTACTCAGTTCTTTCTTGTGATATTTTTTTCAGTTGGTCATATCTCAGTTGCTCAGCTGCTCAGCTTCAAAATTACTCAGTTTCTCAATTCCTCGGCTGTTTAGCTTCTCAGTTTCTAAGCTTTTCATTTTCTCAATTCTGAGTTGCTCAGTTTCTCAGTTTTTACGTCTTCGGTTTCTCAGTTGCTCTTCTTCATCTTCACTGCTCACCGGGTCAGTTATTCATTTTCTGAATTTTTTAATTTCTCAGCTTTTCAGCCACCCATCTTCCCAGTTTTACAATTTTTGCTCCGTTTTTTTTTCTTTTTTAAATAAAATAAAAAAAATATTTTTTTAAGTAAAACTTATTTTTTTCAAAAAGTTATGCAAGGTATCACTTTTTTACTCTCGTTGAATAGAGAATTTAAAAGTGTATCTAAAACCCAAAAAAACGGTTGGGGTTGCCATTTAAAAAAAATGATGACGGTGTCATCAACATTTTTATGTCAAAAGGTGGCAATTTGAAAACAAAAATCGACCTGTTCGAGCGTTTTTCGCAAAAACATTACATAACTAAATTATGAATTTTGTGCGGAACTTTATATAATCTAATATATTTAAACGAGCAATTCTTGTAAATTTATTTATATATTTTGCGGATCTCGAAAACGGCTCTAACGATTTGGATGAAATTTTGTATTTAGATTAAGTTTTGCTTTTTAAGTCTACCTATGTAGTTATTTTCTTGTAAAAACGCAATTTTACACAAAAAACGGTTTTTTAAGATCCTTTATCCGCTGTCATACTGACAATTTCAAACACTTTGGTGGTGAGGATAAATTAGAGCGGGAACGCGTGTGAATGAAACGACTGCGACTAGCTCAGTATGTATTACGGCAGTTCAGGTGGTAGCTACGCCCCCCTGTCCCAAGGATGTCTCAAGGGGGCCTGTCTGAAGACTTCAAGTCAGATGTTTCGAAGTGGGGCCCCTCGGGCTTTCCTGTTTCAAGAAAGCTACCTCGGGCCCTCCGGTTTCAAGGGTTGCCTAAACTTCCGAGTCATGAGACGTATCGCATATTATGACATGTATCTCAATAATTTTTCCGAAAAAACACGATTTTACAAAAAACTAAGTACCGAGAGAAGCTCGGTCGCCAGGTACTGATCAGTAATTTAAGTAAATAATTTTCTCCCACAAGTAACCCGGTTTTCTTTTAATTTGCAGAAATTTACGACAGGTGCGTAGGTGCTACCTACGTATTCTCCTTTCTTTGTTTGAATCTAATTTTTTTTCATTGCAACTGATGTATCAGATTTATTGACCTTTTGATTTTTCTCTTTTCTCTTGCTTACTATATTCTATTCCTATGTTTATTCAACAGCTCTTTTCGTCACGAAGTAGACATCTCGTTGTTATTAGGGCTGCAACCTGAAATAATTTCATCGTCCACCCTTCCATCTTTCGTCACCGTCACTATCGTACACAAATATTTATCTACTTGTTGTAATTTCTTTCCTTTTACCCCTTAGAATGCTGTATACTTTTTGGCAACACTAATAACGATGTGGGGTCCTCAAGGGACCCCACCTTAAAAAAATTGTGGAATTGAAAATAAGAAATAGATATGATTAATATACATATTTATTGATGTAATTATGCTATAAAAACAAAAAATTATATTTTATTCTCTTTACAAAAAAAAATAATAAAAATACATTATTAGATTAGATTTTTTGCCCGAGAAATGAATGCACACTAATTATGGTATATTGTTAGGTTTTCGTACATTGTTTTCTCGTTTTTTACAATCAACAGCAACATATCGTCAACATATATTATGTTTATTATGTTGCATCTTCTCTGTTTCAATTCCCACCTCAGATGTCTTTATTTCTTTTTTGTTCTTTCGTCATTACCAAGAATATCAATGAACTCAATATACAACCTTGGCTAGCACCCTTAGTTCTTTCGAAACTCTCTGATTTCTCATGCTTTAGTCTGATGTAGTTTGTTGTTTTTTTTTTGTGTAACCATTTAGTGTTCTTTCATGAACTCCTCTACTTTCCAAATCGATGTTAGCGAAGTTAGCGTCCGTCACTTTTTTTTTGGTCTGAATAGTCCTCTATGTTCTCCCTTAACCTTTTTTCTATAATTTGTGTATAGCTTTCTGACGACACTGAAGAATTGTGTTCCCTTTTTATAAAATGACTAGCTGACCCGGCGAACTTTGTATCGCCTCAGAATCAATAAATGTTGTGTTAACTTATTAGCTGAATTGACTTTTTTATCAAAACATAATGCACTGCCATGTATTCCGATCTTTTAATAGTTATTCGCCCCCGAAAAGAAAAAGAAAAAATGTGTGTGGAGTCTACCCGCGACAGAAGTGAAACTTTGGAGTTTACTCCTTAAGAATCGATTTTCATTTTTAAATCCTGGACGACAAATTTTGATGGCCGTCGTTATTTGTTATTGTCGTGCCAGGGGGGCTTTGTTATTGTCGTTGCCTTCTACCAAGCTCCCCGCCCCCTGTAATTTTTCCGATGTTTTAATATTTAATTTTCTATTCGGGGCGGAGGCAAATCCAACAAACTAAAGATCGGTCCAGCCGTTCTTGAGTTATAAACCAAAGGAGGCCCCTGAGCCCCCATGTCCATTTATTAATAGTTATTCTGCAATTCGGAACGGAGACAAACACAACAAATCAAAGATCATAAAAATCGGTCCAGATGTTCTTGAGTTATAAACCCAAGGGTTCCCCCTGAGCCCCCTGTCCATGTTTCAATAGTTATTCTGCTATTCGGGGCGGAGGCAAATCCAACAAATCAAAGATCATAATAATCGGTCCAGCCCAAGGGGCCCACCTGGGCCCCATGTCCAATGTGAAAAATAGTTTACGACTTATTCCCATATCTACCAAATATAAAAAAAATACTTCATAAAAATCGGTCGAACCGAAGAATCGGTCCAGCCCAAGGGGCCCCTCTGGGCCCCCATGTCCATGTGAAAAATAGTTTTAAACCATCCCTGGATTATGTCGATCAAAACAAAGCAAAAATTCTTCAAATCGGTAAAGCCGTTCTTGAGTTATAAAATTACAACGAAAAGTGGCATTGATTTTTATATACAGACTGTCCGATTTAAAACTCCCCAGTCCAGATTTCTCCGAATTGATTATTGTGATTGAAAAATCCTCGGACAGGTCGATTTTGTTTGCCAGGGGCACATCTTTTCAGGTTCCTTTCTACTCCCGGAATTTCGCCCTCTTCGCGAGGGGGCTGTTAGCCCCAAAATCTTAAATGGCACTATGGGTCGAGTGATGCCTCATTTGAAAGGTATTGAAGGCCTCTCTACAACTAACCACTTACTTTTCAATATCTTGCAGTTTTGACCGTAAAAACAATAATTTCTAATTTTCAAGATAATGCACATTTTCTCATGTTATGTCCCACAGAAACCACAAAGACAACATGTAATTTTGAAATTAAATTTATTGAAATTTTTGGGTCATTAGGTTGTTGATTTTGATTGCTAAATAGCGCGAAGGAGTTAAAACTGAATGTAGAGTATGCGACACGATTATTTTTCGATAAAATGATCTAATTAACGTAATAAATGTTGGATATGGCCACCATTCATTTCCATGCAAAAATACAGATGATTTTCAAAACTGTTCGTGATGCTACAAGTTCAATAAGCGTAATTTCAGCAATAACATATTTAAAAAAAAAATAAAAAATTTAAATATATCTAAGTCATTATGTCTAATATCATTAAAGTTTGTGGAGTTCGACTTAGATATATTTAAATTTTTTAATTTAAATTTACTCCACCTGGATTTAAGAACATTCTTCTAGTTTTTAATAACATGTTTGTCTGTGTGGTTGCTGTGGAACACAGCATCAGAAGATGTGGATTATCTTGAAAATTTAAAATTATCGTTTTTTTGCGGTCAAATCACCAAAAGATTGAAAAGTAAGTGGTTAGTTGTAAAGAGGTCTCCAATACCTTTCAAATGAGGTATCACTCGACCCATAGTGCCATTTAAGATTTTGGGGCTAACAGCCCCCTCGCGAAAAGGGCGAAATGCCGGAACTTGAAAGGAACTTGAGAAGATGTGCCCCTGGCAAACAAAATCGACCTGTTCGAGGATTTTTCAATCACAATAATCAATTCGGAGAAATCTGGACTGGGGAGTTTTAAATGGGACAACCTGTATATAGATTCCCATTCCTCTAATGCTGTTCCTGTACATTTGGCTCATTTCGTCAGCGAAGAGCCTGGGTTTGGTCCTTGGGGTGTCTGCAATAAAAAAGTCTGCACAGAATACAATGTAAAGTAGAGGTTGTACCCCTGGGGGACTCCGGTTTCTAGGGAGATTGATGGGTTTGAAAGGGAGTTTTGGACTTTGACACTGCAGATGCGGTTCAAGAGCAATGATTGTATGATTTTTGTGAATTTTGAACCTTATCAAATGCTCTTTCAAGATCCTGGAAGACATCTATTCTTTAAGGTTGCCGTGTTTGGTGAACGAAACCCGAACTGGGCGTTAGGAAGTTTTCGAGACTGATGTTGTTGAGGTTTCTTTCGAAGATTTCTTCGGTTGCTTATAGTGAAATGGGACCATAGGATGTGGGGTCGTGGGTTTTTTTTTTCCGGATTTATGGATCATTATGGTGTGGGCTTTTTTCCAGGCTACTGGGAAATAGCAGTTGGAAAGACATTCATTATAAATAATGGTTAGTGCTGCAATTACTGAGTGGTATAGGTTTTTGAGGAGAATGGGTTTTTTTTAGTCCGCACCTGGCGCTTTGCTGTTCTTCAGTTTGGAGATTATTGAGGAAGGAGACTTCTTCGGGTGATATGCGATCAGTAAGACTTTCCGTCCTGAGGAGGGTATGGTAGGGGTTTGACCAGGGGGGTGGTTCCGAAGTTGTTGACATTGCGGCGATTGTTCGGTGGCAGTTGTTGAAATTGGGGTCTATAGGAAGTTGGAAAACAGTTGGCTTTTTCAAACAGTGTATTGTGTTTGTGTTGTCAGTTAAGTAGTGGTATGTGTGAGATTTGCAGGTGTTGGTTGGAGGAAAAGTAACGCCATCACAGAGGATTTAGGCAACTATGGGGAGGTTGTCTGTAGTTAGGGCGGTGCCGATGTATAATTTAATTAAAAATTGTATTTAATTTTATTTTAAATTTATGACGCTTCTATTTTATTTAGTTTATGTTTATTTCTATTGTGAAAAAATTGTGTTCTCAACCAGTGCCCTTGTGTTGATGTTGTAAATACATGAAATATGAAACTTCACAAATAAACAAAAATATTAAAAATATATACGCACAAAAATATCCATTTTAAATCTACATGATACGCACTATTCGTTAGTCGTCAACAAAACCAGAAAACAGACAATGTTGTTGCAGTAAAACAGTCTACAGATCTACGAGGAAAGCAAATTAATTAATTAATTAACACAATTATCATTTAACTAAATTTCCATGTAATAAACCAAGTCATGTTAAACGATTTATATTTAGCACCGCTTGAAAACAAAACTGAAAAGTGATTGCACGTGTCATTAACGCGCCAATGTTACAACAAAACAAATACGTTATTGTCATAGTGCTGCAAATCATAATTTACATTGCAGTAAATATTTAACGAATGTCCTTCATCTGATAAAAGGAACAGTGCCTATGAGTCGACAAATACAATTATCGACAGACCTGTTAACAACAAATAACTGAGGTTTATGAATATTTGAACCTGACGAAATTATACTAGCAAACAAAAATAATGAGCCACCCTAGTAAAATATCACACAGCAGTGCTTACTTCTCTTTGTCAAGGAGTATATAATGACTCTGGTGTCAACATTCTTACCGGAAATGCCAATACGATTAAAAATATATAAGCCATCATTATTGCAACACATTCTGCAAAATTCTCAGCTGAAGCCATTAAATTACGCAAAATCTGCGTTTACACCCAATATATTGTTTCAATAAACAATGAGGGATTCTCTTACTAGGAAACTTGTACCCAAAATGTGTAGTTCCTAAAATACTTTCAACAAAGTAAACTTTCGAACATTCCGTCCACGTAGCGACCATTTTTTTAACAACACTGCTGGAACATTCTTTGTTTTAATATTATCAGATTGACCTCTCGATGCGTGACCCCTTAAACGTGTAACTTAAAAATTGAACGGATGACAATATTATTTAGGTGCGCGTTTAGTTTTGGTGTTTTTATGCACGTTAGCGTTGGCAGAATCAAAACGAATTTTAGCACCAATCATACTAATTCGGTAAAAGGATGGGTACTGAACTGAAAGTCGTGGTTGGACGTAAACGTGCAATTTTATGGTATTGCTACATTGCTTTGGTGGTTATGACATTGTTGAATAACAGAACAAGTAATGAGCGGGTCCGTTTTATGGATATTTCCACGATTTTGGAAATATACTAGGTCGAAATTATAAAAGTGGGTTCGAGCTACATTTTAATATTTCTGAAAACAGTTTTTTTTGGGACACTCCAACAGTGTTGTTTTTACATTACAATGCAGATTTATTATCTAGTTTAACTTTAAGATTTGAGTTATTCTTCATTGGAGAAGATGCGAAAAATTATACGGTTGTTTCTCCCATTTCGACAAAAATTTGTGTTGCAAAGTGGACACCTACGGTGATCTTTGAGCTGATATCATTGTGACATTTGTATTCTTGAAGGTTTGCATAAATTATTTTCCAAATTAATTAGCTAACGATCTGTATTTTACACGTTGTAGGAAACGTATTTCACATTAGTAACTAAGCGGCTTTTTGTGGACGAAAAATAGTTCAAAGTGATTTGCTTGAATTCCATATTAATTAATCAAGAATTTGCTGTAATTTAAAAATGTTACGGTTACTCATCTGTAGGCCACTGTTGACGTCATGACTCAAAGAACTGAAATAAGTGTCTCAAATTTAGTGAACTACTTCAGAGGTATTTACAGGTACATTCACCGTTGTAAGCAGTGTGAAATTATCTAAAAGCAATTAGAGAATAGTCATGTTATGTCCATTTAATTATCTGGAGGTAAGAAAGGAATGAGATATTCGTAGTGCAATGTGTAAGCACAACATTGTAAATACATACACTGCGATCAAATAATTGTTATGCTTGTAATTCAATAAAGGTTTTATCGGATGAAGAAGAAACACATTGCCACACTATCCGATTTTATTGACGTAATTACCATACATAGGATGACATTATATCTTGGACTTGTTTTTAGTTAGAATATGTACTGTCGTGGAGTAGAACATTAGCTGTCGTACAAAGAATGAAGTAATAAAAACAACTTAATAACAGCCAAATACGAACAACTAAGTAGAATGAAGGAAAATCAGAAAAAAAAACTAAGTACATAATACAGAAAACTGTTCAAGTGTTGAATAAAAATAAAGAAATCATATAGGTGAAATATGAAACCAACTATGTACACAAAGAGAGAAAAACTCCAAAACTAAATAGGAAACTGTGAGTGCTCAAAATTTGAGTAATTTAAAATTTTCTAAATGTAATTTATTGTTTTAATTAATTTTGAAACTTCCGGATTTAAATGATTTCTGTCCACTTGAGTTTTATTGTACCATCGATCGCATCTTCAATTTGGATTGGGTATCGTAAAGTTTAATTAAGGTCCAACTTTCTCTTTGGAAGGGCACCTGCCTTAATAACACCGTAATCATTTAATAGCTCACTCATTACATCATTAGCATTGAATATAATCTCACATTCTTCTATCGGCTACGGCTTGTTAAATTTCTGAATTTGGACCTTGTGCTACATATTTTTTAAACAGCCAATTATTAAGATTTAAAGGGTTAGTTAAACAACTTAGATTTAATTATTTTTTGCAACACTCCATTAAAAATACTTCAAGATTTATTTTATACTAGCTGACCCGGCGAACTTTGTACCGCCTCAGAATCAATAAATGTTGTGTTAACTTATTAGCTGAATTAAATTCAGTTTTTTATCAAAGGATAATGCACACAAAGCCATCTCCTTAACGTTTACTTCTTAAGAATCGATTTTCATTTTTAAAGCCCGGTACGCCAATTTTTTTCATTTTTAAATCCCGGCGTTATTTGTTATTGTAGTTGCATATACCATAAGAGTCCCCTCTGTACCAAGGGGGTTTTGTTATTGTCGTTGCCCTGTACCAAGCTCCCCGCCCTCTGTAATTTTTTCGATGTTTTAATAGTTATTCTGCTATTCGGGGCGGAGAAAAATCCAACAAATCAAAGATCATAAACATCGGTCTAGCCGGTCTTGAGTTATAAACCCAAGGGGGCCCTCTGAGCCTCCATGTTCATGTTTTAATAGTTATTCTGCTATTCGGGGCAGAGACAAATCCAACAAGTCAAAGATCGTAAAAATCGGTCCAGCTGTTCTGAACCTCTAACTTCAAGGAATATTTCAAAAAACAAAAAAAATAGCTAAATTGGCCCAGCCGTTCTCAAGTTATGGCGTGACCAAAGCAAATAGGGATTCATTTTTATTATACATATAGATTTGCAACCATAAAAAGAAGTATTTTTTTTTTAATATACTCACTGAAGGAGTCAAATACTTTTATTCCGAATTACTACACAAAGTAATTTGGCTGTCTTTTTTTACGTTGTTTAGATTTGATAACATTGTTGGAAACGTAGGTTTTATTTGCTTATAAAACCGTAGATTATGAGTTTTAATGGTATGTGGACTCGGACTTTTGTTCCTTTTAAATTGATTGTGATCTAAATCAAGTACATAGGTAGGTTCAGACTATAAATGACAGATAGATTAATTTAATGGATGTTGAGTGCATAATGGGAGCCTGGTAAGATATAGTTTTCAATTAGAAGTTTCACTTCTGTCGCTCGTGGACTCCTAGCACAATTCTTTTTTTTGTATGTATTTGTTGTTTTTTTGAAAATTCTCATCTAATCCTTATTCCTCTCTTCCCGTGGAATGATTTGCAGATTCTGTTTCTCAAATCTTAAGATTTTCTAACTCACAAATTAATGTATACTTGTTTTATTATGTTAATGTACAGTTCTGTTCAAATAAATCTGGGACAATTTTAATTTTCTAATGTAAATGTGGATGATAAATTGAACAATGTTCCCATGGTTTTCATACTGTCAGCAAAAATGAGAGTTTCTTGTCAAAGTGCAAAAGTCTAATTACATTTTCCATAAGAGCCCCCTCGGGCTGGGGCCCCCGTGGTTGCCACCTCGGTATGGGGCCCCCGTAGGTAGGAACACCCCCGGGCTGGGGCCCCTATTAACTACTAACATGCTAAAAGCCACAAATACAACACAACTAAAAAGTTGTCCCAGATTTATTTGAACAAGTGGAATTGATAGTTACGTTACAAGAGCTGTCCCAGATTTATTTGAACAGAACTGTATGTATGTACATACATAATTACTTACAAATAGTCACGTAGTAGTATTCGAGAGTGACTAACAATAAATTGTGCATCAGGTTCTATGGTTATTGTCGCTAATTGGATAACTTTTTTTGGAAGACCATATTATAGAAAGCAATTTCAGAACAACAGAAGCGGCTGTTTTATATAATATGTATTAAAAAAAAATCGGCTCCAAGTTTGGCCGCCTGCGTGTTGGACACGCGCCACGTCCCCGACAGGAACGTCACTGCCGAACTTACTAATTGAAGAATAATAATAACTAGTGGTCGCATCACTCGAAATTTGGAATAAATAATAAACATACATAGAAGTCCCGAAATGAAATGAAATATTAAAAGAATGATCCAAGTTCAGCATCATAATCCGAACTGATTTCGTGCTTGCATCAATGTGCTCTTTGCCTACAGTTGGCCAATTTCTTAATCAGACGACCCACGCTGGTTCAAGTCGGTGACCTGTAATGGACTGGTGTGCGCCGAAAAGAAAATGCAAATAATCAATGAAATTTTTGAAAATGAAAAGTAATCTACTGGTGTATTTTATCAATGTCTTTCATATAAAAAACAATAATTATAAACGTTGGTGCAGTACACACGGTTTTATTTAAAGCCGTTCGATTCATGTTAAACGATTAAATATATAGATAACGCGGTTCCTTTATCGGATAGTGGGATCGATCCCAAAAGCATTTCTTGATAACGTGATAAAATCTCAAACTGTTATCACTCCTCAAAACTGTTAGTCTCACTAATGTTATCACTCCTCAAAACTGTTAGTCTCACTAACTGTTATCACATCGCAAAACCTTTTCATTTGATAATTTATTATACATGCATATTTCAAAATAAAAATAATAACACTTTATTTATTAATTGTACTTTAGAGAAAAAAATTTCTGGTACATCACACGAGAAGCTTTCGCCTGACCATTATTGTTATCACACCTGCTAATTGTACTCCAACACACATTATGTATAAGGCTTTTTGTAAACAATGTCAATTTGAAAACACACGTGTTGAAAATTATGGTTGTTTCTTTTTGCGATTTCTTATCAGCTTCTGCGCGTGCAAACCTTCAAATCCAATGGAAAATAATACATGTAAACCCAACTGAACCATCCCATGAAGCATCCCAAAAGGTCAGAGTATTATCAAATAAACTAAAAGAAAATTTCTAGGCCACATTATGTAGTAGGTCAAGATTTTCTTGGGCACCTGTGTCGCAAATTAACATTTCTCCTGTAACATTATTTGTCGGGACGCTCCGATTAAGTTTTCACAAACACGACCAGCGAAATCCTGACCCAGGCCACGCATAAAATTAATTAACCATGCCAGCCGATCGGCACGATACAATTAAATAAACAATATCGCGACGAGCGACACACTGGGTGAACCGAGTGTCTCTTTGCTATATCAAAACGTCTTTATCGGCATATCTACGAACGTCGCAAGAAAATATGTTTATATTAAGCCGTCCGAAGATTGAAAGTCCTCAGTGCTTCGCCTCCACGTGTGCCGCACTGGATCGTAGACTCCGAGGCATCTTGTGGGTGAGAGGGGCTGCGACGGGGGGGATTCATGCCGCTCGGGCGACGGATTTTGCCGAATGTACGAGAGGTAAACATATCAGTTTGATTTTGGCCCAAGTTACGAGTGGTCTCGAATAAAAATTGTGGTAACAGAAGAACAGTTTTGACAAATTATTGAAGAAATTGTGGAATAGTGAACAATAGAGGGTGCTTGAGACAGAGAGGTGTAGCCACTCCCGCCCTGGATGGCCTTTTTGACCGCCGCCACCTTCACGTTGCTGAAAATTGTAAGTATCAATTTTTTTTTTGTTTTTTTACTTTTCTTTTTTTTGTGGCTGTGGGAGCAGCAAACGGTTGCGGTGAATGTAAAAAAAATGTTCGATATTCGTTATCAGTGATCGATATTTTTAATTATCAATAGTAATTTTATCATTGATATTTTTATCAAAATTCGGGTGGAATAGTGTTTTTTTCGTGCATGTCAATTGAATGGTTAAAATACACGTTACGGTAGGGGCGAGGGTCGGCGGGCGGAAGGGGCGCTCTAACTCACGACCTACGTTTCTCTAGGTTGTCGAGGTCGGTGATCGGCGTAAAAAGCGGTCTACGGCCACGTGGAGGCGAATGACTGCGGCGCGCGTGCTCGTGCTGGTCCCACGCGTTTCCCCCTATACCTCAACTCGACCAGATCGAAACGCCGCGGTACTTCGCCTCTTCGATGCATCGCTCCTCGTGCCGTTGGTTAGCAGTTGTTAGTCCTAGCCAATCAACATTATTATAAATAGCTCGGCATTCTATTCGCGCAAATCGCCATTCATGCATAATACAGTGAAATTTCGGCATCGGGGATCCTTTTTTCCGTCATGACCTACCGCGATTTCGCGTTTACGCAACTACCGGTGAAATCGCGGTCTAGACGCGACCAACAGTTTCACCGAGAAGGGCATTGACACCGAGGGCTCGTTTTTGGGGGTCAAAAACCGACCCAAGTGTCCCCATCCCCACCTACGCGCAATGCACACGCACGGGGCGGAGCCAAGTCCCATCATCAACGCACTCGCACTTGTCATACCCTTGCATTGTTGTGGTGCACTTTCGTTGATAGTGGGCAGTGCCTTCCGGGACGTCTTGATGGGTTGTTTGTTCGGTCTCGAGTTTTTTTGTTTTTCGATATGGCCCAAAAAAGCCCTAGTGGTGATAAGATCAACCAAATCAAAAGTTTGTTGATGAGGTGCAAGGAGGAGCCGAAGGGTGCGTTCAGGTTTTATTTTTCCCGTTTTTTTTAATTTGTTGATACATAACAAAAAAGTGATGGCACATGTTGACATAATTAAAATTTGTATTCTTACCTGGCAGCGTCAAGTACTGATGGAATCAAATGATTTCAGAAATTCGAAAGTGGAAATTTAACGACTTCTTTATCTATTTATTATCCGGGTTTCACTTAGTAATTTATTTGTTCCAATACAATCAAGTTGAAACAAAAACAGCCTCAAACAATAGAAATCCACTTTTTTTTTTATTTTTGTACACAAAGTATCAATAGCGATTGTGAAGGATGAGCAAAAATTGCGCAAAAATATAAAATCTAGTTTTTCCTATAATCCCACTTCTTAATTCGTTTCCAACCAAGTAGAAAAGTTGCCCAAATTTCAACTGTAAATGCATCTTCTCGATTCTCCGCGTATTTCTAATACAGTTGATATCAACCGCCTGTCACTGCGTTATGTTAAAAATTTCAGTTACTGTATTCTTTGTAGCAAATTCCGCCATTATCCGAATAAAACCGCTAAAATAGAAATTGACTTAAATTATTGTCTACACCAAAAGCCTTCCAGTTGATCAGACAAAGATGGCAAGAACACATTTTTGTGTAATCACTATGTTGCAGTGATGTGGAATGCAATCCCACCATTGTTATGATAGCACCAGTTACTCAAATCGCATGAGTAATAATAATTGTTTTTTATTTAATGGGTATCTAACAATAATATTTATTGCATGCAGTTGTTATGTAAGTAGTAATATCAATTGCAATTATGTTGCCTCAGCATTTGTTTACCTTTGTAATTCTTTCCTCAGTATTTTTTTATTTAAACCAACGCTAATTATTATTTTTTTTACAAAGTCTGTAATGCATAAACCAGTCTCCAGCTAACTAATGTTAAATATATTTTATTTATACTAACACAATTACATTTTATAAGCAGAACTTGTGAAATGATGTAATCCAATCGACAGTGAATGTGTGTACGTAAAAATACTATTTACGGTGAATTTCTGATTAAACGTTTATAAAATATTCCTCAAATGTATTCTAAAATAACGTATGAAGTAAGGTGGATTGGCACCCCTCCTCATTGACACCTCTTTTAACGTTTGAACTATAACCAACTTCACAAAAAATTACAACAATAATAGTCACGTGGTATTACAGTCGAACTCAAACTTTGTATTTCGTCGTCGAGAGACTGACGAAATAAGCAAATTATTAAATGAACAAATCAAAAGGATCAAAACAAACACCATAAAACGGGATCATAGAGTTAAAAGTATAAAACATGAAAAAAAAGAAGTAGGAGGGATTTAGGGAAATGTTGAAATCAGAAAATTAGACGATGTATTCCAAGTGTCCAAATTACAAAACAAAAACAAAACAACAAAGCGATTGCGATTTAGACACACCTGTTGTCCTTTGACTCCATTTTTCACTTCTTGATTGTTGTATTAACATCGAAAGGGATAACACCCGGTGAAGCTAGTCTAGTTTATTTCTCTTTTCAGCACACGTAAAATTAATACATGATTCTCTGTTCATTCAATCTTTTAGACACCAATGGGAACTTCATTAGTTATTTATTTGCTTATGCTTTCACAAGCTTTCTAAAAATTTCAAAAACAAATTTTGCTACACTAATTTGAAACTTCTTTTTTATTTTGTCTTAAATTTGTAAATACGCTCTCTAGAAAGAAGCTGTTCTTTTTATTTGATGCAAAATTGGGTTGTTTATTTAGAGAGTAATATTTACTTATTTCTCAAATTGCACTTAAAAAATAGGAAATGTTATCTGAAGAGACTATCGAGTATTTACACTTGACATAAGATGATGTATGAATCAAATTTTTCACAGCTCCGATGAGGTGAAATTTATAATGTAAAAAACATAAAATATGTGTTGGGCCAAGTTCAAGAACTGCGTAGGTGGCCTATTTTCAACTTTTGTTTTGAATCAAGTTTTTTAAATCAGTAATCCAGCCAGTAATGACCTTAGCAAAGTTACATATAGTTATAGCACTCTAGATTGGAAATTTGCAATCATGCTTCCGGTGACTCAGTTTAGTAGTGTCTAATTTCGCCATTTTTATTTCTTCCACACATGTAATGAACGATCTCTTTCTTTCCAGAAGAATCTTGGCAAATGCCGGAAATGGTCGGATACTACAACGGTGCGTCGTTGCCCATCGCCCCAGTCCAAGCCGCCAACGAGGCCCATCATTCCGTGAAAAATGTCGTCTGCAGTCCAGACCTCCCAATAGCCGAGTATCCTCCCGGTAGCAAAACGCAGTTGGATCAAATAAGCATCCAGTGTCAGATCTGCAACAAGATGTTCAACTCGAAATCGTCCTTCCAGGCGCATCAGCGTACTCACGCTAACGGCGCCGAAGACCCTTACCGGTGCAACATCTGCTCGAAAACTTTCGCGGTGCCGGCCCGTCTCACCCGTCATTATCGCACGCACACGGGGGAAAAACCCTTCCGATGCGAGTTCTGCAACAAGAGCTTCAGCGTCAAAGAGAACCTCAGCGTCCACAGGAGGATTCACACCAAAGAGCGTCCGTACAAATGCGAGGTGTGTTCGAGAGCTTTCGAACACTCCGGGAAACTCCATCGACACATGCGCATCCATACCGGGGAAAGACCGCACAAGTGCAGCGTCTGCGCAAAGACTTTTATCCAGTCGGGACAGTTGGTTATCCATATGCGCACACACACCGGGGAGAAACCGTACGTCTGCACCGTGTGCCAAAAGGGGTTCACTTGCAGCAAACAGCTGAAAGTGCACAGTCGCACCCACACAGGGGAAAAACCTTACTCGTGTGAGATATGCGGGAAGTCGTTCGGGTACAATCACGTTTTGAAGCTCCACCAGGTGGCGCACTACGGCGAGAAGGTGTACAAATGCACCATCTGTAACGACACTTTCAACTCGAAGAAGAGCATGGAGTCGCACATTAAGAGCCATTCGGAGAACGCTCCCACCGTTCCCACGCCCCCGGCTTCTTCCGCGTCTAGCGAATCGTCTTGCTCCTCCAGCATTAGTGACAAGGAGAATAAAGACTCTTTACCGTTACCTCAGGAATCGCCAATTAGTTACGATTCTGACGTGCGTTACTACATTTATTCCCGCGATCGCCTGTCTCCCTCGTACATCCTACCGCCAAATTGTGCAGGGGCGGGGGTGGAGCTGCTGGCAGCGGCAGCGTCGGTCACAGAGCGCGAAGAAATGTTGAACATCATCACCAAGAATCCCCAGGAGGTGATGTCGGCGTTGCGGCACCCCGTCTACTTTTCGGCCCCCACTCAATATCCTCCGCTAAACGCCGGAGATGACATTCGAAGCAAACTCGAAGCGGTACTAGGAGTAGGAGATATTCAGTCTGAAGAGGAGAACCTTCTAACCCCACCCAGCTCGAATCCAGTCTCACCAGCGCCATCCGTGTCGCCGGATCCCGAATTAAGTTTACCTCCAAGAAAGAGATCCAGAATGATCTTAAAGTCCATGGAAGCGACAATAGAATCCTCGCCGGTGGCACCGCGGTACAATACCAAAATGAAATCGGTGGACGAGACTATGGATTTGTCTCGGGGACAGTTTCGACAGAGTTCCGTGATCCAATACGCAGGAGCGTCCTAACTGCTTTACCAAATACTCCTTTGATTTACAGACTCATTTCTCTTCGAAGTTGATGGTTAATTTTGTTGCCGGGAGCTTTAATCAACGTTTAAGCAACACCAAACGGACTTTTTTTTCTGTGATAAGACTGTATGAAACCGACATTTTACCTCATTGCAGTGCCTAGGGTTACTACCCTCGCAATATATTGTCTTAAGTGTAATGCCCATCTCAATATAATTCAATGTCGTTTGTAGTATTTTTATTCTATTTTCCAATGTTTATCTGATTGAAAAATAGTCTAAAATGTTGTAGAACGTGGTTTTTCTATGATTTTTAATAATACAATGGCTACTTTTTCATGATGTAAAAGTGTACTGTATTTCTTGAGTCTGAGCCGTTGATAAATACAACTCAATGGTGTAACTTACTGTATTCCTTATCATCTATGTATTGTATAAACAAATCGCAAGGAATAAAAATGTATATTAATTCAAGTGTTGAAGTTTTCTTTTACGACTTTCACTCAAAAAAGAAGAGAAATAGGTGTTGTATTGTGGCCGTAACACCGGCAAACCCTGTAACGAATGGACTAGGTAATAGTTCTGTGAAGTCCCGTCATCTCAAGTATTACGATTCTGTAAAAAAAGTTATAAAGCAATCTATCTTCAGTCTCAGTCTCTCAGAGTATTCGTTAAGTTCATATTTATTTCGTTATTTCATTGATGTGATATTTTACAATAAATTTCGTTAATTTAATATAAAGGCTGTTTCATGAGTAATGCCGAGGCTTAAAATTAGATGCAACCAGTAAAACATATTTCACGTCTAATGAGATATTTTGACGTCTTACAATTCATTCTCCCATCTTTATACATATATTTTAGACTGACAGATCACAGCCGGACACTGCTCTGAGCCAAACGGCCAGGATTCTGCCTATTTACTTTAAAATCGAAAAAGAAGACGGGTGTTTTTTTTTTAAATTGACGTCACAGGTGGCGGTGATTATGAATTTGTTGTCAACGGGCCACAATTTTTTGCCTGGTTTCATTTACACAATTATGTGAATTCACAAAACATGCGGATGTGGAATTGAGAAACACCTAATTTTATCGAAGAGGCACCCCGAAAAGGTAGGCAATTAATTAATGCTTTTAACCGCCGCATTAACGTGTTGAACTGTGGATTAATTAAATGAAAGGTGACGTTAGATATAGGTTCAGATGTCAAATTAAGAATTGTCACGTGGATGGCACGTTCACAGTTAAACATTCATGGCCAACTTCGACGCCAAATTTAAAAAAACAATCGTTATATTCTCTTTTCTTTCATCATCTATAAGCGTTGCCATGTAAATAAATGATGACTTTTTTTTGTTCAAAAATTCCAACATAAAACTAAGATGCCTTTTCTTTCAAAATGGCTGTCACATTATAGGTATTCTATTGATTGTAATTGATTTAACCTAGAACAATAATCTAGAAGTGTCTTGAACTGACATTGACAAAACTTATAGACTGCAAAGACTGACTTATGTATTATGCGCAAGGTGTTTTTTTGTCAAGATCAATGATGTATGAAACCGATTATTTAAAATTTCGTGATTATGATATTTTTATTATGATTTCGAGTAGTACATATTGTTGCAGATTTGACACTGGATATTTATTCGATCCAACGGCGTTTTGCTACTTGTGACTGGGAGGATTACGCGGGCCTCGTTGGCGGCTTGGAATGCGGCGATGGCCAACGATGCAACGTTGCACCCTTTCCATCAAATCTAATCTAATCTAGAGTGCAATTCTTGAAAATACAAAAGGAAACTTGTAACACGTTGTTTTTCTATTTGAAAATATACTGAGTGTTAATTCAATTATACTGAGTGTTAATTCCCATTTATCAAAATTTGTCATTACATCGTGTGAACAAAAGGCCTAACGTCTTTAACACATTAAAATTTTAATATTAAGTGCTTTACCTGTTTTACAAAATTACTCCTTGGATGGCCAGTTATGTTGGTCGAGAGAGGTATCGAGTATCGAAAGGTCATGTTGCAATTCTGTGTGGAAAATGATTTATGAGCAGCTAATCCTAATTAGATTCGTCAATCTTAAATTGTAACCTTTTCTGAGTCTTTCAAATCAACAGATTAAAATTAATACTTTGAGTTCGTCATTCACTGATCAACTGATGATATTGGTTTGTTTTAGAACCTGAATACTTAATCATATCAATTATCAATTGTCTCAATTATCAAACATATCAATTATTAACATTTCGATTGAGCTCTGCCTAGGTAGTTAGGAGACCTTAGACACTCAAGTAATAGCAAGCAGTTCAATGGAGCTGTGGGAGACCCCAAACGTACAAACGCGGTCCTTCTTTGACCGGGGAAACCCAGAGCTCCTGCCTAGACTATTACTGAAACGACTAGAAGTGAGTCGTGCAATGGGCGGTACCTGAGCATCATAACGATACCCCTGCTAACGATGGCACGTGGTGACATACTGATGATGATGTTGATGATGATGATGATGATGGCAAGATGGTAGAGATGATGATGGCGAGATGGTAGAGCTGCTGATGTAAGAACAGCTACTCTTCAGTCACCACGGTGTAGATATCTGAAATGTACCACCCCGCTCCATCTTAACTAGTCTTAGGCCTATCAAAAGGATGTGCAGTACCATCACGGGGTATCCCCTGATAGAGCCTTTGTCCGCGTGACCGTCTGGGCTTTACCCTACCTGAGTCATGACTAACTGGTTCAACTCCGACAGTAGTATCCGTGCAATGGATTAAACTTAATCCGGACTCGTACTGCCAGCATACTCAACGAGTACAAAATCAATACAAATGGAGAACTCTAGAATTCATCCTGGAGATATCATAAATCTCCCCAAAGTGCTGATGGGCCAGTGCAATGATCAACGATCTCCCACCAGCACCCCCAGTAGTCCTTGGATTCACATTGGGAGGTCGGCAGAATAATTACAGATTAATTAACTTGACGTCAAGGCTCAATCTCAATAATATCTCTTGTACAAAACTCATAACACAACAATGACTCATTTAATGAATCAACCAGTACTTCATTGTCAATAATGTCTCTTGTACAAATATCATAATTCAACAATGACTCAATTAATGAATCAACCAGTACTTCAATCTCAGCAATATCGCAAAATAACTATAGTACTCTCATGATAATATCAACTTGCAATTGGTTGACAGTTAAATGTAAATTAGAACGGACTCAACAATCTGTTGTCTGGCAATTTCACAGCAATAAATCACTCAAAACACTTTAACTTAGACTCAGAAATTATTACAAATGCACCTGGATTATTTGCTCAGTGAAAACCTCACCTCAATCACTTTTGAATTAATCTTAAAGCAAACCTCGATAATAAACACTTGTTCGAATGAAGAACAAAGCAAGACTGACTACAATTTCCCTATGTGTTAATTTTTGGGGCGAGTCGCCGAATACGACCCTCTTAAACATTCCAAAGAAAGCTAATTTATGAGTCTGGGAACGTTATGTAAACAAAACTCGCCTCTTGGGTGATTTTTATCGTTGACAAGCTTATTTTCTACAGGGCGAAGTTATTTAAAAATTACAAAGTGACTATTTAAAATTGGGTCGGCCGGGATGGTGTTACAAACTTTTCTTTTCTTACATTACTTTGGTATTTGGTAAATAACTATTTTTTCTTTCGCGTTGTGAGTCAATATACATATTTCAAAACTTTCATTATCACTATATTTGGATCAAAGTTTTGAAATATATTGACTAACAACGCGAAATAAAAAATAGTTTTTTGCTTCTCCTGTAAAACTAGTCAGAATGGAGTTACACAAATTTCGGGTTTTAACGACGATATTTCCCTTGCCTTTTTTAACGGGGTTATTATAAATACATTTTCAAGAAAACTCCTACAATTATGTAAGTTTCGAATAGAATATGTGCACTTTTGTACTATAATCAATCACTTTTCGTCCTTGTCACACAAATAGTCTTCACGCTCGACATCTCTGACCACGGTTTGTGTGCTGCCCTCTATAGAAATTCGAATGATTCGAACTAATTACAGGACAATATTAAAAGAAATCTTCCGATTCACATCCTAACCTCAAACTCTCAAATTTCAAGTTAATACAAGTAATATGAATTATTGCAATGGACGAATTGAAGATGTATCCTTTTTGACCGCCCATCTTTGTATTTATTCCAAAATTGCCCTTAATCACAATCAGTGATATCGAAATTCCATTCCCTAACCAAAGGCTGGCCGAAATAGCATATCACGTCCTGCGAGTCGATACCGAGCCGAAAAGAAGCGGTGTTAAAAAGGAAATTACTTTCAAAGACAACATTTTACAAGCGTGAGCCATTTTCATTATAATGTACCCTGTAAACATGACACATTTTCAGAAAGTTTTCAGCCCCCTTTGCTAGAAACCTAAGAGTTGCCCTTAATGGCTTTTTTGAGAATGTAAACCTGATTGTTGAAACTATTGAAGTTGCTGGTGACCCTGTTAGCTGTGAATACACCCACTTTGGTGAACATGCCTGAACACACTCCCGCACCCACTCCAAGCAGGGCTGTCTATGGCTTTGCTATGTTTCTCAGTTTCAAAACTTTTTTCATTTTGTATATGGTTTGGGCTGTAGTGCCAGATGAATGGTTTAGGCTGATAGGAATTACTTGTTTGCCCCAGAGGTATTGGGCGGTGGCTATCCCAATTTTTCTTCTAACAGTGTTGGCTATTTTTGCATTTTTTATTTATCCAAGCTTGGGGTTGATTATGACACCAAATGTGGACGACTTGAGGACGATTCGCGACAATTGTAACAAGAAGAAAAAAGTTAGCAATGGGACACAACAACCTACAGATGAGGGCAAGTGCTGTTGTGTTAATCCAGATACTTGCTCTCAGAGGAGCTATGAAAAAAATTGTGGGGACTTTATAGCAAAAGCCATTCCTACATTGCAGGATCTTAATATTTGGGATGTTTCAGATCATTTGTATTTTAAATAAAGAGGTGTTTTTAACAAAGTGTAATCTATTTAAACATAATAATTTGGTTTCTTGATGGTGATTCCAAACTCAGCTAAAGCTGGAATAAGGTCTTCCATTGTAAGGCAGTAGCGGCGGTCTTTTGAACCTTTGGAGCCCTGGAATGTAGTTTTAATAAAAATCATTAATATAGATCAATAAGTAACCTTTGAGCTCCCATGGCCAGTTGAGGAGTTGCTAGAGCGCATCTTGCAATGCTGCAAAGCGTCGTTCGCAATGTCAGAAATGAATTTCTGTGCTGCTATGGATATTAAGCGGACTAGTCTGGGGTCCCTGGCATCACACCCTGATGTTCTCAAAAAGTGGGCAGTTATTGCATCCGGAATCTACAATTAAACGTTGTGGTTTAACAACCTTTAGTATTAAAGTACGAGCGTACCGTAGGTGTGTAGTCCTCCAGCTGGAGAAGAAAATTGCTCAAGGGTTGACCGAAGGTTATCGGCTCGTCGTCCACAATCATTTTAGAATCGTGGGGTTCTGCCATTTTCAGATATTATTGTTGATTTTATCGCTTAGTAATTACACAGGTCTGTTTATATTTTTGTAGAAATTTTTTGAGGTTAGACTTTAATGAACTTTGACGCAACTTTGACGGATGGCCCGAGTGGTACCAACCACCAGCTAATGGCACCTGGCACCAACCGTGTGACTAAAGTAACTAGTTGGCACATCGATCTTGCTGTCTTTCGGTGTGGTGCCGAAATTAAGTGGCTAAATTCCCATTTCAAATACCCCACAATTACAACGTAAGTTTATGCGGGGAATGATCTATTGCAAGATCCCCAATTTGAATTTTTGACCCCACCTCCCACTATGTGACTTTCATGTTATGTAATAATTAAGGTTATAGTAGCCACAATCAAGATTTAAAAGGCTAAACTCCAACTCTTTTTTATTTGATAGAATGGCTGCCATGCGTAGTGTTTCTCGCCTTCTGACCCGCCGCGCCCTCAATACTGTGGTCACTCGGGGGTATGCTGATGAAATGAGCTTCACTTTTGCTGCTGGAAACCAGGTAAACATCTCAAGTACTCACCCTGCGTCTCTAATATTGTTTATAGGTGTTCTATGACGCCCAGTCAGTGAGGCAGATTGATGTGCCATCATTCTCTGGATCATTTGGTATCCTACCCAAGCATGTGCCCACATTGGCAGTCTTGAAGCCAGGTGTAGTCACAGTCTATGAAAATGAAGGAAATGTCAAGAAGATCTTTGTCTCCAGTGGTACAGTTACAATCAATGAAGACTCATCAGTCCAGGTTTGGTTCCAATAAGCACCAATAAAAAATCACTCTAAATTTGCATCTAGGTTTTGGCAGAAGAAGCTGCACCTGTAGAAAACCTTGATGCTTCAGCTGCGAGAGAAGTCCTCAACAAGGCCCAAACCCAGTTGTCTTCAGCATCCACAGATCAGGTATTTTCTTTTTAGTTGTGAAATTCACAAATTAATTTGTTGTTGTAGGCAAGAGCTGAGGCCCTCATTGCTGTGGAAGTTGGAGAGGCCCTTGTTAAGGCTGTTGAATAAATGCAACACATGGAGGAATAGATTGTTAATTTTATTTACTATAAAAGTTTAAAAATAAAGATTTGGCCCCCAAAACTCTTGTTAAGGAAAGATGGGATGTACATTGAAAATAAAAGATAACAGGATTCTGTTCTGATTTTATTTTTATGCAACTTCTAATACATTCCATTCATACAAAAACTAAAGGGTTTCTAACTCTAAAGCCAATTCTCTTACAGTGGTACGAAAAAAGATTTTCAAGGGTGAGCAGCGTATTTAACTGCCAAAATAGGCAACATACAATATATGTAATATAACACCACAAAAATTTAAGTCTGTCACACAATACCGACCCACCTCGAATGTTCACTATATATCGGCTTTCTTTATGTTGCTGTTTCATTAAGAAGACATTACGTGAATTCATAGTTTATTAAATAAAAATGTAACAAAACAAAGTAAAGAATGGAATATACATTTTCATACACAAAAACCATCAAAAGTTACGATAACTCAAAACCGGCTTGTTGTTCAATTGCCGACAATAGTTTATTTTTCAACAGTTCCTCCTCTCTGATTACCGGGATTTTGAGCAGATTTAAACACGTGCTAGCAGTCGGCATTCTGTCTTCACTTCCAGAAGATTGTATACAAAATTGAGGATTCAGTTCCTAAAATTAAAAAATTAGTTTGTTTACATTTGTGGGATTTCGACAGACCTTGAAGCCCAACAACGGCGGCCTCGAGCAGCTCGTGACGAACTTGAGCAGCATTTTTTTCTGCGATTCGGTAAATTTATTTAGGATTTTCCAAAACAGATTAACAGTTGGATGATCTGCGGTAAATTCACCTAGAACTCCG
Source organism: Diaperis boleti (assembly GCA_963583935.1). NCBI lineage: Eukaryota > Metazoa > Arthropoda > Insecta > Coleoptera > Tenebrionidae > Diaperis > Diaperis boleti. The sequence goes on along the minus strand of OY757242.1, from coordinate 57,727,494 downwards.
AATTCAGAAAATTTCCCTTGTTCTTGTAACTCTTACCTCCATATACAGTATGGGCCTTCAAGTCACTCAAGTCAATTTCCTGAGTATCCCCTCCTATAATAACCTGAAGCTCGTTGTGGTTGAACAACTTTAACCACAATAATGGCACGACGCTGTCTAGCCCCTCCCTAAATGCTAAACACTGCTTCTTTAATTGCATATTCAGCTTCAGATCGGCCAACCGTTGAATATACTCTAATCGATTTTCATTTGTTACTTGTATATTGCTGCCATGTGGTTTCAACTCGACTACCTGCGGGGTTATCAATTAATTAATTTGTTTCTGGGGGTGCATTAAAACATTACTCTGGTTTCTCCTAAATCCGTATTTACTGTTGTAAAATCTAAACCGAGATCGCTAACGTCTCCTGAGTAGTCACGTAAGTAGAGGAGATTGCGGTACAGTACTGGATCTAGTGATTTTAAATAGTGGGCACTAGCTCTATCCACTAGGAGTTTTGCTAGGAAAAATTCTGCTAAGGGAAGGTCCACAAGGATGTTCTCAAAGATCGCCTGCGGACACATACATATGATATAGTGTGTAACCACGATAATGTCAAAAAAAGCGTTGGAGGACACTTAAAAAACGGTCGTCCCCGTCAATTGAATTTGATGAATTCAACTACGACATCTCGTAGACTATATAACATGAAGCCCTAAAACGTGCTCTGTTGTTTGATAAAGTTGATTTGTGAGATAACGCGCGTTTCAAATAATACAAATAATGTTTCCGATTTTTTTTTACCAGTAAACGCGTGATTTCAAATAACCAAAAAAAAAAACACGAATTGTGCGTCCAAGCGCGATAGAAGTGAAACATTTTATTGAAAACTATATAACATCACTGCCCAGGATCCCATTGGTACACCATCCACGCACTCACCATTCATTAAATATATCCATCTGTCATTTACAGTCTGAATCTACCTACTTGATTTACATCACAATCAATTTAAAAGGAACAAAAGTCCGAGTCTACTTTGCGAAAATGCCCGTCGAAATCAGTACAAAATGCGTTGAAACCGATTTGAATTAATCCAAAAATCGTCCGATAAAAGTGTACAAATTATATTGGTAGTTATTTGAGCGGAGATGAAATACTTAAAAACAGCAGTTAGAGAGGGGATTTTCGTGTCGCGTCCGACACGAATTATGCTTACCCCGTGCCAAAATCTTACACCGTTCGCCGCTTCGAAGGGAAGGATCCGACGTCCAACTTGCGTTTTCGTGTCGGACGCGAATTAATTAACGAGAGAAGAGGTACAATATAAAATATCCACTTATTTTATTAGGCTTAATTAGGCTTACACCGTGCAAAAATATATATATATTTTCCGTCTATGTAGTTTGTAGAAAAACTGTTTTTGAAAATTGTGAGACGACCTCATTATGAGTATATTTAACACAAATTTGTGTCGCCACTCTCAAGCTGAAAAATACTTACTTTTCCTACAAGTCGTCCTATAAAATAGTAGTGCTCCATAAAGTTCTCCACAATCAAATGCACATTCGGATTTGGATACAAAGTGTTATCGGCCGTCATCAGGAAGAATCCCCTATTCGGATCAAAAGCAGTTTTCAGAACCTCATTAATAAACTCTTTAAAAATACCACCACCGTCGATCCCCGCTTCCTCCAAACCCACGTTATTTATAAACTGAATGCGAACTTTATGCTTTAGATCCGTTTCTACAAATTGTGCGTTAAGACAAACAATAATTCTTAGCGCGAGAGTTTGGTACCATTTTTAATCGACAATTTCTCAAAAGCGTCTTCATACAAATGCGTCCGTCTTATCACCACCACGTTGTCGTGGAGGAATTCATGATGGAGCCGCTGATAATCGTGCTCGCCCAAGCTGTTCCTGCACCAGTCTCTTAATAACAAAACTCTTGTGTTGAAACCAATGAGAAATGGGAGTTCTTGTAGAATTGCCAGCGATCGTTGTTCTATTGTCGAGAGGGGTGGTAGGTGGTCTTCATCTAATAATAATTTTAATGATTGTGCAAACCTACTCTACAGTGCATAATTACCATCAGTGTCAGCAACCAATCCATGAAATGGCTTGATGGTCTTGGAGAGATAATTCCTCCTTGACAAATCCTGTGAAATGTGAATCTTCTTGCCAGTCCAAAAACCAAGTGGGCAAAACTGCTTCCTAATATCTAACATGTACAACATCCTAACACAGTTTAAGCAGGAACTGTACAAATGGAGAATCTCTGGGGTAGCTGGAATCTAAATTCATGTAAGTTGTAAGACTGGTACAACATTAACAACGTACTGTACTAGACCTACACATAGGAAAGGCTATTTCCACCAAGTCGACGGCGACAGCTTTCAGCAACTTGGACATTGAGTATAAATCATTTTGGGAGAAAGTTTCACTGGTGTCAGAATTCTCTAGAAGTTAACTGTTACCCTAATTTATAATATGACGAAAATCTACAAACCCCGGTCCGTCAGCGTCTCAGTATAAAAAGTAAAAGTATCACAAAAAACAGAAATATTTGTATGGCAATCTTTCCAAGATAACAAACTAGAACCTCTTAGTTCCCCTTCCAGACAGGGTTTCCTATTCAATAAATGCCACAACTTGTTCAAGAAAATACCATTTAAGCCTAATTTATACAACAATCTGTAATTACCCTATTCATTATCACAAAATTCAAACAACTGGACTTACAAATATTTCCTAATTGAGTCTTTGTAAACAAGCAGCAGATTGTGACAAAACCTGGTGAGAGACATCATTACATCTTCACTGTTACTGTTGTGTTCAAAGAAATGAAGCCATTTTCTCACTCTTTCTGGCTTGTTCATGATATGTAAATAGTCAGAAAGTAAGGACTCTTCTTCTGAGACCTGGACCTCACTCTCATCATCACTGTCATCTGCTATTAGATACACAGGGGGTTTCAACTGATGGAGATCAGTGCTCAGACTTGATAGCACCTGAATACTGTCAATTGTGGGTTCTAAAGAATCGACAATGTTTAAATAATAACCCAATTGTTTATATTACCGTAATCGTCGGGCTCCAATGCGAGAATGCAATAAAACAAACTATTGCTGATTTGGAAGTGGTAGCCACTATTCAAATACCGTAAGATTTTGTCATAGGGAAAGTCCCTTTTGTTCTTTAAGTAAGGTATGAGTACATTTTTTATATTTACAGTAAAGGTTGGTTTAAGGAAGTTGCTGCAGAATTCTGACATGATAGTTTCCTGGGAACTTTGGGACTGAAAGGGGCGGTAAATTAAGTTAAGAATTTGTTCAATCAGGTGTTTGGTGTCACTGTCCAATAAACTTCGAAGGTGTTGAAAATAACCTAAATTTTGTCAGCTGTAGTAAGTAACTATAATATACTGGTGTGTGTTCTTACCTTTACGAATTAAATAGTCAATAGTGTCTGTATTAACAATGAAAACATTAAGGCAAGTGAGCATCAACCCCCTCATATTCTCCTGATGGGAGCTCTTCACACATAAAACTAGCCACCTTTTTATTAGCCATGCCAGAGTCTTGTCTTTTTCCACATTCTGATTAATTTCACCCCTCTTATTGAGCAGACACTGGGACATTTGGTACTGCAACACTTTTTAGTGACTCTACAGTAATAAATTTATATTATACTACCAATCTCTTTGTGTCTTGGTCTTGGTCATAAAAAAACAACAGTTTTGACAGCAGTGTCTGTATGGGAGTACTCTCAAAATAGACATCATAAAAATGCCTCTCTTCCTGTTTTTTGTGTTTCCGCACCAAGTAGCTCCGTATGTGCGATTGTAGTAATTCAGCACTTTGTAATTTTAGTCTTTGCTCCTACAAAACCTTGTTACTTTTAGATGTTATCATGTAGCAACTTACCTGTCGTTTGCGTCTCTCCTCGTGGGTTTTCTGGAGCAAAACGTCTCTGGAGATCTTTTTGCTGGCCCCTGAAAGGTTCTGTTCAGGCTTTGTCCTGTAGTTGCCTTCAAAACTGTATGACATTTTGAAAGCTAAAATGATTTGATGCAATTTTTTAAATTGAAGGTCCTGTAGGGGTACATACCCATTTTAAAAATTTAAATTTATTTGCACTTGTTCCGAAATAAATTTACAAAATGATGAAAATGAACGTATCACGATTTATGAATGTCATTTTTGACATTGACAACATTGCATTGACAGTTGTAATGAGAACGATTACCAACATTATAGTGCTAATTACAAAAATGATTTTGTTTGCAACCCGTAATACATTTCTGTTTATTCGTTTTGGACATGGGGGTTCATATTCATAAAAAAAAAGATGAGAAGCAGTGGGTAGGATCGATGTGTGTGAGGCATGTTTGACGATTTCAATTCCGTCATAAATTAATATAAAAAACAAGAATGAAACCCGGTTCTTTGGAAAAATGCGCAAATTTTTTATTCAGCCCTTCATTGTGTTTTTTTTTACTATACAGGTGCAAAGCTGAAATTGAGAACACAAAATTAGAGGTTTACATTTTTATTGATTTTAACAAAAGTTCTTGAAACGCGTCGATTTTTGTTTTTAAATTGCCACAATTTAGCCTTATCAGCTTAATTTCTTTTGTTTTTACTCAGGGGCCTGTAACCACCCTTAAGTTTTTTTTTCCAATGAGAATATATGTCAACCGACACATCATTGGAAATCTTATAAAAAAAAAGGAATACAACGATGTGTTTTGTTTCATGTATTTTTATCTCATCTGTGAATAAGTACCTAAAAATTGTTTTTTGGATGCTTCAGTGTGTTTCTTTTTCTTTTTCTAATAAATTTAATTTTCTTTGCAAACTTTGTTAGTTTGCACAATTTATTTGTCGAATAAGTAGTGATAGTTAATAAGTTCCGGTCCACGAAGTAAAACGTTGGCCCTTATTATTATTTTGTGTTTTGCTTTTGTTGTTAACAAATTAGTTTTCTAAAAGGAAATATTTGTTCCACGACATTAACACAAGTATCTTGTGTCGGTTTGAAAACGGATAGGCTGTTATTTCACTGATAATTGTGGATAAATGATGGGTCGCAGTCTTTGTTTGAACACGTAGTTCCTGTGTTTTTTGCATAAATTATTTAAATATATTATGATATTTATTACCATGTACTACAATAAATTTCATCAGCTTAATTTTTATCTTAAATGAGTCTAACACGTTTATCCATTATTTCAAACAATGATAACAAAGCAATCTCTACGTTCATGATAAGTTTATTGTATGTATTCAAAAAGAGAGCTGTTATATATTTTACCCCATAAAACCAAAATTTTACCCACAGCCATCTGAACAACGGTAAACGTAGTTATTGAAAATATTGATACTCAAGAGTTAATTGACAGAGATATAAGGAATGTATCAGAGAAATAATACGAAACTACAAAAAGAATAATAAGCATTAAATGTTGGGAAGAAAAGGTAAAAGGAAAATATTAGAAAAAATATAAGAATCAGATAAAAACTCGTACACGAAATGGCGCAAAACAAAGTTTCAGAGGAGAATATCAAACTAAAAATAGAGCGTTACAAAGCGTAATAAAATTAGAAAAAAATACAAAATAAATGTTGGGCGCAATCAACAGAAGCATGGAAACAATGATAAGACTTAAAAGAAATCAAAGTCAATAAAGCAATAGGCGATTTAATCTCCACTGAATCAAAAATACCCTAAACTATTCACACTATATTATGTATAATTTGATCTCCATTCATAGATAAATTTATACCTATTAAAAGTATATTAATTTGATGATGCCATCTTTATTTATCTTATGTAAATTGAAGTGCCATTGTTTTCAAATTAGAATTAAATTATAAAGCTTCTTCTGCTATCCAACAATTATCATGATATTGTCTTTGTGTCACGTACTCGTTTAAGGCCACGCAAATAAAGAACTGGAGTGGTACCCTACTCGGCAATTTTGAGAATCATCCTGTACCATTGAATTACTGAAAATTTGTTGAGTCATTGCCACTAGTGTGATAAGTGAAAATTTAAAAAGAATAGCCGTTTGTTAATATTAAAATGACACATTAAAATTGGTGGAACAAGAACGGCGAACCTCCACCCAACAAATTAGATTTAGATAGTGTAGTCCGATTCGATGTTATTGTTATTTATTGATATTCTAGTAATGCTAACAAAAATTAATATCTTGACTAAAGAACAACAACTAAAGCACCGACAGAGAATTTCAATTTTTCATTGAGAAATTAAAGAAAAACGCATGTGTTAATTAAAGGTCTAGTGGTATAGTCTAATGTAGGCCGGTGTCTTGATATCAGATCAATTCGTATTTCCGCAGACAATTTTGAGTTCTCTGCATTGTGGGACGTTTACATCATTTAGATATACAGGGTGCTATGGAAGTCCTAGCAGAAAATTTAACCAAAAGTAGAACTCGTCAAAATAAACATTTTTTTTATCTATAATTTTTTTTTTCGCAAACGCTTCCCTACGGATTTAAAATTAAGAATAGTTTGACCCAGATATCGTCCCCTTAATACTACAACTAGGTAACTCTAGGTATAACTAGATGTCTTTTTCAAAAGCAAAATTTTTTTAAAAAACGCAATTCGAATAAATGAAATCATTATGGACGTGCAAATTGGTCCAATTGCTTACAATGCTTTTTAAAAACAATATTAATTTTTTGGCGTAAACCATTTTTTTGCTATGCAAAATTTAAAATTGCTCTTCTGAAAAGTTTACGATATGAACCCACGTTCATTGATTGTGAGAAATGTACAAAAACTTTTTCCGATAAACGAATCGAAATAAAAACTGTTTAAATGGAAACATGTACCTACCATAATATGCATAATATTGAAGTAGGTTCGTATGTAATAATAAACTCTCTAACTTACATCAGGGATAATATCCTTGCTGGTGTACGTGGGGTAAACAATAAAAGTTGACACACCGACACTTCGAAGCACATCTTCGAATACTTAAAAATTTCAGGTTCAATTTCCACACGTTGGAATTTCGGGATTTGAAAAACGTTCCATGCACAGACAATAAGCGGCGGGCTTCGTTTGCATACCTAACACTAACATTATCCCAAACAGCTGCACTATAGAAAAAACATTTTCGTGGAAATTGCAATAAATAAATTCTTAGTATTTGCTTAAAAATCGAGCACAGACCATAACATAGTGGCCGGCGCGACACAACCGATACCTAAAATCGCCTAAAATTGACTATCAACGACAATTTTTTTGTTCCAAAAAAGTTAGGAGTTTACCTTGTTCGACAAAAATTTTCTGATGCGTTCAAGTTCATGTAGTCATAGGCGGAAGGTGAAATAAGGGGCCAGAAAATTGTTCAAAAAAATTGCGGGTTTCAGCTAATTGTAAATAGGAAAAATGTTTATTTTGACGAGTTCTCCTTGTGGTTAAATTTTCTGCTAGGACTTCCATAACACCCTGTATGTATTTATAATAACTTTAAACTCTTATCATAAAAATCGGTGTTAGAAAAATATTATTTACATACAGCTTAGGTACATATAAAATGAAAATATCATATAAAAGATCAGATTTGTAAAGATTAACGATTGTTTATAGACCTAATTATTATCAGTCATGGATTTCGACTAATTCACGTCTTTTCTGATTATGTATTCCTGTGTTTTTTTGAAGTGAAACTTCTTATCCCACGGTGTAAGATTTTTGTGCGGGATAAGCGCGCAACCCGACACAAAAATACAATATATAAGTAGGCAGCTAGGACCCAAGAGGGCTCCTGTCCAAGGGGAGGCTTGTCGCAAGGGGGTCCCTTGTATCACGAAAACTATCAAACAAAACACAATGGCCTAATACAGTTATATACTTCATCTCCAGTCAAATAACTACCACATATAATTTCCTTAGTGCGAGGAAAATTATCAAATAATTTCGAAATGTTAAACACGAGTGCTTGCTGAACCAGTTAAAAGTACGAGTGTACGTAGTGCACGAGTATTTTTTGTATGTTTGAGCAAGCACAAGTGTTTGACATTCCATAATAATTATTTGATAATTTTTCGAGAATGAAGGAAATTCGGTTAGAGAATTGCATGATGATTTTTTTGTACAAAATAAAAAGTTGGTTTTGTATGCGGTTAGTAAGCCACTGATTTTATTTATTTTTCCTATGTCAAATTTAATTTTGCGACGCTTTCTCAAGTTAAGATGAATAAGCGATTCAGTGATAATCCTTATCAGACATTGGACTAAGTATTGCAAAAAGTGTTCCTCTTAATACAAGAAAATCGCATTCGTCAGTGTGGAGCCAGTTTGAAAACTTTTGTATTGAAAGAAATTATACATTACAAGCAGGTACTCCACCTGAATTTGATGGATCATGCATATAACATGAAGAAAATCAACTGATGTTCTGTTTTATTAGACAGCCATTCCATGGAAAGCCCAACTCCGAAATTTTAGTAAAACCTTATGTGTCAAACGCACCGTATATTCGCAAGTAGCAGATTATTGTTCAATTTTTCCATAAACCGTTATATCTTTGCAATAAATGAATTTAAACTTGAGTTGTCCCATCCGTAATCGTCCTATTTTGAATTTTTATCAAAAATTTCCGCTGAATTTATATATTTTCATGGAAGAATAAATCATAACATTTTTATTATCCCTCGACTGATATAGTATACCCGCAATACTTTTAGTTTTCTGAAAAAGATTTTTATAGTTATTTTACAAGTACCTTTTCTCTGGCGCATTTATGTCCCATCCCATCATTAAATTAGGTTTTAGAGAAATCAGCGGCATGTATTTGAATTGTCAATCAAAAAAACTGATTTGAAAAATTGACTTTGAAAATGAAAGTTGACAAAATTATGTCCTGTCCGTAATCATGGAATGGCTGTAGAATGTCAAGGTTGGAATAAATAATGATTACAAGTTTGTTGCACCAATTGAAATAATTGTTGTAATTACTATACTGAGAGATAAATTTTAATTAATATTAACACGCATCAACCATAGCGTAGAAGACCGTCATCATAAAAAAATATAAAGAAATTATTGAAATAATAGACAAATTAATGTTCTTAAAGAAGAAAGATGATGAGAACTCCGAAAACAACTATCTTTGTTAAAACGTATGAACAGCCTTAAAGAAAAATTAATGCAAGCACTTAAAAAGTAGGGCCTAAACATCACTGGAAAAAAAAATAGTATATTATTATACGAGTTCCTGTGTAAATTGGGTGCTTTCCGGCACTAGGGTTTTAAAAAGCACGAGTAAAACGAGTTTTAAGACCCGAGTGCCGGAAAGCCCCTAATTTACACAGGAACGAGTGTAAAACAACGTTTTATAGTTCGACACCACCTTGGCAAGTCTTTAAATTGCTTAAAATTCATAAAAATAGTGTGACGTTTATCTGACATTTTATTATTTTTACATGACAGAAGAGTGTTCACACAAGCAAAAATTTGAAAATTCTGACAGTGTCGAACTATAAAAAATACTAAACAATTTACTTATCTTAAAATTCAGATATATTTAAGTCGAACTCCACAAACTTTAATAAATTACAATGGGAACATGTTTCGGCAGAACATGTATCATTAATCTCTTAATTAGGGCTGATGATGGCAGTAGTGTTCTGCCGAAACATGTTCCCATTGTAATTTATTAAAGTTTATGGAGTTAGACTTAAATATATTTAAATTTACTCCACTTGGATTCATCGACACTCTTCTGGTTTAATTTACTTATCTGTTAGTTGTTAAATAAAGGACAGCAAAAAAATTCAAACGGTATGGGTATGAATTTACGTACAGTTCTAGGAGTAAGAAAAACATAAAAAAAAATATATTATAGAAAAATTTGCTTTAAAAAAAAAGAGAACCGACTTCAAATAGTGAAAAATAATTGAATACATGTATTATTACATGTACTACCCAATGATCTGTCTGAAGTCGGTGCCAAGCCAAATAGGTTACAAATTTGTAACATATTGTAATTATACAAAAATATCAACAACGTTATAACGCATACAAAATTCGATATCATTCGAGACGACCGTCAACGAAGTCTGGCGTTTGGGATGTTTTGCTCAGCACGAGCCCCCCACCCACGCTTACGCATTCTGGTGCGTTCGCCGGGAGACCTTCGATGTGGCTGGAGCAGGCAGCCTATCTATCTACTACCTATTTGGCTTAGCACCGACTTCAGACAGATCATTGGGTAGTACATGTAATAATACATGTATTCAATTATTTTTCACTTTTTGAAGTCGGTTCTCTTTTTTTTTAAAGCAATTTTTTTTACAATTTTAAGTGATAAGTTAGTGATACCTAGTAAAGACGCTTCTCCAATATTGAGGTCCTCAATAAAGTTGACGAAGAAATCGGTATGAAAATAATTATATACATAAAATGAAGAAAAAATATGGGGATTTTTCTCGATTTCCATGGGATCCCTGATCAGATAATGATTTTTTGACAATGGAACCACGTCAAGAGTATACCCTTTCAAATAAAAGAAGAATTTTGTAAATCGGTCCACAACTGACAAAGAAATCGGTGAGCATACATGATAAGTCGGTTCAAAAGGGAGCGAGAATTTGAGGATTTTTCGATTTCCATGAGATTCCCTGATCAGATCCTGGATTTTTTAACAGTGTAACCACCTTTAGAGTATGCCCTTTCAAATAAAAGAAGAATTTTGTAAATCGGTCCACAATTGACGAAGAAATCGGTGAACATACATGAAGTCGGTTAATTAAAGGGAGCGAAAATTTGAGGATTTTTCTCGATTTCCATGATATCCCCTCATCAGATCCTGAAATGGTGACAATGGGACCAATCTGTAAGTATACTCTTTCGAATAAAAGAAGAATTTTACAAATCGGTTTATAAATGACGGAGTTCTGCAGTAACAAACATTAAAAAAAAAAAAAAACATACAACCGAATTGATAACCTCCTCCTTTTTTGAAGTCGGTTAAAAATAACTATTACTAGATTACTTCCATTGATATTCTGTGAAGGAAGGTGTTAAAATAAACGTACCCATGCCTGACACCTGAAGGATCGGTTATATGCAGAGTGTTACAAAATGATTTTCATCTAGTTAATTGTAGTCAATTTTGTAAATGTAAATCTTTTTGTGCCGCTCTCTTCTTTCCATTTGCTAATTGGTTGTCAAATGGTAAATGTCAATTAATTAAATTCAAGCAAGATACGGGATTCATCCTGGGTCCCATAATCGGAATGAGTACACTCTAAACCCTTTAACTAGGATCAATTGGAGGGCAAGCCTGGTGCCTTCAGCCGCGGTAATTGCAGCTCCAAGAGCGTGTATTATAGTAGAGTTCTCAACGTTTGAAAAGTCTTCTAGAAATCAGTTTCGTGTGACCCGCGAGGTTAAAAGCAACGAATTAGCCAGAATGCAAGCTTGTGCCTTGTGACTCAAAATCCGAAAGCCGTCAAAAATCGTCCTGTGCAGAAGGGCACTAGAAACGAATTGCGAGTTACGCATATAGGGGGAAACTAGATTTTGAATGTGATTTTTTGGTAGTAGTTTCATAAAAAAGTCTGTGCGGGTTATATTTTTTTTAATTCTTTGAAATTTCCAAAACCCCTAAGAGTCTTAGGCGAGCGATAACTTCGGAGGCGAATAACTCGAAATGATACCCGTTAAAAATTCGTTAAATTTGCCGCTTTTTTTCGTTTCCACTGGATTATCTCAAAAACAAAAGCCTAACTTAAAAAATTCGTCTCTTGAAAAAAGTTTGCCCCGAGTATGTGGATGCCAACCGTCTTTGTTTCATAATTTTTGAGAGTATGGTAACTGTCCGGCAATTAATAATGTACTTCGATGTCTTATTCCGCCCGCTCCGGCGCCGGCGGCGCGAACACCTTCGCTTCCCCACTCCGTTTAAATAGCCTCCCCTGCACAGCACTCCTCCCGCATTTCGCCTATGGCTGGGGAGAATTTTATTTAATTGCTGATTAAATTAATAATATGTAATATGAAATACAATTTAATCTTATGGATATTAAACATAGATACAATTATGATTATAAAAATGTATAACAAGAATTATAAATTATTGTACTGAATGTACAAAATATTGTGTACCTTATAGGTATATTTTTACAAACAGTAATTTGATAAAAAATGTGCATTTATCTGTAAATTTTGCTCAATCTTCATCGTCAGAGTCACTATCGATAATCTTGACGGTGGTGGATGTGGTGGAGACAGAGGCAAGAATATTTTTGCAAGACTTTTGCCCCATACATGTACGAAAACCTATTTAGCAGAACTAATTTTTTTGCAACTGTCTGCCACATATTCGACGGAATGTCAGTTGTTCAAACTCTGGGAAAAGCAGCTAAATGTAAATCCTTCTATATGCAAAAAAGTTTCCCAACATCATTTTTAAAAATAAATATTAAGCTAAACGAATTGATGTTGTTTTGGATACCTACAAAGAACACTCTATAAAAAGCACTAATAGATCTAAACGGGGAGTCACACGGGATTGAAAATAAATGCCCGTGAGCACTCTACTATTAGTTATTGCGGTTAGAAAGCTCGTAGTCGAATGGTCGAATCAACTGGGGTGCCGTTGAGGCGGTTGACGCTCTTCATTGGCATGGGAAATCTCACCATCTTGATTTTTGATGTTATATAAAAAGTATCTTCGTAAAGCGGCATTTTTTATTTTACATGGAAAATCCACAGGCGGATAGATGAAAATAATTTTGTAACACCTTGTAGAACGTAGTAGTGTGTGAATTACTGAAAGAGAAAATGAAAAAGCGTAAAAAAAGCTATAAATTTTTTAAACCAAACAAAAAATTTAAAAAATGCATAAATTCTCTGTATACTAAGGACTGCTACGGACATTATCGCGAGTGTTTATAGGTATACCATACTTTTTCTACTCCTATAAAGTGAAAACTTTAAATTGATTTATTTGAACATGTAAAATAACGTCCGAAATTGCTTTTACTCCCACAACTAAACTCCCTAACAAAGGAAATTTGGAACATGTTAAGGTGCTTCAGAGCGCTGATGTTATTTTCATACACAAATACATGCTTGTCTACATGTTTGTTTAAACTATTCAAGGATGTTGTAAGAATGTTTGAAAAAAAAGTTGAGCTAATATATTTGTTACTTCTTCAGAAGCACGTTTTTTAGTTCTGGTAATTATTTTATTTAATTGTTCTTTTGTGTACCTTTTTGGTATTTCCAAGGCTACAGCTGGTGTTTAAGTGTCTTACATCATCTAATCAATGCGTATTTCTCTGCAGGCAATATTTGAGAACATCGTTGGTGGACCTTGCAGAATTCTTCATAAGAAAATTTCTAGTGGATACAGTTGGTGGTACCATGAGATCATTTAAATTATAAATTATTATTATTTAATTGTGACGTTACGTTTATGTTTCTCATGTTAAATTGTTTTAATTAGAAAATAAAACGCCAACAAAGAATGTAGGTTTACTGTGAATTACAGCAAATGTTCAAAGTGTTATCCTCCAGCTTCATGCATTTTCCAACATCTGAAAGGTGTTTTTGAGATAAGGAAAAATGAAATAATCTAGAATTATCAGGTCCGGACTCCGATGCGGAAAAGAATGACACGATCATCATAAAACCATAAGACTAACACTCGCTCCGCTATAGCAGTATGTGGCTACAAGCTACAACATACTAACATCACGAAATCTTGCCACACAATTTGTTGGACTAATTTTTGATAATCTGCAGGAAAATTATTATGGTAGGTATTTCGAAAAACCTTTAACACAGTGTTCTATAGAATACTTCCATTCACCATTCTGTTGCCGTTTTTTTTAAGTCACTTTCTTCTGCGGTCACTTATTTGACACCTTTGACACTAAATACTAAACCAATTTGTCAACAGTTAGTAGTGCCAACCTAATTTAAATTTCACAGCATACGCTAATTTATAATTTCAATGATCGCACGGTACAATTTAAGGAAACTATCGTGCGTTCAACAAAAAACGACGTCAAGTGGGCAATGGATTAAAAAACGTATGGCGTAGATGGTGACAAATTTGTCACCTGACATTTGACATGTCAGATTATTAGATTGGGGAGGTTTTTATGGTGGTGCCTCCCCCACGCGGTCAGACACTGAAGCCAAGCCCCCGTTTCCCCAGTAGCCTACACATTTAATAATGTCACTGTTTACCCGTAATAAGCATTGCATGCGTGTGATCTAAATGCAGACATGACTTGAAGATTCCAAGGCTTGCTTCGTCGTCGATCTTTGTTGAACGCACGTTGTAATAACATATACAGGATGGAATCTTTAACTGGAATAAATTCTGTAACTTGCGTATAATATGTCACTAAAAATTGCGAAAACAGGTATTTTTTAGTTTTTTTTATGGGTTACATACTGGAACTAGTGTTTTGTATTTATCTCTTTCCTGAAGGATTCAAACTACCCCCTTTTTTATTTTTAAATACTCTTACAATTAAAAATAGCTTTAATACCTTAAGATGTATTTCCAGTATGTAGCTCGTAATAGTATATTACATAACGAGCACAGAAAGTGATGAATAACGTACAAGCGGGAAAGTTCCAGGCAGGCAATCCCGAGAGTGCGTTAAACACTTTCCTGCGAGTTTTGTACACCATTTTTTTCAACCGACTATAAACATTTTATTACTGACTCAAACAATTTACTATTACTGGCAAGTTCTACGAATACTTCAAGAAATATACTATGCTTAGACCATCCGATGTTAATGAGCAGCGTTTCTTTTTAAATTACCAGAAACAGAAGTGCTACAAAGGCGCAGAGAGGACATATAACTTTTTTTTCATTATTTCGACTTTAATCTCGAAATTTCGACTTTTAAAGAACCATTTAGAGAGGGCTTAGTCGCTACTAAGGTTAAACTTGTTTTTATAGGAAGCGATGCTCAGGAAATTGTAATTGGAGATAATAATTACGAATTACATAATTTAAAAACCTTCCTTAGTCTGTTTATACAGTGTGGAAATTAAGTAAGGAATAAATTCAGTAACTCCGTTGGTATATGCAATAGAAATAGAACTTAAAAAGCATGTGATAGGGCTAATTATAGCGCATCCGAGGAACGTATACTCATTTTTTTTCATCAGTTTTTTTTTACAGTTATGACGTCATCAATATGTTTTTTTAATGGCAACCTATATTTTTGATTTTACATTCCCATGGAGTTTTTTATTCTGATTTCAACGTTATCAAATACTCAATAAATTAAAATTTAAATATATCTAAGTAAGAACACTTCTGCCATCATCAGCCCTAATTTAACAAGAGATTAATGATACAATTGATGAATTACAAGAGGGGTTCTTACCTTAAAGAATATAAAAAATTATGACATTGACGTAATTTTGAATTAAATTTGACGTTTTCAAAGGGTTACATGATTTTTAAAAGATTTCGTAAAAACAACATTTTATAAAATGTAAAAATTAAAAATGGATCAAAGAGAATCTGGTAAGTTTGTTTGAGCGGTGAAAAATTAAAATAGTGAATTAATAATGGGATTATTGAAGTTATTCTGTTCATTTAAACAAGATCTGTTTTCCAGTTTCAAGGCTTTCCTTATTTCCAAAGTCTCAAGAAAATCTAATTTCCGGCCTTTATTGCATTTATGAATCAATTTGGAATTTGATGGTGAAAAACTATGTTTCGTTATTAATATATGATTGGCGAAAGAAGAAGGTGTTAATGGTGGAGGATCAAGATCTGTGTTCAAATTAGTAAAATTTCAAAAAATTAACCGAACTGTCTAATGTTATCGGAATTTAAGAAAAAAAAACATAGAGATACCAATACAATGTTGACAAGTTCTGAATTGGTACAAAATAATAGTTTATCTCTATTAAATAATAAATGAACTTCTAAATAATAATATCTGGCTCCAACAGGATGGTGCTCCAACACACTAAGCACAGTGCGGCGTTATTTGGACAAAGTGTTTCCAAGAAGATGGAAGAAGAGGTCCAATAGAATGGCAGGCTAGATCCCCAGATCAAACCCCATTAGATTTTTTCTATGGGGGCACTTAAAAACCAAGGTGTATCAAAACCGACCCAACAAATTGAATGATCTTGAAGGAAGAATTCGACATGAGTGCAGTTTAATAACTCCTCAAACCATTCAAAACGTATTGGCTGCTTTTTATGATCGTCTTGGATTTTATCAGATGATGCAGGGTCATCAGTTTGAACATTTGGTGGAATATCTTTAATTTATAACTCTCACATCAATAGTCTTTTTGTTAATTTTGTTTTCTTATTTTTTCTCATTAATTGCTTTTGGGAACTTTGTTTTGTTTGGATTTATATGTTTTTTTCCTTGAATTCTGATAAAATTAGACAGCTCTGTTAATTTTTTGAAATGTTACTAATTTGAACTTTAGTGCCGTTTTTATTTATTTTTTCCTTATGTAACCTATTGAGTATTTGATAACGTTGAAATCAGAATAAAAAACTCTATGCGAATGTAAAATCAACATAGGTTGCCATTAAAAAAAAATATTGATGACGTCATAACTGTCAAAAAAAAAAATGCAAAAAAATGTGTATACGTTCGTCGGATGCGCTATAATTAGCCCTACCCCATGCTTTTAAAGTTTTATTTCTAGCGCAAATACTAACGGAGTTACTGAATTTATTCCTTACTTAATTTCCACACTGTATATTAATCTGATAAAATGCATATTCCATTTATTTATATTGTAGTGTTACACTTTTAATTAACACATACTGAAAGCAGTGATATTTATGCAACATAGGATGCTACATATTATCTATAAATATACTATTTAGAATGCAAGTGCATTCACATTCTCGCTAGCCCGGTGGGTGTTTGGTGAAATTACGACTTTTGAGTGAATTGACCGCTTTACGCAGATTTACTTGACATGATTTGGTAAGTCCACTGTTTAATGTCAGACAATTGTGTTACATTTCTAAATGTGGTATCATTGACGATATCAATATTCACATGGAAGCTATTCATGAAAAGATATATGCACTGAAAAACAACAATTTAAAGATAAAAAATAATAGTGTATTTAATGAAAGGGTATAAACATTATTAAGTGCCGCCATATGGCATTGTGCCACACAAACAATTGGATGAATACACTCTTTACAATGGTACTGTTCACTTTCTCGTAACCCGATTGATATTAGACATAAGTGCGAGTTGTGTGAATTTATTGACCGGTTTGCACACGTACAATGTGATTGACAATGGTAGGTAAGTAATTTAAATTGGGTTAGATTAATTTGTAAGAAAGCGTTGTTGGCAGAATACTTTACTTTGTTCTCAATTGTGTTAATTAACAATAATAAATTAATACATAATTAATGAAAGAGTAGAAATTGTAAAGTGCGACGAATTTGCGCAGTGACTTTGGTTTACTTAATTTTAAAAATTAGTAACTAAATTGAAAATCCCTTGAAATGGTAGTAGTCAAATTAAATGAGTAATTTAAACATGCTATACGTACACAATATGTATGTCACAAGATCAATAAAAATATAACCCTTTAATTGTTGATTAATCAATAACACATTTTTCAAAAATTTAAATATATTCTTCAAAAGACCAGACAAATGGTGCTAATCCAAGTAGAATACATGACGCATGAAAAGAGGATATGCTGAACTTTAGTTGACCTATTGTTGAAAATGTTATTATAAATTGACACACTTCTAGTTTATCTTTGTCTTCTCATGAACGTTTAAAAAATCATGTCGGAGAGTTCATTAACATCAGCTGTGTTTATTTTTAAGATCACAATATACTAATTTGTTGTGCTAATTTTGTTTTACATGAAAAAGTTACTACTTTTTTACTAGGCATACCTCGCACACAGGGTAATTTTGGACATGTGTCACTCCGTGAAACTAGTAATATGTAGGTAGTTCATTATAAATTGGAAGATATTTTCACAAAAAGGAAGAAACTATTCGCCAATTGATTTGATGTTATGAACGTTTTAACATAAAAAAGAAGCAATTATTGGAATAATTATTCAGGAGTTCACCTCATGTTACCACCTCACGTGTAATAATTTGTCTTAATAAAAAAAAGTTAGAGATAATGTCGAAATAATAATTGTCAGCCTCGACATTCTCCATCACAAACCTACATTCAAGGTCTGTATTTTGAACAATTATTATAATATAAAAAATCCCTTTAATCACCGCAGTTCCATACACTAGAAGAAAAGAAAGCAAATATTTCTATAGGTAACTACAAAAATTAATTCATGTGGCCATGTATGAAACTAAAATAAAGTTATATAAAGAAGCATTTTTAGGTAAGGAAGGGGAAAACAAAAAATAACAACGGACAAAGAATGAAAATAAATTAATAAAATAATAACCAACTTGAGTAGAACCTCTAAGAAACTGAACCTTCTTAAACAATAAAAAAAGGGTTATAAATTAAAAGAATGAAATAAAAGAATTTGGTTAAATTGATAAAACACCTATTATGGAGATCTACTGTCGAAGTACAAACATAATAAAGCTGGTGGTGGACTACACACATGAAACAAGCAGTAAAAGAAGGTATAATGAGAAAAAGGGCAGAAATGTCAAAAGAATACAAAAAATGTGAGTGTAATTATGTTGCAGTTACCAATTTTGGAGTGAAAAATGGTACTTCCAAAGAGAAAGAATATAATATGATTAACATAAAAGACAAAGAAGAAAGAAGAAAAAATATTGGACAGAGGGCGACAAAATTTTCAGGAATGAGGTAGTATACTACAAAATAAAGTTTTTGGAAAATACAATACAAATCATAAACCTCATTGAAAAGTATATTGTTTAGCGCTATTATAGTAAGACAGAATTGTACTAGTTTAAAATACGTCATTAGTGGCCGGCATATGAATTAAGTGAGAACCTACGCCTTTCCATTTCTCACTCATTTTATAAGTAATTCTTTCCTTTTCGCTCTTACTATCTCCATACTCGAAAACTCATGACGTAGATATTCGCCCGCGAAACAGTTTTTCATTTATTTCATGAAAACGGCTATGATTTGAGCAAAACGAAAAAATAGGAGTACTCTCAAGTTTCAATACTACTCCATAACTACTCCATAACGACCCGAACAAACCCGATGATGAAAATTTGAGAACAATACAAAATATTTGGGAGGAAGGGAGGAAATTTGCCAGGAAAATATAACATTAGCTGCAGCCAGAAAGTTTATGGGAGAAAGAGGATTACAGTTAACATTAGCCATACAATGAGAAATAAAAGTATCAAGTGGAAATCTGGAAGAATATTGTCCATATCTAAAAGAAAGGGGACAAGAGAGATTGTAATAACTAAAGAACAAGTGCTCGTCGAAAAATGTTATCAAGCACAACGGAAAGAAATAAAAGAAATCAAACTTAAAAAAAGTAGAACTCGAGGAAAAAGATGAAGTCGAAAATAGAATGAAGAAACTATAAGGAACCGCCAGAATAAGCATAGAATATAAAAATGAATTAAAAAGCAACTCGTTTTGGAACCGAATACCGATTGTACATAATAATAAATGGAACACAATAATAATGTATTATTTGTTAATTAATTAGTGGCTTAATAAATCAAGTTTTAACAGAATAAAAAATATAAAAATACATGACTAAAAGTCCAAATAGTATTTTTTTATTATTTATTATTATTATTGGAAATGTTCACATTTAATCAGTGTTGATCAACAGATATAACAACTCAAAATCGATTGTTTAGATAGAAAACAGAAATGAAAATAAAACAATTTAATTTATAATAATATGAACTTTGATAATATGAAAACATGTCCATTATTTCAAGCACTGATAACAAAACAATGTTATAAGGAAGTATGTAAAGAAAAAGATTATATGATGTACACATACATGATTTTCAACGCAGACTTATGTATGGCCCCTTCGACATATTTTCATGAATTTTAATACTTGAATGTTCTTACGTTTGCCAGATTTTCTTTCAGAGGATTTCAGAGGTAGTTTTTCAGGAGCAAATTGTTCAAAAGAAGTATGTATACTTAAAAATATCAACTGTCATCCATCTATTTCTAGAGTACTAAATGGATCTTCTCATTCGACCTAAAAACTTCACACTAACTGGAGGTTAATTTTTCATATTGTTGCTTTCAGCGTAAACGATGTAACAAATAAAATTGTTGCTGCTGATATTATCGCTTTCTCCATGTTTTAGACAATGCATGTTTAAATAAAAAAAAACTGGAGTGATATTGCATTGGTGGAGTATTTAGTTTTTTGAAGATCCGTGTCGCCAAGGAACAATTCTAAGAAATTCCGCATATTATAAATAATACTTATCGCAAGTTAAATTACAATTATGTCATTACAACTCAATTAAACTCATGTTGATAAAGGCAAATGCATATTTAATCATCGTTTACATGCATTTAATACGCAAATTCCAATTGTAAAAATTTCACAAGTCTTGAGAGCGCATCTTCCCGCTTATTGATTTTGGTCCAGTCATGAATCAGTGGCGTTGAGATTAAGTCCTTTTGTTATTTTCTGCAAACTCCGTCATTTCCGCCAAACACAATTTATTAAGTAATGTGGGAATTTCCCTTATCCCAGTCTTATCCAACAATTTTCCTACGTGCATCAATATTTACAATTCGATAGCAAGAATCATTTAAATGTTATAATTATCGTTGAAGCTATGACTACACTTCCTCTGCTGGATTTCTTATTTTACGTCAGAGCAATTAGATCAACATTTGGAATAAAATTACCGTTTCTTATCTGGCGGTTTTCGTAGTCTCGCGCGATCTTTCGCCGATGACAGAAGAGCTCTTCGTTTGTGCGTGATGGTGCATAAATAACTGAACTTTTACTATTTTGAATTGGAAATTAGTTGCCAGGTCGAAGGTCAGTAGATTTCATTTTATATCATTTCTTATTTCCTTTAATTGTTTATTGTTTTTTTTTTCAACAAAACTCGATTAGTTTCATGTATGTACACTACAAGTGTAAAATCTTGTTAATTGATATGTCTTACCAAATTCAAATTTATACTCGCAACAGTTTTTCAATACAATTTCGTCATTTACATTATGCGTACTCGTTCATCATTGGCTGTGTGTATTTATAATAGTGTTAATATATTATCTTATCGTGTAAACCGGTGTATTGTTACAAACATTGTTACATATAAAATGAAAAGATCATGCTAACGATGATTTTGTAGACTTAATTACCAATCATGGATTTCGATGACATGCTCGAAGAACTCGGAGAACTGGGGAAATACCAACTATTCACGTATTTTTTGATTTGTATTCCTGTGTTTTTTGGTGCTGCCAACAGTTTGTCTTACGTATTTACGGCAGGAATACCTGATTACAGGTAATTATATGTTTCATTGGATATTAGAATGTCAAGGCTGGAAATAATCATCAAGTTTGTTTAAAATATTGGTGTTACGTTAGTAACAATTGGTTTAATTGTCGTGATTATTCTTCTTAGAGATACTAATTGATATTAACACGCATTAATGTTTACCCCGTTATGATAAAATAAGTATTTCAGATGCCTAATACCAGAATGCGAGAACGCCCAAAACACCTCTTATCAAGTGCCATGGATGAAATGGGCAATTCCCAGCGACGACTCAAGCCAAATTTTGGACACGAAGTCCCATTACTGTGATAGATTTACAATAAACCAAACCATTTACAATAGCACCTGTTCAAAAGACTTATTTACGACTCACATCGAAAAATGCAATGAATGGGTGTTTGACAATACAGAACGTACCATTGTGAACGACGTAAGTAATTTTGTTTGATTTTGTACAATCAACAGCCAACACTTTGTTGCTTTTAGTGGAACCTAACGTGCGTAGAGAACCAGTGGAAACTGTCGTTTGTTGGTACCAGTCACTTTGCTGGAATTATTGTTGGGTCAGGAGTATTCGGAATTCTAGCTGATAGGTGGGAAGAGCAATTTCACCCCTAGTTTATTCAAATGAAAATCGTTATAGGTATGGTCGTAAAAAGGTTTTCATCGGTTGCACAATCCTGATGAGTTTATCTGGATGTGCCCAAGTCCTCTCCCCGAATTACATAACATTCGTTATTCTGATGTTTGTAAATGCCATGGGCACGGCGGGGGTGTTTCCCTTGGCGTTCATTATTGGTAAGGCATTGGCTTGTAATTTTTATGTAGATAGTTATGTCTATCCCACAGGGGTCGAAATGGTCGGCAAACGAAAACGGGAAGTCACAGGAATAGTGCTGAATTATTTTTACGCCCTAGGGGAGGCTGTAGTGGCCCCCATAGCCTGGTATACTAAGGACTGGGTGCTATTGCAACTCATCGTATCAGCGCCCGCGATATTATTTTTCGCATACTACTGGTAATCCCCTAACTTTAAGATACACTAATTTAGATAACGCTTTGGTTTTAAGGATAATTCCCGAATCTGTAAGATGGCTCCTCGCTAATGAGAAAAGAGAAAAGGCCAAAGGAATTGTATGCAAGGCTGCCAAATTTAACAATGTGACGCTATCTGAATCGCTATTAGCGTCATTTCAAGAGGAATCTTCCTCAATAAAAGTGGGTACTTCAGGAATACAATTGACAAAGATGTAATATTCCGTTTTAGGAAGAGGAATCTGGAAAGAGCGAGGGGGACAAGATGCTCAAAGTTTTGAAGAAGTTGTTGAAATCGCGCAAGATTATTATACGACTACTTATTGTCTACTTCGTCTGGTAAGGACAGTTCTGGTCAAAATTTGAAGGGATAAAAAGGGAGAAATATTACAAATTATTATTCACAAAAATACTGAGTGATCAAAAATTTTAGTTGGCAACAATAATTTATGAATATCAACGATAAGAGAAATGTATTGGAAAGTTTTTTTTATTTTCTACAACGTCTGGTTTAAAAATGCCGATGGTTTTAAATGGGCCAACAGAAAGAGAGAAAACGAATTTGCACTAAAAAATATAATAATGAAGTTATGGATGTTAGACTAGACCATAGCTAGAATAAAATTACAAAAAAATTGAAATTTGAAATTTTTCAGAAAAAACTGCAGAATAACGTTTCTTTAGCTTCTACGAGTTAGCGTATTAAGTATTGCCGTTTACTTACGAAACACCTGTATACGTGAAATGTAACACTGTACACATATTAATTTTAGGGCTATCTTTTTTTTACAAAATCTTACTTGGACTCACTTTTTTAGGGCCGTCAATGCCTTCGTATACTACGGTCTGTCCGTGAACTCAACAAGTATAGGGGGCAATAAGTACGTCAATTTTGCCTTGGTGAGTTTGGTTGAAATTCCTGGATACACCATAGCCTGGGTCAGTATTCGCAAACTGGGTAGAAGACTGTCGCTTGTGGGGTCCTTACTTCTGTGTGGATTGACTTGTACTCTAACCATATTTGTGCCTTCTGGTAAGTCCAGTTATACCGGTTGAAGCATTAAATTGAACTTTTGAAGGTAGATGCGGGACCTCATAGTAACGCGTTTGTATAAATATGTCTTTAGCTGTTAAAACTCTTTGTAGATATGACTTGGGCTATAATTCTTCTCTTCCTGATCGGAAAGTTGAGTGTAACTTCAGCATTTGGGGTTGTGTATGTTCATACCGCTGAAATGTTGCCAACTGTCATCAGAAGTGGAGGAGTGGGTTCTGCTTCAACAATAGCTCGAGTTGGGGCCTTATTAGCGCCATTTGTGCCACTACTGGTGAACTATAATAAAAATCTAACAATTTATAATTGAAAACGTTTTTTATAGGGCAATTACGTGAAACCACTGCCGATGTTATTATTTGGAGGAGTCTCAGTATTAGCTGGAGTTCTAGCCTTGAAGTTACCTGAAACTTTACATCAGAAATTACCTGAAACAGTGAAAGAAGCCGAAAGTTTGTAGCTGCTACAAAAAACTGTGATCTTTACTTCTAGTAACAATAAAAATAATTAGTATTAACTTCCATAGCTGTTTTACCAAGTACAAAATATTACTTCACCTTGACCATAAGAATCTCAAGGACAGATTAGAACAATGGAAGTCAAATTTAAATCTGTGTTTGCATAAGTCTTGATAACATTGTTAAGGTTATAAAACTTACCAAGTTCATGGAAAACAAAAGAATCAATACCTGTAAACAAATGACATAGGAGTACAAGGTAAGGATTGTGTAGTACCATGGAGGTATAATATAGTTCCATGTGTAGTACAAAGGTGAATTAGGCCACATATCAA
Organism: Diaperis boleti; assembly: GCA_963583935.1. Taxonomy (NCBI): domain Eukaryota; kingdom Metazoa; phylum Arthropoda; class Insecta; order Coleoptera; family Tenebrionidae; genus Diaperis; species Diaperis boleti. The sequence continues at coordinate 57,703,166 of OY757242.1, read as the reverse complement.
TTAGGCTAGGAAACAGGTTTAAGAAGTAATGGGGTAAATTCCTAACTTCAGTTGAGAAATTTACCCCTCACAGGTAAATAAAAAAACTATTTTGTGTTGGTATTTTGCTCATTTATTATGTCAGTTGCCTAGCATCGTTTTATAAATGTTATTAACAGTTTGGCAGAGTCTTGATAATTTAACACACTTATGTATAATTTCTTCAATAAACCAACCATATTTTAAACAATTTCCTCATCGATCCCTGACCGCTAAGTTTAATAGTTGATAGCATCACTGAGGAAACCAGCTTTCAATTTTCGTTCACAAAATAATGACTGGTTACACAACAGTAAAAAAGACGTTTTCATGTTTTTTCCTCAAGACATGATCACTCAATCCACGTTTCTTATAATGGAGAATATGATACATGAGGGTATTGGAAGAGCAATCCATGCCTTGAAAATTTATCTCTAATAAAATAAAAGAGTTTTCGGTTGAATGCAAGTTGGGTCTCAACCATAGGAAGTTTATGTACACATCAGTCAGAAAAATACTGTATATGTTTCAATGAAAAATATATACAATATTTCTAAGAAAATAATTCTGACTAGTAACAGTCGCTCAAAGCAGTTTCAGATTTGTTCCAAACACAAAAAAATAAAATTATATATTTAAAAATAAATCTAAAACTGGACTGTGCAGCTGCATATTTATTATACAGAATAATTATTCCTATTATATATAACTTAACAGTAAGAAATCATGATATATATAACAAATTAATTTATAACAAAGTAAACATCGTGATCAATCGCTTACAATGACGTGAGTTTGACTTCCGGGCCCAGCCGAAATTAATCAAGAAATTCCAATTCGCATAATGAATAAAATAACGTCACTATAAACAATAAAATGTTTTACGAAATAAACAATATAAAATATATATAAATAATAATAAAGACGATTTTACAGTATAAAACAGGATGGGAGGCTAGCTGAGCCCAAGTGTTCTCTTTTCACTAAAGTTTTACGTTTACTCGTCCGGTTTGTATCACTTCAATTTTTTATGTCTGTTTCCAATTAATTAGAGGGCACTTGAAACTTGTAATGTTTATTCCCGCACTTCAATTTTAAATAGTTCGTGCTTCACACGGTTCGCAACATATATTTATGAAGTATATATAATATATATGTATATTATAACAGGAGTGTAAAAATTTGTTTAACTAGGTTGTAAGTCACTGTAATTCACTTATAAGTCTTTAATTTTTTAGGTCTAGGAGGACGCCAGCATCACAAAGGGAACTGCTAACTGCTAGGTTTCATCTGACGACGATCCTGACTCTTCATTCTCTTTCAGTTGTGTGAAGAAGCTGGTCAACTGTTTCAGTGCTACACCTATAAACCAACCAATAGTAGACTGAAAAAGAAAATTGTTTGTGACTAACCTTTTCCCTCCTGCTCAGCAGAATCATCACTAGCTTCCCACGCAATAAAGCTATCTTGGGAAATTATCGCGTCTTCGTACAACTGGTTGCAAATTGTCAGAAGGAGACCTAAACAAAAGAAGGGTAAAAAAAATTGATGCAAATTTGAAAGTGTGAAGTATGTCAAGCACTTTGATAAACTCTAGCTTCACAAAACTAGCGAGAATAGGAAGTGCTTATTTCTTTACACAGTACTATCTTCACAACAGTAATAAAGATTAGTGTGTGCTGCATGACTGTGATTTTATTTAACAACGATGTAATAATAAACACTAGTAATTAAAGGTAGCCAAAAAATTGGTACACAAAAGCAAGTGCTGTTACGGCGGCTCCTCTCATATCAAGGAGACCCGAGAAAGGGCGAAACGTTACAGGCATGCCCAGTTCTCTAGTCAAAATAGTAAGTTTAAATTATTTTTTAAAAGGCAAAACAAGTTATTTTGTCTATTTGTCTACCATTGTCAATAGTGGAAACAATTTATTAATTACTTCAAGGTCAAATTAACGCACTTAAATATGACATCCTATAATAAAAGATATTTTAGCATACATACCTTTTGGGTGCTCCATTTTGTGTATCAAAGCTTGTAACGCATATAAACACTGCAACTCATAATTTGGATTATTATCAACGTATTTTTGAAGCAATTTGTAGTGATCTTTCAAATTTTCCACAACCGGTTTTTGACGAGCAATCGAGTTTTCGAAAATGGTAGTAACCAAAATCCTAACAAACTTATTTTCTTTTACTAAATCTCCCACGTTGGCCTGTCAACAAAACAAGTTAATTATCGCAACCCACAACTCAAAGACCCAAACTCACCGTTATCCAGTTAACAATGTCATCAAACGAGGTCTTCAATTGGAAAAACTCTGACAACTTTTTGTAAATTTGATCGTACGTTAACTGGCTTTTACCCGCGCCAGGTGCTTCGCCCCCATGAAGGAAACCCAAGTTCTGTAATGATAAAACCTTGTAAGCTGCAGTTCCAAAAGTTTGGCTGAAAGGATGTAGCCTGAACAGTGTAATTTTTTAATTATATGAAAAATTAAAAAATCATAGCGAATTTAGGCGTTGATTTTCACAATACTAAACGCCACTACAATTAAGAGTTACAATTGTGTGGAGCTGGGATTGTGAATGCAATAATAAAAATGATATTGAATGTACTTACGTTTTCTCTTAAAAATGAATCAACCTGAGATGGCTTCATAAAATCTTCAAAACTAAGTCCAGACGTTTGCCAACTACTAACGAGAAAATTGGCTACATTGTCACTTACAGCTAACTTAAATAACGCTCCTAAAAATTTCGCACCATGGCCCTGTTGAAGTATCACTTCACATGACTTGTGTAGCCTACTAAGAGGTAACGCCTCTTCCACAATTAAAGGAACTAAAAGATTTCAGTTAGTCTTGCAATTTTAAATTTCATTGTTGCAGCTGTTACCTAAAATTTCCGCCAAATAATTCCATATCATTGGAATATCAATGGTGAGTTCGTCGACTTGACTTAGAATCTCTTCTAAACCTATACAGTAGTCATTTAAAGGAAGAGTACCCATTTTGAGTAATTTTGCAAACAGCGTTCCCGTTCGTTTTCGAGCAGTCGAGGATCGTTCTAGTACATGTAAATACCTGGAAAAATAACGTTATATTTAATTTAGGGTTTTATAACCAGTCATTAGAGAAAGTAAAATGTTTGAGAAAGTGTAGAAAGGGTACTATCAAACTCCACCCACTGGAAATTCTGGTGGTGTTAGCGAATCCTTCCACGTTGATATTGCACAACAAACTAGCAAATCCCCACATGTGTGATGAAAACTTGCAATGAGTTTGTGCGTTTATTGCAAGTAAAAAAATATCAACTTACCCATCAGCCACAACTCTCGACAAATAGGAAGCAGGTACTGTCGCCTGAGTGTCTTGACTGTACTCTTCAATTGTACAGCTCTCGTTCAAATACTCATCCAAATTATTTTTAACATGTCTTTCAAGCTGCTCTTCTGTCATAGAACTAACAGTAGTCTCTACAGGAATCTGACTAACGACTACCGGTAGCGGTTTCTGTGTAGGGGGCAATGTGGGGACTTTTTGTACAGGTAACGTCGAATTTTCACGTTCCGACGATCTATGTTGCGAACCAGATCTTGAACCTCTTCCATCATATGATTGCTTGTAGCTATTACGTTCTAAGCTCGGCCCCTTGGAGCTGTAGGGGTCTTTATTCGATCTTGAACCTGGAAGAGGACATAATATTCTTAAGAATGTGAGGAAGTGGTAAAAAATAGATAGTAAACGATTTTGAGTAAATGTAGCTGTGTAGTGTATTGCTGTGGAAAAAATCAGACCACAAAATATAGCGAACACAGCTATTATATCCACAATACTAAACGCCGCCAAAATTTTTTTTTTTTACAATAATGGGGAGCTGGGATTGTGGTGAACAATTTGTTCAAACTTGTTTTTTTTTTTGTGGAATGAAAATAACTTACCAGACGGCCGTTTCTCGGTGTCAATGTGTTCAAGTGCAGCGTACATATTTGCGGTGTTTGTCGTGGCCGCAACATCTGTCTTAATATTAGAGCCTTTGCTCCAGTTTCCAAACATTTGTCGACTTCCCAACGGTTCGTCTGTCTGAGGCTGTAAATTCGTAGTTTAAGATCTCGTTGATGAAATGACAACAATACTTACTGGTTTGTTTTTCAATTTATCACTTTGAACAGTAAACGCTGTTCTATTCCTTGAAGACGTGGTCTGCCAGCCATCGTCCGACACATTTCGTCTCTTGCGGTCTGAATTGACTCCCGCGTTGCTACCCCTGTCGTCCTTCCTTGGAGTTATGGGCACCGAATTCATCGCTTGAATGTTGAGCTGTTCATTTTCAGCTTCTTTTTGAATCTGGTCTATCGTTTTAGGGTTTAGATCTTGGCGGCGGGGTATCCATTTGTTTTTCCTAAGATCTATTACGTCTTGCAACATAAACCTAACCCTACTGCTAACTTTTAAGTGTTTTTTGTCGACGATGTCTTTCATTATGTTGAAAATTGAAGACAGTTCGACACCCTTTTTGTTGACGCCTTCTCGTTCGAGTTCTTTTCCGATTGTTGTCAACAATTTGCACAGACACTCCAAACTCTCTTCATCTTTATTCTCCAACAGGTTATGTAGACACCTCATCATAATGCTGGTGGTCAACATCTGTTGCTTGAACAGTTCACCTGAAGTGAACAGTTTTGTGTTAACAATTATTACACGACAGATGGTCTCAAATTGTTATAAAGGCGGATCAGAGAAAGATTATCCTCAATAATTTCGGTCCACTACTTTCATTTACAACATCATGGTAATGATTAAAACTTAAGGAAAAAAGTAGGGATGCTTAATTTTAATGGCTATCCCAACTTTTTTCAACACCGTATTTTGAAATCGCAAAATCTCTTACCAATGAAACGAATATTTCCTACAGATTTCATCCGCAAGCGGCGCTCGTGCTCATCAAGATCGAATTGGAGCTCCTTTTTCTTTTCCTGTAAAGACATCTATTGTAGAACCAACACCAAAACAAAACGAATGAATATCTTACAGGATCCGTGCACTCCGCAATTTCCTTGACTTTAAGATTCCTCAAAGACTCATCAGATGACTGCTTTTCAAACTCTACCTGACAACGCGTTACCAACAATTTCCTAAACTGAACCACCTCTTTTTTGTCTTCAGTGCTGTTGGCGGCAGGTACCTGCAAACACATTTAAGCACAACAAAAATTATTATTACAAGTACAAACCTGCATGAGGGCCAACTCTCTGCACATCAATGCATAGGCAACCGAGAAGTTGGGTTCATCAACCGCCTTTTCAAAGACCAAATCAATCACACCTTGCAACCTCTCTTCAGTGTCAATTTGCAGCTCCCGTACTTGACTGACGAGAGTCTCGAACTTCTGGGGTGTCAACTTATTGAGCACTCCGCGCACCTTCTTGTATAGTTCTCCAGTTCTACGGTTCTCTTCGTCGTTAGCATTATCGTCTTTCGAGAAACGCGCCGGTCTCCAAGCATTTTCGACTTCGTTGAGTTTAACATCCTCTCGTACGGAAATGGACACTTTGACTTGGTGGTTTTTGCTATTTTTGCCACCGCTACCGCCGATTTTGCCCGATTGGCTGTTGCGATTTGGAGCTGCCTAAAGTTTGTTGAACATTAACAAATATCTGCTAAGAAATTCTGTAGTACTTACGCCTCTTTGTGAATTTGATTTTCCCCCATAACTTGTGAAGGATGGTGTGAAGTCAGGTCTGCCACTCATAGAATATCTTCCGTCGCTAAGTCTCTGCAAGACAGTGAGTTAGGGATGTTGATTAATAATAAATGGTTGATACTTACACCACGCTCGTTTGCTATGACAATGTCGGGTAAGTTGTCGGGCTTTTTCCTACTAGCAGGACAGCCTTTTAGTGCCATAAGAAAGTCTTTATCATAGACTTTCTTGCCATCTAAATTGTGTGGGGACCATTGACCTGCAACAAGGTCAATTTAGAGATGCAACATAAATATTAAGGGTGCTAATAAATGATAATTCAGCAACGAGGAATTCCAGCTGCATTTCTGTCATAGCGTTATCAGAAAGCTCTTATCATCAGATTGTCATGGAATGAAATGCGTATATAAAATGATAAAAAATACCTACCTTCCCTGTACGGTAACTCAGACTTATTTTCAATGATCGCCGGTGTATTATTTTCAGTCGTGGCTTTGACATTCGCCTCATTTTTAATCTGTACAAGTTTTCCGGCGCTCAATGGAGCTCTATCAGTTTCATCTTGAGTTTCCGGTTGAGGCGGGAACGATTTGATCGGCTTCGGTTTATCCTTAACGATATCAGTAATATCAATTTTGCTTTTGGGCAAAGTCTTAGATTCAGTTCTAAACGTCGGCACCTCGGTGTTCTGATTTTTCTTATTGGCGGCGTCGTTAGCGGTGATATTCGCGTTCGTGTTAGGATTGTTGACAACGGAATTCGCGTTGATTTCATTTGTTAGGTTGATATTCGCGTTGACTGCATCCAGACGGACGCTGTCGTTGAAGGCGTCCATGTCAGTGCCCTCTTTGTTGGCACCTTTCTGGTTAATCTCACTCTTTTTGCTCGACTTGCTGCTTGGTTTTGATGGCTGAGGAGCCGGTACCGGCGCCACGGCTGGCTTTTGGTTGTTCGTTGTGATTTGCTGCTTTGGGCCATCTTTCGTTCTTTGAGAAGAGTTCTTAGATTTTGCTGTAACAGAGAATGGTGAAATTCAAAAGCAGTTCCATCGATCGATACTCGAATATCGAATTAAGTCAGAATGTAGCAGTACAGTGTGTGTCATTAGCTAAAACTAATGCACATAGCGAGCACAGCGAGTTTATCTTCACAGTATAAAACGCCACCATGACTACAACACATCACGTGGAGCTGGAACTGTGGTCTCAATTGAATTTAAAATTGATTGAGAAGTTCAATTCAGATGTAACAAGATAACCTTTCGACGAAATGTCACCAGGGTAATCGATATTTATTCCACAACAGTAATGAGGTTCGTGGTTTTTGGTTTTCCGAGAATTGTGATAATAATGCACAGGCGATCGCCGACCACAAAATTCATAACCATTTCCAACTTTTGATTAGATAAGAACCGTTGTTTATTTAAGAAATGTTTTTTATTAGTTGAAGTCTGTAAGACGTGCTGCAGGGTGATTCTTATCATGTGACACTCCTTGAAGTCTCATAATATAATTAATGAAAGTTTTTCATGAGTCAACCAATAATGAATCTGTGTCAAGTGGAGCATGAACCCCAAATGGGAGATGGTTTTAAGAGTGAAACGCTGTAGTTCATTTATAAAGGGGATGACTAATGCAACTGCTGTAAATCTGACAGAACTAATATAGGAGCGCCTTTACCGATATATCAATTATGCAATTGTGTAAGCACACCTATTATTTTGTTGCAATAAAATTAGAAAATGCAACTAACATTTAACTTAACCGGATTTGTGCTATAAAATTATGATGTCAATTTCTATTAATAGTCCGAAGGTGGTTAAACATTTTTAGTTGCGTTTTCAAAAATAAAAAACATTATTATTTTACATTAAATTTACAGGTAAAATTTTAATTATGCCATGAAACCAACCTCAAAACTCATTCGGCATTAGCAAAAGACGGCAACATTTTTTGGTTTTGATACTGACCATGCTCAATTTTAGCAGTATGTAACAGCGCTGCAAAGCTAACTGATTCTACTACTTTTATGCATCTCAGTCTGAAACGTCATGTTCAAAAGTTGTAATTAAGAACTGCAACAAATTGCAGTTTCAACGCAAGCCTATTTGGGTTAAGAGCAGAAATGGACGTATTAAATTACGGTATAGGTGACGTGCAGAAGTGACAGCTGGACGAGACTGGAGGACCAACATAACCCTGCTTCATAAGATTTACACTGTTGTGCAGTAAGTTTGGATGAGTTGTTTAGTGATAAAGAGAAGATATATTTGAGAACTTTGTATTGAGACATTTAGTAGTAGTAGTGAATTATCTATTTCTGAAGTCAAAACAGTCCATATCGCATTTAATTTAAAATTTGAAAATCCATGGAAATGGTCCAATTGGTGATTAATTATACTCATAATCTGTTTCATTTACTGATCCAATAAAAAAAATCGGTTTAACCCCTTAGAAAATTATTTTAATCGACTTTGAAAACACGCAAATTATATGGAGTATGGTTGTGTTGGTCCTCCAATCTCGTCGAACTGTCACTTATGCACGTCACCTATAGCTCTGAAAGACATTGTGTTTATCTACTTTATGGGAGTGCCACATAATCATAAACTAATTTCGATACTGGGTTAAAAGTGACATGCAGAAATACTGAATTATCATGCAACATACCTAAATGACAAATTACTTACATATTTTACACGTTCAACTTAGCAACTCTGACAATATTTATATTACAAGAGCGATTTATGATGACATCGTTTGAGATAACAGCTGAATTTAATCTCTTCAGAATTTTGATTTTTAAAATAGAAAGTGTTGAGTATTAAATTACACGCCCATAAATTATTCCAAAGAAGTACCAAGCGTTTCCCACTTCATTAATTTGCAATCCTGACAATGCAGAAAACACCGGTGTAACTTCTAGGGAATTTAGGGCCGTGAAGTTGGGGAAAAAACACGTGGTCCGTCTCCCCAAATGCCCATCTGCCAGTAACTCAATTGTGGCAGATTGTGGTTAATTTTCTATAAAAATGCAGCTGGTTGCACATTCTGTGTCAGAAAAAAACAGAAAAATGCTGCCGAGGCCGCGACATTTCGTAACAACCAATGCAAAAACTGGATGGACAACTTTCTAAAAAGATTCTGCGCTAGAATTAAGTCGAAATCGGTACCCATATGGTATGGACGATCTGCGGTAAATTTACCCTTATTATTTACTGTCTGCCATGTGTCCATTATGCTGGGTCACTGTGCTATTCTTAGACTATGACCGGGGTGCATGAGTGGGAGTCGTGCTGCTTCTAGACGATTTCCATAAACGGACACCACATTTGCAAAACAATCACTGTCACACTTAGAAACTACCTTTAAGTTGAGCAAATATTTCTAGAAGTTATTTTTCGCGTCGGGTAAAAATACACGAGTGCCAAGAACCGCAAGGTCAAATTAAAATTACTCTAAAGCGACAAAGTTACCGACTATAACGAAGTTTTACAATTAAAATTAACACGGAACTGGTTTTAAACAACGGTTTTGAGTATTTCCAGAGTATGAACGTTACTAACAAACTAAAATTTCTTGAAAATTTCACCACGTAGCGTGCGACCCATGCGGTCGACGCTCAATAAGAGGTCGTCTGCCATCTTGTCGCAGTCTTCGTGCGCGTTCGGCTGCGCCGAAGATCCCCGAACGGACGATTGCAGTTTTTGGACACGGCGCGGCGACGAAATGCAATCGGCCGGAATTTGGAGATACCCAAGGGTAAAATCACATTCTAAAACCGTTACCGAATTTTTACACGGACCCATTCTTTCTTCCGCGGATATTTTTGCCTTCAACTCTCACGTTACCAATTCACCGAGTTTACTGGGAAACTTACATTTTCTGCGACCCATTTTCTGGCACAAAAACTCAAAACAACACCTATTATTCACATATTCACTTTCAACAATGCTCCAAACGTTATTTTTATAGGAACTGTGATTTGCACTAATGAAAATAAACTAAGCATGAGTTTTACGTACCGACACACACAAAACACTTCGTGCGATTCTCTGAATAGGAATGGTATCCACTTTTTTTGCCAGTGGTTTTTTGGTCTGCTGCTGATAATTTTATGCCTATTTAGAAGTGCATCTGCACCTTTGATCCTACAGTGGGGCTAGTGGGGACATCTAGGTGTGGATGGGGTGCAGTTCAAAACATTTCGAGATATCAATCGGTTCTAGATATTGGTCACAAAAAATTTCAAGAGTATCTGCATTTATAGTATTATATGCATTTATTGAACCATCATAGTCCTACTACTATTATTGTACGTAATTACTGAAGAATAGTCAAGATAGAAAAGCTAAGAGAAATAAGATCTTTTTAATTTTTGCCCATGACTTGCATGTTTTCATTCTAAATAATAACGGCACTGTAATAAGAATTACCACGAACATTTTGATTAGAAATTATGTAAATAAAGAAGTCAAGTCACCCGATGAACTGCAATTTACCATTAACACTGTGAAGTAGATTAATGACGGTACAATGGTCTCATAAAATCCAAACGATCTGTTAAGAGGATAAAATGACATTATCGATTCTATTTATATTTATTGATTCTAGATGGACCTAGCACAGAATAAACGGTGAAAAACAGGTCGAGTAAGTTAGGGGGAGTGCCCAAGCATGTAATAAAGATATCAAAAAAAGTCAATAAAGAAAATGTATGGATTGGCTTAAAATCTGAAGACTGATGAGAAGAGGGCTTAGATAAAGCAGTCCAAGAACTACAGGACATATTTCTAGGTAGAATTTGTTTTGAATAATATTTTCCCATAAATGGAGCGTATAAAATGGCATTGGATTGCACTATACATCATTTCATTTCACAATGCAGTAATTGGCGCTGCAGGCAGAGAGCAAATCACACCAACAAAAGCGGGAAATTTAAATTGTCACTGTATGTAACTTTAAAACAAAACACATTTGTGCAATCACTGCCTCAATATACTTTATGTTAGAAAAACACCGAAATCGTTTTTGTCCTTGAGCGAAAGAGGACACAAAGACAACTACAACATTGACAACAATTGGAGGTAAGAATTCGGGCTTCATAAAAATTCACCGCTGTTTTCTTAAATGAAATCAGGTTTAGATGATTCTCAAGGAACCATTAAAAAAGGTGAAAAATACATGAAGCGTTGAGTTAGAAAGACCAAGATGATGAAGAGGCTGAAGAAAAGCCAAAAAAGAGAAAATAACCGCATAATAGTAATTTGTGTACCTAGGCCGTAAAAGTTAGCTTTTTTGGACGCATCGGCTGTTTGTGGCCGAGGCGTGAGCCGAGATAAGATAAGGTCACTTTTGGCCGAGGAGCACACGACGTTTTTTAGGTGATTATCACAAAAGAATTCAAAAATTTGGTCATAATTTTTTTTAGGCGATGATTACCAAAAAGGTGTTTGTATGGCCTGTTTTTTGCAGCCGTAAAGTTTTACTTTTTTGTACACATCTGTCAAATTCTGACAGATCAGTCCCAAAAAAGTAGTTTGACAGATGCGTACAAAAAAGTAAAACTTTTACCTGAACTGTGTGGAAAAGATTCGACCAAAAAAGATCACTTTTACGCCCGCGATACATAAACTACTATTTTAAAAGCCGATATCTTTTTTCTTTTACCCAAGTAAAATACTACTCCAAACAAATTTAAAAGGAAGTAAACAGTCCTAAAATTTTAAAGAATGAAATTAAACAGAAACACGAAATTAAACTATGTAATTGAACTCAACTAAAACAATAATTGAAAGATCTTCTGTCAAAAGTGTAACCAAGAAATTCCAACGAAATCAAATGATCAAGAGCAATCCAAAAATTAAATACATAAGGAACTCAAGAAAATAATAAAGAATACTGGAGAAATAAATAATACACGAAAAAGATAAAAGGGGTCCAACGAACCAATGAAACTAAAAAAATAAAACACTGGATTTAAGAATATTAAATAACCCAAAAACATCAAAAGAAACTTCAGAAAATAAAAAATAAAAACCTAAAAGCAGTGAAACAATGCCGAAGTCTAAAAAATTAAAAGAAATTAAAAATATTGACAACAAAATGAGAAAAAACTAAGCTTAGTTCTTAAAAACCCCTAAAAAATAGTGAGTACACGGTGGGCACGGATTCAACGCTGATTTCAATTTCAGGTTTATACTTGGAATATTTTTGGAAAAAATAATAAAATATTAATATTTTGCAACTAACCGACTCAACCCAAAATAATGAACAGAGATGTTATATCGGAATACCATAAATGAATAAATGATTCATACATCATTTCATACAAAATTTATATGTATTTAGTTAGATGGAGAATCTTGACGTCCACAGCCTACTGGATGTATAAATCATTTATGAGGATATTTTAAAATCATTTCTTTTTTTTTTGTACACATGAAAATTTCTAAGGCAAAATTAATGTGAAGAACTTCAATGATATGACTAAGAAATTCAGAAAGTTTTATGGGAATAGTAATTGAAGAAAATTGGCAGGAATATTGGAATAAGTTATGAAGAATAAAACCTTACAACGAGAGATTAACAATACTAGGAGTCATATGAACAAAGAAAAAAAAAAAAACAGTAAAAGATATGATTCAAGGAAAGTAAATAAAATCAGTAAAGATATTAAGATACGTACTCTACTAGCAACGAAAACAATTGAAGGACAGAATTCTAAGACGAATCAAAAGACTGAAGAAATCAAAGGATCATGAGCAATCCAAAAAAAGCAACACACGAAACCAATTTATACAAAATACATTAAAGATAAAAAGGATCCAAAAAATTACAGTAAGAAGTACGATAATGACGTCAATAAAATAAAAAATGAACGCATTGATAAAAGAACAAAAAAATTAAAAGATGAGCCACCAACTAAAGAAACTAAAAATGTCAAACAAACAAAAAAACAAATGTAACTAAAAAATACGAAAACACAAGATGAAAGACGGGAAAAAATTTAATCAAGCAAAGTAACAAAAAATCAATGACAGGAAACTGCAATGAAAACCAAGAATAAATATGTATACGAAATTCAGAATACATTAAGATAGATACGCAAAAAATGAATCACAATCTAATATAAGAACAAGGCCAAGATGAGTACAAAAATTAAAAATAAGAAAAGCATCAAGATACGACGACATTTCGACATCTGCTGGAATTAATAAAACATAAAAAGACTATTGCTGAAATAATAAAAAACCCAATCTTTAACATTTCATGGAAGCTATTATCAACATTTTTATTAATATAAATAATCGAATGTGGTGATGTACCTGCAATTGGAGGAACTTCGGGAGTGATTAAATACATCACCGTAATTGATGGATTTACCCTGATGCTGTTTACGCCACTGTGCATTTTACGTCAAGATCTCGATTCATGAACGTCGAATGGCCGTTTTCTATTTTCCAAATGACCTATGTTTAAATCACCCTGTATCCAATTAGTGTAATGAAAACTGTTTCTTTGGTAGTTCTGTTCTGATAATTTTATTATGTAATCAATTCTTATTTCCAAAATGTTGTCAGTAGCCGTCTTTCATAATATAAAATAGCAACAATACATTCTTTCCCAACAACAAAACATATTCTCTTTGAGGTTCAATTGTTTAAATATCAATAGATATATAATATGTAAGTTATTTTTTTTAAATAACAGTGAAATTTACATAATAGTTATTTATTATACGAGTTCCTGTGTAAATTGGGTGCTTTCCGGCACTTTTTTAAACCCCGAGTGCTGGAAAGCACCCAAATTTACACAGGAACGAGGTAATACAACGTTTTATAGTTCGACACAACCGCGGCAAGTCTTTAAATTGCTTAAAATCCATAAAAATTGTGTGACGTTTATCTAACATTTTCTTATTGCCTGACAGGAGAGTGTTTACACAAGCGAAAATTTGAAAATTCTGACAGTATTGAACTATAAAATTGTTTTTAAATTAACTTATTTCATGGCCCTACAAAAAATTGATTTGTTGGGCAGTGGCTAAAACGATTGTATGTTCAATTAATAACCAGTCCAGACTGTCGATGGTCGATTTTAACAAGCAATAATCGTCTAATTAATTCATTAACCTCTAAGGTGCGGTTCTGATCCTTAGATGATTGTGAGAAGAGAGTAATTACTTTTCATTCTAATTTAACAATCTCCATTATCTTGCTAATTTCCAATTTTACTAAGAAAGCTCTTGTAATATTTTTTGGACTTTTTGAATTCACATTTCTTCACATGGTTTCACATTCTACAAGTTAATTCACATAATTAATAACAATTAAGTGAAACAAAGAAATACGGGTAAAAACAAGTTTTATAAAAGTAAAAATTATAACGAAAAACTGACTTTAGTAGACAAACTGAATCGCAATAAAAATGCTTTCTTCTTATGACTAATCGCAAATGAACTTCCTGAATTAATATGCAATACGACGCACATTGCAATGCTAGAATCTAGTTTAATGCAGTTTGTGATGTTAACGTTCAAAAATATCTGCATAAACGACTAAAATGGATATGGACAGGGAACTACCTGTAAAACAATGAAACTGTTACCGCTGCCCATCATTATAGTAATGAGTGGGTTCATTCCTACTAGTATGTTATTAGGAGTATTTATAGAATACATAATGACCCTTAAAGTGTTTTTTTTTTCAAACCTGTCAGAATAGACTAACTAGATACAGAAACATGTTTATGTGTAAGGAAGAGTAGACGCGTCTATTTCCTCCAGATATTACTTTTTATGTATAGTCACTGAGGAAATGTCAAGATTGTTTCAATGATTCATGATTTAATTGTATGGGTGCAAAACATTAACAATTAAAGTGTAATTGTTGTAATCTAACTATCTTTAAAACCAATTTATTTACCCAGACGTTTACCAAACATAAAATGTAGTTATATTTACAACTAGGGTTCTCAGCAAGGTGGCTATATGAAATTCCCTGATATTTCCAGGTTTTCCAGGATGTTTGTCAGAATTTTCCAGGTACCGGACCAGTACATTGGATACAATGGACGCTGCACTTCTCTAGAGTGCTACTTTTTCAAAATTAAAAGAATAATATTTTTAAAAATTAAAAAAGTGTGTGAAGGGTTAAAAAAGTTGATGACGTCATAACTTTTTTCACTAAGTGAAAAAAGTGACACTTCACACCCTAAAATTGATTAAAAAATTGTTAATTAAAACTTATAGACAACTCCTGTTAGCGTGCTTAGTTTTCACGCGTGTGGATTATTTAACTCGGCTGCAGCTTCACACTTGTGAAAAAAAGTTGCACTTCTAACACTTGTTGTCTAATATACTATTTCATTTTCGTTGATTTTAAAAGATGGCTGTTGATTGGAAAATTCTAGGTGACTACAAAATTTGCCTGATTTTTCATATAAACAGCCAAAATTCCCTGATTTTTTTTTAAACTTTCAAATTCCCTGATATTTCCAGGTTTTCCATATTTTCCAGGTGGCTGAGAACCCTGGTCTGGTTAGCCAATAAACGGAAATGCTGTATTAAAAAATAGTAACTGCTGCGGCAAGTAATAGTAGTAGTACGCTAATACTGAAAGGATACCAGAAATTCTTACCAAAAAAATCAGTTGATTAAATAACTTGTATCAAATTCTCGGTACCAGATGTGGTTTAACCGCAGTGCATGAACGGTTCCACGTTTCCTGGATGTAATTAATAAAAATCGGTATTTTAAATTACCGCTACGTTAAGAGGGAACACGTCTTAAAAAGCGGTACAATGAGAAACCACTGGAGCACTCATTTGCCTTAGCAGGTTGAACACGCACTTTCTAATTAAGTAAAAAATAAATCTCTAACAGCACGTTAAGAGGTACTCACAACTAAAGACCACACATAAAGAAAAATAACTATGGAGTAATTGGAATAAATCATACAAAATTGATTCCATTAACGCATCCAAGCCTGCAAACACTTACCACTAGACGCGACATCTTGAGCGGGTTGAGCTGGCTGACTGGCGGGGGCCGGCACACTTTCAATCGATTCGACAATAGGCACGTTTGTTTCAGGTTTACTGTCTCTTTTTTGATTTTTTTTATCTTCGCGATAATTCACAACCTCTTTATTGTCTTTAATCGGCGCCGGTACGGTCACTGTTGACGCAACAACGTTGGCGGAAGGTACTACCGATTCTCTCGTTTTGTTACTTTCTGTTTTTACAATGGAAGATTCTTTATCACTAGGCTTTTCCCTGATTGAGACGTCTTTCACAGAGTCTTTGTGCTCGCGGGACTGTTCTTTCTGTTTGCGGCCTTTCGCCGGACTTTCCCGGTCCTTCATTTGCTTATTCGGTAACGTTACTTCAACTGCGTCACAATTCGCGGACACTATCGGTGTCTCTTTGGCAGTATTCGACGAAGTGAGGACGAACTCTTTGGCTTGGGCCTGAACAAAGACAAAGATGTTATTATTATATCGAAGAGATTGAAGTGTGGTCAAATGAATTTTGTATCTAGGAAGCTGGGTGGTCACAACGCAAGTCTTTGATAAGTAAGATCATTTGACATAGTTTGGCTAAATTAACCACATGCGTTTGGGACCTAACAGTCTACTAGATAAAAAATATTGGATCATCTTTCTCAAAATGATACTGATTGGCTCACAAAAAGAAATGTCAAACTTTCCATTCACTATAATGTGGCTGTGTAGTGTATTACTGTGGGAACAGTCAAACCACAGAACATAGCGAACACAGCTACGATATTCACAATACTAAACGCCGCCAAAATTAATCTTTAAATAATAATGGGGAGCTGGGATTGTGGTACAACCATTCTACCAAATTCTGAATTTGTGATTATTTCCAGGTAATGCCATCATTACATTCAATTTAATGTCATAACTGAAGGTTTTACCACATAATCAAAAAATTACCTTTAGGTTACTTGACTGCACCAAATGGTCAAGTTTCGACGTTGGCCCCGCAGCAGCCTGAGAATTCGAATGGTGATATACAGTGTCAGATTCCAAGGAACCACAATGACTCTCCTGGTCATCTATACTAGAATCATTGTTTGCCGCTTGCAATACTTGTTTAGCGAACGTCATTTGTATTTCTTTGCTAGCGGTATTGACGGAGGGTTGAGGTGTCTGTCTCGCGGACGACTCACCGGAAGGGGGGTGTGAGTTATTCTGCTGGTCATACACTTCATCTAGTCTATCCACGCCTGTAACAAAAGTGTTACAACCGTGTTACTTTATTGTAACACTAGACGTACCTGTGTCAGGGTCTATCACGGGTATTGCTTTTGCTCTACGTTTATTCTGTTGTCGTTGAAATGGCGGCTGTTGCTGCGCCATGTTTAGGTTTGGAAGAGGTTGGTTTGCGTTTGGAGGAACAGTTGCGTTTTGTGTCGGATGACTCGGCCTCATCGAAAAATACGGAACTGAAACTATACTTAACATTAGTATATCATTTAAATAACATAATTTTATATTATAAACTCGTTTTTTACTTTTTATTGTCGACCATGAAGCTAACGTCAATTCAAAGCGGCAGCTGCTAAACAATAGTTTTGAAAGCATATAAATTATGACTGTTTTGTTACCAATTGAAATTTTGAAGGCCACCATATTGCAACATTCAAATTGAAAAACTTACAGGGTACTGCAGCCGGCGTTTGATTCGGCGACGGCTGGAAAGTGAACTGCGAAGGAATCGGTTGTCCTTGATAAATAACAGGAGCTGCAGGTTGCACAAAGCCTTGTTGCCTCTGTCCATTACTATAGTATTGCATTGCTGCATTAGTTATGTACATCTGCGCTGGCATAGGCATCTGCATGTACTGAGTGGCTTGCGTCGGGTAAATCTGTTGTTGGCCCTAAATAACAATTAGACAAGAAAACTTGGGAGCTACAACATTCTTACCCTGTGCTGATTGGGCATCCTGGTGGCTTGACTAGGTGGTCCTGATCTGTAGTAAGGTCCTTGAGTTCCACGCACTTGTTGCTGTGGACCTACGTACTGCTGTAATGAACAAAGCACTTGATTAATTTCTTATCAATGGTTGAATACTATTGATACGTTATCAGGTGGAATGACGACCGGTAGGAATGTATAAAGGTGCCAAAACCAAATTTATTCAGAACAATATGTTATTATCTAATAGTTTTACCATTAATCGCCAATTTTAATTGCTATATTATCAAGCAAAATGTCAACCTGTATCCATACATGGTGAAATAGCAAAAATGTTGTTTATAACTCTGATGCAAAATGCATCCACATCTTTGTTTATCAACATGAATTCCCTACGCGTAAATCTAATACACACAAGATAATTCTTATGTAAATCACGAGAGAAATTTCATAGCCGCGTGATTTGATTATAGAAATTAAGTCTAATTGCAGTGGGGTTTAAAATGCAGCTGCATGAATTTATATGCAGTAGCAAACGCCCATTTCGGAAATAAAAATACTAAAAAGTGGTTGCCGATGAAGTTTTTAATTTTTCGCAAAAATTACGCGTAATGGTTATAATTTGCAGAGGTCATTTTCCTCTCTGGTAACGCAACAAAGTGCAGTTGCTCATCAAAGCTGAAAATTGCATTTTCTCTAGCAGATTATTACGACTTCTGGATTGATTGTTTTTATAAATTTCTTCCGAAAACACTTTACAGTTTGAGATTTTTAGTTTACTAAGAAAAATCAATGTGGCTGTGTAGTGTATTACTGTGGGAAAAGTCAGACCACAGAATATAGCGAACACAGCTATTATATCCACAATACTAAACGCCGCCAAAATTAATCTTTTATAATAATGGGGAGCTGGGATTGTGGTCAAGAGTGTTTAAATGTCGGGTTGTCATGCATTATATGGTGCCTATAGGCAACAAAATTTAAAAGATGACACAAAGCCAACTGGATATAAAAACCTTGTATGTTTGGCAAAACAGTGATATTTAGTTGTTTTTGTCCAGATTAACCTAATCTAGTGAAAATAAATAAGAGTAAAAATTACAAGACAATTACAATACATGTTTCAAAAAGTGCTCAAACTGTTAAAAATTAATGTAGATATTACTAGGACTTTATTTGTCTAATCTAATTTATTTACGGAATATGTGTAAATATAGCTAGACACAGCAACAAACCAAAAATACAAACAATACTATCTTAACAAGATTCCGCTTTTCCCAGTTAATTTTACCTATGACTTGAAAACTTAAGTCGCAAATCATAAATTATTTTATCATTGTCCTTCACGTTATCAACAATGAATTTCTATGGGTGTAATTCTAACGCCTTTACTATACCTACTTATAATTGTCCATTTCAAATAACATAACTGTATGACGGTGGTTGACGCGTGATATGTGACGTAAAACGAAAGTCACGGAAAAATATATAAGCAAAATACTTAAAACAACATTTGCTACCGTGTGATCCATAAAATTATTCATTTGCACCGATTGAAATCAAATTACTTAATGTATTCCTGCTTGTCAGATTTTAAGGTTAGGTTAAATTATACAGTTGACAAATGATTTCATGACACCCTTGATCTTCAAACAAGTTAATAAAAACTGAACTGACCATATGATTCATGGACTGCTGCTGCGGCACTGGTTGCACCTTGAGGTCGTTGGTTGGTGGTGTCGAAGCTTGATTAGGAGGCCCTGTTGGCGCTATACCCCTTAGAGTTTGAGCCTGATTTCCCGGCTGTTGCGGTTGTTGTTGTGGCACATAAGGCTGAGTCTGGACATGGAAAGCATCCGTTCCTGAAAGAGTAACTCAGTTATAGCAGGTTTAATTAATTATTCCAATAACACGACCTTGTGTGCGATTTTTATACACTTTTTTAGTCGAGACAACTACATAGTTACGAACTGTTTTGCGTGTACAGCGTGGAACAAAATCGAATATCAGATGATTTTTACAGTTTTGATCGGGCCGTCTCTGATTTTCTTGTAGCACCAAAGCTGGCTGGATTGTAAATTGTAAAAATCACCATTTGCTCGTGTAATTGCTTCATAATTAAGATGAATTAACGAAATACTTACTCGGGGGCTGTGGGATCGGCTGGTAACTGAACAGTTAGTTAAGTAAAGTAACTCAAAATTGACACTTCTACGAGGTAAAATAAAGAGTTTGTAAAAATATGTAGTTCATCAATTCCATATTTGTGTTAGCATCTCGACCACGCCAAAAACAAGGAGTAAAATGAGTTCAATGAAGTTCAACCTCGATAAATATTTCATATTTGGTCCCTAATACTCATAATAGAGAGTGTATTGAAATTACCCATATCCATCATGGCAACAGACCCCACAGTACCATTATCTACTAACGTCCAGGAATGATTTCTATTTTATCTACTGTGTATGATATACGATTTCCGCCCCTTGAATAATATCATAGCTGAAGAATCACGCTCATTAAAACGGTTATCTCTGAACTGAATGACTAACAAATTAAAGAAATTCACCACGAAGAAACCTACGTCCACTGTTGCCAATTATAATTATTAACGTTTTTGTAAAATTATACAGGTGTTTAAAGTGTAATATTGAAGTGGGTAAATAAAAGGGATTGGCACACCTCGCCGTTGATATCTTATCAGACCAACAGATATTTTTAGGTTAGAATGCAGTGACGTTTAGTTTGACTTATTGGAATTTTAAATCAGATGTACCAATCCCTACCATAACAAACCTCTTCCTTTCAACACAAACTACAGTTACCTCGCGAACGTTAAAACACCTGAATGAACGACATTTTCACAATGAGTGAATCAATAATCCCTACTTAATTCCAAAAAAGGCAAATCCTAGCTTCAATTCAATGCAATTTCAATTGATCAAGGTTCTTCACAAACGACTAACGTTATTGTCGTAGTGCATGATAAAGTCGAGGTGGAGTAAATCAATAGATTTTAATGCAGGACGTAGGCAAGCAGAATGCAGGAAAAATGTAGGTCACAAGAATAATTCCGATTTGGTCAAAAAATGAATACGAAAGAGGAGTAAAATAAATGTTACTATTCATTTCCATATGCTCCAATAAGCCTGGGAACCGCCGCAATGAAAGAGTTCCTCATCACAATGTAGCTGGTGGAAAAAGAAAGTGTCGTGAAATCGATACCGTAAAGCTTAGTTCGTAGAGAGTTAAAAGCCAAATCAATCCAGAATGAATATCTAAATTTCAAGAAAATCTAAGCCACTCTTACAAAACCTTCCAAACTTTTATCAATTTACAAACACACAGATGTATGTAGTTATCAAAACGGCAACTTGAACTTTTATGACGCCACTCCATTGTACATAAATTAATTTGTTTTCACAATGGGCGTCATAAATTACGGTGTAACCTCGCAGGCTTTATATTGCACTGTTGCCACAAATTTAACCTCCTACCTTAAGAGCAATTTTACGTGAATGCCGGTTATTAATTATCCAACCTGTGTAATTACTTTACAGTTAGCCCTTAAAGATTGAAATGTGAGTGTTGACATTCTAAAGAAGTTGCACATCTGTGACTAACTGGGTGGTCAGTTAGCCTGTCACCAAGGCGGATTCAAAATTTGAGGGATAATTTCCTTCCGGCATTGATAAATTTTGCTATCATCACTATCTCCTTTCGAAAAGTTTAAAAATTAAATATATAATGACCCCCTTACAGAAAATGGCCCTTTCCAGCATTTAGAACATTGAGATCTTTGTGGTCGTTAAAAATACTGTGAGTAATAATTTCAACTTTAATTGACACCAATGATAGGGGTGTGTATACATTACCACAATGTCAGAAACCAGAAACACTTAATAACTAAATATCTAAGGTGCAATCTTACCTCTTTGGAAATACATGTTTTAGAAAATTTCAGGTTAACCCTTTCGAAATAATCACAAATTGTCACTTCGGAACACACCGAAAACCAAAACTGATTTAACGAAAATATTTCATCTCGAGTCACCAAGTCACATTAGGGGGTGGGTCAACCACTTGTTTGTCATTGGCCGAGCGCGTTCTCAACCCCAACCCCTACTCAGTAAATGCTATTTTCAGATCCAGGTAAAAATTTCCCTAGTGTTGTAAATTCCATTACCGTAAATTTACATGTTCTCGACGAATACCGAAAACCAAACTACGTTTATTATGTTCATGGCTTTCACTTGCAACATGCGATAATAAAATTGTCAATATTAGGAAATGATTAGAATAATTTGCAAATATGCACCGAGGCTAGTCAATTTTAAACATCGGTGAAAACACAGTTGGTACTAAAACGACTGGATAAAGATGTTTTCCACAAAAATATACAGTAGGAGATGATAAAGCACGGACGTCCAATTAAAACAAATATTGCGAGTAGTAACGCAAACATCGGTGTTGACACTATGGCTGAAGAAAAAACAAATTTCAAAATTACGGAAATAGTGTGGCTTATTGCTTGTAATTCGCAGCAAACTACCATGAATCTGAATTTAATAGTTCCTCATAGAAGATAACATATGACGGAATAAAAGAGAACGGGAAAGTGGTCATTAAAAATAAATAAATTTCATAGAACTTCGCGAAATAAGGGTAATGCTGATTTTGTCCTCAAATTTAAGAAGAAACAAATTAGCGATCGCCCGAGCCATGCGACAAAAACTTCCAAACACCGTAGATTTAAATAAAACTGGGATTGAAGTGAACCGTCTTTTACCTGTACGGTGGCTCGTTGTTTGTAACAACCTTTTAGATTTCTTATCGTAAACCTTTTTCAATTTGAAATATCATTATGTACGACATGAAAGGACTTGCCCTAAGTGAACAAGGGTTGAAAAATATTATAATCGCCAAAAGCAATAAAACTATCTCTATTATTTGTGTGTATTTCTACTAAATGAGTAAATAAGTCCCTTGTTTGTGCATTCGCAGAAACAATAAATTCCAGGTACAGAAATATTAGAAAGTGCCGCAAATTTTAATCCCATTTAGGGTCAAAACCTTCAGAGAATGTAGATGAAGAGATAATGTGACTAAAAGAAACAACAAAATTGAACAACCTCATTTGTAACACCGTGTATTATGTACGTAATATATCGTGCGTTCAACAAAAAACAACGTCAAGTGGACCATGGATTAAAAGACGTATGGCGTAGACGGTAACAAATTTATCAACTGACATCTGACATTTGACATGTCATATTATTAGATTGGGGAGGTTTTAATGGGGTGCCTCATCCACGGACCTGTTTACCCGTAATAAGCATTGCATGCGTGTGATCTAAATGCAGACATGACTTGAAGACACCAAGACTTGCTTCGTCGTCGATTTTTGTTGAACGCACGTTAGTATTTATAATTATTTACCTTTTCGCATTTCTGCATCAGTTTTTTTTGTATTCATTAAAATGACGGATGCGTCTGAAGCACTTTCTTTAGTAGAAGTACAAATTAATCATCAATTACAGTAACAAAAATTCCACTCCAAACTACAGGAAATTTGGGCAGGTTTGCCACACAGTGTAATTAGTCCGGCCCGTTATCTACATATTGTAAAGTATGTATTCGTGGATGATTCTTCAATGACAATAACAATACAGAATCAACTAAGCAATCGCAAATACTAACAAAATATGTATGTACAGAAAAAAAAACGAAGTGACCCCTGTTTGTAATCGAAAATTTTTCCAAAGTACTTGACATTAGACAGTAGGTTCTGCTGGATACCCAATGTGAATACAATGTCATATTTCTTTGCTACCAGTTACGTCATGATTGCATGCCGTTAACGGTAAAAAAATCCAAATTAACAACGATGTAGGAGTTACTTGTCAAAAAAGTAAGGTTATGCTTCTGTCACCTATGTATATATAAGTAGACATTATTTAATTTCAAGACTAATCAACATAGATAAAAATTCTACTCTATTGTACAAACAAGTATGTACTCAAACTATAATATGGAGCTGTACTAAACAAATTACAACAAAGACTCTAAAATTAGTAAATCAGAAGATTTATAAGATTAGTCATCAAAATTCTATCCATATTGTTTTAACTTAACTTTTTAAGTTGGTACCATATCACAAAATTGTTCATCACTGATACCTGTGTGCCATTTTTTAGTCCATATGCTCCTTAGGTTTGTTCCTCTAGTGTGTTCAAATTAAACAAAATTTATAAGCCTGTGATTCGGTTGTCAAAAGTTGACAGCTACATTAATATTAATATCAAACATAACCTTACATTTACAACCGATCAGGCAAAAAATAATGTAAACTTTACCAATTGAAATATTAATTCTTGATCAACTGTAATACAATCCACTACTGCCTCTTGATTGTCAAGATTCTGTGCAGTGGTTCGAAAATAAAAACTGTTGGGTTATGCTTTTGTCAAATAAATGTTACAACGATTTCCCATATAATACTTCATTGTCCAACAAATCAGAAAGTGACAACCAGGACAAAACCGCAATTGATTGATTAAAATGTCAACAAACTTAATGACTTCAATATATGTATACCGGGTGATTCAGATCAAGTTTAATCAAAGACCCCTTTGGAATCTGAGAGAATTATTTGTTTTCTGGGGTTACCGCAATTATCAAAGACCTACGTGGAAATTTGTAGCGCAGACGTCATCAAAGTAGAAGATGAAGCTTTTAATCGTCATGGATAATTATTAGAACCTTTCTTTTTCGATTATTTAAGCATAATCGTAGTACAGTAAAGTACTAACCATCCCATAAACTTGGCTTCTACCTGGGGCTTTTATTTTGGAACCGTACCTATTCAAAAATGATGTCAGTTTCAGGGAAATCCTTGAAAAGGTTTATGACGTACTGCTGGTTGCTTTTACCTGATTTCGGCCGTTTCCGCACATGCCAAACACATTTTTTATCATGTGGTGGCCACAGATCCTAAATTTGACAAATCCTCCATAAAATATTATAGTACAAAGCATTAAATCCATTTATAGTCTATAGTGAAACAATAATGGATAAATTATCTTGACGCTGAATGTAAAGCACCCCAACTCTGCGTTAAGCCATGTTGCCAGTTCTCCGTTTGAAGGATACATCAACATTTTTTGATTGTCAATGAAACAATTTGGCAACATCGAAAAAGGAATTAGTGTACGAAACGACGCTTGTCGTAGATTACAGAATTATTTATGAAATGTCAGGTTGGCAATACATATTAATTTATATATGGGCTTTTCGCCCATGGCCACCTGTGACTAATTTAGTTTTCGATCTCGGTAGTTGGTAACTGATGTGTGACATTATTAAACGCGATGTGATCTACGACTCACGCTTTAGCTTCATGGCCTACTGCGGTATCAGTTTAACGGTTGGCAAACTTGCACGCTATTTTGTCAGCAAATTGTCAAATTTAATAATTCCCACGGTTTAAAAGGCAATAACCAGACAGCAGCTATTAAAAATGAATAACTACGACGGGAGTAACGCAAATTACAAGTCGGGAAGTTATGGAAGCATTATTGATTTTACCAAGATACGAGAGTCGGCATGACAATAAAACACGTGCATCGTCTATGACCAATAGCATTCCTCCATTAAAAAATAAAAACTTACGTTGTGGCGGCATCATCCTGTAATGCGTGGGTGGCAGCAAACATATGCCCTCTTTGACAGGACCATTGGTCACGTACCTCGACATCTTGGAAATTCGAAAAAGGGAAAAATCACAACCGCCGCATTCGCGCGACAATAACCTCAAACAATCGAAATTCGAACCGAAGAAATTACAAACCCACGCAAGTCACTCCCCACACGCGGAAATGAGCCATCAATCGGAGATTTAAAACGCCGAATCTCTTCGACATGTCGCCCGACTCACCACCACAACCACTTTTGCAACCACCTTATTATCCCCGAACTGGTGAACGAAAATGCACAGTCATTGGTCCATCCGGACAGCATCAGGGTGAACTGAACACTTGCGGTGATTCAAAAATAAGGAAACTCTAGGAGACTGCACGACAAGCAATGATGGGACATGCAGAGCACGTCTTTCTGCACCAAACACCAAAAATCGATAAGGGCGTTTTACTGAACCCTAATGAACAATCACATGTCTCAGAGCGACACGACGCGCGTCCTTACAATGACGAGTTCAACGTTTCAGACGTGATTTTGCCGAATCTGAGCACGATGTATTTGCGTAAATGTAATTCTGATTGTCAGTCAAAAAATAATTTCGGCGACAACGCCATTGTATCGACTGTACAATTTGGTTCCTGGTTCCACCGCCAGGAAGCGATCGCGCCTGCGTACGTCCCGGAACGTCAACCATCGCGGATCGTCGCGACGTTGCCAGATCTACTTGTTTTCCGGGGATCTCTCGATTTTCCCCTGGCATCACTATCACGCGCGAAATTTAAACACCCATTTCATGAAAATAACTCAGAAAAACGGTATACAATCTTAAGTTTTTCCTTGTAAAAACAAATAAAAAAACAGTATGGACTAAGATAAGCTGAATGTTGTAAATAAATACATGTACAGTGGAACCAATGCAACTCGAAAAATATTGTGTCTTTACATACATTTCCAAGTGTTTTAACCACTTCATCTAGAATTTCTCGAGGAATTTCTATAACATATGACCTAGAGAATTGCCGTACCTCGGGTAAAAATGAAATAAAATTCGCATTACTTTAAGCTTCAGGCGGAGATACTGTAAAAACCACCCTTACAGACTGATCAACAATTAATATAATATTTCAGTTGGCAATAATAATTGGAGGACATTGATGCATGCACGAAATGGGTTAGGATTAGAATGATGAATTTGCATCATTCTTTTAATATTTCATTTAATTTCGGGACTTGTATGTATGTTTATTCCACTCGAATTTCGAGTGACGGGCGATCACTCGTAATTTTAAAAAGGGTGGTTTTAGTAACAACGGATTTGAAACAGAAGACGACAAAATGAGGGGATAAATGCCAGAATGACAGTGAGAATGAAAACCTTGATGTTTCTTAAAGTAACAGACATACAGTGGAACTCTCCTAACTCAAACCGCCAAAATTCCCAAAAGTTTTCAGATCATGGGAAGTTTTGAAAAACAGAAAATTGGTAAACGTATGGCGTAGGCATGGGCAGCGATGCCGTCCACCGCATCCAAATTTTCTTTCTTCCTGTTGTTGCGATAAAAGGACTACTGTAACGGACGAGTAAAACCCAAACAGTGGTTCAACGAGCTCCGGCCGCATTTGTTATTTGGGAGGGCCGGGGTTCAATTCCCAGCACAGCAGCCACTCCTGTAAAGATTTTATTCGGAAATTTTACTTTACAATTAGCCGAATGGCGAGAGATGAAACATCCTTCCAATCATTCTACAATTTCCCATTCTTGCCTTAACTTATCTTAATTTCCTCATTATGGCTGAAAAGGCGCCTTAGCCTACAACGGCCCGCCCGGAAACCAGACACTGACGGTCGATTTAAATTTAAATTGCGACATGCGTATTTTAGTGTTTTGTTTTTCAAAGCCTCCAATTATGTATCTGAAATTTTTTGGATCATACGATATAAAACAGTAAAAAAGCAACAAATAACCAGAACAAGAAGATTGATTTGTCTTCGTAGTACATATTCTAATGAGGTAGTATACTAAAAAATAAAGTTTTTGGAAAATACAATAATCATAAACCTCATTGAAAAGTGTATTATGGTTTAGCGCAATTGTGGTGAAATTATACTTATTGAAAATGCAAAAAAATTGAATTGAAATTCTTTTAATTTTTTATGAGAGAACTGTACTAGTATAAAATACGTCATTAGTGGCCGGCATATGAATTAAGTGAGGAGGTACTTTCCATTTCTCACTCTCACTCATTTTAGAAATAATTCTTTCCTTTTCGCTCTTACTCCCTCCATACTCGGAAACTAATGACGTAGTTATTCGCCCGCGAAACAGTTTTTCATTTATTTCATGAACACGGTTATGATTTGAGCAAAACGAAAAAATAGTAGTACATACTCTATTTTTAGGTTTTATTTATAAAAAAAAGTTTCAAATTTTTGTATACTACTCCATTGCGTTTAACGCCGCGCTTACTGTCAAAATCGCAACTACACCATTTATTCTTAATAATGGATGATTAAGTACTCGCCAGTATGTTGTGTTCAGCAGCGACAGTCCTCTTCTGGGCTCGACTCACCACTTTTTTTTATCATCTCCAGTTTTTGCACAACCCGAAAATACGTTTTTAACAACGGATGGACATGGAATGATTCGTATACGCGCTAATAGGATATTTCAGCAGCCCTGTATGAGTATTTGTTATTTTCACTGCGTATTCACGAGCTATTTTTATTGTTTATGTTTATTAATTGTAACAATTATTATTATTATTAACGATTTTTAAATTTAGCACTATCAACAGTTGGAATCTGAAAGAAAAAAAATTTAATGTTTGGTCCACAATTGCAACTACAATATATGAACTTTTATTTTGTTTTATCACAGCAACAAATCTCAAAAAAAAAAAACAACATTAAAATAAGAGTAATCCAAGTACAATCAACGATAAATTTCAAATACCCATATTTATTTTATAGCACTACATATTTAATATTTACGATCAAAACCTTAAAATCAAGTAACTTTTTGTTCTTCATAATTACGATATTTACGTAGACATCATAGAGGCGGATACAAAACAGTGTTTATTTTTTACCTGCTTTATTAAATACACACAAAATTCTCACACGTTTCGTCTATTTGAAATATGTATTACGTAAACTTCACATCGTTTAACGTCACGTTTATTTGGAATCAATAAACGTCAAATCCGATGTTGTCACGTCACATTTTTTTGGTTAATTTTTGGATTTGTCAGATGAAAAAAAAAGTTTTCTTGTGTGAATTTTGGTATTGTTACTTGGTTTTCGTATGTAGACTATGGAACAGTTAATTTAAAGTAATAATTAGGTAATAATGCTCTATTATAAATTGATGAGCAAGATCCGACAAGATGTCTCACATAGACAGAGATATTCAATAATTGAAAGTAACAATCCAGTTTTATCCAGATATTGAAAAACATACAGATGTTCTAGAATCCCTGTCCCACTCTTACATTACCAACGAAATAGCGAGCAGAAAAGTCATTTGATTTTTATTTCGTCAAACTGAAAAAAAAACTTCTAAACCTCATCTTTTGCAAAATAAACAACTGTGAATGACTAGCCTGAACTTCCGAGCCGATGATTCATGAGCTTCACAACAATATTTGTTGACTAGAAATTAACTGTATCTGCGGAATTTATTTTTGTCAGTAACAGATCATCAAAAGTGGTAACTGACTAGGCAGCACTTATCCAACTCTTTTTTTATATGATAAAATACATAATTCTGTGTACCATCAATTTGAACATGATTGTGTCTTCACAAAACCGTAGTTAGTTCATCCAACTCACCTATTTCAATTAAGAGCATTTTTATGTTGGTGTATTAAAGTGCGATCTTGTCTTTAAAGTCTAACAGGCTGAAATGTCAAAGTTAATATTGTCAACCTGACATTTCTTAAATAATTCTGTTTGACTAATAGGGATGTTTTCACTGGTTTCAGACAAGGGACGCATGCGCGAAAAACGTCGGACATCTACAGAGTTGTAACAGGTACAAGTGTCAAAGTGGTCAAGCGGCTTATGTTTAGGTACCATTACACTAGCGTGCTGTCGTACGTGTTTGGACTGTATGATCACATGGCACTTACATTCACAGGCTTTCGCAAGTGTCAAGTGTTTGCAACGGGACACTCCAAACACGTACGATAAAACGCTAGTGTAAAGGAACCTTTTGTTTGTAGAACCGTTGGGAATTCGCATGTTGGTACGCATGCGCAATAGTGCCTAAGGGCCAAAAGAGGGTATGGTGAAAACATGCCTATTTAGTTTTGGATTTCCAATTCAAGTATTCAACTAAACAAATTCAGTCAAAGCGATGCCTTACTAAAAAAAAAAACACTACATATTTCATACCGAGTGATTCAAAATATATAACTTTAATCAGTCATAAAATTACTAATTTGTTCTTGCTCTTGTTTGGAGATACACTTGTCATCTATACTATGTACATACTATGTTTGACATGTAAAGATGTGTTCAATTTAGCCGTCTTCACCCTGTATACCAGGTTGCAATAAAATAATTATTTGTTTTTATTAGGTTGGTCATAAATAATATGATCTTCACCCTTACTTGTCTTGGATCGAAATAAAACAAGCGTTATTCAATCAACAAGGTGATATAACCTATGAGTTCATAAGAATCCCTCAATGTTGGCAATGTGTTATTTTTGCTTCAGTCTTTTATTGCAACCAGGTACCATTATTCAGAAAAATAAAATAAAAGCACAACACCAGAAAAAAGATCTATCTAAAGACAATAAAAACATAAAAGGTTCTATGAATTTCGATCCTTGATGCGACAAATGTCTAAAAATAAGTCGATCTAATCTGACAATTGAGAAAAAGAATCTGTAAAAACTGGGGACAAACATATCAATAAACAACAATAACAGAAAGCACAAAAACTGGTCTGGTCATAGATAGTGGTGATTCACGACTGATGATTTAACTACGTAACCTAAAATGCAGTCGGGACAGAAATCCTGAATATGAAATATCATTCGACTGTCCTGAAGGTATAAAACACCCTGCAAGTATTGTAGCTTTGTACTTTTGTCATTTTTTAAACTGGACAGTGAGTACGTCAAAGTGACAATAAAACAAAAGAAAAAATCAGCCTTAACCACGAAATTTGAAATATTCTGTGTAACCTTGAGTTCTAAATATTCCAGCATTTCAATCCTTTATTGCACAAATTTAAGGGCGGATAATTTTAAAACATTTCACCAACCTGTTGCTTGAAGATATTTAAATCCTCAAACAACTTTTGTCTGATAAAAAAAATAATAGCTCTGGGTGAAATAGGATTTCCTTTTATCCACTTTATTTTGCTGTTCCATCATCTCACTGAAGAGCTTTTAATAAAAAATAACATTACATTTTTTTAATCGAACCCTAAGAGAAACAATACGCAATCGCTTACCTAATATATCATCTTTTAACATAACCTAGAAAAAATCTAACTTTCTCCAACTTGTGATATCAAATTATATATACATTGATTAATGCTTTCATTTGTAGCTATTTTATAAATATTCTTCATTAAATTTAAAATAATGAATGAACGAATTCGAATCCACCGAATGTTTACGAAACCAGACGGTAATTAACGAATTCGGTGATCAGGTATTCACAATTTTACATTTTCCACGACCAACCTGGCAACGTCGCCCCGTAATGTCAACCATTGCATTCAACTGGTCATTTTGAAAAAAATCAGAGTCACAACTGGGGAAAACCCACAAAAGAGAACCCAAACAGGTTCCACCACAAACGAGTCGCCGCGCTGGTAAAGGGTTCCATGACGGTGGTATCTGATCTTACCTGACATTCCATGCAATATGCGTGGCAAACTATACAATTATGTAATTATAATGTGGGGAAACTTTACGACAATCGGCGAGCGCAGGGTGCCATGGAAAACAAAACAGTGATCAGTCATGTAAATAATCACTAGAAAAAAATCGGCTTTCTGCGACGTTGGCAATAAGCTACGACTCTGAGGGTCTGTCCACGTTCAGTTCCCAAATTTGAAAACGATGTAATGAAAAAATGTTTTCCATGGCACACTGCGTCAACAGATCGTGAAACTTACACAATGCCACCACTTCACTTCTCACAAATTCACATAGTGATGCAACGCGAACTGGGACACAGCCTCGTTATTGCAAGTATTTCGGGGGGCAAATGTGGCAAATTGGGCGTGATTTGAGCGGGCCGCAACACCATATGGATTGATAATGACTGGTGCCTGCACAAGTGAATGTGAACTGAAAGTTTACCACTGCAAACAGGGAACTAGCATTCACATTCTAGCGAAACAATGCAGCGCACCAACTAATGTAATAACAAGTAATTAGTCAGGATTGGAACTTGACTGGGGGGGTCTTGACAGTTGGGTGACAGATGGGCGTAACTGTCGTCAAAAGAGGTAAAGGATACAGTGAGCCGTAGCGCTGGTTCTGGGGCCCTCCCCCGGCGTTCTGCTTCTGGTTGCCGCTCATATCAGCGCTGGGGGTCCTCACAGAGGCCGCCGCGTATCTCCTCTTAACGACTGCATATGTTGACAGACATCACAACACACTTGTTCAAAGCAATCACAACTCGAGCGCCATCCTGCACCAATGTTCACGTTGCGATTTCTACGGGTCCCCACGAATTGTCACTTAGATAACACTATGCACTACTCCTAATCAAAGGTTAAGATAATTTCCAAGATGGCGGAACTTTAACCCAAAAACATGTTTTCTGAATTTCTCCAACGCGCTGGGGCGTCTTCGCACCACTCGGACAACAGTTCTGACACCCCTCAACTTAATACGAACTCGAATTTATTCAATGTCACTTCCTCAAATTTAAATTAAACTTATAAGTTTATTAAAAATGACACGCGGCTTTCACGTTGCTAGAAAAGCACACCTAGCGCACCTAACGGAAAATTACCGAACTACGACGCTACATTTTTAAAACACGGCCCGAACAGCAGTTGTTTGTTTCGCTCGGATACACGGGTTCTGGCGACGACGTGTTTCCGAGCTCGGTCCATGTAACGCCTAGATGGCAAAAAACTAACGGGCTTTGACATAGAAATTTTAATGATGGAAACGCCACGGCATACACTTTAAATGGCTGTAAGCAGCTTTAAATTATTTTAATTGAGCCTTTTACACTTTATTTTAACATTGTATTTGGTTATTTTTTGGCAGCCTTGAAGTTGCAGTTGAACTGAAATTATTATAGAAACAATTCTTGTTACAACTCACCGAATTAATATTAGAATATTGATGGGAAACGTAAAAGTATAGATAAATTGGATAAGTTAATAAAAGGATCTGAAATTCTGAATTCTGAAAGCGTGCTCAATAAAAAAATGCTCATGAAGAGTATACTACAAAGTGTGGTGAGATGGCGCGACTATCTTTACAATTTAGTTTCTCATTGCAGCTTTGTTTCTATTTATAATAAATTGTGCTATTTTATAGGCAACAGCAGACAAAGAAATTTGCAATTCATTGATAAAGAAGATAAAAGTTTCGACATCCTAATTAGATTCATACTATCGGCCACAATTAGGTAATCATCGTGTGATCAAAGAAAATTGTAATGCCGTCAGCTTTGTAAATAATTTTTCATGACCGGTTGAAATGAAACTTCGAACTGGTTGGATGCTGATAAAAGAGCGCTTCAGGCCTTGTTGTATATTTAATTATGGGAATTCGTTCTTTCCTAAAGCGCCCCCTTTAAATACGAATTTTGGCGCGTTCACATATTTCTTGATTAATCCTCCATGTGTATACATAGGTACTAAAATTTCGTCTTTGACACCTTCGAATATTCTTCTTAAAATTTTCTAGATGGTGGTTCATCAACCATAGTAACCAAAACCATACAGAGTTGGAATTTCATAGTAGCCTATGGAATATGTCTTGATCTTAACATTGTGGGCAGATGTCTTACCATTTTACTTCATTTTCTTATTGTCTCTATTGTCTGTATTTTTAAAAGTTCTTGAAAAGGATACACAGAATTAATTAAAATGGTCAAACAACCAGTCATAGTCTGCACACGCATCTCACAGCTCGCATGCAGACCGACTGTGTGTATGACATCATCCTGTGTTTTACCCGACGCAACTAGTCGGTTATACTCGTTATTCTTCGGTTATCAGGCGGTGAATTCAAATAAAATCAATTAGATCTAACACGGCCAAACTGACATCATTCCGCTCTCGGAATGCTTTTCCGTTTGTTAAATATAATTCAAAACAAATAATGTAATCATCTATTAAATATAAGTTTAGTACTTAAGACATTCAGAGGATTGAGAAAATCCTTGAATCGAAATAATTTGTTCCCTTCGTCTTCGACGCCAACATCTGAATCGGTTAAGGTGATTTATTGAAACAAAGGGGAACATTACTCAAATGTTTCACTCAAAGCGCTCAAGTTGGAAAAATAAACCAATCAGCGACTGAATGACACGATGGAAGTACATACTGTACTTACGATGGGTCATTTTCAATAATAAATACGTCTAGAGGAACCCGATGGAAATACTGCATCAGCGCATGTATTTACGATGGGCTATATTCATGATTACTCTTTTTTTATGACTCGATGGAAATACTGCCAAATGCACGTATTTACGATGGGTCATAATTATTAATGTATAAAGATTTATGACACGATGGAAATACTGCCAAATGCACGTATTTGCGATGGGTCATATTAATGGATAAAGATTTTTTATGACTCGATGGAAATACTGCCAACTGCACGTATTTGCGATGGGTCATATTAATGGACAGAGATTTTTTATGACTCGATGGAAATACTGCCAACTGCACGTATTTGCGATGGGTCATATTAATGGATAAAGATTTAACAAATCTAACACGGCAACAACCAACATTGGGAGTTACCAGGAACAAAACAAACAACAACAAAAAAATACTCAGTACTTTCAGAGCAAAATAGCTTTTGGAAATCGTCAGGTCAGGTCAGGTCAGGTCAGGTCGGGTCAGGTCAGGTCAGTAATGCTGAGCGCCAACTTTGCGAATGGAATAACGATCATTTGCCAATAAGGCTTTGATGCGATATGGTCCAACAAATTCACAATTAAATTTCTCAGAGCGCTGTCCTCTGCTTAGCAGGACCGCGTCACCAACTTTGAAGACTTGATTATTTTGTCATTTCTTGTTTAACGTACTGATTTGTTTTTCGACGTTTGCTTTCAATCTGGTCGCAATTTTAGTGATATCTAGCGGGGACTTGATTGAATCGGACACAGGTAAATCAGACAAAATCGTACGGATTTGAGGAGTTTGTCCCTCTAGAGTCTAGACCAAACACCAATTTAAAAGGCGAACACCCGGTGGTCTTCTGTTTTATTGATTTGATGACTAATTGAATTTTCCATAAGTTAGTCGGCCAATCTGACGTTTTGTTGGATTCAATTCTCAACAGGTTGATGATTGTTCGCATAGAACGTTCGATTTGGCCCTTTGGAACGATGTAGGTACACGTTGTTACATATACCTCGATACCAAACTAGTCAACGAATGTCTCGGCGACTTTTGCTATAAAGTTGGTGCCGGCATAGTGAATCAATTTACTTGGTGTGCCAAAGATACTTATGAAGTTTGAAAAACTTTGCTTTGTTTCTTCGCTAGTAACAGTCGATTGTGATAAATAAGGCAAAATTTCGAAAAAGTGTCAACGATGACGATTTGCTTTCATGTATAATAAGATCGGCAATAATTCCTCGAACAATTTGAGGTTCAGACTCTGATATTCGATATGTTTGACAGTAGACAGTTTTGTTTTCCGTGAAGGTTATTGTTAATTCGCCGGTGTTAACGGCGTTAACATTATTACCTGTCGTAATCAATTCTTTAAAATTTGAAAATAACGTGAGCAACTGTTGACTATCCAAAGATTGCAAATCAGTTACACATTCCTCAAAATTACGACTAAATTGCACAATTTCGAATCATTTTTCTTTTTAATGTTTTTGTCTTTGATCAAAAGTCGTAAATATTGTCGACGACAACATCGTCAAAACTCGAATGATTGGGTGGAGCGATAACAAAATGTTTAATGTTACATCAGGAAATTCCACTAGGGCTTTTGTGCAAAAATGTGAATTATGAGTTGTGCCATTAAACAATTGCGAAGAGGTAATACAAGGAATTTTTTTCAAGGTTTCGTTTGGTCACTAATGTCTCTCTAATTAATGAGTAAGTCGAACCAGTGTCAATACGACAATCAGTGCTATAGTCAGAGATTGAAACCTGCAATGTTTTCAAATTACGTTCTCAAGAGTTTGTCAGCGTGAAAGAGTTGAGTAATACATTTTCTGTTTTGACTCTTTTATCGGCCTGCTGTAGCCCGGATTCGGTTTCATGATCACGAGAGTGTTTAGGTCGAAAACACTGCTCGATGTTGTGACCCGGCTTTTTGCAATATCTGCAACTTAGCTGGATCCACACTTACGTATTAAATTATCCATATTTCTAGGATTGCAATCACGTGAAATATGTCCAAACTTACCGCAAGAAAAACAACAATTAGTTTGCTTTAAAGTTGAGGGCAACTTGGTTTTCGTTGCACATTTAAATTCATTACTAATTTTTCGGAAGGTTTCACATAATTTGCGAAAAATGCGATCAAATCGCTAACACATCGCACAACAATAATTAAAAGCTGTTCTGACCGCAACATCGTCTATTGAATGGGAAATATCTCGATCAAATCGATTTTTCAAGTTTGATTCGAGCATATTCAACATAACTTCGTACAATCGTGCTTTGATAGTTCGCGGCTTCAATAAAGTTTTCCCAAATTTCTGTTAAAAAAAAAAAATGAAAAATCTTGCTTAAGATTATCCCAAGTTTCATCGGTGGGTTGCCATGCCGAAACCACACTTGAGCTGATTTTAGTAAAAAGGAACCAACTCTACTTACAGTTTCGCAGTCTGACCACCCAAACTCGTCTTTATAGCCCTCAATTTTTTATAACCAGATACTATTGCCAGTGCTGTCCGAATCAAAACTTGGCAGTGCCAAAGAAGCAGGAATTTTCACACAAAGTGCGGTGGGTTGGATTGGAGGTTCGCTTGTGTTCGCACGTCGTTGAAGGTTCGTAAGATCGACGCAATAGCTCCCAAAGACCCCGTTGGATGTATCTTTGGTCGTTACAATTTCACTAAAATTTCACGGCACGTGTACCCCACACCTGATTTTAAAAGTTCTTGAAAAGGATACACAGAATTAATTAAAATGGTCAAACAACCAGTCATAGTCTGCACACGCATCTCACAGCTCGCATGCAGACCGACTGTGTGTATGACATCATCCTGTGTTTTACCCGACGCAACTAGTCGGTTATACTCGTTATTCTTCGGTTATCAGGCGGTGAATTCAAATAAAATCAATTAGATCTAACAGTATTGTATTTTGTAGGAAACATTTTTTTTAATTACACATACAGAGTGTAATGAGATGAGATTAATATGGACCCCCTTACCCAAATCTTAAACATTTAATTAATTTTCACTCGAGGAGTTGACGTGAAATGGGCGTAGACACTCTCCCCTGCCCCTTGATAGATTTAGTCTAGATCCCTAGCCCTATCATAAACGGGGGAAAACCAGCGGCCTGTTCACGTCTGGGTAAAATCTCAAGGACCGTAAACCCTTACTTGAGCAACCATTTTTGTCAAATTACACACCCCACAAAAATTATCGCATCACCTAATTTTTCTTCTTTTATTTCAAGAAATGACATTCCACGTCAATGATTTTTACTGGTAATATCGTTTCTACATTTTTAAATCTTACCTGCATAAGACAAGCACATACTTCAAGTTATGATAGTTCTTTTTTTGATTTTTGAATATAGCGGTAAACTCCACTGTTTTAAAACTGTAAGTTATAACTTGTTTTGGGGTTCTTGTTTGATTAATGCTGAGATAAACAGAAAAAGACATCAATACGAATGTTAACCAACGAACTTCCTTGCACCTTTCCTACCAAGAAGCTATACGGACCATCATGCGATTAGAAGATAGTCGCAGTATGCGTTATGTGGCACGTACTCTAGGAGTGCATCCTTCCGCTATCAGCAGAAGTGCAGCACGTTTTAGGGAAACTGGAGAATATGGTAGAAGGCCGGGACAAGGAAGAAATGAGGTATCTATCCTAAGAGACGATCGTTTTTTGCGGTTAACAGCTCTACCTATTAGACATTGTACGGCGCGAATGCTGCAAAATGAACTTTTGGCAGCCAGAAATTTGTAAATTTCGAAAAAGACAGTTAGAAATCGTCTACGAGAAGATGATCTGAGGGCTCGGGTGTATGTACTTTGGCCTCTTCTCGACAGGATACACCGAGCTTCTCGGTTACAGTTTGCTCGAGAACATGCCCATTGGAATATCGATGATGGCAAAACGTAGTGTCTTCACATGAGTCTCGTTTTTCTTTATAAGCATCTGATAAGCGAATTCCAGTGTACAGACGTCCTGGAGAGCGTTACTTTCAGTGCAATTTTCAACCTCATGTTCCATTTGGGGGAAGTTCAATAATGGTTTGGGGAGGAATCTCTGTGGGGGGTGACATGGAATTGGTATCGTTACAAAGTGCTTGTATAAATGAGAGACGATATATTGGGGACATTTTAGAGCCTCACGTAGTACCACATGGACCTTTTATCGGGGATAATTTTCTATTCATGCACGATACTGCTAGACCCCACATTTCTAGAATTGTGCAACAATACATGGAAGAGGTAGATTTGAGGATATTGCAGTAGTCTGTGATAAGAGCCGACCTAAATCCCATTGAGCATGTATGGGACCATCTTCAGCAAAGAGCCTTTTTTAGCCTACAAGAACTTGAGGCAGTTCTTATACAAGAGTGGGAAAATCTACTCAAAATTACATTGTTGACCTTATAACAAGCATGCCCAGAAGAATGGAACCTGTTATTCGTGGCAGGGGTGGAAATGCACCATA
Organism: Diaperis boleti; assembly: GCA_963583935.1. Classification (NCBI taxonomy): domain Eukaryota; kingdom Metazoa; phylum Arthropoda; class Insecta; order Coleoptera; family Tenebrionidae; genus Diaperis; species Diaperis boleti. The sequence goes on along the minus strand of OY757242.1, from coordinate 57,664,741 downwards.
TTAGTTTGAGTGTTAATTTTTGTTTAAGTGTTAAAAATTAATTTAATTTCGTCCTTAACAGTTTTTCAAATTTTTTTTATTGCGTTTTATTTTGACTACTAATACAATTTATATAACGGTGGAATAATTATTTTTTCAAAGTCGGTTGACAAAAATACTGGTGATGCGATAATTTTTGTGGGGAGTGTATAATCGTTAAACAGACCACACTTCACTCGTGAATTAAATCTATTGAAAATTCTTAATACATAATAGGTAAATCGTATAAACTACTAGTCCTTCCAAAATGCACTAATACTGATCTTCATTGTGGCAATCATTTTTCTTCTTTTTACATCGTTTCCGATATCTGCTTCATTAGTAAAACTGAGGGTAATTTCAGACAATCCTGTGATAATAATAATATGTATACTGTTTAATATTAACAATGTAGCAACATTTCTATTGCGACGACGGTTATGCCGGAAGTTGCATCGAGTCGAGGATGACTACCTGCCCGAATGTTCACAGCAGATGCTGTCATAATTCGAGAACGTTTTACAGACATTTGGAGGGAGACTACCACGACGGTCGCGCCGGAAGGATGAGGTCATCATTCCAGAATGTTTTCTAGAAGAAATCGAGAACACTTTGAGGGATATAAAAAGGGGCCGAAGGACGTGAACAGTTAGGGTTGTCATCGAACCTGAAGGACCTACCCACTATGGCACGGTGGGCGAGCTTGACTCCGATCACGACCCAGTGATCATTCATTTGGGACGAAGAAACGACGACGCGACGCCCGAAACCATCGAGGTGACAGATTGGCAACTATTTGCCAAAAAACTGTCATCGAACATAGGCCGGATACCGCGAATTGTGATAACCGAGGATATCGCGCGATCAAAGACTTCGAACATCGCATTATCGCAGCAAATTCGGACGCCACCAAAACCAAGTCACTGAGACGACGGCGACATCGCGACGGTCTTCCGTTTGATATCGAGCTATGAGGCGATTTCGTCGGACCCTGGCACCGGAACACTGGGCGAGGGCTAACCAGTCCACCAGTCCGGCTGCGACTGAGAAGAGTTATCGACGGAGGATGCGTCAGTGTGGAGAATGGCAAAAACCCTCAAACATAACCGCGGACAGATACCCCAAATCTAGGAAGAGGGAGGCCACGTTGCGTCGCCTACACAGACCTGGAAGAAGTGTAAGTTTTCGAGGAAAACCTCGAGCGGCAATGTTCACCGAACGTGGCCCGTGCCGACCTGGACGCAACCGAGGAAATCGAAACGGGCGTCGCAAGACAGTTCGAAAACAGCGTGGACGATGAAAACATCACTCCAACCTCACCAGCGGAGATCACTTCCACAAGCGATGGAAACAAGCTGATGTCTTCATCCCGAAACCGGGCCACAACCTCCGACTCCCGCAAAATTATATCATCGCCCGATCAGTCTAATCTCCTCTCTGGGGAAGTGGCTGAGAAGGTAATTCTGCGGCGACTGAAGGAGTTTGAGGAGAGACTGAACGTCATCCCCGACGAGCAAAGGCGGGCTTTGGTCCTCAGACTTCAACAAAATTTCAACCAAAAGAGGCACACCGAAACTGTTTTCCTGATGGATGTGGCAAAGGCTTTCGACAAGATCTGGCATGAGGGACTTCTGCACAAACTCCTTGCAGCCGGATTCAGGGGCTCCTTTCCCCCTTCCTGTTCAGCATATTCACCGCAGACATGCCGCGCCTGGAGGAAGTCGGGACCACAACGGCAATCTACGTGGCCGATACAGCTGTCCTAGTGCGAAGCGGCAGTCCAGCATTAACGACAAGAAATCTTCAAATGCCTATTGACGACTTGGAGGAATGGTTCATCAGAAACTGGAGGATAGAAGTGAATCCTGCAAAGAGCAGTGCCGTTCTGTTCAAGAGGACGCGCGACGGTCGCATCGGACAAGTCATCATTTTTGGAACTTAACGCAGTACCTTTACCACATGTTTGGCCGAAGCTCCCGGATGGGCATGGAAGTGCTGCTTTACAAGACCATCGTGAGATCAGCGATGATGTACGCATCTCCGGCTTGGGGACCTCAGAATGGCTTTCGACGCCGAAAGCCTCGTTAGAAACTCACTGCTTCACAGAGAAGCCAATCTCCCTACGATCGAGGAATTCATGCGAAGAACCGCAGATGACGCTTTCCGAACAGCGGAAGCACACCCCAACCATCTCGTCCGTGCAGCTGTGGCCTACGACAGCAAGAAAAACACAAGCTCGCGAAAATGGCGATTGTGTGAGATCTGTATCGTAATGCTTGTATTATAAGCGAAACACCCCCAGGAGCGGTGTAAATTTTTTTGCAGGAAAGATAGAGGCAACCATGGCCCAGTTCCAGCGCTCCGAAAAATGTTGGGATCAAAGTCAGAACAGTCGGTGGTGTACGGGAAGAGCAGTGAACAAGAAGTCAATCAGCGAAGAAAGCGGAGCCAGATAGTGCCTAACCAAAGTTATTCTGAATAATCAGCCGTACAAATTGTACCTAAACCAAACCACTAATTTTTAATGAAATTTAGTAATCGCGGTAGTGATGCACATTCTATCTTTGCACGCTTTCGTGCATTCTTGATTTTTTTTAAATTTTTCCTCTTTTTATTTCGTTTTCTAAGGTATTATGTCGCAATCTCTCTTACTATTGTATTCACCCTCATATTTCATGTCACTTCTACGTTACAGTTTTCTTTATCTTCTCTAGCTCATCCGTTTCAACATTCTTCTGGATGTTATATGTCATTTACGCTTTTAGGCTCTATAACGACATTATCTTTTTGTTTTTTTGTTTCTTATTTGTATATTTTTTTATATGTTACCGCTAATATCCGAAAGCAGTTAATACGCATAATAACTGAGCATTTTAGGAATTACGCATAATTACTAAAACTGTCAGCGAGGGGCTGTTAACTTAGAAAAAAATTGTACAACTAATTCCACATGGAATTAATTCAAGGTAATCACGCACAATTCCGGTAATTCCGATTCGAGGAATTAATTCGCATGTAATCGTGGTAATCGCAGTAATTCGTAGGTAATTCCAATAATCAGGTAATAATTCCCACAAAAAGTAACTAATTACAGTAATCAACAGGTAATTCCGGTAATTCCAACAAAAGATTTAATTCCCATTTTGGAATTACGACAAGTATTAAAAACGAAAACTATTTAATTCATAGCATCTATCTTCGTTTACATTATTCAGGCACGGTTTTTGAATAAAAAAAGCATAAATATAATAAAACTGAATTAAAATTTAAATATATAATATAATATAATATAAGTCGAACTCCACAAACTTTAATAACTGTAAAATTACTATTGGAACATGTTTTGGCAGAACACTTCTGCCATCATCAGCCCTAATTTAACAAGAGATTAATGATGCAATTGATGAATTACAAGAGGGGTTCTTACCTTAAAGAATTAAATTTGACGTTTTCAAAGGGTTACATGATTTTTAAAAGATTTCGTAAAAACAACATTTTATAAAATGTAAAAATTAAAAATGGATCAAAGAGAATCTGGTAAGTTTGTTTGAGTGAAAAATTAAAATAGTGAATTAATAATGGGATTATTGAAGTTATTCTGTTCATTTAAACAAGATCTGTTTTCCAGTTTCAAGGCTTTCCTTATTTCCAAAGTCTCAAGAAAATCTAATTTCCGGCCTTTATTGCATTTATGAATCAATTTGGAATTTGATGGTGAAAAACTATGTTTCGTTATTAATATATGATTGGCGAAAGAAGAAGGTGTTGATGGTGGAGGATCAAGATCTGTGTTGTTATAGATGTGCCTGAAATGTTCTTTAATACGGTCTGATATTTTGCGACCTGTCTGACCTATGTAGAATGACTCACAAGAAGAGCAGCTTAATTTGTATACACCTGATGATGATTTGTAATCTAATGGATCTTTATTTTTAATAAAAAATCTGGATAAGTTGTTATATGTTTTAAATGAAACTTTAAAACCGTTTTTCTTAAGTATTTTAGAACATTTCTCTGAGACGACGCCAAAATATGTTAATGAATTTGAAAAGGAAATTGTTTCTGAAGGATTTTTAACCAAGTAGTGTGTGTATTTGAATTTGTTATAGTATCTATAGTATAATTTATTTATAGTTTTTAAAGAATATCCATTATTTGAAGCAATTTGTTTAATGTTATTAAGTTCTGTTTGAAAAGATGAATCTGATAGTGGTATAGAAAATAATCGGTGGAAAAAGGAATGAAAAGCTGCAAATTTATGGGAAACAGGGTGACAAGAGTCAAAAGGTATTACGCAATCTGTGATACTAGGTTTTCTATAAATGTCAAATTTAAAAGTATTATTATTTCTAGTGATTAACAAGTCTAAAAAGGGGATTTGGGAATTGATTTCACTTTCAACGGTGAATTTAATGGATTGGTTTAAAGAATTTAAGTTGCTGAGTGCGTTATCAAGTTCAGAATCAGATCCTTTGAATAAAACAATTATGTCATCTACATATCTGTACCAAAAGAGAAAATGATCTTTAAAAGGCGAAGAAGTTAAAAACTGATCTTCTAAGTTATTCATGAATATTTCTGCTAAAAGAGGTGACAAATTAGAGCCCATTGCTAAGCCTGAGTCTTGTGAATAAAAATTATTATTAAATTGAAAGAAATTTTGATCTAGGACAGACTCACAAAGTGAATGTAAATTTAGTGCATGTATGGTTGCCATATTAGAATTAAATAGTAATAAAAATAAATAAAAAAACTATATAATAAAACTGGTAATAAAATAACAAATTAAGTTGGCACTACCAACTTTTGACAATTTGATTTAAAATTTGAATGTCAAAGTGACTTCAAAAAAAACGGCGACAGAATGGTGAATGGAATTATTCTATAGAACGCTGTTTTAACGATTTTCGAAATGCCGACCCCAATTGTCCAGCAGATTATCAAAAATTAGTCCAACAAATTTATAAATGTGTGGCAAGATTTCGTGATGTTGGGAGTGTTGGTAAAAAGCGGGTAGCGGAGCGCCCAAAAAAAGAACTCCTGAGATTGTGGCAACAGTATCGACCTTTCATATGGAACTATAGTCAAAAAATATTAAAACAAGATTTAAATCTTCATTCCTATAAAATTACCGTCGTGCAAGAGTTGTTTCCGCAAGATTTTCCTGCACGAATAGTATACTGTAAATAAACAAAATATGTGAATTTGGTTCGCAATTAATCCCCATGAATTCGTCCAAACGCCCGTCTAGCCGCAGAAAATTGGTGTTTGGCTGGCGGTCTCTGGAAGACGTATAGTTGGACCTGTTTTTTTTTTTTTTTTGAAGGAACGGTAAATGCCGAGAGATATCGCAATAATTTACTCGAACCTTTTTTCCAAAACCTTCATGATGGCGAACCTCTACATGGGTACTTCCAGCAGGATAATGCACCAGCTTACAGGACAAGGGAAACGATGGACCGAATTCACGAGTTTTATGATGATCGAGTCATTCAATTTCCGCCAGTCCGGACTTGGCAGTTCTAGATTATTTCATATTCTCGTATCTCAAAAACACCGTATTTGTATATAGTTGTACTATCAGATGTTGGAAAATGCATTTGAAAATATGAAACCGAGAGTTGCATTGAAGCTGGGGGAGAACACTTTGAACATTTGCTGTAATTGACTGCGCAAGTGTGAGGTCGCGGCGGAAGGTGGGTCATAGTGCTTGAATTATTATTTTATATGAGTAGCCTAACCATAAGTAGAAATAAACGCTAACATTCATTGCTTTTATTTGAAGGAAACATGATCCAAAGTTTAGACCTTGAGTCCTATATATTTTGGTAAGGGGGCTCCTATATATTTTTTATTAATTTTCTTCTTACTTCTGGGATGATGCGCTACAAAGTTCCGAACTCGGAATACGCTAATTTTGCGATACCGTGCATAATGTAATATGTGTTACAAATACATTTAATAATAAATAGTCTGTGGTCAAACAGTCGCACAGAGCACTGAATGAGTTTCGAGTTGTAAATTTTGAGTGATTTCAAATGTTCCTTTTTCATATGTATTGCAGGGAATTAGGGCAAACAACACACGTTAATGACGTATTTAGACACGCTCACAGCTGACGTAATAAAACAAAATTAAAAAAATATAATTATATGCCATGATTATAGATGTGTCTACTATTTAAAAAAAGAACCCCAATAACGTTCAGGCTTACGAATTTAATTGATTACGATCGGATTTTGACCACTGGGCGACCAGTAGTAGTAGTAGTAGTAATAAAACCTGGATGTAATTCAAGTAATTCCAGAATAATTCCATATTATTTGAAGGTAATTCCAGTAATTCCAGGGTAATTCCGGTAATTCCAGTAATTCACGAGTACTTCCTGTAATCACGAGTACTTCCATCATTTTGAGTACTTGAAATAATTCCATGTAATTCCAAACTAATTTCGGTAATTCTGATAGTACTCGGAATTAATTTTCGCAAGATGTACAACTAATTCCATAGTTAACAGCCCCTCGACTGTCAGTTACTGTGCATAATAGCTGAGCACAGTCGTCAGTGTATATGCATAACGGTCACTTCGTTAATAGTGTTAAATTTTTACACAGGAATAATAAATAACTATTTTACACAGCCGGGTACAAAACAAATAGCATAGTTTTAAGGGCGTAATGACATTCTTTTTCGCCTCGTTTTTCGCCGAGGGGCTGTTAACTTGGAAAAAAATTGTACAACTAATTCCACATGGAATTAATTCAAGGTAATCACGAACAATTCCGGTAATTCCGATTCGAGGAATTAATTCGCATGTAATCGTGGTAATCGTAGTAATTCGTAGGTAATTCCAATAATCAGGAAATAATTCCCACAAAAAGTATCTAATTCCGGTAATCAACAGGTAATTCCGGTAATTCCAACAAAAGATGAAGCACTTCATTCAATGGAATAGTATACAAAATTTTGAAACTTTTTTTTATAAATAAAACTGCTTAAAATAGAGTACTCCTATTTTTTGGTTTTACTCAAATCATAACCGTTTTCATGAAATAAATGTACAACGTATACAAACGTTTTCTACAAGATAATTCAGCCAACCAAAGTGTCATTTGTGCAACATCATTAAATATTGGAAAACTGTTAAGACCACGTGTTCGGAACCAAGAAGATCCACTCATCCATTTTCCAAAATTATCAATGAAATAGCGACCCATCTCTTTAGAAAATATGGCAAGGTGTCTCTATGCCGGTTGGTTGAATGATCTGCAAATACAAATGCATTAACTTCACGTTAATGACAAAATTGTTTCTTAATATTAATGTAAAAGCGGGAGATAGTAAAAATAGTTCAAACTAGTTTGTTTTGGTACAACGTATACAAGCGTTTTCTACAAGATAATTCAGCCAACCAAAGTGTCATTTGTGCAACATCATTAAATATTGGGCAACTGTTAAGGCCACGTGTTCGAAAACAAGAAGACCCACTCATCCATTTTCAAAAATTATCAATAAAATAGCGACCCATCTCTTTAGAGAATATGGCAATGTATCTCTATCCCGTTGGGTTAAATGATCTGGAATTACAAATGCTTTAACTTTACGTTAATGACAAAAATGTTTCTTAATATTAATGTAAAGTGGAGATAGTAAAAACAGTTCAAACTAATTTGTTTTGGTACAACGTATACAAGCGTTTTCTACAAGATAATTCAGCCAACCAAAGTGTCATTTGTGCAACATCATTAAATATTGAAAAACTGTTAAGGCCACGTGTTCGGAACCAAGAAGACCCACTCATCCATTTTCCAAAATTATCAATGAAATAGCGACCCATCTCTTTAGAAAATATGGCAAGGTATCTCTATGCCGGTTGGTTGAATGATCTGCAAATACAAATGCATTAACTTCACGTTAATGACAAAATTGTTTCTTAATATTAATGTAAAAGCGGGAGATAGTAAAAATAGTTCAAACTAGTTTGTTTTGGTACAACGTATACAAACGTTTTCTACAAGATAATTCAGCCAACCAAAGTGTCATTTGTGTAACATCATTAAATATTGGGCAACTGTTAAGGCCACGTGTTCGAAAACAAGAAGACCCACTCATCCAATTTCCAAAATTATCAATGAAATAGCGACCCATCTCTTTAGAAAATATGGCAATGTATCTCTATGCCGGTTGGTTAAATGATCTGGAAATACAAATGCATTAACTTCACGTTAATGACAAAACTGTTTCTTAATATTAATGTAAAAGTGGAGATAGTAAAAATAGTTCAAACTAATTTGTTTTGGTACAACGTATACAAGCATTTTCTACAAGATAATTCAGTCAACCAAAGTGTCATTTGTGCAACATCATTAAATATTGGAAAACTGTTAAGGCCACGTGTTCGGAACCAAGAAGACCCACTCATCCATTTTCCAAAAACTGTTTGGTGTTTAGCTGGCGGTCTCTCGAAGACGTATAGTTGGACCTGTTTTTTTTTTTTTTGAAATACACATTAAATAATAAATAGTCTGTGGTCAAACAGTCGCACAGAGCACTGAATGAGTTTCGAGTTGTGAATGTTGTGCGATTTCAAATGTTCCTTTTTCATACGTATTGCAGGAAATTAGGGCAAACAGCACACGTTAATGACATTTAGACACGCTCACAGCTGACGTAATAAAACAAAATTAAAAAAGTATAATTATTTGCCATGATTATAGATATGTCTAATATTTAAAAAAGAACCCTAATTACGTTCAGGCTTACAAATTTAATTGATTACGGTCGGATTCTGACCACTGGACGATCAGTAGTAGAAATAAAACCTGGATGTAATTCAAGTAATTCCAGAATAATTCCATATTATTTGAAGGTAATTCCAGTAATTCTAGGGTAATTCCAGTAATTCACGAGTACTTCCATAATTTTGAGTACTTGAAATAATTTGTAGTATAATAGTACTCGGAATTAATTCTCGCAAGATGTACAACTAATTCCATAGTTAACAGCCCCTCGTTTTTCGCCCTAGGGCCAAAAAGTAGTCATTTTGGCCCTAGAACTTTTCGTCCCAATTAATAAAAAATCATGTTAACTAATTTTTACTAATTATGTAAAGTAATGTTCCAATTCATGCATGCAAACTTCGTGCTGCATTTTCTGCCGCTATCTCAATTTTATTATTATTATTTTATTTTATTTCATCACAATTTTAATTCATTTTCATATTTTTTTATTTGCAACACCGTTTTGTTCACTTTGTTTGCTATGCGCTTATTATATCCGTGACAACAAATAGCAAATCGACTACTGCTATTTTTGAACTTCTTTTTCCTTTTAATTACGGTGCTACACTTCTCCGGTTATGCAAAAAACATTGTATGTATTTCGGGCCAAAAACTATATTATTTCGCCCTTAATACATAAATAGCTATCATTTTAAACAAAAATAGCTTTGATGACACTTTTATTATATGGCACAATAGACAACAGAGTTTTCCTGACACTTATATCGTGCGTTCAACAAAAAACAACGTCAAATGGGTCATGGATTGTATTTCATCTCTGTCGGTCAGACAGGACCACGCACCTGACTGACAGAGATGAGATGCAATCCATGGCCCACTTGACGTCGTTTTTTGTTGAACGCACGATAAATATTTCATAGTCCACGGCAATTACTGTTTTTGCAAAACTTAATACAGTTGCATGTTTAGTAACCGTGCATAGTATCAGAAGCAATTGCAATTGCAGGGAGGTTGTTATAGATTTGGAACAATGCTCAAATTGAGAACGCACATAATTATAATTATTGCTGTAAAATAATTCCCGTTCAATTTTTAGTTGTTATCAATATTAACGGAGTGTCCCTGATATTATGGATAATTCCTGATATGCTCAGTTATTATGCGTATTACCTGCTTTCGGATATTAGCGGTAACATAATTATACACAGAATCTTCAAAATATTTGGCTATTCTCAGTACTTTTCGTGCTTGCATTTTGCTTATGTGACGTTTGTAGCTATGCTCTCGGCTCAAATTAGCATTAAAATCTCCCACTAGCACTTTCTCATAAAAATACTTTTTCTATTCTGTCTTTTTATTTTCGGCCGGCGCTTGTTCATTAACCCTGACCACACGTGATTTTTTTAGTCTTAAACCGCTCTGAATTTTTATTTTTAAAATTAACATGTATTTTAGTAAAAACAAACTCCACAACTTTTTCTCATTGAAAGGCTGAAAACAGTTTTTAGTCAAAAACATAATTATTTAGTCAAATCATTGAATATCAACACTATAGTTAGAGTGTTGATAATTCAATGGTCAAATTAAAACTTTTTTCTCTTTCTTTGTGCTGCCGCGGCCATATTCATTCATATTCATTTCAACGATTTATTTACTGCCGACATTGATTACTTTGTTAGTCCAAAGAGCCGCCTCTTATTTTGGTCAAAACTGAATACCTCCCGGCTTTTACCATCTTACCTGAAGCGGTTCGGTTTTTCCATATTTTACAACAATAGGAAAGGAACAAAAGCGGTTTGCAGAAAAATAGTGGATTATGGAAACCACTTTTCTAATCTGTGGGGAACAGCGGTACGAGGCCCTAGATTACATTGCTTTTACAAGAAATCATTTGTATTTTATGACATTCTTCTAAAGTTTTACGTAGGTACTCGCTTTATATCTATAGGTACATAAATGTATTGCCCACATTGTGACCATCTATTTAACAGAATTGTAGGCCAAAAACACATGTTGGATTTTATGTGAACACAAATGTTGTTAAATTCTTCAATGCTGAATTTAAATAGAATGTCGCACTCGCGCAATAAACTATGCATAAACATCTTCAGCAATTAACAACAATATTGTGATTATGGAAATATTACAATCGTCATGAATTCACTAATCTTATCACTGGCAGAGTTGAAATAAACTTTACATGACCATAAAATAATAGGTAACAATAGCATTGAAATATTAAGTATAAGCGGTTGATAGGAAAAGTTTGCAAAAGTTGTAATTAGTTGATCTAAATTATACTTTTCCCACATACATATCATAATTTCATATCCGTTCATTAAGTTTTTAAAGTTTATAAAAGAATGTTTTGCAGTTGTTTTCGAAAATAGATTAGTTTCTCAATAATACCAGTTATAAGGTTTTTTGAACTTTATAATCTTATTTTTAATTGAACAAATATTAAATTTGTGTTGTTTTTTATATAAGATTCATAGAGATATATCGACTTCGTTCTAACTTTTTTTCAAACAGATCCCATTCAATACTTTACGATAATGTTCGCGTTGAGAATTAGTATCTACAGACATGATGATTAATACGATAAGTGCTGACACAAGTTGCTTAAAATAAACATTCAGGAATTTATTTTTAAATTTTCAGATTTTTTTCTTAGAGTGGAGAATTTTGAAAACCCTACTTGTTTCATGCTCCTTACAAGTTAAAAATAAAAAGAGGTAACGAATTTTGATATTCAAGTTTGTAAATCGCAAAAAGACACGCCTAAGGATAGTACGTGCAAATCTATGTCAAAAAATAAAATGTGAAAAATATTGCTATACAGGTGTCTCAAAATTAAGGCATTCCAAGTTTGGAGTGTTGTAGGGTGTACTCCTTGGAGTAAGAAAAAATTTACAAAACATTTTTTTAAATTACCCTCTACAAGATATTCGACTTTTTACGGCAACATTGCGCAAACTGCCTTTTGCATCTTTTCAAACCTGATTTGGAAGCGTTACAAAGATATGCTATTAGGTTTTCATTAGTGATTCAGAAGGCAGCAATCTCAGTAAAATTTTAATTAATGAAACTAACTAACTTATGGTTCAAAATTTCTGAATCCAACATTAATATAACTATAATAAGTATGTCAAGTAAAAAATTATTGTTGGCACATCTTTTCCCGGGCAGCGAAATAATATTCCAAATATGCCGTCTCTAAACTCCACAGCAACAAAAGACCATTCTAGCCTTGGTGCCGTTCCTTTTTGACAAAAAATTGCTAACATTTAAAAAAATTTTACTCCACGTTAAACCCACTTTTTCATGTTTTTTTATTGTTAATAATAAATAAAAGTAAACACCAAAATTCATAGCCTTTATTTGAAGAAACTTGATCTTCAGACCTCTAATTTTTTGTAAGGAGAGGTCGCCGAAATTTTCTCTTACTTCTGCTAAGGTCTTCCACACGCTCTGAACTCGGAATGCTGTGATTTTGAGACATCCTGTATGTCTTCTAAACCATTCTTGCTTACACGTAACTTTCCATTCACGATCAGCGCCCACAAAATAATCAAATCGTACCTATCGTTGCTATTCCGTGACGTCTACTGATAAAATGCTCAAACTATCCAAAAGGTTCGCATGAATAATTACCAAAGCGAATTGTTTCGGTTGCAAAACATTTAAATAAGGCATTGTAAATTTGACAGTTTTCTTCCTATGGCGCACCCACCTTCCTATGTAATTATCAAGCTAATATCGTCAACGTCGCTATGCAAAAACGTACGTGTTATGAAGGTAAAACTAGTATCAATTGATTATTTGAGAAAGCAGTATAACATTGCTACATACTACGTATTAGATTTGTCCAACTTTTTTCTTTTTTCAGTTTGCTTTTTCATGTTTATTAACAACCTTAGATACCATTGTGATTAAAGTCTTGCAAATTGTAAACTTTTTACAATAGGGTCAATAGGGCCACACCTCCTTTAAAGTGGTCCCTACAAAAGGCAGCTCACAACCAGAGATTTAAACCTTTTAAATTTTATAGCCCAAGCGCATTCTAAAAGAAATTGGGTACCGAGAAAACTATTGCTTGGGTCTACTGTGCAGTCTGTACCTACAACATAATATGCAGAAGTAATATTTTAACTTTTGAAGGACCATTATAATGCATGCACATTTGGGATCAATTTTTTTACAAATATTTACCACTTACCTTTACTAAAATTAAAACATTATTATACATATGTACTAACATTTCTTGGAGTCAGAAGTAAAATATTTAAACAGCAAAATAAAGTTTTTTCAATAGAAGCAATAATTAATTAATTTTTTAGTATTTACCTTTTATTGTAAGGTAATTCAGAAACAAATATTCTTAAAAGTCGCAACCGTGGAATTATATTTAAAAGTATTCAAAGCTATTCACAATTCTTTGAAATTTATGCTCAAATCATGCAATAGTCGTTGACACGAAAAAGATATTCATAAAGCATTTAAGGGTTATAGGCGGTAAATTTTATCAAAGTCAAGTTTGAAATAAAAATATGCGGAAAGTTATGTAACAGTATAAATTCTCACATTGACAACACATTTGATCTTCATATTCATCTATTGAAATCGTAAGTGTATAAGAATACATACTTCTCTGTTAAATTAATTAAATTTAAAATTTAACAGTACATTTTATTTACAATAAAATCTATATACCAGTAAGTAAATTGTTTAACTTAAAATTAAATAGCTTGTAAGGGCCTCCCAATGGTGGCACCCTATACATTAATCTTTTATTTTTGTGTGGTTATAGGCAAAGACATAGATAATAGTAGGCATATTAAGTAAACATAATAAAAAAGCCAACTTTTGGGCGTACTTCGTACTAAAGTTTTTAATTTCTTCTTTTATTGTCTTTATTTTGAGACCTTGTGCAATAAACCGATCACTAGGTAAAAAAAAAAACAAAGTTACTAGACGTGTGGACCAATGAGAATGCAAAATGCTAGCGGAAATTCGTCAAATTCAATTCAGGGGGACGAAATGTCAGATTGGAACCTCTCCAGGATAAGAAAATAGTTATGAGGTAAGAGTTAGAACATTTCTTCCCTTTTCTGAAAGCAATACATATTATGGTATTTGTCTTTGTACTGAATTTCGTATTTACAATGTCTTATATCAGCCATTTTTCATATATTTTCCGTTCTTTGTACATACATAATTATATTTTTCCACTTTACTATATTTCTTTCCAATTCACCCATTCAAGTTGGCCCTTAATATTATAACAAAATATGGTAAAAGAAAGACAGATAATGGAATTGGTACCAATAAAACGGATAATTTAAAGAATATTTTAGAAATAATGAGAGAATAAAGATGCACATTAATATGTAAAAAAAAATGTTAAAATGACAAACATTCAAAAGAAGAGATAATAAAAGAGACCGAAATTAGAAAAAAAAATCTTACAATATTTTATACCTTTATTCACCTCACTGTAAGAAACAGCAAGACAATAACAAAGAACACCGGCAATTAACAATACATGGCACCGTGTCGAGGGTTAATGAAAACATAACGCTTTTTGTTAACGGTCTATTTTACTAAGCACCGATTTGTCGTACCGGGCTTTAAAAATCGATTACAAATTCAAATTCTAAATGTTTGTCTGTTTCTATGTTCCGAATATGCTCCTATACACTGGTCAACGGATCGATATAAAATTTTGACCACAAATCAAATCATATTCGTCAGGAAAAGTGTGTAGGATGAGCGTAATGCCACGCGGATTGGTCCATTGTTTACCCATCGTGGTTTACCTGTTTGTTGCACCGGTCAAATCGGATGAGACGGGTTTTACTTTATTTACCTTAATTCATGACTGACCAAATAACCATTAAATAATTCCTATGTATCAGCAACTGTCCTCGGCTGTACACTTCACCACTTTACGAACTATATTATTTATCACAGAAACACTAACAATTAATTAGTATATATAAAGAAAGTAGAATTTTTGGCAAGTTTATATATGAAACCGACCACGGGAAGGCTCGGACACAAGTGAGGAAATTATAAAGTCGGGGTTCATAAGTTGGACCGGAAAAAGTAGAAAAAGTCTGAGAAAAAAAACTGTTATATCATAACTTCATAACATCGGAAATGAATTTTGGTGTCAATAAAGAAGAATGGTCACATATTTATGTAATGCCTGATTAAAATTTAATTTTATATCGTACTAAAAGTGAAGAAGTTTTTTTTTTGTACTTAATTGCATTCCCGGGCAATTTGTGATAGGGATTTGTTCGTTGAAAGCGGTAAATTGGTAAATATACAATAATGGTGAAGCATGTTGGTTGGTTTATTCGCATTTTGTCACATAATTGATATAATTTGCGTAATTATAATAAAACTGCATCCCCAGCAAATGCGAGGTCGTTGCTTTTCCTTGAGTAAATAACTCCAGCGAAATCTTTGTCTAAAAATTCATTTCCAATGTTCTAATGTAACAGTTTTTTTTAGACTTTTTCGAGTCCAACTTATCAACCCCGACTTCATAATTTGCTCACTTGTGTCCAAGCCTCCCATAATATAAACTTGCCAAAAATTTATGTATAACAAATTGTTAAGGGCTTCAGCGATAAATTTTAATAATGTGACCGATAGAGCATAAAACTTGACTACCAACGGCGCATAAAGTAATTCAAGGTTACTTTATGCGCCGCCAGACGATTTTATGCGCCGCTAGCCAACTTTGACTGTCATGACAAAGAAATGGCCATTTGTCATTATCTACTGACGTATACAATGTCACGTTTTTCTGACGTTTAAAGTAGTACATTATATTGTAAAGGACGTGGACCCGAGATGACTCATCGCTGTAGCGGCGTCATCAATTACTAGAATGTGCTGGATTTATATTACAACGTACTCAAGTATGACATCATCTTTTGGAATATCCGGTATACATCGAGAGGGCCATGGAACATCTGGAGGCGTCTAGGAAGATTTAGGCGCCGGCATATCTATTGGAGGACGTTCCAGTGGGAGTCAGTCGAATCAGTCGCATCGAAGTCGAAGATCAGTGAGTCGAGTCGGACAGTTGCTTTTATCTATCCGGAGTGCGTGATATGTGTAAATAAATAATACGAGACATGCCGGTGAAGTAGTAAATTGTAAATAGTAGTGTAAATAATGTATAAGAGTGTAATATTAGAAGTATAAATAATTTGTACATAGTGTTCAAATAAATAAATAAATGGAACCCAGAAACGCTACAATATTACAAGTGACAGAAATGCTTCATAGTCTGCGAGTGAGATTTTTGAATCACGAGTGCGATAGCACGACAACCTAGAATAATAAAAAAAACAAAAACAGGAAAAACACCTAGAATAATATACAACTGTCAAAATATATTCTTTATATTATATAAATACATTGTTAGGAAAATTGATTTCCTTCACGATTGATACCATTTTGAACATTAATTTCATCAATACTGTCGTCATTATTAAATACTGTGACAATAGGTTTGTGATGACTAAAATACGATACGTGAACGTCGGAAGATACGTGATTATTTTTTCATCATCACTTGAATTGGTTTCTTGCATATCTTACAATATTTTATACCTTTATTCACTTCACTGTATATAAATAGCAATAGATATAAATAAAAGAAAGGGATTGTGGACTAGAGAAAAATATAACAATAATAAAGGACGCCGGCAACCAACAATACATGGCACAGTTTAGAGGGTTAATGAAAACAGTTTGTTCGATTTTACTCCCCATAAATTTGTCGTACCCGGGCTTCAGAAACAAGTGAACGAAATTTAAACCAGGTTGTAGATATATTAAGCCCATTTTTGCTCACACTTGTACTGGATGAGACCATTTCAATCCAGGTACTGGAAAATGAAGAAAAATGGACTTAAGGAGTTGAATCTAAGCAGATGACGTAGTTGGACTATTCCAATAAGAACTTTGAAATATTATACAGGTCCATATAAATGAATCATACATCATAAAAGTAGGCTTTAAACATCAAAATTTGCGAAGAAAGTGTTAAAATAGTTCAGCCAATTGGGGTTGTTTTTACGATTTTGAGGCCCTTGATGAATCTATCCAAAAAATAATGGATTTTAGCTCAAAGTTCAGGGGTTGAAAGTCCACCCCTAATAAATTCCAAAATTTGTAGGTTATGTTTAAATCAATAAACGCCATGTTCATTTTCTATTTCTAAGATTCCCAGGGCATCGCCCCAAAATTTATCTTATCAACGGAAAATGCGAATCATAAATTAGTAGTTGTTTATAAACTGCCGAAAAATGACCTCCTATGGAAAAGCGGAAACCGCGAAATTAAAACAGAACCTAGAAGACCAATTAGATCGGCTGGTTGAACAGCTGGCGGACCTCGAAAACTGCAAGTATGTACCTCATTTCGCCCCTGTAAATTACCACCAAAAGTTATAAACATGAATTTTCAGAGATGATCTAGATCCGGAAGAATATGAAGAAACCAAACAAGACACAATGGAGCAGCTCAAAGAGCTGAATGACAGCTTGTCAAAATTAGTCAAGGGGGACATATCCCTAGTCAGTACCCTGGGGGCCGTACAGCTTGTATTTAACCACTCATGAATTTACTCAATAATTTTAACAAAGTTTTAAGGCCACCCAAGCTGCCATATCAGAGGCATTTAAAACACCTGAAGTGATCAGGCTGTTTGGTAAAAGAGAGCCAAAGCAACTCCGAGAAAGACTGGGTGGTATAGAGCAGGACTGCAAACTCAACAAACTGAACATTGAGGCCAGAGATCGACAAAAGGTCACATTAACATTTGTTGTGACAGTGTACTAACACTATTTTCATTACAGGCAGAAATATTGACAGCCTTGAGACAATTGGGGGAGCAGTTGTCACGAGAAGAGTTGCAGTTTCTGGAAAGCCATAATAACATAGCAAACGCATTTAAAAATGTAGAATTTGTAGAAGTAACAGATGAATAAAAACCCAATAGGAATTATAGAATTTATTTGTACATGCATTCAACAAAGCTGCAGACAAAAAAAAAACGTCAGAAATGGTAAGAACGATCTTGCCAATTACATAAAAATTTATTCTAATGTAAAAATACATTCATAAGCAATACTATTTTCACTAAACAATAAAAATAGAAATATAACAAAGAAATTGTGGCATAACTTTCAAAGTTGTCTTCAAACCAACATACATAAATGGAGTTTACATAACTGAATTATTGCCTACAATTAATTCAACTATGATAATTGTACTTTTGCTTTGGTCCTAAAAACGTACCAACCAATAAAATCGTGTTACTTTATAAAATTGAAAATTACGCCAAACGTTCCCAACCATCGCGTATTGTAACAATTAAAATACACTACACAAAATAATGATATTGCGTGATAACATCTTGTTACACATAACAAACTATAAAAATATATAATACACAAAATAACACAATTTGTAAAAATATTTTGTGTACTCTCTTAAAGGAAAACGTTAACGTTTACGCCTGCAAACTTTTTTATGCTCTGCCTGCCAGTGCTGTTGCTGGCAACTCTGTGAACAGTAGGCAGTGTTCCAGCAGCAGTGGTAAATGGCGTCTTGCTCGCAGTTGTAACACTGTAAAAAAATAAAAAAATGTTTGTTTTCTTATACCGGGTCTTCATAAATAATTGATAGATCATGTGGAAATTTGAAAACAGATGCGAGAATCATTTATTTATGAAGATCCTGTAGATGGCGTTGTACGTACCCATTGCTTCTTCTTAGTTTCTGATATTTGTGCGTTATGAGATTCAAACAATCTCTTCAAGTGGTCATTATGTTCATTTGTGATTTTATCGATTTCTGCCTGCATGCAGTCCATTGCACATTTGATAATTTCCTTCCTGTCGCCAAGCCCTTCCACTTTCCTCCTCATCTGCAAGTAATGTCACAAATTCAGTTTTAATCAATTAATTAATCAGGGGGACCCTTGTAAAGAGCCGCCTTAAAACGTAAAAATGCGGTTCAAATGGAGGTCGTTTTTAGAGTTCTATACTATTAAGTTCAACGCATCCGGAGATCGACTCCGGCATCTTTTACAATTTTAAGGATTTTCAGCCTACTTAAAAAAAAACAGTTTTTTGTTAATCTAAAATTATTTGTCCTAAAATTGAGAAAATTTATCTGACTTAGAATATGTATATCATTTACTTCACTATTAAATATAGTTTCAGAGATCGAGAGAAAGAAAAAAACACAAGAAGAGAGAGGGGCAGATAAAGATACAGAGGGATAGCAAAAGATACATAGAGAAAACAGAATCAGTCAAAGTTGGCCATGCACGAAAAGCCGCTTGTCATATACACATTATTAAATGTCAAGTTGACAGTGTCAAAACTTTCCGTCTCATTCTATTTCGTCGATCGCTGACAATTTGGCGACTGTCTTTCTCATTCCATTTCGGCCATCGCTGACGAGTTCAAGGACTGTTTTTCTTATTCTATTTCGTCTATGGCTGATGACATTGTTAATAAAATTTATTATTCTTATTGTTTATTGCCTTATTGTCCTTTATTGTGATTTTACTCTTCCATTTTCATTGTTTCTTTTATTCGTCTGTTCTTTTATTTCTTATCACTGATACATTATCTTACATCACTCGCTCCATTCCCGTTTCTTCCGCTTCTGTTTTCTTCTTATTTTCTTATTGTTTTGTTCGTTTTTTTCCTCTATTCGCTATTTACGAATTTGATATTTATCAACTTTGATTTTTTATTTCCGTTTTTTCCTAGTTCATTATTTCTTTGTGATTCTTAATTTTTTTCTGTTCTCTATATACTCCCTCTTTCATTGTTCATCCTTCATCTTTTGTTCTTGTATATCGTTCATTTTTATCCTTATTTAAATTTTTATCCTTGGGCCTTCATCTATAATATCCTTTTGTATTTTTTTTATGATTTAATGATATATTTATGCAAAAATTAGGAATTTTTGAAACTCAAAATCCTGTGATCTAGGGCTCTATGGATGTATATTTTTGAATCTGGAAATCTCTAGTATACAATTATCGAATTTTCGGAATCTTTAAAATTCATAATCTTCAAAATTTGATACTTTCGTTATAAAGTGTTTTTTTTTTTAGGCGATGATTACGAAAAAGGTGTTTTACGGCCTCTTTTGGAGCCGTAAAGTTTCATTTTTTTTACACATCTGTCAATCTCTACTTTTTTGGGACTGATCTCTCAGAAATTGACAGATGTGTACATAAAAGTAAAACTACGGCCCCAAAAAAAGAGGCCATACAAACATCTTCTTGGTAAATCATGACGCAAAAAAAAACGTTGTGTGCACCTCATTACACAAATTACTATTATAGAGTTGTAAATAAAATGTTTTATAAAATCGTTCCACAATAATTAATTCAACAATACATATAGATCATTAAAATGTCAAGAAAAGGGAGATAAAAGATAAGATACACATACAACGCAAATTTTATACAGGGTGATTTTTAAATCAAAGCACACATTCAACACCACCATTAAAAAATTAAAAAAAAACGAGATTTTTGTCGACATTCAAATATCTTTCTTTAAAATGGGCAAAAATTCTTGGTTTCAATAAAAAAAAAGTAAACATTCCTGGTGAGTCCAAAGATGTGCAGCCGACCAATTTTACAGTAAAGATTTGACATATTAATGCTAAACCCCAAAATGAAATAAAAAAAGTAGTTTTTAATGCTTATCATGAAACAAAAGATAATATTTCTAACTAGTTCAACAGGTGTTTCCGCTTACCTTTTCCACTGAATCACTGTAAGGTTGATCTAACTGTTGCATTCCATTTTCCTGATTCATTTGACCGGAATGGTCTGGAGTCCTGTAATTCTCAGTGGAGCTCGAAACGTGCTCAAAATTTCCATTGTAACTAAAAAAGTCTGATTTGTTACAACCCCAAATTTATAGAACCTATTCACTTGAAGTTTGAAGTGGGGTAATTATTTTCTCTATAAGAAAATTCCTCATCTTCACCGTCTGATATGTGGATGATGCTGTCGTGGGACACGTTGTGGAGATCGCTTTTTTCTTCGTCCATGGTGGTAGACGACTTCTTGGAAACCGGACTACCTAAATCGCAAACAGGTGAAAAAAGTTGCGATGCATACGATAACAGTGACTAATGTAAGTCTGTCTTGTTACCACACTAAAAAATCCAAACTTTCTAGTGTTCAGTATGTTGCTTGCAACTTTACAACAATTTATAAAAAACCTACCCTCGTAAACAACACTCCCCCTGCGCTTCAACCTCTCCTGTCCCCCAACATTTTGTTGCGCGAAGGGGTCCTCATACTTGAAGGGCTCAATTACATCAAACGACCTGCTTGTAATTTCGGAAGAGTTAAGTATCTTCTTTGGGGTTGAAATCCTATGTTTCAGCCGCATTTTGTTCTTCGACGAACTGATCAGCCTCTGCAGTTCGTCGGGATGTTGCAACAACCTCTGATGGAACTTCAGTTCTTCGACGGCTTTGTTGAAAGCTGAAGAATGCTTGACTTGTAACTTTGATTGTGGGGTTTCTATAGGTTTAATAAATGCTTTAGCTAGAAGAGATCTTTCGTATTTTCCACCGAAAAACCGCACATCGAAGTGTGTTGTGGTTTCTTGGATGACCTAAAAATGTACTTTATTTTTTCGCTTGTCTACTAGTTGCTCGTTGTTAGCCAATATGGGGCTATAAATAAAAGATACGAAAAAATAATTAATTGATGCCCGAGTGGACGAAACCGACATTGGTTAACAACGTTCCTAATCGGCAGACGGAAAATCCGTCAATGCCTCCTAGTCTGCAATGGTGTTACCTTCGCCGGCCAATAAGGATAACCCTTTTGTTTAGCCCAGACCAACTTATGGGGGTTCCTACAAGGTAGACAAAACCATCTCGCATTGATTTTTTCGTTACTGTGGCGGTAGCAGTCTACACAAAGTCTCAATTCAGTCAGATCGTGCATGCAGTCACGCACCATTAGTTCGGCCGCACCATACTCTTGCGATTCAACTTAAATTACAATGTTAATCACAAATAAATTAAGTTCTAATTGGTCTTACTTCCGTGGAAAATTGCGACGTTGTGTTGGATCGTCAGGACGTCTGCTAGGAATTCGTACAAGTGCTCATAAGATTCGTTATTTAAGTTAACTTCTATCACGGACATATCTCTGTGTTCAAAAAATAACTGGTTGGCTCGCCATGTCAGCTCTTTATCTGTTAACCACTCCGGCCGGTCTTCTTCGGCCATCGTATGGGTGATCGTGTTGGGCAGCTAAAAGTATTTTAGCTAAGCTGTGAAATGTTAACGCTCTTATTTACCCAAGACTGGATTCGGTGGATAACGAACTTCAACAAATAATTCAGTTCCGAGTTCTCTAAAGTGCAGTTGTCGTCCAACTTAGAAATGTTGCAAATGCTGCACAAGGCTTCGTCGTACATGTTCCTACAATCACTACCAGTCTCACTCTGTGGGGTTTCCTCTTTGACTTGTCCATTGTTGGAATCATTATTATTTAGGGGCAAACTGTAAGTACTTAGTTCACTCGTGCTGATATCCTCCGATTCCGATGAAACATTGATGGAGTTTATGGAATTAGTTGAGGGTTCGTCCTTCATAAACTGCTTCACCTGTTGCTCATACAAAATGCTGCTTTTATTGAACTCTACAAACTTTCTCCGGCCGTTGGATATGCAATCGGCGTGGAAAACTCGGAAGCAAGAGTTGCAGGCGGTGACGTTTCCAGCCAGGTGGCATTCGAAGCAGTACCAGTCTTTCCCGTCGAGAGGGGGCTGCCAGAAATGATAATAAATTCTATGTATTCTATAATGACCACGACCGACTTACTACTTCTTGTGTTGGAATCCGAAAACTATCAACCAAATCTCCCTTGGATGTTTTTGTAATTTTTTGTAAGGCCCTACAATGCCACAACATAGAACACAACTCACACAAGTTGCCAATGCTTACCCTATCAATCCATCATCCAGAGTCTGTTGGATGTATAATTCGGCTTGGGCGTACGTGCACTTGTCGACCCGTTGCAAATATTTTATTATTCTTTTAGAGTCTGCCATCTGCCGCTGAAGAACGGCAGACCTGATTGCGTCCCACACATGCTGGACACTGATTGGGTCTGCAGCTCGTCGGATGGGCATTCCTATGAATTCTTCAAAATGTATCTGTTAATAGTTATAAATATTTGAACTGGGTGGAAGGGGTCCGGCATACACCTGTGAGTATCATAATTGCAGGATGTAAATCATTGGGGGTGGATGGTAGGGCGATCAAAGAGGGTGCAGCAAGCTTCAGGTGCAGAATGAGTCATATAATTTCGAATTTCTTGTTTGTATTTCTATAACTAAAAAAGTTTCAAGGGATACTGAGCGAAACAATTAACGATTGTCAGTCAATCTTCTAAATTTTAATTCTAGATCAGTGTCGATAAGGCTCATATTGGTTCCTGCCTCATATCTTCACCGTGATAAACATCAAAACTAAAATTGTTTATCTTTTTTTTTTATTTATTCATGGTTAATTTAATAAATGTACTTGTGTAGGTTTCGCTATTAAAAATGCTTCGGATCATATAAATTCAATTTACTATACGCAGATAGCGTAATAACTTGCTAACTAAGAAAAAAGAAAAACAAAAATAATTGTTATTCGGCCTGCAAAAAACTGCACTGTAAAAAAGTGGTTATCCATAAACACTTGGTTACGTAGTTGTTATTATCAGTGACAAAAAGAATCACAAAGATTTTATGAAATATAGATATATTCTAAACACAGAAGTGTTGTGAAGTGCACCCCCTCCCCGTCAGTTTTTTAGAATGACTTTGCGACTGCAAGCTTGTACAGTACAGTTCAGTAGTCTTCATTCACTAGTGAGTGAAGATTAATCGGCATAAAATGATTTTGTAACATTACCTCCACTACAATGTTAAATCTTATTTCATCTGAATATACATTATTGTTAAAGTTCGTTCGAAATTCATTCATCTTATCGCCATCTGGAGACCCCAAGTGAGCATTTTATTTATGTTGACCGCAACAAGAAGCCTTAAAAAAATCTGGTTAACCTTAAACGAATTATCAGTGTGTTTTACTCCCTAGATTGGATGGATTTTCGTAGCGAGTTTAAGTATATTTAGTAATTATTTAGTTTAAGTATGGCTTTTTAGGAATCTTTAAAATCTAAAGATTTAAATTGATTCTCTAGGTTCGGTTGGACTTTTCGGTCTTCCCATTTCTTTGCACCTTTTGATTCTTCCGACTCTTTAATTTTTTTTCTATTTTTAAAATTTGTTCCTTTAAGGCACATTTCGATTTTTTGGCTCTTTCGGTGTTTGGGAGTGCTTTGGTTCCATCGATTTTTGGGTTCTCTTGGTCTTTGGGACACTGTTGGTTCTTTTGATTCTTTGATGTTCGGATTTTTTCTATTCTTTACATTGTGAATTTTTCGATTGACCTGTTTTGGTTGTCTGATTTCTTTGGACCTTTGAACTTTCTGGGCTCTATTGTTATTTTCTTTTTTTAATGTTCTTTACATCTATAAATATACATATGTATATGTATTTTGTCGGTTTCAGAACATGTTTTCCGATTTAAGAGGGCGAAGCATAACCTTGAAATGGACCTGACGGTCACAGCTTTGATTTAAACCAAGCATAAACAAAAAGATGTCGCTTTGATGTCGATTTGGATTTTTTATCCAATGCACAACCCCCTCCCCAATGTTAAGCTATTCCTCACCCGAGGGCGCTGTTCCAATATTATTAAACTCACTTGTTTCTCTTCAGATGCTTCAGACGTTGTCTCTATCTGTTCCTGTTTCTCGCTTGCACACTAGGGTATCAATTTCATACGGTTTCGGTGACAAAAAATATTGTTTTAAGAGGGTAATAAAACCAGCTTTCGAATACTTGATGAAAACATCCATATAGAATTGTACATGGGCCAGGCATGGGCGGCTTCTGATGAGTGATGGAAGAGCACGTGCTCCGTGTATAATCTGACACTGTTTCATCGGTCGAAAGTGGTGATTGGAGGTAGAAACTATTATGATTTTTCAGAAATAAGAAACATTTTGTTTTATGATATGAATTTATCTTATAAAAATAATTGAATATACCCAATTAGATGAAGGTACTACGGGTAATAATAGATATTATGTTACACATAGCACGTTTTTACATATTACAGAGCACCGTTATTCACTCGTGTAGGAATATTTTTCATATAAATACTTCAGTGATATAGAGATATACTGAGTGATCATAAAGTTCCGCACAAAATTCATGATTTAGTTTTGTTATGTTTTTGCAAAAACCGCTCAAACAAGTCGATTTTTGTTTTCAAATTGCCATCTTTTGACTTAAAAATTTTGTTGATGACGTCATCTGTTTTTGAACTATGACACCGTCATCAATTTTTTTAAATAGCAACCCCCAACTTTTTTGTTAGTTTTAGATACACTTTTCAATTCTCTATTCAACAAAAGTAAAAAGTGATATCTTGCATAATCTTTTTTTTGCAAAAATAACTTTTTACATAAAAAATTAAATTTTTATTCCTTGAAAAAAAAATTGGAAAATAATAAATTTGGAAAGAAAACAACGAAAAATGAAAAACCACTTAATAAAATTTAATGCATGTGCTCAAATTGCCACATTTGACAATTCATTCAATTACTTCGGGAGTAATCTGCGCCATTTCACCACGGATTCGTAGTGAAATAGTATTTTTTCAAGGAATTGTTACATTGTATAGTTATAATTCCCTGATAACTTCAGACTCGATTATAATAAATTATTGAATTAAACTTTTCAGAACTCATTTGATACATTAGGTAAAAAATACTAATTTTGCATGGTTTAGGTTGCATTTACATATCGACAGATGAATTATTGTCAGATTTGAAATAAATAAATAATTATTTACATATTATGTAATTACCTATTATGAATTGTTTTTATAATTTTTTCGTAGTATCTAATTTGTTATTGTAGGAAGGTATATAATTTGTTTTTATGTTTTTAAGAGACTATAAGTTTCGGCGCAGTACGACAAAAAATGGCAAAGTTAAACGTTTATAAAACTTTAGGCAGCTCGCGTTCCCATCATTTTGGAATGCGGTGTTCGTACCCATCATCTTAGGTTCGTACCGCTAGAGGTACGAACCCTCCACAAACCCTCGTGAACGTGTTAACTAATAAACACATGGCACACGTCAGCATTTTGTTGACGTAACGAAAAAATTACATCTTGCCGTAGCACCGGCACAGATTATAAAGTTATCTGTGGCACCGGTAAAAATAGGGTAAAAAATTGTTGCGGCGCCACCTATAGATTAGAAGCCAAACCCGAGCGGCGTTTATCGGCAGCCATTTTCTTCATAAGCTGTCATTCTTACTTTTGAATTATGATTAGTTGCAATTAAAGGTAATTTTGCACTCTCATAATGAACTACCTAAAGTTCACTTGTTTTACCGGTGGAAGTGCATACATTTAAATCAACATTTTTTACAACAAAATGCAATACAGGCCTTCACGAGAGTTTAAATTTCTTCGAACTGAAGACGAATTCTTGAAAAAAAAATTGTGGAACTCCTTTGCAACAGTTCAATCTCTCTAAATCACTAGGACTTTATTGTAAATATATCAGCATTAATCTCCAGGACTCGATGAAAAAGCGACAAATATTCGATCGCAGCGCCACCTAGTAGTTTAAAGCATTTGCTCCCCCCTCTTAAGCAAAAAAACCTGTAGACAACTATGTTTTGCCGGTATATTCCTTGGCAGCGCAAGTGTTAATCGTTGAACAGGAATCCAGCGGTATTAAATAAAAGCGGTTGTACTGCAGGAATTTTTATAATTGTTTTCTTTTTATCAAAATACACCAGTAGATTACTTTTCATTTTCAAAATTTTCACAGGTTGATTGATTATTTACATTATTTTTCAGCGCGCACCAGTAGATTACAGTCACCGACTTGAACCAGCGTAGGTCGTCTGAGTAAGAAACTGACGAACTGAAGGCAAGATACGGTTAGAATTAGAATGCTGAATTTACATCATTCTTTTAATATTTCATTTTATTTCGGAACTTCTATGTATATTTATTCCACTCGAATTTCGAATGGCGGGCGATCACTAGTCTTTAAATTTTTTAGCACTCTTTTTGGTTCTTTTGGTCTTCTGAATTCTTCACGAACCCTATGTTATAACTATTACCCATCAAAAGCACTCTTTCTATTTAATTCTTGAGTAATGAATTTTTCGCGTTCGGATTTTCAGAAATCATTGAAATCCAACGATTCAAATCTATTGAAATTCATAATTATGTAAAAAATAACTGCATGGTCATTCGTGGCCACTAAAGAATTGTCTTTTTGTTTTTGTATTCTTAAAATCAAAAAATAAATAAGGAAGATCAGCGCCGTAATTTTTTCTTGAAATAGCCTGTATTCAGAACTTACATGTTGAGTTACTGTGTTCATCTTTTCTGAAGATATCCCTTATAAAAGCGGGTGAAACGTCGACAAACACTGATCTGTATACGCCTCTATGGTGTCCACGTAACTATTACCGTCGCTTTAATCCAGTGAAACTTCTCGATTATTTAGAATCAGCAAACGTCAAACTCCGATGTTGGGACGTCACTTTGGTCAATCCTTTATATCCCTTAGATTCTTCGAATCCTCAATTAGTTATTTGAATTTCTTAATTCTTCCAATTTTCGTGAGTGTTTCAGTTCGTGCACTTCTTGATGTTCTTAGAATTCTTTGATTCCATAGTTTTTAAAATATTGTATTTAGGTATATGTTTTGAGTTCATTCTCTGTATCCATTAACGTTATTTGAGTTTACTTGAAAACAATAAATTAATAAGGAGAAAAAAGCAACGGCACCTCAACAAAAACTCAGAAACTTCAACTCGTTAAAAGACATTGGTGGTGGAAATCCACATCACTGGCCGAAGATAATTTCGTGAGTTGTTTCAAAAAGCAAGGACAGAACTAAATTTTCTATATATATTTTCTATATATCTCCTAACTCGAACTGATAGAGGGCCCTATTCTTGAACATGTGAGTGCGTGAGTAAGTTGAGTTGTGACATCCCGTCGAGTAGTCGAGTATTTAATTTAAAGTAAACGCACAATCATAATACAATCACGCCACATAGTTATACTCAGAAAGAAGCGCTCATCTCATACCGCTCGAGTCTGGAGGGATTGTGAAGTGCATTTACTTTAAATTACATACTCGACTACTCGACTACTCGACGTGACATCACAACTCACTCACGCACTCACATGTTCAAGAATAGGGCCCAAAATCCTCCAAAAAAAATCGGGTTAGGGATAATTCGAATTATCGAAACAATGAATAAAAATATAATTTAAAAGAAGTTTATTCTACGTAAAATTTCAAGCATTCTATAAGTAAAAAAAAAACAACAAATTACCAGAACAACAAAAAGATTAAATATATAAAATTTATGAAATTTCAAAAATATGTATTTATGTTCTTTTTATGTTTTTTTAATCACCTCTAGTTTTTCTTCTATAGTAAGGCTTCAGGTAATGTAATACATAAATGTAAATTGGATACTATAAAATATTCTATGAAATTAATAACTACAGATTAACTTTAATTATTTGCACAACCCGAAAAGACGGTTGTAGTATTGTACAACATATGGACATAGATACAGAGAGATCAAAAACTAAATGAGTCAAAGTTGTCCATACACGAAAAACCGCTTGTCGTACTTCAATAGAATTATTTATTAAATGTCAAGTTGACCGTGTTAAATGACCTTTTTTCAAACAATGACAAGCCCCTTTTCGTGCATGGCTAACTTTGACAGAGTTTTAGATCTCTGTACTTCAACGGCCCTGTATGAAAAACTATATTTATCGTGACGGTTTTTTAGAGTGAACTAAGCATAAAAGATAAAGTAAATTTTATAGAAATTTCGAGTTAGAGAAGTTTTTTATACTAAGGAAACTCATTATCTTTTCGAATTATGGAAATATATAATAATATAAATCCATGTACATTTTCGAGTTATGGGAGTTGCACTGTATTTAGAATTTAGACGTCAAACGACAGTCATGTGATCATTTTAAAGATAAAAATGATTTATCACATAATATTTTAAAATCATTTTTTTATTAATCCAACGGTGTATTTGATATAATTATTATGGTTGAACATTAAAAAAAATGCTAATAGATTCCAATAGTGTTTTTTTTTTTCAAATATCAAGTTGCACCGTCGAAAAAGTCCATTTTGAAAAGCAAAAACAATTGCATCTAATTGGTACCAAACACTGTGATTATGTTTTTTTTTTTCTTTTTTCAAAGCACCTATAAAATCATCAAAACGGTAAATTAATCAACTATAACTGTATTAAAATTACACATAAACTGTGATAACATACTTCATGCCCCCATGCAAAATCTACCAGTTATGAGGGCTGAAACTATTTCATTACCGCAATACCTCACATTCGATCTGGTGCGTTCAAAATGTACGTGACGTATATCTGCATAAGTGTGTTTTTGGTCCTGTTTGGAATTGTGGGTTCAGTGTATTTCGTACGGTTCTTGAAAAATGGAAATCTGCAGGACATCACCATCCCTGCTTTATCAGAGTGTCTAAACACGTTTGTTATTGGACTATTCTACCTGTACTGTGCTATAGTGATATCTCAGCACGTTACTAGCACGGTACCGACGGGGGTTAGCGACGACAATGATATTGCTATAATTCAGGAGCCTCCTAGTACAGAAGCGTATAGTGAAGTTGGTACTGAAACCCTAACTGATGAAGAGTTGCCCACAACACAACCTGCATTGACCACCAGTTACCCAAATCAAGACTTTCTCCTAAGTTATCAAGCTATGCTGAACAACATAATGAAACAGAGTGGGCTCAAAAAGCAACATAAGGAGCTTGAAAAAAATACCAACACAGAGATGCCGCCAAATATAGAGACTCCTAACGTGACATACGTGTCGGAAGAGGAGTGTTTTCAACAAACCTTTATGGAATATTCAATGTTTCTATACTCTTTTTTGCATTCCGCCCTCTCTTTGATTATCACAACAAAGAGAACAACTAGTACCAGTATGCCAACAAAGGCGCAACCATCAACTCAAGGTACACCTTCAACAGCCGGAGAGCCCCCAGAGAGTAACCAGAATTATGAATGCAGTACATACAAAAAAGTCACACTAATCATGAAAATGTTGCTGCTATTCCTGGTTCCAATTTTATGCGTCGTGGTCCTCTACTTCATCTCCGAACAGAACATGCAAAATGAAACCAATCTGAAGCTCAGTAACCCCATAGATGCCAGCACCTGGGATGTGATATACAAACCAATGAACGTATCAACCCTCGAAAAACACACCGAAGTCAACGACATAGTGCATAACATCTACAGTATAGTCAGCAACGCTCAAGAAAGTCAGACCGGTCTCAGACGGCGTCCCAAACAGCTGGAATCATGTCCCAAGTTCAACGTCTCGTTCAAAGTCTACACTCTACTAATTTTCCTATTGTATTTCATGGCACCTTTTTACACAAAAATCAAGGCAATGGAGATGAAAACTATCAACGCCAAAGCCGCCAAACAATTGAACATCTCGATCATTACTTTCGCACTGTTGTGGTTGTTTGGCATCCTGGAGATGTTCTCCAAGACGTATTTGATGGACAACAGCTCCAAGGTGCTCACTGATCTTTTTTTATCGTTGGGTAATGTGAATCACTTATCAATTATATTAATGAACTATTTAGCGGCCAAAGAAACGATAAAAAAATATAACCTTGTTGAACCTCAAGCTTGAAGTGAAGTTATTTGTTTTGAAAATGGAAGGGTTGTACCCACACCTCGCTCTTTTTAGATGTAACAGTTACAATGTTTACCTGTGTAGCGAAGCTCCGGGAATCAATGGAATCGCCAGGAGGAAGCATCTATCCAAGCACAACAATAATACAACAATTTTTATTTTGCCGAATTGACAAAACGTTCTTGTATGGATTTTAATAATTTCAATACCAACAAAATGAACACCAGGAACTAGCATAGGGTTTTTTGATTTTTTATTTGTTTTTTGTTTCTCCCCGAAATGGGGCCGACTCCTTAATGTAGTAGTTTATTTTAATGTAAGCATGGAATATATGTTAATTATACACCGATAATAAATTATTTATACATAATGCGGAAATGTAGTCGTTTAAATCTTAATTATTATCTCTGGGAAGAAATTTGTCGGCGCATCGTTGGTACCCCGACTCATGACAGCAAATCTTAACCTAAGAACTGTCACATTGTCACAATATTTTTTTTGGTACTTCGCACGTGAACTCATTACAATGGGGAAAAAATCGAAAGGTGGCAGTGATTTGGGCCGTGCCCTCATTAAAAACAGATTCGGGGACCACAAGGGACGAAGGGTTGCAACTGACAGCTCCATGGTACCATTTGCCATAAAAACAACAAAATCTTAGTTATTGTTTTAGCTACACACCACCGAACTGCAGGATGGATACAACTGGGGCCGGTTAAATTTACAGTCAGTAACTGAGGAAAATTCCTTCCAGGAGTTTCTAGCCACTGCTGAGTTAACAGGGGAGGAATTCCAGGCTGAGAAACTTGATATCAAATTTGTGAACCCCAGGGTGAATGTGGGTCTGCTCACGAAGGACGAACGGAGAAAAACTAAAGACTTACATAACAAACACAAGGGGGAGTTGAAGATACCCCGGAGGCCCCCATGGAATGTCAACATGTCAAAAGAAGAGTTGGATCAAAATGAAAAGGAGTACTTCCTCCAGTGGAGGAAAAGCCTGGCTAAATTGCAGGAGGATGATGGCATTCTGTTGACACCCTATGAGAGAAATTTGGAATTTTGGAGGCAACTCTGGAGGGTTGTTGAAAGAAGTGATGTGGTGGTACAAATAGTGGATGCTAGAAATCCATTGTTGTTTTTCTGTGAAGATTTGCAAAAGTATGTAAATGAAGTGTCGACAAATAAAATGAACCTAATCTTGGTGAATAAGGCTGATTTTCTGACTCCTGAGCAGAGACAAACTTGGACTGATTATTTC
This sequence comes from Diaperis boleti, assembly GCA_963583935.1. Classification (NCBI taxonomy): domain Eukaryota; kingdom Metazoa; phylum Arthropoda; class Insecta; order Coleoptera; family Tenebrionidae; genus Diaperis; species Diaperis boleti. Next base: position 57,632,788 of record OY757242.1, on the reverse strand, counting down.
ACTTCAGTCAATATACTTGTAGTGTTCTACTCAGCTGTCCTAGCCTCAGAATCTGAAGAAAAGGAGGAAGAGAAAGTTGACCAAGCTGAGAAGGAATCTGATGATGAAAATACTAAGTCTGACCTACAACAACTTACAGATGCTGTAAATGTGTTAGAAAAAGAAGTTGAAAAAACTGCCAAAAAACTGACTAAAATCTTTACAGCTATTGAATGGGAATTTAAGAACTCCCCTGAGATTCTATCAAAACATGAACTGATAGAGCTGTTTCAAAAGATCCACAAAGGCCCAAAGGTCACTGAAAACCTGACCACCATTGGCCTTGTGGGTTACCCAAATGTGGGCAAAAGCTCAACAATAAACTCACTCCTGTCAGCAAAGAAAGTCTCAGTGTCTGCAACCCCTGGAAAGACAAAACACTTTCAAACCATATTTTTGGACAAAGATGTACTCTTGTGTGACTGCCCAGGGTTGGTGATGCCTAGTTTTGTATACACAAAAGCTGAAATGATCATCAATGGAATACTGCCCATTGATCAGATGAGAGATCATGTGCCCTCAGTAAATCTGGTTTGTCATTTAATCCCCAGACATATTCTGGAAGATAAATATGGAATAATGCTCCCCGCGCCCATAGAGGGTGAAGATCCCAACAGATATCCCACTTCTGAAGAGTTACTAAATGCATATGCATGTAAGTCCAAAGCTAATTATTGTCTCAAAATATTTGTTCCTTTTAGATAATAGAGGGTTCATGACTGCAAATGGTCAACCTGACAATCCAAGGGCAGCAAGATACATCTTGAAAGACTACATGAATGGCAAATTGCTATACTGCCACTCTCCCCCAAATGTTGCTCAAAAGGAATATCACACTTGGCCTGAGAGACAGAAAGTTCGTTCTTTGGAAAAAACAGCCCCACCTAGACAAATTAGAGCTGTTAAGGTTTCTTGTGTGAAAATTTTGTAACTATTTACTATCATGATTTTATAGCAAAACCATGCCACTACTGAAGATGTAGATAAAGTGTTTTTTGACAAGACAGCTTCAACTGTGCACACAAAAGGGAAAGCAATGATAAACCTGAATGGTGCAGTGGTGTAAGTTTGTTCAAACAATATTTTAGTTTAAATTCATCCGATGATGTTGTAGGGGGAATGCTGCACAATTGGGGGCCAAACCGTGGAAGAAGATTAACAAACATGAAAATAAGAATAAAAAAGAGAAGTTACGAAGAGTATATGCTCATCTTGATCAACATTAATGTTACTTATTGTTTTGTAATAAATTTTTATATCAAGGAAGACAAAAATATATAAAATTTATGGATATTTTACACCAAGCTTCAAGTTATAATTAATTAAATACGATACTGTGCAAAATAGGCCTCTGGCATTTTTCTTCAAAGTTGTGTAGAACTTCTTCAATATCATTATCTAAATCCTCAGCTTTGGCCAACTGAAAATCATCAAATTAATATAGGAAATATCGATGGTGTACAGATTACCATTGTACACATATCACTTATTAAAAAGGCGCCTAATGTAGCTTCTTCCAAATTGTCTTGAATATCAATATTGATCACATGGACTATAGAGTTTTCCGCGGGAGTTCTAGTGTCCATATATTCCACCACTTGGTCATATACACGTTCCTCACAAGTAATCAAAATGTCAAACTTTTCATCCGTCTCCTGAAATCTTTCTGGATGAGACTTAATTCTCCTATTTCTGTCCAAAGTGTGCAACAATCCATTTTGAGTATATCTTAGTACATAGTTAAAAAAATATTTTCCAAATACAAGATCTGTAATAGCAGATTTAAGGATACAGTGTCTTGTCCTTGTTCAGCAAATCATGGTAAATCTCATCGTAAGAAATTCCAAAATCATATACGTTCGGTTTATCTGCCGCAGACCCCGGGATTTTGACTTTGTCTCCTGTGCCGTAAGATTGAACTAGAAAACCTTTTTTGGACAGAAAAGCATGGGCCTCCATGCTTCGGTTCATGTTACTTGAACAGATTACTGCGATGCGTAGGTCGCTGACGGTACTCATTTTCAGAGTTTACAAAGATAAATAATAAATTACAAAGTAACGGAAAAAAATGTAAAATACATTTGCATAACCTAACCTAAAAATCGCTTTGAACAACAAAAGCGCAACTGTTTAATCCGGAAAAACTAATGTTGAGAAGAGTGCATTTTGTGCTAAAATAGTGTTAATTAATAAGTAATAATGAAAGAAATTGAAAAATGTGTGGAAAGTGCCCAGCTGGAAATCTTGGGTAAAATTTATGCTGGTAGGTTGGTAATAGCAGCAGGGAATTTAGGGAATCCATACTTGGCGTGCCGGCCGATTTTTATTTGAAATCTTTATATTTAACGCCCGAAACTCTTTTGGAATATTTTCTCCACATAATTTTACACAACAAAACCGAAATATGTACGATGTATACTAATAAGATTTTATTTCACTGTGGCTATTGTTACTATATTTTAGTTTGGTACCACTGCATTGCTTAGAAAATTTCTAACCTAAATAATGACTAACCTTTTTTATTTCTTAATTACTTTTACTTTATGTAACTTTAAGAATACTCTAGCTAAGACTGCCATTAGTGCCAAATTGTCAAAAGTATGGGGCCCTGGTTTGGAGCCGCACACCTTCGTCATGCCGGCAAGATATTTTTTCATACAAGCTGTAGATGTAAATAATAATAGGTAATTTTCAAAATTAGTGTCCTCTGTGGTACATATACGATTGTAGCATATCATCAGATGAGGGAACAATATTTGACGTCCATTTGGATGGGTTGACAGGAACTCAGAAGCCTTGTCGAATTTGGACAAACCACCTTAACAATAAGGATGGTTCCTACATTATTAGATACAAATTGTATGAGCCTTGCTATGATATGAAAATCATAGTACAGTATCAAAGTGAAGATGTAGATCAGTCACCTTATGTGGTACCAGAACCTGTCTACCCTGATGACTGTGATTGTCCAAATATCAAAATTGACCAATTTTTAGATAAGTGGAAATGTGGTGAAGTGCCTAGACAACTTGTTGCAGATTTGGAACAATTCCAATCTGTTAATTGGAATGTACTGAGAGAAAAAGTATGTAGTCACAACATTCAAAACATAATGATTTAAAGATAGCTTTTAGGTGATAAAAAGATATGACCAACCACATTCAATCAGCTTGTGCCACTATATCTTAAAAGACAACATTGTGTATAGAAAATGTTATGGGAAATATGTAGGATTTAAAATGTTCATGGACAGCATTTTACTATTCTTGAGCAGAAGAATGTTGTTGCCAGACATAGAGTTTTTTGTTAATTTAGGTGACTGGCCATTGGTGCAACAGGGTTCTGAATTACTGCCCATATTTTCATGGTGTGGGAGCAAAAACAGTTATGATATTGTGATGCCCACTTATGACATCACAGAATCTTCTTTGGAAAACATGGGCAGGTACTAGTACTGGTGAAGATGGAAGTTCTAGTTCTAGTCTGAAATTTTAGAGTGATGTTGGACATGTTGTCAGTCCAAGGAAATGTAAACAAGCCTTGGGAGGATCGTATAGAGAAGGCTTTTTGGAGAGGGAGAGACTCAAATCAGCACAGACTGGATCTGATTGACATATCGAGAGAAAATCCTGATATTTTTAATGTGTCTTTGACAAACTTCTTTTTCTTTAGGGACAAGCAAGATACCTATGGACCCAAATCAGAGCATATTTCATTTTTCTCATTTTTTGATGTAAGCTGTTTTATACATATAAGTGTCAGCTTAATGATGTTGTTTTTCAGTATAAATATCAGCTGGCTTTGGATGGTACAGTTGCAGCTTACAGATTCCCATATCTGCTTGCAGGAGGCTCCCTAGTCATCAAACAGGAATCTCAGTATTATGAGCACTTTTACAATGATCTAATACCTGATACTCATTACATTGCAATAAAAAGAGATCTCTCAGATTTGGTGGATAAGCTCTCATGGGCCATCAACAATGACCAAAAAGCTCACAAGATTGCAATTAATGGTAGACAGTTTGCTAATGAAAATTTATTGCCACAAAACATATTCTGTTATTACACTCATTTGTTGAATGAATTCAGTCAGATAATCAAAAGTGAAGTGAAAGTTCTGAATAAAATGCAAAAAGTAGAACAAATAAAGCAACAAACCTACTGTAATTGTCACAGCATAATAAAAGATGAACTTTAATTAATCAATTACTTAATGTACCCATGATGCTATCAATTTGAAGTTAGAAAGTCTTACTGTAACCAAATTTGTCCACATTGATGAGGATTGACTCCAATTCATGTAGCAACTCTCTTTTCACTGAATCAGGTACCATACTCCTAGCTTTTGGTGTTATGATGGATATGAGTTCATCCACTGTTGGGACGTGTTTTTCATTTTCTGTAATCGCCTTGCGACAAGCGAGACGCACTTGGTCTCTCCAGCCACATTCGATCAGACGTGTTTGTACTAATTCGGTTACTCTGCAAATGGAATTATAGTTTGTCGTAAAAGTAGGAATTGTTATTACCTATCCAGTCCATGATTAATGTCCAAATGTAAATTTATTTTTGAATCATAGTCTTGTGTCATCGTTTATTATTGTGGTAGTTAACCTATAATCGGCATTGACAACCTTTGACAACAATGTCAGGGCTTTCAAGTTTCTGTGGTTGGTATTAATATAATTTGAATTTACTTAACCCATCTACGATTTGAATACGCAAACGCGGCAACATCTACACGCATGCGCATTTTATAAAGAAAATCCATCTTGGAGTTCTGTATAATCAACGTTACTTTATGGTTTTCCTTACAAAATTTGTGTGTAGTTCAAGTTTTGTGCGGATAAAAAGGACAATTTTTATCTGCGCGAATAGACACATTTCAAGGTGAGTGATTGAAAGTGTTTGCATGGTCGGTGACACATGTTGTCTAACATGGAGATGTGGCGGCCTTCACCGTCTTTGTTTTTTTACAGAAAGCGTTCAACATGACGCATCACGATAATTCCCCCCTTAAGTAGAAGGAAAACACGGAATTTCCTAGACTGTGATAAAAGATGGAGTTCGCACAACCGCCCCCTAACATGGCCATGCCGCCCCCAAACATGGGGCCGCCGCCCAACATGCCGCCTCCGAACATGGGACAAGGTAATGGTAATAGTAATAGTCCCCGTTTTGCTTAATATCTAAGAAAAAATATTGTATGAATGTTGTAATTTTCTTGACAATTGTCTTGGGATGTAGGCCGTTAGAGGGCGCTACCTGGGTGCCGCCTAAAATTCAAAATGAGACAACATATTTTAACGATCTTAACCCTTTCAAATTGTATTTTTCAGGGGGATACGGACACAAGCCGCAGTTCCGCCCCTTCATGAACATGCAGCGCCCACTACCAGGACCTCTAGGCAACATGACGTTAGAAGACTTCGATGGAAAGCGACTCAGAAAGTCTGTAATGCGAAAAACAGTAGACTACAATTCATCAATAATAAAAGCTCTACAAGTAATAATTAAAATAACCCAGAAAAATAGAAATTAAAAGCACAATTTTTCAGACTCGGGTATGGCAAAGGGATTACCGCGACAGGAGGGCACTACAGCCTGACGTCATGTACTACCCTGATATGATGCCCCCACCAAGTTATCAAGATAATCCCATAAATTGCGTCACAACTAGATTCGTCAAAACGGCCACCAACAAGATGAGGTGTCCGATTTTTTGCATGGCATGGACACCTGAGGGGCGACGTCTCGTCACTGGCGCTAGTTCTGGAGAATTCACGTTGTGGAATGGCCTTACTTTTAATTTTGAAACAATTTTACAAGTGAGATTTTAGCATGTAGAGTAGGTATAGGATCAGAGTAGTAATGCATGCATTAATTAAGTACAAAATTAGCCACACAATGGAGGGTTCCAAATAGTTTTTTTTTTTTTCTTTTAATTGAGTAAACAAAGACGCATTGAATAAAGAGGGAAGTCAGACTTGACTTGTCGTAGCCACACAATATTAAAATTTTGGTAATCTATTGTTTGCCATTATTTTTAGTGTCTTTAATGATGTTTCTCTTTGATCATTAAAGGCCCCATAATTTTAAAATAATGGAAGACACATTTTTGCACCCCCATTTTCTGTACAGGCTCATGACAGTCCGGTAAGAACAATGGTCTGGAGTCACAACGACAGTTGGATGGTGACGGGGGACCACGCGGGCTACGTCAAGTACTGGCAGTCCAACATGAACAACGTGAAGATGTTCCAAGCCCACAAAGAAGCTCTAAGAGGCATAAGGTATCTACAACTTCTCTTCGTATTACTCCAGTTTGTATATATTTTGAAGACCATGTTTTTAATAAACTTTATCCCATCCTTCCTTACATTAGTGCAACTTCTCTCAATAAATAAACAGTAGATTGAAATGACACAAAAAATGTTTTCGTTTTCGCAAATGAAACATAGGCTGTGATAGATTTAACTGATAAAATAAGTCTGTGATATTGTACCGTGATGTATAAATTACGTTTTCAATAAATTCATTAAAAGTTCAAATTGAGACAAGTCCAAGCTTGTTCTCAGACTACAGCTGCAGAGTGTGGGAACATGTTTGGACTTGCGTTTTTATTTTTCCTTTGCTCGGTTTTCGCTGTCCGGCCTGTTGTGACAATAAAAACATGAAAAATGCACATTTGTTTTATTTCCACTTGGACGACGTTTGAAGAGAAACATTTTTGTAATTGAAATAAAGGACTTCAGTGTTTTATTCATGCGCACAAATTAGACCCCGCTCAAATTGGATTTTTTAAATTAAAATTAAGGATCATTCTGCACTAATGATAAACTAATTATTGTATTTTGCTGTGTGATGACTGTGAATGTGTTGTTTAGCTTCAGCCCGTCGGATACGAAGTTTGTTACTTGCTCAGATGACGGAACTCTTCGAATTTGGGACTTTTTCCGATACCAGGAGGAGCGGATACTGCGAGGTAAGACCGTGAATTAGATCAACCACGTTGCGGTATCATTTTGTTCTTATAGAGAATGTGCCAAACTCTATAAGAACAGAATGGAAAAACCCTCTATAAACGTAAGTTCGGAGAGTAATGGTTGTTTTTATAGGACACGGCGCCGACGTAAAGTGCGTCCACTGGCACCCCCAGAAAGGCCTTATAGTCTCAGGTAGCAAAGACAACCAACAACCCATTAAACTGTGGGACCCCAAAACCGGGCAGTCTTTAGCGACTCTGTGAGTATCCACAACTTAAGTACACTTAAGTTAAAGTCACTTGACTCCAGGCATGCACATAAGTCAACTGTGATGGATCTGAAATGGAACGAGAACGGCAATTGGTTGATCACAGCGTCACGTGACCACCTCCTTAAGTTGTTCGATCTGAGGAACCTGAATCAGGAAGTCCAGACATTCCGAGGTCACAAAAAAGAAGCGTCCAGCGTTGCGTGGCACCCAGTCCACGAAGGTCTTTTTTCTAGCGGTGGTTCCGATGGTTCCATCATGTTTTGGCACGTTGGGTACCTTTCTCCATTCATCTTTTTGTTTGTTGGTTATCCGCCTTTCGTTGCAGCGCCGATAAGGAAGTAGGTGCCATAGAACAAGCCCATGATAGTATAGTCTGGACCCTGGCATGGCACCCCTTAGGTCACATTCTATGTTCAGGATCAAATGACCACACTAGCAAGTTTTGGACTAGGAATAGGCCAGGGGATCAGATGAGAGACAAATACAACCTCAATACCCTCCCGGCGGGTATCGCCGGTCTTGAAGACATGGATGTGAGTGGTGGTAGGTTGATTCATGGGTTGTACCAATGGGTTTCTTAATCGTGTTTTTCCAGAGGAACCGTCCGTTATTCCAGGAATGGGTCCTGACGATAAAGTGGAGGTAACGTCTGTGATGTCTGATGGTAACACCGCCATTCCAGGATTAGATTTAGACATGTTGGTCACGAATGCGGAAGAGAAGACCAAGATTAAGAAAGTGCCGTTTAGCAAACCTATTCCAAGGAACTTCCAAGCACAGTGGAACGAAACTTATGGTAAGTGTGAAGTTTGTGTTTTGAACAGCAAAATTAACAGTGGTATTGTAGAAGACGCAGCGGGAACTATTAACGAGGTCATAAGTCAGATAGTCGAAAATACTCCGGGAGTGGTGCCGTTGCAGAAAATCGCGCCCAGTGCCATTATAATCTACGGGAAGTTGATACCCGTTGAACGTAAGTATGAATTATAATAATCTATTGAATGGTGTACGAGTTCCGGTAAGCCCACTTATTTCGGAAGATTTTGAGTTGGGGTATTTTTATTTTGGTACGAGCCCTCTATCCTATCGGGCGAGAACAAGTGTGGACAACTTTCTCAGATATTTGAAGATGTTCTCCGTTCGGGGTCGGTATTTTGCTCAATAGTCAAAGAGATCGTGTCAAAAAAGTCATAGGATCGGTAGCAAATACGGAGACGATTATTTTTAGTGCAATTAAAACATTCATGGTATAGGACGTACGGACATCTTTACAAAACAAATATCACTTGACCTCTGAATAATCAGTAATTGTTTTTAGAAACCTTTTGTTTTAGTTAGAAAATTAATTGAAATCAAAAATATTTAACCCTCGTCGTTTCATTTTATTATTCATTTTTCTTCTTCATCCGCTTTTTTATTTCATTTCAACTCATAAAAAGCCTCTGAGTAGGAATTCGTATCGAAAATTTGTTGTTTCGATGGGGTAGTAACCGTCGCCTAACATTTGCATAATAAAATAAACTCGATTCCTACCATCGTCCTACCCCTGTCCCACGGGGGCTCCACGGACCATAAGCCACTTGAAGTCGAAATTTTGAGTTTAAAGTTGAAATTATGCGCGCGCACATCCATTAACAATGGCAACGAATTAAATCATGTCTCTTCCTGTTCTGACTACCGTCTAGTCACTGAATCTGCCTTGTGCGCGCGCATCTCCATTTAGTCTCGGGGTTTTGAAAATTGAAAATATTCAAATAAAATTGAGTTTATTACATTATTTTCTGATGCAAATGTTAATTTCAAGTGGCTTATGGTCAAGGCCCCCCCTGGAGTCTGTTTTGAAGTTGCCGTTTGTGAAAATTTGCTTTTCCGTGAATCATTGAAATTGGTGATTCGCGCTACGCGCTAGACCCCTAAAAAAACATAATCCAAGAAGGTCGTATTTTCCCTGTACGTGAAACTCGAAATGTGTTAATGTGCGTGCGCGCATAATTTCGAGATTAAAGTTAAATAATAATAAAAAAAAGTTATATGTCCTCTCTGCGCCTTCGTATTTTAAGGCTATTGAAAGGCTAATTTAATGCCAAAGGTTAAAGCCAACTTCTCATTGGTGAGGTCCGGTTTCGATAATCAACTTAAAGGCGCCATCAAATTCCAAATTCTGCTTCATAATCTGTAATTTGGTAACTTTCCGACAAAAATCATTGTAGTATGTTACCATAACAACGGTTTGATAAGAAAATTTTCCACCGTTATGATGGTGATATGGAATCGGCTCACATTAGATAATGTTCAGTGTTTGTTTACTATTTGCGGACACCTAAATATCGATACCCTCAAAGACCTTCAATTGAAAAAGAGATTTAATTACCAATAATAATTAGAGGTTTTTAGTTATCAGTATCACAAGTGGATTAAAAACAATTTAAAGTCGGTATAAGAAAGAAGTCTTTATCAATGTATTTTTTAATCATATCAATGATGTCCTTATTTTTATGTTGATTTTAGGGTGGATTAATTAACATTTTCACAGCGATGTTGTAGTGCACGCGGTTAGTAATTTTAACTTATGATGGCAGTTTTAATTTTTAATGTGTAGTCTAAGATAGTGTATGTATTAATATAAAGTTATACAACCCATAATCCACCCTAAAATCAAATGTATTTTTTTACAATTCACTGGCGCTTGGCCTTAATATTTATAAGGACCGCGTATGTCAGTATGTCAGTCTATATTGTCTAAACACTTCATCTCGTGTTTATATCGTTTTCATAATACTGTTATTGCATTATAGCAAAACAGTCACGGCTGTTATAAAAATTAACAGTACAGGAGGAAGTTTTTGATAAATATTGTTCCTAGATCAACACAAACAAAATTGATTTATGAATTGTTTAAAAATATGCTAAGCAATTCGTTTTTTTTTTTGTCGGTATTGCCAACGGTATTATGAAAAGTACTGAACAATATTCGGCCGATACGCAAATAACAGACGCGATTGATTATAAAATATTGTATGTTATTTGCCACTTATCGGCCTCATGACGTTCACAACTATAATAGATATTTTCTAATGAAGTCATCTATAGTTAATACGTGCAACAACTTTCACCTTCAATGTTATTAAACTTTACAATTGTTCCCATTTATTTAAAAGTATAATATAATTGTAAATAGTTTTCGTCATAAAATAAAACATTTTTTGTTTTCTAAACAGTATTTATTGATGAAAATTACATCTACATAATACGTAAATACTCTTCGTCTCATTCTTCATTCTTCACTTTACTAAATCCAGAACACAGATTATACAACAGCGCGTGTATCCTAATTCGGAAGAAATAAACTCCTTTGTCTTGAATCTTCTCTTAATCCAAAAGTTTCAATAATTATTGATAGTTAAATAAAAAAAATATTGTATTTTTAATGTACAGTAAAAGCTCCCACGGCGAAACATTGTTGGTCACGTACCTTTTTTTCAATTCTACTAAAGTTCTACTAAAACATTGTCCTCGTAATAGGTAGCCAAGGAAAATTACACAAAAGAAGATCAAAACTTCATAAAAATTCTAAATTGTGGAGAAACGTGTGGGTGAAATCTAGTTTAAAGAAAATAACATTAAATATGTAAAATGGTTTTGTTTAGATAATACCACACGAAATATAAATTCTTATTTATGCATTATTGTCAACAGCTGGATCAAAACTAGAATCCGTAATAGCGGAAGGTCCCGAAGCTCTCCAAAAATACATAGATTCCGGCGAAATCGAGGAGCTCCACGACGTGATGCCCATCAACGACGACGAAGACTACCTCAACGACTACGACAGCAACGACGAATCCCCTACCAAGAACCACAACAGCGCATCAGGATCATCTCACAACAAAGAAGATCACAAACGATCGGACTCAGATATGCGCAACATGGACCAAGACATGCGAAATTTCCCCGGATTCAATAGAGACAGTGATATGAGAAACATGGACTCAGACTATCGAAACGTTGTAAATCGCGAATTGAATTTCCAACCCCCTCCCAGAGATTTCGATATGCGGAACGACATGGGAGACGAAGACTTCAGACAACCCTTCAATAACAGAGATCAAGACTTCCGGCATTACGATGAGGAAGACAACTACGATGATTACTACGACGAATCCAGGGGTAACTGGCAACGCAGCAACGGCAACTTCGGGGGTCAGTTTGGGGGAAGGAACCAAAACTTCAGGGGAAACGAGAATTTCAGGAACCATGGCAGGGATCAGTTTTCAGGGCAAAATGAGGGTTGGAATGGACACAACAGTGATAACTTCAGGAGTAGAGGGACGAAAAGAGGCGGTTCCAGAGGGCCGCGGAATCCCAGAAGCAACAGAGGCTCGTCTAGACCGCGAGGAAGTCAGAGGGGAAGCGGCAGAGGAGGAGGAGGAGGAGGGGGAGGGGGAGGAGGAAGTTCGAGTAGAGGACAGTCGTCGTCAAGGGGGAGATTTTAAGTGTGGTCATATTGATTGCATATGGACTATCCTGTTGTGTTGACTAATTTAATCGCATTCTAGAGTTTCTAGCTTTAGTTGACGTTTTTCGCATAAGGGACTGCTTCCCAGGTTTTCCGTTTTCACCATAAACTATGAATAACTAGTAGGAAGGTTCCCATTATAATTATTACTTACATGTCTTCTTTTTCTGTAATAAAAGTTGTGTTAAAATTTGTATATTTTTCTCTAGAAATAAAGTTGGTTAAGAGAGGGCGGTATGGTTTTTAAGTTCTCAAAATAGCAATAATTGAAGAAATGTTATCGCCACATCACGGTGGTTGGTGACGTGATAAAACTCGTAATCGTTTCTGGAGCGATATTATTGAGTACTAAATACCGAAATTACGAGATATAATTTGAAATTATGATATAATGAAATAGGGAAATAAGTAAATACCAATAGAACGAAAAGGGAACTATTAAGGCATTGAGTAACAGACCAGTTATTACAGAACAACCAAATTCAACCAAGACTCGCACGAATCACCATTTGTTTAATATACAGTGAGCGGCAAAAGTATGGAATAAATTCATTAAAAATTAAACAAAATTTTTTTCTAAAAAATTTTTGGACGGGTCAATTTCGGTTTATAAAAATGGATATTTTGATCCCAAATTAAATTTCAAGCAGTCATTTGTTTTCGAGTGATGACGTCATCGATATTTTTTTTAAATAGAAACCCCCTATTTTTTTTCTTGATTCAGATAGCCCTTTTAATTGTCTAAACGACAGTATAAAAATTTTGTTATCTTAGATAATGAAAGTTTTGGGAAAAAAATTAAAATTAGATTTTTTATGACAAACAAAAACAAGTCAAAAATCAAGTAGATCACTCGGAAACTAATGACTGCTTGAAATTTAATTTGGGATCAAAATATTAATTTTTATAAACCATAACTGACCCGCCCATAAAAAAATTTTAAAAGAAATTTGTTTAATTTTTAATGAATTTATTCCATACTTTTTCCGCTCACTGTATGTCACAAAAAATGGGTTTGGATAATGAATAAATGACAACCGATACAGAGATCCAAAATTAAATTAATTCTATCTGAATATTTACTGTTTGTAGAAAAATCTCACATCAAAGACCTTCTGGAGAACTTGTAATTATAGATGAAAATAAATTTTATTTCATTGGCAGTCTGGAAACAGGAGTATCTAGTAGTGAATGTACTATGAAACCAAAACAACGCGGAATTATTAAAAAACGCGAATTTATACGAGTATGATGAATTTTCAAATGTGCTAATAAAAGCTGGTCCAATTGGTTTTAGTATTTTCAACAACCATTGTTCGAATTTAAGCATATTAGGACAATTGAAAACTAAGTACCCTGTGCTCACCCTAAGTTACGCCGATGGTGTCGTAGTATAACATATTATGTCGTTGGAGGCGGCACAGAAAATTAGCGAAATAAAAAACGGGACGAAATGTGTTATGAGATTAAAAAGCAATGAAATAACAAAATAGAGAAACAAGGAACCAATGCAATGCAATGAATAATATAACCAAATAAGGGAGCAAAGTAATGAAAAAATGAAAATACGAAGTTACGAAATACCGAAATTATGACAAGATAACAATAATAATAATTATAACTAAATAGCAAAACAAAAATTGGTTTTATTTAAATACTGTCCAGTCTCAAACGGCCGTTGTAATAATTTAAAGGAGCAATTATTGCATTAATTAAATAAATTATACAGATCTACTTCACATTTTATTAGGTATTAAAATTATAAACACACACCTATTGCACATTGTTTAAACTAAATTTAAAATCCAGCCCTGAGCAAGCTGTCCAACTGATGTGACAACTTTTCTTCCTTTGTTTTCCTAGTCTGACAAAGTGCTCTTGTTTTTGTGTACAGAGTAACAAACTTATCAACATCAATCCCACCTTTTAAGAAGGAATCAGCTATGTCTTCACACTCTAGTTCGGCCTTTCCAGCAGCTAGCCTCAACTGTTCCTAAGACAATTTTCTTTACTCTTGTAACTGCTTGCCTTTACTTACCTTTATGTTTGCAGGTGAATATTTGTCTGATAGGTTCTGATACTTGACATGCAGCCTTTCATTCTCAAATGCTAATTTTGTGACTTCTTCTATTCTTTGATCAATGTTATGTCTTAATTCTTCTAGTTGTTCTTGTTTAGATAGATTTGATTCTGTGATCATAAAGTTAGTAACTTGTAGTTTTACAATGTATGCCTTACCAGCTAGCTCTTCCAGTTGTACAATAAGTTCATCTAAAATCTTATTTTGTTCTTTGATTGCTGGTGTTTCAAGCAGGAACTCCTCCTGTCTGTCCACACTGTTATTCAGAAATTCTAGTTCTTCAATTGACAATTTGTTTAATTCAGGGAAAATAAACCTCTTTTGCATGTTTGGCAAGTGAGTTGGGGAGTGAAAATTGTTCATTACACTATAGCTTGGACTAGATTTCTCACCATCTGGAGTAGTGTAAACATTACTTGGGTAAACAACAGTGGAAATTTTACCTCTCATAGGAAGAGTAGGTGAGGTGATGCTGCTACCAGGGGTCACACTACTGGAAGAGCACTCATTTTTTAATGGTGGGGGATTCCTTTCAAATTCTCTAATGATTGCTTGAACAACGCGACCTAAATCCGAATGGATGGTAAACTAAAATCATGTGATTAAACTTTGTTAATTTCAAACCAGGAATTGTACATTAAGGAGTCCAGGAGCTGACGTAATTTCACTGTCTGTGTTCACCCAAGGATGAACTATTGATGGCGAAATTGTCAAGAGAGGCTTTTCATTGGGAAAATCTTTACTCAATGAAATGTGCAAGCACAACTCGTTGCGTCCCGACGTGAAGGAAATTTGGTACTCGATGCCTTCACAGATTTCCACAACACTGGAAATTTCTCATTTACTGATAGCACACATTCAAATAAATTACTCACTTATCGTTAAAAATTTTCAGCGTGTTTATTTGGTGCCGTCTGATGTCAGCATCACTTCTGTAGATCTTTGGCAACATGGGGCAATTTTAAACGTTGAAAAGAGTAAATAACAGTAAAAGTTTCATTAAAATGTTGCAGCAATATTTTTTTGTTTGACCTAACCTTCCTGAGTTTGACAGACGTCAAGGTGACAGTTGGTTCGAGGTTATGTAAACAAACATCTAGAAGTTGCTACCCAAACATTTCTGACAATTTTATTCAAAAGAAACGTCGTTTGACACAAATTTCACGTTAAGATGAATTTAGTGGTCAGCAATTTACGACGGGCCCCGCAGTACCACCTCGTGAGACACCTATCGGTCAAGGGTAAATCCCTGATTGCATTTAAAAGTCTCTACATTTGAATGTTACAGCATTTTTTGTCAATTTTTCACAAGTCAAGGAGCCCAAACCTGTGAGTCCCAGGATTGAAGAGTTTAGAAGAAAATTAAGAGAGACAGCCCAATTTGAGAAACTGGAAGAGTTGACTGAACATCCATATCAGGAGCAGGAACCTCTAGAGCCGTATCCTGATAACACAAATCCAGTAACTGGCGAAGTTGGGGGCCCCAAAGGGCCTGAGCCTACAAGGTATGGCGATTGGGAGAGGAAGGGGAAGGTTTCAGATTTTTAGTCTCAATGTTTAATAAAGGCAAAATTGCATGTATATAAAAATGTATTTGAATAAAGTTAGAAACTTACACTATTATTATATAAGTTAATTTTAAAATAGTACTTAAGTTAAAATAGGATCTGTACCAAATAATGGTAATACAATTAAAGAAGACAATTATTCACACTTCAGAATGCAGTAATACTTACTGATCCAATCATTTGATCTATTTTCTGCCATACTTTTTGTTATTAGTGATGCTTATCTATAAATTATACTAATTTATATAATACAAAGAAAAGATAATCTCAATTTAATATCTGTGAACCCAAAATAGACCCAACTTAACTAATTTTCGATTTGTTTAATAACTACAATGAACTACTATTCTGGTCATTTCAGCTTTTCACATGGATTTGCAACTGTCTTCTATTTTATTATCTATTTCAGCTCCTATATTTATTGTGTGGTGTTAAATTAGTATCAGTCTGTAGCTATTATGGCAACATCAATGAACCATACATTAAATTAAATTAGTATTTCTATAATTAAAAAATATATCGCAATGGACCACCACATTTTCCATGAAAAAGCTATAAATTGCCTAATTAATTTGATCTACTTTTTGGTTGCACCAACAAAACACGTTTCAAGTCTTGTTCATTTGATTAATTATCGGTCAGTTCAATGAAGAATTAATCTAAACTTAATTTAGGATCACTGAATAAATTAGCACATACACTACTCAACACAAATTTTGACCAGAAATCATCAGACTAAACCTACAAGTGACTTCTATGATATGGTTCATAACCAGCTAAATACTTATCCGCTAAGATCCTAGAACTCTCTATAACAGCTAAATGTCTGGCATTATCATTTGTTAAAAGTCTGGAATTGTCGTTAACGTTAGTCAGTAGTCTACCGTCGTTGGTCAACAACCGATTATCGTTTGTAACTAATCTCGAGTTATCATGAACGAGTAATCTCGGCGGTTCCGCCATGTTAACTAACAATCTCGCACCATCGTTCATTAAACCCCTATTGTCGGTTAGTAGATGCGAGGTATCGGTGATGATTCTGGAACCATCGCTGGAAATCATTCTGGTGTTGTCCTGGGGCATCATCCGTTGTGGGTCCGTCTGCATCATGCGAGCGTCGGGCTGCATCAAACGACTGTGGTCTGGGGGTGGCTGCTGGGGCTGGTGCTGGGGTTGCTGGAATTTCTGCTCGTTCGTGTTGTGGAATTTCGGCATGCGTTGTTGGGATTCTTGGTTGTTGAACTTCGGCGAGGGCGCGTGCACCTATTAGTAAATAAAAACTATTTTTGCACGGAAGTATTACTGGTTACAAGGAGTGAAGAAGTTATTGGGGTGCTGAATTATGTAAATATAAACCGTGCATCATGTAACGCAACAGCATAAAGAAATTGACAAACGAATGGAACAGGAAATCCAAAGAAAGACAGCACTCTACACCTTACAGTAGAAAGGTACTGGAGGAAGGAGATTGAAATCTGCTGTCCTACTTACCTTCATGTGTGTATTAAGAGTGCTTGATTGTGAAAATGCCTTTCCACAAGTCACACAAACGTAGGGCCGCTCCCCAGAATGCACTCTCATATGCCGCAACAAAATTGTGTTGACAGTGAACCCCCTTCCACAAACCGTACAGACATACGGTCTTTCTCCTGTATGGTTTCTCATATGATACTTTAATTTCATGACTGTTGTAAATCTGCAAAATATATGTACTCAAGTAGATCTTTCCTATGTAAATTATTAGGTTATTTTTGAAGTGAAACTTCTTTTCACACCGTTAAGATTTTTTGCTAAACTTAATTCGCGTCCGGCACGAAAATGCTTAGCGTTCAATAACATAAGTGGGGGGAAATTTTATATTGTACCTCTTCTCTCCGCTGGCAGCTGCGTCATACAACTGCTCTTTGCTTTTGGCACGGTGTAAGCCTAATTCGTGTCCGACACAAAAATGCGTAGTTGAGTGACGAGAAAATGTTAGACCGGACGGGGAGCGCAAGCGGCAGAGAGTCGACAGTAAGATTTTGTCACGGGGTAAGCCTAATTTGAGTCGTGACACGACAAATTTCATCTCCGCTCAAATAACTACTACAATGATTTGTACACTTTTATCGGACGATTTTTGGATTAATTCATATCGGCCCTAAACCCATTTTCTGCTACTTATTTTGATATAGGTAATATGTCCATGTTGAAATTGAAACTGAAAAGAAAAACAACACCCACCTTTTCTGGCAAACCTCGCACTCTATCGGTTTCTCCGTCCCATGAAGCCGCTTGTGACTCGTCAGATCCCCCGACTGCCGGAACGCCTTCCCACAAAAGTCACAAACAAAGGGCCTCTCGTTCGTATGAGTCCTCATATGAATCTTCAAACTCGCTTTAGACACATAACCATTCTTGCAAACTTCACACTGGAACGGCCGTTCACCAGTATGCGTTCTCAGGTGCAATTCCAGATTGAACCTCTGAGGGAAACACTTTCCACACATGTTGCACACAAACGGTCTATCCCCCGTATGTTGCTTTATATGAACCGACAAAGTCCCGGCGTCTGGAAACTCGGTTTTGCAATAGTCACAAATATGTTTCAGCAGCGCCGGATCCCCTTCCTTCTTCTCGTGGATTTTCATGTGTTTGAGAAGACTGTTTTCCGCGTAGCACCCTTTGTTGCAGATCTTGCAGACGAACGGTTTTTCCCCGCTGTGTTTAAGCATGTGTTTGTTGAGTAGAGTCGTGTGGATGAAGCGCTTCTTGCAGATTTTGCACTCGTGCGGTTTCTGGTCTTCAGGCACGTGAGTTCTCATATGGTTGTTTAGGTAATTTTCTTCAGTGAAGCCCCGAGGACACAGCTTGCATTTGTATGGACGGTCTTCAATGTGCGTACGGAGGTGTTTCCTGAAGGACTTCAGGTTGATGAACTGCTTCTTGCAGACGTTGCATTGGTTGGAGTTGCGTTTTAGTTTCTTTGCTGCCAAAACTGAAACACATTGATTTCACAATAGATGTTAAATTAAATTTTGACAATATAAGTTGCTAAGGCACTACTGTAACCACAACGGTAATTTGCTGCATACAATATTTTTCCTACGATCGTCCCAGAACTAATTTTTCTGCACTCTATACCCGATTTACTATAATAAAATTTGTACTATACAGGGTGATCAATTGAATGTTTTTGTCCAGTCACAAATGCCTACAATTGACTACTACAATAAAATTGTACATATGTATATACACATACATCCCCCATGAACTTCTTCTCTTCAAATGTTAAATGGTGAACAATGTGCAATGTTAAAAGTGGTATATGCGCCTCCACCACTATCTAAAACTTTGAACTGTAACCAATAAATCGCCACTTACCAGCCGCTTTTCCCCCAGCCTTCGCCAGCAACTTCTTCTTGGAAAGCTTACTCTTCTGCGACTTTGCAGCTTTAAGGAGCTGTCTCTGGGCGATTGCTTTTTCGTCATTTGCGTTTTCATTCAGCGTGGCTTGAAGCAAATTAAAATCGATCTTGTAGTCATCCTCATCGCTGTCTGCCGACGAGGAATCCAGTCCGAAATTGTCCAAAAGTAAAGTTGTTGTGAAGTCAGATGTATGTGATGTCTCTTCTTCCTTTCTATGTTTAACACTAGGTGGTAAGCCCAGGTATTGACGGAGGTTGATGTCGGATTGCTCGCAGAGTTGTTTGAAGGAATAGGCGTTGCTGATTTGATGGACACATTGGATGCAGACTGATGAAGGTAAACCATCGCCGCTATCAATCTGTAAAGATTGTTTTGTATCACAGTATGAGTAATGTTAAATTGACTGATTAGGCGCAATGAGGTTTTTATTTCATATGGAGATAAGATGGTTCCTTCCTGCTATAATTTTTTTGAGTTAATTACTCTTGTATGATTGGTTGCATTATGCGATTCCAACACTAGAAATATTTAAATGTATTTTATTTGATTCTATCAGTATCCAATAAAGGGACATATTTTCTAACCAATCCCTGTATTAATTGGAGAATAATAGGTAAAATGAATATAAAAGTGAGACTTTACCGCCACAACTTAATTTGACCTTTTCTATTGGCTAAAAAATGTTGCACGGCCTTCTTGAGTTTTGTCATTTTTTTAATTTTTAATCTGCCCCTCGTACTAGGAATGTGATTAATCTGCTAATATTTACAAAAAATCGGCAAATTTAACGTAAAAATTTACAAATCTAAAGTAAACTTTGTTTGTATTTGCCTTCAAAGTAAGTATACCCAGTGCTAAAAAAATACGTACTCCACTCGTTAACACCAATATTTCAATCAAAATTCGTGTACTTTTACCTGACGATTGTAACCGGCAGAATTTTTATCAATCTCAAGATTTTAATTCAGCCCCTACCGCCACAATTTAAATGAAGGATCTTTTCCATTGGTTAAAAAAAATTGAGCATCACCTTCTTGATTTTGTGCAATTTTTAAACAAACCTGTCTTTATTTTGTGCGATTCTATGCTAATATTTAGAAAAAATCGGCCAATTTCAGGTAAAAATTTACAAAAACGATTCTAAACAAAAACCACCTGCTGCAACCAACATTTACTTGTTGAAACCGTTTCAGATCTGCCGTAACGCCATAATTAACTCGGTTTTATTTAATCAAAACACACACGACGAGACTCCCCAAAAGAAGAATGAAAAATGAATGTTAACCTGTACAGAAGAGATTCCACTAATCATTTCTGCAAGGATGATAGCATGTCCGGTGGACTCATCGGTCAAGAACACAGACCTCATTTCACCCTTTTCCGACAGGCAAGCTCTACATATTTTATTTATATCGAACATGCTCGGTTCCGATTTAACCTCCATCGCAAGAAAGTTAAATTACATCACAAACATAAACACAACAAAAGATGCACAAACACGCAAAGCAAATGGCGAAAATAGATTCTTCCACTGGTCGATTGTGTCCAACAAGGCGTACGCATCGACCGTCGGAGATACTCGGGGATGTTCGGTACCCATACACACCTTGCAATTTCAAGTTTTTTTGGAAATGTTTATTTTTATTCCACTTTACTCAAAAAAATGTAACTTGAATGACTGAATTTACAAACGATTTTTGAATTTTATGTAAATTTCATATTTTTAGCACAGAAACTGCGACTGTGGTGACATCTTTGACAATCTGTGAGGTTAGCATTGTTTGACAGCCGGTGACAGTAGTTTGACAGTCGTAAATAAAAATGACTTCAAACCCGAGGGCGTTCACACAAAAATTATCAAAGTAAGGGAGTAAAAATTACTTTTTTAAATTGTGGCACAAATAATTGTTTTTTTAGACACCACGCCGCCGATGTCCGCAGAAATGTAGCCTGCCACAAGGGCGGTATTATATCGCCTTCGCCTTCCTCTGTAAGTTTGGATTCAGTAAATACCTTTTCCTTGCTGTAAAAATAGTTAGAGCGTATAAAATAGGCATATTGTTTTATATAGAAGTTGCCCAATTTTGCATTGATGCCACTATGTTTTAGTGTACATTAGCTTATAAAATTACTCAAAGCTATTGGACTTAAAGGATGACCATTGCTAACTAGAGCAAGTAGTGTAGCAAGTTTAGTGAAAATGTTGGGAATTGTCTCTAGCACAGGGACAGACACCCTTTCTGAATTCTACTAATTTTCAGTGTTTTTTACATGTGATCCTCATCTAAATTCTGAAAATTTTCTGCATGATTGTTTTCCGTGAAATTATTCTGATATTTTATGATCACAATATTACCATGCTTCTTTGTTAATGAGCTGCTTGTTGAAGTAAATTTCTAAGTTTAAAAGTATTTCTACTTTTAAAATTTAACATTTCTCTTATTTTAGTTTATCTGAAGTAGGCAACCAATAATTTTCAATATCGACACTACAATCGCGGATAGAAAATTTTGGACGTCAAAGTCATTCCACTGTCACAAAGTGTAAACCACCCTTGAGAATTGTAAATTGTTAATTTTTAGTTTGTAATTTTTGACACTTTTGTGATTGGTGATTGAAAAGCTAGTGAATGTTTTGTGTTGCAAAATGGTTGACAAATCAAACGTCCAAGTGACAATAAAAGATATCACATTAAAAACTTTTAAAATGACAGAAAAATGACGTCAACATTTTCTGTCCATGACTGTAGTTATATTCGGAGTTAGTAGGGGGCGATTGAAGGAATTTGAATTTTGATTTTGTTTCTCAGCACCTCTATCTATCTCTATAAATAAGGGAAAGGTGACAGTTTTAAGTCTTAGATGCGGCACTCTGTATATTTTTGTCCGTTTGGTAGTATTGACATAGAGTACTACTAACTACATACATATATAAGATTTCCTTCATGTTGCCAGAGCTGGACAACTGATGTGGTGGATCCAATTGACTTTGAAGAGTTCATAAGCCAATACCAGAACATCATAGACCGAGACCCACTACACGCAATTTTGGACGTCCCTCAGGGTGATGTTGAAGTCGACGTGATAGAAAGACCAATCAGGACACTCCACCCTATCTTACCAGAGGAGAAACTGTACCATTCCCACCATCATCACTATGATTATAATTACAGAAAAATTTCAGAGAAACTCTACCCCCTCACGTGCAAGCGTGCGTAGACTGCTACACTTCCAATTGGAAAGTAGTCAGATACAATCACAGAAACCTCAGCAGCAGCGTCTCCAGCAGAACTAATTCCTCCAAAAACTTACAGCCCAGCCCCAAACAGGAATTTGAAGTTGACTTTCAGCCGAGCACTTTCGATGCCGCTAGTGAATCTGATTTGACATCGTTTTCTAGTAGTAGCCGCCAAAGTATCGCGTCTTTGGTGTCGGTGTCGTCGTGTGGTGACACGTTAACGCCTAGAAATTCGTGGGCTTCTTTGGATTTGCGACATTCTGCAGGAGATCCACTCATTTCTGAAATCTTGGAACAGAATGCTCCTGAGACTCTGGATCAGTTGAATGAGAGTCGCCGTCAGACTGAAAGACAGGATGCTGTTTTTGCGCTATGTTCAGGTCTTGGTGAGAAGGAGGTTGGAGAGGCTGTTGAGAGGCGGATGCCCGCAGCGCCGCCTTGCGAGCCGTTGGGACATCGGATTCTTGTGAAATGCCATCAGTTGACGTGAGTTATTACTGTTGCGTTTTTTGGTCCTTATTTACACTATCACTATTTAAAATTTCTTTACAACTGTTAATGTATGTACAGGATAATTCTGAAATTCTATATTCTATATCAACAAGTCAGCATCTTTATCGTTTAGGCGGCTATGCAGGACATGTAACTTAAATTGTTGAATAATTGAACCCACAATTGCTTGGTCATATAAAATATGAAAACTTCAAAATGTTAAAAGAAAAATTATTTTATTGGAAACTAATACTTCTGCTCTTCACTTTAGCCTGGACCTGGAAGTAGAGCCTCTGTTCGCATCAATGGCCTTATACGACTCTAAAGAGCGCAAAAAACTCTCAGAAACTTTTTACTTTGATTTAAACCCAGAAGGTCTGAAACGAATGTTGGGGGGTCACGTGCCTTATAGCGACACCAGCACCCTCGCCAGAGGCTGCATTTTCAATATCTCAAATCCGTCTCCCGATTTATTTTTAGTAGTTAGATTAGAGAAGGTTCTACAGGGTGATTTGAATGAGTGCATAGAACCATACATGAAAGAAGAAAGGGTGAGTTTGACATCGCTAATATTTTTTTTACGAGTTTATACTTTTAGAATCGCGATAAACTCAAAGCAAACGCTGTGGCTGTATGCGAACGTTTAGGGAAGTACAGACAAGCGTTTGCCTGGACTGGAATTTACTTGATGAATGTGATCAATGGAGGAAACTCCTTAGAGAGGGAATCTGATAGGGATTCTTTCAGCTCCACTTCAACCACAAATAGCTTAGGTATTCTATTGGTCGTAAATAAATTTCTTACTAAGTCAGTGTTTCAGACCGTAAATTAGGCAGTAGTAGCTTAGAACAACTACGGCGAAGGGCTACAGACATGGGAAGTCTAACGCGAAGAGGTTCTCTAGAACGAAGATCTGATAAACGACGTTCTTGGTCGCCAGACCACTTGGCATCAACTCTAGAATCGTTCCGCCCCATCACTCTAACAGTGTCTTCATTTTTTAAACAAGAAGGCGAAAAATTACGAGATGAAGATCTCTACAAGTGCCTTCATGAACTGAAGAAACCCACAACAATCTTAAAGAAGTTGAAATGCATTCCCGCCACACTTAAGTTGGAGATTGCGCCTTGTCCTGGGGAGTATAAAAATTCCCTCACTACAGAACTGATGAAGTTGTATCCATACCCTGATGATAAAGGTAGACCAGTGAAAGAGTTACTCGAGTTTCCAATGAAAGAAATTATGTTGCCGCATTACAACTATCGAAACTTGCTTTTTGTGAGTCCTAAAGAATTGAATTTTTCGAATCGGGCTGGTTCCGCTAGAAATTTAACAGTTAAAGTGCAACTTATGGCCGGAGAGAGCGACAATCACGCATTGTGCAACATTTACGGGAAGAGCAGTTGCCCGGAGATGACCAATGAGGCGTACACTGTTGTAACATATCACAGTAAGAATCCGTTCTTTTATGATGAGATCAAAATGAAGTTACCGGCCGCGTTGTCGGACAATCATCACTTACTGTTTAGTTTTTATCACATTTCTTGTCAGAAGAAGGTGGAACAGTCTTCTGTTGATACACCAGTGGGATATACTGTAAGTATGCAGATAATGTTTCACTACATACAATATAGACATACCTTATCTTGAATATTCTGTAATCGTGAATTTTCTAGTGGCTTCCTCTAATTCGTGATGGTCGGTTGATCTCCGGCGAGTTTTGTTTGCCAGTTATGTTGGAGACGCCGCCCAAGAATTACAGTTACATTCCCCCTGACGTTTATTTACCTGGAACCAAGTGGTTGGATAATCACAAGGGCGTTTTTACTGTGCATTTGGATTCGGTTTCTTCAGTCCATACTCATGACCCAGCAGTCGAGCGATTTTTATCGGCCTATGATTATGTTCACACCGGTGTTGTACCTCCGCGACTGGGCGAAGCCGGTTTAGAAAACGAGTTAAGGTAAGTAACGTTTCATGGGCTCATGGTATCAGGATTTTAATTCTCTTGTTCACAGAGCTGCCTCCTTGGGTTTGGCGGGTGCAAAACCGGAAACAATTGTAAAAAATTTGCCTCTGATCTTTGACAGTCTGTTGGAACTGTTGGTGCAGCCACCAAGAATCTCAGGACACACCTTAAATATAGGTCAATCGGCTTTTGAAGCGTTCTGTTTGCTTATGGAAAATATTTCGGTAAGACGGTGTAATTTAATTGATGCCAAGGATATTAATTCTTCTGGTGCAGAAACTGGATCTACCCGTCGATCAGCACTGTCGCAACGCTCTACTAGCGACATACATCCACTACCAATGCAACCTCCCACACCCCTTGTCCTCCAGCAACCACAGTTCCCCAGACTGGGAAGAAGGAGCCCCCCTGACTCGCAGCAATTCAAATCCGGACCTGGAAGTGGCCCACTTACAGCAATCCCGCGGTTTGGACAGAGCAGCCAGTATGAGGGTCCCCAACAACGAAAACGTCAGCAGCAACATCAACACTTGCCACAGAATAGTCCACCACGAAATCGCCTTACACTGGGTTGTCTCTAGCGGAAGAATCAAAGATCTGACCATGCAAAACGCCTGGTTCTTATTCGAGTTGATAATCAAAAGCATGGTCGAGCATCTAGCTCACACCCGAAGTCTCGAATCTCCGCGAAAAACTCGTTTTTCCGAACAGTTTCTCGACGATATATTTTCGTTGGTACACACGATCACCGCAGAAATAATATCTCAATCGACGAGCGATATCCGAAGGGCGCATACGTTGAACGCAGCACTTGCATTTTTCTTTTTTGACTTGTTGTCGATTTGTGACAGGGGTGCGGTGTTCAATGCCTTGAGGTACTACAATAAACAACTGCAGGCGAAGATAGCGTCTATGCAAGATGCTCCCGTGTTAGTGGAGCTGAAATTGGAGTGTGCAAGAATTGTTTGCAGTCATGAACATTATGTGGCTTTAAATTTGCCTTTTGCGAGCCCGTTTATGGTAACGGGACCCTCGGTTTCACCAAGCCCGAGTGTTACGAGTTCGACAAGTCAGAATTCGTTCTTGTCGGGACCACCGGCGAGTCAGGAGAGAGTCAGTACGTTTGCCGAGTTGTCGCAAGAATACAGGCAGCATCACTATTTGACTGGGATTGTCCTAGCGGATGTTGCTAGTATTCTTGAAAGGAAGTAAGTATAGTAACATTTTTTTTTAGTTTTTGAGTTGTGAAATCAGAAACTCAAGTTTACTTTTTTTTCTTAGTATTGTGTTTCAAAAATTAAAACCTTTTAGCAAGCCGAATCTTCACATCAAGGCTGTCGACACCATTAAATCTTTGCTATCATGGCATGATAGTGACCCCCGTTACTCTACTCCAGAGGCTCGCAGGAGGGTAGCTGCCCTCTACTTGCCTCTTTTGACCATAGCCATGGATGTGCTACATCTACTCCACCGATATTCCTCTGATAAATCCGATCGTTATCCCACAGATGAAGAACCCAATATTAATCAGTCAGTGGCCATGGCTATTGCTGGCAAAGGTCCACCAGTCAACTGTGATAACTTACAATCAGTAAGTTTAACTTAAGTCTTTAAAACAAAGGAAGCATTTATTATTTTAACCTCTTGAAGAAATTTTACATTTTGGTCAATCATAGACAATAAAGCGGACATTAACTAGAAATTATACATAGCCTTAAATGCACTGCTAATTTCAGAATCGAAAGTCTGGTATCAGCGCAGAGGTGACCCGCAACCTCCTAACTTGCGTTCTGTGGGTCCTGAAGAACGTCGAACGCGAATCCCTATCTCAGTGGCTTGGAGAACTAACTTCTTCACGTTTAGCCACCCTCCTACACCTTCTAGACGCTTGTACAAGCTGTTTTGAGTACCGACCGAAACGCAGAGCTCCCCCACCTTCCGGATACGCCCACGCGCAAGTTACCCAAGACGGGTTATCGCTTCTTGAAGACGTGATTCTTGGACAAGGATCCGCCAGAGAGATGATGCAAAGAAGGAAAGGTGGAATTCAGACTCCCGGTTCTTCGGAAACGAAGTTGAGGTGGAGGAAGGAACAAATGACGGCTTATAGACCCATAGCGGATGTGGTCGATCGGCCCAAAGAGGACCTGTTTAGTGATGTTCATTTAGAGGGGCATTTTGCGACGGAAGCTTCTTTTATTATTTTGGATACGTTGGAGAGGTGTGTGGCGACAGTGGCCCAATGGGATTCCCAGCAGTATCTGGTTGGGTTGGCTCTGACTGTCTTGTTGCATGCGTTGAGTAAGAATCAGAGTACGACGATATTGCCGCATTTATTTGCATCGCAGCGCAACTTGGTGTTCAAGGTGAGAAAATAGAGAAAAGATTTTCGGTAATCTTCTTTTTTGTTACATAAATAATAATGATGTGCAAATTTAACTAATCATGTTACCAGTTTCACAGCGCACTGTTTGACGAGGAGAGCACACATTGCGCCGACCTCTGTCTGTTACTTCTAAAACACTGTGGCTCACAAATAGCCTCGGTGCGATCGCAAGCTGCAGCATCACTCTATCTGCTAATGCGTCAAACATTCCAAATCGGCAACGTAAGTCTAACCCTCTTCAAACCCACTTATTCCAAATCACTAATTTCCAGAACTTTGCTCGTGTAAAAATGCAAGTAACTATGTCTCTAAGCAGTCTAGTAGGAACTTCCGCCTCATTTAGCGACGAGTCCCTTCGCAGATCCCTAAAAACAATTCTAGAATACGGAGAACGGGACACAGAACTCCAAGAAACCACATTCCCAGAACAAGTCCGCGACTTGGTCTTTAACCTACACATGATTCTATCTGACACGGTAAAAATGAAGGAGTTCCAAGAGGACCCCGAAATGCTCCTGGATCTAATGTATCGGATCGCCAAGGGCTATCAGAACTCGCCCGATCTCCGTCTAACTTGGCTCGAAAATATGGCGCAAAAACACATGGAAAGAAGTAACCACTGTGAGGCAGGAATGTGTCTGGTACATTCGGCCGCATTAGTGGCTGAATATTTAGTAATGTCTGAGTCGTCTCCCCATCTTCCGGCAGGGGCTGCGGCCTTGGAGAGAGTCAGTCCTAATGTTTTGGAGGAGAGTGCGGTTTCAGACGATGTTTTGAGTCCCGAAAAGGAAGGGGGTTGCTTGGGGTCGCATTTCACGGAGGCGGGGTTGGTAGGGCTGCTGGAGCAAGCCGCTAGCAGTTTCCATGTGGCTGCCATGTATGAGCCCATGAATGATATTTATAGGGTTTTGATTCCTATTGCGGAGAATAATAGGGATTTCAAGAAGTTGGCTAATATTCATGGGTGAGTAACTGTATAAGCTGAAGTACCAGTTTGAGTCATCCTGTGAGCGTGTTTTCAAAAGAACGAATTAAGCAGAAGGAACAAATTTTGCTGTAGCGGTAGTATATCGCGTTTATTTATTATTCGATTTTAAAGCAAAAAAAAAAAAACAAATGAAATAATTTTCCAAAAACTGCAAAATAGTCCACAGGGTGAATAGTGCTAAACTTCGGGACGTACACCCAAAGCACTTCTACTTGAAATTAGGTCAGAATTCGATATATTTCAGTAAACTTCATGATGCATATACCCGCATCGATCAACTCCAAGGAAAAAGGATGTTTGGAACCTACTTCAGGGTCGGCTTCTACGGTTCCAAATTCGGCGATCTGGACCGAGAAGAATTCATCTATAAAGAACCAACTCTTACAAAATTACCTGAAATTTTCAGTCGTTTAGAAGTGAGTAGTATTTTGTGTGTAGATTACCGTCACCATAATGATTTTTAGAACTTTTATGCCGAGAGATTTGGACCAGAAAATGTGATCATTATTAAGGATTCTAATATCGTGGATATTAGTGCGTTGGATCCCGAAAAAGCGTACATTCAAATAACATACGTCGAGCCTTATTTCGAACAGTACGAACTTCGGTATCGACAAACCCATTTTGATCGGAATTTCAACATAAGTAAGTCCCCCGTTCAGAAAATCCTTATCATAAAATTTATCATTGCAGAACGGTTTGTATACGCCACTCCCTTCACAATGACCGGAAAACCACACGGGGAGCTCCGGGACCAGTACAAACGCAAAACAATACTAACAACGGCAGTGCATTTCCCATACGTAAAAACCCGTATTCAAGTGGTCCATCGTGAACAAACCACGTTAACTCCCATAGAGGTACCCCCTTTAATTTGCCGACAACTTGACCTTATTAAAAAATTTTAGGTGGCAATTGAAGACATCCAGAAAAAAACTAACGAATTGGCCATCGCCACCCAACAGGAACCACCAGACCCGAAAATCTTGCAAATGGTACTGCAGGGTTGCATTGGTACTACCGTCAATCAAGGGCCTTTAGAAATGGCCCTTACGTTTTTACCCAGCGATGGGAAAGCGTTAACAAAACACCAAAACAAACTCAGGTTGTGTTTCAAAGATTTTTGTAAAAAGTGAGTAAAAGTTGTGGTAAAGCTTCTCACTCAGTTTTTGTCCTTAGGTGTTTTGATGCCTTAAAGAAGAATAAAAATTTGATTGGACCAGACCAAAGAGACTACCAAAGGGAACTTGATAGGAATTATAAACGTTTTACCGAGAAATTGCAGCCATTAGTTAACCCCCAGAGTATCACTATAGTTGCATCTAGGTGAGGGAAGTCTAAGAGGGAAGTGTTCCCCTATTATAAGTGTGTCTTTTATTTCAGCCCCCATAAATATCCCAACAATGAAACGACGTACTTACGATGGTAGGGTAGAGTAACCACGTATTTATTAAATTCTATTAATTTATAAACATACATCCAAGATTTTACATGTAATCAAATGTCAATTCAAGACACAACGCTTTCAATAGGTATAGACCTAGTTTGTAGGATAAATTACTTTTATGTTACAAAAATATATTAGTTATGCATTTGCATACCAAAGTACATTAATAATTCATGTGAGAATAATAATCCTGAAAAACTTGAACATAAATTTCTTTCTCTGCTTGGGTCATCTCGGCGATGATGGTATCGTTAATGTCCGTAATGTTGTACACCCGATTCCCGACCGTCACAGTAGGCACAATTGCGTCGTCCTCGTCGCTCTCCGAGTTCTCTATTTCTCCAGCTTCCTCCTCTTTGACTTCATTCATTTCATCAGAGCTGGAGTCAGATTCATTATTTAGTCCCTTGAGAGCATTCGCCGCCACATTGGAAGGCCTCTTTTCATGAGCAAGAAGCACACTCATTATGTCATCAGTTTTGCCGTTGTTGCTTGTGGCTTCATTGGCAGCATCAATAATAGAATCAGCAGTTTTATTGGTGTCAAGCTCTGAGTCTTTTGTTATAACTGTGGATTCCATCATCCAAATAGGCGCTTCTTTGCGTGCATTGGCCGCGGCAGTGTTACTTTCGTCCCCAATGGTAACATCAACCCTGGTTTCTTCCACCATAAAACCAGAGTGCCTCGTCGTTTCCCCAGACCAACTTTCTTGTGATTGAGCAGCCGCTTTTTTGTCAATGCCTCTAATTGTACTAATATCAACTGGCTCAGGCTCTAGCACCTCAGGGGCAAGTTTGATGCCTTCTACTTCACGTAGCAGCACGTAAAGGGGTTCTAGCTGCTCGTTGAATTTCGCTAACAGAAGGCGGGAGTCTTTCTTGGGGAGCGCAGACAAATCTTCTTCCACTACTTCCCGACAGTAGGTGCACCGAAATTCACTCGTTAAGTAGTCAAACAACTGGTCCGCTTCTAAGTCAGTAAACGTTTTTAAGCAACCTGGACACTTAAAACTAGCTCTGCTTGTGGCGTCACGTTCTTCCGTTTCCAGACGTTTTCTCATTAGGTCCAGCTTGTACTTCACCACGTTGACGAAGGTTTTGTAATTGATGAAGTAGTAGTTCACTTTCTGGGCTTTGCCATCGGCGCCGGTTTCCATTCGGAGTCTCACTTGTATGAACTTGTCGTTCTTTAAGGTTGAGATTCGAGCTCGCAGCATCTTCCTCTCGAATTTCAGCAGCTCGCAGATGTCGTCCTCTTTCATGCAAGGATTTCGGACCAACATGTCCACTATCAGAGCATCCTCGATTGTGTAAAAGCCCCTCACCACTAATCGGGCGAGTTGCTTGAGGCTGCTGGGCACCTCTGTTACCAATCTTTCTTCATTACTCATTTTGATGTGGAAATTCGAGCTTTAATCACGTATTTCGCATTTTAATTTATCACTTTTGGTTGTTTCTTGAAATGGTTACACAAATAACACTGCTTGGTAAACAGATCACAGGTGACATCAAAACATAACCTCTCTTTTGATTGACATAACCTAAAAATTACGAATCTTCCAAGGGGGTTCCCATGGAGTCCACTAAAAAAAATATTACAGGGTAAATTATATCAGGATTTAAAAAAAAACTTTATCTTTGCTCAACATATACCTATATTTCTTAAGAACCATTATATAAAAGATTTCTTTCATATACATAATTCTATGATCACAATACTTAAAGTAGGAACCAAACAAGTGTATAATTGATTAAAAAAATTAAAAGCACACATATTTTGACATATACTTCCCAAAAAGAAAAAAGATAAATAAATCAATTACTTATTTGTATTACTATGTAGTGCTTCAATTGACACACTCAGCTGCTCCAGCCTCTGTATAAGCTGACTCATTGTGTTCTGAGACCTCAGCAAGTTCTCGTCATTAAGAGACGGGATCGTGGCGGCCCCCAAATCGAAATGAAGCTTTGCCAGCTTCTCCTGCTGCTGGCGAATGTTGGTCATTTGCTCCATGGTGCAGCCACTCCCAAACGCCCTTAGTTTTCCAGAATGAAAGTCTGCCAGCAGTCCTAGCAAAGCCTTTTCCATGTGTCTCACGTCCGGCACTTCAGAGATAAAACAATGATGTCGGACATTCGTATTATTGTCTATATACACACGTGCAAAACCAATAAAAATTAACTCAAAAGAAAATAAATCAAGTGTCAAAAATAAAACTGAAGTATAATTTAGTGGTGTGGCTATAGTTACCTTTATGTGCGTTTCTAGGTCTAGCTGTGGCAGTCTTGGAGGTGTCTCTGTTGATGCGTTTTTCGTTTACAAAATGAACTTTGGAGTTAGGTAGGTTCACCCCTGGAATGTAGCGATTGCCGAATCTGGTGACGGAACTGTGACTTGTGTTTTCCGATGAGGACATCTGTTAATTAATTAATTAGTTCTAAAATCCGAGCAGAAGTGTTAGAAAATACTTTGGTGCTTCGAACTGGTGAAATAACCTTCACTTCGTTAATGGTATCGTCATGAGTTGTACTGTCGTCGTTCTCACCATCTACGTCGCTGCCCACCAATTGTTGTAATTCCGACGTCTCTATCCTTGATTCCATAATCGCTGTTAACTATTTGTTTATACAAAATAATCTGACTAATAAATAAAATAGTGACAGATTAGAAAATGTCAAAAATCTTAGTTCTATTTGGTATAATCTCTGTTTGGTATGATTGGTACTCCTGCCTAGTGTCCCAAACTTTCTAACCTATATCGAGCGAGTAGTAAACAAAATTTAATAAAAAATTCTTGGTGTTGTTGAGTCTTTAGCGTGCAAAAATGACTCAAAAATATCCAACAGATTGGGACATCGAGAAGTACCGCGACGACACAGACATTGAAGAACATTGGTTACTTCGCAAGGAATTCATGAAGGCCCACAAAGGCACCTTTCCTGAAGACTATCTTGTTGCACTGGCCACAGTTTTCACAAACATTGAGTTCATGGGCTGCAGGTAACCACACAAAAAGAGTTGAATGTTTATTAAATTAATGTTCTTTTAGTTACCCAGCACCAATAATGCTAAGAGTTGCTGAGCTTTCTAAAGATGTAGCAAAAAAATACAGAGAAGTCAAGAAGACCAAACTCCAAAGAACTTTTGTATCAGCTTCAAATGCAGCAGAAAACAAAATAAGTAAGACTGTCTTTAGTTTAAGCTTATTATTATAATTCTCCTTTTCAGAGAAGAGACAGTCAGACCCCGGAAGCTACACAAGTAATAAGAGAACCAGGCAATAAACAAAAACTTTTAATTATAAATAAAATTTAATATAGTTTTTATAACAATTATCTTGAATTGTTGAATGATTTCATTGGGGATTTCATAAACTGACTTCCATGGAAGTCAGATAAGTCAGTATATATAATGGGGAAGTGTTGAATGCGCCCACTGGACCACCCTACAGTCAAACAAGCCCCAAACTGAAAATTTTGCTGGAATGCTATTGTGCTGGGAACTTCTGCAGGCAGACCCACTATTAAGGAGCTAAAAAACAATTTTCAAACAACCATAATTTCAATCCCGATTTACCTTGGTATCAGCTGAAGTAAAGGTGATGTTACAACATTGAAAATGGCAACACTGTTGGTATCTTTAAAAAAGATAGCCAAGTGATTTCCCTTGGGGTCAGTCTCCATACTCTGCACAATTCCTCCAACAGCAGTACTACCCAAATCAAGTTTATTAAGATCAAAAAGTGGAACTGCATGATTTATGGAAGTATCTGAGCTGCTGGTGAAAACATGGTCACTCTTAATTGTGAGGCCATAAATTACTGGCTCTGTGCTTGTGGCAAATAATAAATGGGTGCCACAGCTTGACCAACAAGCTGATTGCACATGGCCTGACAGTACAGTCCAGCGGTCACTTTCCCAATTTTGGCAATCCCAGATTCTAAAAACTAGTAGTAGAATACAACAAATTAGTAAAAAAATATGTACTTGAACACAATGCCATTAGACACTGTAAGAAGTTTGTCTTTGGCTGGGGACCACTTTAGAAAAATATTTCCATAGTCTCTGGAACCTTTTAACACACTGGTTTTGTTCAGTTCAACATCCCAGACAATGATGTTTGAGTCATGTGCTGCTCCACTAAATAAAATGTTTCCATTTGGGCTCCAAGTTAAGTTCATTATTGGGTGGTGTTCCACTCTATGCAACATTATGGTGTTGCTCACTGAGGGTCTTGCAACCTGTTATGCACCAAAGTCAGTAACATTAAAATACACAATTGTGAAATTACCAAAGAGTTGAAGTCAACATTCCAAATTATTATCCCTCTCTCATGCCCCACTGCTATTTCAGTAAGAGACATAGGTCTCCAAGCCAAACATGTAATGTTCTTCTGTTGCTTACACTTTAAAATTGGTATAAAATTATTATCACTACCATAAATTCTCACACTATCATCACTAGTGGCCACAGCCAACCTTAAATGGTGGCAATGCCAAGCCATGCATTTCACTAAATTGTTGCTCCAGTTTCTGGTTTGACTGAACTCATTTACCAACTCTGACCCATCAAATTGCAATCTGGGGTTCAGCATTAATTTAACTCTTCTAAAATACCTAAGCACTTTCAGCATTACTAACGCACTATTTGATATGAGAAAATGATTGTGGCAAGATGCAGTTTTAAAAACTTCTTTCATGCCTTGCTCCATGTACACCTGAGTGAGTTGCTTTAAAAATGGGACATCAGTTGGTAGGAAAAGAGCTCTCGCTTCATCGTTTGCAGTGGTGTGGTGCATCAAGTCCCGACTTATGTGGATTTTGGGATGTTTGTCTATCTAAAAAGGGGATGAAAAAAAGTTTGGGGTTACGTTAGAAATTGAGATTTACCGATGAAGTGAAGGCCGAGATGTTGGCGTTTTCGTAACTCATGCATTGCATTCGTCCGTTTATTTCACAGAGGGTGATTTGGCCCTCATTTGGAACCGTAAATTCTTCCAAATTTCTCATTTTTATGAAGCCTTTTTAACAGTCTTTTTTTAAATCACTGTCAACTGTCAAATATGTGTCAGTGACACCACGTGATGAGTTCAGCATCAACCAGTGTCGAACTTTTTTGCGGTAAAATTAAAAAAAATATATGACTAAAAAAATTGGATAAATGCCTCAAACGGGTGCAGTTAGTGTAGTTAGCCATTTCAATAATAATTATAAATTTGCGATTATGAAAATATACCCGGGTTCTTATGACATCTCTTTCCTGATTTTTTTTCTTCTACCGTGGTCTTTGTGTCTTCTTTGCATCCTCTATTCTATTCTCTTTTCTCTATTTTCATTATCACATGGATTAAATTGCCAGATCAATGAACTTTTCTATACTTTTTATTATTGTTTCATATTTTGGTTTGATATACCATTGGGATTTTACCATTTGGTGCCGTGGCCAGGGTGTAGCATTTCGCTGGAACGTATTTTTTTTTACCAGGAATTAGAGGATTGGATCACCTTTAATTTGGGGGCTAAGGACTGACCATTGAATTTGTAACTTTGACAGTTACAAATTCAATGGGCTGACTTTGAGAGATTCAAGGAAAATAAATGTTTGAGAGCTATTATATATATTATATAAATATTTGTAAAACCAGAAAAATCCGAAGGAAGCATTTCCTACCTTCACTTGGGGGCGCCTGAGATAATCAATATTCAATCATCACATTGTGTTGCTCTACATCAATCTATAAATGAGAGTAAATAATAAAGGAACTGTATGTAAGTTTTATTACATAGTGCCTACATAAAATACTTGACATTAAAAAATAACGAACATTAAAGGAGTAACTCATGACTTGAAAAAATATTTTAATCACTTAACAAGTCGTCATCTATGTTGATATCCTGCAAATAAGGCAAAATTACTTATGTAAAATAAACTGGCGAACGTAACTTACAGTAGTGTCTATATTGTCGTCGATATTAACACCTTCCAAATCTAAATCTAGGTCATCCTCATCTTCCTGTTGCAACGCAGGAGTGGCTTTGTGTTCTGTAGGTGGAGCTTGTTGGCTTAAAATAAAAATAGTATTTTTGTCTGTAGAAAAAATACAAAATCGACTTACCTTGTTTGTGGCAGACTAAACACATCCCCGCCCAAAACATTCTTCATTTCCTCCACCAGATTTCGATCGTGGTTTGGAGTGACCTTCTTCGAACTCATGGCCGGGGGCAATCCTTTCCTACCCTTGTTATAGAATTTCTGGGCAGCCACGGCATCATTCAGTCCAGGAAACAAGTTCTCATAGTCTTTCGGATCAGCCAAACTCTGTCCGGCTTTCTCGTTCGTCGACGACAACTTCGTTTTCCACATTCCAACAACTTCGGATATCTTGTCGGGCAAGTAGGACCTCGCAAAGAAAGCCGCTTCCGGTAACCTCCCCGTCGTGATCAAAATGTCGAGACATTTGTCTAGGTCCCCCAAGAGGAAATACGATAAAAACGCTAAATTGTGTTTGCCTTCAGAGTGAGTGTTTTCTCCCAAATTTCTTACTAGATTCTCATCGCCGGAGCTTGTGGCAAGGAGAAGCAAACCACCGTAGTCTTGGGCTCTTTGCATACATTCTTTAGCTAATTGGAGGTTGTTAGTGGAGGCTGCTAATTCTCCCAATTGGCTCCACTTTTGGGGGTTGTTGGCCTCTTGGGCGAGAGTCCGAGCTGTGCTCAAGTCTTCTAAAGCTAACGCTAGTTCGAATTTGTGTTCAGGGTCAGTACTGACTGCAAGTGCTTGCTTTTTGAAGCCTTGTTTTTCGAGGAAATGAGCTACTCTAGTTCTGTGCTCTTTCGGAATAGACGGGAGTACTCTATCGGCAGTGGTGAAGTCTCTTCGCATTACTGCAGTTTGGTATTCAAGTACAGAGAGGAGTAGCTGGTAGCTTACAACCCCAAGTTCTTTATCAGCCAGATAGAGCCTGTCGTCACGTGGTACGTAACCGAGGACGTAGAGGGGTCTGTCTAAATGTGCGATTGTTACTAGTTCTCCTCCAACAAAGTAGTTGATTCTGTTGACTGCATTGGTGTAGATAAAACAGTCGCCTACCCACAAACCGGTGCGCACTGATTCGTTCACCTCCCCTAGTACTTCAAAGGCAGATTCTACACCATCCTCGGCAGTTATCCCTTCATCTTTAGCTTTCTGAACTTGATCAGAGTCATAAGATAGGATGAAATAGCTATCCTCAGTGGCTAGACATACTAATTTACCATTGTCAGACCAGTAAACTGCTCTTGGTTGGATGTCAATCCTCCTAATGAGGTCTAAACTATCCCAATCATAGAAAGTGAGCCCCGAGACTGATTTCACCCCCAGTAACCACCCCCCGAATATGCCCTCGGCCCCAAAATCAGGTTTGAAATTCTTTTTTTCTTTGAAATTTTTGAATATCCTCACTGTGCACCCTACCTCTCTTATGGCATACTCACTGGAGTCCTGAGCCCAGACAAACTCTTGAGCACTACCAAAGGCCTTGTTTCTCAGAGCCATAGCAGTGTAAATAATGTACTCCCCATCTCCACACACAACCACAAAGCGCCCATTCGGGTTGTGCTGGATGGTTTGAGGGTAAATTTCACAGGCCCCCATATCTTTCACGGCGACAGGTAGACGTTCACCGTCGCGAATTTCCGCCCCTTCTGGCAAAGCCTTAAGGTTTGCCTGCTGCAATTCAGAGTGTCTAGCCCAAATTATTTTGCCCCCACTGGCATCCATGCTGACTGCTGGTTCCTCTCTTCCCACTTTCACCAAAATGCTACCTTCATCATAGCCTATGACAACATTGTTGGAGCCTTTGAGGCAGCAAATGGTCCAGGCCCTTTCAAAGCCATAATTGAGGCTGCTTTCAAGTCTGTGAGTGTTGGCATGCCAGACTTTAACAGTGCCATCTTCACTGCCTGTTAGTACAATAGGTAGTTCAGGATGGAAACATACAGAGCTGATGTTCTGGGTGTGTCCTTCTAGAGTTTGCACACAGGTCTTATTCTGGTAGTCCCAGATTTTAACAAGGCGATCGTCGGCTCCCGAGATAATGTACGGTTTATCTCCCCCATGGTAGTAGTCTACACAGTTAACCCCCTTTTCATGACCTTCTAGGGTGAAATTGGCGGTGGAAGCTCCTAGTTGCCAAACCTTGAGTGTACGATCTAGGGATGCACTCACAAACGTGTTGTTGTCTTTGGGGTTGATTGCAATTTGCATGACATAGTGTGAGTGGCCTTCAAACACCTGTTGACAGGCCCAAGCCTTTTCCCAGTTCCACAATTTGATCAGCATGTCATCTTTAAATGAGCCTCTTAAGTACTTTTTTTTTTAATTTGTCACAACTTACCACTCCCTGTAAGAACATAGGACTGAGTAGGATGCACCACAATGCAGCGCACATAGTCAGAATGCGCCTCAAAAGCGTGCACCCGATCCAAAGTATTGTAGTTAAAAACGCGAACTTGCATATCATCAGATCCTGCAATGATCCAGTTCTTCCTCGGCACAAACTTTGCGGCACGGACTGGTAGATCGCATACTTCAAAAGTTTTGACTAGTTGTTGGTTTTCGTGGTTCCACACGTTTATGTTGCCGCTGTATAAGGAGCACAACATCCATGGTTCGGTGGGGTGCAAATCCACACATTTTACGCGGTCTGACCGTGCGGTAAGTTTGCGTTTGATGTCTAATCGGAGAGGCTAAAAAGGTAGGTTATAGGGTGGAGACCAGTTCTGTAAACGCGATTTTACCATTTTGACTGCAGAATTGTGTGTTTTGGACTGTTTTTAATACTGGACTTTTAAGAAAACACGATTGCCATTTAAAATATCATACCAAAATACGTGGCTGACAAGTGCCAAATAGCGTTGACGTTTCACGGTTTTGACAGCCGTCCCATTAGATCGAATTGGCTCTGTTGCAAAGAGGATGGAACTGGAATGGTACAGAGAGATCAAAAACGAGATTACTCAAAGTTGGCTATGCAGAAAAACCTTTTGTCGTAGTTTAAGAAAATTATTTATTTTATATAAAATATGTCAAGTTTAATTAATTTTCGAAGCTTTAAATAAGTTAGATTTTGATCCGAATCTATTATAAAACTGAAATATTAATTGTTGGTCAATCTGTATGTGGAACGAGTAACTGATTTCAAAGTATATGTGGTTGCCTATGGCACGATTATCAATATTGTTCACCCAATATTTTAGCTATGGCGTTTCGTGCCCATGAAGTGAAGCGCTGTTGACAGATAAGAAATGGCGTCAGTTAAGAATTTGCGTATTGTGATGTTGTTGTCCATAATTGTACAATCTTAGGTTTAAAAGACTACTGTTAAGTTTAAAATTTTACACAAAATTATTGAGTCCTCGCCTACAAAACGTTGAAAAAATACCATGAATTTAGTTTTTCATTTGCATAGAACTCCGTAATTCTTACAAAGTTGATTAAAATTTTATGCAGATACGGTCAACGTAATTATTTTATTTTTAAATGTTCGGTGAATTCCGTGCGCTATGAGTGGAAGCAATGAAGAGAGCAAGGATGCTCACAAGGCCTTGCCTCTGGATCTGGCCAGAAACCAGTCAGTTCGGACTGTTGAGGGCAAAGCCCCCCTGCTGGTGAGCCAGGCGTTACGAGGAATGCGAGTTCTGGCTCAAGGCACCCCCACGAACTCAGGGCAAAGTTCTTCTAACACACCAACTATAATTACAACAAATATTGTGCCCCATACAGTATTTAAACAAGGTAGGTGCAGCTTGGGAGCATGTGATTGTTGTTTACGCGGCCTGGTTTCAGATGCAGCACGTACGCAAATCGCGAGTATTTTGACTACAAGTCAAACGCAGCCCCAAGGTTCTGCTAATATAACGATACAACGACCCACGCAGATCACGTTGTCCACACCAGTGGTCGCCCAAAACGTCCCAGTGGGTACGACTTTTCACGTTCCACGTGGTCCTGCGGTGGTGGCCAACATTGCGGCGCCGCGGAGTAACGTAGCTGCTGTGAGGGGGCCCATGGTGGTTACTGCACAAACTAGTGGACAGGTATAATCTCACTTATTGTAGTCACAATTTTTCTAAATGGTATTTATATAGGCCCACGCCTTTGTAAGACCGCCGCGAACCCCCAGTCCGGCGGCAGGCACGGCTTGGTTGACCAACACCTCAAATGGCTCCCAAATAAAGGGGGCCACTACTGTGTTGAGTTCTCCAGTTAGAGGTGCTAGCGTCACGGGAAAGCCCCAGGTGGTGTCAAGGTCACAAACTGGTATTCAGAATGTGTCTACAATTAGGCCGGGGACCGCAATACTGCATTCTGCAATCACAATTGGACATTCATTTAAGCCCGGTCAAAATGCTGCTGGTATTCAGGGACTTGGCAACACTGTTACTATTGCACAAGTGCTGCCTGCAAGGACTCAGGCTGTGGTTTATAGTGCCAATACTAGTGGTCAGTTTACTCCAAGACTTACAGTGGCTAGTTCTGTACAGAATCAGAGGCAGAACATTACAGCAAGACCTGTGGTGAGTATTGTAAAAATCTGAACTTGCTAACAATCAAGATGGCAATTTTTTTTCCAGGTGACCACAGCCCGTTTAACCATCCCCGTCAATGTCACCCAAACGGGAGCCCGACTTGTCACCCCCCAAGCGACAGTATTGACCTCAGGAGCGAGGATAACAGCAGTGTCTTCTCAGCCTCAACAGTCAACTGTGATTGGATCTACAACCAGTAGGATAGTTTCCACACAGCCAAACGTAACAATCGGGAGGCTGTCGGTAGCGGCTGCCGCCCCAGCTCAGGTGTCGAATTCGAACATCATACCCCCAACCAGGACTCTTAACCTTCAGACTGTAGTTTTGGCCAACACTCCACAGCCTAGGAGTGCTCACACTCAAGCCAGTAAAGTGATAACACAGCCTGCTCAAGGTTTGTTATCTTTTTATATACAACTACATAAGATTTAATTTATTCTGTTATCAACAGGTGCCATCCATTTCACCCCTATACCTGCTACTATAAAAACAACCCAAACTGTGGTTACTCCAGCCAACAACAGAACTGGTAAGTCAAAGTTTTTGGTGTGTTTTCTTGTTTACTTACAATGGTTGTAGTTAATGTGC
The DNA here is from genome assembly GCA_963583935.1 of Diaperis boleti. Lineage (NCBI taxonomy): Eukaryota > Metazoa > Arthropoda > Insecta > Coleoptera > Tenebrionidae > Diaperis > Diaperis boleti. The sequence goes on along the minus strand of OY757242.1, from coordinate 57,592,244 downwards.
CAACAGCTTTAGTAAATCAGAGGCAGTCTGCTGTGGTCTCTTCCCAAACAATCCCTATTGCTAGTGTTTTTTCTCAAGGGGAAAGTCAGCAGGGGGCAAGTCAAGCTGCAAATGTGCTTATTCATGCATCTTTGGCACCTGTACCTAGAAGAACGTCACCAAGTAAGTGACTTATTCCATCATTATTAGTAGGATTTTGAATATAACATATTTATAACTTTATACTGATTATTACATATTTTTTAAATCTTTGGAATACAATTTACGGTGTCGAATTTTCCCCCTGAAGGGTGGGATATGGTTGATAGATTTCAAGGTATATATTTAGTGATATAATAATATATGGCCTAAATATCTCTAAAATACCAGTTGGTTCACCCATACCGCCGCCAGGGGGCATGGTTCTGTATATGTATTATATACAAGAGCCCTTGCAGATACCAACCACACCCTGTGGTATCTGGCAACACCACAGGGACTAAAAGCTGTTGGTATTTTAAGAACTCGCCAACGTCACAATTTCTTCGGAAATTACTTTTGGCAATACAGCACCGACGTGGTCTTGGGGAGTTATGGGGAGCTATAACTGACAGTTGTCACATGTCAATTAATGAATTTTTTTGTTGAACTATTTGAATTAGGATACTACACTTATACATGGTGTTTAAAAAAACGTAACTGTATATTCCACATTTATTTTTTGACTTAGTGAAACAAAAATCAAGTGGCATAACTCTATAGTCACTACAAATTGGGATACAAAGTTATTTTTCTCAATCTGAATTTCAAACACAAACGATAGTCAGTTTTTATTTTTTAATGAAATGATATACACTTGTGGACAGTCATGTGGAAAATTTAAAGCAGTCTGTTTTTTTCTTCCATATTTCTGTAATTTTTTTCATATTTATTCCAACGCAATTTTTTGAAAAAAATCATTTGGGTGTTTTTTCAAAATTTTCTTTTTCTACTTTTATTTCTTCTTTAGTCTACTAGTGCAAAGATTTTACTGAAATTGAACGTGGCAAGTGTTCCGTTAATGAAATTTAATTACATATTGTTATGTATTTGGATCACTATGAATAAAATAGTATACAAACCTAGGTGAAAGTTTAATTCGTGTGTCTCGAGAAATAGAAATACATATATCTTTTTTAACCGACTTCAAAAAAGGAGGAGGTTATCAATTAGGTTGTATGTTTTTTTTTTTTAATGTTTGTTGCCGCAGAACTCCGTCATTTATAAACCGATTTGTAAAATTCTTCTTTTATTTGAAAGAGTATACTTGCAGATTGGTCCCATTGTCACCATTTCAGGATCTGATGAGGGGATCTCATGGAAATCGAGAAAAATCCTCAAATTTTCGCTCCCTTTAATTAACCGACTTCATGTATGTTCACCGATTTCTTCGTCAATTGTGGACCGATTTACAAAATTCTTCTTTTATTTGAAAGGGTATACTCTAAAGATGGTTACATTGTTAAAAAATCAGGATCTGATCAGGGAATCCCTTGGAAATCGAGAAAAATCGTCAAATTTTCGCTCCCTTTTATTAACCGACTTCATGTATGTTCACCGATTTCTTCGTCAATTGTGGACCGATTTACAAAATTCTTCTTTTATTTGAAAGGGTATACTCTAAAGATGGTTACATTGTTAAAAAATCAGGATCTGATCAGGGAATCCCATGGAAATCGAGGAAAATCGTCAAATTTTCGCTCCCTTTTATTAACCGACTTCATGTATGTTCACCGATTTCTTCGTCAATTGTGGACCGATTTACAAAATTCTTCTTTTATTTGAAAGAGTATACTCTAAAGGTGGTTACATTGTTAAAAAATCAGGATCTGATCAGGGAATCTCATGGAAATCGAGAAAAATCCTCAAATTTTCGCTCCCTCTTTAACAGACTTATCATGTATGTTCACCGATTTCTTCGTCAATTGTGGACCGATTTACAAAATTCTTCTTTTATTTGAAAGGGCATACTCTAAAGGTGGTTACACTGTTAAAAAAACCAGGATCTGATTAGGGAATCTCATGGAAATCGAGAAAAATCCTCAAATTCTCGCTCCCTTTTTAACCGACTTATCATGTATGTTCACCGATTTCTTTGTCAGTTGTGGACCGATTTACAAAATTCTTCTTTTATTTGAAAGGGTATACTCTTGAAGTGATTCCATTGTCAAAAAATCAGGATCTGATCAGGGAATCCCATGGAAATCGAGAAAAATCCCCATATTTTTTCTTCATTTTATGTATATAATTATGTTCATACCGATTTCTCCGTCAACTTTATTGAGGACCTCAATATTGGAGAAGCGTCTTTACTAGGTATCACTAACTTATCACTTAAAATTGTAAAAAAAATTGCTTTAAAAAAAAAGAGAACCGACTTCAAAAAGTGAAAAATAATTGAATACATGTATTATTACATGCACTACCCAATGATCTGTCTGAAGTCGGTGCTAAGCTAAATAGGTAGTAGATAGATAGGCTGCCTACTCCAGCCACATCGAAGGTCTCCCGGCGAACGCACCGGAATGCGTGAGCGTGGGTGGGGGGCTCGTGCTGAGCAAAACACCCCAAACGGCAGACGTCGTTGACGGTCGTCTCGAATGATATCGAATTTTGTATGCGTTATAACGTTGTTGATATTTTTGTATAATTACAATATGTTACAAATTTGTAACCTATTTGGCTTGGCACCGACTTCAGACAGATCATTGGGTAGTACATGTAATAATACATGTATTCAATTATTTTTCACTTTTTGAAGTCGGTTCTCTTTTTTTTTAAAGCAAATTTTTTGTGGCTTATTTTGAGGCAACAAGTGGTGCCCTCTCATCCAAATTAAAATTGCATCACCTATTTCTGATGCACCATATATACCTGGATTTATTAAGTAAAATATAGAAAATAATCATAATTTTATCTTTTATCAGAATAACTGATAAAATAAGTAATGACTCAGTTTTCATTCAATAGTGAACAAGCAGTCACTCATTTATTCTCATATTCATGATTATACAAATTTAAAATTTGAATGTTCAATTAAAATTAGCAGTGGAAAAAAAAACGCACTTGAAGTAAGTAACCTTAATTAAAATACATTACTACATTTTATTTTTATTATTCTGAAATATGCAGTGGAAATTGCATTGTGGGGTGTGTCTGTTTATCTAATCACATAGTGATTATCGTAAAGTGGTTTTTAGCCTTTGTTACAAAAATAACTGGCGCTGACGCGACAAGCAGTCTTTGTGAGTCGGGTATTTGATATATTATTTTAGTATTACATAGTGCAATGAACTTAAAATGATTAATTAATTTTTGAAAATGTAAAGATTCGACAAAAAAGGGAACATGTCCAGTAGGCGTGTCTTATCTTATCTAACTTAAGACTTTTATTTTCGGTGTATAGGAATATAAGTTGAAATAGGGAATATAACTCGACTAGAATAAATAAAGCGTTATTCGATCAAAAATGTAATTTATTAATAAGATTACATAACCTCCAAGTTCATAAGAATGCCAAAAACATGATGTGGCGCGTGTGTCCCCAATCCCTCTTTGTTGCCAATCTACTATTTTTGCTTCAAGCTTTTCTTGCAACCCTCTATATGATCCACAAAATTGTTTATCAGGGGCGTCTATGGAAATATTTGTTGACAAAGATAACACTGCTATTGCCTTCTAGATATAAAGATAGACTCAGTTTTGAAGAAAAAAATAAAAATAAAAATAACGCAAAGGTTCTATTATATTAAGAATGGATACATTTGAGTTAATTTTTTTGTCTCTAAGAGACAGATTCAGTTGGTATATCCGTTGAGAAGACTATATTGTCTTAGATTTAGTGAAGTTTACTGTTATATTGAATTATTTCCATTGAGTTTCTTGAGCCATTTTGCACCGTATGTCATCGACACAAATTTTAAAATTTTCGTTATGTGACGGATCAGCTTGCGAGAGAGAAAAAAATCGCTTAGAAAAAAAAAACTGATTTGGACCATACCAAAATACAGGGGACTTGATTTTTGAGGTTATATAAAAAAGTATAACTATTTTCGTAAAGCGGTATTTTTTATTTTACATGGAAAATGCACAGGCGACTAGATGAAAATCATTTTGTAACACCAACTTCGAGACAGCATGAAATAAATGTACTTTTACATTAACAGAGTTGATTATCTAAGTGGATTTTCAGAATAAGAAACTTCCTGACTAATTCATGCGTTATTTCCCAGTTTACGTTTACTAGATTAAATATGATTGCACTAATTACTTAGTACATTTCTTTTCTCTTCAAATTAGCTTATTGCGACTTGGTTGTCTTACTGCTACCTTCGATCTACTACATCAGTTTTTGTGACTATTGTGACCAAAATCGTGGAAATTGCTTTAAGAAATTATATTTGGAGTTAGCGAAAATAAAAAAAAAAACTTAGTATCGCCACCCCTAGAGTATCTTTATAACAGAATTATCGAGGAGGCTTATTTGTTCTCCATTATCATATCTTTCGGATTAATCGATGAAATCAAGATAAGCCTAATAACGCAACACACCCGAAACGAACCAGTAGGCTGACTGTCATCCCTGTAGTTGTCAGCGACGACATTGTTTGCAATAAACATACTTTCTGGTGATTCGTATCTTGAACGGTTTTTCCATGATAGGTCCAACAAGCTCCCCGCAAACCGGCACCAACACCACAACCAGCAGCGTTTCGACGTATTCCCTCGCAGCTGGTACGTATTTTTATGATGCTTCTGGAAACTATGCCCGGTCTTTCGCCCAACAACCGACATCTTTTGCTGCTCTTCCACAATCTACCCAACAAATCAGGCCGTCAACTTTGAATACACAAGTTCATGGTATGTATCGAATCGGTTCGTTGTTTAACCAAGCAGATAAGGTACTTGTGTTTGAATGAAACGTTTATTGGAATTGTTTTTGGGAAATCTATATTACTGCATTACTGAAACTATCAGAAATCAATTGGCTTTTCCTTTTAGACTGTTGTTCTGTTGGCCAAAATCGCTTAAACAACTACACATTTTCCTTTTTCACAGGTATTGTGTCAAATCAACAAATGAGGTTCAATCCAGTGATGGTCCTCGACCAGAACCGGACCCAGCAATTTTCTGCGCAGCCAGAACCGGCTTCTGAGCAGTCGCAACAATCGGCCCCCACCAAAATGACGTCTTCCCCCAGACCTAGCATCCTCAGGAAGAGAGACCACGAAGGATCGCCTCTAAAAGCTGCTAAAAATTTGACCCCAGTGTTGACGAATCTTACCCAGCAGCCCCTACCGTCTATCTCGCCGCCGTCCAGACCGGACTCCAGAGGCAACGGCCACAGTTCCGGTGGCAGTACCACCATATCTGCGACGTCCAGTCCTGGGCTAGCTGAAGTTAATGAGGACAGTATGCCTCATGTGCCTCTGAACAAGGAGGAGGAAAGCGTTAAGCCGCCCATGGAGATGAGCCCCAGGAAGAAGCCCAGGAAGCAACAACTGTGAGTTCATAAGTTATACCACCTGAAATATATAGCTGAATTATACTTTTTCAGTACTGGAAGCAACGACATCGACGAGCACAACGACGACATGCAGTTCATTTCTGAAAGCACAATGAAGAAAGAAGTGGATGACTCGGATGGTAATCAGTCGGATGAGCCGAGAGATGGCGCTCCTGAGGCCGGACAAGTGACCACGGTCCGAAAACCGGCTTCTGCTAGTTTGTTGAATAGCTACCGGCAAACATGGAAGGCCACGCACAATCACTACTTGCGGTATTCAGACGTGAGGCCGAAGGATGAGAGGAGGCCCACCATCATGGATCTGGCTAATCAGTATAGGGTGCAAGAGAAGGTTAATGGGTGGAAAATTTATCATCTTTCTACCCAAATGGAAGATTTGGCTGAACAAGAACAGACTGTCTACAATCAGTTGACTGAGTTACTTAAAAATACTGAATCTCAAGAGGAACAGAACTTTGAAAAGGACATCAACAGGATCAATGAACTCATTAAAGTAATAAATCAGTTTTTATTGGTGACTTACTCAACACTTACACATGTGATTATAGGGCAATCTTCAAAGAATCAAGATCATAAACGACGGAATGATCGAGGCCAAAACCCAAATCATGAAGATATTCGACCACAAGGGCCACGTGACCGATATAATTAACAGATGCGCCAGCAAACGCAACTTTAAGAAGCGCGATAAATCATAATTACGCAATTTTGAGTCATGTTGCCACTCATAATTTTGGACATTGAATCAAAATCAAAAATGGAAAGGAACATGTTTTTTTTAATAGATTTTATGTATATTTCCTGCGTTTTAAATGTATTTATTTATTTGATGTTGGTACTTGGAATTTTTTGAAATTCTTAAAGATGTCCTAAGTTATGTACAAATCGTTTTGTAATAAAAAATAGTGTGCAGCTTTTTGTACACGATCGTGTATGTACATTATTATTGCATCCATTGAAGGATGAAGCTGAAATTTTTCCAGTGAATTTACTGTTGATGTTTGTAATAAAAAGTTTTAAATTTCAACAGTATGTTTACCTTTTTCCTTAAAAATGGGAAAAACTGGATAGGAAAGAAGTAATAGAAATCAAACCTCACCCACAAAGTCGGTATCGGTCTTATTAGACGTCATCCTAACAGGAAAGAGTGGTTTATAAAATGTTACTTCTGGACCAGGGTATTTGGCAAATGCAGAATTCCTTGAAAAAGCGCCTAAAGCCCGTTCAAAAAAATCGAGTGGGCTGTATCGGGGACCTACCCAAAAAGGGGGAATGGCATCGTTCAAGTTAAAATGTTGTGGTCTCGCCCTCAGGCTGTTGGGTGTACCCTGGGTCCTCCTGGTGGAAACGCGTGGGCTGGTCTGATCGTCCATCTCCATTGTAGTAGTAGAGTCCTCTTTTGATACCGCCGACCTAAGCTTTGACAAACCTATTGCCGAGAAACGGATCACACGAAAACGTCAAAATATAGCTCAAATTTTGTCGTTTATAGTCAGACACTTGTTATATCACCGTACTCGACACGTGTAATCAATTTTTCGCTTTCTTCTACACAACTATTTTTTGTAACCATCAGTAGTTTTTGCACAGTTTGCACAACTTTTCTGAACATTGGACTGTAGGAGACTTACCTTTAAATCAAAATAGCAAATTAACGAAAGTTAATTTCACGAAATAGCAAAAAACCGAATTAAGGAATCAATAAAACTTGCATAAGAGGGATATCAAATTTAAGTACAAATAGCAAAATTAAGGAAATAATTATGATATTTTATAGGGTATCAAACTGACGAAATCGCAAAATTGCAAAACGTAAAATTAGCGAACTAGCAAAATATCAAATTAGCGAAATAACAAAACGTCAAACACAATAATAATAAATTAAAGAGACAACTAATCGAAAGTTATCGAAACATCAAAATATCAGATTAACAACAAATCACAGAGAAAATATCAAATTTCAATGATATCGAATTGATAAAATCTGAAACTGAGAAAATGAAAACTCATTAGGTTAATATAAATTATAATTTGATGTACTCAGAAACTGAAAACTGAGAAACTAGAAATTAAAACTAAGAATCTGAGAAGCTAAAATACTCATATACTAAAAACTGAGAAACTGAGAAACTGAGAAGCTGAGATGCTGAGATGCTGAGATATTGAGAAACTGAGGAAATTAGAGACTTTGAAAGTAGAAGCTAAAAGAGACCAGAAACTGAAAAACTGTAAACTGAGAAATTGAGATGCCGAGAAACTGAGAAACTTTGAAATCAGAAAAAGTGAGAAACTAATAAATTAAGAAACGGAGAAACTTTGAAAAAAAAAAAATGAAAAAATTGAGAACCTGGGGAAATGGAAACTGGAAAATTAATAAAATGAGAAACGGAGAAACTTTGAAATTAAAAAATGAAAACAGAAATTGAGAAAATGGGGAAATGGAAAACTGGGAAAATAGAAACTCAGGAGGTAAATTATAATTTGAGTTACTCAAAAACCACAAACTGAGAAACCGGAAATTGAGAAGCAGGGATAGTGAAAAACTGAGGAAATAAAAAACTTTGACAGTAGAAGCTAAGAGACTAGCAACTGAAAATGAAAAAAAACTGAAAATTGGCCAATATAAAAGAGACTGGTTTAATTTTATTTTATCAATGAATTTGCCGATGAATATTTGAATTCTTCAAGATCACATCCATGAAAATCATAACTAATAACAAAATTCATCCGATTTGATTAAGAATTATTGCACCCATCATTACAAACGTCAAAATTATGTCAATATTTTGATATTTATATTTACACATCATTTTTAAGTTTGTACATTATTTTTATTTAGTATAAATAATTCTTCACCGCCTGAAAAATGGCCCGAGACCCCGAAAATCCCGACACAAACAATCCCCCGCCTCCGCCGCCGCCACCTCCAGCCCCGACCGCGTTTACTAGAGCTCGAATGGGTTACAGGAGATTAGAGGAAGACGATGAATTGCTCATGCCCCGTCCCAGCATTCTACTCCCTCATCTCCAGCAGTCTGAAAAGCGGTTTTTTGAACTAGTTCACTCAGGTATTCATTAGTTCACAAGACCCTTATCCTTGTAAATCCCAAATTTTTTAGGGGACGTAGGCGCCGTCACAGATTTTCTAAATGAGAACGCCGGTTTTAACATAAATTGCGTGAATTTTCAAGGGGTGTCTGCATTGTTAGTTGCCGTACAAGATAAGTCTGAAGCGATGGTGGAGTTTTTACTCTCTCAACCCAAAATTGACATTGGAGATTGTATTCTTCATGCGATTAGGGATAATCAGCCGAGAATTCTAGAGATGCTTTTGGAGAAACAAAAGGAAATTGCGCCTAGTCTGGAATATGTTGGAGTTACGCATAGTTCCGATTTTCCGGATTATATTACTCCGTTGATCCTGGCTGCCCAGTGTGGTCATTATGAGATTATCGAAATGTTGATTGATCGAGGACACACTATCAGCAAACCGCACTCGCCGACATGTCGATGTACGGATTGCAAAGCACAACTGGATAGAGATGATCTATTACACGCTGAAAATTTAAGATTTAATTTGTACAGGTCCGTGTGTAATCCTGCTTATATCTGTCACTCATCGCGGGATCCGATTCTGAGCAGCTTCCAGTTATCAAAAGAGCTCCAAATGTGCGCATTTTACGTTCCCGAATTCCGAAACCAATACACCGAACTAGCACAAGAAGTCAGCAATTTTGCTGTAGACTTAATCGCAAGTTGTAGAAATTCAGGAGAAGTAGAATTACTCCTAAAGCAAAAGTCCGGCATTCAACAAGCTAATCTCTATAAGTATCCACGATTAGTTCTAGCGATGGACTACAAACAGAAGTTCTTTGTCGCCCACACTCACACTCAACACATCGTGGAATCGATATGGCATGGTAACTGGTACGACTACAATCTCAAACCAATTCCAGCCAAAATTGGTTATCCAATACTCAGAATTGTTATGCTTCCGGTCATAGCTGCGATGTGTATAGTTCTTCCAAGGCACCAAATGGTGGCCCATTGGAGCATTCCGTTAAACAGAATGATCAATCACGTGGCATCTTACCTCGTCTTCCTCGTTATTATTTTTCTTGAATCTAACATGTCAAAACAAGGCCAGAAACGCTTACCACCCGATTCAGGACTAGAACCTGCGATATTGTTGTTCGTTGTTGGCAACTGCTGGAGCGTTATCAGAATGTGTCTGATACAAGGTCCTAAACGATATTTCAAATACCTCTGGAACTGGCACGCTGTCCTCTCCAACATCTTTTTTGTGTTAACGTTACTTTTCTGGTTGGCATCTTATATTGATGCTATGAATAACGACCAAAGTGATCTAGAGCGTAAGTACTGGCACCACTTGGACCCCATTCTCATAGCCGAGGGTACTTTTGCGGTGGCCACGATAATGACTTTCTTCAAACTTATGTTTTATTGTCGTCTCAACTTCTATCTAGGACCCTTGCAAATCTCTTTAGGAAAAATGTGCTCGGATATGGCGAAATATCTCACAATCTTCACTATAATCATAATTTCTTTCACAGCAGGACTGTGTAGATTTTACAACTACTATGACAGTATGGTTCAGGTTGACTCTAATGGGATCAAAACGGCCCAAGTGTCGTCCTTTATAGATTTTAGTACCACATTGAAAACCTTTTTTTGGGCTGTATTCTGTATGGCACCTCTCGAGTCTGCCGATGTAATTATCGAAAATCTACCTGGTGGAACCGAAAACACCACCATAATTAACCAACACACATTCACCGAAGCTATAGGTTACATTGCCTTCGCTCTTTTCGAAGTACTGGTAGTAGTAATGATTCTCAACATGTTGATCGCAACGATGTCTTCTACTTTCCAAAGAGTGCTAGACAACATAGACGTAGAATGGACCTTTGGAAAGACTGATTTTTACTTGGAGTATATGTTGCAGTCTACCCTTCCACCCCCGCTGAATTTGCTGCCCACCCCCAGCGGAATTTCGACTTTCATGGAGTGGTTCCAGTCCCCTAAAGCAGATATGAAAGGTGCGTTAAATATGTAGGTAATTAAAATTAACGGTGGTGTTTTGCCGTAGAGGAAGAGAAAAGGAATGACTATCCGGCGTTGATGTCGCAGCTAGTTCAGCGGTATTTTAGAGACAAAGATTCTGCCAGTCCCGAAAACGACTTAGAAGTGTTGAAGCAGGATATGGCAGATATTAAACAAATGGTCAGTGATCTACTTGAAAACAGATAGTTAGAATAAAGCGTAAACGTTTTTCTGAGTTTTATTATGCTACAATTACCTACATTTTCTGTGTAATTTTCATCATACTTACCAATCTTGCTATGAAGATATTTCTTAAACCAGTGATTTTTAGGTGGCAAATTCTAAAATCAATTTGTGCGAACAATATTTCAGTTGTTTCCAACACATCAAATGGTGAAATTATCGTACTGAGGTGTCCTACATAAGAGGCGAAAATTAACCAGTCGGGACAATTTGAATTTACATCATCTTCAGGATTAGTTTTTTGTTTTATTGGTATCAAAATGAGTTTTTAGATCCAGCAAAATTTTTGCGCCCTGATTTCAGTTTGTTCTGAAAGCCGCTTGTACCTTGTACCATCAGTTTCCCCCTAAATTGTATAGTCGTTTTCGAGTTAGGAGGTTTTTTGAAAAATCTCTCAACAGCCTCAAAATGGATGCCTTCTAATAGACCTCAACCTCTTGAATCCAACTCCCACCTTGATATCTCGAGATAATGGCGTTTTAAAGTTTCGGCATTTAGACAAAATTCGTGAACTCCCGAAAACATTTTGGCTCATATCTCGTGAACTATAGCTCAAACACCTGATTCATTGTGCTGTAATTTGAGGAGACTGGTACCCAGAGACCGAAAATTTTGAGTAATTTTTTGAAATTTGTTTACGGACCAACCGTGAAAAATAGGGCGTTTCAGTGGGCGCCAATCGAAAGAGGACTACAATAGTAATAATTACGTTGTAAGTTCGGGAATCTAATTTTTACAGTAACGAGTCGAAATGCTTCTGGACGTATGCGTTTTATTTCATACTGCAGATACTAAAACATTGTTTTAATTTAAAAAAATAAATTTAAATTCAGAATTTAAACACCCATGAATTGAGTATCTAAATTACGAAAAAAAAAAAAAATAATCAGAAACGTAGATATTTCAAGATACCTCAAAGTCCGAGCATTTCTGAAGAGACAGTCAGTAGGATATTAAGCTAAGCAAGCAAAAACACTCTCCAGAGATGAAATAAATAAGTTTATTAAAGAATCGCTGGATCAGTCGTATCTTTTGGCAAAGGTAATAACGGCATTTTTTAAAGCTTCGGTACTTGCATAAAATTCGTGAAGTTCGTGAATCCTGAAAATCTGAAAATAAACTTAAGAATCTAAAAACCTGAAACCTGAACATTAAAAAAAAAAGAATCTAAGGCTTAACAACCAGTCAATTTGAAAACCTGGGAACTAGACGATGTAAAGATTTGAGATTGTGGGAACTGGAAAACCTCAAAACTTAAGAATCCGGAAACCTTGAACCTGAAGATTCAGCATGAGAATCTAAAGGTTCGTTTTCCTCGATGCGACTGTCACGATAATCGTTGAGCACCATTTCTTTGTGTTTCTTATGGAGCTGTTTTCCTCCGAGCGACTATCGTTAGAGTCGTTAACGACTATCGTACGTCTTGAATAGTCGTTCAGGAGAGAGGTGAATATAATCGTCAGTCGTCAACGACTATTGTTCGTGCATCATGTCTCCCGGATTTTCTGACATTTATGACAGCTTCGGGATGAAGTCCTTCAATAAATTTTTTCATTTATTTACTATTTGTATTTCATTTACCTTTTTAGTAAATTTATTTGATATACATTGCGTTTTACTAGCTGTTTTTTATTAAATACTAGCTGACCCGACAGACGCTGTCCTGTCCAAATATCAATCCCCCAATCAGCCCCTTGGGACAGAGGGGCGTAGCTACAATCGGAGGCTCCCTTGGGACGGGGCGCAGCTACCATAGAGGCCCCCTTGGAACGGGGGGGTGTAGCTACCATTGGGCCCCCTTGGGACAGGGGGAGTAGCTACCATCTGAACGTCGGGCGCCGTAATAGCTACTACTCTCATTCATCCGCATTCATTTATGACACATTGCTGTTACTTGGCGCGCGTTGCTACGACCAAAAAATAAAGTAAAACAAAGTAAGCTGATGACTCTCACTGCTCAAAACTATATAATATAGATAGATTTGTAAGGTTTCAAAATGAAAGACAACCAATTTTACAGTGTAAATATCATTAGTTACTTACCTCAATTCAATAGCAAGTTTTTCATGGGGTGTTACAGGGTGCAGATTTCTGTTGTATGATTCTTTTTAGATATCATATTTTATTAATTCTCACACGAAGTCAAACGGTGTATCAGAAAGACGGAAATTTTTTTGGGGTCTTCACGCAAATGAATTATGATCAAATTTTTAAACAGACGCTCTTCATTTTTGAGCTCAAAAATGTGGTGTTTTTTGGCTCTTGTTTTCCCATACATTTGAAGAAGTATTTCGTCGTCTTCCATCTCTTCAATCACAAAGTATTTAAGTAATCTATGTCTTTTAGACAAACTCAAAACGACTTTCATCTACAACGATGTGCGGCGAAATGAGAACTCGTAGGGAGGGAAGAATAAAATCGCAACCGCTCCGAGCAAAATGGGTACGAACGATTATCGTTCAACGTTTAATCGTTGTACGATCATCGTTAAACGATCATCGTGATAGTCATACCGAGGAAAACGAAGCTTAAAGCTTAAGAACCCGACAACCTGAAAATTAACTGAAGAACGTGAGAAATAGGAAGCATGAAAACCTGGAACCTGAGAATTCGAAAATATGAGAATCTAAGTCTTGAAAACCAGACAATTTGAGTATCTGTGAACCTGAAGATGTAAGGTTTTAAGATTCTATGAACTTGAAAACCTTAAAATAAACTTGAGAACCTAAAGACCTGGAACCCGAGTTTTCGAAAACATGAATAGCTTGGTTCCTGGATGCCACAGGGTTGCGGCCCAGTTGGAATTTTTAACCTATGAAATTTTGAATTCCTCAATTTCAAAGTTCAAAGAATAGGGAAAATATCTTCCTAGATTTTCAGGTCAGGTCATTAAACTCAATTTTCACATTTTCAGGTTCTCGGAATCTCAAATTTTTACGGTTTCATGTACTAGGTTTTCAGGTTCCCAAACTTTGGATTTTCAGGTTAACGAATTATCAGGTTCTTAGGTTTGTAGGTTCTGGAAATCTCAAGTCTTTATGTCTTCAGGTTGCCAGGATTTCAAGTTATCAGGTTCTCAAGTCTCAGATTTACGAAGTACCAAGTTTCCAGGATTTTAGGTTTTTAAGTTTTAAGACCAGAGAAAAAAGGAGAAAAAAGAACAGGGGAAATGCAGAAGAAGGTGATGATCGAAATATGGGACGAACAAGGGGGTGATTTTTGAAAATTTAAAATTTTTTTTTTGTCTCAAAACGCTTTCAAACTACAACTAAATATTATGTAAATTGACAAGAAAAAGCCACCTTTACCATCAGTTTTCCCCTAAATATAGAGACGACGGCGCGACGGCACCGGAAGCGGATGATGTCATGATGATGTCACCACTTATGGTAACGTGATTAATCTAGAACAGTCTACAGACGTCTGGGAATAATTGTTCACAAAAGATGCTGTCATGAGCCTAGAAGATTCTGTCGCGGTGATCTCATACTATACTCGCTCGAACCCGCCCGGCTCAGGCAACGTTACAATATAGCTGAAAAGCGGACTGAGAAGAGACTAAGAATAAATTGCGAGAAAGGTTTGGAAAAATACTGGAAAATAAAACATTTTGATGATCTATGGTTTATAGTCATTTTGACATTTCAACCTGTCAACCTGCAAGTGTCAAAACTGACAAAAAAAAAAGGTTACAATACCAAAGGATTTTCCACTTTTTCTGACAATATTTTAGTTAGTTTTTGAGTTCATCGTAGTTCTAAGTTAGAAATTTGCATTTTTTTGATCTCTTGGACATTAAGTTGTTTACTTAAACTAGAAAACTCAAAAATAAAAAAAAAATTTAGAAGCTTAAGCATTTGATAAAACTGAGGAACTAAGAAGAATGAAGTATGTAACTGAGAAACTGGACGTGTCGCTTTCATAATTACAACGAAATGCGTTGGTGCAAACACATATTTTTTTGGCCAAAAGCCCTATATGGAAATTCAAATGGAATGAGCAAAAATTCAAAGAAGTGATTTTGAGGCACATAATTTAGAAAAGTTTTTTGTTAACATCCTCCCAAATGTGCACGGCGGCGGCGGGGTGAGGCGTGGATTGAAACTATTGGTATTTTTTTTTGTGTAATCTATATGATAAGATAGCTGTTTACAATAGAAGATCTATATAGCTTTTTTTAAGCATTCCCAAGTCCAATAGCAATGAACTTTTTGGCAGAAATCTTAAGTAATTCAGCTCACTTCAGTGGATGTGTTGTTCTTTTTGCAAATCTCAATATGAAAACTTCTGAGATATTTACCTCCTCCATCACCCCTAGAGCACACCCTTTTGTCTTGACTCAAAAATAAGATTTTAGATCACTTATGAACAGAAGATGTGCATTTCAATTTTCAAATTCGGTACAACAGTGCCAGATGTGAGACCGATGTGAGGTTAGAACGTTATTGCAAATACATAAACAATCGGAGTAATAATTTACTAGATCTGTATTTAGGGAAGTGATGTTCTCAAATAATCTCAGCACAGTTTGTCTCAGATTGATATGATACACTTTGTAAAAAAAAAACACTGCTATTATCTCATAACAGCTATTTCCTACGGATTTAAAAAGTGGAGAATGTCGTGCGTTTAACTACCACAACTGCAAGTTCGGATCAACAAATTCACCTGACAAAATGATTGATAGAAACCGAACCTAATCTAGCGTTCGAATCTTCTTGTTATGCCCGGAGGCCCCTCGTAGCCACTTAATCGTCGAATTTACGAATGATGAATGGAATTATTTACACCATCGGGTATGTTTTGATATTGTAATTCCATTCAAAGACAACATTCTGTCACGGTTTGACCATAAAACTCAAAACTCCGCCTCTTCCCATTGTAATATCGTATATTTTAATTATGCGCAAAGAACCCGAGCCTCCGCTTCAGGATATGCCTGTACACCTATACTAATGGCCGATTTATGCCATTCTAGAACCAAGAAGCTCGCAGACTTGCGAGAAACGGCACTGACTTATTAGTTATAGAAAAGAATTTTATTATTGTAGAACTGGTTGTTTTACAGCTAGAGTGTTTCCATGAAGTGAAATATGGTAGTAAGTGCAAGACCGGCAATGCTCCTCACGATCGAGATTGCCTTTTTGTGTCCAACCACAAATTACAGCCGTATTTGTAGATATAAAGTTTACTTGATGTAATACAAGATTTCTCATTTACTATAAAGTGACACGATGATGTTCCCTGAATTCACGCCATGAAATATTCAAGCACTCCTACTTCTTGATGTTTCTGGAGGCTAGAAGGAAGCAGTTTGTTTGCGAAACAAATAGGAGGGTCGTAGTGTCGATATTGAAGTTTTGGTTTGATGGACCGAGAACTGGACCTGTAAATTTGCTTGCAATTGATGCAAGTATTCCATTTTGATGCACCAAGACCTAATGTAATGTGCATTGTTCTACATTCTAAAATTGCTATTCTTGATTTCATTTAACATGAACTCTGAAACTGAAGTTTCAGCTACATTAGGTAGAAATTTCCTGAGAGAAAATCAACAACGTTCCGGATTGACATAATCAGCTTTGAAACGAGAAACGGCATTTGTGCTTAACCAATTGCGAAGAATATTCACAATTTTGTTGTTATTGAAATTCTACTTCCCGACTGAAAACTTCTCATTACTGATGCATCTCTAAAGCTCTTTAATAAAATTTTGCAGGACGGTATTAGTTTTAGTCTTTTGGGTTCGGATTATGTAGTATGACTTTATAAGCAGAATAGGACAGTATGTAAAGTATCTAAAGCACGTCCCAAACGGTATAAAATTGCATAAAAGATAATAGAGAGTAAGCGATATTTCTTATTCTGTACGTCGAAAGAGATTTCAGTGAAGATAAAATGAAATATGGAATTCAACTATGTGTGCAGGTGTTTGTTGAAAATACATATTTGTATGCACTTTAGGACAAATTCAGATTTATTACAAAAAAAAAAACGTAAATAGAACTAGATTTTTATTACATGTATTCCTATATTATATTGTTTTATAGACTATTGCACTTATTTCTGTTCCAGCCTCTATATCTGTCATCACGCTCTAATTTTCTATTGCAGCCTTTTGCATTTAAATCAAGTAGGTAGCTTCAGAGTATAAATGACAGATCGCCAGGTTATTTTTATGTGACAAAAAATGGTGTACCTTTGTGAATTGTGCTGGGTCGAAAACCAGAACTGTGGGTGTTGGGTGAGCTCGATGGTGAGTCTCATTGTAGATTTATAGATAATATTTTACCTTCACGCGAAGTAAATTCAGTGAGATGGAATACGGGTATTTAGGGCTTTTAAAATTTGTTTCCGCCTTTTTTATATCCAAGTTAGATGATGAGTTTTAGTGTCTTTATGAATACCTTTTAACTATTTGTGCTCCTATAAATTCAAAAATAAAATATTTGTTTACTTCCATCGGACAATTTGAATTAATTAATGACAGGTCTAACCACATTGTCCGTCATTTTGATGGGTAATTTTCTCAAAGTAGACTCGGATTTTTGCACCCAATAAATGATGATAACGAGTGTGCAACAAAATTCGTGATGGCAGTTGGCTATACGTATATCGCTTCTTTTACTTTACTGTTTACATTAATCGTCAATTCACATTACTCGATGACTTTTTACACAATCGTATCGATCTAGAATCGACTAAAAATTTTCGATTCAGAGGCTCCTACGATCACGAATTTTGTTGCTCACTCGTTATAAATCAAGTAGGAATAGTTTCGAAGTATAAATGACAGATGGTGGAAATTTTTATGGGACAAAAGAGTTGCAAATCAGAATTGCGGGTGTTGAGTGATGCAGTGGGCCCCATATTAATCTGGTAAGTCTTATTATAGAATTATAGATACTGTGAGTCCGTGAGAATCCTATAGGAGAGCTTTCAAAATTCGATTGTGCCTCTTTATCGACATTAGATTGTGGTTTAGTACCACATTTCGCGTTTTTTTGACGGGTAATTTTCACAAAATAGACATAAAAATGATGGTGTTTCCAGACTATAAATGACAAATCGTACAGTCACGGCCATGGAATTTTAGCCGTCACTTTAATGTCAATTAAAAGTAAATGGATGTAGTCCATGCTTTATTGTCATTATGATTGACTTCTTGAAATTGAAATCTAAAAATTTGTCACTGTTAGTGTTTTCATGAGAGTGAGTCAGTGTCAAAATGGCAAGTCTTTGAAATAGTAGAAAGTTAGGTTACGAATACTTAAGGGTCGCCTTACATCTTATGACAATAAATGATAAGTGACGGACAAAATTCCGTGGCCGTAACTGTAAGTGTAATTTTTATATGACAAAAAGTTATCTGATTTTGTGATTTAGCTCCAACAGTTCGATTACAAAATTGTAAATACTATTATTATGTGAACGCTCAATGAATTTCCTGTGACTTATACAAAATATATATTTTTTACTTTTATCGGTCAATTTTTGAGCTAATTAATGCTCACATTTCGCGTAATTGAAGTTTTACAAAATAGACCGTGACTTTTCTATCCAATAAATTATGAATTGAATCAAGTAGGTAACTTCAAAGTAGAAATGACAGGTTATGAGGGTAATTTTTATGTGACAAAAAGTGGTCCGTTTTTGTGATTTATTTGGGTAGAAAATCAGAACAATGGGTGTTGGGTGAAAGTGGAGTCCCAAGGTGCTTCGTGAGTCCCATTACAAAATATTATACGGACGGGGAATGAATTACGTGAGAACTCCGGGGGCTATTGAGGGAGTTACAAAATTGTCTTTTTTCTTTAGAGACGTTAGAATGTGTGTTTTGCGACCTTGGTAATGTCTTTGAACTATCTATTGTTCTGATTAATTACGTACCATCGTTGTTGAGTTTGAATTTGAATCCATTTAATAAATTTATTAGTAAACTATGACCATGTTTTATTTATTTGTCACTGACAAATTTACAATAAAAAAAAAACAAAATGCCTCCTAAAGCAACAACTGAAGCAGAAGGTCAACTTTCTGATTTTTTTACTACGATGGTACCAAAATATTTTTCTCCTCCTTAATTTTAGGAAATCAAAACTACATAAAAATTTAAATTTATATAATAATACTAGCTGGTACCCGGAGCCCGTTGCTGCGCCCCAAAAATAAAGTAAAACACATCTCATTTGATTTGACCGGTGCAACGAACCGGTAAACCACGACGGGTTTGCTTGTTTGCTCATTTATTTATTACTTTATACCATCATCTTTTTGACATTGTCGTATCTATATCCTCGGAAGCATAGAATAAACTTTATGCTCAAAATCTGATATCGATCCGTTGACCGGTGTAGGAGCCCATTCGGAACACAGAAACAGACAAACATACAAATAATAAAGCACATTGTTTTTTAGTGAACAGTATCTTGAAAAATGTATTTTATTTTATTTTTCCCTTATTATATTTTTTCCTTATTATAACAGTCGGGTATAAATTTGGTTTTCTCATTTGGCGTACACATAAAGAAGTTTTTCGGTGTTCCCACTCTGGAGTACCTAAGCAACATAAATAATGGGACTTTCCAAATTGACCCCAGCAACACTCAGTGACTGTCCTCGGGCTATGTTGATGGTAAGTGCGAAAGAAATGTCTAAAACTGTCACTGGAATTTTTATTTGACAGAATACTCAATTTCACCCGGTTTGAACTTTAATATGCGCTGTCACGACACTTTTCAAGAGCGAGGGCAAATTTTTGCAGCACGAGGGCGCTAGCCGAGGGTTGCAATAAGTCCGACTCCCTGAAAAGTGACAGCGCACGAGTATTGATGAGTTTTTTTTTGTATTCGTTCACGCAAAATGAGAAAAAAGAGAGTGTTTGGAATTTTGCCAAAAATAAAAAAAAATAAACATCTAATATTATAGGAAAATTAAAAAACAAATTTATATGATATTTTGTAGTAGAGGAAACATCAAATTCTTGGGTGTTACCTCATTAATCTACTGAGGAGTTATTCCAGTTATAGAGACTAGTAAACACTTAAAAATTTTCACAATTTAAGATAATTTCTTAATGAAAAATTAAAACAAAAATTCTAGTACATACCAAAAAAAGAAGGTAGTTTGCGCTATAAATGTTCTTAAAATAATGTATATCGGGTGTCCCAACTAAAATTTGTACCCCCCAACAATTCCAATTTCAAAAGAGTCAGAAGAAAACGCTCGAACAGGTCAATTTTGTTATCAAGGGGGACCTAATTGTACCAAACTTTCAAGTCTTAGATCTCACCCCTTGAGCCAGGGGAGCCACCCCCTTAAAAAATTTAAATGGCATGGGGGGTCGTGTAATACATCATTTTAAAGCTTACTCAATTCTACATTTACATACTCTGTAAGGCCCAGTATTTCAATCGATGGTTAACTTTAACCATTGGTTAATCTGTAATAACAACTGTTGCAACAAAGTTAAAGTTAACCACCGATTGAGATACTGAAATTCGAAAAGAAAAGTAGTTCCCTTACTATGTATAAAAAGTACCTAGACAATCAGAAACAGAGAATAAAAGACAAATCGATAAAAGTAGGTTTGTATGTAGAATTGAATAAGCTTTAAAGTGATGTATCACACGACCCCCCATGCCATTTAAAATTTTTAAGGGGGTGGCTCCCTTGACTAAAGGGGTGAGATCTAAGACTTGAAAGTTTGGTACAATTAGGTCCCCCTTGATAACAAAATTGACATGTTCGAGCGTTTTCTTCTGAGTCTTTCGAAATTGGTATTGTTGGGGGGTACAAATTTTAGTTGGGACACCCTGTATTGTCGTTTCCGTGAGCACAGTGCGGAAGTGCATTGAACTGTGTATGTGTATTAAAAAAATCGTGCATATTTCAATTTTGCTTAAACTAGATATATTAGGTATTTGAATGGTAAATTTTTTAATCCACGTTAGCTTTTGTTTGGGGCAACCCTAGACTTTGTTTTCAAAATACATCGGCTAATACAATAAACTGTGAGCACAAGAAATATTTCATAAAATTAATTCAGCCCATTCGATTTTAATATTTATAAAAAATACTGGACATTCTGGGAATATTTTGCACTTCAAAAATTGAAGTTCCTCTATAACAAGACATAATCAAAGGTGTTGGGACATTTGAGAAATGTCCGTTGTTATTGATTCTAGAGTTATGGATAAAAATATGTATTAACTTTTATAAGTTATTCTATTGCGATTCTTGCGATGCAGAGCACTATTGGTATCAATATCAATGAATTTTTTTCAGTGCTTTAACAACTTCTGTTATGATAACGTCCGAAAATACAGACACGATATAATATTAAATGAGTCTTCTATTTATGTGTCCTACTTGTGTGTATACTTTAGAGAACATAAAAAATATAATTGTATACACAAAATACATTGTAGATATTTCTGTAATAACTATGTAATGCTTATTTGTTTATTGGACGAGTCCTATAAAAAATGGTATGGTTTTATGCTTAAGTGCTTCAAAAACCCTTTTTCTTTTTTAAACATTACCAGCAATATTGTATTAAATAATAGTAATTATACACCGAGGTTGAGATGACTTTTCTTAATCAAGCTATTTTATTGTCCAAGATGCGAAGCATCGCGGGCAATGATAGTGCGAGACTAGGAAAAGGCTTTTCAACCGTGGTTTATATAAATTTTTTTTCGCTACTACCACATTTGTTTAACTTTTTTTCAAATGATAATAATCATTATAATGCAAAAGATCGGAACGAATTTAACTAAGATATCCATAAAAACCATGTGAAATGAAATGAATAAAAATCAATACCTGTCATTTCGATTTTTCCATCTAAAAACTAAAGAGAGAAATGTCAGGTAGCAAAGAAAATAGTGTGTGCACTGCATCAATTTCTCAAACATCAAATACGATTTGTGTATACCTAATGATGTTTTCTGAAGCTATAGTAGTGAAAAAAGATTTTTAGTTCATTCCACAAACGTCAAATAATTAAAGCTGAGGTAATTTCAGTGGTTTAAATAACCCTAATAACGAAAATCTATTCATTATTCATAAATTTCTATAAACTATTTGCACAAATCTAAAACGTATGCATATCATAAATCGCGAAAAGTTCATAAATAGTCAACAAAGATGAACTTCCATTCTTATGCACATGTTCTCTATAGAAAGCAATGCTTCCTTTCAGGAAACGCACAGATTAAGCTCAAAGAAGCTAAAAACTTGCTTTTCTTGGCAAGGACGTGAAAAGTGTCCATTCACCAAGAGATGCTCTATAAAATGTTTTGTAGCGGTTTCAAGTTTATTGAACTCCACTTAGAAATACTTTTTCGCCATAAACAAAACGACGTTTACGAAAAGCGTAATCTTCGTTTTATATTGTTTTTATGACCCATGAATGAATAATTTCATGTTTTATAACTGTAGCGTTTATCTTATTCTCAATCTGTTTTGTAACTTAATCGGCGATAATTTGGCCCCAGTAGAGAGGGCACAATTAATTCTGTAAAAATTTGTGCGGTTTTATAGCAAGTGAGACTGCTCCTTTCACATAATGTGCAATTAGCGTACCGTTAATCTTCAATATAAATGTAAAAATCCCACCGATGATTTCTCCCTTCAAATCAGTATGTTTATGGGTTTGTTTTGACAATCACGATTCCAGTTGTAAAATGAGATAAATATGGATTAATTTAACTTGCTTCGTAATATCTGATTGGTTTAAAACGCTTTACACACCTAACTGTAGAAGCAACTTTCAAAACTAATGATTTAACAATTTTATGACTCAGAAAACCTAATCTAACTATATTAGATAATAATAATTACAGCTCCATAAATTTCTAGCCCGACCGCGTTCGTGTCAACTAAAAAACAACCAAAATCCATGCATAAAATGTCAGAAGATGGTTAAGGGTTCTCGGATTTAACTTATCGCTGGCATTTTATAGGAGCTTTCCGGGAGCACGGCAGGACATTAAGTTGTCCCGTTTAGGGATAGCAGGAAAGGAATTCAAACGATCTTCCTCAAGAAGTCTACTTTGCAGGACGAATGATCGTGGCGCTAATATGAACAGCAGCTGTTTCTTCAATTTATGGTATCATTACAGCAACATGTGTACCAGTGGAAATGTTGTCGGCATTTCTAATTACACACTCTTCCATACAATGTCTCGATACGTTATCAGGACGAATATCCAGGGAATGTGCTAAACCTGCTATTTCTGTTCTCATAAATATGGAAAGCAAACAACACGAGACATTACAGATGATAACATCAGCTTCATTTGGAAGTGTCTACCTTATTACGACTTACACTTCAATAATACAAGATACAGATAAGAAACCACCGCAACATCAATCATTTAAGTGTAAAGAGAAACTATAAAGTACAAATATGAATGTTGCGAGGTCGATAGGTCACAATAAAAATTAACCATTGATGTCAAATAAATGATGAATCAACTGGTTTTCAATTGTACATCTATCAACTGATCCGAAATCATTTTTTAAATCTGATTTAACGTTTTAAACCTGCACCTATCCTTATTTGGAAACGTGTCATAACGGAGACTCATCAAAACATTATAATCATTCGAGCTTGGCTTCCGATCAGTCTTAACCCACCTATTATTGCTTTTTTGCATAAATAAATGGATGCATTTCTGTCTTTCATCTTCCAAAATAATCATAACTTTGTTGGTGGTCTTGAATGTAGCTACTATAATTAAAAATACTGCTAGTTTTGATCGTCTGTTTTGATGGATTTCAAAAAGTGTTGTATCAGATGTAGCGTTGCTTTTTATCTATGGCATCAACGTTTAGAGCAGTCAATAATAAATTATAGCATAACTTTATTTCCTCTTGCAAGGCTTCAGTTTTTTAAAAACCTCAAAAGTATTGTGACTTTATGGTGAGTTTTTTTCGACAATTGCTAGACTCCAAATTTCAAAAAGAAACTAAAATTATAAAACTCCAAAATTAGAGAACTGAAAAACGGAAAACGTTGCATTAGAAAATCAAGTGAGGTTAGATTTGTCCAATTAAGAGAAATCCTGAAACTAAAATACAAACTAATATACAGGGTGTCTGGCAAAATATCTTTGCCGCTGTATCTTGGTCATAAAATAATTTTATGTAAAACACTTTATGTAAATATATTTGATATTTTTCTAAAGCTCTGATGCCCATCTTTTTTATATTTTACCTTTTTTTAGCTCGTTCAAATGCTATATTGAAATAATGACACCTAACAACTTTTAATACACTGCACTTCACCGTATCACACATAAAAAATGAAGTGCTGTGCGTTGGTAAACGCATGACTTGAGAACCGCTGAACCTACTTGCTCTTTTTTTCTACATATGTATTTGTAATAGTCCATGTAAGGTTCTTACGGAAACAAACATTGGAAAAGTTTCCCGGAAAATTGGAAAATTTCGGAAAAACAAAATGTTTTTTCTATGGGATTTTTGTATGAACTCCAGACTATAACTCACGATTCGAACGATGGATATGCGTAATTATTTTTTTGTTTTGTTTGTCATGGTCCTTGAAAGGTTTTCAGGAAGAAAAAATTCTTTAGCTTTTTTTTTTCTTTTTAGAAGTAACAGAAAAATTTTAAAAAAGTGCTAAAAGTGGTATCCAAATGGTGTACAGAAAAGATATCAAAATATGTAGTATAATAAAGCATTAAATTAAATTATGAATAAATTCACGCCAAAAATGCCCGATACGCTTGAAAGCCCAATAATAAAATTTATAAACAATTAACACATCTATTATAAAAATATTATATTTTAAACAGACTAACCTTTTGACTATTCCAGCCTCCATATCGGCATGGGATGTGTTGGGATGTGTTCTCGGCACTGCACTATCACTCACTTTTTAATTCAAGCGTTTGTAAACTACAAGATTTAGTTTCAACAACTACTAATGAACTGAAGGACAAAATGTGTTAGATGATAATAATTGTGTAAATTGATTAAGGTGTATACAAAAACACAGGCTTACCAATTTTGTTGTAAACTGTAATGTTGCTAACTCAAATTTCTAATCTTGATCAGTCCGTCAAATTTATATTTAAATTAGAACCGAAGTTCTTGTTTACATCTTAATCAATATTCGCAGTCACATTTTTGTAACTTTTGTCCTTTGTTCATTAGTCAATAATAATTGAAGGGCTGGGTGCAAAATCCCGGCAGCTCCAGTTTTGCAATTTTTTCAGCAAATCGTTTCAGTTTAAAATTAGAACAATAGTGTATGATATTTTGTTGAAGACGTACTAACTGCTATTGGTTCATCAGTTTACTAACTAACGTCATTTAAACCCATAATTAATTTAAATGTGGGTTTGCCTCGTTTTTGCATTGAGATTATGGAGCTGACCGATTTTTGCACCGAACGCAGAGAAGTTTTAACAAATTAAAACTATTCTTAACAGAACATTATTTATTTAATAATATTTAAACATCTACATATTCGTCAATAGTTCACTCATTTTAAATTGTTACTGATATTAGGCAGACAAAATTATTAATGCAGCTGCTTTTTTGCATCGAAATGAACCTTTCATTGTAATTCAGGCAACTCCACTTGGTAATAAAATAATAGACTTTGTTCCCAAATCTCGTTAATTTGTTTACAGAAAAGGAAAACGCATGTTTTTAAATACGATACAGCAAAAAACTCAATTTTGCCCAAAAGTGGAGTTATCTCTGAGCGTTTTGCCGGGAGACGTTCCTTTATTTATTGTAATTCTTGGGGATTTTGGGTTCGAGTTAGGGGAGTTCCACTGTATTACAAATGGTTTCCCATCAATCAACTACATTACATTTATATTAATTAAAAATGAATTCTTCTTCTTATGCAATTTCTCAGCGATTATCCTGCAGGCACTACCATCGGGAGTATTACCTTCAAGCAAGCATTTAATAAAATCAAAATTGCCCATCAATAAATAATTACATGCGTCACCCAGCCTAATAGATGCGTTTTAAATACAACGGTCCATCGTCCACTAATCGACCACCACAACATTGACGCTAATGTGAGCCCATTTGAATACCAAAAAGTCGGATGATTATCTCGTCGAGATTATTAATTGCTACTCGTAAAAACCACCGTCGCTGCTTTTCATCCAAATTGGCTATTGTTTTTCGATTAAGAAAGTGTTCGTGTTGATTGCGACGATAAAAAAGAATATTTTCTTAAAAAGGAAAGAGTGACTCATTCGTTGCGATTCAATAGTCATGTACTAATACAGGCATGAATAATTCACATTTCCAAAAGTACAGTGTCTTAACGATCAGGGATTAACCAATGTTGGGTTGATAAAACTGCGAGTGAAGAACTTACGTCCGTTGTAAATTACTGCTGGTGATAAGGATTCTTATTTCTAGTGATCGCTAGATCAGTGTTAAGTCACATTAGTTTCAATTTTTGTAGAGATCTGAAAATAACAGTAAATTTAACAAGTACTAATTAATTAGTGATTCAGAGTAGTTCCGTAACAAGTATTTATAATCTCGTTTCCAACTTTTATTAAAAACGTGTAAACTCGACTACAATGAAAGCTCAACTCTAACAAGCGCATTTCTTGATCCATAAAGTATTTTCAGATCGAATTTAACAAACTAACTAGGTTTGAAAATTTCTTTAATAATATTTCCTTAATTGTGTTTCCCACAACAAAATTTCCAAAAATTATCAAAATAAACTTCATAGATTGATAACAATTGAATTAGCTTTCATTCGGCCTTACCATTTAAATTTTGTAACATCGGGGCCAAAGATTTCACATCGTAATGGCATCGTAAACCTTCAAACCCTTTCCTAATCAATAGAATAACAGAGCAATTAAATTTTAAACAGGAATTAAATATAAAATAAAAATATATAAGGTGCTTCAACATGATCGTAAAAGAGAATTAAGAAACAAATGCTCCCACAATACCTATATAGTTAGTTTTAAATGGAAACATTTACATAAAAAATAAATTAATATGTACATAGTTTTTCTTTATTCTGGCTGGTTATAGTAAAGATTTTTTGTTCGTGATGGACTTCTTAAGATTTTCAAAATATGCAAGGTTTTAAATTTAATCCAAAATTGTAATATAAGAATCCAACGTTCTTAGATCAAAAAGTTAGATATAACAAGTTTGCAAAATAACAATGAAAAAGGGTTCAAATTTGTATCGGGTTAGATGGAGAATTTTGACGAATTTTGACCCTGAATAAGCAAGTGTTTAAATTAAACGCTTAAAATACTCTTGAAATCTGAAGTAGAGAAAGTAAGTTACAAAATTCGACGGAGCCTATATTTTATATACTTTGCAGTAAATATATGTTCAGAGAATCTTTAATTAGTGGTTATTAATTAAATCAAGTAACTATAGGGTGATTTTGAATATGTGTAATTCAACACTCACTGATAATGGATACACAAATCACAAATTCTGCTTTATAGAAAATCCAATAAACCATTCCATTTAATTCTAAAGTTGTTTTAATGATATTAATAAAAAAATTATTTCTCTTTTAATCTAAATCGCATCTGTATCTGTATAAATCACCTTATCGTTATTACTATTAGTCATGGAAATCCACAAAAAGTAATTCTTTAAAGGCCGTTAGTGACTTTCTTAAAACTAAACTACAATAATTAAAGTCACCGAAATAGACCTGTTATCTATAACTAACGTGGTTGTGATATCATTACTGTCAGCTTGCATGGGTGAAATCTAATCAGAAGATTATAAATGCCGTCTTTAATTTAGTGGAAATACGAGCATTAGGTAGTAGCAAACGTTTAAATCTAAGTGAAATTATTTCTAGTGCATGAAACGGCGGTGTTTGGTGCTTTTACCATTTTCTTCTGCAGTTGAATAGTAATTGGTATGCTTGAGGCGACATTCAAATTAGTAAGGCGACATAATTTGCTAAGTACTTAGTGTAACGAGGGATGTTTCAAACAAAAGAGTTTTGGTGCTTATGAATAACAATGGACACATTTTTTTACTTTTCATTATCAGGAGATAATAAGCAAGGTCTCAGTGGATATAAAGTATTAAAATGTTTTTTTTTCTTTCAAAGTGTCTACACAATTAAATTGGACATTTGACAAAATGAGTTTGGTAGACGTGGGAGAAAATTGAATTCATCTCGAAATTTTTTCATCTACAACACGGTATAGTTTATTCGAATTTAGATGTGGGTCTCTTGAGAGAAGCTTCACTTCATTTAACATTTCACTTTAATGAGAAGTATTCAGTAATTATTGTGATTGTTACTTATTGAAGATGTATTTATGTTATTTACTGCTTTCTTGAAGTTACAACCTTCTCTAACCACTTTATTGAAACTGACTGACCTCTTTTCAACTAAGTTGAAATTAAATTTAGTCATACACTGCTACAATTGCTGGAGCCACGTACTTCCGTGATGATAGTATTTAAGATATTCTGAATATGGCTTGATTATTTAAATTACCTACCAATCTGGTATCATATGTGTATTGCGCTAATGAAGCTGCACTGGAAATAATTAGATGTTACCGCCTTGGTGAGGTATATTGCTACAGATGCATCATTTGCCATATTTAGAGAGGGATAAGCTAACCATTTCTCGACGCAGTCTTTGAGACATTATACGAGATTGAAAAAAAAAAATGCAAAGTCGGTCATGAACAAAAAATCGCTTGTTCTGAATTAACACAGACTGATAGATTGAATATTTCATAAATTTTAAGTCTGTGATTTGGTCGACATATTTTTGTTAAATCTCAATCAGTTTGCAGAATTAAATAAAAATTAAATGTCAAGTTGGCCGTGCAAAATTTGACATTTATTAAATGATTATTTTAAACTAAGACAAACGGTTTATCATACATAGCCAACTTTGACTAACTTCCCAGTTATTGAACTAATTTATAGATCTGTTAGCCTCCCCGTCGCAATTTTTTTTCTTAGACAAAAACCTAAAATACGGAACTTACACAATGTGATGACAGTTTCAAGCACGACACGTCCGAGAATAGTACATTTATGCAAAAATAACATTCACGAAGGAGCAGGAAACTACGTCCACTTCAGTAATAAAACATGATCGCATTTGAGCTTTTACATTTTCCCAACAGCGTCGAAAGTTGAGTGACCTTTTCATTGAAAAGATTTTTTGAGTGTCTGTACGACTGCATAAATAGTTTTTTGTAACTTTGTTTGATAGTTTGACGAAGAAAAATAAAAAGTAAAAACTTCATTGAAGTAAAATTTCGTCTTATTAAATTTTAAAACGTTTTTTACCGACTTAGCAGCAGAAGTGTAGTATTAATTAAAAAGCTGTTCACGTTTCAGAGTGGCCATCATATAGTTAGCTAATGTTGACATTCTGGTACAATTTGACAGACCCTCTAAACATCAGGAAATCGCGTTTGTTTTAATGTCACGTGGTTCATTACGCTTCATACATCCTGAAGCAATTACCCTTTCCAACGGCAGAAAATACGGTTTTCTGTTTATTTTATCAACAAAACTAGCAGTGCTAATGATTCTTTTATTACAAATCCCGCGAGATCAAAGAAATAAACACTTGTGGAAATGGTAAGAATATTATCAAACATCTTTTATTTTAGCAGGACCAATTTTCAGAACCCGTACTCCGTTAAAATTATTATGTTTAAGTTTAAAGACCTTCCAGCTATATTCAAAGTGCTATGATTGTTAGCTGTTCCCTAAAATCATCATATAATGGGATAACAACGTCGACCTTTGAATAAGAGCCATCGTTGGTCGACTGGTTTTTAACACTTCCAGTTCTAGAAAACCGTAAAATTGTTATTGCTTTGAGCTTTGTACGATAAAAAGCGTAAAATTTACATGAATGTGGAATTTTAGCTTGGGAGTACAATCAATAGGAAATCATCCGAAAGCTTGGAGTTTGTTTACACTGTAGATCCAGAAGGATCATTCAAAATGATAATCTGTAATTTATCCATTCTCATGTCCACTTTGGATGAAACAAAAGTGAAAGGCAGTTTACACTATTTTATATCGTTTTTATCATGGTATCACAATGAACAAATTAATCAGTTAAAAATTTTGCAGTCTCGATGGTACATACAAGATCCAATTTGCAGAAGTAAAATTATGTTAACACATAAAACAAATTATAAATTATATAAAAAAAACGTGTGCGGTGAGGAACGAAGTTCTTTACGCTTTCTCTTCAACTCCTAATGTAATTCGATATGGCGATTTAGATTTTATATTTTGGCATTTAGCTTTTGTTTTTAGTTCTCTTTTGATATATACTTTTTTGACTCTGAGCATATGATCATCACTATTGTTTTTCTGTAATGTATGTAAATAGTAAACAGTAAACTCTCGAATCACACTGTACATTAAACGTATGCAAACAGTAAATACTTGTATGTTAAGTTATACGATTTTATTAACTTATTTGTTCTACATAATTCACACATTAATTAAGTACTAAAATAATTATGGAGGTATCACAGATTAGGTGCGATACATGGAAACGAATTTTTAAATGAAACAGAACATATCAGTCAGTCAACAGATTTTATTAAATTAATTGCAGTAATAGCTTTTGAATCTACAGTTTCCACTTTTTTACCTAAGTGATTAACAAAACTACTACTAGAAATAATTCTAAAGTATACATTAACACTATATCATATTTTTTCCTATAATGCGCAACATAACGAGTGAGCAACAAAATTCGTGATCGCAGTTGGCTAAACGTATATCGGTTCTTTTACTTTACTGTTTACGTTAATCGTCAATTCACAATCACAATACACAATCGTATCGATCAAAAATCGACTCCAAATTTTGGATTCAGAGGCTCCTACGATCACGGATTTTGTTGCTCACTCGTTATAACATTATTAACAAATTAGACGTATGTCCTTTTACCGTTAAGTGTAGTTTGTCTTGACTGATTTTCTGCATCTTGTGCCATTGGCTTCATTTTTTCCTATTTTAGATTTCTTTGCAGTACATATTGCTTCTTTTACACAACCCTGCCAGTTTTTACTGCCTTTTCCTTCTTGCTTTGTACTATTACCTCGTAGATAGTCTTTCACACTCGATCATCTCTAATGTACTTATTGATTTTGTTTTAAGGGTTTCTGTGTATCTTTTTTTGTTTTTCTTCAATCTTTCTCAGACAGACATCTCATCACACTTGCGTTTAATTTTGAGACCGTTTTCTTCGGAGGTGCCCAAGATTTGCTTTCATATAATAATTCAAATTTTGGGTAAACCTTTTAGAATCTTTTTACGGACAAACCGTGAAAGGTAGGAAAGGTAGACAGATTAAAAAATTAGGGGCTAAATTGAAAAATCCCAACAAACTTTTCTAAACTATCACTATCTTGTAAATGACACGAGGAAACCGTTTGATGCAACTAAAATCCGTTTGATGCGAAAAAGTTAACCGTTATATTTTCTTTGAAATAGGGCTCGAGTCCCTTTTTTCAACTTAACTCTGAAAATTTGAAACCTTAAAAACAAATAGCCTAAAAACCTTAGAAACTGACAACTTGAGAACAGAAAGTAAGCATGTACTGGAAGACAGAAAACATGAAACTTCACAAACCTGAAAACATCTTAACCTAGAAGCCTGAAAACCTGAAAATTCAAGAATCTGAAAACATCAGAACTTGGAAATTTGAAAGACGGAGAACTTGAAAACCTGAAAATGAATTTGACAACCTGAAAACCTAAAAACCTAGAAAACTGAGCATTTAATAAACTGAAAACATCTAAACTTGAAAACCTTAGAGTCTGAGAATCTGCGAAATTAGTAACCTGAAACCTTGAGAATTTAAGATCAAATCTTAAGAAACTGAGAAGGTAACATCCTGAAGTGCTAAAATCTGAAGTTAAAAACGTGAGAATGTCATAAAATAACCATTTGAAAATCTGAAAAACTGAGAGTCTCTAATCTATAAACCTGAAAAACGTAGAAACTAGAGGTTCTGAAAACTTGAAAACCGAAAATCGATAATTTAGGAACATAAAAGTAACGACTATGTGGCGATGTTCATAACGTTTGTTTACGTGTCGCGGCTTTAGCTTAATCAAAAACAACTAAACCACGTAATCTAATCAATCTATTTTCACCGTGAAATTTTTTCCACTCAAGCCCCGCAATTATCCCGAATAGGTGAATCGCCAGGAGGCGAGTCTGGCCAATTAAAATATCGTTTGCAAGAGTGTTAGCCGTGTGCCGTTAATCGTCCATAAGCGTTGTGCATCCGGTGGCCAGCAGGGATGTCGAACTTCTCAAGAACCTGCCTCTGTCGGATTGGAGACACAACCTGCACACTCCTCATCGTCATCGTCGTCGGAAACGAGGATAGTCGCGAGCACGCCAGCAGGAATCGCGCGTGCCTTTGGGGGCGTACCACGAATTGTGTGGACTTAACCGCGCGTCACTTTCTTTAGTATCACCCGGTCTTCGAATGTTAAAGCACCGAGACCAGCTCGCCACACCACAGGCCCTTGGCTCGTACTCGCCACTCGGATCCTTGCAAATTTTAGTAACTGAGTTATGCATGTTTTCCGAATTTTAGTTCCGAGATTTTTGTGGCGCGCGCTGAAGACATTCGGTGGTTAATGTTGTGTGGGGCATCGCGATAACAATGTTAATTTCTAAAGAGGATTTTCTACAGACTTCGTGCCGACTTTCTGGGGATATGAGCTCGCATTTCACTTTACTAATAGAAGTAGGTAACGTTTTCATGCTTTGCGAAACGGTGCGATTTTTAAGCTGGCGGAACAGTTTTCGGGTGATTGCTTGACTGATGGATTGTTTTGTGCATTTCCTTTGCAGGAACTTTGTTTTTGTCTCAGAATGACAGCGCTGTTACGACTTACGACTTAATTTTTGGAATAGTTTGAAATGTTAACGTGTAGGCCATTCATCTAAGATATTTTTTATCAACTAGAATATTTTATTGTGTTTATATGGCTTTACAGCTGCGTTAATGCATTTATCACTCCCCAATTTAGTAAAATTGCAAGCGTCTGTAATCCAACTATTCCTTCTCAAGACAACTCCAACACTAAATCTTTTACCTTCCATAATATATGAAAATTTAATTTAATTTAAAATAATTTTATTATAATTGTGTTAATCAAGTTGGCCATTCTACACTATCTTTAAGAGAAAATTTCTTTAGACTCACCTGATATAAATTTTTGCGTCATGCAAATTTGGGTGAACCCATTCAATTTGACTCATATGTCACACTGTTTGACACTTTATTTTGAAGAGTAATGTTGTTGTGCATGTAATTTAAGTCGCATCAAGATGGATCAGAAGAGCACATCAGAGGATAAAAACAAAAACGGGAATTAGCAAGTGCGTGCTTGAAAAATCACCGTAAGATAAACAAAATGAATCTATAATTTCTACAATACAGATTTTCTGAAGTGACCTGCCAAATAGAAAATTCAACCGTTGTAAACACTGTTCTTCAGTTAGAACCCACCAATTTTAGTCTTGAGACTAAAATCCTCCAATTTAAATTTAATTAGGCCCTGTGTTTTAAACTTAAAAAGAAGTCGTGTGGTCTTAAGCACTCCCAGAATGTTTTTTCGTTGGAGTTATTTTTTATTATATTTTATTTTATGTTTTAATTATCCGAAGTAATTTGTTGGAATTTGTTATGATAACGAGTGAGCAACAAAATTCGTGATCGCAGTTGGCTAAACGTATATCGGTTCTTTTACTTTACTGATTACATTAATCGTCAATTCACATTACTCGATGAGTTTTTACACAACCGTATCGATCAAGACTCGACTCAAAATTTTGGATTCAGGGGCTCCTACGATCACGAATTTTGTTGCTCACTCGTTATGAACCCACCCGTAAACGAGCAGTTGCTTTTCTGTGTAGGAATTTTGAAAAAAAAAAAAAATTATGGTGACCACGATTTCATTTTTTATTCATTTTAAACTGATCTTCTTTTTTTATTAAACACGATCAGCTTGACATTTAATAAATAATTCTATTAAACTACGACAAGTGGCTTTTCATGCATATATAATGTCTCAACATGTGTCTCAAGACTGCGTTTTTAGACATGTTGGATTTCGTATGTGTATTCTTTTAAACCATTTGATTCTCAATATGTATATGTAATATGTAGTTAAAAATTTAAAAAGAAAATTGAATTGCCAAGGTGTATTTGAAGTGTTTCAAAAATTAAGTTGCTCAAGATCAAAGAGAAACGTATTGCGGTCTAGTTTCTTAAGTCTCATTGGTTAAATTTGTAAGAATGTATAAATCGAACAGAATTCACACACTCTGAGTGAAAACAGTAGAATAATTTAATTAACAATAATAATTGTAAAGGGATTAAATGACGAAGGCACTTGAGCATTAGACGGTTATAAAAAATAGTTATTTACTTAACGTGTTTGGAAATTTCCCTTCCAAATAAGTTAGGTACAATATTTTTTTAAACGAATTAAGTAAAAAAAAAAACATTAAAAAGTTCGTTGACTGTGGCAAACCATTTCGTGAATTCAGCCTTACTGTCACTTCCTGTATTCGTTGCACTGACCAACCTTTTGAGGCAAACGTCCCTCCTAATAGACGTCGTGGAAAGTAAAAAACACCCCAGTGCGGGAAATTCTCGTTTTCGCGCATCGGCGATAAACGGAAAATAGGTATCTATAAGCAATGAGTACAAAAATGCATTTTAGTATTCGTTTAATTTAATCACTCCTAAATAAACAGGTGTAAGTATGTACAAACTACTTTTATGCAACTTGCACTCGTAGTATTTACACAAAGTGCTCGTAAAACATTTTTATAGCAGGTGACAAATGAAGTCAAACTATCAAACTTTTAAAGAGCTCTCGGAAACTTTCGCATCGCTTGACTAGGTATAATATTTTTAATACCACAATTAAGGACTTCTTGCTACCGGATCATTATTTCAAGAGAATTCATTAGACTTATAACGGTCTTGTGATAACTCAAACAACTCTCTATGGAAATGAAATCTGGTGCAAGGCATTGCGACAATATTTGAACGCTGCTTTGCAGTAAAAAGATATAAATGGTCGGATGTTTAAAGATCTGCTGCACAAAATGGTTTGTTGACAGACCCTATTTCTATCCGCTATATATGTAATTTTAAATACGCACATAAAGGTGTATTGGAAAATTTGTATTAAAATAGTTTAACAACAAAAGCTTGACTTTAACGTGGCGTTAATTAACATCAGTCGGAATGACACATGCCAACAAGGTAATCAATATATTTAAATAAATGGTCAGTTAAAATAAACAGCATGTCAAAAATTTACAGACTAGATTACAACACAGTTTAAATATTTACTAAGTGTTACACACATGAATTTTTTCTATAAATAAACCGACAGTTGTTCTTGAATATTTTGATTTCATTTTACAATAATTTAAAATTAATATTCAAAATATAATAATAATTTTGTAGAATTGTAAACTTTTTCTGTCTGGCCTATTTTAAAGGAAAATTTTTCTGTTTAATTAAAAAAAAAACTTTTTGAGGACGGTAAGATTTAGGAAGAATACATCTCATTTTCCACTCATTTCTCCCTTTATGTCGCAAATTTTTCAATTTCCCCGTTATTGAGTAACGGCGGAGAATAATGCCTTTCCAGAAAGAGAATGTATAACCATTTGAGCATTAAATCTGAATTTACTGCACCTAAGTGCGGTTTATGGAACCGTCATTAGCTACATCGTGAAATTAATTGGTTACCTGATTAAATTTAACCAATTGGATGGATGTGCAGGATTGGTGTTTTAATCGTCAATTAGTAATTAATGGTATGTAAACTCGCTCCCGATTTTTCACTGTAAGTAAGTAAAATTAATTTACAAATCACGTCTTTAATTAGTTTCACAATTTAAATGCAGAAAAATTACAATAGAGCTCTATTTATATTTCATTGTAAGTATACAAGAGAATACCGCAAGTTAAATTATATTATTAAGATTAATTTAGTCTAAAAACACATTTATTGTTAGTTCAGTGGTTTTACGATGACCTTGAGGTCTACATGTCCCCTAAAGGGTAATTTCATCCTACTCTCCCCTATCCACTCACCCAGCACAAAACGTGCGACATTAAATTTAATCTCTCTGAACCATTTTCGGGTGATTACTTATCTGATTGATGATTTTACTGCATTTTCAGCACTATCTCTCCGTCATCGTCATGGTCAACCTATATTTTTTATCTGGAAATAAAAGCGCCGTAAAATTTTCAGGCGGCTCCTTTATGGATTTAATAGAAGATATTCTCTCTTACGCGAGAAGTATTTTTCCTTGAGTGCATCACGTTCTTTCGATATGTCAATGCGTGAGACATCAATATTTCTTAAAATTTCACTCAGCCTCCACTTCTCCAACTTATTCCACATAAGAATGTTCTGGTTAACATTCCCGTGTCTTCGGACGATATGGTGGAATTAAAGTTGTGGTTTTGCAGGTGGGCTGTAATTTGTGAGTGAATGAAATGAGCGCTGGTGTTTGAAATGTTTTGTTCAATTACATAGGTATATCTGCACATATAAATTAGTTTTTCAGATTCTTCAATTCTTGCGTTTTCAGTTTTTCAGGTTTCTATGTTTACAGATATTCAGGTAAAGAAAACTATTTTTTAATTAAATTAAACAGAAACCTATAATATCGAGTATCTTTGGTTTTAAAGACCAATTCATTTTAAAGAACGACTTTCAAAACTACATTTAATGCCTCAAAAGCACTTTTAATTAAAGCTACAACAAAAAAAAATCTCTCTAAACATTCGTGTCACCATAAATCAACGTCCATCACTCCGAAATTTGATTCGACCTTTTTGGAGATTACATTTATAAAACAGCCATTAGAGCGGATTATCCACCTTTCGTAAAGTCCATAATCCCATTTTACGGGATATAACAGTTTAATAACCTTACACAAGAATTTACATTATTACAGAATCTTATTAGTTTAGCAGAGAGTTAAAACAAAATTTTATTTTGCTTTCCTTTCAGTTAATTATACAGGATTGTGTCGTCTCATCGTAATTGGCAGCTGCTGTAAAATACACACTAACGGCTCCAGTTAATAAGCAGAGACGGATGCGCAAATTAATATCTGCTCAAAAATTTCGCCCTGTGTTATTAATAATTTGTAAAATTTGGAGTAATTACTCCGGGAATGTGCCTCTAATGACGGTCCACATTGTTGTAACATATCTACGGCGGATTTTTTCTTGATGAAGAGTAATTAAAATTAATAACTGTGTTAATGCGTGGTTACTTTAAATGCCGCAAGAATTAATTTCATGCAAGTTGTGTAATAGTCTCTCAAAATTAAATTAAACAAATATGAAGAAAAAATCTGGCGCTTGGCGGATGGAATGTGTAGATTGCCGCCCAAATTGCGTTTTTTCTAACTTACTGTTAGAATTCTTCTAATTTGCTGCGAGCTTTCTCTGGGACGAAAATTATACTTGAGTGCTAACACACAGGTGAATTTCATTCAGTTGTTACTGAACCCTGACATTATTTGAAAACTATAATTACAGTTGTTAGCACTTTAGCAACACATAATCACGGCTCTGTTAATGGAGATTTACAACCCCGTATTTCTGACACAAAAGAAGTTTTGCTCTTTTGTGACTATACTGTCGGCATTATTCAGATTCCGCGCTGTTTAGATACTCATTTAATAAAGCAGACACTTCGCGAAGATTATGTCCACATAAAAACATATACAACAATTTAAAAAAATATATCCATAAATAACGAAGGTTCAAGACGGGACAGTCCTGGCTGGTCAGTTTGGAATCTAGTTTCTAATAATAATCCGGTGTTCATCTGCAAAGTTTCCAAGTTTTAGAAATGTCACTTTGTATTTAACAAGCCGCGTTAAATTCAACTTTTTATTGGAATGTTTGTTTTGTATCGAAGAAGTGATGCTGAAAAATACGAGTTGCGCGTGTATTTCTGTTATAATCTAAAATTAGCCGAAACCGAAAAAGTTCAGGGCTGTTCTCAGTGTTATAATCTACAAAACGTTATTATTAGTACGCAACCTTTGAGGGACCATTGTTCTTTTAAGAGGTTTATTAAAACAATAGACATTCGCGAGAGTATTAACAGTTATTTTAAGTACAAGACGCGCTGCGCTGTTGTGAAGATATAAAAAAGTTTTAGGAATATAAATGTTGCTTCAAAATATTGAAATTGCTGATTTCATAAAACGAAAGGTAGTTACTTAATTGAGTTGTTTATGAGTTTGTTATTATATTATTTATAATACAAATTTATTACCTTGCCTTTCGTGCCTACTACTACTACAAAGCAATTCCTGTTTGATTAAATTTCCTGCTTTTTATTATTTATTACTATACACGCTATATACAAATTGGACATGTTTATAATGTGTAAAGTTAATCAAGGGATTTGATTAAGGATGTTAATTCATCATATCGTGGCTCTTACTATACTCGTCACATTTTGAACAGGAGATAATTCTTCAAACAGACCACTGACATTTTAATACTTCATAATGAGTTCACCTCTGGTTATTGAGTTACGACGAGAATTTGTCATCCAAATTCAAACCAGAACGGTCCAAACCAGAACCAACAACATTTTTATTATTCACTACTATGAGAGGTTAGGGACGAGTGTGAATGTTATCAATCTCACTACTATCTTAATCTGAAACTGAAGTGAACTTCTACACGGTTTCTACTCCTGATAGGATAAATTGCAATTTTGGGTGTTTTTTTCAAATTATTTAGACTGATCAACAATTATTTCAGTTGGTAACAGTTTCAGATAAAAGTGTAGATTTATGTTTGCCTTTAAGTTGGCATTTACCGTTTCAAGGTTATGTTTGTTTAGTGCAAATTTAAATGTAGTTGTCAACCATCCGTCAGCGGCTGACAAGATTACCAATTTTTATGTAAATTGTATTGTTGTCAACTCAAATTTTTAATTTTGATTACCCAGCACGTAACTACAATAATACCTACATAGAGATCGAAAACTAAATTGGTCAAAAGTGCCCTCATGCGAGACACCCTGTGGATTCACTTGAAATTTCTGTAATTTTTGTTGGTATGCCAGTTGCGTCAAATTAATTGCAAATAGTAGTGTATAAATTAGAACTACTTAAAAGTATTTACAAGTTGGTTGGCTACATGCCAAAATGCAAAATTGTGAATGTGTTTAAGTAATTTACAAGACAATAAAAGATTGTGAGCAAGTTTTTCGAAAAATTGCTGCAAGATTTGTTCGAGACAATGTAGAAAAGTTGAAGAGGTGTTTTGATAATAATATAGGACTTTTACTTACCATAGTGGTGGGAAAATTACTCACTTAATCTCAAGTCACCGTGAGGTCTGGCTGAGTTGACCGTTGACCAGGTCTTTTCGATTATGTTCTCTCCTGCTTTGTTTGATGTTTGTGATTTCTCTTTATGTATAATGTGATGTTTTATTTTGCATAATTGTTTTGTCTTTCAGTTTGTGAGTTTTTATTTCTGTTTGGCTTTCTTCATTCTTTTAGCTTTTTGTCTGGTCATATTCTATTACGGCTTCTGTTGACACTCATATCTATTATTTCCCTTTTCTAGTATTGTTTTCATACTAGTCAATTGCCGATTTTCTTTTTTGATTTGTTTTTCCCTTGATATCTTTTACATTTTTTTATATTTAAACTTTATTGTATTACATTATTCTAATACCACTATTCTTTTTTTCTCATTATCCTTTTAATTCCTCTTCCGGTTAGGTCACCAAGTACTATTATGTAACCCTGTCTTTTCTTCTTCTTCTTCTTTTTAAAAAAACTGTTATTTGTTTCCTTACGTCTTCATTTTCTCCATACTTCATAATAATTATATTAGAAACCATATGCTTCCGATTTTCACATCCACCACCATAATTCTGCCCTTTGCGTATTTTTCTTTTATTATGTTGTTATACCACTTTGGTGAGACATTAATGATGCCCCCTTTAAAGTTCTATCCTTTTCAATTAATCCTGACCATAGTAACCAGTGTTCATTGTGGGTCTGTCTTATTGCAATCCTTTTGTTAATATTTCTGTTCTTTGTCTTATAATCCCCTCTAGTATTTTGTTTAATTTTTGGTGATACCTCGGATGTTTCACTTTCAAAAGAACGAAGGGTTTCACGACCGGAGTTAATTGCTTCGAGAATTGACACCGAGAATTTTTCATCAGAGTTTTCCAAACGCTATCCAAACCCGGACTAAGTATTTTCTACTTTCCTATCATTTATCGGTTATTTGCTTTGTCCGTGTATTTTTCTGTTGGCTGCTGTTTTTTACTATTGTCTATTTGTGTACTGCCGGGTCATTCTCTTAATTTGTCTTCCGTTAGTTTTTTTGGCAACACCAGCTCTAGATGAGATGTAGAATAAGCATTGTAAAATAAGAGGGGCTAAGTGCCATTTTTGTGGAAATCAAGTTTGTACCATTAAAATTTGTGATATTTGTCTGGAGAATAACATAAGACCAAAGGCATGTGCAAAGAGGTAAATTTGTAATTTTAATAAAAGAGCTCTTTGGAAACAAAGAGTTTTTACATCGAGGACAAGGAATGGCGTCTTGTTTGCGCAGGTTTCAAAAAGAGCAAATTTCGTAAAACTTGGTATTTTTTAACTTTATCGATCAAAAAGTGAAAATTAACGAAATTAACAGACTATACGCGCGACGCCCACCCTTAATTTGCAATGCATGCACAATTGTTTAAAGTCACTCTGAATGACCCGGTATTGTTGGCATTTGGTCCATTTGATGTACCCTTCAATTGTTCGATTAGTGATTAGAATAATATGTACATAATGCACCAAATAATGCATAATTCTAGTACATATTGTATTTCTGTTATTGTCCAATTTATTAACTCGTGTCTCTTGGGATTTTACTGATTAACACCTGAACGAATTATACAAACATTATAATTATAATTATAACATAATTACACATGGTGGTCAATGGGGAATACTGGTGATATGAGATTTGATTTGATATGATGCAGTCAAAAGCAGTTTGTTATTATGTATCTGCTTTTCATTTTTAAACTAATTATATTATTAATTATAAAAAATAATAAGTTTAATAATTTTTTATAGATTTTTATTATTACTTACTTATTTTTGTCCCGATTTCTTGTTTACAATACTCTAAAATACTCTACAAAACTGCCCACTATAGTATAATTTTTTTTTAAGTAAATATCATTGCGAACAAGGTCAAGAAAGCAGATTTGTATTCCTGGATTTTTATTAAATAATTTTTCTTCAAACATCAGAAAAACGTCATTGTGTCAATGTCAGACATTGTGTACGTCAATTGATAGGTAATGCTAAATTTCCATTTCTCTGCCATGGCAGCCAAAGTCGTCTAGCGGCGCCTAATATCGTATAGCGGCGCATAAAGTCCTCTGGCGACGCATAAAGTAACCTTGAAATTATGGTCAGTCAAGTTTTAGCAAATCAAAGAAAAGAAAAGTGGCTTTTCGTGGCTCGTCTGTATTTGCCACGAAAAGCTTTACTTTTGCACCTAATAAAACAACCTACTATTAAAACGGTTAATGATTTTAGTGCGCAAATAAATATCCTAGAAGAAAACTAGCAATCTCGACAGTTTTACACTATTATATTAATCATAATAGATGGGGATATAGATAGAATTCTGAGAAATGAAAATGTATTCATAAACAAAAACGACGCATGTTTGCATTTACAGAGTATATTAGTCCAACTCAAACGAACGATAATTGTCGGAAAATTGATTTTGCTGACGGATTGAAAAAAGGTTTAATTTCTCAGGTTACGTAGGTGTCATTGAAAGATACCTTTGGTTATCAAAATACAAATATGTTACAATTTTCGAAGTCTTGACTTCAATGGCATAGAAAAAGTGTGTTGTCTGATTGTCAAAATTAGTTTTTTGGATGTATGTATGTATTAATCGAACTTTATTTATAATTTTATTTTTATATATTAGAGGTAGAATACATTTACAGAGAATTTTATATTTGGTACGTCAATGAAATAACATGTTTACCATCGCGAAGAGCTAGTAGACGATTACATACCTCGATTGCAAATAACTAAATTACAGTAATTCGGTTCGACTAATCAAATTTTATGGCTTTTTGGTAAACAGTTCGAAATCGTGTCACGGGTAACAAGATTAAAATATTGTTCTTTTTAAGGTGGGCTCTATAGCAAACTTATAAATAAACTTCATATTATTATGAGGTAAGATATATCAATTATTCTGTTGTCAATGTCAAGCTAACAGTATGAAATTTGACATTTCATAAACCATAATTATTTTAAGTGACGAAAGCGGTTTTTTGTGCATGGCCAACTTTGAATAATTTTATTTGATCTGGAAATTCAAACACTCTTTTGCGCAAACCAGCCGGAAATATTATGGCCCAACAAAATTCGAATAATAAATACTTTTTGTTTAAGCATAACTTGTTTAGACTGGATCTACCGAGTTGAGTTTTTCGTCCTTCAGGTAACTATATAGTAAATATTATGTTTTCAGCCTGAAAATTTTTACTCCCAACTTTATCCAATTTAAATTAAGACCGAGCAATTAAAGATAAAAATTGCGCTGCATTGTGCAAGCTGTAGAAAGATTACCACCGAGTATTTTGACCAGAGAACAAATGGCCTCACCATTAATTTGTTGTAAGTACAAAGTGAGAAGGCATTCGCTAGCTTTTGAAAAACTGGCGAGCGAGGCGCAACTCTGTCGTTGAATCGTAAATTAGTGATAAAAATTTGTGTCGATAAAAGCTCCACCGAGCCGTCTATTATTATATGAATAGTATTTTCTTGGAGGAAAGATTGAGGAAAAACCTGAAAACTTTTATGGAAATCCGCTCGTAAATCTCTAGCTTTGTTAAATAAATCGGGAAATCAACATTTTATCGACACACGGTGTCGCAACAAACTTGTAGTGTGTAAACAATCTTTGTTGTGGAGCAGTTTCTAGGAAGAGATTCAATATGTGTCGAAGAGGTTGGAGAAAATCGTTATAAAAGCCTTGCAATTACAGGTTGAATGCTTAGGAGCTATTAAATTAAATTGTAGTCAAAATGTTTATTCGTATGTAAATGTTTATTTATAGTTTATTCGTGTACTGTACAATGCTATTGAAAATTTATAAAGACCAATTTTTTATTTATTAAATATTTGTGACATCGTACAACAAAATGATTGGATTTTTTTTTTGAACTTTAGTTTGAGGTATGTATTTGAATTTGAAGTTTGTTGTGCCAATAAGTAATCTATCACCATGGTTTACATGACAATACGAAATGATCAAAATTTTTGTAATTTCTGCCTTTACCACTGCACTAATGTCTTTTTCTGCTCGCTACATTAATTGTGCTGGACTGGAAAAAAAGGTCAACTATGTTGTCGCAGCAAGAATTGCATGAAAGAATGTAGAACACAGAATGACAATTATTTGCAAATTCTCCATGTAACGAGAGAAAATTAGGATTTATAACCAAGAATTTATGGTCACGTCACCCCCTACCTCTGCGTTTTTAAATCGAGATTTACAATTTTTCAATTGCAATAAATTTCGATATGCAGAGTAGTTCTAATATAATTAAAGTGGAGAAATTCCAGGTAGTGATTTATTTAAGGAAAAGGAACGAAGCCATTGAGAAAAATACTTTAATTGTCGCTTTTAATTGGCCATTCTTTACCTGAATGAGCTCGATATTCATTCAATTAATTCTGAGAGTTTTTCAATTTTTCGAGGGTTATTGACTGTGTGCCATTAATAACTACTAATTAATTTTCGCCGTATAAAAAAGGATTAGGTTCGGTTCCAGCCATTGTAACTTCCTTACAGTCCGAAAATGTTCACTTAATGAAGCGCAGAAGGTATGGTCGGATTATATCGTCGATTGTACTCTAAATTGTTATCTTTGTAATTTTCTTGGTCTTAGTGGGGCCATTTGCTGCCATGGATATGGTTACTATCACGGAC
This sequence comes from Diaperis boleti, assembly GCA_963583935.1. NCBI lineage: Eukaryota > Metazoa > Arthropoda > Insecta > Coleoptera > Tenebrionidae > Diaperis > Diaperis boleti. Next base: position 57,548,283 of record OY757242.1, on the reverse strand, counting down.
TACCAAAAATCTTGCGGAATTTAAGTCAATAACATCGTTTTAGTTTTTTCGGGCGGCGAGACTGTCTGTGAGAGTATTATTAGCATTTTCTATAATGACTGAACGACAGGGGCGTAGAAGTAATGGCGCTAACCGACATTTTGGGTCGGGTCAATTACTTCTCGATTTATGAATGAAATTTTACGTTTAATTTTTATTTAATAGCTCAGAATGTAAGTACAGTATATTTATTTTCAATTTTCAAATATATTTTTTGAACTCCTCATAATAATCTTTTAATCTTTATAGAAGAAATAGTTCGGCGAACAGGCGCCCAAATATTTTTAGTTTTAGGACTAAGCTCGTAAAATTCTATAAACGCTCATTCATTACGACTATTTTTAGGTTAAAAATTGAAGTGCTATCACCTGGCGCAAAAAAAATGGGACAAAGATAACACGTAAATAACTTCAAAAATCAATTTTATTTGCGCATTTGCAGTATTATGATAAGCAGCTTTGTCATAAATGGGTTTTGGTGACACTACAACAGAAATAGTTAATTATTGTGTATTAACAATTTTTGAAAATGATTGGTTATAGCTATAGCTCTATTATTATAATAATCCGATTTCAGAAATTCAAAAACAGTGTAAAACAGGTGTATTTCATTTTTTCATCTCATTTTTGTCAAGCGATACTCAACTTTTTTTTTAAATAACACATATTTTTTTTATTCAGTTTGGTGGAGATTTTTTTCTGAATACAATGGTATGTTTCAACTTGGTTTTGTAAAATATTTTGGGACCAATTTTCATGGTTTTTATTTGTTGTATTTGTCTCCGTCCTGGATAGCAGAATAACTATTAAAAACATAGACATTGGGCCCCCTTAAGCCCCCTTGGCTTTATAACTCAAGAAAGGCTGGACCGATTTTTATGATCTTTGTTTTGTTGGATTTGTCTCCGCCCCGAATAGCAGAATAACTATAAAAACATGGACAAAGAGGCTTACGGGGCTCCCTTGGCTTTTATAACTCAAGAACGGTTGGACCTGTAGATGAAAGGGATACAATTGTTGAGCGGTTTGCAACATTCTGCAAAACACTAACACAATGCACAACATTAACGCAAATTAGGCACACGGCGATTTGAGAAGAGTTGCACACAAGTCTTTGTGCTTCAGCGGAATTTTCTTGACCTTCTCCCTAATTTAATACAATGTCCGTGTATTCGCTGTTAGAAAAATCTGGCATCTTTTATGATTAATCACTTTAAAAACGAGAGTTGAAAACTGATCAATAATAATTATTGTGACTTTATCAGCAAGTAACTGGACGGGGGTGTGCAAATGAGTGCAATTGAGTCAAATTAAAATAAATATCCATATGGCACTCGTGAATTTGTAGGGAGGAAAAATGCACAAAAAATGTGAGTTTTCAGAAAAGTCGTATATTATAGAAAAGTTGTTGCTTTTATGAAGAGTTCTAGCACCGGTTTCAGTTATTGCACTTATTTTTGAAACACCCAGATATGATAACAATACATTTTCAAATTTTAATTCAAATTCAGATTTATAGATTTTGGAAACATATACGGTAAATGAATAACATTGAATTTCCATAATTTACTGATTAGATTAAAAATAAATTAAAGCTGATTAAAACAAAGACAGGACAGGACGTGTTAAAAAGCTAATTTGAATTCAGACCAACCAACAAGAGAATATTATTAAATTTACGTGGCAGCATGAATATTTAGACCCATAAGCGGCTGAGTAATAGTTTTTCTTTGATAATTTTAGTTTTTATATACTTTCTTCAGGCGGATGTAGAAGGGTGTGGGAGATCTGGGATCCTGGGAGTGCTTTATGCATGTAGGATGTGCATAAGAAAGTCTTAATTCGGGAAGTCTGGGCGGAATTTGTTTTCAAGGTTTCACAAAATTGTTTTATCGAAATATCAAAGGAATGGATGAACATATAGTGTGCATTCCATATGCAGCCATCTATGGTTTTCAATATGCAGATTTTCTTGAAATTACTATGATAAAATTTTAAATTAATAAAATCTTGTCTAGTGTAATGCTACTGTTGCTAATTGTAGATATTACTTTCCGAATCTGCGTATTGGCATGACCGCATGACATGTTCAAAATCCAATTATGTACATACTTTGGATCTGTGCAAACGATTTATATGAAGTTGGGCAATCTGTTTGCTAATATGACTCGGTGCTTGGATATGGCCTGTTCATTGTTGAAGTCATAGTGACAGATCTTTTTGCGTGATTATTTTTGGTCATAGAGAAACTTATCATTTTCATTTCCTTAAATTGCTCAACTTATTAAACTCGCAATTTATCAAAATTTGGATTTTAATTCCATTTTTTGGATTAAAATTTTTCGAAACTGAAGATTCTAAATTTTCTTAAATTCTTTCTAGATTCGTTTTTTCAGGTCGTTCGATTTTAAGTAGCCTATTTTTTCTCTTCTCTTAAGTTTTTTTAGGTCTTCTAGGGTTATTGTGATTTTGTAGGTTATACTTTTTCCAGGCTTTCCAAATATTTCGATTTCGCAGGCTTTCGGATCATTGCAGATTCCTTTAGGTTTTGGAAACTAGATTTTGTCAATTTATTCTCATGGTTTTCAAGACATAAATTTGGATTAACAATATTTGAATTCTGTATACAGAGTATTTCAAGAAAAATGGACATAGGCGCATCTTTTTTCTTTATTGTTTGATTTTAACAAAACAAACCAAATGGCCTAGCTCTTTAGTCTCTAGTATTGTTCTATGGAATAAGTTTTACGGCTTTGCTTTGTTTTTGACTTTAAGACATCTCATGGTTGGAATGTCTAACCAAACTCCTATCCACGTTATAGGAACTGTTTTATACATTCTTGTATAACAATACAGCCTATATTGTGTAAAAGTTTACTCATTTCTAAATGGACAACTATCAACGTAAATATGCATAACAACCCTCGAGATTGTTACCTACTTCACTGATGTTTGCATCTTCTAATATTGTTCCTTACTGCCGACAGTTTGTGTCTCTAAACTGATCTGAAATAAAAGTTCTCCAGCAGCACCGCAATCCACTTATACATGCTCCAGGCCAGATTTTACCCGGTGTTACCGCACGCCCCTATCAGACCCTGAGATGCGGTCCACTAACCCGGAATCCCATAATTTTATCAGTACATACTATTTACATAGGTGTAATAACTCGCCTACACTTAATAATAGCCGCCAAGGCTCCCGTCCACAATAAACCAATCACTCTGAGCTTGGAAGTTGATATTATAAATTTACCACGTGTAATTATCCTCATCTCTCAATACCTCTCGGTGATTTATGGTGATTGATTTACGCGAACACTCACAATTGACCACGCTGTTTGTGTCTCTGTTTTATGTATTTTTTGCGATTTATCGCGCCTTTTGCAATATAGTAAAGTTTATTGCGTGTGGCGGGCTGTAAATCAAACTATTATATAAAATAATAAGAACAACAAGAAACTATAAATTTCCTTTACTTGACTTTATAAATAGGCAGTAGGTTTGTAAGCTTATCTCTCTCGAGAATCTTGAGAGCCAGATAAACGTGAGCAACTAACATACGCCTAATTATACGTATAATTGCATCAAGACATTATGCAATTTATAGTTTGTAATAGTTTATCGGGGGAAATCTTGCGGTGCTCCGCCTCTGTTGCACTTTGAGGGAAACGCAGCATCACGATTTCTTTGGTGCAGACGAGGTTTCTGTCCACAGTAAAGTTCTGTTTGAAGGTGGTTATCAGGTTATAATGTATTGGTGTTGCCTTAAATTATTGTTTGTTGATTGGATGGTCTAAGTCTAATGACGAATATTGTCAGCAGTGTCTGCAGTCGTCACATGCCTCTGAGCTAAGCTGACAGTCACTTAGCTGTTATTGGTTTGTCGTCTCACAATTGTTATTTATTACAATAAGCAGAACCCATAGTGAATCGAAGGCTCTTTTCGTTTTGCTGAATTTATTAGATATGTCTGCTCATCAACAAAATGTTAATGTATAATTTATCAAAGCAGGCAGTTTTCTTTAATTCAAAGTTTCATAAAAGTGCAAAAGCTTCCAAATGTGTGTAAATTTTGAACTAGCAACACGAAGCAATGAACAAGTACTGTGAACAATTTGCTCACGAGAATTTTTTCGTATTTTTGAATTTTTCATTTCATCCCACTTCTTATCACGTCGTCTAATTTAAGTGTTTAGTTATTGTTATTTTTTTTTATTGTAATTTTCATTTTTGATATTAATATGAATTTTGTCTGCTGGATCCTCCATTTCAACGATCATAAGCATTTATATTTCTGGATTTTTAAGTCAATATGTCTTTCTATTGTTACACGTCGCATGGTCCCATTCCACGCAAATACGTAGTTTTTAGCTTTTTAGAATAGAAATTAACTAATGTAGGCAGCGTGTGATGGCAGTACTAGTCAGATCACCTGTCTGGCTTCAATAGACCTTTCAAACCTGTAGTTTTATGACTAGGCTATTTTAATTTATTGTCCAGTGAACTTTTTGTTGGTATACTGAATCTACTAGGTTCTTCTGCTTCTCTGTTCTTCCTCTTTTCGTTGTTCCTGCTGCCAACGTATCTCTCTCTCTCTTTAAGGTTTTCTTTATTATGATCTCTAGGATAACTCGTCATATTTTCTAGTAATTAAACTAAAAGATAAAAAAAATGTTGCCTAGTGTAATTCATTACTCTAGACTTCGACACTGTCTAGCACTGCCTGAAGTGCAGTAGTTGATACAGGTTATGTCCTAAGTATAATACTAGAGTTGCAGTTCTTAAGATATCAACACTTGTTACATAAATAGCTATGAGTACGGCACAAGAGTTCTACATGCGTAACATGACAGATAAACATTTTGTTTTTCTCTACTGCGTTAGCTTTCTTTCTTCTTAAGACAAAAATTTTGTTTGTTTTTAAGACATGTAATTGGACCCCCTAAGTGGAAGGAAAACTTGTTTTATTGCCTGTTCTTTAAATACATCAGTAAGTAAACCTGAATTTTCTGAAACGTAAAAGTTCACAAATATTGAAAACATCATTGACTGATATTGAATACCCGAGAAGTAAACAGAAACCGTGATTTTTTTCTCTTAAGAAAAAAACAGACACAAATATCTATAGCTTGTTCTAGATGTCTTTTGAAATGTATCGGAAAGAATTGTCATGAAAATAGCACTAAAAAAATGTAATATGCAATTTCCTTCCTTATATCAGCTCTTGGAATTGCTTTTCATTTCCCACTCCTTCGAACTTAATTATCGAGAAATACGTTGGGTTGTTCCAGATCTTATTGTCGACAAAAGGAGTTACACTTGATCTAACTTTAAATAACGAACATACCATTAAAAGCAAATGTATACAATTTGTTAAAAAGCGAAGTAATTTGCATTTTCCGTGTGATTGGGCACGGAACTCGTGCGATATAACGAGAATTCTAGGAATATAATTTTAATTTTATTTATTACGACAAAAAAGAGCGCATCGAATGCATTGCTGTGTTTGATAAGGTGATTTTTGCATGCTTAAAAATCCTAATTAGAACAAGAACTTATTGGAAATAAAATTAATAAAAAATCAGGCGGGACCCTCATATGCGGTTTTAATTTAATTTAGCAACCGATGACAAAGTGTTTTTGGCATGGTAAGAGTTTAATTAAAACTACACTGGTGGCAAAAATTGAAGCAATTTTGTATTTGCTTTCATTACTTATTCTTGAAAAAAATATGTTATTGATCGGTCAAAATGTGTTTCTACCTATAAATACCTATACATATATGGTTAGAACTTCTTAATAATAAAATTCCCTGCGAATTATAAATATGGTTTTGCAATTCAATATGTTAGCGTATGTAAATGAATCAGTCAATTGTGATTAAGTGCAAGATTATACAGATAATTTTTAAATTTGTTTAGCGGTTGGAAAGTCTCTAACGCATTTTTGAAATGGCAAAATGTATTTTTACTGAAGAGACTGAAGCTTAGATAAAAGTAATATCACGTGGACATTTATTGTTGTATTTTTTTGTAAAGTTGGTTACATTGCCACATCTGAATTCAGATTCAAATACGTTAAATTACTCTACCTTAACCTAAAAATTAATCAAGAACCGTCAAGCTGTCAACCAATTATTCAGTCTCAGTCCGCTTTATACAAACATTTTATATTCTATTACCAGACTCAAAACAAATACATATAATAGATTCATCGGATCAAGTTATCTTCATATTTCGTTAACTTTTGCGGGCAGCATATATTAATACATAATTCATTGATTTGCTGTTACAAGTTAATGCTCCAACAATGCACTAGTTCTTAGACCATTAATCACGATGCGGTTAAAATTCGTGTCAGACCCCTTTATTACTATCTAATTAAAAAAGTTTAGAAAATTAATGGTCTATCCACTAAGTTTACGAACTGATTATTTATCGAACACAGATAAGACAGAGAATTAATTTTTCTGAAAGCTACGGTTTTGCGGATATATTTGATATATTCCCAACTCCAAACTTTTTGAATGTGCAAACAACTAAAGGACACAATTTCAAACCAGAGTAAACGGAAACTTCGATATTTAATCACTCAGTGTCAAGAGTTTCGAAATTCTATTTTGTCCGGAAGTTCCAGATTTTATTGAATAAGAGGGTTATGGTTTAATAGCGCCGATATTGAGCAAATATAAACTTGTAGGGGTTTGTAAAGACGATTGTTTGATAGTTTAGAGTTTTATAGTGTTTTTGCACCTAGATCTGTACATCGTGACGTTTTAAAATCCTCTGTGATAAATGAGTTTATAGTCACCAAATGGTCAGCAGCAATTAATTACTCGGCACCTACCGAATCTCACCAACAGTTTTAATGAAATTAATGGGGACAGTTTTCCGGCCATAAACAATCGGCAGTATTTATGTTGTGGTTGTTATTTTATTCATAAAGTTAGATTTATTACCGTATGTCCGTAATGTAGTGTCACGAACTTTAGCAAAGTTCAGAGAGAAGAAATTGCCACTTATTTGAATTAGATATTTTTTTTGTAGTTGATTTACTTCATTCGACACCCGAAAATGTCGAAAACAAGTCAGAATGAGGAGTGAGAAACATAAATTTAAAATGGTGAGAAATTGTTGTTTATGATAAGGGCTGTGTCGGGAATTTTCTATATAATACTTTTCATTCAGAATCGGAGGGTTTCTATAGAATTTTTCAAAACATTTACATTCCTGGTTGAATATCAGTCTCTTAAAACATTTTAATTTTAGCATTCAAATAAAAGTTATTCACTGATCAATTCGAATACTGTATATACGGATACTCGTAGAATAGTTACAAGAAATTGCTCTTGTTTCAAAAGTATGTAATAGGGTTATTTTGAAAATGTGTCAAATATTATAATAATATGCGGCCTTTAAAAACGATTTTTTTTGCATTGCATTGCGCTGTTTGTCTGAGGTTTTAGGTCATGTGACCCCTTAACCTCTATCTTTTTCGCCGGCCAGCAATGATGTTACTGGCGGCAGAAGTGATAGGCCCCGTTTGCCAACTGTTGACGCCACCGGTAGGGTGACTTCCCCAGTCAGCGCCCAGAACTCGTTTGACAGTTTTGCTGTTTTCGGACTGGCGTCTCGAATGAAGGCAATGGGTGCCGACATAACGAGAACGCCGGATTCCTTTTTTGGGACATCGAATAATGAAAAAACACATAAATGAAAGAAAAAATGGGTTTTGCCTAATCCTGGTTCCTGTAAGAGAGGTTAGTACCTGAAGCTGTCACCCTTCTAGCAGCGCCATTCTGGGCCGCTTTCTTCTCGATGGTCCACTCTCGTCGTAGTCGACAGCCTGTCTGACCAGTGGATTTGGGTGTTCTTCGGCCTTTTTGATGGTCCGAACGGCGATCTCGTGGAGGAACTCCTTCAGCAGCGGGAGCCCGGCCTCTCGGTGGAGTTGTTCGTTTCTGACGAACCATGGAGCGTCGAAAGCTTGGCTGGAGGACCTGCAACTTACACATGTTTGTCTTCGAGGGGGCGTGTGCCCAAGCCGCCGAAGCATATGTTAGAGTCGGACGAACGATTGTGCTGTAAATTAACAATTTGTTCTTTACCGACATCTTACTGCGCCTGCAGACCAGCGAGGAGAGCTTGCCTACTGCCATTTTCCCCTTACTCAGCGAGTATTCGAGGTGTTGGCGGAAGTCGAGCTTTTTGTCGATGATGACACCTAGATATTTTGCCTGGTTGGCCTAGAGGATGACCCGGTCGAACATCTCGATTTCTCCCTCTGGTTGGACGAGTCGGCGTGTCACGAGGAGGGCTGTGCTCTTCTCGGGGTTGACGTCGATTATCCATTTCTGACACCAGTCACCAGCCAAGGCTGTCTTGATCTCCTCCTCCTGGCGTGCCTCTCAACTGGGTCGTTGGCTTCCGTCCCGATGTGCATCAAGACGGGGCTGTGATCCGAGCTGAGTTCTTAGGCCACCGAGAGCTCAATCTGGTGGGCAACGTTCTTGACGATGGTGATGTCAAGAGTGTCGGGGACTCCTGTTTGGTAGTTATGGTAGGTCGGCTCGTCCGGGGCCATAACTACCATCTCGGCGTTTCCTGTGAGGAAGGAGGCGAGAGTCCGCCCATTGGCGTTCGTCGATCGGCTGCGCCAATCCAGGTGCTTGGCATTGAAGTCGCCTGCTGCGATGGTTGGAATGTCACCATCCATCAGTTCCCGCAGATCGTCTTCGAGAAGTCTGAAGGGCGGCTGGGGGCGGTTGTAACATGCAAACAGGCGGAGTGGCCCATTCGCTGTAGTTACTGTTACCCCAGTGGTTTCCATGTGTTGAAGATCTGAAACGGCTGCAACACAGTGTTTAATTACGTTTCTTTACGAGCTGCTTGAAGCCCATTGGCGTTCCAGAAGGCAATCTGCAGGGAATGTGGGATGAGGGAGCTTCTATCCATCTAAAAATAAAGTAAATTAGTGCATTATTTGACTGGCAAGAGCGATTAAGGCTTTCGCCAGATCGCTCTTGTCTTTTGCAGCGAGGATCGATGTCAGGATGTTATTCCTGTGGCTGGTAAACTCAGCCTTTTCTTTAGCCTCGGTATTGGTCGTCTTTGCTCCTCCAACGACTTGGGCCCACGTGGCAATGCCGGGGGCGGTTGTTGGGGGTGGAATACTCCTGGGAGCGGCTGCCCGTTGGTTTTGGCCCGTCTTTTCGGGGCTTCCTTTCTTGGGCTTGGGGAAGTTGGGGCACCCTCTGTAGCTGGCCGTGTGAGGTCCACCACAGTTGGCGCACTTGGCGGGGGCGGAGCGGTCTTTGTTGCACTCCTCTGTTTTGTGTGCTGCGCCACATTTGACACAGCGGTGTCCTGCAGTGTAGAATTGCTGCGTGTGGTGGAACCTCTGGTAGCGATGGCATTGGTTGACTCCCTTCTTCTTCCGGGGTTCCTCCATTTTCACCGACACGTTGCACACGTATCGTGATGTATCCATGTCAGAATCATCGTCGGGGGCGGCATCGGGGGTGGCGTCGTCGGGGGTGGGGATGCTGCTGCCGCTAGGAGTAGCAGCGTTGCTCCCTGGGTTTTTATCGCTGGGGGCGGCGCTTTGGTTGGGGGCGGAGGCTGCTGCCTTCCTGAGGGATGAGGTGGATACCTCGCTCAGGGGTTCAGCCTCAGGGGCGGGGGTGACTTTTTGGTGATCACTCTTGGTGGGTTGGGGCGGTGGTGGCTCCACGTCGTCTTCTGTGGCCTGCAGGTTCGAGAGAACCTCAAAGCTGTTGACCGTGGCCACTTCGTCGGGTTGGATGGGGCTGTCGGCGGCTCTCTTTGCCCTCTTGGCGGGCTGGACGTCGCTTGAAGTCGACGATGACGCTGACGTCATGGCGATCGCTGACAGTGCCTTTATCAGTGTCTCTTCCATCTTCGTCATTCTGGCTGCCAGGGCGATGTACGCTTCTGCCATCTGGTCGAAGCGCTTGTCCATTCTGCCCTCGAGTCCTCGGGCCATCCCTTCGATTTGGATGTTGAGGAGTTCTTGCTATTCGAGACTGAGCATGGGTGATGATCCATTTTCGCTGGCACTTTAAAGCGTCCAACAATCACAGGGGAAGTGCAGTGCTCTTTGGCACTGTGGGTGGATTCACTGTTCCGCAGGTGTGGCACCACCTGGGAACCGGAAAAACGCACTTGGAGAATTTTTTCGCACGAGCACGATCGAGACGTGTGTTCACTTCGAGAGTACGAGCCGAACTGAGTGTGTGATTTTTTTTTTTTTTTGGAGAAATGCATCAAATATAACGAGTAAGCAACAAAATTTGTGATCGCAGTTGGCGAAACGTATATCGGTACTTTTACCTTACTTTTTACATTATTGACGATTAACTTTTAACCTATTTTTTTTCTGACTGTCAAACATTTGAATTTCTACGTCAAAACTGTTGTCCCTTTTTAGAGAAGAAAGTTAGGACAGAGATTGTATTGTATGAAGGCAGCCAGGCTATCTCTAAAGCCTTGGTGAGTAGCGACACCACCTAGCCGAGCTGAAGTCTTCAGGAGCTCAGGCTGCATAGCCGGAGTACACGTGGGGTAAACCCGGGTACCCGAACCACAGATCTACGTCGCTCATCTGATTATTATTAAAACCGTAATGTGATTGGTACGCTGCTGTCCCAGGAGAAACTGGCTTCACTGCCTGTTCCGCGAGGAGTAAACCTCTATAAAATAACCTCAAAGTCAAGGTGGAACAGCATTATGCCGAAGACTGTATGGCCAAGAGGGTGATCTTGGTCATTAAATACATATGCGAATTCCAGTTACTAGACGACCTCCAGGAATTAGCCTCCCTGTAGCATGCGGAGCTCTGCTGCAAGTCACCTTTTTCTCCCTTGCTTTTCGTTGGATATTTTTATGGACAACGAAAAAGGAAAGGGGGACTCGCCCTTAAAAGGCTAAAGAAAGTCTCTCAACCACGGGAGACAGTCAAGAGCCTATGGAGCTGGCTGAACAGTCAGGCCAAAAAGGTGATGACGATCTCCAGCTGGAGTAAGATTTATAATAATACCCTCAAACCGTCAAGACTCACTTCTGACAATGGAGCAATTAGAAACCATTCAAGAGGCGATTGTGGAAAAGGGGAAGGATGAGGCTGCAATAAAGCCTTGTTTTCACCAGTTGCACAAAAGACCGGACTGGCTTGGCCCCTTAGAAAAAGCCTCTTATGGGCAGTTGCACCGCACAAAATTTAACTTTAAGTAGAGATTAAAATCATAGCAACTATTTTTGCAACAATGGTATCTATGGAGTTATGTTCCGCTTAAAGCCTAGTTATGTGCGGTGCAACTGGGCATTAGTGACAACCTGAACGTTGCAAAGAATGTGGGATTTATAGGAACATAGATGCGAGTAGGGTTGAACAAAAGATCGACGATGTTCTGAGAATCTGAATGGCCCTACGACCCCAGAGTACAATACAATAGGACAGAGATCATAATGATCATAACACATTTTTCATACTGAATTCGAATTAAAGAGAAACTGTTCTGTTTTTTTACTAAATCTAGAAAATCAAAAATGTTTACAATAAATGTTCGCCATTTTGTTGTAGTCACATTGTGTGAGGTCGCAGGATCTTGATGGCCAAACATTTTCAGTATTTCTCATAATAATTCAATTATCAAAAATCTTATCTCTTAATAAGTTGATGGAAGCTCTTGTTGTGTGCACTATTGCTGCATCCTGCTGGAAATAACCCATCTCTAGTTCTTCATCGTGGAGTTGGTTAATAAGTGGTCACAACATTTCTTCTTGATACTCTGTGGCTGTTATATTGCCTAACAAAAGTTTAACCATGGAGCGTTTACAGTCAATATTTTAATTAAAGAAAATTGGTCCAACAATACGTCTGCGTGAAATGGCTGCCCAGACTCCAACTTTTTGAGGATGAAGGGGTGTTTCCACAAAGAAATGCGGATTTTCTGAAGACCACATTCGCATATTTTTGGAGTATCCATTCAAATAAAACCAAGCTGCATCACTGAAGAAGGTTTTTTTCAACAAATTATTGTCAAATGTGTCCAAAAACCATGTACAAAACTCAACGCGTTGAGGAAAATCCTCTTGAGAAAGTTCCTGTACGGGTTCCACTCAAGTGAACTTTCTCAAAACATATTTTTATTTCAAATCAGATTTGACAACTCGATGACTTTTTACACAATCGTATCGATTAAGTATCGACTAAAAATTTTGGATTCAGAGGCTCCTACGATTACGAATTTTGTTGCTCACTCGTTATCTTAGATTTGTTTCCCATTCGATGGTAAATATCGAGTTAGTTTTGGCCGTATCAGGATATTATCTATCCGAAATAAAATATGTCGATTTCAAGGAGTGAAATATGTTCAAATGAACCTGCATATTCCAAAAATTTAACATACTAACATGGTAATGCAATATGATAGTATTTAACTGAAATGATGTCTACATAATTATATTATTAATACAAGGTAAATGTTTTAATATACTTGTATAATGTTTTACTTATTATTATCTTTGATAAAGTTATTGCGAGTTGAAAGTGAGTTGTTTGAATTGGATGTAAAGTTTTCTTGGCATAGCCGTTGGCCACGGAAGTTGATTTCCAACCGCAATGAAGTTTTGATTCTGACATATTTGCATTTCGTAAATATTATTGCCAGGGTGAATTTCAAATATAACTCGTAGTTTTCCTTAGGGCTTTTGTCGTTTTCGTTATTGCTTTCAGTGGCATCATAAGTTTTTTGGACAAGCTTTAATGCAAACTTTTTGATGGTTTTTATTTTACAAGAACGGTAGTGCGTAATTACGATTTAATTTCACAAAAAAATAGATTAAAAATTGGGTAGAGATTATAAAAAAAAAACATAATAGATAGAGAAGAACGACGACGGGAGTGAGGTTGGAACGACTTTAAAAATATATCAAAATAAATATTAATTGAAATAGGTCTTAGGATTTTATTATAATTATTGGAGAGTAACCTTAATAAATTGAATGATCATTTTACAATAATAGCACAATATTTAATACGAAGATTCAGTTGGAGTAGTATAATAAAAATATATTTTAAAGTTAGAGCTAGTTTTTGATTATAATTTGATGATAATAATAATAAATACGTAATTTGATATACATATATTTTTTTATAGATCTTTTGATTTTGTCTGATTTTGGTGAAATTCACAGGCTCTTTTCAGCAACTCAAATCAAAAATTGCTCAAGCGTTAATTATGCCTTTTAGACAACGGTTTTCTGACGGAAGATTAATTTTTGCATAATGTTGTGGGTGCTCTTGTAGGGTTTAATTGTTTTCACCCTCCAAAATATTTCTGTAACCACTTGACTGTTTTAATATGTAAATTAAGTTAGAATTTGTTGCGCTTTTCTATTGTTTGTTGTTGCTCTAATCCGAAAAATACTTTTTTATTGCTCTAGATAATGTAACAATGTGACTTAGGTAACAGTAATAAAAGTAAAATGAGTTTTGGTAGCAAGCTTGGTAAAAATCTTATATGCAACACGTGTAAAAAAGTGGGATGTTGACGTGTTGACCAACTCGTGCTTCGGCCTCGTAGGACAAATATCACGTCGCTTTTTATACATGAGTATGATTTTTCTTTATCTTCCATTTAGTCTTATTGTTAGTTTGAAGTTTATCTGAAGTTGATTGCATATCCTCAATATCTTCTGTTTACTTTCCTGCAATTTATGTTTTTTCATTTATTATTAATATGTATTATCCTAAATGTAGAAGTAAGAGGATCTGAATCCAACATATTGATATTATTTGATATCTAATTCTCTCTGTTTTATATTTTCTCTTTACTACATTCATATCTCTTCTACCTTTTCTTCATTGCATCGACTACAACAAAAAATCTTCTTCCAAATGTTTATTTTTGTAGCTGTTGAACTGGTTATTACTACGTTTGTAAAAAATTACACTTAGTATCTTCAGTTAAGTTTTGAAACTTTTTTATCGTTTTAACAAGTGTTGGTAAAAATAATTTATTTGTATAATCCATTATTTTGCTCAGTTTATGTTATATTTATTTAAAGAATTCTGGTTCATTAATTTGTGAACGTTATTTTTTATAATTTATCTCGCATTTGGGCAGGTTAAGATTTGATAAACAGTCGGTAAATAAGACTTCTGTAAAATCGATCGAGTTAAGAACAGCATGTCGTCGAATTGCAAGTTTTGTTAGTGTGTTTTATTAAAATAAACTTTTTTATCGGGTTATCCATCGCTTTTTATTTTTTCTCAGAATATATCAGCTTATTTCATCAATAAGGGAAATATGATGATACGATTGCAATTGAGTCCTTAACCCAATGTTGACATTATTATTTGACACTCCCTTACTTGATTTTGTATTATTGAATTAAATCAGAACTGCGCCATCCCGAGTTTTATTTAAAATTTTATGGGCAATATAACGTTCCGGTTTCATTAGCACCGGATTAGAAATAATAAACAGCTAATTTTAATTTTTAGGATTTTTAAAAAGAACACAAACAACTTTGTTAAATTGCTCCGAATTCCTGCTTAAGACTGACCATGAGTCTAAATAAAAATCGCTTTGATTAATGAAAAGGTAATGTTGGCCTATTTTGCTTAAAAGCAGTAAAAGATTCGACACTGCGTATATTAAATACAGCGTGAAAGTCGGCACTTTGATGAAGATGATAATACTCTTATGAAGGTCTATGGAGAAATAAAAAAGTTATAAGCGATTGAGTGCAAGTACCGAAATTTAACACTTTCTTTATTTTTGTGTTTTTTCTCTATTCTGCTACATTTGGTTTAAACACCTGTTTATTATGAAGTCATAATAATGCCGATTTTGAATGTATTATGAGGTTTATAAGGTTTATTTTTTGGGTTTTGATGAATGTTTTAAGAACTATTACAGAAGGAAGTGTTGGATAAAACTATGTATTACACACGTGTCTTAAAACAGCAAATAAGTCACTCAAGAAAAATTTCTTTCGTGACTTATTTGCCTTATAAGACACTTGTATAATAAATAGCAATTATCAAAAATCGTGTGTAATAAGCGAATTACTATGCTAATTTGAGGGTGTAATGTTGATTATTACACACTAGTGAGAGAAAAACTCGGACTCATGGAATAGTCAAATCAACCAAATGCATAACTATAGCAACCATTCTATAGGTCCCTGCTTTTAATGGGAAATGGATAAAAAACACAAAAGATTTAATTATTAGGAATGACTTTGGATAAAACTTAATATTGCACTATAATAGTATATTAGGCACTTATAAGAAAATTAAACTTTTTCTTGCGTGCCTAATATAGTACATTCCACACTCGTATAATAAACAACTATTATCCAACACCTGCTTATTATGAAGTCATAGTAATGCCGATTTTGAATTCATTATGAGGTCTATAAAGACACTAGTGGACTTATGAATCAATAATTTAACGGTTTTCTAATTTCTCATAGCAATAAGTTTTGAACGTCAATATTTTTTTTGGGTTTTGATGAATGTTTTAAGAACTTTACAGAAGGAGGGAAGAAGCTCTCGTGCGGCAAAACAGAAGGAGCAAGCTCTCGTGGCTAAACATTTCTTTCGTGACTTATTTAACATCCTGGTACAATGTGATGGGTAGTGTAGTACCTAATGTGCACGTACAAACTTTCATTTATCACATTCTTGACTTCTAATAATAAATGCTATTGTAAAAATTAAAAAAAAGTGTTTGATTCTTCTTTACTTATGTTCTATGAAACATGTTTTTCCAGCATAACCCTCTTATGATTTTTTTGCATTTTCGAATATAGCCTATAAAGAATACAATAAAACAATCATCAAAGTTTAGTCGCGGTCACCGGATTCCGGGGTTATTATGGCCTCCACGCTCCAGGCACTACGAAATTAAGTAATAATTTATTTGGATATATCTAATTTACTGCATTATTAAAATAACACTGATGCGTGCTCACATCTTCCCAAAATTTAATAAAAATAAACTTACTCCGGGCTCATTTTACCACATATCTTTTAAAACGGACCCTAAAGGTTTTGATAAAGTATTCCGCAGTAGTTCCGAATTCTCAACGATCCGGAGCCGACTCTGGTAATATCGGTTTGCCAATAAAACAGCGCTTATTTATTCACTCTTTCACCAAGAGTGTTGTCATAAATTTAGCACTGATCCGTACCGCCGCCCGTTTCTCCGAAATTAATTTATCTGTGATAAATTTCTTCACCGGAGTGATTTCCGATAATGTAGTCATCAGGCTTTGGCGAATACAATAGCCGTTCGTCTTCATTTGGCATGTCGGCTGATGTACATCTATAAATAAGTAGAAGTATTTCGGTTGAAAGCAAACACGACGACAGATACGCATACAGCTATGTAAATGATGACCCAGAAAGTATAGACGTATAAGAATTTTGACGTTTATAAATTCTCAGATACAAACTCTTTTCTGTTTCCGTTGGCGCCTATAATTCATACTTTTTAAGCACGCCATTACTTACCACAGTCGTTTATTTTGTCGCCTGCGTTCACCATGATTAAAATAACTTATTTATACACACCGAAATTCAATGCGAGTTACACGAGGTTGGTTAATTGTCTTG
This sequence comes from Diaperis boleti, assembly GCA_963583935.1. Taxonomy (NCBI): domain Eukaryota; kingdom Metazoa; phylum Arthropoda; class Insecta; order Coleoptera; family Tenebrionidae; genus Diaperis; species Diaperis boleti. The sequence continues at coordinate 57,531,593 of OY757242.1, read as the reverse complement.
TTATACGGCTATTCATTGCAATCAGGCATGCACGTGGCGATGTAAAAGACTTACAATTTTGATTAATGCAAATAAAATTCATACAAAAAATATGACATACCGTTAAATTATTCTTATTGATAGTGAAAATAATCCCTGCAGAGGAAAGAAGGTATTTAATGAAGTATAGAAGGTGTTTATAAATGATTCATACATCAAGTAGGCTTTGGACGCCAAAACTCTCCATCTAACACAGACAACTTGATGTATGTATTATTTATATGATTCACTCGATATAATTATAAGATCCTTCGAGTGACATTTGCTTTCAATACAAAACCCTAAAAAACTACAATCTAGTAGTCAAGTCCTTTGTGGCGCGAACCCACAAAATTGCAATTTCTTTCTGTTTTTGATAGGGAGAGCCCCCATCCTTTGTTCGCATTCACCCGTAATTCCTATTGATGTTACTCTGAATATGAAAATGCTCAAGAAAAACTCCAATAAATTAACTTGGTTGACACCCACAATCCAATTTTATTTATTGGCTGATGACGGACGCGACTTTTGCATATTTAAAACAAACGAATTTTTTGCTATTGTTTTTCCCCGAAGAAAACCGACATTGGCTGTCGTTGCAGTCACAAAAAAAAACAGTTTTTCTTAGTCTTCCGGAAACGATATTCCGTCTCGAGATAATCTATTTAAAAGGGTGCGACACAAAGAATGCAAAGTGACCGTCACCCACTAAAGATTCACTGAAGTGTTAATCTTCAGGGCAAATATACGAAATACTCTCACTCATCCCATTTGCGGTTCTTGAAAGCATCGACTTTCTGTTTAATTTTTATTGTGTACAAATTAATGCTATTTTAATCTTGAAGAAAAATATACAGATGCAGTTTTGTGTCAGTGGAAATAAATATTTAGTGATCTTAAATTTTGGATAAGTAGAGTTTACTTGTTTGATTGATTTTCAGTAGGACTTGATGCAGTTCAGGGTCTGCTCTGGACATTAGCAGGAGTTGAATGAGTCAGTTATTTATCCAAAGAAATAAAATTGAAATTACTTTGTTTGACCTGCTTGATAACTTGTATTTTTAGATTAGACAGTTGATTTAAAAACGATTTCAGTATAACCCGGTACAAGTTTATTTTGGATTACCCTTACTTATTATGAAATCCCATAATATGATTCATAAAATTCTTAATCAAGAGTACCTAGAAATCAAGTGTTTAGGAAACGTGTGTCGTTCATTATCTCAAGCAAGCCTGTCAGATTTTTGAGGTTAGGTTATATGAACCTCAATTGAAATTGATCTGTCCTACGTTTTCCAAAATGATTTCCATAGACGCCCTTAATAAGGAACAACATTTTAAAAATGAAAAAATAGACCTCGTGGCTGCTTCGCCTGACGCTTTGCTCTCAAATGTCTAGTCTAGTTTTGTCTTGTTTATATTATTATTAGCCTACTTCTATAATGTTCCTTTGTGTTTTTTGTTTGATTCTAGTCCATGATTCAATAATTCATTATTTATTCATTATTTGTTTGTTTTTGTCTGTAGAAACCCTACAAGTATTAAATTGTAAATTTTCTCATGTTTTTCTAATTCTGATGCTTCTACTACTTTTTTGTATACTTTGGTAACTATTATTGATTCATTGCTCTTTTATCTTTTTTTCTTTCCCTCTCAATGTCTTGTTTAATAAAACAAATAACAATCAGAAATTTTGATAGGGCTGTCGGACAACCATAAAAATTGTAACGTCACTGATAAGATCGGTGTCAGAGACCGAAATAATAATTATTAATTGTGGAGTATTACCGCATCAAAGGTTTAATAGAAAAATATTTCAATTTCAAAAATATGGACATTAAATCGACATTTAAGTTCTGACCGCTCTAAATTGTTATCACCAATACTATAGTACCAATTAAATTAAATAATGACTTCAAATTTAATTATCTTAAATCCTCTCCATATTTTACGCCTTTTAATTTTATGGTGCAATAATAGATTTAAGTCCCGTATAGAATTTTAAAGGTTTCAAGATAATGTAGAGCAGAACAAGATTTTAAGTCGGAGATTAGCGAGCTTTTAACGAGATCAAACACTCACTTTAGAAACGGTAGCGTCAAGAAACTCACACTGAAAGCGTGTTTATTTGTTTACATTCTTTAAGTGGTAACGAGATATCTTAAAAGTAGAAAAAGAAGGTGCTCCATCGCCAGTAAATCATTTAAATTTGTAGAATATTCATCAGCGAGGACATGATAGATGTTGGAACAATTTTAGATCTGTATGCTGCTCCACCGTCCACTTTATAATCTTGTAAGATTCTTGATCAAAAGAAAGCCAATCGTTTGAATCCGGCCTGGAAATAAAAAAAAACATCTTCCGTTGCCATAACTCCTATAATTTATGCTCCGAAAGCTCCTAATTTAATTATACGTAATTGAGGATTTTTTTGATTGGATGGGCAACAATCTGTTTTTCCTACGGCGCCGGTTTTAAATACATTTATGGGCAGCTGACTACTATAAATATAACAGCGTCAAAGCTCTTAGACCCCTTGTGTAAAGTAAAAGCAACAAGTTTTATCTGGATAAATTTTTTATAGGAATACATAGTTACATACAAACGTTTTTTATATTAGTGGAAAACAGTCAATAATATTATCGTCACAAGGTTTATTAAAATTTGTGAGTGTGGTGTAAATCTCGAAATAGATCATTTGTCTGAGTTTGTCAAAAAATGCCAATTTTGGATGTTGATAGGGCAAGGATAATCGTCTTGCATCAGCAGGGTTGGGCAAATCACTGAGTTTTAGATTATAAGTAGATCATCTGTCATCAGAACAGTGCGATAATTCCAATACAGACTGAGGAAGAATCGGACAATTTCTATAAGAAAAAGTTGTCAACTTAATTGTTTTAATGCCACTGTGGTTCAAATTACTACATCAGAAGAGCAAGCAAGCTATACTGGGTCTTAAACTTGCTATGTTTTTCTATGGAGTGCGTTATCTACAATTTCAGTAAATTACATTTCTGGTGCCCTTTCTCTTTTATTCTTATTTCTTCCATTATTACACTTAAACAAAGAAGCAAAATGTATGAAAAGCATCATAACAGAGTAACGAATTTCATTTATTACTTGAGATTCTTAAAATCATTATACGTCGTCAATTTAGTCTTCAAAACGATTTGTCGTGTGGGTCATTAATTTAAGGGATTTACGGCAAAAATAACAGCATTCCAACTATCACAAAGATATGCAAGTAAGTAACTGCATGCATGTGTTGAAAATCAAAGCTAATTTTTCTTGTGGAGCCTACGTGGAAGGCGACAAATCGTCGAGTTTACGCTCTAAAACATTTGTCTGGATTTTTTCAACAAAATCTACAGACTGATTTTAAAAAGAAAAAAACAAGATTTATGAAGTGAGAAGTTGGGGCAATTTTTTTTTAAAGGTATACAAGAAGGTTTCTTAATGTTCTAGTTTATTAATAAATCTGGCCCATTCCTATTATCCAAAGACGACCAAAAATTAACATAGCTCAATTTGTAATCAACATTCCAAAAATTTCAACTTCACTATTACTGGCGCTATTAATTAGACATACAGAAATTCGAAACGCCTAACACTTCCTTTCAACATTTGGCAAATTTTCATATAAACTACCTTAAACTTTCATTATAAACAACATCTCACTGACATTATGACCTCACAAACAATCTAAATGGTGATTACAGAATGTAAGATATCCGCAAGCTAAGCCAACCTTTGCATAAATATCAAACACTACCATTAATATTCAGTTATTTGGATTATATGAGTTGGAATTTCACTTTTACAATTACCGCAGCTGAGACTCCTCTAAAATCACTTTTTTAATACAGCAACGTTTCTTGAATAATAAGGGCCCTAGGAGGATTGATTACTAATAGACCACATCAAAGGTGCGGGCCTTTTAACAATAGACCACCGAAATAATGTATGCATACAAGTTCGTTGCATTATAATTATTAAGTGTTAATAACACAGTACGAAGAAAAGTGTCATTGTGTAAAATTTGTTATTCAAACGGCCGCAGCTCTATCATTTTGATTAATGCATGTGTAATGTGGTTTCGCTCGTGTTGTAGTTATTTAGAGAAGCGAAATTTAACGTTCATTTGAAATCTAAACAGTCGGAAAGACGATGTTCGTTTCAAATTGGAGTGTAGATGAAAGCTTTACACGTCTCTCTGATATAGAACTCATACTATTTAGTGTTTAATTGCAATGTAGAGAACTCTATATGCTATTGTATGATGCGCAACATTGTTTATCTAGAGTACCACATATACGCGAGTTTGAAACATGCATCAAATTACCCGTGGAAAACAAAATTTATTTTTGTGTATTTAGATGGAGAAGTTCAAATGACGTTCAAAGCCTACCTGATGTATAAATCGTTTATAAAAACTATATTTTCTGCGAAGTCGGCGATTATTATCCTAATAAAATTACATATTTCATAGAAGTGGCAAAATTAAAAGAAAACAATCTAATTATTGTATTTTTTTTTTAAATTGACCAGAAGGAGCTCCCCCTGATTCTGACCTTCACGAGGTTCCTTGCTGATCAGATGTTTTCAATCGCACATCGTAGCCACTCCCCAATGCCATGGGGTGAGTAACTACGAATACCGGGAATCATGTGCCCTGAGCAAACGCAACGACCCCAAGATAACTGCCTTCTGCATTCCGGCCGCAAGAACTTCTGCCGGCTTTCGGCAAGCGGGTATGATCTTCAGATTGGAGACGAACGAACCCTTGATGCCCCCCATGCACCCAATTACCAGAACGACCAGCTTCACCGTATAAGTTGTGTACAGCTTGCGGAGTTCGAACAGCAGGTCTTGATATTTCGTCCATTTTTCCTCCTCCTTTATGCAGATGTTATTCTCGGCGGGAGCCGAGAACTCAATTACAAACATCTGCTTGGAGGAGTGGTCCAGCAGAACCACGTCAGCCTTGTTTGCTGATATCTGTCTGACGGTGGAGAATGAATAGTTCCAATAGATTCGGCACCTTTCATTCTCCACAACGGACTCAATATCGTTCGGGACATAAGGCAACACTGGCGTTTGGTCTATCGCATAGTAGTGCCTCAAATGAAAGTATAGTACTTTCAGTGCCGCATTGTGGCGATGGATATAGGCCGAAGGTGCATATACTGGACAAGCCGCAAGTAGTAGTAGTAGTAGTAGTAGTAGTTGTTTCTGGAGCTCTGTGGCAAGCTCGACAGCTTACATTCGGGACCTCTATACCCATCACGCGGCTGCGATAGACCAAGGTGTTAATTACACCATCTTGCGCGGCGCAAATGAATCCCTCAGTCTCAGACTTCAGCCCACTTGATCTGAGAAAGGCAAATGTATGCCTTTTGGATAAGCCAAGGTTTTCCATGTTGTTGAAGAAAACGCTGTGCATTGACTTATCCATGTGCTTCCTCATGAGCATGTTTTGCTCAGAGATTCTGACGTGGGCTGTAAGACGGAGCAACTCGAGCTCGGTAATAGAATGTGGCCGAGCTCGCTCAACGTCAAAGTCAAGACCGAGTTCATCCGCTGCTCGTTGTGCTGCCTTAAACAAAAAAAGCCCCGATTCCCCGCTTCTCGTGCTCCCTGACAAAGAGCAACAAGGGGTCCGAACTTCTGATGATTTTGCAGGCTGTACTCAACATTATACGGTTATGAAGACACTCCAAACTCAAAAGTCCTCGGCCTCCCTGATTTCGTGGGAGATATAGCCTCGGAACGGACGACTTTGGATGCAGACTTCGCTGTAAATGCATCATTTTGCGTGTATCTCGATCGATCTGCTTCAACTCATCTACCAACCATTTAACTGCTCCAAACGAGTAGAGCAGGATCGGAACGGCAAGCATGTTTGTCGCAAAAATCTTGTTCTTCCCCGACAGTTCCAAAGACCAAATCCGTCGGAGTAGATTTTTGTACTTGCCGCGGAGAGACTCTTTTACTTTGTGTGACGCTTGAATGTGGTTTTGTTCCACACCCAAGTACTTGTAAGTCTTTCCGAAGTTGAGATGTCTCAGAACGCTTGCGTCGATGAGTTGAGCATCTTCGTCGAAATACTCGCATCGTCCTCTTTTGAGATGAACCTGAGCGCATTTATCCCAACCAAACTCCATGCCAATAGCATCTGTGTACTCCTGTACTATGCGCAATGACTGCGTCAGTTCTCGCTTGCCGGAAGCATACATCTTCAAATCGTCCATATAGAACATGTGCGTGATCTTATGCTTCCGGTCACCGGGTGTACCACAGCTATGACCCCTTGCACCGCGCAAGGCTACGGACAGCGGCAGCAGTGAGATGCAAAACAGAAGAGGACTCAAGGAATCTCCCTGGAATACTCATCTTCTGAACGATATCAACTCTGTTCGAACTCGGTCCCATCGGGATGTTATCGAGAACCGCGTCTTCCAGAGTGACATCAGTTGTTTTATGCATCCCACCAGTGGATCGGGTACCATAAGGCATTGAAGCAAGTGAATAATCAACTCATGAGATGTTGTGTCAAATGCTTTACGATAGTCGATCCAGGCCATAGATAAGTTGCGCTTATATTGGACGGCATCCTGCGTGACGCACCTATCAATCAGCAGGTTTTCCTTGCAGCCGTCCACGCCCCTCTTACAGCCTCGCTGTTCGAAAATTTTCGAATACATGGGGTCAATAGCCTGGAATATTCGGGAGTACAGGAGTCGGGTAAAGAGTTTATAACATGCATTTAGGCAAGTTATTGGCCGGTAGTTTTGAGGCTGGGACAAATCGCCAGTTTTGGGTATCAAAACGGTTCGCCCCTCGACAATCCACTCCGGAATGGGCCGCTCACCATTAAGCCAGGAATTAAATACCTTGGCCAGACCCTTATGCGTACTTCGGAATTTCTTCCACCAAAAGGTATTAATTCCGTCCGGGCCTGGTGTGGCAAAATTTTTGATTCCCCTAAGGGTCTCTCCAATCTCTTCCGGGGTTATCGGATTGCACACCACTGGTCTTAATTGAGAACTTCTTACGAAGTTCTCAAATTGTGCAAGGGCTGGAGTGTCTTCACGCAACGGTTTCGTCTCCTCATATATTCCCCTCCAAAAGGTTTCGACATCCCGCACCGCCGGCAATTTCTCTGGGACAGAGTTGGGCTGCTTGAAGAGCCCCGAAGGATTCGTCTTGAACATGTTGTTTTCGACTATCCTTCGTCTGTTCCTTATGAGAGCTTTTCTTGCAGTCACCAGACTGCGAACTCTGTCCATGCAGTGCTGTTTCTCCACAGCAAGCACCGCTATATTCAGCGTATGATGGGTCCGGCGAAAGTCTCACGCAATGAGCCGGATTTTGCGAGTGAAAGGTTTCATCTCCTTGATGAATTCCATCACACACTGAATACGAGAAATATCCTGCCTGGCGGTTCCTATCTTTTTGTCTATCTTTTCAAGGCCACGTTCGAACTTCCTCTCAGCCTTAGTGCTCTCACCACGTTGGACCGAAGAAGAAAGCCGCATCGCCTCTCGATAGACCATCTCGTTCAGGAGCAGGATGTCTGCATCCCCAGGGAGGTTCCTATCGAGGGATTCGTCCGCTGCAACTAAGTCGTTGGCTTTGGGCGGTGGAATTTTATGGAGAGACTTTCTGTTGGAAGGCATCACATCTACCCGAACAGGCTGACGAATCTCCGGCTCGACCGGCTGTACCTCCGCCAATTGCTCGGGTGCTCTCTCATATTTGATTCGACGAAGGTAGGCTACATAATCGCGGAGTTTCTGTGGCGCGAAAAAGTGATGCTCTGGATGTCTCTCACCCCACAGAGCATGCATCCTTGCCATGTAACCCCTTCGCCGTGGCTCGCTCGTCTCGTAGCAGTCGAGCAAGTCATTCCTGAGGTCGTTGGTCCACTCAAAGCGTCCATGGGCATTGCCTAAGTCGTCAACCGGTAAATCTCCGGAGACCCCACCATCTTCACCTTGGCCCCTATCCGAATGGGACCGGTCGTGGGGGTCTTTTCCTGCTGTGTTGGGAACAACAGTTTAGGGCTCCGATTGGTTGTTAGCCAAAAGAAACCCCGGCCGGTAATGGGGCCAATATATATGTTGCTGGTCAGGTCCTATTCGTACATCATAGTCACTCCTCAAAACCATGAGGTAAGTAGCTATGAATCCCGTGAATCATGTGCCCTGAGCAGACGCAACGACCCCAAGATGACCGCTTTCTGCATTCCAGCCGCAAGGGTCTCTGCCGGTTTACGGCAGGCAGGAATGATTTTCAGATTGGAGACGAGCGAGTCCTTGATGCCTCCCAAGTAACTTGAGTACAGCCTCCTAAGTTCAAAGAGCAGGTCTTGATATTTTGTCCGCTTTTCCTCCTCCTTGACGCAGATGTTATTTTCAGCAGGAGCCGAAAATTCAATAACAAACATCTGCTTGGGGGAGTGGTCCAATAGAACCACGTCAGGCTTGTTCGCTGTTATCTGCCTGACGGTGGAGAACGGGAAGCTCCAATAGATTCTCACCTCTCGTTCTCCACAACGGACTCAATATCGTTCGGGACATAGGGCAGCACTGGTATCTGGTCTATCGCATAATGGTGTCTTAAATGAAAGTATAACACTCCCAATGCCGCATTGTGGCGATGGATATAGGCCGAAGCTGCATACACCGGGCATGCCGCCAATATATGCATTGCTGCTTCAGGGGCCCTGTGACAAGCCCCACAGCTCACATTCGGCACCTCTATACCCATCACGCGGCTGCGATAGACCAAGGTGTTAATTACACCATCCTGCGTAGCGCAAATGAATCCCTCAGTCTCAGACTTCAGTCCACTTGATCTCAGAAAGGCAAATGTATGCCTTTTGGATAAGCCAAGGTTTTCAATGTTCTTGAAGAAAACACTATGCATTGACTTATCCATATGCCTTCTCATGAGCATATCTTGCTCAGAGATTCTGACGTGGGCTGTAAGACGGAGCAAATTGAGCTCGGTAATAGAATGTGGCCGAGCTCGCTCAACGTCAAAGTCAAGACCGAGTTCATCTGCTGCTCTTTGTGCCGCCCTAAACAAAAATGCCCCGGCTCCCCGCCCCCCGTGATCCCCGACAAGGAGCAACAAGGGATCCGAACCCTGGATGATCTTACAGGCCATACCCAAGATTACCCTGTTATGAAGACACTCCAAACTCAAAAGTCCTCGGCCTCCCTGGTTTCGTGGAAGATATAACCTCGGAACTTACGACTTTGGATGCAAACTGCGCTGTAGACGCATTATTGTAATTATTGTAATTATTATTATTACTTCGGAAATGGTCATAAATGAAAATTGAGAGAGTACTTTTTTTATTATTTTCACTTTATTTGTTTGTTCAAACTTTTACGTTTATTCTAGTGGTTACTCCTAACTTTTTATGTATCTTTATTCCTTGCTTATTAAAATGTATAGCCAGTTATTTGTTTTCTTTACAACTATATTATCTTTTTCTATAGTATCTATCTATTAACTGTATTTTCATCTTTCAACTTTTGTTTCACTATTATAAATTCTAGTTTCTACATTAAAATGCATTGTATGCTCTCTATTTGAAGCTTTAAGGGTCTCAGACTTTTAGGTTTTCAATTTCTGAAGTTGTCGGGTTTTTAGGTTTTCACTTTCATAAATTCTTAGAAATTTCCTTGAAGAGGTTCTTTTTTGTCCCTCACGGTTTCCGGATTCCGGTCGCCCATCGAACATGTTATGGGACATGATTGTATTCAGGCTGACAGAAATTCTAAGTGTTGCATTTTTTGCTGAAATCAGTATATCAGTACCAGAAGCATATGGATCCAACTCCACTTTTTATCAAAACTGAGTTAAATATGCCAATCTATTTTATTAAATACATTATTATGTTATCTAAAAAATCGAGTGTGTATAAATTGACAATAACAATCCGTGACTTTTTTTTAAGAACCAAATCCGTATTGTCCTAGAAGCATAATACAATAATAAATACAAACTAATTGTTTATTGGAAATTTCCTATTATGCACATGGATCCATATGCTTCTAAGGTACTGATATATTGTTTATAATGGACTGTTTGCAGGTTTTTTCGGCCTATTGCTTTGTGAGTCCGGAAAATTGGGAACCTAAACATATCAGACTACTTCAAAAGCTTGATTCAAAATTTTAAAACTTGGGAACCTAAGAATAAGTATGCAAATAATTTAGGACCGATAACTCAGAACCTGAAAGCTTTATAACCCGATGAACAGGAAACTCCAGAAACTTAAAACTTGAAATTTTGAAAACTTGAGAACCTAAAAAATAATGACCTGAGAACTAAGAAGAATCTAGGAACCTGAAAATTGTAGATTAGATAAACTCAGAGAATGAGAACCCGAAAATTTAGATGAACTGAGAACATAAATACCTGAAAACTTATATACTGGGAAGTTCAAAACCTGAAATTCTGAGGACTAACATGAAAGACGGACAATCTAAAAATTTGAGAAACGTCAAAAACTTGGAAATTTTAAATCTTTAATCTTTTAGAAATTGTAAAAACAAATAACCTCATGAAAATAAACATTTGAAACCTTGGTTAATTTGAAAGCCTTAAAACCTTAAAATGTTATGTTGAATTAAGAACGTAAAATCTTGAAAATGTGAGAGCCTAAAGATCTTACAAACATTGAAAACCGGAAAAGCTTAGAAATTGAATACTTTAGAATCCGAAAAGTCAGAATTTGAGAGACTGAGAACCAAAGAAACTAAGAAGCCTAGGAAACTTCAAATTGTGGAAACTTAAATTTGAGAGTCTTAGAAACCTTAGAAACCGTAAATTTGGTTTCTTTGTTGTTGTTGTTGTTGTGATTGATGTACTTAGTGCAAATAAGTCATATTTTTTATTATTAAATCGAGAATTTCTGAATCAGAAAACTTAAAAGTTGAGATCCTGAAATGCTGATAATTTGAAAATCGAAAATTAAAGATTTTACAAGCCAAGCCCGAACTAAAAGTCTGAGAGAAACCATTGACACCTGAGACCGAGAACCTTTGGGAATTTAGGAAATTAAAACTAGAAACCTCAAGAACTTAGAGACTGAGCACTTGAAACTCTGAAATATTGAGAACGTAAATACCCTAAAATTTTACGAAAAAAACTGATAATTTGATTACTTGAAAACCTCAAACCCTGAAAGCCAACGAAAGACCTGAGCACTTGAGATTTTGAAATCTTGAAAATTTCAAAACGTTTCAAAAACAAAAAATCTGACAAATTATGATTCCAGATATCGAATAACTTAATAACTTTAGAATCCAAAAACTGACAAACTAAAAACGTGAGAAAACTTTTAAACCTTGGAAAAATAAAAAACTTTGCCCAAAAACCGAGGGCCTGAGAACCTTAGGAACGTAAAAACTTTAAGCCTTGGAAACCTTATAATTTGAGAGTCTGAAAACCTGAAAACTTGAAAGTGTATCAGTTAAAGATTCATGCATTTTTTTGCTTTTTGTAAATATTAGCAGATCTCCCATTAATTTCAGTCGAAGGCTTAAAATTTACGATTATTTTCTTAATTCACCGTTCGAAAACACCTTCTGCTATACGGAGGATTTACAAAAAGTTTTCTGACTGGACTTCCGTTTCCGTGCTTAATCCTCGCCTAATTACATGATTACATTTTTATTCTCCGCCGCTAAAGAACGACGAATTTAAAACGCAATTAATGTCAAATTTCCTGATATCAGACGTGTCATTCCCCTGTAAAATTATCACTCTCAATATAAATTACCCGAAATAAATATCATTATTGATTGGTTTACGCTTTGTTGCTGAAATTAAGTTATTTCTCTTTTTTGTATCGAATTATCTTTATTGCTTTACAACGTCCAATTTTCGGACGTTGCTCTCATAAAGAGTATCAGCTTAGTACAATAATTAATGTCTACTTCAAACAGAATAAATAAACCAGTTCAAAAATCGAAATGAAAACGTTCATTTTTTTAACAAGTCTCAGATGGTATCTGTCGGTGTTCGAGCCTCAAAGAAGAAGTCCTAACACTAACGGTTTAATAATCGCCTCTTTGTAAAAGGTGTAATTAAGAATTAAGTTTGTCAGGGAGCTGACGTTAACACGAAAGAAACTTTTGATACGTGAACAAATAGAACAGGTGTTAGCGCTCATTTGTTGTTAAATTTAATAAGCGTTCTGAAGACAGACAATAAATCTCTAATCTAGTTTTTGTGATAAATCAAAGTGCAACAGTTCTACCTTTTTTAGAATGTTTTAATCACAAAGCAGTCGGTATAAATATTCAAAGAAGTTGTTCGTTTCTCTGCACACGTCCTTATCACGTTCATCTTAATACCGACAATTTACTTGTCAAGTCCATCCTCCACGAGATTTTTGTAGGCTCCCATTGTATGAGGTAATTTATTGACAAGGCAATTTTTCATTGGCATTACAATGATGACATCAGAAATGCAAGCATGTCTACTGGTTTGCTCTGCTGAGTATCAAAAATGGCCATTGTGATTTGTCCCGGAGATTACATGCATCCTGAATACCAAATTGCCCATATTCGAGAACATCCATCTTCATTATTATCGACCGTTTGATCAATATGATGAGTTGGTAAACTGTTATTTTTGTGATTAGAACGAACGCTTCAAACGATTACACAAATGGATCAGAGTGTAGACTTGACAATAACGCATAACTTTATACGTCAACCAGGGCCGGCCTTAACATTTTCAGTAGGTAACAGAGTATGACCATTTTATTGCTACAAACACATCATCACACCCATCAAAGTGTCATGTAGTGTCTATATACGCGCACTGCTTTTTCTTTGTACTACCAACATAGTCGGCAACTTTTCTTTCTGCTTCCTTAACCGACACTGTTCTTTATTTTACGAGTACGTCCCGGAAGACTTATTTTTTACTACACAAATAAATTTAGATAAAATCCTTTGAATCAATACACTGGAATTATTATTTTAGGCGTCTAACTGATCTCATCCCATAAACATGCAAAATGCAGTAGCAGAGATGTCATAAATAATCCGATAATTTAACTTCTTCGAACTGCATGTTTTTGCATATCCTGCTTAAATACACAGTGGATGTTTTGCTAGCGTCAAAATATTTATGCATAGTTCTACAAGACATCATAACTACGTATACGCAAAAACTAAATGAGGCGGTATAATAACTTCAAGACAATAAATCGGGTCTGTTGTTGATGGCTACTTTGTATCTCAGTAACGCGGAAAAATATTTCTTCGACTAAAAAGTTAAAAAGCTATAGAATCACGGATCGTTTAGCCTGTCGGTCTCGATAAATTAAACTTTACAACTTTAAGAAACTTTAATTATTAGATGGGAGATTTTCAGATATCAACGATATTTCTGTAAAAATTGGAAAATTTATGTCGACTACTTTATGGAATTTCATTATTTCACCCAAAGGTTTTTACTACTGGGTCTTACTATCACGTAGCATGAACGAGCTTTTAAATTCGTGACGAATTACGACTCGAAACCCTCAGAAAACTTTTTATTAAATTTATTTTGAAGCTGGTCTATTTTCCGTCCTTTCGTGCAACATGTGTTATTAAGCCCCGTCATTTATTACGGTCTTACTATTCTGCTAATAAATATTAATTAGAAGACACAAGTGACCCAATTACGTAATTCTCTACTAAATCATTCTGCCATTTGAAAATATCAAATCCATCTGCAAAGCAGACACCACACATATAAGGTCGAAATTTCTCATCTTCGAGTTGTTGGGTCGGATAACGCGGTATGAAACGACTAGACAACAACTTGACTGAAAAAGTTTCGAATGACTTCTGTAAATAGGAAACGATCATTAAAGAAAGAAAAAGATCGGCTGCCGGGATTTTATCGGACAACATTTTGTACGTCGACTTGACACTGGAAAAAATAAGAAATGAACAGTGTGTATCAGAATTTATTTTATTGAATTTGACATACATTATTTATATAAAAGTTTTTGCACCCTTGCAATTATCCTTGAATTTAATTGTGTCGTTACGTGCTGTAATCCGTTTTTCAACTTGATGAACATTGCTGTTTTTTGGTATCTATGTTGCCTTTGATGGAAAAGTATTTAATTCTTACAGTGCAATTCAGAGATAAACATGTCTCATTCTGTCAGGAAAGCGTTCAGTTACAGCTATAAAATTATAACGGATTTCAATGTAGGTACAAATTCGTCCGACAATGTGATATAAATTGAATGACTGATTTACTCATTCGATTTTTTTCCATTAATTAATAATATCAATATACCTATTCAACATACATATTAGCCAAAAATACTATTTTATTGTAACATTTTATGGATAAAAAACCAGTATAATCATTGTTCATTATAGTGGAAGAAAGATACCCATTCCAGATTCAGAAAACCTGAAAAACTTGAAAAACTAAAAATTTAGAAATTTTAACACGTGGGAACTTGAAAAAGACATGAGATCCAAAAGCCTTAGAGACCTAAAAACTAAGACAAATTTGAAATTTTGAGAACCTGATAATCCTAAAATCTCAAAACCTAATAGTTTGAAAACATAAAAAATGAGCAGCTGAAAAAAACTGAGAATCGGAGAACATGAAAAGTGGAACATCTATAAACTAAAACGTAAATACCTGAGAAAGTTGACCTTGCTGACTTCAACACATGGGAGCTTTAAAACTTAAACACACTTAGAACTGAAAGCCTGCGAGTTTTAAAGTCGGAGATACATAATTTGAGAACTAGAAAGAAAAAAATATGAATGTGAGACTAAAAATCTCAGAGTATGAGAACCTGAGGATATGAAAATGTCATAGGATAAAAATTAAGAACCGGAAAACATGAGAGTGTACATAAACTTGAGAGATTACAAAATTAAAAATTTTGACCTAGCAAACTGGCGATTAAAAAAAAACAACTTAAAAAAAACAGTCCCCAATATGTGGTTAGGACGCAAAATGTACTGTTATGATTTCGGGAAATGGCTTCCATTATTTATTTTTACCCTATGTACAATTTATTTTCGAGTTCTTTCATTACTACAGTACAAATACGTTATGACTATACAGTAAATACAAATTACGACAGTTTAACCCCTGGTATATAACACTCTGGACATATAACGACGCTCTCTGACTGATTGTTCACTATAACTTATCTCCTGTACTGTCCTTTAATAATAAGTAGAATCTATTTGCCGCACCCTTCTTCTAGACGACTCTCGGTTCTTCTAATGAAGACATCATACCGAAAGCGTTATTTGGATACAGAATATTCTAAAAGGTTACTAGAAAAAGACTTATCTCAAGAAAGAATGTGTATCTAAATAAAAATGAAGAAATGCAAGGTGGAACACTAGAAAATGCGGAAAGTACAAATGAGTATTTTTAATACCTACAGTTTGCTGACGACATGGTAGTGATGCCACAATTTGAGAGAGAATTACAGGACAATTGAACAACAAGGATATAACAAGACAAAAAGTACGTTTGTTTAAAGGCTAAGGGAACTTATATAAAAGTGAAGGGCAAAGGAAAATTGAGGGAAAATCAAGAAGACATGGAGTAAGGAATGGATCTTTAGAGCAGTACTAAAAATAAAGCTAGCAGAGGACACAAAAGGGCTAGGCCATGTATTCAGAAGGTCGGAAAATAATATACTGTAGCGATCGAAGTAGCGATTTCGCACAGGACAAGAATTTATAAAAGAAAGTTACTTTGTTTTGTACTATAATATTATCAAAAATGGCAGCTTTAAATTTTAAATTTTCGCTGTGACATGTTTTTTCCAATTTCTAATAAATAGTAGAGTGCCAGTCTCGCTTAAATGTGTCACCCTGTGGGCCTTTCAATTCACAAAGCTAAAATTTTCAGGAATGAAAGCTAATGTCCTAAATACATTACATATGAATTCGTCAAGAAATCGTCCTGTGCAAAAAAAAGTTATTAAAAATTTTCGAGTTTTCGATATAGTGAGTTACTTGATACATGGTTTGATTTTTCTGATATTTTTTCAAAACATTCTCTGTAGCCCTTTGGCCAAAAATAAATAAACAGTTTTTCAAACGCATTGAGTTTCCCATCTTGTAGCAACTTTAAACTCATTTTTCTCGACTTTACGTCCGATGAAAAGTAATTACTTTATGCCATTTTCGCCGTTTCTCACCCGTTATCTCCAAATCTAAGCCCTAAATCAAAAAAATGTTCTCTTGTAAAAGTATTGCTCCATTTATTGTGATTCCTACAGTACCACTTTCATATTTTTGTCGTAAATAATAAACTAGAAACAATTATAAATGTAGAATGATGTAATATTTGGAAGTCTGGAGACCGCGCGAACCCCGATCACCCTCTCTCTCCCCACTACGTCCTTCGCCTATCGTAATTATAGCATCAGGCAGGTTTTTTAAAATATTGGAAATTATTCTTACGTGTTCATTCTGTTGGATTGGATATGTAATAGTTGAAATGAACAATTACGTCTATGCTTACCTTTTTACACTTACATGCGTCATTAATTATGATGCTACCTCTGGAAACGAGTGTAAAGTTTGAAAAACTGGAACTATCTTAGAGTTTAGGGTTTTCCATTCATAATCCAAATAGCTATATTATTATACGTATTATATAGAATAATTATTAAATAATTTCGTCAAATTTAACTCCCAAATCATTTAAGAGTTCTTGGCACACTAGATAAGTCTTTATCAACAGTCTTTACATTATGGATGGAAAACCCTTAACTCTAAGATAGTTCCAATTTATCATACTTTACACCCGTTTCTAGAGTTAACATCATTCCCAACAACATGTAAGTGTAAAAAAATAAGCATAGACGTAATTGTTCAGTTAAATATTACATAAACAAATTTTCTATATTGCAAAGCTAAATGGTGTAGTTGTACAAAAATAACATTACATGTATAGGCTCTTGTCCAAACACAACAACAACCATTATTGAAGAAAAAGATGATATTGATATAAAGTAATTTTTGTTTTTATTTTGTTTGATTTGTTTTATGTCTTAATTAAAAATTGTCATTGTTTTGTTAATTCCTATTGAAAAAAAGCAGTGTTATTTTGAGAGCTGTATCGAAATTATTCAACCAAAAAAGGCTAATAACTTTGATATAACTTTTATATTATATACTATAAAGAAAAACGCATCTAAGAATTATTCTTTTCCAATATTTAAATTTCTATGTGAATATGTTTGGCATCCACAAAATTATCAAAAATATTAAACAGAATAAACACGTAAGAATAATTTCCCATAATTTTATTATTTTTAAAAACCTGCCTGATGCAATGAGGAACTTGCATGATTTTTTTTCTACCTCGAAACTTTCTCCAAATAAAGCTATCCGGTAACAGAAAGCCGTAATTTATTTATTTTTGTTCAATGTTCATCTGTAATCGAATAATAAATAAAATACTTTCGTTGCAAGTCAGCGCTTTCGTACGCGACCTAAAACGCAGTGTGATTGGCCGATCAAAAAATTACGTCACGCAACGGTAAGAGCGCTCCACCGTACGAGCTGCACAATGTAGTTCTGGCGTGTATGCGTCTGATTTTAAATTTCTGCAGGTTACAAATGTCTGAAGAAGCTTGCATGGAGGTAGAAAAACATACGATGATACAGTCTAAAAACCCGTTGTGTTATGAACTACATTATGCTCGAATTACTGCATCAAAAGCTTATGATGCTGCACATTGTCAAACCTTTACTGCAACATTGGTAGAAAATACGAGCTTATGGAGCTTCCAAATTTGAAGTTTCAGAAGCAACGCAAAGGGGCATTATCTCAAGTTCTTTGTGAGGTACAGAGGAAATTGGAAACATGTAGAAATTGTGGTTTACTATTAAGTTGGCATTATCCATTCATTATTGCTTCACCCGATGGTATTTCGGATGAGGCAGATCTTGAAATAAAATGTCCTGAAATCAAATTTATAATTCCTAAAAATGAAATCACTGGTAAGTGTTTCGCTGAAGTGATGGAGGGAATCTTCCACATAACTTTCGGCCACCGTCGACGAACGCCACCCGCCATGTCTTTTTAGCCCACACACATTAACTCCTTTATTGACTAAAAGTGTAGCCGATGTGCATCCAAAACAGTGCCCAGTAAAAGCTTCAGCTGCTTGCAACTTTAAATACTTTGCTATTTTTGAGGGCCAGCCTCCAATTGCGCTTTTTTCTACGACTTGGGCAGTGCATTTAGCATTTCGGTAGTTCAGAAATAAATGATCTGACCTAGCGTTGCTTGATCAAAGTCTTATGTATTTTCCAAATAATGAACTGCTTTATTTTCTCTTTCAATAACTGTGAACGTTCGCTGAATATTCGTTTTTGTATTTGGAACATTTACTATAAACATTCCTTCACGTTCTTATTCTGTCACTCATATTTTAATATTATATAATTCCTCTCGTCTACAAGTGCCCGAGACCCCCAATATTATCATTACTACCTACAAATATACAAGAATAATGTTTTATTAGAACCCAAATTTGCCAGCTCATCATCTGAACATAGCTTCTGAATTAAAAATTGTTCGTCTGGTGCTTCATTCAAGAATTTTTCCATGTCTTTTTTGGTGAAAACTCGGTCTATATCCAATATTTTTTTTATTAGAAGATAAGCAATTATTGTAGCAAACTTAGAAATGTCGATAGTATCATAGAGAAAATTTGTACTCTTTAGCATTGAATACTCCGCCCATAAACTGCCCGTTGTCTTCAGTTGTCCACTTTTCACCACAAAATACGCTAACAAATCCTTTTCATTTAAAGCAATCTTCTTTGCTTCAGGCCATTCCTTAAAAACCTTGTTCATATCGGACTTTGGATTTTTCTGGGATTATTGCCGAACATCCTTCTTGTTACGCTTCTTCAAAATCATTCGGTAGATTATCACTATCGATATCGGAATCGCTCATTTTTGCTTCGAAAACAGAACTATAAACGATTCTAACAAAAACCACAATTTTACATGATTTTACTTGTTTGGGAAAAAACTATAGAAACCATCGAAAAGCCACCCAATATTTTGAGTTTCAATTTTCGCGTATTATTCCAGATACTCCAATCGTGCAAAAAACAAACTCTTACCGTTCTCCATACTTAATATACTATTTACTGTCGGCTTCAGCCATAGCGTCGTATTAATTAATTTAAACACAAAACACACACAAACCAAACGAGTACTTCTACAACTCATGCTAGAGTTAAAACGTTTGTTTTGACAATTTTTCATTTCATCGCTCATAAACAGACCACACAATGCTTCTTCTACGCGCGGCAGTTACTGTTGCGTGACGTCACCCACTCACTGCGCTCTGTATCACCGTTTGCCGGACGCTTTTAACCGCCGTGTTTTAAACTTTAATTTGTGAAGTTATTTGGCAACCAATCATCATAAATGCAACACCGTTGAAATTGTAATTTTTTTCTCTATTTTTCAAGATTATAAAAAAAATTTATGCAAGTTGTCCATTACGATAGGCGAAGGACGTATATTTATAATTGTTTCTAGTCTATTATTTACGACAAAAATATGAAAGTGGTACTGTAGGAATCACAATAAATGGGGCAATAGTTTTACAAGAGAACATTTTTTTTGATTTAGGGCTTAGATTTGGAGATAACGGATGAGAAACGGCAAAAATGGCATAAAGTAATTACTTTTCATCGGACGTAAAGTCGAGAAAAATGAGTTTAAAGTTGCTACAAGATGGGAAACTCAATGCTTTTGCAAAAACTGTTTTATTTATTTTTGGCCAAAGGGCTACAGAGAATGTTTTGAAAAAATATCAGAAAAATCAAACCATGTATCAAGTAACTCACTATATCAAAAACTCGAAAATTTTTAATAACTTTTTTATTAAACCTGCATCAGAATCGGCGTTTAAAGCACGCCTGAGCGTGCGAATACAGGCGATTAAAGCACGGCGAGCTTTAAAGGTTGTCAAGGAAATATAGGTATCATTATAACTTCATCAAATTTGAAAACTTTTCATATTCCTTCAGATATGGGTCTTTTGACTTCGATGGTAGTATTTTGGATTCCGCTTGTTCGGCCAATGCTTCTATATCGGGTGAAATCTCGTTTTAACTCATTTTTCCTCGATTTTTGCTGACACGACTAAATGCAATGACAGACGTGGACGCGAGAGAAACGTAAACAATAATTGTCGTAACTAATGGCAATATTATTGCGCCATTTCGATTCATCACGACAAAAAATATAAGTTTTTAGTGCTTAATTTGTTTCCAGTATTGCTGGTATAATAAAAAATAGCGTAAAGTATTCGTGGATAACTGGTCTTTAAAACACTACGCCGTCGTGCTCGAAAACTCGCGCGTGTTTTAAAGACCTTGTTATCCACTCATACTTTAATATACTATTTTTTGCACAGGACGATTTCCTGACGAATTCATATGTAATGTATTTAGGGCATTAGCTCTCATTTCTGAAAATTCCAGCTTTGTGAATTGAAAGGCCCACAGAATCGTTTTCTGAGCGACTTAGCCGTCCGCGAGCACTCCACTAAAATAAAGAGATTACTTGTAATACATCGTTGAACGCAGATATGCAATTAAATGATTATAAGTATTATCATTGTGTGAACCTCGTGAAAGTCAGAATCCTTCTGGTGAATTCGTTAAAAAAATCAATAATGTTTTCTTTCAAATTTCAATTCGGTATTTACACAAAGATTAGTCAAAAAGATAGTGATCGGTTTTTAAAAGAATTCTCTATAATTATTTTGGTAGATTTTTCCGATCGCAAATAATTATGGACAGTGTAGATATTACATGATGTAATCTTTGCTTTCCACTCCAATGTATGTAACATTTCGCCAATCCCAGTTTGAATTTTCCCAACCGCACCAGAATTAGCGCTGTAATTTTAGCAATACCTTCTTTTTTGTCAGCACTCGACGTTTATGTGTAATAAATAGAATTCCGTCTTCATGTCTTCATTCCTTTTTAATTCTTAATTTTTATTTCTTTAATTGCAGCATTTACTTGCTATAAAGGGAAGAAGTACATTCTTCAGATTGTAATATTTGCACCTAATACTTTTAATTGCTTTTACTGCAGTTCCTGTTTGCGATTATACCATTTTCGTCTTTTAGTTTACTGGAACTTATTTTAACACAAACAAGTAGATACAAGGTGTTTATAAAAAAATTGGCTTTTAAAAAAAAGAGAACCGACTTCAAAAAGTGAAAAATAATTGAATACATGTATTATTACATGTACTACCCAATGATCTGTCTGAAGTCGGTGCCAAGCCAAATAGGTTACAAATTTGTAACATATTGTAATTATACAAAAATATCAACAACGTTATAACGCATACAAAATTCGATATCATTCGAGACGATCGTCAACGAAGTCTGCCGTTTGGGATGTTTTGCTCAGCACGAGCCCCCCACCCACGCTTACGCATTCCGGTGCGTTCGCCGGGAGACCTTCGATGTGGCTGGAGCAGGCAGCCTACCTATCTACTACCTATTTGGCTTAGCACCGACAGATCATTGGGTAGTACATGTAATAATACATGTATTCAATTATTTTTCACTTTTTGAAGTCGGTTCTCTTTTTTTTAAAAGCAAATTTTTTTACAATTTTAAGTGATAAGTTAGTGATACCTAATAAAGACGCTTCTCCAATATTGAGGTCCTCAATAAAGGTGACGAAGAAATCGGTATGAACATAATTATATACATAAATAAAATGAAGAAAAAATATGGGGATTTTTCTCGATTTCCATGGGATCCCTGATCAGATAATGATTTTTTGACAATGGAACCACGTCAAGAGTATACCCTTTCAAATAAAAGAAGAATTTTGTAAACCGATCCACAACTGACAAAGAAATCGGTGAACATACATGATAAGTCGGTTAAAAAGGGAGCGAGAATTTGAGGATTTTTCGATTTCCATGAGATTCCCTAATCAGATCCTGGATTTTTTAACAGTGTAACCACCTTTAGAGTATGCCCTTTCAAATAAAAGAAGAATTTTGTAAATCGGTCCACAATTGACGAAGAAATCGGTGAACATACATGACAAGTCTGTTAAAGAGGGAGCGAAAATTTGAGGATTTTTCTCGATTTCCATGGGATTCCCTGATCAGATCCTGACTTTTTGACAATGGAACTACCTCAAGAGTATACCCTTTCAAATAAAAGAAGAATTTTGAAAATCGGCCCACAATTGACGCAGAAATCGGTGAACATACATGATGAAGTCGGTTAATAAAAGGGAGCGAAAATTTGACGATTTTTCTCGATTTCCATGGGATTCCCTGATCAGATCCTGATTTTTTAACAATGTAACTATCTTTAGAGTATACCCTTTCAAACAAAAGAAGAATTTTGTAAATCGGTCCACAATTGACGAAGAAATCGGTAAACATACATGAAGTCGGTTAATTAAAGGGAGCGAAAATTTGAGGATTTTTCTCGATTTCCATGAGATCCCCTCATCAGATCCTCAAATGGTGGCAATGGGACCAATCTGTAAGTATACTCTTTCGAATAAAAGAAGAATTTTACAAATCGGTTTCTAAATGACGGAGTTCTGCGGTAACAAACATTAAAAAAAAAAAAAACCGAATTGATAACCTCCTCCTTTTTTGAAGTCGGTTAAAAAGATTCATACATCAAGTAACCTTTGCATGCTCCATCGAACTACACAGAAATTTATGGTGAAAAAAAAAAACGTTTCAGGTTAATAACTGCTTTTGTTAGAAAACTGCCGATTTACTGGTTTGAAATAAAAATACACTGTAGTTAATGAGATCAATGAGCCGATTATTTATTTGTTTTTCTGTGGCTCCAATTCTGGTGAATTATATGATATAGAATGAGAAACTAAATAAATTTGAGCGAGTAAATATAGACATAGGGTCTTCAGAAATGAATGTCAAATTGTCAAAACTCTCCATCTAACTACCTACATGTAAATTATGTTATCCACAGGCAACATGATGCATGAATCATTTATAAAGACTCGATATAAGTATTTGAGATCAATAATAACATGAACAGTTTTTATTCGAACGAAAGGAGAAAAACATGTGTAGCGAAAAAAGTTACTAATGAATAGTCGGGAATCATGAATTTTTGTCGAATAAGAACATTGGAACATTAAGTACCACCAAACTTATTCTTTTTCTACAAAATAATATTAAACTGCCTTTACAACAATATATTTTTTTCTAAGTATGTATAGTATAAGGTCTTTATTTGAGAAACTACAAACAAATGTTTCTACATTCATGGGCGAAGTCTAGCTACAGGCAGCTATTCAACTTAACTCTTTATAATTAATTAGCAGGTACCCGGCGTGGGTTGCTACGACCTTTTGATATTTTATGTGCGAAACTGTCACTGCTCAAAACTAAAACTGTCACTTTCGAAAAAACTGAAGATTGTCTGATAATTTCTTCAAAATCGGACCAGCCGTTTTAGAGCCCATAGGGAACATACATACATACACGTAGCATATAAGTAGTGCCACCGTCTAAACTCGAAAGACAAACTCAGTAATAAAGAAAAGAGAAAAGAAAAATAAATGGAAAGCTTTCTATTTATTTCTAATATTGTTCCGAAAACTATTCAGTCTTATTGGAGGTAAAAAAATCAATAAACTTATTATAGAGTTTAATAACATTGTATGTAAAGGATCTTTGGAAAGTGGTGGTTCTAAATCTAAAAGTAATTGTAATGTCTATGATGACGCAATAAACCCCTCCTGAACACTCCTGAACACCCAAACCATGACCCAGACAACAAACACAATACCACAAACCATAATTAATCGTTGCCACTATGAAAACTTACGAACAATCAATGTTAGTTATTAACAAAGTTTAACACAACTTCAGTTGGCACAAAAGCGTAAGGTGCAAGCTGAGATGTCGATATGGAAATTTAATTCGATATTGCGCAATCAAAGTAATTCACTATAATCAGGAATGGTGAAAAGCAAACAATCTACACAATAATGAAGGAAATTGAAGCCAGCATGTGGTACAATCTACGTTATTAAGACATATTGTTAAATTGAAAGGCCCTAGGATTTTTAGTAGTAGCGGCAGACGGAAAGTATTCGGCCCAATTTTAACCCCTTGGATACCACTTGGATTAACAATGTCGTATTAAGGACCGTTTTCTTACAGACAAGATCGAAGTTGGGGCACATTAAGCACGACTTATTCGGCCTGGAAATGATAGCAGTAGGTATGTTATAAATCACGCTATTGAGAAAACGGAAATGTGGACGCAGTTCCGTTGTCTAAATGTATGGTTCTGATATGAAATGAGAACAAAGATAAAGAAGAATTTGCATGTTATAATATGTAGAGATACAAATTATGTTTCTCCACCGTCAATGGTAATAATCTTTATATTTTTTATATTCTACAGTCAGAATAGTTGCAGCAAATAAAGTGGATGAACCTCGCCATTGACACCTTGTCAGACATCGTTTAAATTTTAGGTTAGGGGCAGTCCATTAATTACGTGAGGTGTTTTTCTGTTAATTTGGACCCTTCCCTCCCCCTTGATGAGGTTTGGTGAGATTTGGTGAAACCCCCCCTCCCTCTCACGTGAGATTTATTCCTTAGGGTTTAAGTTTAGGTAATGCGTAATAAAAAAGAAAGAGGTGAATAAAAAAATGCAAGGTGTTCTATTTGAAAAAAAAAAAGTTTTGGCCATGGAAAGATATCAAAAGTTGGATTTTTTCTCTTAAGTACCACATTGAAATCAAAAAGTATGAGCCACACATGATATCTCTAACCTTGTTTTACCTACGTACAAACTGTTATAATTTTATGGTTAATAGCAAAGCCTTTATAAATTTTTTGTAAAGCTGTGTTTTTAACCAATAAAAATGAAAAAACATTACACAGCTGTATAGCATTTCCTATGGCAAAGAATAATATAAAAAATATACAGGAGGTGCTATTAAAAAAAGTTGGATACGGTCCTGGAAAATTGAGCCCGGTAAGGCAACTCAAAATATTTTTAGGAAATGCAGTTTTTCCCGTATAATTTTATTCCATTGATCAATTTTCTTAAAAAAGTATTAGTAGGTAAAGGCATAAGAGACTGATTCCACACTAATGACTCACCCTGTATAATAGATACCACAAAACGAATACAAAACATTTTTTACTAAGTATAGTACTTTCAAGCAATCAGTGACTTTTTTGAAAGCACGAGCTTTACATATTATTAGAAATAAGCTCAGGCGCGAACTTAGAAATCTTCGAATGTCTCGCCAGATGGATTAACCAAAAATTCGACGATGTGCCCAAAGACTTTTCATTAAGTTGAATGAATGAATAACGGAGCTCGTGGATGTGTAGGTCAAATCCCAAAATTAATAAAAGAAATGAGTTTGTTCACTTTTCGAATTCGACGTTGAAAGGGAGAAAAGATAATAGCCGACTAGATCGTCGGCGTGTAAAAGCTTGTCCGAAGCACAAAACAGGTAAATTAGTCTTTCATTTACCAACTAATATCGAAATTGCATGTCTATAAATTTCCAAGAAAAACCTAGACAAATGGGTCCCATACAAATCCGACAGAAACAATTAGGAGCATTGAACAAATGAATAGAAAAATGTAATGAAAAAAGCTGGGTAATAAATCTTCTTGAAAGAGTGGCTAACTGAGTGAGCGGAATACATGATTTTGTATAATAAATGATGACATGACCTCTACGAGGTTTAAATGTTTAATGCTTGTAAAATGACTAACAAGACATACTACGGAACCTCGGTTGTGCTCCACATTTTACTACCTTTTTATTGTTTCTCTTGGGGTTGCCAAAATGATGGCGCGCACGTGACGGATATATGTTGCTGCTGGGAATCTCATTTTTTTATTTCATACAGTGTTTTAATTTATGATTTTCGTAAACGTTTACGTTTCATTGCATTCATGACCGTGATATTACCCATAAATTTTATTTAAAGAGGGATTATATGGAAAATTTTAATGTGCTAGCTGAAGTAAACCTACTTTTTAAAAGCTAATTAAACTGCTAATGTCTTATTTGTATAATTATAGCAGTTCACACAGTCGGTCCATACATTTTAAGAATATCTCGAGTCATAAAGTGCAAGCGTGGACGAAATTTATAATGAACTTATTTTACTAAGTACATTTTTATCAAATTTAAGACTTATTGTGGGAGCGTGAGTTTTATGATAAGAACAAGCATAAAGTGAAAACATCGCGTTTTAATGATATAACTATGTCATGAGGAACTTATATGTAAATAAATTTTGAAAGATAATGATTAATGGCGAGAATGTTACTGACAAGTTGATTAATGTGTGCATTTAGATTTTAATAGTAACAATAGTAATATAATTAATCTGCAGTCATAAATCTGAACGCAATAATAGTTTTACCGGGTGTTGTTTATTTACATTACATTAATTTTCATGTTCGCACCCTTTTAAAAAAAAAAAGCGGTCAAAGGATTGCATGCACATTTCTTGTTTTAAAGCATTGGTGACGACAAGGATTAAATATAGTTAAACAGCTTCCATTTGGCGGAATAAACTACTTCTAATTGGTAAACAAAATTTAAAATTATATGACAGTTATAACATAATTTCTTTTCCGACGAAGCATCGCTTCATCTAAGTGGCTACGTAAACTCTCAGAATATGAGAATATGGAGTTATGATTACCCGAATTATGGTGCAATCCTTCATGCGGCGCGCGGAACTATAGATTTACTCCAAGAATTTTTCGATGATCTTTTAATTAGTCGAAATACACCGATAATATGGCCTCTCAGGTCTTGTGATTTGACTCTTTTGGATTTTTTCTTGTAGCGCACTTATAAATAAATCTTTAAACTCCGGTAAAAAATTTGGAAGAGCTTGCCCAAAGAATTACTGAAAAATGTGAAGAGGTGAAAAATTCGCCAGATCAAGCTCGGCTATGTTTGCAAGAATGTGGAGATCACTTTCAGCATTTATTATGAATAATTATTTAAATAAACGTTTATGTACTTTCATTCTAACAACCCTTAAAATTATTTTTAAAATAAGTAAGGTTACGGTTAGGTTTTCTGGTTGACGTTTCAAACTGACAGCTATAAGCAGACGAAACAATTCGGCGGGTGCCTCCGTTCAAATTCCAAGGCTAGCTAGGAAGCAAGCTGCTCAGGACCAACAGGCATGGAAAGTGATCGGAGACACCTTCGTTTCATGAGTGAACGGCGAATGGCTCATGAAGAAGGAGAAAAAGAAGAAGATAAGTAAAGTCAATAAGTTACAATGTACGAAATAATTAATTAATTAAACTAAACTAATTCATTAGAACTCTTGGACAAATCAAGTACAAAACCATTTAACTTTTAGATTTTTTTTAATTTAACCGAAGGAATCAAATACATATTTTCACGCGGAGTACAGAAACTAGAGCCTATAACTATACCCAATCGGGAACACTCATACCTAAGAAGTGCGCTATTGACGAGAAAAAAATTAAAAATGAATTTCCCCATGTAAAATCGGGTTTGTTCAGATTCAATGCACTGACCTATCTCAAGGTTCTACGTCATCACTAATAGCGCGTATAAAGATATAATTATTACAGGACTGGTCCTCTGATTTTATTTATTATTATTTTATTTATTATTGAGTGTAAATATAAGTGACAGTGACGATGAAGTGACCAATCATTTCATTAATACCGTCTAATACACCTTTAACAGCCTGCTATTACAGAAATCACAGAAGATACATCAAATAATATTCCGCACAAAATTCATAATTTAGTTATGTAATGTTTTTGCAAAAAACGCTCGAACAGGTCGATTTTTGTTTTCAAATTGTCGTCATCTGTTTTTGAACTATGACACCGTCATCAATTTTTTTAAATGGCAACCCCCAACTTTTTTTTTGGGTTTTAGATGCACTTCTCAATTCTCTATTCAATAAGAGTAAAAAAATTGTAAATTGGATAACTTCGTAAATTAACGTAAAGTATAAATTCTTTGAATAACCATCATTTTAGATGTTTCACATCTGCCGGGCGTCCCGTTTCTCAGTTTCTTTCTTTTATGCTGTCTGTTTTTATTTCATTAATTCTATATTTTTCAATTTTTAATTCTCGAATTCTTTGAACCTTCATTATCTTTCCTTCTTTGGTTTAGAGCTTTTTGTTTTACATTTTCTGTTCTTTGTTTCTCAGTTTCTTAACCTTCTGAACTAGTTTCTTTGTCCTTTATTATCTTTTGTGGATGGATGGAAATTCTAAGATCATTATTAAATAATATCTTAGACACTGATGAATCATCGATGATAAACTCAAATTTTACCAAAAATATGTAGTGATTATCTTCAAAAACATGTATTTTTTTTGTAGCACATACATATTACAAACCAAGCTTTTGTCGCAACAAACATGTTCACTAAACATAAAGCACGCATTGTTATCTTCATCAGCTCTCATCTTGCGATCTTTATAGGTCAATTAGACCCACGTCTGAAGACATCATCAAACCTGACCTACGCATTTGAAATAACGAGACTTCAACGACGCCGATAAAAACTGGTGGTTTCAAATAAATTCAGGATATTGCCATCGGAGTCGACTGGATGTCCTGTCACATATTTTACATTTCACCATTTTATTGTGGAATTTAATGTGAAGTAGCATGTTGTCCACGCACTATTAGATAAATACCAGTGTAGTTCGCGACAGTTAGCATAAAACTGTCACCGACTGGAATATTTAACTATACTGCACGTTTTTTTATTGCTGTCATATTTTTCACTAGGCTGAAAAAATGCTTACAGATTCGCTGTTCAACCGCGTTGAGATATTTAAAAGTCGCTCGCTCTGGAAGCATTATGATGCAACAAGCGGGGTCGTAAAATAATGAAAAAATATGTGTATCCTGAAGTGCTTTTTTGTTGTCTCGTGATCTAATAATATATTCTCGTTAGCAAAAATAAAAAATAGTTCTTTGTCAAATGCGGAGACATTAATTTAGGGTTTTTTATTGGGTGTAAAATAAGCGTCGTCATATAAATTTAGTTTTGAGTTGCTACAAATAAAGTAGGCATGTATTATTTGATCCAAAATTTTCAATGTACATTCATAGCTGTTTACTTCACCTGTATATTTTCGAAATTTTTGTGCCCAAGTCAAGAAATGTCAAATTTGATAATATTTTTATTAAAATCAGAAACTTCCTTTCAGGTTTGAAAATGTCCTCATCCCGAAGCTTAACTGAAGTTCAAAATGGAAAGTGTTAAGAAAGCGTCGCCAATAGACCAGTCCTAAACCTAGTGAACGATGAGTGGAGCTCCGATTCCGGATGTCCAGTACACCGCACCCTTCATAAACACCCAGCTGAGCGGCGGCAACTCCAGCGACTCTCCGGCATTCCGGGACTCTCACATATTCGATGCTGTCATAGTGTCACCTCAGTATAAGGGAGCTCAGCCCACGTTAGCCGTCTCTGACGTCAACTCCACAGAACTATTAACGACACCGACGCCGACTGATCTTAATTCTTACTACTTCTTTGAGGTAAGAATTTCTGTAATTTACCACTGAGCGTGGAGCGGGCTTTTAGAGAGTTAACTGATTCGGAAAACACTCTTATATAGAGTCTACAGTTTGCTGAAATCCGTGAAGTTTTAGCACGAATGAGGTACAGTTCTGGGCTCGACTCATGATAGGTACCTAATCAAAGTGACTTAAATTTTGTTTCGTCAAAAACTCGTCAAAATATCGGAAGACCCGAGATACTAAACTCAGACATTTCTGTGAATTCCAATAACAAAGATCATTTAAAACACTCCCAGAATCAGTTATCCTCGATCCTCAAACACCTGATGATTATGCACCAGATTCTCCATTACCTTTTTATCTGAATCACATTGTTCTAATGCTTGGTCTAATGCACAAGTAATGAACGTTATATTGTGGAAAATGTTACTTCCTAGATTCGTGACTTGTAATTGTGTTTTAGCCTATTGAAGTCAAAATATATAAACAGAATGATGAATAAAGACTTGTTGAATAGAGCATTGTAAAGGATTAGTAGTAGGCATGGATGAATCCTGATATATGAATTTTTGTAATCGCAAGGACAAAACGGTGTTCAAATCGGTAAATTAGCGAACGGTGTTTCAAGCTTATCTAATTTATTCGACTGTTAAGCTGATGCATTCGCGGCTGATGTCGTAATAAAATTTTGGTATAGGGCAATTAGGTGGTAGTTTTTGACGCAAATGCGCATATGTCGAGCTTTTTCCGAATACAGCGTTTTAAAAATAACTGTAGAACGGGTTTCTAATTGCAAAAACCGTTTAAT
This sequence comes from Diaperis boleti, assembly GCA_963583935.1. Taxonomy (NCBI): domain Eukaryota; kingdom Metazoa; phylum Arthropoda; class Insecta; order Coleoptera; family Tenebrionidae; genus Diaperis; species Diaperis boleti. The sequence goes on along the minus strand of OY757242.1, from coordinate 57,501,139 downwards.
TTAATACGCTTTATAATCAAAACGTCGCGTTAAGTCCATGTGATGGACCCGCTGGAATTTAGATGGTTTACATAAACGATAAGGGCATTAAAATTTGTTTAAAAAGCACATTTGTATTATAATCTAATCGATTTCTGTTATTATCCGGGTTTGCGCATTCATCTAAAAAGCTTATTTATTTATTAGAAGGCAGCCAATATACAGGGAGATTAGTCAAAGTTTGTCATGCCCGAAAAACCGCTTGTCGTAGTATCCGGTTACATTAAATTTATGGTTCTGAATGTCAAAACTGGATTTGTTTTATCGATTTTGTTGACAACTTCATATTTGTTTCAATAAATTTGTCAATAATCGTCGGCTGCAGTTAGCGAACTAGATGTATTGAAGTATGTTACCATTGACTACGTCTTTTCTTTATGTAAAACTTTACGACTTTGTAAGTTGTTTTTTTCAGTGTACACCAGTGTCACTTCAATACCTTGTAATTACTTACAAACGTCAAGTGTGGAAGCTGGCAAATTAAAATTCCCTGACCACGCATTTAATGCCGTGACATCAGGACATAAGCAGGAATAAAAAGAGAAGCTGAGACATGCAATCTCTGTCGGAAGCTTAAGTGTGACCAGATACGAATCCCTGGGGCAAAATGTATGAGGAAATGGTAAAAAGACAGGGGACAATGGCACTTAAGAGTGCTGCAATTTATGCACTTTAACGTGGCTGATATCTGGGAATATCCCGATGAAATTGACGCAATTTCATTTTTAATTAAACTTTACAACCGTGAATAACTTAATCGTTGACAGCTTTTAGTCGCAGTGACGGCGCCACACTTGAGTTTCAGCGGAAGAGTGTAAGTTTGTAAATAAAACTTTAAACTCGGGAGTTTTCAGTAGTGGAAATTAATTTCAGGGAACGATTGTCGAACTTTAAATTGTGTGTAAAAAACGATACTAAACAACAACAGTATTGACATAAAATGAACATTGTAATTAGTACATCTCTCTAATTGGAAAAATCTCTTTTAAGTACTTACTATGATAGGTATACATTTTCCGAGCATTTTCTTAATTTGAATAAGTATATTAGGTACTGTCTGATTTATACAGGGTGATTTTTTGAAAACGATCCATCCTAAATATGTAGAAACAAAAACGTTATGTGCAAAATGCTGAAACCGGTCAATTTTGTTTCTGAGGGGGACACTTAATTAGTATAGTTTTAGACCTGCAGGTGCATCCCCTTGGCCGGGGCAGCAGCCTCCTCAAAAATCTTAAATGGAACAGGGGATTAAAAAGTTTATTTTTTGAAGGGTCCATTTAACCTCTTTTTGACTGTCTAGTAGTTTTTTATTTCTACGATTAGTTTGAAGAAAACGTCACTTTTGTGACAAAATTTGCTAGTTAAAAAAGTTAACCTTTTTCTGAAATATCAAGTATTTTCTGAAATAAAAACTGTTTCTTATTCATTGACATTGACAATTATTCAGTTTTAAAGTAAATCTGCATACGTTTGGATGAAAAAATGGTCAACTCAGTTGCTGAAAAAGTTGAAATTATTTTTATTTACGGCTCCCAAAACAAATGTTCTAAACATATTCATAAACGACATTTCAACAAGATGGAGCTCCACCACATTATGCCTTAAACGTTTGCAATTGGCTTAACAAGCGATTGCCGACCCATTGGATTGGCAGACGTGATGCAATTGAGTTGCCAGTAAGATCACCACACTTGACAAGTTTAGATTTTTTTCTCTGGGGCCATTTGAAGTCAGACAACGAATTGTTGATGAATGCAGGCGAATTCAGCGAGAACCATTTCAAAAAGTCAGAATTTGAATTTGAAAACTGGATCTACTATTGCCTGGGATAAAACGCTGCTCATTTCGAGTCTCTCTTGTAAAATTCAAGTGTTTTAAAAGAAAAAGTTTTTATTTTTGAAGAATTATTTTTTTCATCATTAATGGTGTGTTTCTTTACTTATTAATTGAAATTTAGCTCATTACTTGACGTTAAAATCTAAACAGTTGTTCATACATTAGTTTCATCAAAACATTTCAATATGTCTTTGATAGTTGACATTTCCAAGCGTTGTTTCTACTAGCAATAGGTGCTTAACAACAATGTTGTTCAGGAAAAACATGAACGTGGGCTGTGCTACAAAATAAGCGTTTTTTCCTCAAAAATTAATCGTAGAAATAACTACTACATAGTAAAAAAGAGGTTAAATGGACCTTTCAAAAAATAAACTTTTTAACCCCCTGTTCCATTTAAGATTTTTGAGGGGGCCGCTGCTCCGGCCAAGGGGGTGCATCTACAGGTCTAAAACTACACTAAGTCAGTGTCCCCCTCACAACCAAAATTGACCGGTTTCGGCATTTTGCTCATAACGTTTTTGTTTTCTAGTTATATATTTAGCGTGGATCGTTTTAAAAAAATCACCCTGTATGCATATTTTATAATAGTTTTACTATAAGATTAATAATGGATTTTTATTTCTTGATGGTGTCCATATCTGTGCAATCAAGAGAATCTTTTCCTTAATTTTAGGCTCCCATGAATATACTTTTGTATATTATGTGGTTATCTCAAATGTTCCTAAAATACTTCTAGATTCTTCCAGTTATCCTCTCTTTTTGTTTTTAATTCCAACCTTTTATCAGGCGCTTTTGAACACACTTACACCTAAGGTGAGAAGACATTTTTCTTAGCCAAGCTATTTTATTGCTCAAGATGCGAAGCCCCATCTATATATCACTGTATCACTATATTTTTTCCAAATTGACTAGAAGAAGCTCCTCGGGATTTCTAACTGGTCAGATAAAAATTCCACAGAATAGCCACTCCTCAAAACCATGAGGATAGTAATGATTTAATGTCTTAATGTCCTGAGTAAATGCACGAACCCTGAGATGACAACTTTTATCAGTATTTCAATTTCAGTAGCAAGATCCTCTTCCGGATTATATTTTTTGTTATAATTCTAAATAAGCTCTATTTAATGTTTAAAATGCTTCAACACTTTTCAGATGGCAGATTTTTCTCATCTTTAAACCGTGCTACAATCTTTTCACAGCACAGAACTGTCTAAATGTAAAATAAACAAAATGACAGTAAAGATCGCTATTCTATTTCTTTAACAAAAAAAAAATTAAAAATCTTTCTTTTTAAACAAGAAAATATACAACAAGAAACATAGAAAATCGTGTAAAAAACTTGTGCAGATACACGCCGCTACGCTCTGCGTGCTTTAATGTAGCTTCCTTCTGCAACTTGTATTTTTTTTTAACTCTAAGATGTGAATCATATTTATATAATTTTTTTAACTCTAATCACAAATGTCCACGTAATGTTATGGCCCCCGCATTTCGCAAAGTTGCATATCGAAGTGCTGGTGACCGGATTTTCATAGTTTTGAAGTGTAGTTTGAGTATATCATAATGGTAGCGACTTAATTTAGGAAGTTTCGTGTACAAACAGCGTGCTCTCTGTTGGTTCTGGAAGTGAGCAATAAAATTTATAATATACACTAAAGTTTGTTAAGTACCTACTGTTTTATTTTGTAAGAGACCAATCGAGGTACTAAAAACGACTCCTTAGTTAATGGGTCCTTTGAATCACTTGTAACCCGACAACGTCAGAAGATAACCTTTGCTAGTTAAGGTTCTGTCAATTGCATCTTTGAGATAAGGACATCTTTCACATATCCCACTCGGCTCCGAAACAAACCCGAGCTAGCGGCGCCCACCATAAAGGAAAACCAACGCCTTCCGTTCCGTTACCTGATCGCTGCCCACTCTCAATCGTAACAGTATAGCTTCAAGTAGATTGTTTAATTTTTTTCTCTGTAAGAAACCAGTGCAATAATTTAAACTCTTGCAGCAATAATTTGAATACAAAAAGTTAATCTAAAGAGACTCAAAGACAAGAGAGTTGCATCAAATTTAAAAAAATGGAAAAAAAATCGAAAAAAAAGTGCAATAGTAATTTGTGTACCTAGGCCGTAAAGGTTAGCTTTTTTGGACGCATCTACTGTTTTTTGTACGCCTGCAGATAAGGCCAAAAAAACACTTTTGGCCGAGGTGCACACGACGTTTTTTAGGCGATGATCACAAATGAATTCAAAAATTTGGTCATATATTTTTTTTAAAACATTATTACTATAATAATTAGTGGGGACGCATGGAAATAAAACGAATAGTGTAGTAGGTATTACGGCCCCTCAGATGGTAGCTACGCCCACCTGCCCCTAGGGGAGGGCTCTCCCAAGGCAGCTCCCCCTGTCCCTTAACTTCAGTCACTTCAGTCGTGTCCTTATAAAGGTGAGGCACACAACATCTTTTGTGCACATCTGTAAAATTGGTAAAAGTGGAGTTCATGCTGGTATCTAAAATGACATTTTTCAGATTATTTATGATACAAAAAGTGGAACATTAACGTCGTAGTACTTTAAAGTAAAATTTTAAAGTCCCAATACTCTCCACTCACAAAACAACGTATTCTTTCTCATATTATTAATAGTAATTTGTATTTTTGCATTAATATAAATTTAATACAACCAAGCAAATTTGTATTTGACTATAATTAATAGGCATGATTTTCTTTGAGACTGCAATCTTTTCGAAGATATGACTTTGCCTGAGGACTTTGTTTTTCCTACAATAAAAAGTTAATATCGATTACTGTCGTTATTTATATTTACCCAAATAAGGACATTTTATCTCCAACAACCTTTGTGGCTTTCCAACATAAAATATAACACCATCAAGACAGTATGCTAGCCATAGATAAAGATGTCATTACAATTCCCATTTTTTTATGTTGTAAGTGGCGCTGTTTTTTTGGTGGTGTTGAAGGCCACTGGTTCCATTTCATTCCCATATGAAGTTGGTTTAGATGTAATGTGTTTTGAATGTAATTTTTTTTTAACATTGTTCACGTTTGTTTGTTTAACGTTGTTAAATAATTTATACTAGCACCTTCAATTAACTGAAAAGTATTTTCCAACCTGTTATTCAATTTCCTCTTTTTGTTTTCCCACATTGAACAAACAGGTAGTTGTAGTTGGATGTAATTAAGTAATGTGGACAATTTTAAATACATGATCTACAAATGTCATTAATTTAGTATTGACTTAATAGTAAATCACTTTCTAAAATGTGTAGAAATGACCGCCGGTGTAAATAGAAACACAAATTACACGGATCGCAAATATTGTATAAAACAAAGCCGCAGTACACATGACTATAACAATCACAGATGACCCCATCACAATGACAAAGACGGTTAAAAATCAGCTGATTTTCGACAGCAGCCAGCGACCTAAAACAGCTGATGTTAAATCCTTCGGTTAAATCTCAAGAGCAAACGACAGATTTCTTGAAAAGTATCAAAAGTTTTAGTTTCTGACAGATCAGTCCGAAAAAAGTGGAGTTTGACAGATCAGTCCCAAAAAAGTAGAGTTTGACAGATGCGTACAAGAAAGTAAAACTTTACGGCTCCAAAAGAGGCCGTAAAATCACATTTTTCGTAATCATTGTCTAAAAAATTATGAAAAGGACATATATATTTTTACAAGAGAAATTGAGATATTAAGAATATAATAAAGTAGAGAACTCAAAGAATGAAACAAATTTCAGCAAAATAGTCTTGCTGCAAATAGCCGAAATAGCAGACAAAATTGTATAAAAAATTGTCAAGAAACAAATTTCAGAACTAGGCAGGTACAAATAAAATAGAGAAAGGAATAACATTGGGGAAGATATGTTCATGCAATTTAGACGATAAAAATGCAATTATAAGAAATGAAATCCACCTAAAGCAGATCAAAATATCAAGGTATTAATATATGATGAGCATGGAGAGAACCTGGAAAATAATAAGAAAAATGCCAATTCGGAGAGAACAAACGGAAAAACGAGAGAAATAAGATTTCAAAAAGTATAATAATAGATGGCTTTGTAATTCAGTGCATGTGGATACCTGTTAGACCGTGACCGATGACGTGTCTATTTCTCTAGGTGCCTAGTACGTTTCTCATTCAACTTGCCCACCAGGGCTTAGGAAGCTGGCGTTCTATCGACATTCATCCTTTGAACATACCATACTGATCAGGTCTAATAAGACCAAAACCTGTCTATAGTTTCAGATAGATGGCTTAGATAGAAACTATAACTTACTAAATTAGCTGCAGAAATATTAGTATTGTAAACTTGCACGCACCGGTAGAGGATGCAAAAGAAAAGAACATGAATAAGTTTTTTGAAAGATTAGAACATGGATGTGCAATAATGACTATCAAAAATCGTCTCATAAGATCTCAATGCGCGGAAAAGGAGAAGACATATTATTGGCAGCGAGCAAAATCATGAGGGTAAGACCGAAATCGACTACAGCGTTCGACACGCTCACAAAGTGAACTACGGTCCGGTTTGTTCTTCTTGTTGAAAATAGGCAGAATGACAAATATAATATAAAGACTTATTGGAAAAGTGTACATATTTCTGATAGATAGAGTCAGTACACTTTTTTCTATTGCAAGTAATATTATTTTATTACAGCAAAAGTATACCAAAATATAAAATGTAAGAACTTAACTAAAGCTTGAGAATTTCAAAACGTTGCTATAAATATATTTACGTCTTTCTGATCGGTGTTTTATGACGCAGTCCTCAAACATTTCAATTCTTGCTGACTAGGACGTTCTTAAAATTTAATTTTTCTTACGTCAGTTATGTCAATCAAAAATGTCTTCAAATTCACGGTTAATGTTTGCTTCTATTTACAGCATTAGAATAATGATTTTCGAGCCGATATATTAAACAAACCCTTTTAAGAGAGTTTCCAGCCTCCGCCACTGCTGCTCTGCTTTTATTTCAGCGCAATTGCAGTCTCGCATCAACTAACGTTAAAATAATGGGTCTTTACACTAATTGATTAAAGCTCTAAACGCTTGATTTAACACGATTTTCATTCAAAACGACAGTGTCAACGATACACCGTGCCAATTATAACGGCCATTACAAGGATTTGATGGAGCGCTATAAATTGCAATTTTCCGTTTTAATAATGATTTGCGAACACCGTTTTACATTTAATTGAGTGCATTCGCCGCTCGTCAAAACTTTTTATAACTGTACTAAAATATGGATGGAGTGCAGACACCGCCCCATCGTAAATTTTACTGGGTCGGTAAGCCAGTTTGTTTTAAATTTTGGAAAACTAACGTTGTTGTTTTGTATTTTTTAAAAATGGTGGATGCGCTACTTTTTAAGGCACTGAAATTAAGATAAATTACATTGTTTGTTTCGTTTTTGCCAATCAAGTTTAGTCTATTAGACAAGAGTTTAAAGTTTACCTTATTCTTAATTCACGTTAATGAAAATTATTAATAACAGAATGTCATCATTTAAAATAAAATTACATAAATATTATATTAAATAACTACTTAGTATGTTAATAAGACTACTATTTCACCACTCTGTTCTTAAATTAATTCCCCATTGCTCCACCGTCATCATATCGTCGTAATGCAGACATCCGATCGTAAATAGGGTGCAATTTCCTCTGGTTACGGTCAAAAGGATTCTGCTCTTTGTGACGCGTTTGAGAAATCTGCTTTGTGTGGGATTCTTGGAAAAATATGAATTTAGTTTTTTCGCCACATTACACTATCGGTCCTCATTTAAAATCAATACGTCTCAAAGGCGATGTCGATTCTGGTCAAAATTCGGAATCCTAAACGGAAACTATTAATCCGAATGGAAAGGGATCAGAAATCAATCTCGACAGATACGATCAACGAACGTCCGAGCCATGTCGTTAGCTCAGTCTTGTATTCCAGCTACCGTTTTGTGTTAAGTTATTTTATTGCGTCGGGTTGGAAGGAGTTTCAGATGACTGTAATTCCCACAGATTTTTGTAATCGCCGATTTAATTGAGCTGATCGCTATAGGAGATGCGTGGATGCGTTCGGGTAGATGTTGATAACAATCGAAGTAATTCAAATTTGGAGAGGGAAATAAAAAGAATTTTTGCTACCCATTACTGCCATACATTTTTTTCTAATTCTAATTCAAATAACTTACAAGTTTTTATGTACGAACTGTAATAAACTCCCTTTTGAAAAAATTGCAACACCTTGAAAGAAATACTCCCTCTGTTCAGAAATAATAGATTTGCAATTTTTTCTTGTCCAGAAATAAGTGTCCAATTTGGATATATTTATTGTCCATTAATAAATATCCCATTAAAAAAACATTTTAGAAGAGAATGTCAAGGAGTAAAAACAGTACAAATCTAGCACAAATCTAGCACAATTAATACTTTCGCAAAAAAAATATTTAAAAAAATATATATTTGCAATTTTCTCGATTAATTTATTATTTAAAAATAAAAAATAATTTTAATTAAAAAAATGATTAACTTTAATTGGGTTTGTTTCTTCCATATTAAGGTCAAACCGGAGTTTTAAACTTTACGTAAAAAAAAACATCTTAAACAAAAAATCCTTTTTACTTATAAATAAGACAAAAATGAAATTTGTTTGCAAACACATTTACAACTTGTGATAACTGTTAAGTTTGACATTTACTTGTCGAAAGTCAAGGCTTACTTTTCTTAAGTTTTAAAAAAATAGCAAATCGGACACTTATTTCTGGACAGAGGGAGTAATTAATAAAAAAGACAATGGTAACAAAGAAATCATCATCAATCAACAACGAAACGATAAAAGTTTCCATTATTACACTACATTATATTATATATATGGGACATTCCATACCAAGTGAGCCACCTAAAATTTTGATTTTGTTTAAATTTGGAATATTAATAGTACTTGTAAATAGCAACTCCCAAGCGCTATCTGAGATTTTTTAGGCTGCTTATTTTTGATATGCATGGGGGTGAATTATAGATGTTAAGATAGGACATGAGTAAACTTAAATGTGTTTTACTCAGTTCCTTTTGATATGATTTCCAATTTAATACCTGTAATAGAGGGACAATGAAAAACACTTTCAAAATGATTCCATGCAATTTTGACCTAATCCAATATTTTGACCTTGAAAATGACCTATAAATTTGATAAATGATTATTTTCCATCTTATGACTGCTTTTATTTGCTTCAAATGTTACCCAAAATTTAGCTTATGACGTCTTCTTTATTGATCATAAGTTTTATTGTGGGCCGAGTTTGGGTTCAAAATATATAATTTTTTTCAAATGTAAAGAGCAACAAATCGATTTCACGTCATAAGGGGTATTTAAAAAATCTATATCTTCTGAACCCAACATCTGCCCATAATAAAACTCATGACCAATAAAGAATAAGTCATAAGCTACATTTTGGGCAACATTTGAAGCAAATAAAAACAGTCATAAGATGGAAAATAATCATTTTTCGTATTTGTGGGTCATTTTCAAGGTCAAAATATTGGTTTAGGTCAAAATTGCATCGGACCATTTTGAAAGGGTATTTCATTGTGCCACTATTACAGTTACTAAATTGAAATAAATGTCAGTAGGAACGGAGCAATCAAATGAAAGGTTACTCATGTCCTGTATTTTCATTTATAATTCACCTCCATGGATATCAAAAATGAGAGGCCTAAAAAATCTGAAATGGCGCTTGGGCATTGCTATTTATAAGTACTATTAATATATGAAATTTGAACTAAGTCTAAATTTTAGGTGGCTCACTTGGTATGGAATGTCCCATATATTACAATGTATAGAAGAAGAGAATTTGATAGGGTTTATCCTGGCAAGGCTATTTTTAATAAAAAATTATATTGCGTTTTTCTTTTTAAATTTACCTCATTCTTTTTTTTTTTTCAAAAAATAACTTCTGTTTAAAAGTTTAAGGCATAAAGAACATGCCCAAATAGGGTTGCCTACCATTTTCTTGGCAAGTCACCGGGTTGCCAGGTGTAAAAAGGTAATATAAAATGAGCAATTTACTCTCATAGTTTTTTTTTCTCCATGAACCGTATATTAAAATGTAGGGAATTTAATTACGACACCAATGATAAAGGGTTGCCTGGGCAAAAGTTGGCAGATCTAAGGGTTGCCGTGATTTGAAGTTCAATACGAAAAAAAAAGAATGAGGTAAACTAAAAAAAGACGCAATATAATATTTTATTTAAAAAATAGCCTTGCCAGGATATGGGGCGGCAACCCTATCAAATTCTCTTCTTCTATACATTATCTTATATAAAATATACATACATTTTATCAGAAAAAAGGATGAAGGTAGGTGGACCCAGGTCGGGATCTTAGAATATAAAGACATGCTTAAAATTAGATGATCGTAGTCGCGTTGAGGAAGCATATTCCCAGCAAGTTCTATGTGATGGTGTAAAAGTTCTTCGAGAATTGTTGGTGGCACTAGGCGGCGCTGGCGGTTAGGGTAAAACATTATTTTCTTCTATAAATGTCGTTGTCTTCAAGGCTGTGTGAAGTTGCGCGTTGTCGTCCTCATGGAATATGTTTTTTCCATCGCCAAATTTGGACCCAATTCTGCTTTTCAACGCACCATTGATCTTTGGTGGCTCTTCGAGCGACAGTCAGAAGAAGGCGATGTCCAGGACGGTAAGAGTGAAGTTGAAACTAATTGATCTTGCGAGAAATCGTACCCATCGATATGAGAGTCGATAGCACCCATCCAATGCGCCCCAACCGTACGTGTTGTGTCAGACGGTTCGCGCAGTGCCATTTGTCGGAGATATCAATCTTCGCGGAAGTTTATACCGTGCGATCATTTAAATTATAAATTAGAGTAGGCTGTGAAATTTAAATTAGGTTGGCACTACTAACTTTTGACAATTTCATTTAAAATTTGAATGTCAAAATGACATTTCAAAAAAGCAGTAACAGAATGGTGAATGGAGTTAATAGCTGAATTAAAGCTGCTGGAGAACACTGAACATTTGCTGTAATTCTCAATTATTCTACATTATTTGTTTGTCTTTTATTTTCTTGAAATTAAAACAATTTAACATGAGAAAGATAAACGTCACAATGTTTACGATAATCTCAAATTTTACTGTCAGTCAATTTGCAGGCTGAGCCCTTGCATAATAAAAAAGCCGCCTACTCTAATTTATAATTTAAATGAGCGCACGGTAGCTCTTCATGCGACCCCGTTTAAACCGAGATTTTTGATGAAATTGTTCAACTCTACGTACTCGAAGCACTTCTACGTTCACTAGGGTCGCAAATAACTCATCAACTACTTTAAAAAGCACATCAATATGATAAATGAAGCTCTGAAAACACTGCATATAACATAATATCAAAAGCAAAAAACTCTTAAATATACACAGTAAAAACTGGGGGTAAAATTACATGAACATAAAATGTAAAATTTCTGTATTTGTACACATCATATTCCTGTAATTGTTCAATTTTATCTGAAAAATTACAAAACAATGTAATTCTAAATGAAATACTAAAGGAAATTTAATTGTAACCATGTAATGCAACATAGTAATATGTAACAGTTATGTAAAAATCCGCATAGTGCTGTAAAGTCCGTGTAAAGTCCCATATTATTGTGTATTTTTAAACGAATTTGTGTAGATTTCCACGAATTGTTGTGGTTATTTTCTGTGCAGCTGCAACCGCGTCTTTTCTTTTCATTCCATCTTTTACCATTGTGTCCAAAGCAATGTTTGTCCATGCAAGCAGAGTTGGTAATCAATGTGTAGTGTTTTATTAACAACTAAAATAAGGTAAGTATACACCTTGTTTAAACCTTAATTCACATAAAAGGAAATATATAAAGTGGAAATTAATTTCTAATAAATGGCGACGTTTATTTGTATATGTCACGAGGGTTTTGTCTCTCTTGTAAAATATAATTTACATCAGTATTTTCATAGAAGTGATCGTAGTCATCTTTACAAATGTTTGTATCATGATTGTGGTAGAATATTTAAACGGTACACTGCATTCAAGAGTCATTATACGATCGCATCAAAGTAAGCAAACAACAGATTCTGTGCACCCGGTACATCTTTCCATGTTTGAATGTCAGTTATCGGAATGTGGTTTTCAATCTGCTGAAATTAAAGACATATTCGCACACGCCCAGAATCATTTAAAAAATGGATCCTTGCTTTATTGTCCAATGCGTTTATTTTGTAAGAACTTAAAGCAATTCTCAACATCGTCTGCATTAATGTCACACAAAAAACGATTACATCATTCTCATAGCTCGACATCTATGACAATAATTGCTGATGTTGGTCTACGGACCCATTGTCCTGGAGATCTTGAATTATATAGTCAGAGTATTGTTGATAAAAATGATACAATAACTGAAGGCAATAATCATAGGAAATCGAAAGCACTCAGTGATTTTGATATAAAAGAATTGGAAAAGAAAAGTAAAAAATTATTTGCAAATTTGTTCAACACTTTAGAATCTCAAAGTTTTCTTTCAAAAAGGGCACTACAACAACTGGCAAGTACTTTGGATGACATTAATACTCTCAACTCAGAATATATAGTTAAAAAGTTGAGTGAAATAACTGTAAATATTCCTAAAGAACTTATTCAAGATAACTTATTTAAAAAAGCCATCTGTGCTGAAACAGGATTTTTAAGAACTAATTATACCAGACTTAAATATTACGCAAGTAATCAGTTTTACGTTGATCCGGTTAAAGTAGAACTAGACTCGACTGAATCAGATTGTCCAGCATCATTTTTTTATTATGTGCCACTTTTAAAAACATTAGAAGTTATGTTGAAACAAAAAGGGGTACTCGAGATAGTGACGCGAAAGGCCAATAATATTCCAGGTATCTATAAAGATATTCATGACGGTAGTGTTATTAAAGAAAATCCGTTTTTCACAAATTCAAATGCACTTAAACTTATTCTTTTCCAAGATGCTTTCGAAATATGCAATCCTTTAGGAAGTAGCAGAAAAAAATTTAAAATTGTAGGTATATACCTGTTATTAGGTAATTTATATCCCTGGTGGCGATCAAAAATGGACAACATTCAGTTAATTGCATTATGTTATGAACGAGATGTAGCCACTTTTGGATTCAAACAAATTCTGGCGCCATTGATAAGAGACATTAAGAAATTAGAAAACAATGGAATTCAACTTGATGTGACTTTGAAAGGCACAACGATTGCTATGGTGGGTGATAATTTAGGAAGCCATCAGATTGGTGGATTTATTGAAAATTTTAGGACAAATATTTTTTTTTGTCGCTACTGCTACATTACGAATTTCGACAAGGCTAATTACAATGATGATTTAATTATGCGAACTAAAATTTTATTTGAAAGAGATGCGGATACTGCCGAGGCCCTTGGAGAAACTTATAATGGAGTCAAATATAATCCTTCACTGAACAGTTTGTCATATTATCATGTATGCAATCCAGGCCTTCCTCCTTGTTTAGCCCACGACTTATTTGAAGGCGTGATACAATCGGATGTAATGTTAATAATCAACACTTGGGTCAAGAACAAAATAGCAACCTATGACCTGATCAACAAAAAAATTAACGCCCTCTATTTATCATATGAAGGAAAAGTTAATCTTTCCCCAATCAAAAAATCAGATAAACTTACCGGCACAGCTTCTCAGAACATGCTTCTTCTCAACATATTGCCCTTAGCACTAATTGGCCGAATTAATCCCACCGATGAACATTGGAAAATGCTCCTTCTTTTACGTAAATTGACCAATTTGATAATGGCATTTCAGCTGTCTGTCACCCAAATCGCTGTTTTAAGGGAAATGTTATTTGAATACATAAGCACAAGAGTGGTACTGTTTCCTGAACAAAAGCTTAAGCCCAAGCATCATTATATATTGCACTATCCCTACCTTATACAACAATGTGGGCCTCTACGTCATCTATGGACCTTGAGGTTTGAAGCAAAGCATAGCTACTTCAAAAATGTTGTGCGACATTGTCCAAATTTTAAGAATGTTTTGTTTAGTTTATCCACTAAACATCAGTTGAGTCAAAGTTTGTCTCTGTCACAAGGGCACTTGTTCAATTCTGCAGTAATCACAAAATCTTCAGCCGTATTTAATGAAAAGGATTATCCGGCCGAACATGTGACCTTTATAAACACTCACTGTAAATTCGATGGTACGAAGTTTGTTTCGTTTGAAGTAGAATATCGAAATATTGTATTCAAAAAAAATATGTTTGTCTGCGTTGGGAGAACAGAAAATCTTCAGTATTATGTCTTATGCCATATTAAAAGAATTATAATTAATAACGATTTTACTCACATATGTTTCTTTGGGAATAAAGTGATGATCTATTTTGATGAAGATACAGGTTTCTATGAGCAAAAAATTGGATCTAATGATACAAACATTTGTCGATCATTTGACGAATTATTTTCTCATGAACCCTTGCTGCACTGTAATCTAGATTCTAAAGACTATTTTTATTTTAAATCAGCCCCACACGTCTAATAGATTTTTTTAATTGCTTTTATAAAATTACATCCAGTGATAATTTGTGACCGATTCATCGATATAATAGCGTTCGAACAGGATATAGCAAATGGCCCGATTATAAATTAACTGCATCGCTCGATATAATGCTAACATTAAAAAAATCCTTTATTCAAAATGGAGAACCCCTTTGGAAAAACAAATTGACATTTAATTTTTTTATAATAAAGTCGTTTAATCGTTCTTTCAAAATATTATCACTTACAAAAATAAGAGCTTTGACTTGGTAAAATTATTTGTGTTGCAGGTAAAAACCATGACTAGTGCACTTTTGTTCAAAGTCTCTAACCGAAACAGGACCGACAAAGTTTTCATAATCGTCAAAAATCCAAGCAATATATATGAACAAGTTTTGCTTCAAAGTAAGTAAAGATGGATTTTTTAAATAATAGTTGATATCATGATGTCTATGTTCGCAGGTTGTTCGAAGCTTCAAGTAGATGGTTCTGTCCTTGTTCTAGATAAAGACGGAACAAGAATTGACGATGACGACGACTTAATGGTCATGATTCGAGAAGAAACACTGATTCTTTTACACAATGATGAACATTGGATTTCAGATGACCTAGGAAGTCTTGCCTCTACTGTAACAATTTCAAACATGAGCGAAGCAGAATCCAGGTCATTCAGTGAAGCTCCAAGTGTTATATCCGAGGAAAGTGCCAGCATTGTTAATACATCAGATGCAGGAGATGCACACAATGATACCCAATCTATACCTGTCCTTATACTGGACCACAATTCTGAAATTTGCTGGCAAGAATTCGAAATTTGGAAAAACATACCCATTAAAATGCTAAAGCAATGTGAAGAAGGTGTTAGAGAACCAAGACTTACAAACGAAATTGTGCGGCATGTGGTCGATTCCATGCGAGAAATTAAGTTGGTCTTACCATGTAAGGCCTTCAAAATTATTGCTGCCAGAATGGTATCCATGTATCCAAAAACATTTCAAGCCCATGATGAAGATAATGTTGTCTTAGGAACGGGATCCGAAGCGTTATTTTGTAAATTGTTGGACAGAAACAATTACTTGAACCGACCCAATAAACGAAAAGTAGCTCTACCAGAAGTAAAAAGCAAAAAAATGAAGGAAGTCGCCAATGCTCGCATAGGGTGTCCAAACTGGATTCCTCCTTCAAAGCCAGATAACGTGACGGACATAGTCTTATTACTGAAAACAACTTCTGAAGATGATCCAAATTTTGTTGATTATGTAAAAGACACGTTCTACTTGCAACGACAGTATTTGAACGATGGCATTAAGGAGATAAAAGAGATTGCAACTGAGTGGCCAGCCCTGCTTAAAATACGTGGAATTTTAACACATTTTGAAAACCTAACGAAAATAATGCCCCATCAAATACAGTTCACCGAAAAAAGTTTTAAAATTAAAAACTTTGCAGTTCAGAAAAATATAGTCGTACCATCAAACGACGAACCACTTTTGGACGTAATTCAAATAATTGCAACATATTTCAAAGAAAATCATTTGAATATAATGTATACTTTACAGGTATGTACACAAAAATTATAAAGTATTCAAAAAATATTTTATCCGTTCTCGTTCTTGCAGGATACATCAATAAACGATGAGATAGATTTTGATGTAATCACATCATTAGCTCCATGCGTGATTAAATTTGGTAAGTTTTGAAGTCTAGGTACATATAATTTAAATGATGTACTGATAATATAATAATGCAGTATCCAACGACCAGACCAGTTATGGCATTTCAGTTGAAAAGTATGTCATTGGACCCACGGATACATTTAAAGAAGCCTTTTTGGGAGCATTTGCTCTTTACTTCAACTTTGGAATTTGTTATCCAAAGGAACTCTCATGTACGTTTGAATTTATTCAACGATATTTCTTCAAAATTCATCAAGAAAGTGGTAGTAAATCTAAAGCCCGAAATGTAAAAAATAAGGTTTTTAATTTTATTACGAAATTAGCCAAGTTATAGATTGAATAAGCGTGGGTTTTTAATGTTATGATTCCTTTTTTACCTTAGTCCCAAATATTCATGTTCATTTGTGTTCAAATTGTATGTTTTAAGAAGCAACTCGAAATAACATAATAAATTTTAATAATTAGAAATAATAGATATTTTCAAAATTCTTTATTAATACATATAATTAAACGCCGTTGCTTGTTAGAACATTATTTATAATAATTATAATAACAATTTTTTGTTATATGTGTAAGAACCACGTTAATTCAGGTACCTGAATATTCCTAATATACTATAGGTATAGTTTATATTGTTTCTATTGTACTTAATGTATCTGTATTTATAATACATTATATTTTTTTCAAATATTACGAGTTTATTTATTTGATGCCTGAACCTAATTCTTCATTTCAATTGATATACTTTTACATTTTTGTGGGTAATCAGAATACGTACCAAATGGAAGTTTACACGTCATTATAAAGTAAATTTCATAAAAATTTTGTGGTAATAATACATTGAAATGAAATGAAATGTTACAGAAAATAAGTAACACAAGTAGATTTTTATGGAATAAATTACATATCGGTATGTGTTATTTTACATATCGATGACGAAATGTTTACACATCCTAATGTAATGTGATTACTTCAAGTTATGTACATTTACATGACTTTTTGTTTTTTTACAGAGCAATGTAATCTTACATTGATAATCCAAGGCCACAAGGGGGCCTTGGAAAATCGATGTAAACTGTTTTTACTGTGTACAGACTTTTTTCTAAAAAAAAATTATCAATCATTAATCTATCTATGAGAACTATGATGTACATATGTAGTTAGTGTTGAAAATTTTTATTTTTTGGTGGGTGTTGCAATTTTTTTGAAAGTGAGTAAAATAAAAATATCCAAGGTAATTATAGTTTCCAAAAAGTATTATCAAGGTGTATCAGTGACACACTGCACGTAAAAAACGACCAATTTCTATAAAAGCATATCTATTTTCGTAAAAATGCCGCTTCAATTAAAATAAACCGAGTTTTATGAGTGATAACACTTTTAAGTATCATCATTGCGGAGGTGGTTATCACTTTGAGCAGTAGGATTGAAAAGTAGGTTAACCGCAATCTTAATTTGTTTATCATCGGAATGAGAAAATAAATTTGGGAATTTCAACCCACTAAACATCTAAGATATAAACTCGATAAATTAAAATTACAGTTATTTGAAATTGCATTTATTGTGCTGTTTGCGTACTCGTGCTTCCTCGCGGCGTTATTTTGTTATAGATTCTTCATGAATTAAATATTGCATTTACATTGCAGATGATTATATTCGATTTGCTGATGTTGTTATAATGTATATATTTGACGTCGACTTGAGTTTAATAAGAAAGTATTTCTGGTCGGAATACCGCAATTCCACTTGTCGGGTTTTATTATAAACTAAAAACGTCGTAAAGACAGTTCTATTAATTAATAGAAATGGTGGTGATTGTGTTATCTATTAACTCATATCAATAATTATTGCTTGATTTCCTCTAATTTCAAGTCGTCAGAACACTGAATTATATGAACTCATTAAGTAATGGTGACATTTTTTAAATTCCACAAATCAATCTCTACACTCGATTGGTTATGCAGAGAAAGTATAACAGTTTTGCTACAGCTAACTAACCGTTATAGTACTGTAGATACTACATAGTTAGTTATTCTTCAGAACAATGGAACAATCCTTATGTGGTACTCATTAGTATCATGTTTGTAAAAGGCACTTTTGACATGATCACATCGTATTTGGCGTTGACAGAATCAGTGTTTTCATCGTATAAAAAAATCTTGGCACTATTGGTACAAAAAAATTGTTTTACGCGATTGTTAAATTAATTTGACAAATTTAGTTTAATGCCCACAATTTGTCTACACAAACTTGATTTAATTTAACAAGGAATGTTAAAAAGCTATAAAAGAGAGATAAAACCCGCATTAAGCGATTAACATCGTGTGTTTATGATGGATCAAATTAAGGACTAACTTGAGTATAATTTCTGAAGCTCGTTGATTCAGAGTGAAAAAGATTGTTCGAAAACAAGTCTCAATTTAGTTTCATTACTATAATAAAGTAGAGGGTAACTACAATATAAAATCTTTCTTTTTAATATGACTTCGCCTGAAACGTAAAACGAAATCTTTGTGACATCCTACAAAAATGTCAGCAAAGTCAATATCGACCAAGTGGTTCTATGAACTCTAGGAAAAACTGATTTTCAGGAGTATTGTGTAACTCGTCAACTTAGCGAACTTCTAAAAGTAAATAATATTCTAGTCTGCATGTACTGCCGTCTTTGAAGTTATGTAAAAATGTGTATACATTGAGTTGCATTTCCTATAATAAATATGTTTGGATGCAGCGACTGCTTTGTCGGATGTACTTTAATGCAAGAAATATGAAAGCAACGTCAAATAGGCAACTAGATCATTGTAGTGAAAATCAAAAAGCAAATGCATATCATTAGCTTCTTCAGTTATGAGATTTTACTGTAGATTGAAGCCTTAAAACAATATACAGGGTGAGTCATTAGTGTGGGATCGGTCTATCGGTTTCTTATGCCTTTACTATTAAATTTTAAAATGATTGGTCAATGGAATAAAATTATGTAGACAGGAAAAACTGCATTACCTAAAAATATTTAGAGTTACCTAACTGGGCCCAATTTTCCAGGACCGTATTCAACTTTTTTTTTAAATGGAACCCCCTGTATATTTTTTATTCTTTTGGGTGTCTACGTTCAGGAAAACGTTGAGAATATATTCGAGGGGCAAGAAATGGATTTCTCTCGCCCAAACAGTAAACTAATTTTACTAACCCTTGACGACGTGGTATAATCACTTCTGTTTTTCCAACAATGAACTTTGTCATAGTAATAATTTTTTGATGATTGTTAATAAACGTCAAAAAAAGTGCCGTTACTATTTCGCATTTTTGGATCGCTTTGGTTATATATACATATATATAATTGTAACGAATACCACTCGAGGAAACGAAAATTATCTGATTACACTAGCATCGTCATTCGACGTATTCCACCGAAACACTCACCACAGCGCGCTTCGAAGTTTAATCGATTATTTTCTATGCTCTTGTGATATTAAAACTTAATAAAATCTCATTGTTGCTTACTTATAGCATAGTGATTAATTTGTTCTCTTTTAAGTCGATGTTATCATATAAAATTTCATTTCTGATGGATGTAATATGTAAAAAGCATTTAATTCTAAAGCCTTATTGCACAAGTTTTGAAATTAACAAATAGGTACAAACAGTAAAACCAAACAATAATTATTCTGGAAGAATTTAATCGAATCTAGTAAACCCATAATATTACAATTCGCCTCTAATAACTTTGGAATTAGTTTAGCTTTAACTAGAAGTATTAACCGACGTAACATTAATGATAAACTCACAATAATCCTTTGAGCATTGTAATTTTAGTTACTGTAGGTCACTTTGAAGGTGAAAATAACTTTATACGAACCAGTTAATCAAAGGATTCTGTAAACTCGTATCCAAAGCATTAGTGTACGTAATCTCATAATATAGAGGAGTAAAGACCAACAGGGGACAAAATATGGTAAGGTGGGATACTATAAATACATTATTATGTAACACCTACAACTTGAAAAAATCGAGATACAAATCGTGAGTTATTTTTATTTTTCATAGTAATCTATTAAAAAAATATATAATATTATTACAACTTAATAAATTGTTAGGGAAGAGGCGGAAGTACGAGGAAAATCCAGATAAACCAGATAACGTGAAACAAGCAAAAAGAGTGATAATCTCAAACGTCTGCCCTTCCATACCTAATGATATAATAGAAAATATTATGATTCATACTATTGGTTTTAAAACTGCATCACCGATAAACTTCCTCAGGGTAGGAATGCAGGATGAAGTCTACCGTCATATACTAAGTTTTCGCAGGCAAGTTTACGTTTTACCGGATCTTACAAAATTGAAAAAAATCAAGTAGGGCTCTCTCACCGATACTACAACATGAAAAAAAAAATGAATAAAATCGGAGACGCAAAAGCCAAATGGTGTCCGATTTGACGTGGAATGCCCCATATATCCCACCATCGAGAGCGGTCAATAGTCAAGAATTGCGCACCCTTTATCAACAACTAGCCCACCCCTGCATCATACTAGGATTTCAATGCACACAATGCTCTGTGGGGCAGCAATTCCTCTACACCAACCGGGACTGAAGTCGAAGAATTCATAGACCAGCATAATCTATGCATACTTAATAACGTAACGTCAACCAGGATCAACCTGGCATCCGGTAGTATGTCAGCAATCGATATAAGCCTGTGTGATCCGCAGCTGCTAGCTTTCCTGACATGGACACCTTTTTCCGAACCACATGGGAGCGACCACTTGCAAATCAAATCCCGGTGGAATTACGCACAAGCCGATTGGTTCGCCTACACAGAAGAGGTTTCTGACAAATTGCGCTCATACAAACTTGCGCCAAATACCGACAATGGTAGACAAATTTTATTGGACATATTTAATCACATATGGCCAACACATCAATTTCCCCAACTGTGGTCGAGAGCCATAGTTTTACCATTTGTAAAACCCCAGAAATCACTAAAAAATTTCACTAACCAGCAGTACATGCAAATTAATGGAAAAGATAATCAACAGCCGTCTTCGTTGGAAGCTCGAAAAAGAGGGTATACTGCACCCATGCCAGAGTAGTTTTCGCCAATTCAGATCCACTCTTGACAACATTGTGCACCTCAGAGATCAGAGATATCAGTGGCCTTTCAAAACAGACAGAAACTCATAGCCGTGTTCTTCGATCTTGAAAAAGCGTACGACATGACCTGGAGAGCCAACATTGTTAGAACACTGGTTAATTGAGGGTTGAACGGTAACATCACGCATTTTATCAGCAACTTTCTTCGACATCGAAGCATCAATGTTAGTATCAATAACTTCATGTCCACTACAAGAGTTCTTCAAAACGGCATACCACAGGGCTCGGTCTCTTAAGCGTGACACTTTTCTTGGTGACCGTTAACAACATCTTCCAGAAAATTCAGCCACCAGTAAAAGCTCACCTCTTCGCCGACGACTTAGTTATCTTTACGAAAAGCAAAGACCTTGCATCTATGAGTAACTTGATGCAGACCGCTCTACACAACCTCGAGGACTGGTCACGAACAACCGGCCTCTAATTTTCAACATCAAGAACAAAATGCATGATGTTTTCCAAACAACAAGTACCATCGGGAGCACGGAATTTCAGACAGCAATTTTTATGTCATTTAAAAAAAACAATGTAGTCTATGCTTTATTGTCATAATTGTCATAATAATTAATTTTGACTGAAATTCAAAATAAACTGTCACCAATATGCCTCCAGTTTCAAATTTTAATAAAGCACGAATTGTCACTCTGGTACAAACGGGATTGTCGTACAGACATATTGCAGCAATTTTGGGGATTCCAAAAAGTACAATTCACTCGATAATGGAAAAATGGGGGCAGACTGAAAGGTTGGAAAGACGGCGAGGCTCAGGAGGTCGTCGAGTTTCTACGCCCAATGAAGATAATGCCTTAGTAAATATAATGCAAGACAGTCCATTTACTACGGCTGTTGATGCAGTGATTATGTCGAATTTTCCCGGGTCAGTTTGGACGGCACGTCGGCGTCTGCGAGCAAGTGGCGTCCGAAATCATACTGCAGCAAGAAAAATAGCACTAACACCTGCTCATAAAGAAGGCAGAGTTGGGTTTGCACGGGAATACCTCCTTCAAAATAATGTTTTTTGGAACCGGGTTATTTTAAAATAATAGTATATTATTTATCTAGAACGAGAAGTGAAGTTTAAAGTACGAGCAAGTTGTTTACGGCCGAGGCGCCTAGCGGAGGCCGGAATTACTTGTGAGTACCTTTAAAAACACTTCTTCGTTCGAGGTAAATACAACGTTTTATTTCATACTGCAAGTTTAATGAACTAAGTCAAAATAAAAAGAAATGTGTGTTTATCTCGCACAAATTATTCGTAATAATTAAAATATGCTGGAACTAACATTCCTATAGTAACAAACGTTTGTCAAAAATGACAACGAAAAAACTGGGTCACGGTGAATGGTTTTGGATATTCATTCCGTTTAAAATGGAGAAAATGGAGGTGCCTCAAGACATTGTAGATGAAGCAGATCACGTGAAGAACAATTTGATGCCACAAAAATCTCGGGAACAATGTAAGAAATGATTGACGTATAATTTTAAAGTACTAGGACTTTAAAATTTTTCTTTAAAGTACTAGGACGTTAATGTTCCACTTTTGGTATCAAAAATAATTCGAAAAATGTCACTTTAGATACATGTATGAAATAAAAGATTGTTATGTTTTCATAAAATTGCGAAGGTCGGCGTGATTCGTAGAATGCGAAGATCTTTTGTATTTGGCAATGACATTCCATCAAAATTATTTGAATTGATTTCACACTGACAACACACTTTTCCTTACTACAAGCTTAATGTTCACTTAACACCCGTGTAGTTCCTCTTCTTTCTTTGCGTTATTCGTGTGACTTAGTTTGTCAAAAATACATGGGACAATAATAGTGAAAAAGTATAAAATCGAGGTTATTCAAACGTCTAGCATATAAAGCCCATTTTAAATTTTACATAAGTCAAATTTGAACTCTGTCCGAAATTCCGTGCTCGCCGTGGTACTTAGTAGAGAAACCACAGTTAAGACTAAGGAATGCTAGACTCGACTGTGTCACAGAAATTAGATTTCTAGGGCTCATCTTCGACCAGCATCTAACATGGAAACCACAACTAGAATTTCTCAAACGAACCTGCAGCGAACTACTCGATCTCATAAAAGTCTTGGCCAACAATCATTGGGGAGCGGACATGGCTATTCTCCTCAAAGTGTGCAAAACGTTAATAAGGCCCAGGTTAGACTACTGGCATACTCTACGTGTCGGAAAACATATCTATCTAAGATTTGCACAATCCAGAGTACCGCCCTTAGATTGGCTTACGGTGCGTTTCGAACATCACCAGTCATCGGCTTACTCTATCTAGCCGGAGAACTACCCATTTTGGACCGCTTCCATTATTTGCGACTAAGCTACAAAACGAATTTGGCCAGAAATCCAAGAAACCCTCAGTACCAACGACTAGCAACAGTAGAACATCAGAAACATCAACTACCAACATCTATCAAAGAAAAAATTCAAGAAGACCTCCAAAAAATCGGGATGCCAATTCAGCCATTAATTCTCCCAGTCACTTTCACATCTAGCCCTCCTTGGCTACATCCGCCACTCCATATAAATACATCATTATCTAGATACAAGAAAACTGATACTCCACAAATCGTGATTCAGGCAGAGTACCAGGCCCTAGCAGTGCAATGCCCAACCTCACACCTTTCTATTCACGGATGCATCAAAAACACCGGACCGAGTTGGAGCAGCGATCTTAATTGAACAGAAACGTTACAATTCGCGTTACCTGCACACAGCAGTGTCCTGACTGGAGAGTTGTATGCTATCCTAGAAGCTCTAAGATACATCAAAGAATTCCAAGAATCGCGAATTGTAATATTCACCGATTCCTTGAGTGCTATTCAAGCTATAAAACCGCTATTCTTATCAAATCCAGTAATAATCGACATCAAGGAACAGTGTTACTAACTCTGTTGGCACAATTTGCGTATGTGCCCGCACATATTGGTATATCGGCGGTGGACATTCTCGCCAAAGAAGCACTCTGATCTGAAGAATCAGTACATATACCAGCAGTACCACATACAGATGTTAAATCAATATGTAAAAGAAGACTCGTTGATTCCTGGCAAAACAAGTGGGACTCCAAGCTTTCCCTCTTACACAACATCAAACCAATCGTCACAGCATGCTTACCAAATCCCAGAACCCGTCGGGAACAGGTGCTGATCTCGCGGATTAGACTAGGACATACTAGGCTGACCCATGATTTCCGTTTCACACAGGATAAAGAAGCACCTATATGCTCCACCTGCTTAGTACCCCTCACAACGGGAGGTATTTGTGCCAAATACAGCCGGGAGAGACAGCAATACCAAGTGGCAGCAAATTTGAAGGAAGCCCTCCAAGTTGAGACAACAATGAAGTTCCTAGTAGTTACGAAATTATCTAATGCACTCTAATGTACATATTCTAAGTGAATAACTATTAGACCAGTCGCTAATGACCCAGTGCGGTTGAAGCGACGTTAAACATTTAAATAAAGAAAAGATAACGTCAAAGATAAAGTCAAGTCGCGTCAAAAATTGTTATTTATTATACGAGTTCCCGTGTAAATTGGGTGCTTTCCGGGACTAGGGTTCGTTCCACTCGTGCTTTTTTAAGCCCTGAGTGCCGGAAAGCACCAAATTTACACAGGAAGGAGTGTAATACAACGTTTTATAGTTCGACACAACCACGGCAAGTCTTTAAATTGCTTAAAATCCATAAAAATTGTGTGACGTTTATCTGACATTTTATTATTGCATGACAGAGAGTGTTTACACAAGCTAAAATTTGAAAATTCTGACAGTGTCAAACTATAAAAAAAGTTATTATTTCGGTTTAAATGAATTAAATAATTATTTCCATGCTTTTCTTCACGCTTTCTTATCCTTGTATTACCCTCCGGTTCTCAGCTAATTCTCTTAGATCTTCTACCCAGCACGTTCAGGGTGTGATTTTTTGTTTTTTCTTTCTTCACTTCGAACACCCTTCTCTTTAGTTTCTCTTCCCCCATTTGCACAATATGTCCTACCCATCTCAATTATCCATCTGATATTTTGCCATAATTATTTTTAGGTTTTCTTGCATTGTATTATTTCTTTTTTACAAATCTTCTTTTTCTATATATTCTTGTGAATTCATGCTTCTTTGTTGTTCTATATATTTCTGTTCCAAACTGTTCGAAAAAAACAAACTGTGTTAGGTTGTTGGAGGTTTTGTATTGTCTTTCTGTGATCTAAATTATTTTTTCAGCTCTTCGTCTCACATCCTGTGTTAAAACTATGTTAAAAGTTATAATTAGTCATTCCTGTCTATTTTGAAATTTTATCATCAACAAAGTCGAGTGGCTGTTCCCAATGTTCCCGTAAGCATGCCTGCCAATGTTCTTAAACTACATGTACAACATAATGTAACTATTAGGTAGTTCATTGCAGGAGTCTTTGATTCTTGATATTAAACAGTTAAAATGATTTATTTCTGTTCAAAATTTTCGGCATATATACTAATTATAGAGGCAGATAACAACACAATGGAAAATGTGCGAAATGGTCAGGATGAAGGCGATCTAGGAAACACTCTACATAAGATTTGCTTAATAAGGCTGCATTGTGGGTGTCCTTAAGACAACACTGCTGAAATGAAAATTTATTTGACAATCCTAATTCGAAATGATTTTCTTTTTATTAGCATTGGTGAGGGTTCAAACTAATAGGGCCCACAAACATGCTAGAAACGAAATAATTTGGTACCTGGTAAAAATTAATTCATAATGGTGGAACAGGATTTTATTACTTGTCGCATCGTCATTACAAAATCCAGTCATTTTTCCATTTTGTAGTACTTTCCCATTAAAATTTGTTATTCCACAAATGTTTCAGTAATCTAATATATATTCAGCCCACTCAAAATCTGGTCATTTAGATTCCCAAGCACTTTCTTTTAAAAACCACCAAAAGCTGATAACCTTGAACAAATGTATCGCAGTCGTTTTTAGCAAACGCTTAAGATTTCTTTTTCACTTCGACAGTCAACACTTTGTGAACTTAATCCATCTGGTGCCAACCCCGGAGCGCTCTCTCAATTTATTGTAATGCAAAAAGCCGGAGAGCTTCGGATTCTCTTCCCAGCACCAAACAACAACAAAATTGCATCCGAGCTTCGTACAGCTCGGTTTGCAGTAAAAGCAAGTATTGTTGGCTGAAAAGCGGATATGAAGCTGGCGACCCTCCATTGTGGCAGTAACCCGGAAGGAAAAGAATATGAGAATTTCGTTTAGAGTTGTGTCAATCTTATTTCACTGGTATTTTGCATTACTTCTTCAACAAAAATTACTTCACGAAAAATAAAACTTGGCAATAATTAATACTTTGCAGGAGTCCCCTGCAAATCTCTATCACACAGAATTTTGATCAGTATCCCACAAAAATATAATATTGATTTTATGCCCACTGCTTTTCAACTACTACAAAGATTCTGTATTCAGCCTCTGTCATGTCGTAAATTCCGTACATCTTAGCCGCACGTGATTAAGGATAAAAAATCGACACTATAAAAGCTGTTTGTGTCTTCTTGCAAAATATTTATTTCTTTTATTCGGTGTAACGTATGAGTCATTATTAAAGAGTGGCTGGGACATTTGTGGGAGTAAATTCGCCACTACGTACAAAGATATATCAAGATAAACGCTTTGTGTGGATCTTTTTTATGGCTTCAGAAGTGTGGTAAAGCTTGCTCTTGAAGGCGATATGTCATATCGGGTGATAAATACCGTCTTGGTGATACTTAATTTTATATGTTACGTGATCTTCATGCGCACGTTTTACATCAGGAAGATTTATCTGTTTATTGTGTTTCAATGTGAATACAGAATGTTAGGGAAAATATTAGGAAAGTAACAAAGTAAATGTAATTTTCACCCAAATGATATGACTATCTGAGCACACAAGAACTTTTAGACGGTTCGTTCCATAAAAGTGTTCTGTAAATAGTCAATTTTGGATCGTTCCGGAGCGGCAAGGTCGTTGTTTAAATTTTCTGAAAACAGTGCGTATTGTTTGTGAAGGAAGCTAGGATTTTAGCAAGTAAAAACTACCCCAGTAAAATAATAATTCCAGAAGTCTTTTCTTTATCTGTGTCTATTACCAACTCAGGTCGTAAAAACCAAGGTGTTTGTTTATAAAAATGATTCTTACATCAAGTAGGCTGGGAATGTCAAAATTCTTCCTTCTAGCTATCCACCGGCATCTTGATGGAGGAATCATTAATTTATAAACATGCGATATTAATTATGCAAGACATTTGAAAATGAAAACTTTCCTAAATTATTACCTGTCTTCCCACAGAATATTTTTTTTAATTTTTGCCAAAAAAGTAATTTATGTTTGTCAAAACCACCTTAATTTAATAAAACTTGAATTTGTCCTTTTCAGGAAAATATACGACCTCGCTTCATTTTCTCTAATTTATTTCTTACATAATTGCAATTTGCGACCACTTTTGCAGTCTCTCTGTTCAAAACTAAATTAATTACGTTATAATTGATTAGAAACGCAACATAATTTTCAATTAAATTAAAATGTTTATTTTCGCGTTGCAAAATTATCGGTCGTTTGTTTGTTTTATCGACGAAAATACGAATTTTTATGCTTCTATTCCTTTTGAAAATATAAATCTATCTATAAGTATCTAAAAATATTTTTGCGTCTGGTGTATCTTATCGAGTTCTTCTTGCTTTAGGAGTGTTCAATTTATGCTAGAGTAACAAGCTTATTTTGTGGAAAATTAATTAGGGATTCTATTTAGAACTGTATGTGATCAAAATATTTAATTATACATTTTTTGAAGTTGAGATTAAAACAATATTAATTGCTGCATTGTTTGTTTTGATTATACAATGTTTAAGTTGACGGAATATCAGTTATAAATGTAAGGTTATGTTTGTGTAATCTAAATTTGAATATAGCTCTCAACCATCTGTCAACAATGACTTATTTCGATTTTTGAATGAATTTATAAGAATCGCATTTCGTTTAGCCCAACAGCTATATATTAACCTTGGGACATCGGTTGCAACATCAAAGCCATGAAACGACTTATTTTTTCAAACTGTAGACGGTAAGCATGGAAATTATCTAGGACTTACGTGCAAATTTATAACGACTGCTTGATAAAAAAATTATTGAATCACTTGGTACATATCTGCATCTCATTAAAATTGTGTTAACACAATAAGACACAAATGAGCCACAAAACTTTTTTGTTGTGACAAAACTTCGTGAAAAAACCTCTCATCCAAATTGTTTAAAAGGATCATCTCTTCTCGCATTATTCCAGAATTAACTGTACAACGCTATAATTGGGTCAGTGGCGTAATCGAGCCAGTTCACGCGAATTTAAGCTCCTTTCACCCCTTAACGAGTATTTAGTGCGGCGCTCAGATTCCGAAATTACAATCTTCTGATAAAAAAACCTAATGTTCAAACCATCTTAACTAACCACTCTAAACTTCTGAATGAGAACCGCCTTGGGCGCAGTTTCGTTAAATTTTCATATCCCTTTAATTTCGTTTCGGCAAATTTTTTAATAATAAAGTTTTTGTTGTCCCAGCGGCCGTTGAACTCCTCTGTCTCCCCTCAAAGTATGATATAGTCATTAATGGTAATTGAGAATCTTCTTTATTGCAAAAATAATAAACGTTTACCGCTATCTCACGACATGCAATTGGGCCATAATATCATCTCGTAACTAACAAGAATCAACATTATAAAACAGCAGATATTAGGTTCAGAATTTTGGGGCAACCGTATTGCTATCATCTCGTCACATAATATCTATTTTTCAATGAGGCTCCCCACACGCTTGTAGCGATGTTTGTATGCAGAGGCTGTTTACCTTCCACTTGAATTTGTGATTTTTATATGTGACTTTAAAGCCGCATTAAGGAAGCCGCGATGTTATTTGTACAAATTGGAAGTGCAGTTTACGTCTGAGTTGTACAAAAATAAACGCATTTATTTCCGAAATTCGCGGATCGGCTACATCTGGCGGCGAAGGGAAGCCGTTATTGCTTTTGTCGGGGCAATTTTGTTGAATAATTGTTACGACTTTTATTGTGGTGTTGATTCGGGAAATGTGAGCTATAAAGTTTCGCGTACGAAATAAGCATTTGGATCTTGTGGAAAATGCATTAATTGGTTGTCTTCTGCCTTAAAACTGTCAAAAACAGGAAGTCTCAAAAGTTGAACACTAAAATTGTTTTTATATGCCATCGGTTTAATTAAAAATTCGGAAATCTTTAAGTAAATTAAATAAGTCATCCCGAACATATAATGAGGAATTTTGGGAGTATGATAAATATTGAAGTGAATTATGATATAGGTACGATTATGATTATGTAGAGTTGGCAAAGCAGAAGAAACTGAGAGAAAAGTCCCAAAAAAGACTAATAAAAGACTAAAAACTACAAATTAAAAGTATAGAAGTTTAGAAGTAAAGAATTTCAAAATCATATAATTCTCGGATTCGAAGGACAAGAAGTAGAAAGAGAAAAAATAAAAGGCACAAATAAACAGGCATATACAGAGGAAAGAGAAAAATTAATAGTAAAAAAATATTTTTAAAAACAAGCTTTTATTTAAATGCACTGAAAAGAAGAAAATAAACTTCGAAATAAATCAAACCCATAATTCGGTTACATCATACAATTGCATAAATATGATATAAAAGCTTGGCGCGAGATTTTTATGTGTAAATTTCTTTTATAGAAAAATACAATTTCTACTTAGAATGACTTTCAAGATAATATAAATTCTCGCTACATGCTTTTATCGTTCGACACTGTCAGAATTTTCAAATTTTCGCTTGTGTAAACACTCTCTGTCATGAAATAATGACTATTTTTATGGATTTTAAGCAATTTAAAGGCTTTCCGGGGTTGTGTCGAACGATAAAACGTCGTATTACACTCGTACCTGTGTAGATTGAACGCTTTATGCCACTCGGGGTTCACAAAAGCACTCGTTTCACTCGTACTTTTATAAACCCCTTGTGGCATAAAGCGTCCAATTTACACAGGAACTCGTATAATAATCTACTATTATATGGGTTTGCTTTGGTTTGATTTATTTCAAAGTTTATTTTTTCTTCTTTTCAGTGCATTTAAATAAAAGCTTGTTTTGAAAAATATTTTTTACTATTAATTTTTTTTCAACTTTTTAGTTTTTGTTGCAGCCATATTGAACTTAGTGTGATGTCACAAAAAATGCCAGGGCAGAACGAAATTATTATTATTATCGCCTTAGATTTTGTCCGATGATGCAGGGTCATGAATTTGAATATTTGGTATAATATTTAATTTATAACTCTCACATCAATAGTTTTTTTGTTCATTTTGTTAATTTGTTAGCCCTACTTTGAAATTTAGGTGGTTTTCGTATTTTTTCTCATTGATTGCTTTTGTCAACTTTGTTTTTTCCTTATGTAACCTATTAAATATTTGATAACGTTGAAATCAGAATAAAAAACTCTATGCGAATGTTAAATAAAAAACATATGTTGTCATAAAAAAAATGATGACGTCATAACTGTCAAAAAAAAAGTAATGAAAAAATTACTATAGGTTTCTCGGACGGGCTATAATTAACCCTACCACATGCTTTTTAAGTGATATTTTATTTCTAGCACAAATACTAACTGAATTTATTCCTTATTTTTGTTACAAACATGTTTTTTAGAATACATATTTAATTGTGATTCTTGGAGTCAACTTTTTTTTTCCACTCGCGGTGTCACTGACGTCCAAGTTTTTGACTTTTCTCTAGTATACTGGTTCGCTCATGCCCATCCAAGCTACTATGTTAACAACTTTATTATGTTTGAAACACATTTCTGGTTCCGGAAACATTTCGAAAAAAAAATGGCACCCTTAGAAATCGGTCCTTTCTCTAGGAAACTTGTTTTCGCTCAAATCGATTGGGAAATAGCTATTTAATCTATTTAATCAAAAATAATCCGCAAAAGATTGCTATGACAACTTTTAGGGACTAGAGGTCGTAAATGTACCATTTTAAATGAATCCCTAAGATTGTAATTTTGGGGAGCGTGTACAAAAAATATACTCCTATATTATTATCGAGACCAATAAACTTTCTAATTAGCGCGTCTATTTTTTGATTTTGGACAATGCAGAGATTTTAATATTGAATTCGTTCTGTACATATTTGTGGGTTACACTAACAAAGACAAAACCGTCTCCACGTTGAATACACTCCTATAGAGCTTTCTTTACATGTCTGTTCCTGCTATCTCTCTCTTGAGGGATAAAAACTGTTTACAACCATCTTCTTACCACTTTTATTGAAAGTTATTCCGCGCATGGTATGGTTATGCGACGAATTGCAGCCAGACGTTTGAGAGATTACCATTTAGATCTTCTAGGGAGAGAGGACACAAAGAAAATTATGATTTTGTTAACCGGGACTGATTAAAGCTTGTCCAGCTTTTAGCAACACCGCTTGATTATCTGATACAGTTACAAATAAATTGCAAGTCGTAAAATTACACTAAATTGGGCAGTCTGAGAGATATAAATAATTTCTAGGAACTTAACTACTTATTATGAGAGCTTTTGTTAACAATGTATTGCCAAATTACTACTAAAGTTTGTGTAAATATTTAGTATGTTTTATTCTCTTAATTTAATCTTCATTCTCATATAAATGTGCCATATATATTAACTGCCCTCGTGAAAACTCCTTAACGTAATCTGGAAATTCCTGAAATTCGACCCCATCCATTCCGCCAATAACTCTAAAGACACGTAAGATTACACCCCCAAGAACCTTGCAGAAACTCTCCATTATGAAAATTACAAAAGTGCAAAGTTTCAACACTAACATATCGTCCCAATTCCAACTTTGTTACGACCCCTAATAATGAAAAAACTTCTACGTCTCTGCAACCGGAGAAATCATGCGGCAAAAAATGCAATACGTTTCTCTATCGATTAGATTTAATAAAGCTTCTCGCACATTATTTAATGGCGCTATCGCACAATCCACCAATTACAGTTCCGAGTTGATTTCCCATGATGGAACATTTCCTCGTGTTAGCAGATGACGGGATCGATAAAGTCGTAACTGATTAAATCAGGACTAAGGAACATATGGTTTGACATAATGTAGAGGCCTGCTGCTAAAACGCGTACATAAATTTGCATGTAAACCAACGTAAAAGTGCCATCTTTACAGACAAGTACTTCAGAAGGAGTGCAGAGTTTAATCTTGTCTCCGATCGTAAAATCTTGTTGAGTTTCTGAGTTTTTTTATCGAGAACTTTGATCCAGTGCTTGGCTGCTGAAATATGTTTATTTGGATGTGGAGTTTTATGAGGGTTGAAATTTCTGGGGTGGGATAGTGGGGTAGTTCGGGTTTCAAGCTTTAAGTAGATCGTATCTTTCTACTTCAGAAAAATTGTGATTAGTGAAGTATTATAACCTTATTTTTTAGTTTTGTGATTTTTGACACTTTGTCAAGGAATAACTTCAGTAGGTGACAAAAATTCAAACGTCGAAGTGGAAATAAAGCATAATCTTCTATCTATATACAGGGTGGAAAGTTTAACTGGAATAAATTCAGTATCTTCACTGCAATTGATTTTGCGAAAAATTGTTGAAACACGTCGATTTTTGTTTTTAAATTTCCACTTTTTAGCCTGATCAGATCTTTAGTTTTTACTCAGGAGGCTGTACCACCCTTAAGTTTTGTTTTTTTTTCAAGTGGGAAAATATGTCAACCGACACATCATTGAAAACCTTATAAAAAAGGAGTACAACAATATATATATTTTTAATTTGCCAGCTAATAATGTAAGAAGAAATAAATAAAAACAACTTTAATCTATTTTTTTTTTTTTTGGTAGGTTTACTGTTTGAAAATTGTAGGACTTAAAAAAAATCTCGCTTTAGGTAAGTATAATGTTTTTTAATGTAACAAATGTTCAAGATGTTCACCAAGTCTTTCTTGACAAAATGCAAAACGATAATAAAACTCATTTCTTACATTTTACAATATTTGTGATATGATTTGCTGAATTTCATAGACTATTTCCCTCATAAAATTTAATCCAATCAAATCGCTTCAATTTAAAAAAATCAGCCAATTAGCGTCGAATTACAGGGTAATTTTTGCTGTTATCAAAAATTATCTATACTCTTTTGTGATAATTTTTGAAATACACTCACAAAAACCAACAAATGAATTTAAACAGTTTTAACACTGCAGTTAAAATTTTCTTCGAGAAATAGTCAACTAAATGACCTCTCTACTATGTCAAATTGCCTCTGACTATTCAGTTCACTATTCTGTTTGACAAACTGTGACATTGGCCAATCAAAATCAATTGCGGTGATAATTGTACTAGTACAAATTGTCGCCGACAATTGTACTAGTACTTTTAAGAAAAATCGTTTGGTTCACTGAATAGTCCTCCAAATACGATTCGTAGTCAAAGTTGAGTCGACAATTTCTAAGATGATTCCACTCACACTCACATTCGTGACATCTTAGAAATTGTCGACATAACTTTGACTACTTATCGTATTATAAGTGATAATTTTTTCAAATTCCCCTCTTAAAAAAAATTATCGGCAATTTGTCATAGTCTCGGGATCTTACTATTGATAATACGTTGTTGGAAATCTTCAAGATTATCGGGTTTTGTGGTGTGGACTTTACTTTTAAGTTACCCCTACAAAAAAAGTCAAAAGGGGTGAGGTCTGCTGGCCATTCTATTGTACCTCTTCTTCCGATTTACCTATTATGAAAAATGTCGTCCACATAACGCCGAACGGATGCAGCATAGTGCGGTGGACCTCCATCCTGTTGATACCATATTTTCTCATGTGGAATGTTTGGATCTAATTCATTTCTAAATTGGTCCGCCAGAGCTGCGCGAAGCGTTTCTTGAAGATTATCAGGAAATAATACTGGTCCTATGATCCCAATAACGCCAATTTTGTATGTTGACTTCGCCGTTTAATGTAAATGTTCTTTCGTCAGAAAAAAAAATTGCATTCTAATGAAATTTAAATTTTAAGTTTTTCTGTTAATTGGTGCATTATTCTTATTAACGGTCACTACTTATTAGTCAAATAAATGATGAAAACCAACAAAGTTTGCATTAAATTTATTAGAAAAAGAACCGATAAGTTAATGAACCCGCACGAAGAAAAAGAAACACACTGAAGCATCCAAAACACAGTTTTTAGGTAATTATTCTCAGATGAGATAGAAATACCTGAAACAAAACACATCGTTCTATTCCTTTTTTCATAAGCTTTCTACTGATGTGCCGGTTCACATATCTTCCATTTGAAAAAAAAACTTGAGGGTTGTTACAGCCCCCTGAGTAAAGACAAAATAAAGCTGATTAGGCTGAAAAGTGGCAATTTAAAAACAAAAATAGGAATTTTTTGCAAAATTAATTGCAGTGAAGATACTGAATTTATTCCATTTAAACTTTTCATCCTGTATATAAAAATTAATCGCCGTTCGTATGTCTCACTAAAACTCAAAAACGGCTTTACCGATTTGATTTTTTTGTTTTGTTTTGTTCTTTATAATACAGGGATGGTTTAAAACTATTTTTCACATAGACATGGGGCCCCGGGAGCCCCCTTGGGCTGGACCGATTTTTCGGTTCGACCGATTTTTATGATTTTTTTTTATATTTGGAAGGTATGGGAATAGGTAAGAAACTATTTTTCACATGGACATGGGGGCCCAGGCGGCCCCCTTGGGCTGGACCGATTTTTATGATCTTTGATTTGTTGGATTTGTCTCCGTCCCGAATAGCAGAAGAACTATTAAAATATGGGCCCCTGTGGTTATTGATTCTGAGGCGCTACAAAGTTCGCAGGGGCAAGTTAGTATACTACTTTTTTTTTATTTGTCCACAACATGGCTGGTGTTTTTTTCTGTCATTGTCAACAAAAATTAGGTTAGATACTCAAAAATAGTAATAATAAGTTACACGAAGTCGAGCTGAAGTATCACTGACAGTAGTTGACAACAAATGTCATCCAAGTTATGACCAACACATTTTCTTATTTACATTAATATAAGGTTTTTGTTTTAACAAACCTAACACAACAGGTGATGGACAAATTAAAAAAAAGTAGCCCATACATCTAAATATTCTAAATGACGTCTAAGATTTTCGGTCCGTAAGTGTATTTAAAATATTTGTTTAAAACGTTTTTAGGTAGTGCTTGTCAAACTACCTTAAAATTGACTTCTTTTCACTCGTGTTAATATATTAAGTGCAATCGGAACTCGAATATACGAAGGCGCTGAAAGGACATGAATGGAAAAATAACTGACAACGATTTTTTTCTGGCAATTCGGACTTTTTTTCTTGTAATTTCGACCTTTTCCTGGCAATTACGACAGGGGTAGGACGATGACGCTGTTTTGTTGCCCAAACTTAAAATATGAGATGACCCTCCACATTTCGAGTTTCACGGACAGGGAAAGATGACCTTCTTGGAGTATATTTCTTGAAGTGGTTACCGTCTGTGAAAATTTGTTTTTCCTTGGATCATTGAAATTGATGCCTCGTGCTACGCACCCGACCTTTAAGGATTTTTTTTTCAGAATTTACAAAATGAAACTGATAAGAACCGTAATACAGTGATACCGATGGGAGATTTAAATGACCGAATTGATAATGATACTAGTATAATAGACTAGAAACCTGAAAAACAATAATAGAGATTGGATTACGACAAGATCATATCAGACATTATAAAGGAACAAGTATCTCAGAAGCTCAGCTCTCAGAAAAGCTCATTAAAAAGATTTAAAAATTCCTAATACGTAATTGACAAATTTTATTTGTGTTATGGGGTTAGTAATAATAAGAGACAGTATGTATTAATTAATAACTTAATTGGCAGAGCAAGAAATTGTAATAGTTTGTTTTACGTAACATACAACACATGTAAATCATAAAAGAGCGAATTAAATTTGCATATTCCATATATGACAATTAAATGCATTATTTTAATACAAGTAAGAGCTTTTCAAATTACATAATTGATGTAGATTAATTTTAACATATTTGGAATGTTTTGGCGGTTCGGACCTTACTTTGTCGATTTGAGCATATTTGTGCATATTGGTGTTGTCTTTAAACTGGGAACTTCGAATTCAGAAACTCTACATTAGGAAACTATGAAATTTGAGAACTAAGAACTTGGGAAACTTCTAGAAGATAAATAATAGAGATCCGTTCAAAGACATCATAAGAAATAAATCCGACGGAGTGTGTGGTATTAAGAAATATAGACAAAATATGTATATGTATAATCTTGTGAGAAAGTTGGAGAATATGTGTGAAGTGTTTTTAGTGCTCAGTTCTTGAAAAAAAAAATGCTTCAATCAGTGAAATTTAAAGTTTAAAGACAATTTAGTTGGTTTCTCCAGTTCAAAAATGAGGAAAATAATTTTTCTTCATTTTTGAAACAACGAAGAATTTTGAACTTGAAAGTGAAGCTTTAGTTTTGAATTTAAAATGCAGGAGGTTGTTCTTCCATGATTCTTGGTTGCAGGAAAACCGTTTTATTTCTAAAAAGTATTTTATTATATTGTTCAGTAAATACAAGAGAAGTTGAAAGTTTTACAAAGTTCTACCCCCTACAACTTTATGTTAATACCACTTTGCTCGTATATGTAGTGTACACTTTACGAAACTATTTTCTATAGTATAACTAGTTTGAAATTCCAAATATAGTTTCACAGAATTTGCTTGTTTTTCTCACATTACATCGACGCACTAAATACTCTTTTTAACTTTTGCTGTTGCATTCCATCATTTTATTTTTGTTTCGTCGATACTATCTGTTTTCGTCGATAAATTGAAGAGCTTTTGCTATTTGCAGTTACATTTGAACAAACTTTACAGAAATTTCAATTGCTTTTGAATTTTAATTTTTGAGCTCAAAAGTTAGGGTGGCAACGACAGATTAAGCTTATTAAGTATTCCAATCATTTTTGTAATTATTTGTAGATTATCTATACACAACATAATTTCATAAGGAAACAAACTCTCTACAAGCAGATTGTTTATTTATTAGACTTAACTTGTGGAAGGTAATCTGCACTGTAAACATAAATGTTCTACAGGTCCCTCCACCGATGCAATTTCTTTTTTTAGTATTTTACTAACCTTATCTCCAGAGCAGACATTTACCAATTTAAGGTGTTATAGGACATACAATTGTGCCCCACGTAATTGTTATCGTAAAACCGTGTGTAGAAGTGGCACTAGGAAATACATCCCCGATAATTAAAATTTAATTTTAATTAGAACTAAACATTTCTTGGAACGAAAATGAGAACTAGAGCGAAGCATCCTCTGCCACCGTCTTTAATATATCGTCAAAAAGACATTTAAAACAGTCGTCGTTATCAGGAAGCTTTAACTTTCTCAAATTCACTAAAGTCTTCCAATATTTGTGGTGATTGAGTTGTTTGTTTCAGGACTAATTCTGTTTATAGTCCATTCACCTTGTCCAGTAGAGTGACCCTGAAAAACTGAAGCAGCCTTCCGCGAAAGCGCGGATCGGCAGCCCCAAAATATCAGATTCGCAACTGATTATACGAGTCGTAAATTGAGGCCGCCTAGGAAATGTTGACTGAAATACTGCTTAATGTTGCGGAAAGATGGGCTCACAAATTTTATTGCACGAATCAGCGTTGTCGCTGCGTCTTTAGATAATAATCGTTTATTTTTTTGGATGCAACAATTCTTGGTGCGTCTGGGTTTGTACCTGTCGCACTTTTTCTTTGGAAAAGTCTTCTTGAACTCTTTTTCTTTATACACTATTCAGTTGAACAAGGTCTCCCTGTATGTAATTTTTGATTCTGGTCCAGATAATTTATTGATTTAGGTAAAATTAATATTTTTCTGTCTGATTATGTGTCTAATAACATTTATCAACACGAAGCATTCGGAACTAAACGGTCTAAGTGCCTCTATACATTTTTTATGTTACGTGAGATCTTGGTTCCGCCGGGGTAATTAGAGCAGGGATAATCTCAGCACCTAGAAATTGAGCGCGGCTGCTTCCTTAATGTCTAGATGCTTTCGAGTGAATTCACACCACTCACAAGAAATCGAAGTGACCGGCTCTCGAGGAAGTTCAAATACTCAACCACTTGAAAGCTTTTTGTTGACTTTAAAATTAAGTTTATTACTTACTTGGTACATTAAGATCTCACGAAGTGGATTTTACTGTCTTACTAAACAAAATTTAATGAAATTATAATGGCTGTATTTAATGGATTTGTTTGTGTGTCAGTGTCTCGGGAAGTTCCTCTTTTTCTTGTTTAATTGGGTTTTGCAGCTCAGTTCAATATAGGTAAAAGATTGCAGTGTTTTTTTACTGTGTTAATATTCGTGTTTATTTAAATGGTTGCTTTATATGTTATAACTTTTGAATTTCAAAATCACTGTCATAGAATTTATGCAACCTTTGTTTATTTATCAGTACAGCCACAATCAACATGAGAATCAACTTTAAAAACTGACGTTTATTATATTTTATCTATTACTATCCCAGTAAGAAAAAATATGAGTTAATACTGTAAGCGCAGGCAGTTCACTTTTCCAATTAAAACTAAAATGAATGATACGTTCTAAGGTTAGTAGTAAAATATAATGGCTGTCTCCTAAATTACCGGAACCGATTTATTGTGGCATAAGAAAGGCAACTTTTACACGGAACGGGAGGGGACTAAAGGGGGCATCGATAGAAAGAGGAGGAGCTATTAATATTCAAATCTCTTTTCGATTGGTGAAATCAACAACCTTCGCCACATTTGAATTTGTGACTGCAATATGTAAATCATATGCAATAATTTATAGATTTTATTTTGATTTGTTTGGTAGGAGAAAGTGAAGCTTAGGCAAGGATGAAGAAATATTAATTTTATGTTACAAAATTTGAAAACTATTAGCTAATCGAATTAAAATTTATTTAACGATAATTTGATTCACTGGTATCAAAACGAAAAAACCTTTAACTATGACCTAGCTAAGAAAGTTAAAGGAACTTAGACCCCTTCAAAACCGGATAAACTGATAAATTTCAGAACCGGAGACACTCTTTTAAGAAACTCAATAAACCTAAGAAACCTGAAAAATCTATAGGCTCACATCATGTTACCTGTAGAAAACAAATTTACATGTGGTTAGATGGATAATTTTGACGTTCATAGTCTATGATCCGTACAACTTGTAACAACCACAAATTAATTATAATATTTATTACTATAAAAAAATCAATAACTCCCCGGTTATAAATGATAAAATAGATTATTTTAACCTATGTCCTCCGATTAATATTAAGCTTCATATTTGACTCGTGCATGAGTAATCCGCATCCTTACAAATAATAATACACATTATATGTGCTCGTTAGATAATACACTATTATTACCCACCTGCCGAATCGAAAAGTAAACGACACGTGCAGCCGGAAAATTGAAAAGTACTTCTTCCGACGGAATAACTCCGTTGATAGCAGTCAGGTTCAATGTTTGGCATCGAATTAGTTGGGTTAAATGGAGCCAGACATGCCCAAAAGTGATATTGATTACAGATAGTGGAGCATCTCACAGAAACCAAATTGCCTACTACTAATCAATTCGTGCCGAAAGCCCCGACCAATTTCCCGGAGACTCCCTGAATTTAAATTGTTTAGAAAAAGAAAGTAACTATCCGGTCGGGCACCTGATATCTTCTACCTCAAATATATTGCAGCTGTGGTTACTGTTTTTGCTATTTTCTTGTGCTTTTACATTTATTGGCACCTATGCTATGCCATAAATTCTCTAAGCCACCTTGGCGGGCAATAAATCCCATTTTTTATTTTGAAGAGGATTGGGTTTTCCTTAATACTTCCTATAAAAGAAATGAATTATTTTCACATACAAAAAGTTCATTAGGGTGTCCTTGGTTTTTCTGATCGCCAAATATAGGGATGTTATCACCACTTGGCCTAGTTGTTTTTCCGCGTGATTCTCAGGGGTACAGTTCTAATCTCCTTCACCCCCTTTTCATTACATAACAGTGTCGTCTTATTTATTTATTTCTCCCTCGGGAATTTTACATCGAACATGTAACATTATCTCCCATATATTTCATTGCGGGGTATGTTTGCCACGTTTTCATATATAGAAATTTAAATTTAGAAATGGTTTTATTTTTCATTATTAAGCGGACACCGATAACTGGCATTTTCCATCATTTTTAGTACGAAAATATAAGACAAAAGGAATTTATCGACTGGTGACGACAGTTGAAATATCATATCGAAATCGCCAATATCCCTAAAACGGAGTGACGGAAACGATATTAAATAAACCAAATTATTGGGAGCTTTTCACGTTTGTTGACGTATCTCATTTTGATTTTGTCATCGGACATACATTTTAAATTGAAAAACATTCCATTTTGTGATCGAATATGCAAAAAAATCGAGGGTGAATGTACTTTATCATAGACTAGGACTTCCATAGGGATTCGATTTTGACGCCAATAAAGTTTGGAGGCAGCAATTTTATTGGGATTTAAATATTGGAACATCAGTGTGGAAATATGTGACATAATTACCATGACAACTGACTGACGTGATGATTTTTTCTACTTAGGAATGACTGATTATAATAGGTTTTGCAAATGTCGGAAGATCGCTATAATTCGCATTTTAAATTTGTGATCAGTGTATTATTCAATTTGATTTTATCATTAAGATAAACTTAGCTGTCAGTAGAATTTTTTAAATCATATTAAAGCTACATCAATATTGGATAATAACAACTTTCAGTAACAAAAACATAACAGGTGATACTATTGTATTCAGAGATTTTGATTATTTTTTCAGGTTAGGGTAAAGTAATGATTATAGCTTAGAATTTTTTGGCGTTTAGTTTGAATTTGAAATCAATGTGGTAAAGTATTAAGATCAATAAGATACAACCAACTACCGATAATATTGTAACGTAGCCTGAGCCGGGCGGGTTCGAGGATTTAAAGAAATATTTTGGCGCACACCGTATTTACAAACTTTTATTAAAAAGACTACTAAGACTAACTTTTCACAATATCACGCGCTGATCACTTTTTCACGATGCTTCCAATAGACTGACTTGCTCCGTTGTTTGATCCCTCTTATACCGCTCCCTTCGTTCTCGATTTATTCTATTCCCGGAATCATGAGATCATGTTTCCGACGCAAAGAATTATTCTAGAATAATGAGATCAGTCTCTTGTACGAGCGTGGTACAGCATGAGATCACCGCCACAGAGTCTTCTAGAGCATCCCATGTGAACAGTTATTCCCAGACGTTCTCATGTGGACTATTCGAGATTAATTACGTTACCATACGTGGTGAGATCATCATGACATCATCCGCTTCCGGGCCGTCGCGCCGTCGTCTCACTGCCCCCCTTTTAAAGATTGTTCGTCCCGAACAATCTACTTCAATCTTGTTGATTTGTCCCGGAGTAGGGTGCCAAACGATCCAGGTGAACCACCTTCATCTTGGCTCGGGGATTGCGTTGAATCCGGTACACTACGTCGTTGATCCTCTTTACAACCGTGTACGGGCCTTCCCAACTG
This sequence comes from Diaperis boleti, assembly GCA_963583935.1. Taxonomy (NCBI): domain Eukaryota; kingdom Metazoa; phylum Arthropoda; class Insecta; order Coleoptera; family Tenebrionidae; genus Diaperis; species Diaperis boleti. The sequence continues at coordinate 57,459,182 of OY757242.1, read as the reverse complement.
GGTTGTAACTTTGGGCAGCGACCTTTCTTTCGCCGAGGGTTGAAAAGCCATACCAAGTCTCCATCACTGAATCCTGCCGAATTCACCCTCAGATCGTAACGCGTCTTCATCCGGTCGCTCGCCATGCGAATGTGACTGCGCGTTAGTTCATGTATACTGGACATGGCTTCCTGTAGTTCGTCTACGTAGTTTCCCACGTCCTTCCGCTCTTGTCCCGGTGATCCGTAAGCCAGATCGCATGGTAGACGCATTTCCCGTCCAAACAGGATCTTCGCCGGTGTCTGGTGAGTCGTCTCGTGAATTGCCGCTCTGTACGCCAGCAAAAACAAAGGTAGACGCCTGTCCCAGTCCCGCTGATGTTGATCGACCACCTTGGACAAGTGTTGTTCCATAGTCTTGTTGAAACGCTCGACCATTCCATCTGACTGAGGATGCAGGGGTGTCGTCCTTGTCTTCCGTACGCCCAATAGTTCGCAGATGCCCTGGAACACTCCAGATTCAAAGTTCCGCCCTTGGTCTGAGTGCATTTCCAGTGGAAGTCCGTAGCGGCAAATCCAATTTTCTACCAACGCCCTGGCAACCGTCACAGCTTCTTGATTGGGTAGGGCATAGGCTTCCGGCCACTTGCTAAAGTAGTCGATGACCACCATGATGTACTTGTTTCCCGAATCAGTGGTAGGAAACGGACCTGCCACGTCGAAGGCTATTCTCTCGAATGGTGCCCCAACGTTGTACTGCTTCATGGCTCCTCGACTACGCGTCTGTGGACCGTTGCTCGCCGCACAAGTGTCACATTTTCGACACCAGCTCTCGACATCGTTTCGAACGTTCACCCAATAGAAGCGTTCACGGACTTTACACATGGTCTTATTCACGCCCAGATGTGCGCCGGACACTCCACCGTGGATTTCTTGCAAGACCTCCTTCACGCGACACTTGGGCAAAACCAGTTGCATCGTCACCGACTTCCCGTCTGCACTCTCCCATGCTCGCTTCAGCAGGCCATTTTCCACCTTCAGTGAATCCCATTGGGCCCATAGTGCTTTTAGAGCAGGACTCTTGTCCGAAATGTCTTGCCATTGTGGTCTCTGATTTCCGTTCTCTTTGCTTTCCAAAATTGCACTAATGTCGCTATCCCCAAGTTGTTCTGCCCTCATCTCCGCCGTTGTCCACCCATCTTGAGGTTGCAGAACCAGTCTCTTTACGTCCTCGAATTCTTTGGATGCCTCTCTCCGACTGCAATGTTTGCAGTCACTCCGGCATGGCCTCCTAGAAAGTGCGTCCGCGTTCTGGTGTGATCTGCCTGGTCGGTGTTCGATTTCAAAATCATACTGTTGGAGCCTCTCCAACCATCTGGCTGTCTGTCCTTCTGGATCCTTGAGGCTTAACAGCCACCTCAACGCAGCATGATCCGTTCGGATTTTGAAGTGTTGACCGTACAGGTACTTGTGAAAATGTCCTACTGCATTTACGATCGCCAATAACTCCTTCCTCGTAACGCAGTAGTTTCTTTCCGGCTTAGAAAGCACCTTGCTATAGTATTCGATGACTTTTTCTTCGCCTTCCTGTACCTGCGAAAGGACTGCCCCGATACCATTGTTACTGGCGTCTGTATCCAGGACATATCTGTATCCAGGACCCCTTTACTCTCGGGTATGACAGAATAGGACCCGTGCACAGCGAGATCTTCAAAGTTCTAAACGCTGCTTCGCTCTCGTTATTCCAGATAAATGGAGTTTTGTCTTCCGTGAGTCTGTGCAGAGGCTTGGCAATGTCAGCAAACCCTTTGACAAATCTGCGATAGTAGGTACAGAGGCCCAAGAAGCTTCTCAGCTGGTGCTTGTCCCTTGGTCGTGGCCACTCGCGGACGGCCGCGATCTTGTCTGGGTCTGTTTGTACTCCGCTGGGCGAAACCACATGGCCCAAGAACTTCACTTCTGTCTGGAACAATCGGCATTTCTTGGGATTGAGCTGAAGGTTGGCATTCCGCAGGCGGCTGAAGATCTCTTCCAAATTTTTCAAATGTTCTTCGAAGGTTCTTCCAACTACCATGACGTCATCGAGGTACACCAAGCAGGTTTTCCATGTCAGCCCAAGCAGAACCAGTTCCATCAACCTTTCAAAAGTGGCTGGGGCGTTGCAGAGTCCAAATGGCATGACGTTAAACTGGTAGAGACCGCTTCCAGTCGAGAACGCCGTCTTCTCTTTGTCATCGGGGTGGATCTCAACTTGCCAGTAGCCGCTCTTCAAGTCCAGAGTTGAAAACCACTGCGATCCCGACAACATGCTTAGAGTGTCATCGATACGTGGCAACGGATAGCTGTCCTTCTTAGTTACATCATTCAGCCGTCTGTAGTCAACGCAAAAGCGAGTGGAGCCATCTTTCTTCGTTACCAAAACAACTGGTGACGACCACGGGCTTGAGGAGTCTTCAATTATTCCGTCTGCTTTCATTTTGTCCACCATCTGAGCCACCTCTTGGTGTTTTGCGAACGGAAGTCTTCTTGGCGGTTGTCGGATCGGAGCAACATCTCCTGTGTTGATTCTATGCTGCACCATGTTGGTTCTACCGGTGCTTCGGTCTTCGGTAGCAAAGATGTCATTCTCCTTGCGGATAAATGCCATGGCCTTCTCTAATTGATGGTTCGTAAGGTGTTTCCAGTCTTCTAGGAAGAGCTTCTCCACACTCGTCCGCTGAGCCTCTTTTCTGTTACACTCAACAGGTTGTTCTTCGCAACGGACGACCCGTAGTACAGGATGGTATAGTCCGATCGTCTGCCCTTTCTGTAGTGTAACACGACTTTCACCTAAATTCGCTACACGGATAGGAATTCGTCCGTTAGCCTCAACGAGTGTTCTTGCTACCATGATTTGTGTTTTTTGTGTCACGTCCGGGATGGTGGTCACGTTCGGTTCTATTATTCCAGTCCGGTATCCCCCAGGGTCTTTTTCCAACTCTGCCAGCACGATCTGTTCCGAGTTTTTCTGTACACGGACCGTTTCGGAGACTATCACTTTTACTTCGTCGGCGGATGGTATCGCAGAGTGCAGGGAGATTTCTTCGTTGCCAACTAGCAGCATGCGATTCTTGATGTCCAACACGAATCCGAACTTCTTCATGATGTCAAGACCCAAGATGAAATCGTCCACTATATCAGCCACAATAACCTTGTGAACGAACTCGAACCTCCCCAACTCGAGCCTTGCCTCAACTTCCCCGAATACTCGTGCTGCTTCTCCCGTTGCTGTTTTTAACACTAGGTCGCTATCTGCCAATTGGAAATCTCCCAGCGGTTTGAAGATGTCTGGTCTTCCGATCGAGACGGTCGCTCCGGTGTCGACGGTCATAGAACAGCCAGCTCCGTTGATTCGACCCTCCAGCAACAGACTGTCGTTCCTTCTTCGTAGCTGCGAGACGGAGATGACCTTAGGGGCTTTTGTAGGGCCAGCTAGCACACGCCCCAAAGCGCTAGCTGAACTTAGTTTTCCGACTGCCTTGAACTTGAAGGGCCGGACTCCGGATTTCTATGGGTCTGCTCCGGCGATCTTCTTGAACGGCAGTCCCTCCTCATATGACCCACTCTCCCACAATTAAAGCATCTGGGTCTGCCTGTCATGCTTCCGCGCCGCATTTCCTCAAGCAACGTCTTTATTTCTCGCAGCAGGTCGTTTCCGTCTTTCGGGGCTTCCTCCATAGTTACTGCTCGCAGACGTTGAGCCGCCGGACGACAAGCGTTTTTAGCCGCCTCGAACTCCAGGGCGTGCACGAGGGCATCGGCGCATTTTTGATGTCTACCTAGTCTCAACATTTGCTGCAACTCACCGTCACGGACCCCATCAATAAACGCGCTTGTTCCAAGTTGGTGGTGGAACTCGCTAGGGGCGCTTGGGTAGGCCAGATGTACCAGTCTCTCAACGTCCGCCGCAAACTCCTGCAAGCTTTCGCCATTCTTCTGTACTCGTGACTTCAGCTGCGACTGGTACACTTGGTTCAAGTGGAGGTCTCCATATCGCAGCTCGAGAGCGTTGACCACGGCGACGTAGCTCTTCTGTTCCCTCTCCGGGACGGTTTGCAGCAGCTGAAGAGCTTGTCCTCGCAAGGATAATACCAGTGCAGTGGCTTTCTCTTCTTCACCCCAGTTGTTCATTTCGGCCGCTGCCTCAAATTGCCTCCTGTACATAAACCACGAGGTCTGGCCATCAAAAGTCGGGGGTTTTAGCCTTTGTGATGACGTCTCTGTTACGACTGACTGTCCCGTTGTCATTCTTTTCAGCTTTGTTTCTATTTCCTTGACTTTCTTTTCCAAATCTTCTTTTATCCCTTTTACGTCTTCTTTCATTTCCAGAACTTCTTCTTTTACAACTTGAACCTTTTCTTCCACGTCTTTTTTAAAAGTGTTTTGCAAAATGTCAAGCTGTTGGAAAATTTTCTTCTGTTCCTCTTGTCGTCGATTTTCTTGTTCTTCTTTTTCTGCGTGAAGTTGTTTCAGAAGTTCCATTTGTTCTTTCTTTTCTTCTTGTCGTCTCTTTTCCTGTTCTTCTTTTTCTGCGTGAAGTTGTTTCAGAAGTTCCATTTGTTCTTTCTTTTCTTCTTGTCGTCTGTTTTCTTGTTCTTCTTTTTCTTCTTGTCGTTTCTTTTCTTGTTCTTCTTGTCGTCTCTTTTCTTGTTCTTCTTTTTCTTCTTGTCGTCGCTTCTCTAGTTGTTCTAGAAGTGCCATTTGTTCCTTCTTTTCTTCCTGTCGTCTTTTTTTGTGTTCTTCTCTTTCTTCTTGTCGACTCTTTTCTAATTGTTCTAGAAGAGCGGCCATTTGTCCTTGTAGAGCCTCCATGGTTTTACTTCTCGTGACTATTCCAGAAGGTTGCTTTGACATGCGTCACGTACCGGTTGGTTCGATTTTTCTTCTTTTTTTTTACGTCCGCTTCTTTAAATCCCACTTCTGACACCAATGTAACGTAGCCTGAGCCGGGCGGGTTCGAGGATTTAAAGAAATATTTTGACGCACACCGTATTTACAAACTTTTATTAAAAAGACTACTAAGACTAACTTTTCACAATGTACAGACTTTCACAATATCACGCGCTGATCACTTTTTCACGATGCTTCCAATAGACTGACTTGCTCCGTTGTTTGATCCCTCTTATACCGCTCCCTTCGTTCTCGATTTATTCTATTCCCGGAATCATGAGATCATGTTTCCGACGCAAAGAATTATTCTAGAATAATGAGATCAGTCTCTTGTACGAGCGTGGTACAGCATGAGATCACCGCCACAGAGTCTTCTAGAGCATCCCATGTGAACAGTTATTCCCAGACGTTCTCATGTGGACTATTCGAGATTAATTACGTTACCATACGTGGTGAGATCATCATGACATCATCCGCTTCCGGGCCGTCGCGCCGTCGTCTCAATATTATGATACAGATACATCAGATACATGGTAGTTTTTAATGGAACTAGTTCAAAAAGTGAAAACACTTCAACACTTCTTTCCGATAATATATTTTCCTTCGCATTGCGTTATTGCCAATTCTTCTATAGTTACATTTAGATCATAATATATCTTTTTTTATAAAATTTTTAATCATAGTCTTGGAACTTAGTAGGCTATAGGCATCTGTCCATCATGAATTTTTTTGAAGACTACTATTTCCATACGCTCCAGCATTAAAAATAAGAAGCGTCCATTAATATCTTGAAGCTTTTTCACTTGTCAGTCAACATTATTAGAGCGAGCTGCAATAATGGCCAGTATCCCGCTACATCAAATACGCCAAAGCAAGCAAAGTTCAATTCTAAAAATTCAACCACCCAAGGCAATAGTGGCCTGCAATATTGAACCGCTAGTACAGTGTGTAGTTATTTGCAATAACATAACGTTTTAAAGGTCTCTAGAACCCACTAAGTCTTTTACGACATAGAAAAACAATTTTGTAAATGTGATCCGGATTCCGCAATTCTTGTAACTCTTTTAATCGCTTTTATCGTTTCTGGTAATAATATTCTTATCGATCGTCATAAACTTCCCCTTTCATGGTCTGTTTCGGTAGTAAAAAATACGACTTCTAAATCTAAATAGGTGGTGTTCGGTTTAAATACATACAGCACTAACAATAGTAGAAGCTTAATGTGGACAAGAAGTTTGGACATTTCGGGCTTTTTGTAATCGTTACATTAGCATTAGTAGGAAAACGAACTTGGTTTTAGCCATGTTTTTAGGCTTTCCACCAGAAATTACTCTTTAATGTGTTAATGAGGGTTGGCTTTTCTGTTCCTTAATTAAGTAGAAAAACACTGGGGTAAATTAAGAAAATTACCGTCATAAACGCCAAATCAATTAGTTAAAAGTAAAAGTGGCATCATCACTTAAAAATTGGATAAATGAAGATACTGATACACATTATTATTTTGGGTTGCACTTCAGTCTGTAGAATTTCTATAATAAAATTATTTCATAGTTTGATTCCCTCTTCCTTAGTTTTTTAGTTTCTAACCGATTTTTTTATTTCTGGTTTTTTCTTTGAGTTTTCACTTGATCGTCTTTCTCAAGTATGACGACTGAAACTTCCCATTTTTCAATTTTGTAAATATATACATATACATATTCTGATTGTTATTAGTTTGTTGGTTTGTCATTTTCTTAGGTTATAATGCCTCCATTTTGTCCCGTATCTCAGCTTTCTCATTTAAGTGTTAGTTCTCTAATTTTCATATTTATTACTTTTTAGTTTCCTACTTTTTCACTCTTTATTATATAGTTTCTCAACTTCCACATTTTCAGTTTTTTTAATTACATAGTTCCATAAGCTTTTCAATTTTTATTTTTCTTATATACAGGGTGATTCACAAACTATAGTAGATATTTAAACCTCAAATTATATGGCCCCTAAACGTAGTTTTTACGGTATAAAAAAACGCTTTATGTAAAGTGGAAAAATTAATGACAACCAACGATGCACGCAAAACATTTTATTTCATACTTGTATCTAAAGTGACATTTTTCGGATAATTTTTGATACCAAAAGTGGAACATTAACGTCCTAGTACTTTAAAGAAAAATTTTAAAGTCCTAGTACTTTAAAATTATACGTCAATCATTTCTTACATTGTTCCCGAGATTTTTGTGGCATCAAATTGTTCTTCACGTGATCTGCTTCATCTACAATGTCTTGAGGCACCTCAATTTTCTCCATTTTAAACGGAATAATCGGATAAAATATCCAAAACCATTCACCGTGACCCAGTTTTTTCGTTGCCATTTTTGACAAACGTTTGTTACTATGGGAATGTAAGTTCCCGCATATTTAATTATTACGAATAATTTGTGCGAGATAAACACACATTTCTTTTTATTTTGACTTAGTTCATCAAACTTGCAGTATGAAATAAAACGTTGTATTTACCTCGAACGAAGAAGTGTTTTTAAAGGTACTCACAAGTAATTCCGGCCTCGGCTAGGCGCCTCGGCCGTAAACAACTTGCTCGTACTTTAAACTTCACTTCTCGTTCTAGATAAATAATATACTATTGATAGTCGCTGGATTTATTTTGGGCAAAAAACTTACTACTTACGATACAAACTATTGTATCTCGGTTTTTATTAATGAACCCTTTCCGACAGACAAAAACCACTTATATTTGAAAAACATAAAGCCTAACGTAGACCAACGTACCATTTATAAAAATTGTTTGAAATGACGACAGCCCTGGGCATTTCGCAGATGCATACCCCACTATCTTTCGGTGTTAATGGCATAAACTAGATGTTTCATGTGGCCCCACACGAAAAAAATACTTATTCCGATCACTTATTCCAATCCACCTTTCGTGTAAATTTCGTGCATTTGTTCTTGTGTTCCGAACGTCCGCTAATAAATTACACACTCAGAGAGTTCCCACGGGTTTCACATAATATGATAGACATAATCATATAGGTCACTATTTGAGAATAAAGGCATTCTAAAATATTTAGTGTGCACCGTCACCAGTCAAAATAAAACTGAAAGTAATTAATTGGCCGTACTATACTTCGTTAATCACCCTGTATATATTAATTTTTATATAATTTTCTGAAGTTTGTTAACTCGCGCGGGAAGAAGATCCAACACAATGTTAGTAGTTCTGAAATTAACTAGGGAATTCCACTCTTTTTGTAATTATTATAAAGCACAATAAAAATTGACGATTTTTCAGTCGACAAATTGATTGACTCTGTAATTTTGTAAGACTGCGGCCCAACAGACGCGATCTATGTTTAATGATCTTCTTGATTTAAAAAATTGCTCCCTCCTTATAAATAACTATTATTGTAAGCCCCACAGAATCTTACACAAAAGGGACTTTCAATGTCTATGGAAAAGAGTTTATGAATAAATATCAACAAACACTGTTGAATTTTAAATAACATAAAAGATCAACGACGCGGAAGAGCCCATTTCATTGATTGATCGACATATAGTGAAACTTATCATGATGATGTACGTCTTACATTCATCTTCATCTCGGACGCCAAAAAACGAAAAACCCATCAAATGAAGTTGACAGCGGCCTACAAAAGAAGTAGCTAAACAACCACACGTGTCAGCATACAGGCAAAATTCGTCTAAAAATCCTTCAATTTGTACACGTCTCCTATTTCAAGAACTCCACAAAATTTTATAAACTTTTTACAAATAGTGACAAATAAAACATCCGGGAATAGACAAGATGAATGGCTTATGCAGAAGAAGCTAAAAGCTGCAAGAAATTAATGACGTTTTTTCGAACGCCAGATCGCATTTCCTGCAACACTCCACGATTGGTTAGCCAATCAGCGTTGTTCTTAAAACCCGACTTAACAAATCATCGACCGCAGTTCCCACAATAAAACGAATTAATTAATGGAGGTACAACCGTTTGACCGTTATAGAGAGCCGTTTTCACTTCATTAGGTCCTGTAGAACTTCATTAAATGTATAGTTTGTAGGCACGAGTTAAGTCTTATTAGTAGGGAGGGCTATTTTAATCACCTCCAGCTTTGTCTGTGATGAACTTGTAACTGTCTTAAAGGATCTATTGATCACGTAAGGAAAATCAACGATTCAGTTCTACATGTCTGGAAGCTGGTATGGATTGACCGGATTCCAACTCAATTATTTGTATATATTTTCTGCTTTCTGATGCTTATTAACTGAAATGTGCTTATACATTCAGTATATACTGTATGAAACAGCTTGATAATAAAAATCAGAATCAATAATAATTATTATTATCAATTCAAAGAAAGCATATTCCAATATTACATAGCTCGAGAAATTCAGTTTAAAATGAGAAAATTTCTCTTGCAAGAAATAACGTGTCTCTAATTTGACTCACCTTAGTCTAAAGAATTTAAAAAATTAATATTGTTTCTAATCACAATAATCTGTACAGAGCTAGTTTCAATTTTATTTTAACTTAAAGCTTAAGATAGAAAAGGGGCCTTATTTCGACATCGGTTTCTTAATAAAAACTGATTTAATTAAATCAACGTCGGAGTTTTGCTGCAAATTTGAGAGCTACTCGGATTTTTATACATTCTAGAACGTCTAAACTTTCCAGGATTTAATATCAAATTCTTGGAACGTAACTCTTAATTCCTAGTAGAATTTATTGCAGGAATATTATCCGAGAATGTGAAGCAGTTATAAAAGCAAAGATAATTATCCTGAGCGTGATTTTGTTTGGCCCTTGGCGACAATATCGTTTGAATATTAAATAAAATGAAGCAATTAACGGTGTTAAATCAATTTTATAATTATTGCGTCTCCTACGAACATTTTCTAAATAAAGTTGAAACCACTTTTAGTAAGTGGCTAATGATATCGGAACTTGGATGAGGTGCAATTTGCTTTGAAGTTTAATTTACGCCGGCAGGGAAAATATAGCTTTACAAATAAATAAGTAAAGTAACAAAACTAATAAAACTGCAGTTCTCTCACAAAAAAAAAACATTCAAATTCATTTTTTTTACAAAAGAATCTAAAAGACTAAATGAAGATAGCTCCGTTAAAATATATTGATTGCACATTTTTTTCTCATACAGTAATAAAGTTATCCAGTTTCTTAAAGAACATCTCAAATTGTCTTTTTATATGTTGCTTTAATGTAGCATTGTGAATTTATGGCAACGACACTGATAACTGAAGCAGACAATACCTTATTGAGAATGAACCGATTGAAGCCCCATTTTCAACGCCGTTAAAAATTTATCATTCTGGCATTCAACATCTTTTTATGTGTCAATAATTTCACAATTAACCTTGTTCCAGCAGACCAGGAGAAGTTGTAGGCATCAAAATACAGAATGAAGAAAAATTAATTTTAAATGTTAAGAAAGTATTTGACATTCCAATTTGAGATACATAAAGTTTCAGTTGGTAATAGATTCAATTTTTTTCGCCTATTAGTTGAAGGCCAGTTGTAAATACAAAGTTATGTGTTTCACTTTGTCAACTTAAAATTTTAATCTTGATCATTCGGTACTTTCCAAAAACTATAATTCTGAACGTGGTAGCATTCAATGACTGAACCAAACATGTTTTACATCCTCTATATCTTTTGAAGACGCTTCAGCTTAATACAATTGCTAATTCCAAACAAGTTGAAATGTTGGAGCCTGAAACACCCCAAACGCAGAACAACTAATTAAACTTTGCAAGAAGTAAATATGACATTATTTCATTTGAAAACAATTCCCCAAAATTAATACTTATACAAAGTCCTGTTCGGAAGTTCTATTTCAAAGTTATAAACTTACTTGGTTTGTTATTTAAATGACTAACTTAAATGCTACGAATTATTTCTTGCGTAGAGTGAAGCAATGCGGAATTAGCTCCGAATTTAATTTAAAAAAGTGTCTTAATTGCGACGTAGCCAATCGCGGTAATTTAAATTACAAAAGCTCAGGTGATCTCGGTACATTAAGTTTGTGTGTTAAGGAGTTCTCTGTTGTTCCAGGCTGAACAGTTCACTGTACTCTGGGTCCTGTTTACGGTCATCGTTTTGGGCAACTCGGCCGTTCTAGTTGCTCTACTTCTTAGCAAAAAGTCCAGAAAGTCCAGGATGAACTTTTTCATACGACAACTTGCCATTGCTGGTAAGTTTATGTATAGAAAAATTTATGTGCATTAATTTTACAACTTGGTGTTTATCAGATGACCTTTAGTTTAATTTAATGATAACTAAAGTAACTTTGCCAAACTCCAAGCTGAAATACATAACAGAAAACTCACATATCTAAACTGTGTTTTTGCACGGTATCAGTGACTTTTTTTGTCCTCCCTTTTGCTCCCTAATTTTAGAACGTCACCGTAAAATACCTCCGTTAGCCCTATCAGTTTCGTGTTACTTCACTTTTATTGCAGAGATAGTTTTCGGATTCGCTCGAAGCTAGTTAGAAATCGATTTCACCCTTCTTCAATTTATTCTCGCAAGCCATAAAGAATCCCGATTAGTCGGGCGCATCCGCCAAAATTGCATGTTGTCACTCCATAAGGAATGCGCACTTATTCGCCTCAATAAAACGCAGATGGAGACTATGTAAATCTCTGCCTGGCCAGTACATTTGCTTTTAAATGGTGCTGAGATTTCAGATAAGCTGACAAGATGCCCGATCTTTCGGATCTGGAAGTTTAACTTTAGCTACGTTTTTACTTGCTCTTGTTCTAGCAAGTTTGCCAATTTTTATGTTTGATTTAAGGATATAACATTAGCATTCATAAACATATTAAAATATTCCTATAACGGTCTCAAAATGGTCTCTTGTGTGCTTGCCAACAGAAAAGAGGAGTCGCTGGAATAATAAAATTGATTCTCATATGCTCATATGCACAGTTAGTTCAAATTTGATTTTGGGGATAAATTTAGGACATGCTTATCTTCATAAAACATGAGTTATTATGTATGAATTTTTAGCATGAGTTATATTTTTGAATACAAATGTAATTTCTTTATTTGTGGTTGTTTAAGCTTTGAATATAATTACGTCCCGTTGTTTGAAATATTGGACCTGCATTAATTTTAGTTAGAAAATAGGATGATTTATAATAGCTCTAAAAGCCATATCATAAGTTAACTTAACGGACAAAAGTATCTTACAGTTATATATTTTATGACTTTGTATAAAATATTTGCCCATAAATTACGTATTTGAATACTTGCCATCCAAATTGAATTGAGCACTCTTGGCAAATTTATTTTTTGCTGAGTGGTGACATAATGGATTATGCGTATTTTTAAGATAAAAATGTTTAACCAAAGCAAATATTATAATAATATAATCCACAAAATTGTTGTCAAGGGTACCTATGGAAATTAAATATCGTGCGTTCAACAAAAACGACGTCAAGTGGGCCATGGATTGAAATGTCACAAAGTTGACATTTTGAAAATAAATGATTTCCTTAACGACTCTAGTGAACAATTTTATGCTTCATATAGTTTTAGTTTCATTTATGCATTTTTCTTATCCTATTAATTTGTCACAAGTGTGGATACAAGAGGGGGCATATATCCACTGCAAATGATCTGGAATAGAAGATAATTCGGAATTTTGAAACACTTGGACTATGGATAGTTGAATTTCTGAATTTCTCCTCGTGGTTGCTCTTTAATCAATGAATGAGTTAAAGGAGCAAATTAGATATTATTATTATCAATGCACGTTATTATACTTGGCCCTTATTTCTAAGAGCTAAACTTTACTAATATAATCACACTATAATGAATCATTAGGCACTTAATTTGCATTAAATAGTTAATCAGAATCAATGATCCAATGTTCCCTCCATAAACAACCCTTTAATTCACACCCAAGATTATAATTACCGATTTTAATTTTTACCCCAACATTAAACGAAATTCTGTTTCAGATTTGGCAGTGGGTTTAATCAACGTGTCCACGGACATCGCTTGGAGGATAACAGTGGCGTGGCACGCGGGGAACATCCTTTGCAAGATAATACGATTCCTCCAGGCTGTCGTCACATATTCCTCGACTTATGTGCTCGTTGCCCTGTCCATCGACCGATACGACGCCATCACTCATCCCATGAACTTCTCAGGGAGTTGTGAGTATTTATTGCTTCCTCTAAGTTACTTTACGACATCGTCGCGATCCTCGCTACTAAATCTACATGAACGTCCATCAAAGAACGTTCAACCTGGTTGTTCCATGTGATGAAATGTAACTGTGTTTCAGACTCGACAAAGTTTTTTGAAACACATAAAAGTACAATAAACCTCTCGGAAAATCGTTTTTAAGACATATGCAAATGGAGTTTTAAGGGGCTACTTTTCTCCACTCGAATTTTGGTGGATAAAGCTTAAATGTAGTTAGTTTAATCGTGTGTGTCAAGTAGGTAGTTCTACACACCTTGTTCACGTATTCACGTTTACTGCCATTGCATATGATATTGCGGAATTAAATTATTATTCAAAGTATCAAAATAAGCAAAAAGTAAGAAATGTCAAACATCAAAATTTAATTAAAGAAACATTTCTAAATTTCTAAATTCTAAGACTCAAGACATTCTCAGTCTATATTCCCAAATTTCAAAACTACAAAATTTAGATATGGACAATTTGTAAAATTGTAAAGTTCAAGCTTCAAATTTATAAAACTTAAAGACTTTCAACATTCCAAGACTTATTAGATTTGTAGTTGATGCGATTTCCATAATTTCCATATTATATTTCGAAAACACAAAATTCCAAAATTGAGAGATTTTTCAAGACACAAAATTTATGATTTCAAAGATTCACCAATTCCAAGAATAAAAATCAACAGATCTAGATTTCAAGAATCCAATAGTAACCGAGATTAAAATTTTGAAATTACATGATTGATTCACATTTCATCCGCTTTATTAGAACGCCACGACTACTATGTTACCAAACTAGAAATTAAATGATTAAATTATCAGAAATTTTTGATAATAAAAAATTGCTAATTCTAACCAAAAAATAATATACCATTTATACCATTCCAAAATTATATGAATATATTCAAAATTTAGAAAAGAGATTCCGGGTTCCTAAAATTTCAAAAATAAAAAAAATGATATTTTAACTCAGAAATTTCCAATTTTCAAGAATTGCTCATAGTATCTAAGATTCTGAAATTCATAAATTTAAATACATATTCAAATTTAAAACTTAAATTTTCAGTGATTCCAAATTTCAAATTCAAGGGTGTAGAAGGAAATTCTCAAATCCAAGATTCCGAGATTGTAAGTTTCTAAAATTAGCAAAACATTATGCAACGGGATTCCAAAATTTAAAGAGGAAACATTTGAAATTGAAGTATTTCAAAGAATTCCAAGATCATTAAATTTCTGACACAAATGTAATAAAATTAGCACCATGCAAAAGACGAAAACCACTTATTCAAAATTCAAATATTTCAGAATTTTAGAATTCGAAAATTTCAAAATTTAAAGATTTAACAATTTTAATAGTTTTACCTTCTAAAGTTTTAAGTTTTTGAGTTAACTTCCAAGAATAAACTAAAATTTAAGATTCCAAAATTCTAAGATTTGGGGAGAAAGCAAGTTTCGGAGGTTCTAAATTCTGATCTCTGATACTCTGTAAATTTCTATTCTAAATTAATAAATTCCGAAATTCTAATATTCAGAGTACATAATTATTATCATTTATGCATAATCAAGTTTTGAGATTACGAAATTTCTAAACTAGAAGATTACAAGATCTGAAGTTTCCATGACTCCAAAATTCTGAATTCTAAAATTCGACCGTTCGGAAGTTCCAAATTGTGAGACTCCAAAATTCCCATATTTCAGGGGCTAGAATACCTCACAATGTTTCAAGAAGGCTTTTTAATAGTGTAAGTGTAAAAGTGACGCGACGTAAAAATATCGCGAATTGGACAGCACGTCAAGTGCAATACCACTTTTTACACGTGTTACATACAACATTTTTTATACGATCGTACCAAATCTCATTTTTCCGGAGCTCCATTCAGCCCAAATCAGATCCTAATGAGAAATATAAATTTTCTCATTACCAACTTATAATATTTTTTTATTGAAATAAATGAATACTTTTTGTTTTAGTACACAATAAAATAACGTTTTATACCCGAAATGGTGTAAAAATAACCATATAATAAACATGAATAAGTAAACTCAAAATCTTGAATAATTATTATTACATATAAAATTTGAATAACTAAAAAGCAAAATGTGAGAGAAATATTAAGTAGAGCACATATTGTATTGGAAGAAGCGATTTTGATAAAAAGATGACGGGAACTAAATTTCCATTATAAAATTTTAACATTATCAATAATTCCGTGAAATTAAATAAATTAAAAGACCAAAGATTTATATTATTATTCATTTTATAGAATCGCTGTTTGTCTTTTCTCAAAATTAGAAATACAAGAATATAAGAGAATAGACAATACGATAAACTATATGATGATGATGATTATTATAGATGTGGTACTTCTCAATTTGTTTTCTCTTAAAGACATCGTTGCCAAAATTTTAGTCATCATAGTTTTAATTACCCATCGACGGACGTTCAACCTGATGAGGTCTTTTTTAACAGCAGAAAAGGACAATAAACATCGTTCTCAAGATGTATGCAAATAGCTTTTTAAGCATCTGCTTTTTCGTTAGTTTGACGAAATTAATTTAGTTTTATAACTAAAACTAGACATTAACGAATAAAGTTGTTAATTGATTTTTAATTTGAGCATGCTCTTCAGGTGGTTTGTATAGTAGTAATAGTTTTTAATTTGACAAGTTACAATTTACGATGACGGTGATAAATTATGGGTGGACTACAGTAGTTTGTTGATATTATAAGTAGCAGTTATTTGAACGTTTAAAAGTTAAGCGACGTGGGTCGTAATAAAATAATTAAAAAATTACTTCAGATCAGATAAGATAAGGTTCTCGATTGTCTACTAATGTCATCCAATTAATTTCTTTAGAATTTCTTCCCCAATGGTCAGATAATACAGAAAACAAATGATTATTATTAAAACATTGATAAGGGGCAACATTTGACATAGTCCGTCTGTTAACAGCATTCTGTGTCGATTTTGCGTGAATGGAAACTATGTTGTTATCAAACTAAAATTAGTAGTAGAGAAAGCTCTATTATCTCAATTATTGTAAATGATGACTACAATTTATTTTTCAATTGAAAAATTATGGTTTTTACAATTCTCTACAGACACTATTCGGTTAAAGTAGAATTCTCTCCAACTATCCATAGGCAATTGCTTACACACTTTTCAAATTACACATTCCCAAACGAAAAAAATGCAATTTTTCTTTTGAACATTAATCACCTCATAGAAACGTTTCGTAACTGCAGCCTCCTCAGTTCAAATTGTTTATAATGGCGGTAATTAGTCGGTGTATTTCTAAAGAATCACATCAACGAAAACAATTTGCCGAGTCATAAACATTTCATTTTTTATCATCATCCTGATACAATTTGTACAAGCTCCATGAGTAATGTGAGCTTCATTGGTAATTACATTTTTATTTTTTGCAGTAATCTTTGATGTAGGTTATTAATTCGCACAATACGGTGTAATAAACAACATTAATTAAGTAATTCGTGTTCAGGGGATGAATAAAAGAAATTCTATAACGGAACAGTAAAGTAAGTTGTTTGTAAAAGCAATGTACAGCTCGCTGACAGAAAAAACTTGACGTTTTGTCTCCACTTGATGCCACCGATTCGATGAGGGGATAAATGAAATTGAAATAAGGAAGAGTGGAAGGGAAAAAATAATTTGTTTTAAGTAGAGGAAATAATATGGAAATGGAGTTCTTGTGCCAATCGAAGTGTTTAGAAAGACTTTCGAAAAAGTGTAGATTTATAATGAAACAAAAGCTCAATTCATACTTTTTGTAAAGTTGTACATTTTCACACACAAGATATCCCATATATCTTGTGGTATTTTTATTTAATTTCCGACGAAAAAACAGTTTAGAGAAAATAACAATAACAACACAAACGCGGAGGCGTCATCCTAAAGACTTTCGTCCCTTGCCAAGAATTTTAACTACAATCAAATTAATTTTCACCACATTAAAAAACTTAATCCTTTCCTGCCTACGTCTTTACAACGGGCCCACGGAACTTTTATTGGTATTAAAATTTACATAAAATTATAGTTCACTTTCATTGCGACTTGGAAATGTCAGACAGTATTTTGTAGGTTTTTATGGAGAAGTACTTACTACACCTGTAGCAACCTGACGTTAATTTACTTCAGAACAGAATAAATTATCGGATACTAAAAAATAAATAAAACAGACTGAAAAAAATACTAATTACATGTAAAACCTACTTAACCCAGAACCAGTTATCAAAGCGAGATTTGTTGGGGCATTGCCATTTACTTTTTGATTAAAGTTGTTGATGCGTGATGCGTGTATGTAATTGTGGCCTTTTTTTGTCAAAGTTACATTTGAGAGCTGATTTCGTGTAATAATTTTCTCGTTATTTCCGGTTGATGACCAAATTGAATTCATTCACCTTTTTAGGCTCAATAATAGGGACACGTTTCGAGGAAAATCATTCCGAGTGGAGTACTTCAGAATTGACCCCTCTTTAATTTGTTGATATTTGATTTCTAATTTTCTAATTATTACAAGAAAACTAAATTAAAAAACAACGTCAATTAAATAACAGCTCAACAACATATAGTATAGCCAAAGACACGGACATGGAAGAAACAAGAACAATCAGCAAGTGTAATGCAAAAAGTAAGAGATCAATACAAATAACACGAAAAGAATAGACGAGGACTACCCTAAAAATATACACAAAGGAAAATATTGCAGAAAAAGGGCAGGAACCAGCTAAAAAATAACGATGATGAAACTAATTATTGTAACACATATAGATAGGAAGGAAGACAGGGAGACGTACCAATTAACGAAAAAAGAAACGGTAATAACAGAAGAATAAAAATTTTCATCAGTTCTTAATAAATCTGCACTTAAAGCTTGTATCTGATCATTCATTAAGTAAGAGTCAATATGTTTGCCAATATTAATATAGGATTAATTCCAGAATCGGTTATCGTTTTAAATCTTATTTTCTGTGCAATTCATAGAAATATTGCAAGTCACTTTTAAGTATTTGTTTAATATATCAACTTTTTATCGCGTCATCGCGACCCGACCTGTGAGGTACTTCGACCTTTAATCACTCCAAGTTTGGCTTCTTTTGTAATACGTAAGAGTTTCACCAATCCTTGTCTCTTCTCTACTTAAAACTTCTTAAAGAAAATTGAGACGACTTTCACTCCATTCATCGTCGACATATCGGGTATTGTGTGTTTTCAAACTTCAATTAATTTAAACAAAAGCGCGAAAATAAAGTTGTCTTTCAGTATGAAATTATTTCAGCTACCAATTGCAATCACTTGCAAAGTAAAACGGTATTATTTTATACGTGCAAAATTATATCTGTCAACATTTGTGGTGGTAAAAACGAGACGTGGTATACAAAATCGGACTTTAAATTTAATGAATCTTGCGTCCATCTGAACAGAATAGGCAGTTGGCAACTCATTACGGCCACAATAGGAGCAATTCGCTCCTGGCTGTTCGATAATTTGTCATTTTCACTAAAAATTGAATTAACTACCCTTGCTGATACCAGAGCGAAGGTTGAATGAGTAATGGGTTTGATTAAAACTAGATTAAGGACATGCATACTGGGAGTCCTCAAGTGTTGCATACTACAGAGTGATCAAGAAGGAGTGTTTGAGTTGGTATTACTTTTAAGAGACTTTAACGGTGTCCAGCTCTAACAGCGTGGGGATTTTCATCTGACCATATGCTGTAGTTTTGTTTGTTCACATAACCGTTCAGATGAAACTAAGTTTCATCAGAAAAAAAGGTTTTGTTTTAAGGATATCATTAACCAGTGGCAGAATTGAACTCTGCGGGGGTAATCGGGAGGGGACGTTAACGACAGTAACTTCCAAATGATAAACCTGTAAAAGCGGGAATTAGAACAATATGGAAAATCTGAGTAAGGATTGTATAAAAATTTAGATTAGGAAGGTTGAGGATCAAACCTAATTGACGGGAAAGTCTTCTTATAGATTTTAGAGGACTTCTTCGCATACGAGTTCTGATATGGTCAACAACTTCCTCAGTTAAGGTAAAGGGTCTACCAGTTGGCTTTTGTCTGGCTACGTTCCCTGTATTTAAATAGCGTTCAGCGACGCGCACAGAATGTTGTTGGAATAGGTACTGCAAAATTGGCCAACATTTCCGCAAACATTTCTTTAAAGTGATTATAATGTTTCTTTCAGAGAATACTGCCAGTCAGTAATTGGGTTAAAAATTCCGCTTCGAAAATAAGCTATTCCAATAAAAATATCGGGTTGTAACGTAAAAGCCATATTAAGAAATTGATTTGAAATATCACGACATTTTAATTCAGTTGTGAATGATGCTGACACGTGTGAATGACGGTTTTCAGTGTCAAAACGACAACAACCGTCAATTATCCCATTTAAAAATGAAATTCAGTATTACCAACTCAAACAGTCCTTCTTGATAACGCTTCTTGATGTTAAATATGACCTATGTGACTATATTTATTGCTGTATTTTTTTTTCATTTTATTTCATTTTAAATTCAAATACGTCAAAATAAACGTGAAAAAATTCAATGCCGTGAAGATCTGTCAAGGTGTCAACGAGGAGGGGTGCCAATCATTGAGTGGTGCCAATCTATTTGTTTTTTTCAAGATTCGGAAAAACAAGTTAAGGTAGTTGTGTCTTTCAATTTCACATACTGTAAATACGAGGGGGTATTGTTATCTAGTTAGCCTTGGCCGTTTCCTTTGAACAAAACAAAATCTTTTACCATGGCAACAAATAGTGACTTATTAGAAATGTCATTGTAAAATTTCACTTCAAAAAAATGAAGCATTGCTGAGTAGTAAAATTTGAGAGAAAGTATGTCGGCCCCCATTGTGAAAATTGAGAAATTGGAGTATCGAGCCATCATTAAGTACCTGTATTTAAAGGGGTTACGGGGTGAGGATATTTACGAAGATATGCTTGAAACATTTGGTGATCAGTGCCCTTCATACGCGAATGAAAAATTGGATTGCGTCTTTCAAAAGAGGAAAATTTTCTGTCGAAGATGACAAGAGATCAGGAAGACCGATTTCGGTGTCTACCTCCGAAAATATTGATGCAGTTCACGAAATGATATTGTCAGACCGTCGAATTGGGCTGAAACATATAGATGAGACATTGAAGATCTCGTATGAACTTGTCCATCACATAGTTCATGTCGATTTAGATATGAAAAAAAATACTGCAAAATGGATCCCTAAATGTTTAAATGCCGATTAAAAGCGACTAAGAGTGGAAGCATCGCGCTCAATCTGTGCCCGTTTTGAAAAAGATCCAGACTTTTTGAGCCGTGTTGTTACTGTGGATGAAACTTGGGTCCATTTTTACGACCCAGAAACGAAGCAGCCGTCGATGGAGTGGAAGCACCGTGGTTCTCCAACGACCAAAGAAGTTTTGAGTCCAAAAATCCGCTGGAAAAGTTTTTGCTTCAGTTTTTTGGGATACTCGTGGAATAATAATGATTGACTATTTAGAAAAGGGCCAAACAATAACCGGAGATTATTATTCCACATTATTAATCACCTTAAAAGAACACATCAAAGAAAAAAAACGCGGTCTGTTGGCAAAAGGTGTGCTGCTGTTGCAGAACAATGCACCTGTGCCCAAATCGCACGTTGCCATGAATACAATTCGGGATAGAGGGTTTGAATTACTGGATCATCCGCCCTATTCTCCAGAGGTACACCCCTCATACTGTTATCTATTCCCTAGACTAAAAAAAAATCTAAAGGGACATAGATTTTTGTGCAATGAATAAATCATAGAAGTTGTGGAAAACTGGTTTGTGGAGCAAGAAGAAAAAATTTTTTTTGAAAGGGTTAGAGGCGCTGCAGGATCGACGTAAAAAATGTGTGAATTTAAGAGGAGACTACGTTAAATAATAAAATATTTTGAGTCCCAAATTTTAGTTGCTTCTATACTAGGCTAACAATTTATCAATACCCCCTCGTACATCATCATTATTAATATTAAGAAGATCCAATACTTGGCTACCACTTTCCTTATTTACAGTGGACTCAAAGGCTCCAAGTTATCGAAGATGTAAAACGATTTCATTGTTATAAAAGCCATCACAAAAACCTCAAACACTGATTATTATGTTGCTATCCACAAATTTACTAAATTCATTACAATTTTATTAGACATATTTTATAGACATTGAAGACAACAGCATACGCTAAACTTGAATTCTTAAGGGCATCCTTTATGATTAGTTTGAAATTAAGTGCTATTTGTGGTTTTAATTACACGATATATGAAGCAAATAAAGTGTAGCTAAATAAATAGCGTTACTACCAACTCAAAATACCTACCAAGTTTGGTTTTTGAGCTCCTGAAATCTCCAGGAAGTATGATTTCTTATGTCTGTCTTTGTGACCACCAATATGAACATTAAAATATTTTACTAACATTGTTAGCCAAATATTCCCACCTAGCATCCCATGAGCACGCCTTTGTCTGAGTTAGTTAATTACGTCTTTGTCGGTTTACACCTCCATCATTGTCTGTAATGAGTTTTAGAGCTTTATCTTACAACAGCTTCCTTCCGGGACTCGGGCAAACATAATTCAGCACTATTCAAATAGATATCGACTGATGCGGAGTCACACACAAAGCTATTAATTTTGCGGCAATTAAATTACCATAAACTCAACAGATAATGAAGTAGTGTTGCTCGTTCTGACCCTCGCAACTCTCAGAATGTTGATTACATTTCGACAACAACAACAATAAATTAAACGAATGGGGCCACTTAATTTTTATGAGAACCGAGTAGATCGTTTTGCGATAACTGCGGAAACAATAAACAATTTGCTGGAAGAGCCAAATTTCATAAAAGGAGGAGAAAAATCATTTAAATGTGCTTGTGCGGATAGTCAAAAGCTCCATCTCGTGCGTGTAGCTTATTTTTAGAGAAAACATGTTTCTACAAGAATATTGGAGAAATCGGTAAGTAGATATATTGCATCTTCAAGAAGTTATATTGTTAAAAACGTAATATCTGTTAAAATGTTAAATGTTGACGCTGTTTATGTCATTGTCTAGCTGTCTAAAATGAATATTTTTCTGTTGGGCCCATGCGAAGACCGACACTTAAAACGGACTGTTTGAAGCTGTATACATATAACTGAATCTATAACTTGGCAATTATACAATAATCTTTGTGAATAAGAAAAATATCATGAAATCCCAGGACTCGTAAAGAACTTCTTCAGCAACTCAGTTCGTTTATACCTTTCTGTTCTATAAACTTAACAGAATATGAATGAACTCACTGATTCAACGTGAATTTCTAAAATTAAGCTCGATCGCAGTCTCTTCATTACCACGAGACGTAAATGTAAAGCAACCCCCAAATTTGCCCAAAGGGCGCTATAAACCATTTTTTGCTCTTCCCAACTTAACGACTATTCTAAAGGCGCGCTTCAAGCATCCCGATGTCATTCAATCTTCGTTTCACTGTCTTTACAATTTCTCCCTCTTCCAACGAGAAATTTAGCTTTTATGTCGAAAGCCGCGCAAACGACGTACTGAAAAATTCAATTACTGTACACACAAGTGCGAAATTAAATTTTTTGATTATTGAACTGAAGTGTTGTGAGATGACTTGGGGTATTAACCTTTTGTGGCTGAGACCGTATTTGTTGGATGAACTTATGTATCCATAAAAAATGTTGATATTTTATTTGTTGTTGTTTTTCCTTTGCAGGGAAGCGTGCGAGGGTCTTGGTAATCTTGGCGTGGTTTCTCAGCGTTTTGTTTTCCTTGCCGACGATTTTCCTTTTTGAAGAAAAGCCGATTCAAGGTAAGATTTTTTCAGTCGTACATACATTTCTCATAAATGTTATTTCAACACTGAATTGAGTTATCAGTTCTAACAAAATTAATTTTTGTGCCTTTACATTGCTCAACGATATTTCTATAATGTATAACAACATGATGTTCCAAAGTCGCTTGTTATTACATTGTAAAACGAAGTTGTTGCAATGATGGACATTCAATTTTTTTAATTTCGAAAATAAAGAGTATGATCTAAAAACTGAGCTATACAAGCAAAAACAAATGCATTTTAATAACTTATGAGAGCTCTGTTTTGTAGTGGACATTTTCTCGACTCAAAAATACACTTGAACAAACCAAATTCAATTAATTTGTTTTTGTGCATATTTATAACTTCCCACTCACCGCATAATTATATTTATTTACTCCAGTAACTTCATAAATTGTCACCTTTGAAAATTAAACTTTGGAGTAAATACCGCATCCAATATTCAACTCTACAAACCAAGAAATACATGAAGGTGTTGATAACCTTTAGTTTATAAATAAATAAGTACATTAATTTGCATTTATATTATATTCATGCATAATAATTAATACAAACTTATCAGTGTAGGTTGGAGATATATTAAAACAAATAAAATTCAGTTATACCTGCAAACTGTTTTCACCTGTTAGGTTCCAGCCAATGAACGAAGTTCAGAAACTCTTCGATGAGAGCAAAAAAAAAAACAAAAATACAACGAAAACGGTTCTTAGGGCCGGTTGTACAATGTCGAGTTAAACTGAAGGTTGCAGGTTTACTTCCAGATTCGTCAAAAGACCGGTTGTACAAACACAGTTTATCTCGAAACTAGAGGGTAAAGTCCTAGTAAATGTTACCGCTGGATTTCCACTGGTTAAACTGTTGGTTGGAAGTTACCGTTGTACTTGTTATTTGATGGTTTTTATTGCAATTACCGCTCATTTAACAAATATGGAGTATGTTTTCGAAATATTTGAAGATATTTTAATTTTGTGGTCAGATTTTTTTTTGTAGCTTTCTTTAAATTTAAATATGTATTTGTCTTTTAATTTTTTTATACTTCTACGCGTGGTACCGCTCATTGAATTAAATAAGGTGTACAAAATCCTACATTCTACAAATTCTTTAAATTTTTTAACGAAGTCCTACATAAAGTTTAAACATAAGATTCAGATAAAATATCGTTTCAGATGTGTGACCCAACATTAACAGACAAGGTTCAAATATGAAATAACCTTCAGAAATCTTGGAATTTCCAACAAACAGGTAGGTAGGTAATAAACAACCCTAATATTTATGAACTAAGAAATTATTCAAATTCTGTGAGCGAACTACCACTGTTACAATCGCCAAATAATAGTGACAATTCTAGTAATTTTTGTGGCTATCAATACCAGTCCAAGTAAACTTAACCATGGCTAGAAAACTCATTGTAGTACTCGTTTTTGTCAACCTGAAGTTTAACCTGAAGGGTGATGGTTAAGTTATCGGGGAGTTTTACTCGACATTGTACAACCGGCCCTTAACGTCACATGTCCTCTACTTATTTGTGTTCACAGCTTTGTTAAGTTGGAAAACAGAAACGGTATTTTTATTGATTGTGCATTAGACATGATAGGAGTGCTGACACGGAGTGATTCTTATATTTCAGACCTAGCCATGTAATTTTTAGGGTTGAAGTTTTTAAAGTTATGATATAAGTATCCGAAAGTTTATAATGAATCATAATTTGCTACTTAAAATCACAACTTTTAAACAGAAACTTATTTGCATTCATTATATTGTAGTACGGATTACCTGAATTTGTGATCTATCAGGAACGTTAAACCTAAATTTAACAAAAACAATGTTAATATATTCAGGTACTTGTGCTATAAACATTTTAATAAAGTATTTTTATCTTAAACCTTAACAAGAATAAATATATGTACATACTACTTATATCGGGTGTTCCAACTAAAATTTGTACCCCCCAACAATTGCAATTTCAAAACACTCAGACGAAAACGCTCAAACAGCTCAATTTTGTTATCAAGGGGGACCTAATTGTACCAAACTTTCAAGTCTTAGATCTCACCCCTTGAGCCAGGGGAGCCACCCCCTTAAAAAATTTAAATAGCATGGGGGGGTCGTGTGATAAGCTTATTCAATTCTCTATCCAAACCTACATTTATCGATTAATTTCTACAAAAAAAGCATGAATTCGATATATTCCAAATCTACATAAAATACTCAACTAAAATATGTACCTCCCAACAGTTTCAATTTAGAAAGACTCAGAAGAAAACGCTCGAGCAGGTCAATTTTGTTATCAATTGGAAATTGGAATTGTTGGGGACTACAAATTTTAGTTGGGAGGCCCTGTATAATAAAATTACCTAAACTAATTTTTTTAACATTTATTGACTTTTTTGGACATTTTGCACATATGTACTTGATTTCACACAAAAACAGAGGAAAGTAGCAGAGCTTTGGGAAAGCTTACGGTAACACAGCAAGAAATTGAGCAAACCTTTCTATTTTCAGACCCATTGAAAATTCAAAAATAATCGAGATGATCCAACGGTACTCCCAGTAGGAAGACTAAAAAAATATAGCAGTCGGTTCAAAGAGCGGTATATGGTCTGTCTGATGTGTTCAAAAATGGCTTAAAAACGTCAATATTAGAAATCTAATAAGAAGTATTCATCTCATCTTTGATAACTAACCTCCGAGGTTAGAGTTCAAAGGTAGCACCTTTAAAATTAACTTCTTTTTTGTTACATTTCCGTTGAAATCTGGTATTTAAAGTCGCCGAAAAGTCCAAAGATGCTTTGTGTACATTAAAGTCAGAAGCAACTTTATAGTATCTTTACAACGTCTGAATGTATGAATGAATATAGAACATTTAGAACAAACGTCATAAACATATTCTTGTTGTTCTTGATTGATCTATATTTCTAAAAAGCGTTTTGGCAGTCCGCTCGTGTTCCCGTTCTGAATATCATGTTTATTCTCCACATAAAAGTTAGTGTCGCTGAAAATTGCCGTAGGAGGTCTAGTATTCCGGGTATATAGTTTCACAGTTCAAACTCTGCGAATAACAGGGTTTGCTTATATCCAGGAACAACTCTCAAGTTTGAACTAATGTAACAATTCGGACTCGATTTGAAAGAATTTTCAAATTCAAAATCGTTTCTAAGTTATTGATTCTTTGCGAATGCACTCACTTCCTTAAAAGAATAAAATTTGATTGGATAGTTCTAGTTATTGAAGCGATCCGACTGTTTTCCGCATGATTTGATGTTGGACAGGTATATTGAAAATGGAATTAGGTCTTTTGTTGATGTTTTCATACAAATGTTAGTTATAAAGTTAATTGCAAATTTGAATAAATTTGAATAAGCAATACTTGGAGACAAATGAAGGATGATAGTTAAAATGCAGTAAGAAGTTCTTATATTCTCTTCCGAGTTGAAATTTGATTACTTGAGGTAACTCTAGGTTCTGGTATTGAGGTTTGTTTCCTTGATTAAAATGGATAACAAAGAATGACAAAACCTCTCCTATCCAAAGTCTTTGAACTGATTAATTAAATAAACTTTGAGTCTGCTTGAAATAAGCAGTTAATTTTTGGTGCTGCGAGTTAGGATAAGTTTAATAGCTCATGGGATTCGTAATCATCTCTAGAAAAATGTGCAAAAGTTTCAAACCCGCACATAAACAATTACAAAAGTTATTAATTAAAGAATTTGTATAATAATTAAAAAATAACGCAAGTTGATAATCTCATTAAGTAAGTACAGTTGTTAAAAGGTCTCCATGAATCGTAATAATTTTAGGAGCTTTAGTTTAACAATTATCATTTGCACATTTTTCTAGAGATGATTATACGAATCCAATAAGCTATCACATGTTATAACTCACAGTAGCAAGAATTACCACGTTTTTAAACTTGTGAACTCGACATGTAATTAATTCTGTTCTCTAGCCAATGAAGTGAGGTCTAAAATACATACAGTGTTGGCCATAATGGTTTGGGACATTTAACGAAAAAATGTACATAAACCAATTAATGCACTAAAAGTTTAACTGTTAATTACTATAATAAGATTATGATTAAAGGTTGAATGGAATTTTGATGAATTAGAAAAAAAAAAGAAATTTCAATGTTCAACCATTATGGCCAACACTACATTTATTATTTCTATAATAATTATGTACTTCGTTTTTAACGCTTTTAAAGAAAATTATTCCATTTGGTAAATTACACTGGGCAACAGCCATTTTGCTTTCTAAACATAAGTAACGAATTCATACCATGTGTACCATTTTAAATTCAAAAATGACAATAAAAAATGCTCATTGGTTACCGTTTTTGAGATGCAGAAATTTTGGGTTTTGGTTTTTCACATTTATCATAGGAGTCTAACGCCCGTTGCAAAGATCTGGCAACCATAGAAAACAATTTTTGGACAACCAAAGAGCTGAAAATTATGTACATTTGATGGAAAATCTCTTGGTCTACAAAAATATGGGGTGCAATATGTCTTTGAAGGTGCACTTTTTACATTCCCATCTTAACTTTTTCCCCATAAATTGTGGCGTCTTTAGCGACGAACATGGTGAGCGGTTCCACCAAGATATTTCCTCAATGGAAAAGGGGTATCAAAGAACTACCACGTTGGCGGATTACTGCTGGATATCTATTCGCGATGCAGCAGACGCAAAATTCAAGCGACAAAGCAAGAAAAGAAAATCTGATGAGTGCTTTTAAAAACTGTAACCAACTGAGTATTTTTGTTATTATGTAAGTGTTTAGCGAAATTAAATGAAGTAGAAATGGTGTCAATTATGCATAAAACAAGCAAAAAATATTTTTTTGTAGCCCAGTGTTATTGTTCATCTAATGAGCGATTCAGACAATGCAGCTGCGCAATTCCACATCCTATAGACAACAATACATGACGTTTAGTATGCAATTTGTGTTGAATTTCGCAAATTGCGTATTGTAAAGTTGAGAGCAGTTTGTGCTTTGTCTCTGATTTCCACTGCAATCAGGTCAAATTCTTAAATTTCTCTAATATCGGTTTATCAATTTACGTGCAATGCAAGGAGTATTTTAGAAGAAATTCATAACATCGAAATAACTTGTTCTGACAGCAGGAAATTTCAATTTCTATAAACTACAATATTATGTGTCTCCAATGATACAAACTAGTCTTATAGAAATACCAAATTCAAGATCAATGTGAAAATTAATTCAAAGTAGTTTGAAGTGGATGTCATCACTTTCGGGCTCTATTGCTTCTAGGTCAATGTGTTGACAAAGGGGCGGTCACTAAATAGACTATATTTTGTTGGATCTTGTTATCTATTTGCCTGGCTTGAGGTAATTTCGCTCTAGTAGGTATAATAAAGGCAAGAATGGCATTCTTGAAAATAATTACAGTAATAGGATTGTAATTTATGTAATTATGGCTAGTAATTATATGGTAACTTCTATATCAGCAAAATTAAACTAGAGGTTATTATGAATACTCCAGCGAACTGCGGACTAGTAATGAATGCAGCAAGAGAAAGCATAACAAAGGTTTAAAAAACTGTTAATGAATAGTAAACACTTCGCGTAAATTTGTCCATTTGTTGTAACTTTAGGCAAGAAGAAGATATACGTCTAACCAAAATTGTATTACTCCACAAATTGACGTACAGAGAAGTTTCTAGGGATTATACAAATTACACCGGTCGACACGATTTTTGGGTTTGAGTTTTAAATATCAATTTCTCTAACGTAATTAATAAAAGGGAAAAATAGTTTTTTTGGTCAAAGTTTGCTTTTGTAGAAACCAGAGCGATATTTCGAATTTTAAGGAAAATTACCTATTTTCTCTGAATATTATTTTAAATTACTATTAAACAAATTTTTACTATACATCTGAGTTACTTTTATTCAAGAATTATAACTAATAAGGCTAAAATTTTGTGTAGGTATTGCACAATGTAAATTAAAATTGAAAAACAAGTTCAAAACTGAAGTTTTTTGTAATTTTTTTTATTTTTTACAAATATTTGGAATTTATTGTTAATAAGAAAAATCATTAGAATCGACGCCAATTGGAGTTAATTCTGGTGATTCTTCTGTATAATAACGTTCATTTACTATTCAATGTATGAAAATAAATATTTTGCTCAAAATTTAATTTTTTTACCTTGTAAAATATTTTTGCAGTTCACACAGGAGAAGTGGGGTGTGCATTTTTAATCTTTATTCCGAATTCGTAAGTTAAAATAGGCTTCATAAGCTTCACAAGCTTTAAATTTGTTACCAAAAATAATTTTGTACTCCTTATTTTGAGGAATCCACCGCAAATAAAACAAAATGAATCAACATCATTATTACATTGTCTTGACGCCATTTTTTGATTCAGGGACACTCAAAAACGGTTATTATACCTGTGATAGACAAGTAAAGACTCATTACTGTGCACCACGCAAATGATATGCATCCTGCCGCCATTTTGGTTCAATGTGCTACTTGTTTCTCCTAAAATCAATTAAAATCTTAAAAACTTACTTATCGAGGGAAAACTCATAAAAGCAAACTTCGAAAAGTCGAAAATGGATATTTTGGTTTTATTTCATGCATAGAATCAGAATTTATGCATTAAAACAGAAACCCAAAGAAAAAATATTTTTTGTTGACCTGTCGTGTTATTATCAACTAGTACCCGGCTTAAACACATGTTATACTTCAATGTCAACTAGACAAGTGCCGATATAAAAAAAAAGATTAGTTGGAAGTTATTAAGCCGACATCATAGAAAAACAAATGTAAAAATCAAATACAGGGTCTTCATAAATGACTCATACATCCAGTAGCCTCAAAGTCAAAACTCTCCATCTAAGTACATACATATACCAAATTTGGAATACAAATTTAAAATTTTGTATCAGCATTATTATTAAATATTGAAGATTGAAATTTGGCATGTCGATAAACAAAGCTTGGGTCTGTCGGACGCTGTTAATACAATTGGATGTAGTGGTCACAAGAACCGACTAATTTATGCAATATTTGGACATCCATAACTTTATCCAAAAATCATGTTACCTTTTCAAAACGTCAAATTTAATACTTTCAAAATAACGTCATCTATATATTTAATCGTTGAACATGAATCAATTTGAACCAAATAAAACAGTCTGTACTGCACAGATTTTGATAATTGTTTTTTTAAATGAAAGACATTGACAAGTTCTATGTGAAGATTGAGTGAAGTGAAGTGAAGGTTCGTTAATTATTTGCAAACCATTTTAAGGGAAAAGCGGTCCATTACAGTCATCGATTTAAATGAGCGTTAATAGTTTTAAGTGAGAAGTGGGACAACTGTAGCTAAATATAGATATCTTAGCCCCTCCCCTTAGGTTTGGTGAGCAAGTTGTGTAGGGAACTTAAGACATGCTTATTGAGACATTTATACCTCTGGATGGATGTTTGGGTGTGGGGTTGATGAGTGTGAAATAGAGGACGAATGAATCTGTGCAAAATACAATTCTTTTATCGCATAATTTTTCTTGCCGAAACATTGGTTTATTAATTCCAGAATATTTTCGTTTAAGTGACCTGCGATTTTCTCAACAAATCAATCGAGAAGTGGAACATTTATTGTTTCATCAAATGTATCAAAACGGCTAATAATGAACAACGTGCGGTTATTGATCATAGCGAACAATTCAATCAGGAACATCTTATACCGCACAATGAACAAGTGTTTACGCAAAACATTGTATATAAAGAAATCCGTCTTAATTTTTTTTTATTATTCAGACAAGGCAAATTAAAAATTGTAATATATTATGTAATATGGTAACCACTCTTTATTCAACACTTTTTACGTAAGTATTCACTTAAATTTTTACAATGATTTGGTTACCAATTCAATACATACCACTCGAATTTCGAGTGACGGGCGATCACTAGTAATTTTAAACATTCTTTAAGGTAAGAACCCCTGAGTCATTCATCATTGTATCATTAATCTCTTGTAAGATTAGAGCTGAAGATGGGAGTAGTTTTCTCCCGAAACATGTTCCTATTATAATTTACGTTTATTAAAGTTTGTGGAGTTTGACTTGAATATATTTAAATTTTAATCCATAACTTTGTTATTTTAAACAGAATACCCAATATTTTTCTAAGGCGATGTCTAATACGTGTACTTAGACCTATTTGGAAATTGCGACCATATGTGTCATTGCATTCACAAAAAGTAGGCTTTGAAAACATTTTTATAGCAATACGAAGTGTCAAACAATGAAGTTTTGATTTCCTTTCGTCCGTTAATAACGTGCTTTGGTGATCGTGTTTCTAAGAAGTTATTATTTGATAAAAATGAATTTTAGTCAGGAAGAACCTATTGGTTGGTATATTCTGGGGATGAAGGAGACCGAAATCCATTTCTGGTCTCTAGAATGTATCATCAACAATTTCCTGAGCGTAGGCATCAAATACGAGAAAAAAGATCGCGCGAAACGTGGCACTTTTGAAGAGGACGAACTTTCTGTACTAGGCGAACCCTTGACGAGCGCCAACGTTGGCCTTGCTTGGCCTTATACAGGCGATGCGCCAATGTTGGAACGAACCCATGTTGGCCGACACTTGGCATGCGGTCTGAAGCCGGCATAATCGCCTTCTGACTGAATTTCTGTTCCCAACATACACTGCTGCGCTGCGTCTTTCCGATGCATATAGAATGCAGTAATAAAATTCATATTTATCTTGTGATTTCCATCAAGCACTCTCATTTGCAAGAAACACACTCTCCGATCCACCAGTTCCGTCAGCATTTTAATTAAATCTCTTTGACGTTTAAATTTATGGATATCTGAGAAATAAAACCTCGACGAAATTCTCGTCCACAAGAGATCCCTCTAGATATGTTATCTTACTCAGCGATATTTATTGGGGAAGTTTATGTCGTTTTTATGATAGTTTATGATGAATTGTAGGATTCATGGAACATGGTCCTAAAGCTAGAATTTATTTTTTAGTTTAGTGTAATGGGATAACGTATAGGGAATTTACGAGTTAATAAAAATCTTTTTTTAGAAAAACCCCAATGCTGGATAGATCTGCAGGCTTGGCAGTGGAAGGTCTATATGACTCTAGTGGCACTGGTCCTTTTCGTGTTTCCTGCTCTTATCATCAGCGCTTGCTACGCCGTCATTGTTTGGACTATTTGGTCGAAGAGCAAGCTGCTGATTCCAGTCGGACACATCCCTATACGTCACAGTGAGTATCGTTTTGTATGTACTAAAACCACTTGATTGTTAATGCCAGCAAAAGCTTTATCGATTGCTTCTGAAGAGCAAAAATTCTAGCGCTAGGTAGCAAACAAAGGTTTTCGTCGCAATAGTTTTTTCATCAATAGTGTAACTTTCATTGTATATTACTATTTATCCGTTTTTGGAACTACAGTGTTTTCATAAATTATTCACATATCTAGTGGGCTTTGCACGTCAAAACCCTCCATATAATTACATTTAAATTTTGTTTTGCAGAGACAACATGATGTATGAATCATTTATGAATACCCCATAGATGTTTTTTTATTATAAATGAAGAAAAGCGACTTGTTTTTGACTACTCATTTTGATCTTTAAAATACTGAGTCTAGAAATAAATCTAGAAAATCTGAGCTTCTTTATAAACTTTTAAAACTAAATTGGTCGAATTGAGAAAGCACTTTCAAATTTTACTTTTTTTGTATTAGGCACGTTAAGTCGGCTGTTATAGAGATATGTTTACCTAATAATCTCCAAATTGAAACCAAAGTGAAACACTTGGTGACTGCGAGTCGGCACTGCACAAATTTACCGACCTAATAACGTAAAACACGTCGAAAAGAAAGTGAAATTGATTTCGCACGACGCTGCGCTGCCGCCCCCGATTTTCTCCGCGGAATGAATTTATAGGCAGACATGACCTGCATCATCTGAAATTTATTAGGAATCGCTCGCTTAATGCCGAGCACGACGGTAATTAAATTTTTACGGGATATTTTACTACATTATAATTGGGCTTTTATTGCGCGAAACGAAAAGCAACAAACAGCCGCTGCTCTAAAACGTCAACGTTGAGTGCTTCATTAAGAGAAGCCGGAAATAATTGAATAAAAATTAGACGGTTTTAGCGGGAGGCTGTAAAAGAAAAATGGTTTTACGTACACTTAATTTCAAAATTATCGAGTACACCTAATTTTCGACAGTGTGAAACTATCGAAATGCACTTGTTTAAACATTTTTTGTCAATATCAGTTCTGACAAGCAAAATACCTAATCTAACAGCTAACGCAAATTCTTTCCAAATTATAACCAGCATTATAATATTGCACAGACGAAAAAACTTTTCAATCAAGAAATCCTGGCCGAATACGTGTCTACGTATACGTCCCAGAGTATGTCCCAGCAACACAAGGTTTGATGAAAGATACGAGACGATTTTCGGTCAATGTATGGGTATGGACGTGGATATCTCGACAGGGTGTAGGTGTCGCATGGCGCATTGAAGGCAATTTAAATAGTCAAAGTTACCTAAATATTTTGGAGCATGTGATGCTGCCCACAGTGACACAACTATATGGGAACAGCTTTATTTTTCTGCAAGACAATTAGGCAATTCATTTATTTCATTTATTATTTCATTTTGTCATTTAAAATTACAATTTCTCAATTTGATAGGTTCCTAGATTGATCGTTTGTCACGCTTTCAGTTTCTTATAATATGTATTCTTAGGTCCTCAATTTTTAACTTTCCCAGTTTCTCAGGTACTTAATTTCCTAGTTACCGGACTCGAGATTTTATTTTAATTTGCCAGTTGTGCAGCTTGTCAGATTTCCGGTGTCCAGTACCATTTTCTGTTTGGCACGTTCTACGAATTCCTCCTCTACCGACCTCGCTGTGACCAATATATAAATGTTCACTTGGTTCTTCTGTCCGATCCTGTGGGTTCTGGGTTGAGCTTGAAGGGCGTTTTGCGGGTTCTAATCCGAGTCGAATATAATCACAGTATTCTTTTCGTTCTAGCCAATAGTTTACAACTGCTTTGTTCTCTCTACTTGTTACTTCCGTTTTTTTTTTTTGAATGAAATGAGAAAAATTTCAATGTCAGTGTCAATTTTTGAAATTTAAATGACTAGTACGAGGTACCAAAACACTACACAAAAATTACTACAAGGGATAATTAGCAGTGTCGCCAACATCATGTCACTTTGACAATGCGGAAGTCATGTAAATGAATAGTATGTCATAATTAATCGACATGTCATTTTCTGTGCAGAATTTTGTTATTCTAATACTATTGTTATTTTTACCTTCTCACCTTTGTTTCTCATTATCGTTTCTATTCCGTTGTTGTATCCTCTTCATTTACTCCTCACCAGAGTAAACAGTGTCCTTTGTAGCTTTGTTTCATTCTATTCCCTATTTTGTTTCAACCGACCCTAAAACATATTCCTCTACCTTCTACTTTTTCTTCTGTCCTTTCTTTTTAGTTTCTTTTTATTTGCATTATACACACTTACACTTTTCTATTAACTGGATTGTTTTCTTAAGCCTGCCTTTTCTGTCTTTATTATGAGTTTTTTGGTTGTTTTCTAACAGCTTATAGGACGAGAGGTAATAATATACGAGTGTCTAATGCATGGTGCTAAGCACATCACTACGTATCACCTTGTTACACTGCACTAAGCATTACGAATTTTTTTCGGCTTGAGGTGTTGTGTCTGACCATTATTATAAATCCATTCTTTATTCTTTTTTTGCTTCTTTCTTTATTTGATTTGTCTTTTATTTGTATTGGTTTTGATAAACATTATTTTAATTTTAATTTTCAAACTTCAAAATGTCATTATTATGTCATATGTAATAAGTTGAGATGGACGTTTTCCAATACATGCCACCTTTGACCAAGATAATTTTTGATATCTCGGTATGTTTTATATCTGCCATTAGTTTTCTCATCGTAACCGTTGGTACATAGTTTTAAAACACAATTCGTTTGTTTTCAGGTGACGATCACCGCGACCGACCACCCCGGCACTTCCACGACGAACACGACAGTCGTCGTGCTAGCTCCAGGGGAATCATACCTCGCGCAAAAATAAAGACTGTAAAAATGACTTTCGTCATCGTTTTTGGTAAGTTTCTCGTGTGGGGAAAAGGCACTTCTAAAATTCAGTAGTAGCTCGTGATAACTTTTTCAGCTGTATCATCTGACGTAGTTAACAGACACTTACTTTTAACTGTATTGCCGTGTTACTCCTTTACCTGTATTTTATGAAGGTCTGAATTACCGCCCCGGCTGAATTACATCGGAGGGTCGGGTTACGAGAACAAGAGGGGCATGGGCATGTCTTAGTAACTTTAATCATGCAACGTTTTGTATTAAATAAGAAATATTATTGTTCTTTTAATTAATATGATAAAATAAGACTTTTCTTTTAAAGAACTCTTGACAATTCATGGCACTATATTAAGGGGAATTATATCTCCAACCCACGGGAGATTAATGTGATATAGTACACGTCCTAAATCTACTCTTTATTTTTATTGCTTTCGAAGATGGATGATCTTTTGCCAGACACGCACCACGTCAAACTGACAATAAGTTGACACACTTAGCTGCTAGCACCCCACACACAAACGACTATTTCAATTCCAGTAGGAACACATTTGGTATGAAACTGCAAATTTTCGATTACAATGAATTCTATTAGTCTGGATAGAGTGGGTGTAATGTAATTTTTCCAATGGAGATATCATGCATTTTCAATAGGTTCTACTAAATTTGATTACTGCATTCTCTTTTTGAACTTTCTAGCAATCTAAATTTGAAACAAAAATTCATACTCTATCAATACAAAATATTAATTAACACAATTCCTTAACACATTCTTGAATTTCGTCATTCAAATTACACTCACCTGCGACCCGAGCAATAAAATTAACAGCTCTGTAAACACGGACATAACACACATATCCCAATCACTCTCGCCTCAAACAATGCAAATTTAAAGATCCCCACTAAAACCACTTAAAATAACTTTGTTGTGAATGAAACGGAATCTAAAAGGACAACGAACCTTTAAAGGTTCTACTTTTTTCGGATGACTTGCCCATCTCGTCTCTCGAAACATGACTTTTACTCATCTTATTATATCGGTTTTGCAACAGCCGTCACATTAATAAAATAAAAAATATCTTTGCTTGCAGTGTTCGTGCTTTGCTGGAGTCCCTATATAGTATTCGACTTGCTCCAAGTGTATGGCCACATTCCGAGGACTCCGACAAATATTGCCATAGCCACATTAATTCAAAGCCTGGCACCGCTGAATTCAGCTGCCAATCCTGTAATTTATTGCCTCTTCTCTACACACTTGTGTAGAAATTTACGGTGAGTCGCATGTTGAAACATACTTTTAGAATTTATCTTCGATTCCGCTCAAATTCAATTAGATTAGGAAGTTGATTTGCAGAGCTTGTTGAAAAAGTGTGAAAAGCCACAGAAATTAATCAAAAAATACGACTTAAATCCGAGGTATTTTTTTATTATTCTTTGTTCACTAATTTTCTGCAGATTAATATTTAACACGAATTAATTAAAACATTAATATTCTTGTCAAAATTTTATAAAATTCTCTTGAATATTTGACTTCTAATTCTACAATTATTATTAAAATATATCGGGTCTTCATAAATGATTCATACATCATGTTTCCTGTGGAAATTTAGATGTAGTTAGATGGAGAATTTTAACGTTCATGGCCTACTTTCAAAAAGTATTTTTTAGACAAATAAGTATTCATCAGTATTCGCAAATTTCCCAACGTTTTAATTACATTGAAATTTATTTAGCATATTTCAACTTAGGTTTACGTTCACACGTCGCGGATTATCAGTCGCATCTGTTAGTCTTTCAATCACCTCTTCAGTTCTATTTTAAATCGATCTAACTTGTGTAATCGGTGAAAAACCCAACAAAGATAAACAGCTCCACAATAATTTATCCTTGTAAATATGGAATTGGAACGGCTTAACCATGAGTCAAAGTCATGTTATTTCGTGCTCTACACTGCATTGTCGTTCATCCGTGTATTAAAATAGGTGTTTTGTAAAAATAAAAGCGCCTTAAAAAAATCCAGCTAAATTTAACCCTGGCCGTGGTAAGAGGAATTCTTTAGTTATGTATTTTACAAGAAACAACACGATAATCTGTTGATGGCTTTATTGCTCGTTAAATTTATCTACAAACATTTTTGTTAATTTTAGCAACTACGGAACTAAGATTATGTGCTCTGTGGAAAGTGCATTTACAATTTTATAATCAAGGATATCTTTGCTGCTGTTATTTACAAGCGTAATTGAATTAAAAATACACGATTAAGAACACTGTGGTAGTCGAAAATCTCAACAAGCTGAGCACTGGGCTGGTAAACCTAATTCGAGTACGCTGAAAAGGAGCCAGCCGTTTTTTAAAGTTAGCGCCCGTTTCCGAGATAGAATTTACTATTCAACATTCTTAACCTGAAGACTCAAACCACGGTATTTTTATCAGATTTCCACCACTAATTAGATAACATGAACTAATTATATAAATAATATAATTATAAATATACAGGCTGGTCCCGATATAACCTGCCAAAAAAATCCAGTAATAAGGTGACGATGAGTAGAACTTAAACACAAAAAAGTTTCTAGTAAAAGTCCTTTTGTTTTCCAGATAAAAATTATTGAAAATTTGGTCCAAATTTGCTGTAGGCTAGTGAATTAATCGGGATTAAAAAGGTAGTTCTAGTTGCTTTGCAACAATAATTGCAATTCCTTTAGCAATGGCACCTGTGACACCTATGACATTAATTTGTCAAGTTTGACTTTAAATTTGCGAATTCAAAATGAAGTTCACAAAACAAGATTACGCCGATATGAATTAATTTACTCTATGGCAAAATACGTGGTAATGCACTTTTGTGGAACTACATATAAGTTTATGCAAGACTGGTTCTGTGCACACATCTATACATTTATTTTATTTTATTTATTTAACACTTTGACGAACACCACCTTATTTATTATTCGTTTCTCATTCATCTGAGGCTACAAAATCATCCTTTTGTGCGTAGATTAGAAACGTAAAGCACACAGCGTACAGCGTTTTCAATAAATGTCATTAATTTTATTCAATTGGTCAGATTTGTCACAGCGTTGAGTGAGCGTGGATAAGGGTTAATTTATCCCCATTATTTTGGACCTAACAAAAAGGGGTTTTCCGGACTCGTGGTATCCTTCTAACGTTCCAGATTTTTTTTGGCAGGTTATATCGGGACCACTCTGTATAGTTAATTATATAATTACTTGTAATATATATATATATATATATATATATATATATATAATATAAACTAAATTTTGTTTAAATAAATTGTTCATAGGCATTATCCGATTTTTTCCCCATAGGGCAAACTCAATCCTTGTGATTTTTAGCCCACATACCTGAAGACCATGTCTCGTAATTTGATCTTATTGTGCACGGCTATGTAAATTCTGTCAGGCTGGGACGCTTTAAAATTTTATTTAAATTTAATAAAGAAATTATAGCCACGTGTAACATCAGGGACTTGTAGGTGAATGCCATTATAGTTTTCCCTTGATTTGTAGGTGGCGATGATATCAAGTTCATAGCCACCTAGAAAAAACGCGAAAACAATTTATTTATTTCTTTCAACAGCTGCTTCTTTTTGTAAATACCGATGTCTGATTTTCAGTAATTTAAATTTAATATATGTATAGTCAAAATATGCTTAAAAAATGGCCAATTTTAGGAGTCTTTAGATTTAGAATTTTCAAAAACAATTTTTTGAAAACGGAGAGAACTTTAAAAAACGGCTTGAATTCAGCATCCTCAAATTAGCATTACTAGCGAGGTGTCCCCGTCTGTTCAAAAAAGTTCATTCCGATTCAAGTACATCCAGTGTAATTAAGAACGTGCATTTTTCCGTAGTTTATTTACTATAATTAAGACTTAACAGATTTCATAAAAAGGTTTTGCACTGATAGCATAACCATTTAGGTCTAATGGAATGCATAAATCCACTGATGATATCGGATACTGGTTTCTTTAACAATTTTTTTTCTGTAATAACGATCACTGCAAAATCAACGCAATACGCATTAAATAACATTAGAAACGGACAAATAAAATATTATGACAGCCAACAAAATGAACGACCCTGCTACAACTAACTTCACCAAAAGACACCTGAAGTTCCCAGACACCTTACTGCTTGTCTTTGCAATGTATTGTGGACATCCATATGAATGTACATTCACTCGTATAGTTGTTGCTGGAACTTGACAAGTGCAATCAATGACAGAAATATACTCTGGAACACGATTAGTAACTTGCGGATTGCGAGCTTCTAAAACATTTTCTTCTGGAATCACTGGAAGATGTCTTGGATTGTCGTCGAAACTGATATAATCAGAGCCCATACCCAGACCATAATCAACTTGTGAATAAATGTTTCCATCATATGAGGCACCATCTATCGTTGTCGTTTCTGTAGACACTGAAACATTCTCATCGAATTGAGCACATTCGTTGATATAAAACGGCGTTTCATCTTTTTGGTTCTTTGTCTCACTGTTAGAAATCATTTTAATCAACTCTCATCACATTGTGGGAAATTCACAACGTTCAATACTGAAACCCTTGTCTTATCTGTAGATTCATTTACATGGAAAAACTTTTTTTCTAACTTGTGTTAAGCGATTGCTGCTATCAGGACATTTTATTGTATGATAATTTCGTATTTGCGATAGATTGGAAATTTGGGTGTTAGATTAAAGGGAGATAAGGACTAATTAAAAGTTTGAAGGAAAGCAGAAGTGTAATGTTTTCATAATTAAATTATTAGAGCGTCCCTGAATAAAAAACACGTAAAATAATTCTTTGTTTGCATACATTTCTTATCGAGGCTCCTAATTATGGTAATTCTACATTGCTAACAAATTAATTTATACATATGGCACTGAAATATTTATTAACGAGGTTATAAATCTGGGATCTAGAAGATTGAGCACTAAATTAGTCAAAGTTGGTCATGCTCGAAAGACATCTTGTCGTAGAATTATTTATTAAATGTGAAGTTGACAGTGTTAAGTCTGACATTTCATAAATAATTTTGTTAAACGATAACAAGTGGCTTTTCGTACATAGCCAACTTTGATTAATTTGGTTTTTGATCTCTCTGGACTACCAGAGTAATCTAAATATGGTACATAATTTACTGTTTTGAGTGGTTCGAATGTAACGATAAATTTATACTTTGTAAAAAATAATCAAAAAATTATTATCTATGCTAATTTCAAGCACGTGTCGCAAGCAGCAATAAAACACAAAGCCAACGTATTGTTTAATATCTTTAAAATTGATTAATTGTTTTATCGTATTTGAAGACCCAATTGCTAAAAAACATGCTATATGAATTACTTAGCTTCATAACTGATGGAAAAACTGTCTTCAGTTTCAATTAGCTTCAGCCAGACGAGAGCGTTTAACGACATATGCAACCAACTCAACACCAATAGTATACATTATTAGCAATTTAACTTTTTGAACAAATACAAGACGATTCACTAGTAACGATAGACCTAAAAAAATTCATTTTCTTCAAATAGTTTTCAAAATCATTCAAACGAATCTTCATAAACGATACATAATATGAAAATCAAGAGATGATTATAAAAATAATTTAAGAAATTTTAGAAATTGATTAAACCAAACTTTGAGCACATATAAAAACAATAGTTCGTCATAAAATATTCGGAGAATTTTATAATCATTTATGAGACTAACAATATTGTATTTTGTATATAGGATCTGCATAAATGATGTTGTCTGTGGAAAAAAATACACAATAAAAATATTGACTTTCAAAGCCTACTGACTCATTTATGAAAACCATGTATACTGGTCAAAATACTGGTATTTTGTATACGTTTTTGTAAGTCTTAATTAAGGCTTTTGGGGTAATTACGAAACCATTTAAGAAAAGTTTTTACATATCAGCAATAAATTTATGCTAATTCCGTATTGAAATTTATGGAGAGATCTAAATGTTGAAAAAGGCCAAAGTAATGTAAAAGCAGTAAACATTGTTTAAATATTTACAAGCAAAAAATAATTTAATTTGATCTTGGAAACGATTTGAAAACACATAGTATTTAAGAATATCTATAGATGTAGTAATACAGTACATTAACGTATTTGTAGTTATCGCTCAATTTGCAGATTAAACAGTTTACTTCCTGTAGAATTATAGTCCTGTAAAATGGATGCTACAAGTATACAATTTATTATTACTTTACTCACAGAAAGAATAAATCATTGAAACTGAAAAACTGTGCATGCATACTGATACACTTCCATACTTACAAGTATAAAACCATTACATATATGCATGGTTTAGACCAAAAATGTAGACTTAGACCTACAATACCTGTTGTGACTAACATCTGACAGACATCTTACACAGTTTTCTCTATAGATGCTGTTCATTACTAAAACATTTAAACTTCGATCCGTGCAGAAAACTGCCACCCTTCACATGGATATCCAACTGCCTATCTTTGTGTTTTCCTGGAGTCCATGGCACGGGTCACTGTCTTGGCTATGGGGGCGGCGACTCGAATGGAACCGTGACAACCACGCTGACCCATTCCTCGAGAAGATCCGGATCTGCAGCTTCCTTGAGGCACACAATTAGGCTGCAGCCCGCCCTTAACAACAGTCATAAGGTTGCCATCTCAGTTGTCTAGTCACTCTTCTACTATGTGTTATGTTTAAGCAGGAGCTGGGTAAGCCCCAAAGGGAGTTTAATTCCCCGCTCTATTACCAAAAAGTATTACCGGCTTAATCAGGGGCCCCACTTTTGTGTTTTACATAACTTTTGAGGCAAAGCTATGTTCTCGCGTGAGTGAAGCCGAAAGTAAAAGTTGGGAAGTATGTTAATTTAACTGGCTTAAGCTTTGGTTGTCGTTTGATCGTCCGGTCAGATTAGAAGTAAAAATGAAAGAAATAAAAAATAACATCTGGTTTCGACTTCTCAAAGAGCTTAGATTAATTCTTCCAAATCAGTAGATTATCTTTTCGTAAAAGCTCTCAACAATCTGCTAAAACTGATCTCGTAATGTTAATAATCACAACTCTCTAGTCATATTGTAATGATTCTCACAATATCGTCTACGTCGATTAGCACAATCATACGATATCTTCTTGATCACCGGAGGACTGGTTTCTAAACAACATTCCTCCGAGGTCATTCCATATACATATTTTCAATAAAAGTCTGTACAACGTCTGATCTTGAGCTAATAGGAATTTTGTTTTATTTATTTATTTATCAAGCCCCAAAAATCAAATTAGATAGTTATAGTTGATGACACACTTCTAAAAACCTAATTTGACCGGAATAATATGTGGTTAACATTAACGCAATATGCCAAACTACTAAAATCGTAATTAACACTAATCTTTTGGTCAATTTTTGAAAAAAAAGAGACAATCATTATTGCGGTCTTTACAAAACCAAAGCTTAAAATTTGGATTAAGTTGTTGCAGACTCCATGTTGTCACTATTTAGATACATGTAACTACGCTTTGTGTATCTATGTCACAGATATAGAATTAATTTAACATAAAAGCGTTCTCAGTTAAAGCAATGTGTATGTCTACTTAAATGTTTTTTCATTCAATACGATATTCATGTGTTATGTTCTTACTCTTAACTTTTTAAACTACGACAATAGATCTACAATAAAATTACACCTAGTTTTAGAGTTTACACTGAAAATAAGTCCAATTGTTTTACCTTCCGTATCTTTTTGTAAATATGTACGTCCTGTATAGATATTTTTTCATCTTGTAAATAAAAATAGTTTCTTCATAATAGGAGTGTCATGTTGAAGTTTTGTACATAGATTTCAAACAGGGTTTTGAAAAGAAATGACATTGAAATATACTCGTGCACAGCGCATTTACTACCTAATTAACTAAATCTGTATGCATCGGTTTGTCCAGCTCCAGTATTAAGTGTGTGTACCTATAATAATAAACAATATACGTACTTACGTACCGTTTCCACTGTGTCTATGTATTTCTGTTTCTGTATTGATTTAAATTACAATCACAAAGATTATAACCCGGCGCATCCACCAATATTTCAATTTTAAACACCAGAAATGGAAATATAGTAAAGTTGTATTTCGTACTTTATAAATGTAATAACAATAAAAACTTAATTTATTATGTATATGTAAATAAGATAATTTATTGCGTACCATTTTAATTATGTATGTTATTCATGTCTCTAAAGGACGTGAAGATTGTTAAATTAAGACTGTAGTATAGTAGAATTTTTGTAAAAATTTCTTATGCTCAAAAATAATGAGAAATATATTTTATATGTAACATATATTCTGTGTATTAAATGTATAATAAAAAATAAAAAATAAAAGCGTTTTGGACTTTTTTAACCAGACATGTGCTGTTTATTTTTGTATCTTGCAAACCAGATGTATTTGTTTATTTCTGGAGATGAGCCGATCATAGAAATAATGTTGTATGCAACACCTGTAAAACTCAGAAGGTAAGGTAGAATACTACTCGTAAAACAGTTGACCGCTGCTACACCAAGGGTTACATAGAGTCTTTATAAAATGATTTTTATTACATCAAGCGCTGCCTGTGGATAAATTTATATGTACTTAGATGGAGAATTTTGACGTTCACAGCCTACTGGGTGTATGAATCATTTTATATACTTATGATAGATGTTTGAATTTAGCAAACAATGTTTACAATTTACAAATTTCAAATAAAATGCTTCATAAAAAAAACTTGAACAAAATGCGAAACTGATTTCTCACTTATCAACGCACAGCCCAGACCGTCGAGTCTTGAAAGGTGAAATTTGGTAGGTACATAGTTTTTAGGGCGTATGGGCGCACTAAGGAAGGATTTTTGAAAAATCCATTTACGAGGGAGTGAAAATGGGATTAATTGGTTTCTCTAGACTTCACATAACTTGAAAACCAAAAATGGTAGTGAAAATTTGCATCCGAACTCGCTTTTGAAAATAAATCGACTCGTCTTTAACGACTTTTCAAAAATATATTCACAAACGGCGGAAAAGGGGGGAAAGGGAAAAGTGGTTTTTCTCAAAATTTTCGTAACTCAAAAACCCAGGATTTTAAAAACATGTTTTCATGTCATTTAATTATGTCATTGAGGTTCGTACTGTCAAACTTATATTTCGTGGACGATTTTCGGCGTATTACAATAGTATATTACATAACGAGCACGGAAAGTGATAAATAACACACAAGCGGGAAAGTTGCCCACGA
Organism: Diaperis boleti; assembly: GCA_963583935.1. Taxonomy (NCBI): domain Eukaryota; kingdom Metazoa; phylum Arthropoda; class Insecta; order Coleoptera; family Tenebrionidae; genus Diaperis; species Diaperis boleti. The sequence goes on along the minus strand of OY757242.1, from coordinate 57,414,755 downwards.
GGCGTTAGCCGAGTGCAGGCAATCCCGCGAGTGCGTTAGAGACTTTCCTGCGAGTTTTGTACACTATTTTTCCCACGACCATAAAAATTTCATTACTAACTCAAACAATAAGTGAACTCCGTAGCATAAAATAATGCACCTATAAAGAATTAGGCCTAACCTCCTCAAAGAGTTCCCCGAAATATGCTAACAGCACTTTTTCCGAATAAGAGGACTTCAATCCATGAACTGCTTACCTATATGCTATTTTATACCTCTCGAGATTTTTCTGGGAGTAAGTTTGGTTGCGTGCACTCCAAATCACTTTTATAACCTTCGGTTCTTATTTATAACAATAATTGGATTTGAACGCAACTTCACTTGAAAAAAACCACGAAAGCAAACACATTGTCAATATTTTAGAACTGTTAAAAATCAAACAAACCTACTAAACAGTGAAGTGAAAATTTTAAATCCATAACAAACACGTTTGTTATAATAACGAACAGGTGAATGATATTATCAAGTTTCGTGGATACGGAAACTGTCACTTTCTTATATGGTCGTGGGAAAACCCCATATCAGCATTTGTTTATTCATAAAAATATTTTTTATTAAAAAAAATCGTACGTGAGCGGGAATCGAACCTGGAACTTCCGAACGACAAGCAAAAATATTACCAATCCCGAAATGAAATTCCCAAGTCGTGCCCTCCCCTTGTCAGGTCAGGTAGAATATTGTTATTTTATGTTTATTATAATTTTCTTATTCAATAAATACTACGTACCAAGCGAAAAAGGATACGCTCAACAACGTTTATAGTAATTTGTGTACCGAGGCCGTAATCTTTTTTGAACGCATCTGTTGTTTGTGGCCGAGGCGTGAGCCGATTATTGAATTTCACGGATTTAGTTTTGATTATTTGAATATACGGTTATGAAAAAATCTCAGGTCAGATAAGAAAGATCCTCTCGGCAAAACCCACCATAAAATTATAAAATTGGGAACAAAGTGGAAAGGAATAAAAAAATAATAAAGGTATCTTACAAATAATGAGGAATAAAAATTATGACAATAATAGTAACCACGTGAACGTATCAATTTTTTTGGTCACCATTTAGAGAGGAAAAAAGTCTACCTAAACCAAAAAAAAAGTTGTGGGTTGTCATTTAAAAAAATTGATGATGACGTCTATAGTAATAATTTTGACCAATATACCACGTGTCCTATATGTGAGACATGAACCTGGATTCTAAGAAAATTTAAAAAGAAAAATTAATTGATTCCAATACAAATTAAAGTTTATTCCGTACACATTTGCAACAAAAGCAAAAATTAAATGCTATAAAATCTATATAAAAACCAACTACAACCATTTTGTATTGTATAGATTTTATGGCATTTAATTTTTGTTTTTGTTGCAAATGTGTACGGAATAAACTTTATTTTGTATTGGAATCAATGAATTTTTCTTTTTAAATTTTCTTAGAATCCAGGTTCATGTCTCACATCCAGGACACGTGGTCTATTGGTCAAAATTATTACTATAGACCATTGTCGTCTCACATACGAGCCATAGCACTATAAACAAAAATTAACAATTTTTGACAAAATAATCTGCAAATAAGTTTGAATAATGTCTTGATTACTTGCTACTTTCCCAAAAAAAGCGAAGTGGTATATCAAGGGTAATGAAGTGTGCGTCCCACAGTGACAATCTACATTGTTGATTTTTGTCGAAATTATATTCTTAGAATATTACTCTTATGTTTTTATAATACATTTCTTTACTCCACCATAAATATTGTTATTTTATATTTATCATAATTTCTTTATTCAATAAATACTTCACACCAAGCGAAAAAGAATTCGCTTAACAACGTTTAAAATAAATGAGGTATTTATTACTTAGTTTTATTGCGGGTACAGATGTAGGGCGGGACGTTGGACCCTATTGTAAAGAGATATGGTCACCCAGGCCAATATTCACTTTGAACGTACTAAATCACACAGAAAATAATCTTTGGTTAACTGGGTATTTTCTTGGTCCCTAAAAGCAACAGGACACTGTAATATCACAAAGCAAATCACACCAAGACACCTTAGTTCCACTGTTGTGCACGAGGTTACAGTATCTCACGACGAACCTACAAAATTTTATCTCACTTCAACATCGGAAGAAATTTGTCTCTCAGTAAATGACAACCTTAAAATAAAAATAGCATGTTTTATTCGGAGAAAAGTAGATTTTCGTGGCAAACTTACAGACTTTTGCCACGGAAAACCTCACTTTTGATCCTTATAAAATAATCTACTATTGTATCAATCGATTTTTATATTCTAAAAATGTACCGTGTTTGTTCCTGAATAATACGCCTAGAAAATTTAAAATGTGTCAAGCAATTTTTATAAAGCTAGGTTCACATTTCTTGTAAAGAATTTATTTAAACATGATAAATTAATTAAATATGACTCATTTTAATAATTCGAAAATTTGTTGATTTTGTATTTAAAAACCAAATATTCTGAGAGACCCATAGTGTACAAACTTCAAAACAGGGGAAAATCGCATACAATCCTAATTCATTAACAAATACAGTTTTACATCAATTTTACAAACAATTTTACCCCGTCTGAACAATCTACCAATTTTCTTTTAAAATCGTTATCTACATAAGTATAGTATGCCGTCTACCTTAAAAAATAAGGCAAAATTCTTGAAATATTTGCTTTTTAAATATACCTTTAAAATTAGGACACAATCTTTAAAAATGTTCATTTTTAAATATACCGCAAAAACACGGACAAAATGCTTACAATTTGGACTATTTAAAACAGGGTAGTCCTTAAAATTCAGCACAGCCTCATGAGCCGAAGGCGAATTTTAAGTGTTTTTAAAAGGTGAATTTTTTGGACGAAATCAAATTCCCCTTTGGAATAACAGGGTAGATTCCTCAAAATTTTGACTTTCTAAAAAGGCTACCTTAAAAACGGGGTAAAATCTTTAAAAAAGTGTTGTGTGCACAGGTGGCCTTACTTGTAGTTTTGTATAATATTATTTACTTTCTTGTACATGTGCATTATCTATCTACAACATCGGTACAAAGTTATTTTGTGCCGTATGAATTTTATGTGAAACAATAATCAACTTTTTAATGTGATTTTCTTCAGCCATTCACCCATCCAAGAACGGGCGGGCCACGTGTAGAGCGTTGCTTGACTGCATATTTCCCTACATCACGTCTCATATCTCTGTCCCCTGATATACTACTTTTATAAGAAAGAAAGATGAAATAATAATATATATGTATAACCAATTCGAATAATGTTTTTTTTTTTTAAATGAAGTTGTTTATGAAATGTTATATTTAAAAATTACCTCGCGGACAAAAAATCTTGTACGTCAATGACAAACTGTAAAACATTTTTTAACTATTGCAACTTTATTTTTTATTGTCATTTTTGACACTTGATATTGAACATTGACAAGTGGTTATCAAAGCTCTCAAACTTAAAAGTGAATATTTGAATGATAGAAAAATGAGATCCAAATGAATTATTAACGTAAATAATGATTACTTTTTTCTAAATTTAAATAATAAAAATGGCAAAAAACGGTTTGTTTTAGAAATGATCTATTATCTATTATCTAACTATTGATCGTAAATACAGCGGTTGGAATAATATAACACCTTTTATTTCCACGAAACAAAAAAAAAACTGTGCAATAAAATATTTCCAGTCCGGTCCTGCTGCGAGTACGCCCCTGTCCCTGGCAATGAAAATCAATATTATGTTAGAAACGTCAAAGTGACAGCGAACACAGAGCGAACGCATGCTCACAAGTGTCAAACTGTGCATCCTCAACAAAAATAATGACGATTTTGTATTTTTCCTCCTATCTTCTCAAAAGAACGATGTAAACCATCACAAGTGAAACCACAAGAATATTTCTTTCAAGGACAATAACGACAAGGTAACTTTTACTCTATTTTGATGCCGGTTGAGTCACCAGTCATAATGTGCTTATTTATTTTCGTAACATCTGTATTTGGACGTTTTTGCGTGTAATAAGGTCACTTTTATATTTAACCTAAAACGCCTTCGCATGTTGTGTCTGCTTTCAGTTGAATTACGACGTAGGCGTAAATTGGCATTACGGCAGTGTGCATTTAGAAATCAATAAAATCTTTGAAGGTTCTACAAGTGCAAAATGTGCCCAACTTCCTCAGTTTGCAAAAACGTCATGACAATATATAATTGTATATGAAATGTAAAATGAATTAGGGACTTCTCCATCAAAATCAAGGTAGAAAAAAATTACTCACTTCTTCTTACTAATGTATTTTAATTTATTATTCAATGAGAAGATATCTCCTTACAAGGACAATCCTACAATTTTCATACAAAATCGGCAGTTGCACACTACCATATTCCAACTTTTATTTATTGGGAATATAACACATGCAAATACCTACATTATATTTAAATCTTTAAACCACCATAACAAACATCATTGCTGTTTTACTCAAAGAATGAAAGCAGACTTCCGACCCTGAAACTATCAATTTACATGTAAGTAATCCCATTTCCACTAGTTTAATTTTCCAGCAACATAATGGACATCCATAAAATGATGGAAGTTGAAATCGAGCACAAAAGAAACGACGAAATCGGCAAAATCAACAAACAAACCAGCCAAGACCTACAAATGACTTCAAGTACCACCTCAAGCCTTGCTTCACCTGGAGACTCAGGTGTGCAACTATTGGACAGTGAAAGCGAGATAACATCTGTGATGTCTGTTAGTGGAATAGGTTGTGACATTGATGCTTCACTTATCTTAGAAAATGATCTGACTGAGGAGAAAGATATTGACAAAGAGAAAGATACTCTACAATTCAACTTGAAAAACATCAAAAGAAATGAAGCAATTGAGAACCAAAATGACAATAAAGAGGTAAATAAACTAAAAACGAATCAAAATCATTGTTACCACTATCAACTTAATGTTTCCAAGTCAGTCCCCAACTATTTTGATAAGTTTGAAGATGAGTTAATCTCCCCAAAGTACTCACTAGAGAAGTCTAAGAAAGACGTGTTGAATAAGTCTCTCAGTGATGAGGTCTTTGAAATGGAGCACCCTATTAAAGATGTGCATGAAAAGGGACAAGAGTCTCTAATGAATGTGTCCTTAAACAGCTATGAACTATTAGACTACACCCTGCAGAACAAACTTGTAACTAACGTGGAGGGCGTGGACCAGATGCATGTCAGTATGTCAGAAGAAGTGAATGAAAACCTCAAAATACTGACCCCAGCTTTGGAACCAGTGGTACTACCTATAGTAGAAGACATTCCAGTGGTGGAAAAACCAGTTGAAGAGCAGATAGTGTTTCGTCGCCAACGCAAGAAAAAGTCCAAGTCCGACACCCCAAAAAAGAGAGTGTCTTTCCATGAAGACATTTTAAACAGTACGAAAATCGACGATATTCACATCAACCACGGATTTATTACTCACGAGCCAGACGTCTCGCTTAGCTTCTTTCAAAGGGGGTTCGTCCGAAAACCCGATGTTGTCAAAGGCCGTTACAGTTGGGCCGCTGAAGGGGATGCCCCATACTATGAGAAAACTCCCACTGATAGAGAAATCAAATCAGACCTCTACATCCAACACAATAGCCGGTTTTCTTCTACTTCCTCAAGCTCAACTGACAGCAACGGTAGTATGTCCAGTTCCATTGATGAAGATGACGAAAACTGTGTTAAGAAAGAACCGACTTTGATGCAGCCAAAATCCAGTTGCTTGAAGAAGAAGAATCCTTCAAAGAAATACATTGATACCAACATTGTGCACGAAGAGACCAACAGGAAGAGACGTTCAGACAGCAACCTTCTTGACTCCAACATATTTGGTAGCCTGAAGAACATACTCAATTTTTCCACTTCGGTACCACTGGCCGAACGTGGGGTGCCCGAAGGTCAGGAAGACTTCGCAGTATACTCCTCATCACATGAATCAAATCGAAGAAAATCTTGCACAAATTTGTCTTTCAAAGGTTGGGAACAACCCTTGCCTGTAAAGACCGAAAAACCGGTATCGTCTAACAAAACCAATCTCAAACTGACCGCTAGTGAAGGCTTCTACCCAAACTATCCCAGCAATCAAACCTTACCAGCCAACGTGATATTATGTGACAGCAACGTTTATGAACACAAAGGGATAAGTTACTCCTACGAATACGACAAGTTCCAGAAGTCCTTTGAGCAGCATAACAAGAATAAAAGCTCCACCGTTTACCAAATGATCTTGAAAGAATTCAATTTTTTTCGTAGAAAGGCCAAGGAGCCCGAGGAAGCACCCGAAGATTTTGAAGTAGTACCTAGCACGAATCCGGGTCCCCAAAAGAATGACAGTATTGAAGAAGTCCAAGAGGTGGAAGTGAAGAGTCCCAGGAACTCTATTAGTAGATACGCATCGACGACGAAAATGGATTGGTCTGACAATGAGACGATATCTGATATGTCCGAAAATATAATTAATAGTAGGCACTTGCACTCACCTAAGCATAAAGTGAATAGAAACAATCACTACTCAGTGAGTCCCTTCAAAATTGCACCTTCTGAGTCGGGGAAAAGCGATGATAATCCAACCCTCTCTACTAGCAAAAGTTTGCAAAACTTGAAACCGGCGACTTCTAAGTCGTCTCTAATAAACCGCTTCTTGAAGAATGTTACTTTGAGGAAGATGTTGGATGTGAAGACGCAAAACAAGCAGAAAGGTTGCAGGAGGTACATGGCCCTTTATGTTAAAGGCGTTCATTATGAGTATAAAGGGAAAGACGAATGTGACGACGCTCTAGAACAGGAGATCTTAAAAGGAAAGGATGTTGGTAAGAGTTCCGAGGCGGCAGTTGATAAGAAGTTCGTCGTTCAGCTCAAGAAAGAAGTCTTCAGAAGTAGATTAGAGCGACTACTAAGGGTATTTATTACCCCCAAGCTTTAACTTTTGCCTACATGCTATCATTTTTAGATATTTCCCATAAGAAGTGCATATGCAACCAATGGCGACAGCAAACCTTTGCTGTTGATCCTAACTGATTCCACCCTCTATATCACAGGGCTCAAAATGGGAAACACTCTCTGCAACCATTTTGTTTTACCATTCACGGAACTCAATACAATTTTGATAGGTCCCAGTTCACAAACTTTGCATCTGTCAAATTATGATAAAGATATGCAGTGTATTATTTCTACTGGTTGTGCAAACATAACAGGTGATTTAGTTGGACAGCTGGAAGTTGCAATGAGGCGAGATATAAACAAACCCCGCTTACCGGCTGTTAAGCATCTCAGTATGAGGGATATGGTGAATTTGAGGAGGGCAATTTGTAAGCAGACGTCGGTTGATAAGGTAAGGGGTGTTTAGAATGACATGTAGTATTGTTGGGGTTGAGCTTGCTGCTGTTTCTAAAAAATATCCTTTGTTCAACAGTTGCATATTTTAGGTGTTTTTTTACGTTGGTTTTGAGTGAATTAAATTTTAGTCACTCATAATACCATGATTGCTTGACAATGTTTTAAATGTCAATGTCAAGCAATGTCGCTTAAAAAATATCTTTTCAAGATCCTTTGTTATTGAAAAAATACAACTGTTGGACAAAACGTCAACTCAGTAATTAATTATGACAAAGGAACTATAAAAATCAAAATTACCACAGGGTTCTCAAAAAAGTGAATGATTCTTGTTTTCTTCAAAAAAAAAAAAAATCCCAGTACAGGGAAATTAGTTAATTTTTGAGATTTGGGGAAATGTCCCATTTGTATGGAAAGTTTTTGTTAGGATTGTCAATTTTGGCTTATCTGTTAAAAATCCTGCAACAAGTTCTACATTTCTAGGATTAAAAAAAAAATATTAGAAAGATGCTGGAGGCACAATTTTCTTGGGAATGTTTCCTGATTCTTGTTTGGACAAAATGAAATTGATTCATTTGATTTAATTAAAAAAAAATAAGCCCTCACGGGACGCCCGGCAGATGTGAAACATCTAAATTGATGGCTATTGAAAGAATTTATAATTAAAGAAAACCAATAAATAAATATGAAGTAAAATGAATAAAAACATAGTTTCGTTAATAAAATAAAATAAAAAAATTCCTCAGTCAAAAAACGTTTATTGTATACAGTGTGGAAATTAAGTAAGGAATAAATTCAGTAACTCCGTTAGCATTTGCGCTAGAAATAAAACTTAAAAAGCATGTGGTAGGGCTAATTATAGCGCATCCGACGAACGTATACAATTTTTTTTTCATCACTTTTTTTTTTGACAGTTATGACATCACCAATATTTTGTTTAATGGCAACCCATGTTTTTGATTTTACATTCGAGTAGAGTTTTTTATTCTTATTTCAACGTTATCAAATGCTCAATAGGTTACATAAGGAAAAAATAAATAAAAACGGCACTAAATTTCAAATTAGTAAAATTTCAAAAAAATAACTTAGCTGTCTAATTTTATCAGAATTTAAAGAAGAAACCTTAGAAATCCAAACAAAGCAAAGTTCCCAAAAGCAATCAATGAGAAAAAGTAAGAAAACAACCCTAAATTTCAAAGTAGGGCTAACAAATTAACAAAATTAACAAAAAGACTATTGATGTGAGAGTTATACATTAAAGATATTACACCAAATGTTCAAACTGATGACCCTACGTTTTGAATGGTTTGGGGAGTTATTAAACTGCACTCATCTCGAATTCTTCCTTCAAGATCATCCAAATTGTTGGCTCGGTTTTGATACACCTTGCTTTTTAAGTGCCCTCATAGAAAAAAATCTAATGGGGTTCGATCTGGGGACCTAGCCTGCCACTCTATTGGACCACTTCTTCCATCTTCTTGGGTCCAAATAACGCCGTACCGGGCTTAGTGCGCTGGAGCACCATCCTGTTGCAGCTAGATATTAATATTTAGAAGTTCATTTATTATGTAATAGAGAAAAAAAGTTCAGACACAATTATTTTGTACCAATTCAGAACTTGTCAACATTGTATTGGTATCTCTATGGTTTTTTCTTAAATTCCGATAACATTAAACAGTTCTGTTATTTTTTTGAAATTTTTTAATTCATTTTTTCCTTATCTAACCTATTAAGTATTTGACAAAGTTGAAAACAGAATAAAAAAGTCTATTCAAATGTAAAATAAAAAACATAGGTTGCCATTAAAAAAAAATATTGATGACGTCATAACTGTCAAAAAAAACTAATGAAAAAAAATAGTATACGTTCCTCGGATGCGCTATAATTAGCCCTATCACATGCTTTTTAAGTTATATTTTTAGTGCAAATACTAACAGAGTTACTGAATTTATTCCTTACTTAATTTCCACACTGTATATGTTAATAGGTAATGACAAATGGTCATCTCTCTGCCATGGCAGAAAAACTCGTCTAGCGCCACATAAGAGTCATTTGGCGGCACATAAAGTAACCTTGAAATTACTTTATGCGCCACTGGTGGTCAGTCAAGTTTTATGAAATCAAAGAAATTGTCATATTTTCGGCGTTTATAGAAAAAATAGAATGTTTTATTCGGAGAAGAGTGGCTTTTCGTGGTTCGTCTGTATTTGTCAAACTTACAAACTTGTCAGGAAAAGCCTCACTTTTGCTCCTAATAAAACAATTTACTATTTCTTATTATGATAATATTTACATAATATGTATAAATACAAGGCAAATAAATATTTTTAATAATAATAGACTTTTTTACAATGGAGTTACGGAATAACATTTGATGTATCTTCTGTCATTTCTGTAATAGTAGCTGTTAAAGGTGTATTAGACGGTATTAATGAAATGATTGGCCGCTTGATCGTCACTGTCACTGACTTAAAGCCTTTAAGCACTTCAAACAATGTTCTTTTGGAAACAATAATATTAGAAGATTTCGGAGATTCGTCTTCGCACGCAGTATGTATTCGTTTTCACGTAAGAATAGGAATTTTATCAATTTGTGAATTAACCTTAAGATCGCGGACTTTTTTATAGGCCTTTTTAAGCTCTACAACTTTTCTGTAGAAAGCATTCATATATCTCAACCGTTGTTTCGCCGACTTATTTTTCAAAAGTGATCTGCACGAAAAGCCCTTTTATTTTAACGGGATAATATACAACCTATATCCACCCTGAAGGTCCATTGTAAATATTGGTGAAAGAATTTTTTAAATCGGATAAGTAGAAGTTTCGCAGATTACTTAGACACGAGCGCCTCGCACACACATGGGAAAAGAGAGCGCGGGCGAAGAGGGGGCGTGACGTCGTTTTACGTGATGACATTCGAATCGGTTTTATTCCCATGTCGCCGCTCTAGATCTTCCACGTCAAATAAGAAAATTCAAAAAGATTTTGAAATGCTGTGTCAAATATAGACACTGAAATTTCGCAGTTACGTCAAAAAATTTAAAAGAATTTAAAAAAGAAAAATAAATCATAATTTACAGACTATCAAAATATTTATTTTCGCAGAATGAGCCATAACATAATGTAACAGTTTGAAAACAAAATGCAAAAAAACAAGACTTGAATACGAAAAAAAGAAAATTCACTTCCTTCTCGTTATATACGTATACCGTATCCCATCTTCCCCTACTTGTCGTTTTATATCTATATATATAAAAGAAAGTCGTGTTGGTTACACTATTTATAACTCGAGAACGGCTGAACCGATTTGGCTGAAAATTGGTGGGGAGGTAGCTTAGAACCGGGAGACGGTTATAGGATACTTTTTATTGGGCATGGGGGCCTTGGGGGGCCCCTTGGGTCTATTACTCGAGAACGGCTGAACCCATTTGGATGAAAATTGGTGGGGAGGAGTTAGCTTAGAACCACGAGACCCACAGAGAATACTTTCTTTTTTTACGTGGGGGCCCAGGGGGGCTCCTTGAATTTATTACTCGAGAACGGCTGAACCGATTTGGGTGAAAATTGGTGGGGAGGTAGCTTAGAACCAGGAGACGGTTATAGGATACTTTTTATTGGACATGGGGGCCTAGGGGGGCCCTTGGGTCTATTACTCCAGAACGGCTGAACCCATTTGGATGAAAATTGGTGGGGAGTTAGCTTAGAACCAGGAGACCCACAGAGAATACTTTATTTTTGGACGTGGGGGCCCAGGGGGGCTCCTTGAATTTATTACTCGAGAACGGCTGAACCGATTTGGGTGAAAATTGGTGGGGAGGTAGCTTAGAACCAGGAGACGAACATAAGATACTTTTTATTGAACATGGGGGCTTAGGGGGGGCCTCGGGTTTATTACTCGAGAACGGCTGAACCGATTTGGCTGAAAATTGATGGGGAGGTAGCTTAGAATCAGCAGACGAACGTAGGATACTTTTTATTGAACATGGGGGCCAAGGGGGGGAGGGGTTTCGGGTTTATTACTCGGAAAGGGCTGAACCGATTTGACTGAAAATTGGTGGGGAGGTAGCTTCGAACCAGGGGACTCACATAGGATACTTTATATTGGACATGGGGGCCTAGGGAGGCCCTTTGGGTTTATTACTCGAGAACGGCTGGAACAATTTTCATGGTTTTTGATTTGTTGGATTTGTCTCCCCCCGAATATCTATAACTATCTTCTATACATATAACAGAAAGTCGTGTTAGTTACACTATGTATAACTCAAGAACGGCTAGACCGATTTTTATGATCTTTGATTTGTTGGATTTGTCTCCGCCTCGAATAGCAGAATAAGTAAAAAACATGGACATGGGGGCCCAGGGGAGCCCCTTGGGTTTATTACTCGAGAACGGCTGGACCAATTTTTAATTTTTTTTTTTTTTTTTTGGTATATTTGGTAGGTATAAGAATAAGGTTGTAAGGTATTTTTCACATAAATATAGGGGCTTAGGGGCCCCGTAAGCTGAACCGATTTTTATGATTTTTTTTTTTTTTTTTTTGTATATTTAGTAGGTATGAGAATAGGTGGTAAAGTATTTTTCAAATGGACATGGGGGCCAAGGGCCCCCCTTGGATTTATTACTCAAGAACGGCTGTACCGTTTTTTATGATCTTTGATTTGTTGGATTTGTCTCCGCTCCGAATAACAGAATAACTATTAAAACATTACGGGTAGCTTGGTGCAGGGCAACAATAACAAATAACGCCGGCCACCAAAATTTGTGGTACCGGGCTTTAAAAATTATAATCGATTTTTGAGGAGTAAACTCCAAGGTTTTACTTCGGTTGCGCGGGGACTCCATACAAAATTTTTTTGATGATATCTTGAGAGATTGAGCTAATAAGTTAACATTTATTGATTCTGAGGCGATACAAAGTTCGCCGGGTCAACTAGTTACATATATTTTTGGAAAGGAAAGTTGTAAGTAATCGTAATAATGCCTTCTGCTTAACCTCCAAAAACGTAAAATCGGCGAAACTCGCTTGTTTAATACCATAACATAATTTTTGGTTCTATATTTTAAAATGCGGAAGCGGTTTAAAAAAACTGATCATAATGAGTAAAAACCTATAAAACGAATACAAACTTATGATTCCAAAATTTTGAATTTCAAAAATTTCAAACTTTTAAATTACAATTAATTAGTTTGTGGAGTTCGACTTAGATATATTTAAATTTTAATTTAAATTTACTCCACTTGGATTTATCAACATTCTTCTGGTTTTTAAATTACTGACTTCAAATTGAAACCTGTAGATGTTTGTGATTATTTGTTAATTGAACAAAAAAATCAACAATTTTAAGGTCAAGCGCTATTTTTAAAACCTCTAAAATGTTATTTCTTCCCTTGCCTGACGAAATAATTTTGAAGTCAACTTCTTTTTGACTCGAAAATATGAATTTTATTAGGCAGTGTAATCCCGTCTTTTGCAGCTTAGTACTAAAAACTTCGTAGATGTAGAGGAAATGGAAAATTTTAATCATTTAAAAAAATGACCAGAATGATAAGAAAAACTAAAAAGTGACTGGAATTTGAATAGAGGTATGATACATTTCCAAGATGAATATTGGAATGACAAGAGATCACAAATTAACAACAAAAAAAAGGTAACAAAATATAGCGAAAATATAAACTTGCGTCAAAAAATTACAAAATCAACGACCATATTATATTATCGCGGTCCCGAGTTCAAACCTCGACTGTGCCGAAGAAATTGTCTGAGGTTGCAGGGTTAGGTAACAGTACATTAGTGAGATCAATAACACTAGCGAAGTGGTAACAGGAATATCGTAACCTTACCTAAATAGAATACATATGATAAAATATAGGGATGAACTCCTCACTATAGCTCGGTGAGCGCACCCCCTGGTATTAAACCGTAATCAAAATTGAAGGGGAAAATTTTTGATTTGTGAAGGTTTCAAGAGCAAAAAATACTGGGACAGCAAAATTTTTAGCTTATTAATTTCTCTTTCGACATCCATAATCTACAGTTGTCCACACACTGTAGTTGTAAAAAGGCTACAGAAATATGCTGACCCAGTATTTATTTTTGCTCTTGTGAATACATATTTGGTACATTTTTTAGTGATAAATATGACATTTACTTACCTAATTATGGTCTTCGACATACATCATTGACTCCAACCCCTGCAAGAAACTATCTTCACAAAATATACAATAAGACCACTTGTATGTCTTGTACTCGACTTAATTTTTTCCGCGGCAATTTTAAGTTAGTACAAAAGATGTACACTTTTTAAAACACTTTTACCACATTCTCAGCCAAGCCAAATTTGCCTGAATTAATTTTAAACATTTAAAATTTTCTTTGGAAAAATTATTTCATAAAGTGTATGCAGTTTTACAGCTTCTTCCACAATTATGCGTACAGTTCCTGGCTGAAATAAATAGAACTTTTTTTACTTACCATTGACTTACAATTGATGATGTTCATGAGTATCATTATTCTTTAAACACACACTGCACTGCACTTCAATTACATACCTTATTTTCAACTTTTAATTTATTTTATTTTTATATATATATATATATATTTTTTTTTTTTCACAAAAATGACATTTGTATGCACGCCTACTGAGAGTGAAATGTTACGAAATGCGGCAAAAACTATTTCATCAATTACAGGGGTCAATTTTAAACCACATTTATTATGCTTAAGCTAAAATTCTACACCGAATGTAAGAATACAGAATTGAGAAATACAAGTGCTTGCCACATTTATGCACATGCAGTTCCGGGAGTTCCGGGCTGGAATAAATAGGACTTTTTACTTACGATTGAAGAGTTATGTGGCGTTAAACCGAAATGATAAATAATCTTCAAACACACATACACCCACACTGATTTATTGTTCTTCACTAATTACTTATTTTATTTTCAACTTCAAAAATAAAATAAAAACGCAAAAAATGACATTTGTGTGTACGCCTACTAAGCGAAATGCGCCATATTTAAAAATTTCAAATTTTTCCGACAAAAATTATTTCATCAGCTATATGGGTGAATTTTACCATGAGCACTACCATTGCCTGACCTGACCTGACCTGACCTGTTAAGCTATGCTATTAATCCAAAAGATAAAAATACACAAATTAATGTGAAATTGAAGTATTTTCAGCAGTTTCCAATACAAATATTGGCTCAAATGTCACTGCTTTTTATACTATTTTGATTAGCCTTTCTTCTTCTTTAGCAAAAGTTCACTGTTCTTTTAAAACACCACTTTAATATTTTTTAATTACTAAAAAAAAATCACATAAAATGACATTCACGCACGCCTGCTGAGTTTTAGACAAAACGCGCAAAATTCAAAACATTACATACTTTTCCAGGAAGAAGAGTACTTCTACTACAGCATAGTAAACATCCAAGATTTCAACCCTGACATCCCAGAAGTGACACCCCTAGGCCCAAACAAAGAAGGTCCCCTTATGTTCAAACCATCAGACACGGAATCCCGCTGGGAAACCGCATATTTCATCTTAAAGTAAGACCATCTAAACCATCACTAAACCAACTTATAACTCAAATTCAGGGCCGGCGTCCTTTACATGTTATCCTCTGCATCTCAAAGAGTACCAATGAGGGTCTTCCCTCTAATCAACGGGTCTTGTCACGGAGCACGTAGAGTCTATAATTGCCCTCGTCCCCACACATTCCAACTTATAATTGAGGGGAAAACTTTGCACTTGGCAGCACCAGATGAGTACGTGGCCAGCGATTGGTTGCAGTGTTTGGTGCATGCAGCCAGTGGGGTAACTACAGTCTTCCTCCCCCTTAAAAATACTACTACTCCGTGATTGTAGGGATTCAATCATAGAGAAAAAATGATGACACAGTCGTGTTCTCTTTTGATGACCACCGACCACATTCTGACGGTGCGGGAAGCGTTTCCTTGCACTGTCTCATCGTTGCTGCCCCCTCGGAACCAACATCAGCCCATAAAGGGGCCACTGGTGTTGTCCTGTGCTGCCATTATCGATTTAGTAGCGTTTAGGTTACCTTCAGCTGAGCAGAGTTGGTGTGTTTTAGTAAGTAAATTTTAATTCAATCCAACTGGTCACTAATGATTAATTGAATAGGAATTCTCATGTAGAGAAGTGCATGAATGTAGCGGCGACTGGATTCTGTACTTCGCCACAAACGTGGAACTTGAAAACTTTATATCAACTTTGGAATTTCTCTGGGCATACAATAACGAAAATGTGAGTAGAAAATCTGGAAAATTGATGTAGTTATAACGAGTGTTGACAGGGCGACAGTTTTCCGTTGAGCACCATCCCCGAAACGGACCCCCTTAGTAAGAAATGTGTGGATATTTACACCTCTCTCAAACAGTTATGGCCATCTAGCGCCGTGCATTTGCAGTTTTTGTAAATGCACGGCATTTTCATTTCCTCGTTTGTTATTATTGTATATATCGTTGCTTTGTCTTTAGTTTGAATAGGGTGATATATTTTTGTAGAGAACGAAGAAATTCCAGTTTTAATTTTAGAACTCTAGTCATCTCCTTCTCTATTTATTGATATTTATGAATATACAAATGTGATAGATACTCCTAGTTTTTGTATTTACATCAGTAATAACGCTTAATGTCGTAACATTGCACATGTAGACAATGCACATGTTCTTATATATTGTATTGACGTGACGTCAAATTAATGATTACCGTAAATAATATATTTGTAGATCAAAGGCTTGGTGAATTTTAAATTTTTGATTGATTTGGGTTATTCTGAGCTGTGATATTTCGTTACCATTATAAGTGAAGTTTACCAAGTCTTTACAATATGTTTAAAGGGAACCTAAACAATCTAGGAAATACTGTTTTGAATGAAATCGTTGATATTTAAAGATATCCTTTCTAATCCAGTCCAAAAATATTTATAGCTTGGTGCTTTTAACCAATTAGGTTTAGTTAGGAAAACACTTTGGTGCTGTAACTTTGAAATTGGTTGAACTTGTTGAGTAGCATTTTATAAATTGAAGTGATATTTAGTTATGTACTAAACCTAGAATTACTTTGACTTCAAGTATTGTTTGCTCAGAAAAGGTATTTTGTATGCAATTTAAACATATACTTCAGTAACACCTGTAGAACAAATCTGTAGTAAAGTATTCAATAAACCAAGTAAATCACAAGTATTTTTATTCCTAAAGTGTATGTAATCAACATGGATGGTTATGTGGGTACAAAGTGACCCCTGCATTTTCTACTAGCTTTGGCTTTTTCTATGTCAACGTCGGGATACTGCTCTTTCACGGCCTCCAAGTCCATGTTGGGGAATCGTTTTAGCAGCCCTATGACGTGGTTGAAGTTCCGCCTGTGGCAGAAAAATTAACAGTTAATAATGCTGTTTCGCAACTTGCAAAATATTTTTGTTGACAGTATACTCAAATAACAGGACATTTCGTGTCATATACCCTCAAATAATTTTGAATCTACATTTTCATGTAAGGTTGGTTGCCTATACTAATATTCCAAAAATTTACCTTTGTGCTCTTCTCTTAGTTAAATAAAGCTTTTCTCTGTATTTGGAAAGGAAGGCCTCTGTATCACGATCAGGCTTATACCCAGGGTGATCTTCCTGCCATTTCTTGTTCATAAACTTTGGAATTAAGTGTTGGGTCATCCTATAAAACACTTGTGAGATTTGGCAACAACACCATAACATAACCTCACTTATGATAATAATTTAGCCCAAATTGGTTAGTCCTCACTTTGCCAGGGCGTTCTCCTGTTTCGCCCCTTTCCAACTGGTGGTAGGCTTCATTGCGTTCTCGAACTACTGCCTCTAAGTTTGTCATCGAGTCCTCAACTTTGTCTAGTCTTTCAGGACTTGGAAAAATTTGAACCCTATCTTTGGCTTCCTGTTCCATTGTCAGCAACATGTTACGCTCTTTAAGCAAGACGAACCTTCAAAATTAATAATGTTACAAATGTCTTCATCAATGATGTTTGCTACCAGAGCTTGTGTAGGTCACTATTGGATTTCAATCTAAGTTCTTCTACTTTCCAGGAGCGGCCAGATTTTACCTCAGTTGCGCCCCAATTTTTTTCATCGTCGAAAAACTCCATGAGGGCACAGTTTAAGGGGGTTGTTGAAAAGTCTCGTTTCGATAGCCTAAAAATGACGACTTTAGGTTATGTTGTCAGGTATCTCAAATTTGTTTGTACCGATTCAAGTTGATTTTAGATACATTATTGTAAATATTTTGCGACTGTGTCAGCGACAATTTACTAAAATTAAAGGAGATTTGCCCCAAAGCCGTTAATTTTGTACACATTTTATAGGCTGTCAGCTGTCAGCTGCTAAATCCTAACCTCCAAATTTGTTTCAAATAAATGAATCTTAATAAAACCTCTAATTATTATTTTTTTGACAAATTTTAATCAACACCTTTAACTGCACCACGAACATAGTCCCAAGAGTCCAGACATCCCTTTAATATATTTAAATTTTTATAAACATTAAAACGTCAAACTAGTGGCGCCAAATTCGTTTTGATTTTTCAGCCCGTCAGAGCTAAACGGATTTTATATTTTTTCTAGATTTACTACTCATATTTTTCCACCACAATGGCTAGTGGGGACAACCGTGGAACCAAATTTGAATGCAGACCGCAAAATCCATGCATGTTGATAAGAAAACTCGTAGATTTGATGGACCATCCCATATCTGAACGTTCAACTAAAAGACAGCTCCAGTTACTGGAAGATTTCTTGAATGTTTCACATTATGCTTTTGTATCCTTCTCCTTCCTTCTCCTACTTTCTTATTAAAATACCTTTTCCTTAACGACAGTAGTGGTTACTAGACATACCTTACATCATCAGACTGTACGAAATTATCGTTAAGAAACTGGATGTTATTCCCCAGTTTATACAACCACTTGAGTGTTTACTGCATTTCAGTGCTTTTCCTCCGATGATGACAAAGATTTCAGATAAGCTGCAATATGACCGAGATCTGGTGGAATACTTTTCAGTGTTAGGCGAGTCCCCAATGGAGTCTCAAATAGAAAATATCGAGTTTCCTTTTCAGGATATTTAATTCTATGTCTACCCAACAATGCTTTAAAAAAGTTGGTCTTGGCTACCATCAAACGGTTGTTACAACCTAACGTACCTCCTGGATATTGCTGTGTACCCCTAACATGTCTCAATGAAGCAGTGGAACGAAGTCGTCTACCTGAAATTCTGGCACAACTTACGGAAGTCGTCGATGATGCAATGTACCCTCTTGTGGTCGATCTCATGTTTGTAGTTTGCCAAATTTCTTCAAAAACTTGTATGAAAAAGACATGTAATACCATCAAACTATTTTACGGTTGTAGGCGAAAAAATGTTATCTGAAAATCCTGTAGAATTCTTGTTACAAAGACTAGACCCAAAATGGCGTGAGCGAAATAGGAGCTGCAAACAACTTACTTCTAAAGATGACTTTCCATACCTTGAAGACACTTGTTGTGTGCTATGGAAATTGTTAAACATGGTCAATCAATCAAATGCTAAGACACCCACTAAAGCGGCTTTGTCGTATGTGTAACTCAAGAACATTAGCGATATTTAATTTATGCTATTATAGGAGTCTCCAGTATGCATTTCACTGGACGAACATCAACACAGGGCAAAAATTTAACCGGAACAATTTGGCCGCGATTACTCTAAAAATATTGGTGGCTTTTCCAGAATTGGACTTTTGCAGCAATGATATTTCACAAGGTAGTCCTTAAATCAAAACAATTTGTAAGATTTTCATCTATTTTAGATATAATAACCCATGCGATCGCATCAGCAAGCTCTTGTGGCCTTTTCGACAAACAGATTAAGT
The DNA here is from genome assembly GCA_963583935.1 of Diaperis boleti. NCBI lineage: Eukaryota > Metazoa > Arthropoda > Insecta > Coleoptera > Tenebrionidae > Diaperis > Diaperis boleti. Next base: position 57,395,460 of record OY757242.1, on the reverse strand, counting down.
ATATTGAATTGGATTTTCACTTCAAGAAAATAATTTGGTCTTGTTTACATTTTCTTACGCGGGAGAAAACTTACAAGGTTATAATGGCTGTTTTAACTATTACTGTTAGGCGCCTTCGAGTTCTAGTTACTCTATTACTTTTATTGACAGGATATTAATGGAAACGACATCGTCAGAGCTTTTATAAAAAATCTGACCCAACCCCAACCCAAGTCAAAAAGCTGCATGGAAGAAACTTGCGAAGTGTCTAAAATCCTATTAAAATTAATTCCGAAATTTTTACCCACAGCTGAGCCGATTTTCACGCATTTTGAGGGAACTGCCAAGTATTACTACCAATTTTATGATGTCTTTCAACAACAAAAACCGTAGAATCATCCAAATGATCGAACGCTACCCGAGACACCCCTACGAAATCGAAATTCTGGAAGCTCATATTTACTGCTTGTTCGAATCACTACTGTTAAGAATAGAGAACATTATTTATGTGGCTAGAGAGCAGAGGGGCGTAGATATTGTTACCGGTGTGCTAATCAGAAAAGTTTTTCTTCTTAAAACTAAAATTTTTGGTAGCTGTCTGCAATAGGATTATGGAAAACAGAACTTTAACGGCAACACAGCAGAAAATTCTAGCACGTAGCTTTTGCATATTGCAAATTCTAGATTGTCCCCGTTACAGTACCAGGTCTGATGTCATCAACTTGTGCGTCAATTTTCTGCATCGTGTGATCCACCCATCGGATGATGATCCCCCTATTGATATCCGGGCTATCATTTGTGCCACTCGTTTATTGTGGAAGGGTATTGTAATGTCTAGGTCGTTTTACCGTGAATTCTTACGGAAGGGAGGAATATATGTCATGCTTGATATCACAGAGGTGAAAGAAGATAACAATATATTCAGCTAATTGTTTGGTTTTAGAAATGCACATTGTTTGTCAAGTCGGTAGCATTAGGAGTTCTTGCAGACATTGCATTAAAGCCGAGTTGTGTTCCATTTTTAATAACATGGAGAAAGAACGGCCGCAACTTAATTCCCATGCTTTTGGAAACATTCCGCAACAAAAGCAAGTCAAAATGTGAAGAAGCGATTGATATTTATAAAGAAACACCCGAGAATGTCTGGTCACAAGTTTGTCAAACTAAAAGAACTGCTTTGCAAAACAGTTGCGTTTCGATCGATGATCTCATGAAAATGTGTCGGTCCAGAATACACGGCATCATTTATTGCGTCAAGAGCAAATTTAAATGGAGGGTACATGCTGCTAACGAGTATTATAAGCTGTTTAACACAAAGCTGGAAACAGACGACCAGGTGCTGGTTAAACTAATTATAACTAGAGTACAAGATTTTATATTCCAGTTGACTATGTTATTTGCCGAAAATTTCGTATCGCTGAGCATGTGCCAAATGTGGCTCAACGTTTCCAAAGAACTACAAAACGAGGGAGTCATTTTAGTCGAAACGGATAACATCCAAATGGAGGAGAGAAAAAAAGATATCAACCAATGGAAACTGTATCTCCAAAGGACCATCGATAAAATCATCTACAAAGAATTCCGGGCGGTAAAGATCTTGTACAAAATACAACTTGAAACGACTTCTTCTTGTAGGAAAAATACAAGGAACTCGAACTTTACGTGACTTTGAACGAATCTCGTCTATCTGACGCTTTGGATGCTTTGGACGAACTGAATTACATATCAAACGGAACAGAGAGGATGTTCCAAATGCGGAAAAAAATTCTACTCGAACGCCAGGTCAGCTCAGCACCACCTTCGAGTGCACACTTTCATCAGACCATGTGGAATATTCAGTTTTCCGTAAGTGTCGTTAATTGCATTGAATCGAATAGGTATCAAAGACGTTTTAGAAAATCTACAATCAAAACATTAATATACAAAGTAATATTATTTATGAAAAGAAGGAAGAGCATGGTTCAGTTACTCCAGTGTCTTTGGAGGAGGAGGAGCAGGTTGTAAACCCCACTTATGAACATCCCCTGAACGAACCTGAATTGACGTGCTGATTATATTTAGTTTTGTTTGTAAATCTATTTTTAAAATAAAGATCTCTATTATGGGAAAACAGATTGAAGTTGGAAGTTTTGAACTAATCATATCGCATTTTAAGATTTCGTAGGGTGCTTCTGCTCCAATGAGAACACGGGGAAGTTTAGGCAACCCGGGGAGAGCTTTCTTCAAATAGAACTAAAAGTAAATCAAAAACATAATTGCTGTAAACAGCTGGGCCGTTATTTCATTGATAATAAATAGTATTAACGCTAAGACTCTGACCCTGAAAGGCTCCAATTTTGCTCATACGCCAAAACAAGAAACTCTATACCCTTTGTATTTTGGGAATTTTAGATCATTCTGCACATTTTGAAATCTTGGATTGTGAAGCTTTAATGAATATTGCAAATTTTTCCAAATTTAGAGTCTGAAAACCTTGTAATTTTTGATTTTGAAATTCTATGTATAAGCTATATGGAACACCATATCAAATTAATATCATCATATAATAATAATAATAATCAATAAATTGATACGTCACTGCATCTTCTTGTTTTTAACCGACTTCAAAAAAGGAGGAGGTTCTCTATTCGACTGTATATATGTTTTTTTTTTGTATGTATGTTCGGACATAACTTCTTTGTTTATGAACCGATTTCAATTATTCTTTTTGCGTTGGGTTGAGTATGGCTCCAAGGTGGTCTCATTTTAATTTCATTCATATTGAACGTAAGACTTCGGAGTTATAGCAGGAAACTCTTGAAAATCAGATGGAAATGTGGTGATTGGATATGTTTGTGCGCGCATAACTTCTTCGTTTATGAACCGATTTCAATTATTCTTTTTGCGTTGTATTCAGTATATCTTCAAGATGCTCCAATTTTAATTTAATTCATATTGGACGTAAGATTTCGAAGTTATAGAAGGAAACTCCTCAAAATCAAATGGAAATGTGTTCGAATGAGGGTATACCTGCTCGAGATGAATGGTTTATGGCCGTAACCCCACCCGAGAGTGACAAGCCGAGAATAAATAAACTGGTCAAGGACGTGATTTATTGTGTCTTACCGAAACCGACTTCAAATATAATTTCTTTGTTTATGAACCGATTTCAATTGAATCGTTTATTGTTAAAACAAGCCAAATAACATTTTGCAAACTTTTCAGGAAACGAAAAGACTATGGCAAATTCATCTATAATTCTGTTTTACTATGTCCTTGGCATATAAGCACTATTAGTCGCAAATTTTAGCATACATGATATGGTACTTGCATGCTTTCTGCACCAATCGATTTATGTCTATAATATACAGGCTGTCCGATTTAAAACTCCACATGATTGAAAAATCCTCGAAGAGGTCGATTTTATTTGCCAGGGGCACATCTTTTCAGATTCTTTTCAAGTTTCGGCGCTTCGCCTTCTTCGCGAGGGGGCTGTTAGCCCCAAAATCTTAAATGGTATTTGAAAGGTATTGAAGGGGTTGAAGGCCTCTCTACAACTAACCGCTTACTTTTCAATTTTTTGCAGTCTTGACCGTACAAACAATAATTTTCTATTTTCAACATAATCCACATTTTCTCATGCTGTATCCCATAGAAACTACAAAGACAATCTATTTTCGCGCTTGCGTGGATTTGAAGCGTCCTTACTAGGTCTACCCATCACTTAAAATTGTAAAATTATTAACTTTTAAAAAAAAAGAAACCGACTTCAAAAAACCCAAAGTAACATAAGTAAACTAAAAAGTAAAAAATAAAAATTTTCAATTTCAGAGTTATTTGTTGTTCCGCTTAATGTAATTATTTCTTTTTCCGTTTAATGAAATTCTGAAATTATTGTTGATTATCTAATTATTAATTGTTTTATAATTTTGAAGTTGGTGCCATAAAAACATAAAAACAAATTATATACCTTCCTACAATAACAAATTAGTTACTACGAAAAAATTATAAAAACAGTTTATAGTAATTACATAATAAATAATTTTTTATTTATTTCATATCTAACAATAATTCATCTCTCAGTAAATCCAACCTAAATCATGCAAAATTATTACTACGAATATATGTATAGCTTTTACCTAATGTATTAAATGAGTTTACTGAAAAGTTTAATTCAGTAATCATAATCGTGAATTAAGAAGTCTGAAATTATCAGGGAATTATAACTTTAAAATGTATAATTTTCTGTTTTACTTGGCACCGACTTCAAAATTATAAAACAATTAATAATTAGATAATCAACAATAATTTCAGAATTTCATTAAACTGAAAAAGAAATAATTACATTAAGCGGAACAACAAATAACTCTGAAATTGAAAATTTTTATTTTTTACTTTTTAGTTTACTTATGTTACTTTGGGTTTTTTGAAGTCGGTTTCTTTTTTTTTAAAAGTTAATTGTATTTTATATTCTTCAAGTATAACTTTTGTTCTCTAATGGAAGCTCAAGTTCCCCAAAGGAGAATTATTATATCAAACAAATTGAAGAAAATGCTGTCATTAATTTGTGCTTCTTTATAAGCGATCAGTAAATCTGTGAGAATGTCATTTGTATCTTCTAAAATTGTTCTGTCTGTTTTCTATTATGCGTTATGTTGTTCTAGTGTTATATTTCTTGTTTCTTCCAATGATAAGCTAAATAATTTTTATGATTTTATTTACTGTATTATTTTGTTCTTTTCATTTTTTTTTGCCTCAACCTTTCCTTTTTATTTTCATTTATGCGTACTTTTTCTACTAACTTATTCCAATTTAAACTATTTACTATTGTCCTTCGTTTTATTTTATTTTAGTGCATTCTATGTATATTATCTGGTTAGGTTTTTCTACATATACATTTTGACACATCAACTTATTCCGCTTTATTGTCTTCTACTATACATAATATAGTATTTTGACCCACTTTAGTTTTCGTTCTATCCTCATCGCATTAATTCCATTATTTTCTGTAGTAATTTCATTCTAACATCGAATATCATTATAAATATTGTATTTTAATTTTTATCTTTATTATATTTTGTTATTTTTTCTATATAGTTATTAAAATTCAAATATATTTAAGTCGAACTCCACAAACTTTAATAAGCGCAAAATTACAAATGGAACATGTTTCGGCAAAACACTACTGCCATCATCAGCCCTTAAAGAATATTAAAAATTTTAATATTTTGTAATTTTACGCTTAACTTTAATTTTAACTTAAATTTACTCCACTTGGATTTATCAACATTCTTCTGGCTTAATATAGTTATTGTTTGAGGTTGACTTTTAAATTCTTAAAATAACAGGGTACCTAAAAACCTGTCCGAGAACCTTAAGATCCCCAGAAATTGAAAGCTTGAGAGTCTGAAAAGCTTAGACAAACCACTTGAAAACCTGAAAAACCGAAAAACTGAATGTTTCAAAATTTGAAAGCCCGCGGTTCTGTAAAACTGGGAACTTAATACATAAATACCTGAAAGACAGACGACGAACTGAAAACCTGAAAGACAGAGAATTTGAAAATCTGAAAAATAATAAAATTGAAATCATGAAAACCCGAGAAATTGAAAGCTTAACAATACCTGAAAATCTGAAAGAGAACACTGAAAACCTTCAAGACAGAAAATCTGAAAAATAAAATCTGAAAGCTTTCGGATCTGCAATATTGAGAATTCAATACATGAAAACCTGCAATTTTGACAGAGTGACAACCCGAAAACGTTCAAGACGGAAAACTAAGAACTCAGCTCATTAAAACCTTAAAATATGAAAATAGGACACCCTGAAAAGAGAATTTGAAAACCTGAGAAACTTGAAATCTGAAAACCCGAGAAATTGAAAGCTTGACAACCTGAAAATCTAAAAGAAAGAACTGAAAACCTTCAATACATAAATTCTGAACGCTTTCGGATCTGCAATACTGAGAATTATACATGAAAACCTGAAATTTTGAAACGGAGACAATAACCTGAAAACCTTCAAGAGAAAAAATCTGAAAACCTGAAAAATTTAATCTGAAAGCCTGTGGATCTGTAAAACTGAGAACTAATTCCATAAAACCTGAAAATCTGATAGGAGGACGGCCTGAAAGCCAGAAAGACGGAGCATTTGAAAACTTGAGAAACTTGTAATCTGAAAATATGATACGCTAAACTCAAAACTTGATAACCTGAAAACTGGAGACAATAAAAAATTGGGACACTGAATTGAAATGAAATTTGAAAGCCTGTGGATCTGCAAAACTGAGAACCAATTCATGAAAACCTAGAAATATGAAAGAAGGACAACATGAAAACTTGAAAGACAGAGAATCTGAAAACCTGAGAAACCATAAATCTGAAAATATGATATGCTAAACTCAAAACTTGAAAACCTGAAAACTCGAGAAATTGAAAGCTTGAGACACTGAAAATCTGAAAGAGAGACAACCTGAAAACCTTTAAGACAGAAATTCTGAAAACATGAAAAATGAAATCTAAAAGACTGTGGATCTGCAAAACTGAAAACTAATTCATGAAAACCTAAAAAAAAAATTAAATAACGACAAACTTGCAAACTTTCAAGACAAAAATCTGAAAAATTAAATCTGCAAGACTGCGGATCTGCAAAACTCAGAAGTTATTAATACATGAAAAATATGATAGGAGGACAACCTGAAAACCTGAAAAACGTAGAATTTGAAAACCTGAGAAACTTAAAATATGAAAATATGATAATGCTAAACTCAAAACTTGAAAACCTGAAAACTTGAGAAATTGAAAGCTTGAGACATAGAAAATCTGAAAAATGAAATCTGAAAGCCTGTGGATCTGCAAAACAGAACTAATTCATAAAAACCTAAAAATATGAAAGGAGGATAACCTGCAACAAGCTTGAGACACTGAAAATCTGAAAGAGAGAGAACCTGAAAACCTTCAAGCCAGAAATTCTGAAAACATGAAAAATGAAATCTGAAAGACTGTGGATCTTCAAAACAGAACTAATTCATGAAAACCTAAAAATATGAAAGGAGGACAACCTGAAACAAGCTTGAGACACTAAAAATCTGAAAGAGAAACAACCTACAAAACTGAAAACTAATTCATGAAAACCTAAAAAAAAATAAAGGACGACAAACTTGCAAACCTCCAAGACAAAAAATCTGAAAAATTAAATCTGAAAGCCTGCGGATCTGCAAAACTGAAAACTTATTAAAATATGATAGGACAACCTGAAAACCTGAAAGATGTAGAATTTGAAAACCTGAGAAACTTGAAATATGAAAATATGATAATGCTAAACTCAAAACTTGAAACCCTGAAAACTTGAGAAATTGAAAGCTTGAGACATAGAAAATCTGAAAAATGAAATCTGAAAGCCTGTGGATCTGCAAAACAGAACTAATTCATGAAAACCTAAAAATATGAAAGGAGGACAACCTGAAAACCTGAAACAAGCTTGAGACACTGAAAATCTGAAAGAGAGAGAACCTGAAAACCTTCAAGACAGAAATTCTGAAAACATGAAAAATGAAATCTGAAAGACTGTGGATCTGCAAAACTGAAAACTAATTTATAAAAACCTAAAAAAAAATAAGGACGACAAACTTGCAAACCTTCAAGACAGAAAATCTGAAAGCCTGCGGATCTGCAAAACTGAGAACTTATTAATACATGAAAACCTGAAAATATGATAGGAGGACAACCTGAAAACCTGAAAGACGTAGAATTTGAAAACCTGAGAAACTTGAAATATGAAAATATGATAATGCTAAACTCAAAACTTGAAAACCTGAAAACTTGAGAAATTGAAAGCTTGAGACATAGAAAATCTGAAAGCCTGTGGATCTGCAAAACAGAACTAATTTATGAAAACCTGAAAATATGATAGGACAACCTGAAAACCTGAAAGACGTAGAATTTGAAAACCTGAGAAACTTGAAATATGAAAATATGATAATGCTAAACTCAAAACTTGAAAACCTAAAAATTCGAGAAACTGAAAACTTGAGACACTGAAAATCTGAAAGAGAGAACTAGAAAACCTTCAAGACAGGGAATCTGAAAACCGAAAACCTGAAACAGTAATACCTATATTGGTTTTGGAATGTTCAAAAGTTAAATTAAATCTTGAAACCCTGAGGTCTCAAATTCCAAATGTCGGAGATTTACAATATCAAATTTTCAGAAAACGTAATATAATTTAAATTATTTTATTTCAATAGAACAATTATATATTAAAAGGACTAAATTCTCGGTCGATATGAAACAAGGTATTCACCGTTGTTTTAAGAATTTTGGGAAAATTATGGGAAGAAGCTTTAACTTTGTGTACTCCAAACTTTTGAATGAACAGCATTCAGAATTGTGAGAAGCTCATAAGGAAGATTGGCTCAGATATTGGAATGTTCAGTCGACATAGCATTCCTCCTGCCATTGTGAATCCTGGAGAATCAGATTTTTCGAAAATGGAATATGAAAGATATAGATGGTGATAGTGATAACTGAAAAACTTTAGTTATTGATTTTTAAATATTTTCTGATTATTCCACGCCAAAAGAAATAACATTGTTCAAAGATGCATACATTCTCTCGCCAAAATTTATATTTGGTTTTAACTATTTTTGACACATCAACGATGTCACTTTGTTTTTTGACAGAGATCATTTTGTCCCAATCACACTAAACGAATGAAAGCCTGACTTATACGATGTCATTTCTCGAGGTTACCGTGGTTACATGATTTAATTCCGTATATTGCGAAGAAATACATTATAGCAACAGTTATCTATCTCCGCATGCCAACATCACTATAGCGACAATCAAGTTTGATCAATGTCATAAACATGGCAGGTCTACCCAAATTGCCGGGTTTAACGTTTACGGACCCAACAGTAAGTGTCTCGATGACTTAATTTCGTCAAATTAATATGCAATTCGAGCTTTCCAGCTACCATTTGTCTCAAACTTTCAACATTTGTAATGGTTACAAGCTACCGAAAAACGATTTCGTGGGTATCGGTAATCGCGAGCTAGATTCGCACTCCGTAAAACATCTCAACACGAACGATGCCGTTCGTTATGATCCTTCTCTTACTTACGGAAAAACCAAAGCGGCTCCTGTTGTGGTTTTCAAACCACATTATGCCTTGTACGATCAAAAGTGTCTGACTTTTAAAGCGTTCTTCAAACAAGGAGTCGTAGAATCACCAAATGAATTCTACAGAGTGAGACATGTCAATATTATTTACTTCTTAGAGGATGATACTATTACCGTCATGGAACCGAAGACTCCGGTTAGCATGTGTCAATTAAAACGACATTGCTAAGTTTTGGGTTTTAGAACAGTGGAATTGACCAAGGAAGACTTCTCAAAAGACACAGAATACCAAAAAATGAGTATGACTACTGGCACTGGAAAGACTTGGGTGTAGGCAGAAACTTAGTTTTCTATGGCGTGGTTTACCACACCGTGGATTGTGATGCTTTTACGAGAGAATATATGGCAAGTCAAGGACTGATAATGGCTGATGCAGAGCAACTGCCACCGGATCCATACACACAAAACCGATTAATGACTTCGTATCAACACAATGTCACCAAAACACCAACAGCTGATGACAAATTTAGAAGATTCTTGGAATATGACGGCAAAATTCTCAAGTTTGTGTTGGTGCTTGTCACTCACCCTACTAATAATATTGTTTCAGATTTAAAGCCATTTGGGATGACCGCGATTCCGAATATGGAGATCTAAGAAAATACGAAGTTTTGTACTTTCTTGCCGACGACACAGTAGCAGTGAAAGAAATCCATACCAAAAACGACGGTAGAGATCCCTATCCCCAATTATTGAGAAAAACCAAACTGCCCAAAGTATTTCTTTAAGTTACCGCAAACATCTGTACCAACACCGTCTTTACAGATCTGGACCGATCGGCCAGGCACTTTTCCCTCCATCTACCTGGAATGCTCCGACGAAGAAGTCACCGAATTCTACCAACCCAAAGACCTACGCGTAGGCGAAACAATTTTCATTCTAGGTCGCAAAATGTTGCTCTACGATTGCGACACCTTCACTAGAAACTACTTCAAAAAGGCCCTGTGTATAGAGCAAGGTCCCGCCATGAGCATAGAGGAAAAGCCCAAAGTTCCGTCGGCGAAAAAGATTCCTCCACATGATGGCATAGGCAGCCTAGAAGACTCCCTTCAAAACACCCTAACGTTTATGCCTAAACCCCCCAGAAAAGACATGATGAGACAAATTCTGAACACAAACAAGTACCTCAGGTACGAAATGAAAATGGAGGACATCCATCCCGAAGATTCAATCAGAAGGTTCTTACTATTTTATTCCTTGGCCGACAGTACCTGTAGGATTTTTGAACCGCCAATCAACAATTCGGGCATCATTGGTGGAAAATATCTAAAAAGTACCTTGCTGCCCAAACCCAACACTAATCCTCTTGATCCAGAATTCTACTCTCCTATTGATTTCACAATTGGAGCCACGATTACGGTTTTTCGACAACGATTTATTATTACCGGAGCTGACTTGTATGTCTATAGATACATGCAGGTGAACTCCAGCAAATTCCCATGCGAGGTAATTGAAAATATACGCAATTACATGTTCGATAAAGGGTATCTGAAAGATGATATTAACCAACAAATAGAAGATAACAAACTGCAGATTGAAAAGGCTGAGAGAGACGCTATAGGTATGTGACTTCATTTGATAAAACTGTTACAAAATTGCTGTTTTTAAGGTACTGACCTTAGAGTGACTCAAGCTGAAATGGATGAGTGTTTAGAAAGGTTTAACATTAGCAAGATTGATGACGACTTGACGCAACAGAAAGAATATGTTAAAGAGGAGCTGGTGATGCCGGAACACTACGTGCCGCCATTTGGTATTAAGCCGGTGGATAATGAGTGTCCGTATCCCATAACGACACCGGCAGTTGGGGATCTCGCTTGTAAGGATGAAGCACAGAGAATAGGTAAAACCCAGTTCAATTATGATACTATAACCGTTGATTTTGTTATGTAAGAATGGGGGGTGTAAGAACGGTAAATGGCAGACGATGAAGTCCCCAAAAACTACTCCTATTTCTATGACAAATTTAAGACAAGGTGTGAACCTTTAAGTCCATTAGGAGGACGTAACAAAATAACAAATTTATCAGTACCAAGTGGGACAACATCTCTGACCTGTAGAAATAGTATACAGGGTGATTCTGAACATGTGTCATTGTAATCTAGTCGGTCATGATTTTCCGAAATTCATTTCTAATTGTTCGTAAGGTGATTGTCCAGTAGTAACTAAAGAACAAAACATTAATAACTTTGGTACTAGAAACTAGAAAATTAGAAACCAAAAAACTAGAAACATCTAAATTATTCTTACCGCATACAGATACCAAACAATTAGACATAAAACAACAACAGTTTAAGAAACTAGCCACTTAATAACTGAAGAAGGAGGAACTTATAAATTAAATGACGAAACTAATAAGCACTAAAAGTAGGAACTCATAAGAGACGAATAAACTAGGAAATAAAGAACTAAAAAGAACTTGAAGAAGAAAATAAAAGGCAAGAAACTATAACGACTAAAAAAAAAGATGCTCAAATATTATTAGATACTAATAAACTGAGAACTTTAAGTTAAGTTAAGAGTAGTTCTTATTTCATCGAACCAGCCTTCATAACATTTTGGTCCTTCGAGTCGGATTAATCGCGAATATCAACAACGGTCCTTCGAGTATCTACATAAAATCAGTGTTAGTGTGTGTTGTATAACTGCACCAACAAATCACCAAGAGGCATTTCATCGAACCAGCCTTCATAACATTTTGGTCCTTCGAGCCGGATTAATCGCGAATATCAACAACGGTCCTTCGAGTATCTACATAAAATCAGTGTTAGTGTGTGTTGTGTAACTGCACCAACAAATCACCAAGAGGCATTTCATCGAACCAGCCTTCATAACATTTTGGTCCTTCGAGCCGGATCAAACTCTTAACTTAACACTGTATATTGAACGAAACGAAATTGATTTAAGTTAAGTCGTCTCCACGGAGAGCTACTGTAATTCTTATATCTAGATAGTTGTCTCAATTTGAGAGCTAAACGTTACTTAGTTAGAATGATCGTCTCATATTGAGAGCTAAAAACGAACTGATAGGTTGTCTCGACTTGAGATCTAAAACATGACTTCGTTAGATCGTCTCATACTGAGAGCTAAAACTACACTGATTACAGTTTGGGGTGCTGACCCATCCCTCGGTACACATTAGGGGGGGGGGGGGGTTGCAACTACCAACGTAAACATGATTAACTTTCTTTTTTTTCTCTTTTCGATGTCTTCCTTCTTTTTAACCTTGATTCTTAAGAGGGTTCTCCAGTGGCAGGTACATTTCTGCCGGTCGAAGTACATTTTTCCGCAATATCTTTTTTTTAATCTAAAAATTTCAAAAAATTGCTTTGTAGCTGCGAAGATCCATATTTTATCAACACGCCCACAAAATTTCAACAAAAAATCTTCAAAAATAAAAAAGTTACATTCAATGCCGCACATTTTTGTACATTTTTGCGCGCCGTTGAATATAACTTTTTTATTTTTGAAGATTTTTCGTTGAAATTTTGTGGGCGTGTTGATAAAATATAGATCTTTGCAGCTACAGAGCGATTTTTTTGAAAATTGGAAATTAAAAAAAGATATTGCGGGAAAATGTACTTCGACCGACAGAAATCTACCTGCCACAGGAGAACCCTCTTAATAGTTCATTTTGTTCGGATTAATTTGTCTCTTATTATTTAAATCTCATGTTATTTCATTCGGACTTGATTAATTCTTCTTTCTTTTTCACCGCTCTTTATTGTCGTTCATTACTTCATCCTTTGCCTTCATCTTTCGCTTTCTTTCATTGACAAAGTAATAGTGGTCGAAATTCGACCGTTATTATTTAATTTGTAATTAGATTTGTCAGCTTGAACGTTATTGAGGATCTTTTTAAAATAATACACATCTATAATTATTGCATATAATATATTTTTTAGTACATCAGCTGCGAGCGTCATTAACATGATTGTGTTGTTTGCCCTAATTCCCTGCAATACCTATGAAAAGGGAACATTTGAAATCACAAAATTCCCAGCTCTAAACTCATTCAGTGCTCTGTGCGACTGTTTGATCACAGACTATTTATTTTTTAATGTATTTGTAACACATATTCCATTATATAGATTTTAGCTTTCTGCTTTCATTCTCCATATAAACTTTAACTATTCTAAATCCCACTCCTCCGTGCGCGCAATATGGTTAAAAAGGAGTACAAAAGTTCTCTCTTCACGTATTAATATACAAAGTATGGAATAAAACGCCCCGAGTGTACCCGTTCTACAGCATGTTCGTTTGCAAAGGACCCATTCTCTAGAAAATTGCACGGATAGAAACTGTTAAATTATGTGCAAAATAAGACGCGGGAAAGATAGCTATGATTCTGATCTGGCCAACCTTAAATTGTTAAAATTCCATTTTGGTTTTCATCAAAATCAAAGGTATTCATAATGAGTCAATTCATATATTTTGTTGGCCTCTGTCATTTTGTGGCAGGAAAATCGCATTGTGTTTGAATGCCTAAAATGAAGAATAAGATAATGCACTTGCAAGTCCTGCCATTTTTTTTTTTTTTGTTAATTGTTAGAATTTACTTTATAATTTTTGAGAATTCGCTTATTATTTGCGTGTTATTTTTAATTGTTATCCGGATTGATTTTCGTTATTTATTTTTATAGTTTAACTTTTGTTACTTGTAAGAATTTTTTTATTAATCTTCAGACTGCATTTTGTGTTAAGTATTATTAGAATTTACTTTTGTTAACTAATTTAGAATGTAGTTATCTGATGTTCACCACTTATTGTATTGCAAATACTGTTTTGTCAGACATTTAGCTATCCATATTATTTTTTCAATTTTTTTGATGTGTTATATTAGTAACTATACACCAAGGTTGAGAAGCCATTTTTCTTAGCCGAGCTATTTCCTTACCCAAGATGCGAAGCATAATGATGCCAAAATAAGTCGGAACGAATTTGAGGTTATCTATTTTTTGAAACTGATATTTCTCAGTCAGAGACTGTATTTTCATGCAAAATTATACAATGCATTCGTACATTCTACAGCTAGTAGTGAAAAAAATTAATTATTAATACTTAAACATTGTATGTTTCCATTTTTTTACTGAACATATAAAACTTGTTTAATGATTAATTAGTTAGAAAAAATGGAAAATAAAAGTGGGTAGTTCCATTTTGACCTTGACAGTTCGCCATACGAACACGAGGGCGCGCTAATTTTGTTGCTTGCAATCAATATGGGTATTTTTATTTCTTGAGTTTTTCTATGGTTTAGGCACGGTCTAAATAACACACAGACAGGAAGAACAGCACAATGACGTAGTTGTTGGACCTAAAGCGCCAACTTTCTCTCTCACACACTAACACAGTCCATACTACTTATCTTCTACTGATACTTCAAAATTAGATTTTTTTATAATAATAAAATATAATATTAAATTAAATTTAATAAAATATTATGACAAGTACAAACTTAAAAAAAATATATATCAAAAGTACACGATGATGAGGAGCAAAAGTATCATAAGAAAAAAAAAATTGGTATGCAATATGCAACCAACATTATACCTTTTTCTTTTTCCTCCGTAGCCTCCACAGAGTACGACACAGAAGAGGAAAAAATCAAGAAGTACTACGATAAAATTCTTAGAGATCACAAACACACCTGTGACGCCCCCAAGTCCGAAGAACCACCACCACCACTAGAACCAGACTGTGTGGCCAAAGAACGCAAAACTAAAACTGTGACTTTTGCAGATCAAAACAACTGTCAATGCTAAATTGTATATTGAACTTAAATAAATCAAACATGAGAGTACACTTTTTTAGTGCTACCGTCTGGAAAAATTCCTATCCATATCCCTGCTTGACCTTTGGATCTTATTCAAATTAGATTTAATTCTACTCTCAACACTACTACTGTCAGCAGATTTCAATAACTGCTTGTGAATAAAATCAGGATCAAATTTGTCGTCCCCCTTTTCTTTTTCGTCCTTTTCGCGGTATTTTTTCACGTTGTTGGCTCGTTCGATGTCGCGCCAAGCGGCATTGTTCATCATCTCTCGTCTTAATTTCTCCTTCTCTTCATCAGTTAGTTTATGCGCTCGCCGTTTTTGAATTTGTGGGGGAGGTTCTGATTTCTTTACAACAGAGGTTTCATTTTTGTGGTCTTGTTTTCTTGACAAAGAAAGTTTGTTTCCATCCGAACTCACAAGGCCATAGTTCAGTTTTTTCGTTTTTGTGGAATCAGAATCATCGCTGTCGAATTTCTTCGAATTGTTTCTTACTTCAGGTTCACTATCAGAACTGGCTTTATGTGGACTCCTGTGTTTTTCCTTGTGATCTCTAGATTTTACTTTGTGTCTTCTTGTATCGTCACTGGAACTGTAGCCTCGTTTCTCGCGCTTCTTAAAGTCTTTCTTTCTATTTTTATGTTTTCTTTTATCATCACTTTCATCACTACTGTCATCTCGGTTTTTCCGCGACTTTTTTGATTTTTCGTCATCACTGCTGTCGTCACTGTCAGTAATATTCCCGGTTAAAATGTCCTGCAAATCACTATCACTCAATCTGTCTTTCAGTGCCTCAAATTTGTGGATCAGTATTGTGTCCAATTGGCGCTCATCTTTACTGACTTTCTTACTTTTTCTTCCCAAGAGCTTTTCAGTTAGTTTTACATCAAGATCACTCTCTGAATCACTCAAATGTTTTGACTTTTTCTTACTCTTCTTATTCTTCTTTGCTTGTTGTGCTTTTAATGCTTTTTGTAACTTCTTCAGTTGTACAGGATTTTGTAAGAATGCACGCCGTGTTTCCTCTTCACGTTTCCGTATAGCTACCAAAGGATCTTCTTGCAACTTTGTGGACAAATCTACCTGGGAATATAAAAACAGTAAATAAATTAATGACTGAATACACCCATACCTGCTCTGCTTGAACAAGCTTGTTAAAATCTCTTATTGAAGGGGGAATGCATTCGTGTTCCACGCGGTTTTTCGGAATTGAGAGTCCTTGTTGTTTTTGTTTCTCTTCCTCATTCAACTGTTCCAAAGTCTTATCGACTGCTCTTCCCATTAAGTATTCCTCGCGGCTGACGGTACTGTTGGGTCCCTGATAATTTCATATTGCATTATAACGGTTAAATGTGCTAAAACGTATTGAAATTACCTTGTACATCCAATCAAGCTTCTTTTCTTCTTCATTATTTTGGTTAAACATTTTGAGGTTATGAGTAAAAATTTATTAATACAATCAAGTGAAGCTGATATAAAAAGGAGTGACAAATGTATCACAGCCCTTAATTGTATAAAAGAGGTAATAACTCTACCACAAACACGACTACAAATTATTATGCCAATGACGTCACGTCTTCCTGTAAACTAACCTACAAATTTTGAGCTTGACTGGACGTGAATGAAAAAATAACAGAATTTTTTTTTCTGGCAATTCAGACTTTATTCTGGCAATTCAGACTTTTTTCTGGCAATTCCGACTTTTGTCTGGCAATTCTGACTTTTTCTGGCAAGCAGGTGCTATTTTGTTGCCCAAACTTAAAAGATTAAATACTGTATGTTTCTTTAATAATAATATTAATAGAATAATAATAATAATAGAAGTTTATTTCCAACCGATTTGTTTTTCTGTGGTTCTTGGAAATTGGTGCCTCGCGCTACGCGCTCGACCACTTAAAGATACATACTTCAAAAAAGTCATATTTTTCCTGTACGTAAAACTCGAGGCCCCAATTTCAGTGATTCATGGAAGTTGCCGTCGTCGTTGTCAGTTATTTTTATTTTCATGTCCGTTCAGCGCCTTCGTACAATGGTGAGCTGTTTTATTGCCCAAACTTAAAAGATGAAATACTGTCTACATTTTGAGTTTCATGTACAGGGAAATATGACCTTTCTGGAGATGTTTCCTTAAGGTGTGGAGCGCGTAGCGCAAAGCACCAATTTCAGTGATCCACTGAAGTTGCCGTCTGTGAAAATTAGTTTTTTCGTGGATCATTGAAATTGGTGCCTCGCGCTACGCACTCGAACCCATAAAGAAACATACTCCAAAAAGGTCATATTTCCCTGTACGTGAAACTCGAAATGTGGACAGTATTTTATATTTTAAGTTTGGTCGGAATTGTCAGAAAAAAGTCAGAATTGCGAGAAAAAAATCTTTTTCAGTTATTTTTCTGTTCAGCGCCTTCGTAGTTTGTGAATAAATAAGAAAAAAGATGAAATAGGAAGTATCAGGCCTACAATTATTTACAAAAATATTTCTCATTAAAAAAGTCAATGTCAAGTTACATAAAGCTTAGATAGATAGAGCCCTATAGAGCCTGAAAGTCAAGCCAGCCAGAGATAAGTTGCGGGGGTTAGTTTTTGTCTAAACTAATTTCACGTTGAATTGCGACTGGTCTTAATCCTCGGTTATGGAGACGTCCTATCTAAAGACCAGGCAGTAACGACCAATTTCATGTTTCATTTCACATGAAATGAGCCTTACTGATTGGGCTTAGTTAAGACGTTTCCATAGCAACCGGCACTTGTGACAAGTTGCAACTCAACATGAAATTGGGCTGTTAAACTCGTCTTTCCAATGGCTGACTGAACTGTCAATTGTCAGGAGCAAATGTCAGTTATCATTCGGTAAATTCGTTAATCCGCGTCGTTTCCGTTTTAATTTTGTAAAAATTAATTTGAAAATAAAGATGTGTCAATATCGCATCCTTTGTGGGTAACATGAAGACAACATCAAGTTCATAGAAAAACCCTTAAAGTTATATTGGTTTGACTGCAAGCCGGTAAGTATGGGTTTATGCTTGTTTATTTTGCAATTGTGGGTTATCTTCGTAATTATCTAATTATTAATATTATGTATAATATTAGTATATGTATATTATTATGTCATAGGCATATACTTAAAACTATTCTTTTTGTAAAACGCCTAGGCTTATTCTTCAAAATGACTTGACAAATTGTAAAACAACAACAACTGCAATTAGACTAGATATTTCAGGCGTATTATAAAACGCCTTCTTACGAAGGCGCTGAACGGACATGAATGGAAAAATAACTGTAAACGATTTTTTTTCTGGCAATTCCGACTTTTGTCTGGCAATTCCGACTTTTTTCTGGCAATTCTGACTTTTTTCTGGCAATTCCGACTTTTTTCTGGCAATTCTGACTTTTTTCTGGCAATTTCGACTTTTTTCTGACAATTCTGACTTTTTTCTGGCAATTCCGCCATTTTTCTGGCAATTCTGACTTTTTTCTGGCAATTCCGACTTTTTTCTGGCAATTCCAACTTTTTTCTGGCAATTCTGACTTTTTTCTCTCAATTCCGACTTTTTTCTGGCAATTCCGACTTTTTTCTGGCAATTCCGACTTTTTTCTGGCAATTCTGACTTTTTTCTGGCAATTCTGACTTTTTTCTGGCAATTCCGACAAGGGTAGGACAATGGTGCTTTTTTGTTGCCCAAACTTAAAAGATTGTCTACATTTTGACTATCACGTACATTGAAATATGACCTTCTTGGAGTATGTTTTTTAATAATAATAATAATAGAAGTTTGTCCAATCTGAAAATCATTCCTGCCTGCTGTAAACGGGCAGGGACCCTTGTGGCTGGAATGCAGAAAGCAGTCATATTGGGGTCGTTGCGACTGCTCAGGGCACATGATTTACGGGATTCATAGCTACTGACCTCATGGTTTTAAGGAGTGGTTATGATGTACGAACAGGACCTGACCAGCAAGGAACCTCGTGAAGGTCGGAATCACAGGGAGGTCTTTCTGGTCAATACGAAAAAAAAACAATAGAAGTTTATTTCCAATAGACGCATAGCACGAAGCACCAATTTCACTAATCCACGGAAGTTACCCTCTGTAAAAACTTGTTTTTCTGTGGATCATTGAAATTGGTACCTCGCCCTACGCGCTCGACCACTTAAAGAAACATACTCCAAGAAGCTCATATTTAACTGTACGTGAAACTCGAGGCCCCAATTTCAGTGATCCATTGAAGTTGCTGTTGTCGTTGTCAGTTATATTTATATTCATTCCGTTCAGCGCCTTCGTACAATGGTGAGCTGTTTTATTGCCCCTTAAAAGATGAAATACTGTCCACATTTTCACGTACAAGGAAATATGACCTTTTTGTAGTATGTTTTTTGAGGGGTCGAGCGCGTAGCGCAAGCAATCAATTTCAGTGATCCATTGAAGTTGCCGTCTGTGAAAATTTGTTTTTCCGTTTATCATTCATAAAATCATAAAATAAGAGATACATTTCGACTTTCACGTAAAGGGAAATATGACCTTCTTGGAGTATGTTTCTTTAAGTGGTCGAGCGCGAGGCACCAATTTCAGTGTTTCACGGAAATTATCGTCTGTGAAAATTTGTTTTTCCGTGGATCATTCAAATAATTGACTACGCGATTGACCCCTGAAAAAAACATACTCCAAATATGCTAGACTTCGCCCCTTAATAAAGTCATTATTTATTATTATTATTTATAAGTGGACAAAAATGTGGAGAGTATTTTATATTTTAAGTTTGGGTAACAAAAAGTCGGAATTGCCAGAAAAAAAGTCAGAATTGCCAGAAAAAGGTCAGAATTGCCAGAAAAAAGTCGGAATTGCCAGAAAAAAGTCAGAATTGCCAGAAAAAAGTCAGAATTGTCAGAAAAAAGTCAGAATTGCCAGAAAAGAGTCGGAATTGCCAGAAAAAAGTCGGAATTGCCAGAAAAAAGTCAGAATTGCCAGAAAAAAGTCGGAATTGCCAGAAAAAAATCGTTTACAGTTATTTTTCCATTCATGTCCGTTCAGCGCCTTCGTACCTTCTTGTTGTTTAGGCATATTCTAAAATTCACCGGTCAGCATGCAGTTTAGGTGCCATATGTCGGGTGTCAAGACTCAGAAGAAAACGCTCGAACAGGTCAATCTTGTTATCAAGGGGGACCTAATTGTACCAAATTTTCAAGTCTAAGATCTCACCCCTTGAGCCAGGGGAGCCATCCCCTTAAAAAATTTAATGGCATAGGGGGTCGTGTGATACATCATTTTAAAGCTTATTCAATTCTCTATCCAAACCTACATTTATCGATTCCTTTCTACAAAAAAAGCATGAATTCGATATTTTCCAAATCTACATAAAATACTCAACTAAAATTTGTACCCCCCAACAATTATAATTTCAAAAGACTCGGAAGAAAACGCTCGAACAGGTCAATTTTGTTATCAAGGGGGACCTAATTGTACCAAATTTTCAAGTCTTAGATCTCACCCCTTGAGCCAGGGGAGGCACCTTCTTAAAAAATTTAAATGGCATAGGGGGTCGTGTGATACATCATTTTAAAGCTTATTCAATTCTCTATCCAAACATACATTTATCGATTCCTTTCTACAAAAAAAAGCATGAATTCGATATTTTCCAAATCTACATAAAATACTCAACTAAAATTTGTACCCCCCAACAATTCAATTTGGAAAAACTCAGAAGAAGACGCTCAAACAGGTCAATTTTGTTATCAAGAGGGACCAAATTGTCCCAAACTTTCAACTCTCGGATCTCACCCCTTTAACCAGGGGATTTGTTACAAATATAAACAGTACCAAAAATATTTATTATAAGAAAAAAGGTAGGATAGTCCTTCAAGAAGTCTGAGAAGTGTAAGTATCAAAATAAACTTGGAAAAAGTAATAGCTTCATAAAAAATACAAAAAAAGCAACTAGCACTGCATTTATGACTAAATTAAACACACATAATATACTTCCATGTAAACAAGTTTAATTGACAAAATATATTCATACAATATTTACAATAAATACACATGTTACATTTAGATCTTGTGAAGGGTTAACAATGTGAAATGACTAGAAAAAACAGCCTGACAATAATTATCACCTAATAAGTGGAAAAACTGTACAACTAGACATGTAAATCCAAAAAGCTTAACACTCATAATCAGTCGAAATCATGTTTGGAGCATTTTAAATACAAAAAGGCCAATAATTATTACACTGCTATTAAAATTAAGATAACTTAAAGTAGTGTAGTAAATTACATGGTGTCACATTGGATTTTGCAACTTATTATGATATGGAAATTGTTTAAAACCTATGTCGACCAGTACTCCACCTTTCTTTGGTTGTATGCGAGTTGAAAGTCTTTACCTTCATAGTGGAGAGGCGTTTGTGTTTCTTTGGGGACCACCGGAAAGCAACACCAAAGTACGAAGGCCACGAAGGCCACTATTGTCCCAATCAGAAGGATGAAGTCTTCGATGGTCTGTAACAAAACGTTAGACAAATATTGGTAAAAAAACGTCGGAAGGTTACCGGCTCCTCTCCAAGAAGAAAATTGTTCATGAGATAAACGAAATCGTCAAATGGCGTAATCATGATCACAAGTGAATAATTTGCTACATGTTCAAATAGCTGCGTTGGTTTTAATAAAACATCAATTACAAGAAATTTTACAAGAACAAATAGACGAAATCACAACTGTCAGTGTCAACTTCTGACAGCGTCTGCCAAAGTGCGAAAACCACCCTCGATGCGCACGCGCGTGCGTGATTGCCTAGTTACAGCGATTTTTTGAACATGTTTCAATAAAAATCTTCAATTACAGTACAATTCGGTAAAACGAACCAAATTAAAATAGATCTTCGCACAGAGATTAAAACGGTCTGATATGGCAACCTCGCGCACCCGAGCCTCGTTCACGTTGTGCTAAGCCTGGTTAAGCCAAGCCAGTCCATGGTCCAGAACAAAGCCAGTTGGTGAGTGTGAGTGGTGATTTATGACGTCAGTTGACTTAAGTTTTTCGTAGTGGTAAAACAAAAATGGCGAAGATATGTGTACTGTGCGGTAGTTTGTGCGCTTATTTCGTTTTATTTCTCACAACCTCGGCCCTTGGTTTAACAAATGGTGAGTTTTGACTATAGAATTTGTGGCAGGTAATGTTCGGTCCGGTTTTGATTTTTGTCCGCAAGAAATGTCAGGAGAAAAGTCCATTTGGCTCTAAATTTGCACTTTTCTTTTTATTTCTTTACTGTGCGGCGTTCACTTTCTGGTGTTTTGAAAACAAGTCGGGTTAGGGCAACAGGTGAGAAATGCTGGGGGTGACTGACACGTATTTTTTTTTATCAAGTTTTAGTTTTCAAATCCAAAGTAAACAGGAACTTACAGGTTCTTACCAACTTTTTAAATACTAGTGTGACCACAATAATAAACGGATGCAATTTATTAAGATACTTTTTTTGTTTATAATTGCGATATTTTGTTCATTACCAGGTTCAGTCAAGGTGGAATAGTTTGCATTCTTTTTGTAAATCTAAATTTGCTTGGTTCTTGTTTGTTTGAAACACATTTTCGGAAAACAAGTCCCAGGCGTATTTACCTTCTGAACATATTAATTTAAAACTATTATATATAAGAGGGTTTTAGCAAGAAACCAGGCATCCTCTCAATAATCTAAATATTTGCAAAATGTGGTTGGTTATCCAGATAAGAAATATTATTTCAGTTTCTATCGGGTCTTTATTCTTACATCATGTTGCCACTGCCAAACAAAATTTACATGTATGTAGTTGATGGGAATTTTGACGTTCAAGCCTACTGGATGTATGAGTCCTTTATGAAAATACTTTATAAGTCACCGACTGACTCTGTACAAGATTTATCAGAAATGGTGACCCAAATTAAAAGATTTAAATAAAAAGTTTTAAGAAATTTAAACCTCTCACAAATTAGAATTTTCATTGACTCGAAAATTTGCAGTTTTAAAATTTAAGTTAAAAGTTTCGTAAATTTCAAAATTCTAAGGTTTAAAATTAGAAGATAAGCGAAACAGAAAAACAAAATTAAAGAAATGGGAATAGTAGTAAAATAATAAATTAAGGAAATATGAAAGTACCGAATTATCTCGAAACACCAAAACCGGAAAACGTGAGATTAAAGAAATGGTACATATATATGTATGTATGTATATCAAATTGCGAAAATATCGACATATCAAATTGATGACATCTCAAATCAGCGAAAACATGATATTAGCTAAATGAAATTGCAAAAAATCGTAACTGATGAAATATTCATGATAATTATATAAAATTAGCGAAATAACAAAACATAAAATTAAGGAAATATCATAATTTCAATACCAGTTTAAAAGAATAACAAAGCCCCGTTATTTGCAGAATATAGCATGCAAATTTTGTTTTCTAGAGGCAACATGATGTATGAATAATATAACGAATATAATATTGTATTTTTACTTACATATTTTGTTTTTCTATAACTCGAATTTTCTATAACTCGTTTTTTTTTTTGTATTTGGTATTTGGGATTTGAGTTAGGACAGGGGGGTTCCACTGTATTTAATTTTTTTTGTTGTAATTCGGGTTTGAAAGTAGATAATTTCCTTAATCTGATATTTTGGTGTTTCGTTAATTTGATGTTTTTTTCTTTTGCCAGATATTTTGATACATAATTATTTATTTTAATATTTCATTATTGTGATATTTTAAGATTTTGTTTATTTGATACATCGTTATTTGATTTCGTTATTATGATATTACTTTTTTTATTGGTCTGCCATTTGGATGTTAATAAAATAATTTGGTATTTAGTTGATTTGATGTTTTCAATTTTATAAATTTTTTATTAAATTGATACCTTAACCTCACGTTTTTTCTTTCGCTAATTTGATATTTCGTCAATTTCACATTTTGCTAATTCACTAAGTTGATAAAAACAATAATTGTCTGGATCACTTTTGGATAACTACATACTTGAATAGACGCCCATACTCTTAAATTTTCGTTTTGCTGAACTCCACACCCGCTTGTTTTGTGAATTCTCATAACCGTCTAAATGAAACCAGTAAAAAAATTGTGGCCTGTTTACAGAAACTCATAGTCACCGCCAACTATGACGCTAAATTTAAAAAAATACCCGTTATATTTAACCAATAAACTACTTAAACTAAATTGAGGCGTTACATTCATGGATGTGGAATGATTAGTATACGCGCTAATAGATACTTCATCGGTCCCCCTGTATTTATTGTTTTCCGTGTGTGTGGTAACATATTGATAGGAGTTTTTTTTAGAGTGAATTAAACATAAAAGGTAAACGGGAAGAACGTTGATGAATCAAAGTGGAGTAAATTAAAATTAAAATTAAAATATATTCAACTCCACAAACTTTAATAAACGTAAATTATAATAGGGACATGTTTCTGGAGAAAACTACTCCCATCTTCAGCCCTAATTTTACAAGAGATTAATGATACAATTCTCCAGAAACATGTTCCTATTGTAATTTACGTTTATTAAAGTTTGTGAAGTATGACTTGAATATATTTAAATCTTAAGAAAAGGTAGTAATTTTTTTAGAAATTTCACTTTTTCTGTAGTAAAGGAACTAATTTTTTTCCATTTACGGAGTCATTCCTTGAGTTCTGTTAGAGAGTTTTCACTGCATATATTGTAACATTTTCCCTATTTGAATATGCACATCATGTGCCCTGTCCTTGAATTAAAATTAACACCCAATTTAGTTCCCAGAGTTCTTTATCACTGTATTACCTTTCCTATCTTTGTCACATTGTATTTCAAAGGAGTGGACTGTGTTTAAATGTAAAGTACCCATATTGTATGCAAACACATTTTATTGATTGAAATTAAACTAACAATATTTCATATAATTACATATAGCGTTAAATTGTTTTGGACAAACTGTTTTTTTTTTTACAATTTTACATAAAATAGAGTGCAAAGTGTGTTGGTGACCGAAACATAACCTTACATTTTAGACAAATAAAAGCTAATTTATGTTAACTCTGTTATTGCTCACTGGTTTTTTGCTTCTATATTCTTTCTGAACCTCAAGAGTTTTTTCGTAAAAAATGGTGATTCAAAGGGGAATAAAAATTAATAAAGATAATTGCAATTTCCAATTGAATTAAAATGAAGCAGAAAATCAAACAATGGAAACTAATTAACAAATAAAGAAACATGAATAATTATATCAAGACGTTTTAATATCAAACAGTTTGACTAAAAGCGACTTCAAGGTAGTAAAGTATATTCAAAAGCGTCCTTCATACAGAAAAGGCACAAAAGAAAGTTGTTTCTTATACTGTTATTTTACATGAAAGTAATAAACGCTCTGTTTAATGACTGAATAAAACAGTGGTAGAGTAGTTAATGGGAATATTTTTCTCTTTATTGTCAAACGATCTTAAACGTAAAAGTAAGAATTTCACTTTATATTGACTTTGTAACGGAAATAGTGCCGACGCGCACCGCAAATAGCCTCGCAGGGCACCACCACCCTGGACCTGGTCTCACCCCATTGGTTCTCCCCCACCTCGGTACCGCCACCCCGTCGACGTATCACCCGTTGCCTTTTATTTGTGTTTTTATATTTTGATTTTCAAATAAATGGCGTTTTTCTTTGTTTAATTGAATAGGAAATAAATAGATTGAATAGAAAATAAAAAAAAAGTGTTTAGTTCACAAAAATGTCCACAAGGGTGAAGACCCAATTTAACAACACGCCAAGTGCCATACCACTTTTTACAAGTGTTGCATATACAATCCCACAATTATGTCACCTGTGCAAAAAATCAATAATTAATAATAATGAAATTCTTTTTACAGCCAAAATTGGTGCAAAAATAACTTGTTTTTGCACAATTGTACAAAAATATTGCAATACAGGAGATTTGAATGTGTTATTGTCCCAGAAAAAATAGCATTTACGACCCATGATTTACGACTTGATAACCTTTCAACTAAAAAAAAAACTTAATTTTCATGTCTTGTTGCAAAAATACAATTTTACGTATTTAATGAGATATAAGATGTCTGGGTCATTTTGGACATAAACATAAAATGGTATATTTTAGTTGTTGTCTAATGACACCTACAACAAGATGCCTAAGTGCTAAATTCTCGTTGTAAATGTGTGTATGTATCTGATATGTAGGTTAACAGTTTGAAAAGAACTAAGTAGAAAAATAAACGTTTGGTACAAAACAAATATTGTATTATTTTAACACGGGTACCACATATATTCAGTATATCTGTGGCAACAATGAGATGCAAAATAGAAAAGGACTCAAGGTATCTGAACTCCTCTTTGGAATGTTATCAACTCAGTTGTTTGATGCATCTCACCAGTGGATTACCGTAAGGCATTGGAGTGAATAATCAGCTCATGAGATGTTGTGTCAAATGCCTTACGATAATCGATCCAGGCCATAGATAAGTCGCGTTTATATTGTACGGCATGTGACGCATCTATCGATCAGCACAGGTTCTTCTTGCAGCCGTCCAAGCGCCACTTCTACAGCCTCGCTGTTCGAAAATTTTCGAATACACGGGGTCAATCGCTTGTAATTTCGGGAGTACAGGAGTCGGGTGAAGAGTTTATAATACTCATTAAGACATGTTATTGGCCGGTAGTTTTGAGGCCGAGACAAATCGCCAGTTTTGGGTATCAAAGCGGATCGCCCCTCGAGTTCGACAACTCAATCGTCCGGGCCTGGTGCGTCAAAATTTTGATTTCCTCGCGAGAAATAGTTATTTTCGATACAAGTGCGCTCTCAAGACAGCGAAGGCGAATTTTTGAAGCACGAGGCGAAACCATCAAGTGTTGCAAATCAGCCCGAGTCCCTGAAAGGTGACAGCGCACGCAAAATGAGAAAAAAAAAAAAACACGAATTTACATTTAATTATGTACCACTTTCTCGATTATGTATTTTACAAAACGCATACAAAAATTATTATGTTATTATTAGGTATTACAGTTCAGGACACTCAACATTGGACATCATTTGTAACATTGACATTTAAGATGTAAAGCAGTCTTTATATCATAACCTTAGTTTTAGCTATTGTCAGTGTGTCAGTCACAAATATTAAATGACACGTAACGTCATCAGCATCAGTTGAGACAATAAAGTATCGATTACAATGATTTTTTGAAGGAATGTCAAAAAATGACGTCCAATGTTGGGTGTCCCCAATTTTATTACCAATTAATTGATAAAATTATAACCCCAATTAATTAATTAAAATGTCAACGCCTTTTAGTTATCATAGATAACTACATCTTTTTTTTCGATCGCATCATAACATTTTAAATTGGGAAAACCCGCACAAATATTCCACCTCATCAGTTACCGGTTAAATTTAAAGGTTTAAACGATTAATTATCTATTCAGCAACTGGTTCCAATCTATAATTTACATTACGTACGCGTGATGATGGCTGTGGTGCATTCATTATAAACATCGTTAGAACTAGAACGATCTCACAAAATTGGTTTGTTTTCCAAGTGAAGCTTCCAATTTGTGCAAGGTTCTCTTCATTGAAGTACCTACTACAAAGCAATTCGCCGTGTCCTTTACAGAATTAAAGTCATTAACGTTAACAACATTGTATTGCCCTGAGACTTTAAAATGTCGATTAATTTGGACTTATTGGGGTTAACAAGTTCTGAGAGGTTCACCTGCGAAACCTTGGTTAATATGTCGTTATAAACATTGGAATATTTGGGTTTCCTCACACAAACACATTTTATTGTCTTGTTTGGACGGGCCCCGAAAACATCCATTACTGTATTGTTACGACTTGCATCTCTACAAGTAGATTGGAGTTAATTGAGGATAATAAAGTTAAATTGGAAAGGAACACTACGATTTTGTGGAAACTTTTGTGGTTTTGTGTAAAAATAGATCAACAATAGCTATGTTAACTGAACGGGCCGATATTTAAACGTAGCACTTGTTAAACCCTCATTGACGTCGGATGTGTCAGGAAATTATCGTGTGATTGTTGAAACTATACTAAACAATGTCATTTGATTCGTAATGCAAATATTTTGTTTATTTAATTTCGGCCGATAATTAAGTAAAACTGATAAACTAGGCTAATATTTAGATATCAGTTTACCATTAATACCTACAATTTTCACTTGTGCTTGGTCAAACAAATCTTGGCGGAGATAAACACTCGTCTATTAAAAAGCAATTAAGAGGTTTTAACCTTTGATCGGGGGGCTATAGGAGCGGGGTCACTTCTAGCTGTTTTTGCGCGTCTATAGAACAAATAAGTTCAAGTTTGGGCTGCGATGGGAGGCCAATGTTATGTTCGGGAAGTATGTGGGACAGATTACTCATCTTCTGTTTAGGTGATAATGAATGAGTATACGGTATAAAATGATTAAAGTTCATATGAAGTACTTACAGGCCTTAAGTGGTTTATCATCTCCCACTCGAATTACTTTTAAAACCTCTAATTTCGTACTTCCCGTACAAAAAAAAAAGTAAATGGCAATCATTAAACAATAAAGATAAAAACTTTTTTCGATTAGTTAACGCTATCGGCAGATTCTTTTTCGGCCAGGCGGTACATGAACACTGTTGGTAGAAACCAGTATAGCATAAAAAAGATATGTATCTTTAAAAATATTTAAGCCTAGTACACACTCGAAGACAAAATCGCGTGACACCTGCACAGCTCAGTTAAACGAGTTTCCGCAATAACAGGACGAGTGAGATAGCGGCCTGTGACTTTGCTACTTGTGTACTTTTAAGTTGCAGGACAAGGAACGTTTTACAGACGGTCCTAAATATTTTTTTTAATTTTTAAGTTTTTATAACTATCCGATCTGACATCCCATAAACAACGTGAAGTATGAAAATCTTCAATTAATAATAATGCCTTTTCCGAGGAGAACATGGTGTATTTCCAAACGAACAATCACAAATAACAACCGACATGGACGGCACACGTAGTTTCCAACACGTCCACACTAGGAGGTGTTGGGCAACATATTTTAAGATTAAACGACTTACCTTGTAAGGAAGTTCAATCGTAATTATACGATTAGTCCGGTCCGAGATAGAACACCTGGTAGTAACGCATTTCCGTGCGTGTGTGTGCACTGTATGTTTAAAGAAGAAAAAACAACACCGTGATTCAGCCCAGATCCACTTACTCCCATTACGGTTTTTAGGGAATAAGTATCGCGAATCTAGGGCTGGGATGACTGGGAGGGGTGTTCTATCTCGGACCGGACTAATCGTATAATTACGATTGAACTTCCTTACAAGGTAAGTCGTTTAATCTTAAATTATACTTCTAAGTCCGGTCCTCATAGAACACCTGGTAGTTGTTGAAAGAAAGCAGATGAGCGATGATCATACAAAAAAGACTTCTTTTTATGATTATAGTTATGGTAATAATGAAAATGATTATAGTCGATTAACATTTCTTAAACAAAAAGTAGTAAAAGTAAAAAAGGGTAATACATAGTAACTAAGTTTGTTGGAGGCTCAAAACGCTTTTATCAAATACAGTATTATCAACGAGGTCTGTTATAAAATTTAAAAAAGTATTGAATTTCTTTGGCGAACCTGCATGAGATCTAATAGTGTCTATACTAATTCCAGACCTATGGGATGCTGAGGAAGCTGCATGTCGAATACTGTATCCAGAAAAAAAATTTAACATCGATGCCGCTTTTATTTAATACATGTTTTATCCAACTAGAAAGAGTTTGAAAAGTAGCAGCCCGAAAAGGCTTCCTATGAGTGATAAATAAATTTTGGATTCTGCCCCTTAAAACAATTTTTTTTTTTTTTTTTTAATATAAAATTGTAAAGTTGATCCTACGCAAATATTTATTTTTTCAGGGAAAAACAGGAACAATTAGTTTTGGTTGAATTGAGCTAGGGGATCAAGTTTTTAATATATCAAAAATAAGAATTTCTAATCTGTCATTGAAAACTACAATATTATTTACTGTAATCTTACTTAAAGTTTGCAATCTATGAGCTGTACAAAGAAAACATAGGGTAATAGATTTTAATGTAGGTTGCTCTAGTGATAGGTCTTCGAGAGGGTGCCACAGAGATAAGAAATTTAATACCGTCTGAGGATCCCAAGTTTGAGAATATTTTGGAAATACTGGTCTTTGCTTAAAGATTCCCCTCATAAAACGATTTATAATATTTTCATCATAAGTATTAATTTTTATTTAGTTTATAATTGATCTAACGAGTTCATAGTTCCATAACTAGCTCCAGAATTATAATTCTGTTGTAAAAAATCCAAAACATATTTGATAGTAAGTCGGAAAACATCTAAATTACCAGTATTCCAAATGACCACCATTTTTTTAAAGCTGTGTCATACTGTTTTATGGTGTTGGAACTAAGAGATTTCGTTATGAAAGAATCTTGGAAACCTCGGAGCTTATAACTTTCCCTGATAAAACTCCTGCAACCAGGGTAAGAGAGGATGACTGCACCTAAATGGACAGCAATAGAAATTTATCAGGCGGAAGAATAACCAATTCTGATATTAAAAGTCTCATGAATGTGTGTCTTCCATTTTGGTACCACAACTATACCTTCACTCTACTCTACTAAAATTTTATTAAAATGAGGGGAATGCATAGAGAGAAAAAATTGTTTTCCCAGTTAATTGTAAATGAATCCACTGCCTCTGAACCTAGATCCCTTTTCCAAGAAACATAATAAGCTCATTTGTTGTTCAGATTTGATGCGAATAAATCTATCTCCGGAATACCCAAAACATCAACTTTTTTTTTTTTTTTTTTAAGGAGGGTATTCAGTTTCGATAGACTTAGACCTTAGCCTTAGCTTAGACTTAGACCTTAGCTGACTCGTAATCAGCTTTTTTATTACGTTGTGACTCAATATTGGATACAAAAAATCCATTCTGCATTCCCAAATTTTGCGTGATAGATTTGATCACGTTGTATGCCTCCCATTTTGTTAATATAAGCAATAGCTGTTTTATTATCAATTCTCAAAAAGGATGTTGCAATATTGTTTACATTATGCAAAACATTTTAATATAGTTTTATATAAATATATAATATTATTATATAGTTTATATTTTTTAATATAGGCCAATAGTTCTAAATAGTTAGTGTGATACTGCATCTCTCGAGGGCTCCAGAACCCTCTTGAACTTTCTCCAGCACAATAAATTTCTAAAGCGAACAAAGGAGGTAGTTACGATTGTTTTGATGAATTTAAAGATTTCAACCACCACTGCAGATCTTTTCTAATAGTGGATATAATTTGAAGATGGCCGTTACAATCACCATTATACCGTTTAAGAGCTAAGTATTTCTGCCTTTCTAAAGTCTTGGTATACATCCAACCATACTTCACAGTAGGGCAAATTGATATAAGGTTACCAAGAATTTTGGCTAATAAATAATCTAATTTTGCAATGTTGTAATTTTAGAAAATTATTAATTTCGTCTTTAATACGTTTACTTCTTTCCTCCGGGATGCATATATTTAAGTCGATAGTATTAAAAACAAAGCCTAAATATTTGCATGACGTGCTGGGTTGCAAATTACTTTTTACAAAGTTGATTAAGAAACCTACTGATTGAAAAAGTTTTACTGATTTTAAGATGTTATCCTTGCATTCTTGTTCCGAATTACCGAAAACAAGCAGATCATCCAGGTATATTAACGATAAAACTCCCATGGATCTTAATTTTTTCATAACCGGTTTCATAATTTTAGTATATATATTTATACGGTGCTGTGCACAAACCAAAAGGTAAGCAGGTAAACTCAAAGATTTGATCCAAAAATAGAAAACGAAGATACCTTCGGTATTCTTTAGATATTAATGTTGTAAAATAAGCGTCTTTAAGGTCTAGTGATGTCATGAAACAACCACGAAAAATTAATGTTTTTACAGTTCGGTAGTCATCCATTTTAAAATGAGGTGGTGATATAAATTTATTTAGGTTCTTTAAATTTAAGATAAATCTATGTGCCGTTAGGTTTTGGCACTAGAAAACTGTTTGGCACAAACTGTAGGTTTGTCAGGCTACATTTACTTATGGCACCAATCTTTAAAAGATTAGCAAGGGCCTCTTTGTACAAAGCCACTTCTGCCCTGGCAAATGATTGGTGTATCGCCAAATAATTTTGGATAGGTGGCTCGTTAAAAGGAATCCAATAGCCTTTAATGCAATGTAGAATATTAAAATCCTGGGTTAATTTACACCACTCGTTCCAAAAATGTTGTAGTCTGCCAGCAAAACAATGTACCTTTAATGAGGACGATGCTTGCTACCCATCTTCCGTTCCTCTTGCTTCTGGAAGTTGGTTTGCCGTACGTATTCCTTCCTAAGCGAACTGGATTCTCGAGATGAATAGAGATTTTGTTTGAATTTCGTGTTGCTTAGAAGGCGCTCGGAGTTTAAAGAATGTTGAGCTGATGTAGACGGACGTGATTTGGTAAAGGCCGTTTTTGCCTTGAGCTCATGACTTGTTTTCTTGGCTGCCTGAGCAGATTTACATTTTCCCTCAAAGTCCGCACCGAAAAGAAGAGAATCAATTACACAGTCCCTCGCAGTTTTTTGAACTGAGGAGTCTAATTTGGGATGAGCCCGGTGTCTACGATGAATCAACAATAAGTGATGAACATTGCAGAACATTTTTCCCGAGTCTGCTAACAACGCGATAAGGTCTTCACTTTTCTGATTTGGTTCATCAAGTAATAAATTTAACACTGAGTCTAGTGCAGCGAGACCGGTGCCTATTTCACTTTGGAATCTGGCCATAAAAGAGTCGAGTCTTGTTTCGTTTTCATTAAACAAATTAAACAATTCCGGAGTTAATTTTGGAGTGCTCAAAACAGGACAATTTTCCGGTACAACCCATTTTTCCAATAATTTATCCCTTCCGGCTTTGTCTAAACCCGCCGTCAGATAACTACTGCAGCATGATACCAGATTCTCGTTAAGCGAAGGCCCCATTTTATTTTTGCAGGAGTCCGGATCTGTTCCTAATAGCAAATTATAAAAGGCTGAGTTGTTATCAAATTCGACATCCGAGCTGTCTCTAACCGATATGGCTATGTTTTGACTGGGAGCCGACACGCAAAATGATTCGTCAGCAGCGCTGTCACTGCTGCTGCCTGAACAAGAACAGAAATATCTTACCAAAAATGTTCAGAAACCAGGAGTGAGCAAAAGATGCATAACATTATAAGCTCCTTTAATAAAAGAGAAAAGTTTTTCTACCACGCAGGGCATAAAGTGAAAAACTTTCTCTAGATTACATTTATCCATACGTCACGCAGGACTATGAAAATTGGATAATATGATTTTGTCACGTCTTAACCACGCAGGGCATAATAAGAGTGACAATAACTCGGGCTTACTGGTGCTTGATGAGATGTTTATGGACTCTTCTAATATCGTTAATTTCTTTTTGGGTTTCTTCAATTTTCTTACGGATTTTCGTTTTAAATTGCCAGGCATCTTGGGAGCAATTTCACGAACAACCGCACACAAACGCACTGAAAACCGTAATAGGAGTAAGTGGATCTGGGCTGAATCACGGTGTTGTTTTTTCTTCTTTAAACATACAGTGCACACACACGCACGGAAATGCGTTACTACCAGGTGTTCTATGAGGACCGGACTTAGAAGTATAACTCAAGTTTTCCATCTGAGCTGGGAGACCATACACTTGCGATTTTTGTCTACAGGTAGTAGCAGAACAAACGATTTGTTCCCTATTTGTTTATAGACAATCGCAGAACTTTGTCTATAGACACGAGTTGCGCGATTTTATCTACGAGTTTGTGCTAGCCTTTACGGAGCCGATTATTTATTTTCGGGTTTCCCAGCACTCAGGTTTCTCAGATTCTTCACAAATTAGATTTCTCAAGTTTACAAGTTTGCCGAGTTCCTCAAATACCCAAGGTCACCGATTCCCTCAAATTTCTTAGACTCCTCAGAAGTCCTGGGTTCTCAAATTTTCAAGTTCTTAAATTTATCAGGTTCCTCAATTTCGCAGGTGTTTTTTTAAACATTTCTTAGTCTTCAAATTGCTCAGGTTCTTTGATTGCCCTAATTCTCAGAATAGGTTTGCATATCCTCATCCCTATGATGTTAGGTTTTCCAAGATTTCATTTTTCATTCATTCATAGGTTCCTCAAGTTGTCAGATTCATTCAGTGTTCTTCTCAAATTGTTTCTCAAGTTTTCTTCTCATGCTTCAGACGGTTGATTAAACAGGCACAGCCATTGAAAAAGGGGTTTAATGGATTTTTTTTGTTTACTGGAAAAAGAATAGAGCTAATTTACCAAAATTAACGAAAGAGTGGGGCCGCTCCGTTACTGGCTAAAGTCATCCAAACGAACGCTTGATCGAATATTAGCTTTTTAACGTATTTAAAAAAGTTCAATCATCTCGAAATTTTAAGCCTTGATAGAAAAAAATATCAAACTATGCTTCGTCAGTTGTACAATTTTAAGATATTCAGTACTTATTTTGGATTTTGGCTCTAAAGTTACCCTTTCTTTAACAATGATTTATGACGTTATAATTTTTTTTTGGAAATCTACGACTGACTGAAATCTACTAAACAAAAAAAATAATCTATTAGGACTGTAACTAACTGAACGCCAAATATTCGAAACCTCTTTTTCGATGCCTGTTAGCCTGCTTACCTAACCCTCTTCAGGTTTTAAGGTTTCCTAAGATCTCCATGACAAATACCTGTTTCTCTTTTATTTTGATTCATTTAGAAAATGGTTTTCTTTTTTTAACCATCATTTAGTTTACAAACACCGTTCTTAAATTCAGTTTAGTTGCGTTCGTTGCCATTAAAGCTTGGCTGATTTTTCGAAAAGGCATCAGATATGGTACTTCTTTACGGCATTTATCTTGGTTTGTAGTGACTTAGTGGCTTGATCAAAATTTTGAAAACAGTTGGATAGGTCAGAATGGTGCAATTTCATGGACCCGCACAATTAATAACCCTTTTTTTTTACTTTGCGTTCGTACTGAGGCTATTACGATACGCCTTTCGTCGGCCTAATGTGAAAAGTGCATAACTCCAAAATCATAATTTTGTCGAACAGTTCCAATTTAAACCAGAAGAATGTTTTTAAATCCAGGTGGAGTAAATTTAAATTAAAATTTAAATATATCTAAGTCGAACTCCGTCATATATCTATAATATATCTACGTCAACGTCATAATTTTTTATATTCTTTAAGGGCTGATGATGGCAGAAATGTTCTGCCGAAACATGTTCCATTAGTGATTTAAAGTTATTAAAGTTTGTGGAGTTCGACTTAGATATATTTAAATTTTAATTTAGTTCCAATTTAGGTGTATTTTACGTTGATTTTCATTTTTTGATTTTTTTACTTTTTAGTCACTCAAATCAACGTAAAAACGATCTAAATTGGAAATGTTGAACAAAATTGTGATTTTGGAGTTATGCACTTTTCAAATTAGGCCGACGTTTTGGGTGTCATAATAGACAAAAGCGGTGTTATAATAATTATACTAAAAATAGTATAATTATTTTTTTTAATATTGGGAATCTTGGCAATCCTAACCTATACTTCGCTGTCAAGTCCAAGTGGCTGTTAATAGCTGTCAATGTGAATTTTCATTACTGTTGTTGGCACTTGTTTAGGCTTCACGTGTTTTTGGGGAACGCGATTTTGTTGGTACATTCTGTCTGGGGGTGGCCAAGCTGGTAACACCTGGCGCATTGGAGTGGGACAGGGGGCTGGCGCTTTGGATGGCTCGCACTGATGGATGCGGTCCACGTGTTTGTGAGGCGGGATTTGATTCTCCACATTTTGTGGGTGGGGAGATTGAGATTTTCCAGGTCCAGAAGGATATCGTCAAAGTCCACACCGCGGATCACAAAGGAAAAGAACGGGAATGTTGTGCGGGTTGTAGTTCTGGT
The DNA here is from genome assembly GCA_963583935.1 of Diaperis boleti. Taxonomy (NCBI): domain Eukaryota; kingdom Metazoa; phylum Arthropoda; class Insecta; order Coleoptera; family Tenebrionidae; genus Diaperis; species Diaperis boleti. The sequence continues at coordinate 57,359,547 of OY757242.1, read as the reverse complement.
TTGAGGGCGTTTGTAATGGCTGACAGACGTTTTTGGAGGTCGTTTGTGATGGGCAAAATACGCTAGTAAAGTGTTTTCGGAGATTGTAGAGATCTCGTTCTCCTTCCGCCAATTTTCAAATTGGGCATATGTTTTTTCATATACCTCGCCTGACTTTGAAGGTAGCAAATTGCGCATCGTATTTTCGCCAAAGCCGGTATTTCTGGGTGCGTACATTGAAGAACTTCAAAACCCATTTTTAGAAGTATAAAAATACGAGTATTGACGTTTCAAATTAATTCTTTTTCATAGCCGCCGTTAATGCACCTCGCAAACATGGCCAACCGCCGCGAAATTCCCTAGATTTTGAAATTTGATTATTTTGTATAAAAAGTGGCAAAATAGAAAAAATACTGTATGATAACTCGTTTATAAGGTATTTTGTCATACTTATTCATTTAGAGCACTCCTCGCTACGCTCGACATGTCCGTGCGTGCGACAAAATGCTTCTTATAAAGCTCGTATCATAATATACTATTATCGTTCGACACTATCAGAATTTTCAAATTTTAAAATAACTAGGGATCGCCCGTCACTCGAAATTCGAGTGATACTTACGTAAATAGTGTTGAATAAAGACTGGTTACCATATTACATATTACAATTTTTAATTTGCATTGTCTGAATAATTAAAAAAAATTAAGACGGAATAATTTCCTTATATACAATGTTTTGCGTAAACACTTGTTCATTGTGCGGTATAAGATGCTCCTGACTGAACTGTTCGCTAATGTAGAAACGGAGACCATTGAATATACGAAACAGAAGACATTACTACTACATTTGATTAAACAATAGAATTTAGTAGAAACTAAATAATATATGCCTTCAGTTGGTCAGTTTCTGGCTGGTTCAAGGGGTGTTGGTGGGCGGGTTAGGGTTAGTCCCCGTAAAGTTTTCAGTAATTATTTTTTATGATAATTTATTACTGTATTTTTCGGTAATTTATTTTTATGGTAATTTATTGCGGGTCCCTTTTTTTAGAGTTTGCCCCGATTGTATATCAAGTTACTATCACCCCGCACGCAAACGTCCATCCATTCCCTAGACCATTTGCTCAGGGGTGGGGCTAAGATATCTATATTTAGCTACAGTTGTCGAACTTCTCACTTAAAACTTCACGCTCATTTAAATCGATGACTGTAATGGACCGCTTTTCCCTTAAAATGATTTGGAAATAATTAATGAACCTGTGAAATTTTTGAAAATGGAAAGTAATCTCCGCATAGAACTTGTCAATGTCTTTCATTTAAAAAAACAATTATCAAAATCGGTGCAGTACAGCCTGTTTTATTTGGTCCAAATTGATTCATGTTCAACGATTAAATATATAGATGAAAATGACACATAAACGTCACACTATTTTTATGGATTTTAAGCAATTTAAAGGCCGTTTCACTCGTGCTTTTATAAACCCCTTGTGGCGTAAAGCGTCCAATTTACACAGGAACTCGTATAATAAATTACCATTATTTGTTTGCGAAATAGCATGTGTCGTGTCGATGCTGTTGGGATGATTATTGTCTAATTTTAAAGAAAGTTTGGGCCTTTGTAATTTAGATTTTTTGAATTTGGATTATTTCAAATTTTGTAGAAATGTAATCGCGCATTCTGCTTGCTTGCATTCTTCCTTGCGTTCAGTAGCGACAGATATCGGAATTTTAATTTAACGTTTTTTTTTTATTTCTCTTCCATAATTTTGTCTGTTTGCTGATATTTTGGTTAAAATTATTGCAGGTATTTCAATGACACCTTGTATATCTGGAGACTTCAATGCTTGGAACTGGTCAAACTCGAAACTCGAAAATCATTTTGTGTAAATATTAAAATCTTGTAGTGGTCGATCGTTATGAAATTTTTATGTTTTTTTTCCTCATAGTTATTTCACTTTTAGTCTCAGCCTTGAAGACACTCTTTTTCAAATAGATAAAATAATACTTCAATATTTGTTGGATGACGTTGATGGTGGTTATTGGCAGGAATTCACAGAATTTATTGGAGAACCATGCGACAACATCACTTTTGGTTGATTTCTGGTATTTCCTTTGAAGATTCTACATGAAAGTGCTTATCTACATAGTCATTAATCAATTTAATCACTTCACACGTTGTTATCAACGACTCCACTTTTTCAGCAAACAATCAAAGTGAAATGAACCGTTTCATTGGGTGCTCCTTAATTAATCAAACATGTTTTCTCGTTGTGGTCATCCTGTGTTGATTGTCAAAACTCGACTCACGCTTTGCATTCACTTAAAAAAAACATATTGTTTCATGTACAACAACGGTAAATCCGCTGTTCACGCTCGACAACCCGAGGGTAATTAGCCGAAAAAACCTCTCGATATTTCGAGAATTCGTCAATTTTCTTCAGTCTTAAATCTTTACAGTTAAGCGGTTTACTTTCGTTTGAAAGAACTGGATAAATGATAGTTACAGATTGTGACCCGTTCCGCACAGTGTTTGGAAATCTCGTCTTGTATTGTTACGCTGCTGCGTCATTTCCACTAACTTTACCGTTACGTGTTTTGAACCTCAAGCGCTAATCATCAGGGAACATAAATGAAAGGATGCGTCTTCATCATAATTTGTCATCAAACTATAAACACAAGTAAATCAGGTCAATGTAAAAGATGAATGACTTGATTGTTGCACAAGTACGATGTAGGGGTGACGGGGAGACCTGTGGATAATCCCATTTTCTGCTTTGATGGGAAACTTTCTAGTTTTGTAGGTGCGTATAAAATGTTTTCTGTAACGTCGATAATTATGGAAGTTTTTATAAGTAACTGTACTGGAGACTAGAGATAATTTGTTGATGTCAATGTTGGTAAGAAGAGAAGCTATTTGCATATTTATACTAAAAATTGTACCTACAGTGGGACTCGGTTATAACGCTCAGTTAGAAGACCAGCTCTCAGTTCGTTGTAGCACACCGTATGGTGATACTTTTGTTTTTCAAACGTCAGAAAAACGTGACATTGTATACGTCAATAGGCAATGACCAATGAAATTTTTCTGCCGCCCAATTGACCATTTTTGCTGCCTAGGCAGAAGAAGTTTTTGTGTCGCTCAATTTACCAAATTGGATTTATTTCATTCTTTTACGAATTTCGCGCTGAAGTTGACATTATTTTGAAGAAAATATCATTTCATAAAACTTGTGTATAACGGTTAGATAATCGGGAAGTTAGTGAAATGTTTTATTCAGAGAAAAGTGGCTTTTTGTGGCTCGTCTGTAATCGAAGTCAAATCTACACACTTGCCACGGAAAGTAATAAATAAAAAGTCTGAAATTTATTTTTGGGTTTTTGTTTTTAATGTGGTTAACCATATCTTTGAACATTTTTTTTTACTATCGTGTTGTTGTCTCTAAAACTTCACCGATTTCTTCGTTATCACTTCGTTCGGTCCCCTCTCCAAAACCCGGACCAACTGCAACTCACCCCCACTTGAGGGTGTATTTGGGCACCTCCCTTTTCTGAAAGTGGGGTGAGGTAGATTTTAAGATTTGTAAAAAAGAAGCAAAACTGCTCTCAAACGACACAATTGTTACCCTAGTTGTAAAATGTTGTTTGTTAAATAAAATCAGTGAAACCAGACAAGCGTCTTGTCGTGTTAACAATCATCCATTCGGAACCCGTGGTTCCTAAAATCAAACATCGTAAAGTCGTACTTTACATCCGCGAGTAAAAATTAAACAGCGTAAAGTCGTACTTTACATTTGGTCTTTCGAGTCGGATATTAAAACAACAATACAAAACAAAGTTCCGTGAAGTCGTACTTTACATTTGGTCCTTCGAGCCGGATATTAAAACAGTGATACACAGTTTACACACTTGCTGTAGCGTTAATTTAATTTTAAACCCATAAGGTTACAGTAGTAATCATTACAGGTGCTGTATGTGTCTTGACAGTTATTATTACACAGTTTCTCCTTTGTTATGATTTAATTTCTATATTTTTCAAAGCCAAAAAAAGGAGAGAAAAAAACTCATCATTTTGTGAACATTAGGCTGGAAAGTTTTGAACAGTTCATTTCCGACCACTGCATTAAAAGTGCTTTTCACGTTTTGTCAGGATTCTTTAGGTCTCAACAGGACTTTTTATAAAACTTCAAGATTGTTGATATCTGCAGTATACTCGAGATACTTAAAAATATTTTGTTTTTAAAAATTCGATATTCTTATAATTTTCCCAATTTCCTTATAATTATATTTTTGATTTTTTTATAAAGTTTGATTAAACTACTATATATACATATTATTATATTATTATATTACTACTGTATATACCTATTACATATATCTATTATTTGGATTATTTACGATTTTTCAAGGCCTTTGGGCTTTTCAGCATTATACAGGATTAATACAGGATAATCTTTAAGACTCCTCAGTACTCTTCAGGATTGTTTGGAACATCTCGGAATATAAATTAATCCCATTTAAGATCAAAGGGCGTAACGTTTTTTGTTTTTTGAATTAATTAACTAATTTCTTAATTTTTGACTTTTTGAAAAACTTAAAAGCTCATATCAGAGATTGATATATTGACCCTTGAGGTACCATCTTGTAGATTGAAAGATTAAATTACATATTGAAAAGTCGAAAGATTAAAAAATTGTAAATTTGGGCGATTGAGACACTGAGAAATTGAAAAACTGACGATCTGACCATATAATATGTGACGTTACTGTCAGCTGCCAATCCGACTTTCATCCACTAACACGACTGTTGGGCCAACTTCAATTTGAAACATTGAAACTTGACTGTAACCCAACTCTTCAGGATTGCTCAGAACTCTCCAGAATTATCCTCGGGAATATTTAGAACAGTTAAACATTCTTTAGAGAACTTTAGATTCGTTTAATTTTCCCTAATTAAAAAAATCTTTTATTTCATACTGTGTCATATTTGTTAGTTTTACGTCAGAGTTTTGAGTCCGGAAAATGGGACTTTACAGTACAAGTCCTGTAAAAAAATACAACCAACAAATCAAGCTGTTGTCATAGATACTCAATTCATGGATGTTTAAATTCTTAATTCCAATTTCATTTTTTAAAATGGAAACAATGATTTAGTATCTGTAGCATGAAATAAAACGCATTACGACATACGTCCGGAAACTTTTACAGTAACTTGTCTCAAAATTCCAGACTCGGCTCCTTCGTCGCCTCGTCTGTAAACATTTCGACTCGTTACTGTAAAAATGAGTTTTCCGGACTTATAACGTAAATTACTATTTGGTAACTTTGAAGTTATTTCCAAGTTTGTAGTTATGTTTTTTCAAGACTGGGGCTTTTCAGGATTATACAGTATTTTTAGAACTCTATAATAGTATATTATTTATCTAGAACGAGAAGTGAAGTTTAAAGTACGAGCAAGTTGTTTACGGCCGAGGCGCCTAGCCGAGGCTGGAATTACTTGTGAGTACCTTTAAAAACACTTCTTCGTTCGAGGTAAATACAACGTTTTATTTCATACTGCAAGTTTAATGAACTAAGTCAAAATAAATGAAATGTTGTGTGTTTATCTCGCACAAATTATTCGTAATAATTAAATATGCGGGAACCAACATTCCCATAGTAACAAACGTTTGTCAAAAATGACAACGAAAAAACTGGGTCACGGTGAATGGTTTTGGATATTTTATGCGATTATTCCGTTTAAAATGGAGAAAATTGAGGTGCCTCAAGACATTGTAGATGAAGCAGATCACGTGAAGAACAATTTGATGCCACAAAAATGTCGGGAACAATGTAAGAAATGATTGACGTATAATTTTAAAGTACTAGGACTTTAAAATTTTTCTTTAAAGTACTAGGACGTTAATGTTCCACTTTTGGTATCAAAAATAATCCGAAAAATGTCACTTTAGATACAAGTATGAAATAAAAATGCTTAGTAGTTCTCAGAATTATTTAGGACACCTCAGAATATCTCAGGAATATTCTGATTTCCTAAGGATATTTGAGGACCCTTCAAAGTTTTCACGACTTCAAAAAAAGTTTAGGACTCTTCAGGACTTCTTAACATTCCACAGGATTCTTCAGGATTGCTCAGAATTTCTCAGGACAATTCAGGGGTCTTAAGGGCTCGTCAGGTGTGTTGGATTTGGATTTCCTTTTCATAGCTTATAATTATTTAAAAATAGTTTAGAGTGTGTGTTTAATTTTTGTCTCAAGAGAAAAAGACAAGCCTCTTTACCGGCAAGACAGAAACTTTCATCAAGGTTTTTATACTACATATTTTATTCACATTCATCCGTTGTTTATTACTGATGACCGATTTGTCGTTTTGAATTCTATTCTTCAGAGCTCTTCAGGATTTCTCAGGACTAGGTTATTCAAGAATGTTACTTAATTTTTTTTAATATTTTTCTAAAAGATTTGGGAAGCTGAAAACTTGAATTTCCAGAATTCTTCTGGCCTTTTTAGAACTATTTCTTATAATTTCGCAGGATTTTGAGGACTATCATTCTCAAAACTTTTTGGGGGAGATTTTTGGATCATTTGGTGCAATCTTCAGGATTGTCTAGGATCTTTAAGGAGTTTGGGTTGAAATTTTAAATTTGTTCGTTACACTTATAACAACTATACTTTATTGTAGTACGTTCTGATGGATCACTTCTTTTAAAATTGTTTCTAGTAACTCTCAAAGAAAAAAAAAACTGTCGGAGAAACAACATGTAAATGTTTGCAAAAATCGCAATTAATTCGTCACGCTTAAATTAAAATCGTAATTAACAGTAGTAGTGAAAGTACTGAATTCGCAGACCGTTTTATGCGGAAAATGACCGAAGGATTTTAGTTCTTCAGGTTCTGAGGATTCTATAGGTCTTCAGATTTTCAGGCTTCAAGTTCTTAAATTCTCATATTTTCAGATCATAAATTTGAAAATGTCAAAACTATAAAGTACTGAGTACTTTAAAACTTAAGTAAGTATTTGAAGTTTATTAAACCTGGGAACCCAATAATGTAATACAGAGATCAAATTAAATTAGTCAAAATTGACCATACAAGAAAAGCCCGCTTGTCGTAGTTTAACAAAATTATTGTTATAAAAACTGATATTTTATAAATTAATATGTATTTCTATTAAACTACGACAAGCAGATTTTCTTGGATGGCCAACTTTGATTAAGTTTTCGATCTCTCTATATAAACTTTCAAAACTGAGATTTTGAAGTAGGGACAACTGAAAACTTGAGAATTTGAGAATCCCGAACCTGAGATTCGATTTTTTTTTTTTTTTTTTGTAGAATGCCTTTATCACCTAATACGTTGTCAGTGACGTTTCTAATTGATCATTTATTGAAATTCATATAGAAGAATAATGTAGGAATTCAGGAGCCATGACATTTATTACGATGGTAGTAGATATTTTGAGCACATTCTCAACTGCTTCCGGCTTTTCAGCTCTGCGATCCTGCTTGCGTTGCATATTTAATTCCAGCCATGATATTAATATGCATCGGCTAAACATTATTATTTTGACGGTCTTCGCCACCCTAGTCAGTAAACGACAAATAATAATTCGCTCAGCTGACCCGCAAAGTTTTTGTGAGTTATTACAAATGAAAAACGGAAACAAGGACAATGATCCACAAATTGCGTTTATGATTACCATTACAAAACGAGGGTAATGACACATGAGGCAGAACAGCATGAAATTAAGTCAGAATGTGGTCTTGGCTGTTCGAATCTACTGACTTTTATTGCTTTCGTTACATTTTGTATCATTAAATATGTAGATGATGGAGCAACAACTTTTTTATGTCGTGAAAAAATTCTGGACGTGCACAAGACAGTAATTCATTACTCGAGGAGAGTGAAGTTATGACTGCTAATTTCTATAATTTTAGTGCTGCTGCTAATTCCTTATTTGGTTTTGCAAGTTGTGTTACTTTCTTTTTCATCACATAGAAATGATATTAAATTAGTAACAATAAATAAATAACAGACCTGTTTTAAGTCGCATATTATGGTTATATTTAAAAACAAGTGGCTAAAACTTTAACCAAATAACTTGTTTGTCGAAAACAACGTCACTCGCAAGTTGAAGACCGAATTTAAATTTAAATAAATCTATTTCTGTATTTGAAGCGCGTATCTAAAATTTCGGAGGATGCAGAATTAGTGTCTGTCTGCTGTAGGTGTTTAATAAAAAATTGAGAAAGCTGCAATTTCGTTATTTTGTCGTCCGATTTCGATAACAAAAACTAAAGTAAAAAAGTTGTCACCATTAATTTGTCGGTTGACTGACAACATTATAAAAGAATTGTTTCCACAAGACAGTCATTGTTTCAATTCTGTTTGGAGAATATGGTTCAAGAATTTTTTGTGGTGGCAGTAATTTAAGTTTTTTAAGGATATATGTGTTGCATTAAACACCAAATAATAAATAAGAAGTCAACCATTGAACAGACTAGCCATCCGTAGACAGGTTTCGGTCTTATGCGCCCTCATCAGTGCGCTATATGCGAAAAGATGATCTCAGATCAAGTGCTTTTCTCATGACACATGTATGCTTGTTTGAAATCCGGATTCTAAAATGCACATCTGGGCTAACGGTACGCACACAGTGCACGCCGATTCAGATTCATAAAATCGGCTCCAAGAATGGATTGTCTAGTTTATAGATAGAAGAGAACATTTTTGGAAATAAAAATAAAAGAAACAAAAGACAAGGCTGTAGGAGGTACAGCGGAAAATTAAATGCAAACAGAAGTTTAATCAACAACTAGGGTGATTAAAATGAATCTCTCTTCTCAAACATGAACAGAAGGAAAAGAAAGTTCAAAAACAAAAAATGAAAGAAAAAAGTAGTATGGGACAGAAATAAAACAATCAGTAAATAAACAAAATGAAGAATGGAAACTGAAAAAGAGGAAATGACAGTAGTCCAAATTATCAAGAAAATATTTTAGAATCAAGTCGATTATCGCATAAATCTAAAATTTTTTCTAATTCTTAATGTCATTGTTTTAATTATGAATAAATCTAGTTTAAGGTACAATAATAGTATTATTGATGGATGAAGAGTAACAACAGGATGTTTATTGCAGGCGACGTGAAAAGTTTACTACGCGAGGCCGAAAAACGAGTTGGAGAACATGTCAATGGAGCAAAAAAGTATCTGTTTTTGCACGATAGTAGAATTTAAAAAAATAACAGTTGATGATCGTTTAACAAAATATTTGATATATTTTACTAAACGAAGTTATTCTAAAATTTACAATATACATGTAGAATGTGTAAAATGTAAAAATATAACATAACGAATAATAATATGGAATATGTAGGGCCAAGTTGAGGTGTACCTCGCCTGGAACCATCCTAGTTTTTTCGGTTATGTTGGATGGTTGGATGAGAGACAGGAATGAGGGACACGAGGCGGTGACACAATGGGCCCGCGGTGTGGTCTAAGTCTCGGTGAGGGGAGCCAATTCTCCCACACCCCTCAACACCTAATCTAAAATCTAATATGGAATAGGAAAACGGAAAAAAGAAATAAAACAATATAACCACAGGGGCTCGATACAAAGAAAAACACAACTGTAACTGAAATCAATAGAAGCACTCAAAGGAACCGGAAATAAAAAAGATAAACAAAAAACATAAATTATTATACCAATGAAACAAAGGAGAGCAAATAAAAATAAAATGGGTGAAAATAGAATAGAAGGGAAACTAGTAGGAAACTATTAATACACTATTAATAAAAGATTACAAAATGCAAGACAATTAACTCAAGAATAATAATTCTAGAAATACAACCGGAAGAGAAAATGTATAATTTAAATACACGCACCAGCGAATTCTCGAAAATGCCATAGTAGAAGGGTGAACTAATAATAATAATAATAATAATAATGGGAGATTGCCCTGAGGATCCAGACATCCTGCTCCTGAACGAAATGGTCTATCGAGAGGCGACGAGGCTTTCTTCTTCGGCCCCACGTGGTGAGAGCACTGAGGCTGAGAGGAAATTCGAATGTCGCCTTGAAAAGATAGACAAGAAGATAGAAACCGCTAGGCAGGATATTTCTCGAATTCAGTGTGTGATGGAATTCATCAAAAAGATGAAACCCTTCACACCAAAAATCCGGCGCATCGCGCGTCTTTTTCGCCGGACCCATCATACACTGAATGCAGCGGTGCTTGCTGTTGAGAAGCAGCACTGCATGGATAGAGTTTGCAGTCTTGTGGCTGCAAGAAAGTCCCTGGTAAGGAGTAGGCGAAGGTTGGTCGAGAACAACAAGTTCAAGACAAATCCTTCGAGGCTCTTCCAGCGGGCAAACTCTATCCCAGAGAAATTGCCGGCGGTGCAGGAGGTCGAAGTCTTCTGGAGGGAAATATACGAGGGATCGAAACCGTTGCGTGAAGACACTCCAGCCCTTGCACAATTTGAGAACTTCGTAAGAAGATCTCAATTAAGACCAGTGGTGTGCAATCCGATAACCCTGGAAGAAATTGGCGAGACCCTTAAGGGAATCAAAAATTTTGCCGCACCAGGCCCGGACGGAATTAATACCTTTTGGTGGAAGAAATTCCGAAGCACGCACAAGCGTCTGGCCAAGGTAT